>JAZFAV010000033.1:2400000-4800000 GCA_037954035.1 Rosalia funebris
ATATATATATATATATATATATATATATATATATATATATATATATTGGAATTACAAATTTTGTAGAAAAAAAAAATAATAGTTTAAGAATTTTTAAAACCTAGATTCAGAAGAAAGATGCGTAAAATTTAAGCTATCGCCTATTCGATCGTCTGGATAAGCTATAGCTTTATTATTTTATAACGGAACATTCTATTTACTAAATATCGAAAACTATTTGTAATATTACAAAGGACGTTAAATATTCAATTCGAATATTAAATTTTTCATAAATATCAAAAACAGAGAGTACTACATTTGATATAAGAAAGATATATTATTTGTAGTGTATATATGTAAAGATAATACATATATAAAGCTTTGAACAAGTACATAGAAGAAATTAAATATTTGAATGTATTGTTTCAGTTTCTTTGAATTTTACTTCTTTGAGAAAAATTACACAAAATATTTTTGTTCGAATAAAAATTTATTTGTCAAAAAGTATAAATAAAAAAAAATTCTCAGTTAATAATATATTTTGTAGACTTAAGATATATGGAAATCAAACGAATAATTTTATTAATTCAAATAATGTTTTCATTGATATTTCAAATACAAAATAAATTCTAATTCACACATTTTATTAACCCTAATGAATAAAAGATTATTTAAAAAAGAGAGAATTATTTTGAATCAAATTATCTTTATTCTCTGTGTTACATCCAGTAATATGGTAGTTTTTTTCGTTAAAGGTAGATATTCATTTTTAATAAAGTTAAGTTCAATTGATTGATGATGATTGGCAATAATGTAAAGTTATGGAATAAAATAGTATGGAATGTTAATAATGAATATCGATTATAACTCGTTCTATCACATTAGTAACAGTCAACATTATTTTTTCTAAGACTAATGTTAATAATAGTTTATTATTATTTCCGAGGCTAATGCGATAATGGCACTAATACTGACTTCTAATTTTTAATGTACATATATGTAATGTTTTTTTTTTCTAAAGTGAAAATATTCACACTTGATACCAATATTTTTGGAATCATAAAGTAGTTAAACGTCATCTAAAATATTTTTTGAAATATGTACCTACACAAGTGGTTGACATGAAATTAATAGTAAAGATGCATAAATGATTTTATTTTATATATAGGTTTATTATATAACAATACACAGAGCTTTTGAAAAGTTTTGTCCTGAGACACGCAGTAAAAAATATGGGAAGTAGGGTCAGTTCTACTCAGTCTATAACGGTCAGTTCTACTTAAGTTCCTGCGATCATTATCGCAGGAACTTACTTTTCAAGCGATCAGCGAGAACTTCAGAAAATAACGATATGGACAAAAATAATTTTCTGCACAATCTATATGAAGACAAGCGTTTAACTGAAGTGCTTCCTGTTTAGGGTAAAGGTTGTCCATAACAATAAAGTGACGATACAAACAATTTGAGAGTGGTGATAAAACTTTGAGTTTGGCTTGAACTACTCAGTGAAGATGGGCGTATCATCTACCGGCACATATAGGAACTTACATTACACATTAATATGTCGTCAATTCTCGACATATTGCACAACTACATGCAGATGACAAAGGTTTATTCACTTTGAGTGAACGAGTCACTAGCGGAGTAAAAGAGCACTACAGTAGGATAGTGCAAACAAATGTTCAAGCACTTTGAGAACAAACATCTAAAAATGTTAACAGCATATTAACGAGCGAGGAGATTTCTCTATTCTTCTTTGGCTCTAACAAAAGTTCAGAGCAAAATATGTAAATACTTTGAAGAGAAGGATACCCCTGTGGAAATCTCTTTCGACGGAAAGGTGAATTCTGTATGATTGACGTGTTCTTTAGTGGTAGTCTAAAGGAGAGACAGCTGAAGCAAACGTTGTCTAGTGGATAGAGTTCTATTATCGTATAATTGACAACCACTGAACCGTTATTAGTGCCTGATACATGAAAAAACGGTTTGTCAAAAGTCATTAAAAAACTCCAGAAATTGCGACCAAAGTATCGGCTTGATACATGACTTTTGTACCATGACAATGCTCCAACACAAAATGCAAGGAAAACAATTGCTTTTCTGGTCAAGTCTGGACTGCTCATTTTGGATCATCTAACATACAGTTTAGATCTTGCGCTTGTGACCTGAACCAATTTCCGAGTAGGTCATAAAATCTGTAAGGGAGGCCGTTTTTTCAGCGATGAACAACTTTTGGCTGCATGGAATCAAAAGTGTGCTAATCTTTCGAAAGAGATGTGGAAGGGTTTGGCGGAAGGAGAAATATATTTACATAGTTAGTTATTCATTACTGCGTGGACATCTTTTCGGTTTGTTGCGCGATAATAAATAATATGGATTCGATAACTCTTTAAAAATCGCTAATCTCACAACTTTATTCTCATAGACGTGTAAAATGATAACCATAAGTTAAATCTAGTGAAATAATATTGGACATCAATTATTATGTGAATATAATAGAAAAGAGATACATAACAGTGGAGAGCAGAAACATTTACACAAATAAGAAGAATGGGTAATCAATTTTGCAACCCTAACCAATCAGTTCTTGGATTCAGTCAATTGAATTTGGTTCCACTTCCAATTTTTAATGTTTCCAAATTTAAAATTCAGAGCGAAGATTATCAACATTAAAAGTATACCGTGAGCATATATTATACAGTTGGAAAAACTTTAAAATAACAGTATTCAGTTTTGGCAGATACAATATTATACTATTGTGGACAGAATATTGCTAACGTCTATGATAGACCCATATCGATTCTTCTTAATAGAGCCATTTGAGACATACCTTATTCAGGACAATTAAAACTCTGAATAAGGATAACTGAAACCGCAAACGTATTTTACAAAACTGCAATCATGGCACATTCCAGTTTTTACTGAACAACAAAGGTAAACAATAAAATCAGTACCGGTGTTTCACTAAAATATGTTAAATTCTTTATAATAAACCCCAAACATATATAAGCTTAGTCAGTAATGATCACAACATGGTCATCAGTGAATCAGTCACAGTAAATCTTGCATTAAACAGCACCTAAATCAGTAACATTCTGACATCTTTGTAATGTATAATTACAATGCAATATACACAGTTGAGGAAAGTACTTCAATAAATAAACATCCCGACAAACAATACTTACAAATGGCGGAAGTGCCAGTTATTTTAATGTATTTATTTTTTAATCTGTCTTTACTGCCACAAAATTTTTACTTACTGATAGCATCTCACCACTAGAAGATAATCACATATAATTGTTGTATATGAAGATTAGGTGTTAGAAAAC
This sequence comes from Rosalia funebris, assembly GCA_037954035.1. Classification (NCBI taxonomy): domain Eukaryota; kingdom Metazoa; phylum Arthropoda; class Insecta; order Coleoptera; family Cerambycidae; genus Rosalia; species Rosalia funebris. The sequence goes on from JAZFAV010000033.1 coordinate 2,403,309, forward strand.
ATGATATCAAACAATATTTCAATAAGTTTACACATTGATATGACGGCGGCGCATTCACCAATTCTTTAAAAATTGGTTGCTTTGTTGGTAATGTGATTGAATAACATTTAAGAATAGTTTGTTGTGCTCTCACCACAACTTTAGCTTAGTCATTTGCATATAGCAAGATATTGAATGCGGATTTAGGCAAATGCCATTCATAATTAAGAGCGAAAATCTCAAAAAAGGCCCTTAAAGAACTTCCGAAGTTGCTCGTATTTCACCGAACTTTCCCATGTTGTCAAATAAGTAACTTTCTGGCTTTCAAATATGAATAATGGAAACTAATCAGATTATCTCTAATACCCATATTGTAAAGTTTATGCGATAAAATTCTATGGTGAAATCAGTCGAAAGCTTGGCATTCGTTTGATCTTCATTATCCAAATTTTCTGAATATACAATAAATTTGTATTCATTTCATACATCATTTCCTGAAATTGTAGAGTCTAGTTAGTTAACTATAATTCAAGTCACAGTTCTAAATTAAATAAAAAAAAAGTTAATGATGTCACAAGCGCATATGCCCAATCTTCCAAAATAAATGACAAAATATCATCAATGCCCGAGCTGTAAACTTTTAAACTTATTCTGTAACTCTAATTCCATATTATTACAAATTTTATTAAAAATAATAATTAATAAATGGTTTAAATGTCTGCGCTCATACCTTAATGGATAATCTTCGAAGATTTAACGAAAATCTATTGTAATTTTTTTGATTCATATGTTTGTACGAAAGTAAAATGTTGACGTATACACTTTTTGATTCTAAGATAAATTTATAAATCTACTTATTTAGGGAATTCCTTCGTCGTGAAAAATCCCGCAACTAATTCAGAATTTCCGTAATACCCGACTATTTCCGTATGATCACTGTAGGTATTAATGAAATAATATTTTGAAAATTCCCCACTTCCGTGTGGCATTATTCTTTCATATTAAGTGAGAAATTTTATATCGTAATATTCATTCATTCAATGTTTAAATAAAATGTTTAATCTAATATTTCTTTATGAAATAAATAGATTTTTATAAATATAATTGTAAGCGAAATGCATTTTTCTCTTCTTGTGAAATTTTAACAATAACATGTAATAAATATTATCCTTCTTTGAATATAAACGTGTATGAATACATTTTAAAGAATATTTATTTTGATACGAAATGTGTTTTTGATGTCTGACTATGCATTACATTATTCCTCTTTATTATGCCATCATTAACGTAAGTGTAATTGTGATATGTGTCTTGCGCTATGAATAAAACTATGAAAGAGATAGTCTTTGCATCAAAAGCATTTCAATTAACTACACTAAATGAAGAATTAACATTATTTTTATGTACTTAAAATATAATGAATTACCGTAAATATATGTTTAAGAAGTAATAGAGAAGAAGAACCATGTAATTAGCAGTAAATAATCCTTTTTATATAAACCGTCAATTACCCAGGATAAAGAAAATGAAGAATTATTAATAAACATAACACAGGACGAGAATTTATTAGTAATAAACCTGATATAGGAAATTTTTACTTTAATATGTGGCCGTGAAAGTTTTCTGTAAAAATATAATAATATTGATTCCATGTATTACTGGCTTGTTGAGAAAGATCTAGCAGAATTTTAATGGAGGTAAAACAGTTTTTGTTATATATTAGACTCTATACAGCACTAGGCGAAAATCTGAGTATTTATGTCGTATCTTTAAATAAAAATGAGAAAAATTTACCTACATATTGTTTACACTCGCCAAGATTGAAAATTAACATTATTGATTATTATTACCAAATTTATTATTCTGAGCGATACACCTTTAATTTATTTCTGTTTTTAGCATGTAATAGAGAAGTGCCCTATTAAAATGAATATTTTCAAAATGTTGCTTCAGTTATTTGTAAAGTAGTGGCAAAATCGATCAAAACTCAAAGCGCTAACGCCTACATTTGACTAAATCGAGACGATGGAGTACAAGATGTCTGTGTTTACGTAATTAAAATCACTAACAAAATTAAATTATTAAATAGTGTTATATTGATTATTGAATACTTATTAACTGAAGGTCAGTTATATAAGTAAATAATGACCCAATTACAAAAACTTTTTCCAACATGATACACTGAATTAGGGCTAATATACCACGTCAACAATTCCTCCAGAAGAAAATGTCTGATTATCATTAAGAGGTCAGAATATTTATGTCCCTTATTTCAACCTTGTATCATTGACTAAGATAGTCGTTTTTATAACTTCTGGGATAAACATGATCATGTTTTTCAAGTTTTGAAGAATACGACGATTATTCAGTCGAATTATTGTCAGCGAGATAAGTCTATTCTAGACTTATCTCGCTTCAAACACTTCAGTAATAATTCCTTTAAGTTCTCTCCTTTGCAGCAACGTCATAAACGGAATTGTATTTTCTAAACGGAATAAAAAAATTTCTCCGTTTCTCCTACGCCTATATTTACGCCGCTCACTGTATTAGGGTTTCCTGTTACATGCCCCACACTGGCTTGTGTATAGGAGTTTACTCATTAATTCTCATTGACTCAGTAATCCACCTAGTAGTCTACCACTTTTTATATATAATAGTCGGTTTTTGAACACGGACCATTCATTATTTTTTACATTATTACAAATATGACAGGATACTAATTTTTAAATCATAAATGTTCGATAGGAATATATCTGCTAGCAAATTAATTTTCTTTTTTACTACAGTCCAAAGCTTTGTTTCAGTATAACTTTCAAATTCAAGTCCGAGAATTACAACTTATGCAAAATATGCACTTTAATGCTATTTAAATATTAATCAATCTCTACAATTTACATTTTCTACATACTTATAACTATTATCTAAATATACATATATCGTTATATGAGTATCATAGAAACAGATATATTTGGAAAGTATAGTTCTTCATAACTATACCTTAGTATGAGTATTCTTGACCACCTTTCTTCGTTTATCTTGAGTGATTCTATGCGAACATTCTATAAGATTCCGTCATGTCGCTTAAACAACTATTGAATATTCACCCCGTCTGATAAAATATTATCTTTATCACGTCTTCACTTAATAACCACGTAATATGGAGGAAGGCAGCTAAGTTACTACCGGACAAATAGCAAAAGGGGGGATACCAGGAACTTTAAAATAAGGACAAAAGGGTTTTTTCTAATGGTAAAATTCCTTAAATGGCAAGATGGACTCCCATTGAATTTATCACACACTGGACACAGTTTTCAGTAGTAAAATCTCGTATATATCTGTGAGTATGCCTAGCGAGTAACCACAGGAATCTAGGTAGATCGAAATTCCTCTTAGGGTCGTATACGATCATTTTATTTTCCGTCAGTGCCCAGGTGATAAAGTGTATATTACAAGTAACTGAGTTGTTACAAATGAATAGAGCTGAGACTTAAAAATCAATGAAAACACGCATTTCCTTCAAAGTAATGAAACTAACAGTATTTTCTCGAAATAATCTATATTTAAATGTAATATGGTTTATTACGTTAATAAACCATATATGTTATATGCTATATATGTTAACTCATTGCTAATATTCTATAGTTCCCAATAATAAGCTTATTACATATAACTGTAACTGCAAACTTAATCTAATAAAATGTAGTGGCCATAGAATTTGTAGTTACTAAAATATGCTGAATTAGATATTATTAACCCAGAAAGGTAAAAATGTTGAAATAATCGGTAGTTATCTACTCTAGTCCAAGTACTTACGAGAGCAGCATGAAGTCTAAAGGATGCTGGAGTGGATCCACCAAGTGTAGGTCTCCGAATGGATGTCGAACCTGACAGTTCACACTCTAATCGATATGATCCAGGATACTTACCTCGTAACATATCACTCGTTGATATCAAAGAACATAAGGCAGAAAAGATTAATAATTTTCTATAAACCAAAATACATTCTTACATTCCAATGTAATTTGCTTACATTCCAATGAAAAAAATTCCCCTAAGTCAAACTTCGACAATATACCAACAACTATACAATCAACAAAACAGGATAATTCATTTAAATGACCATAAAACTATAATCCTTTTCGGATAACTACTGATAATCATTAAATTTTTACAGCCATTCGCCGCAACAAGAATGAAAATATGCCTTCGTTTGACACTCGCACAGAGAAATAGTGTTCGGAAATGAGGAAGTGATCAAATATTACCAACTCTTGGATTACTGAGAACCATATTTTGAGAACAAGTGGACTGATCAGCATGCCGAAATAATTAGGTATTAACAATGCTATTATTTTTGTTTATAATGAAATGCATAGTGTTTCAATGCATATGTATACCACGAAAATCAACGAAATAGGTTAGAAATAAAATAATCTAACCAGAATAGTTATGAAAAACGACCTAATTTGGGGTTCTCAGTATTGAAGAGTTGGACGCACGGCAATGTAAATAAATTAAAAGAGTTAGAGGTGGATTATAAATAGTGCTTGAAAGGAATTCAAAATAAACCCGTAACAAAGTGTAGGCAAAATAAAAGGATTACGAGGAGGATTACGATATTTCCTAAATCGGCTGTGTCGACTGTCTGAATTCTTAAATTGCTATGTACATTGAATTTTCTAAATCTCATTTTCATTAACATAGGATCAGGAATAACATAATAAGAGTTTAGGCTACAGTAATGCATACATATACATAGCATCTCTAGCGTAGCTATTTTTAATTGCAGGAGTTACAATAACAAAAGCAAAATACATCGCAAAATAGTTAACACCTTCCTAAGGCTAACACTAAGGCAGTTATATAATGTACGTTTATGGCTTCAATAAGGTGGTGCAACTTGTTAGGCAATACAGAAAATACAAATCTCTTAAATAGATTATTTTCGGAATACGTAAAATTCGTAAAACCGATATGTACTTGCCTTCACAATCGCAAGACTTTTTAGGATTTTTCAGATTGTATATAAAGAATGTGACTAAGTCTACATTAATGCAGAAAAACTAAGTATATAATAAAATCACTATTTAAATAACAAGACGAACATATTTCATCATTTATTTAATGGCTGGGTGCTTAATTTTCACTTTATTTTTAAGTGCAGAGACATTATTACCCGGTAGATAAACATGTCCTTATCTGATAAAAATGCATATTCTTACTTTTATTTAGTTTTGTTTCGTTTGCTTCTTTGTTTTTGAAATGAAACGATTGTACAATTATTAAAATAATTTGAATATAAATTTTTCAATATTCGATTTTCTTTTTTCGGCATCTTGTATATTTTTAAATATATAAAAATAAATTATTGTTTACATCTCGATCATTATTTGTATCTACATAATGATGTAGATACAAATCTATAATCTATAATGATAGATCTACAACATTATTCATATAATAATATGAAGTCGTTCGCTTCCTTTTTTATTCCCTTTCCATCAATATGGACTAATCCTGTAGCTATAATGTACGGTGTTTGATTTAACATCAATATCAACTATAATGTGCTATGGAGAAGAAAGTTTTCTGTCATAAGTTCATAAAGTAAGTCAAAAATAAAATTATTAACTATTGAATTTTATTTCTCAAAATCTAAAAAGGGGCGTTGTAAAGAATATATCTGCACCTCCTTCTATTACGACAAGTTAAATCAATTATATAACCTCGAGTGGAGGTCACCAAGAACCAAGGAAAAGTACAGCAATATGTCTTTTTTCTCGGTATAAACTATCTATCTTAAGCGATTTTTTATTAAGAACATCTGTTGTAGGTTGTAGGAATTAATAAGTTTTAACGTCTATAACATTACAAAATTACAAATACAATAAAATAATGTTATCACTAAGAACCTTAAAACATGAAAAATTGAATTATTTTGAAGATTTTTTGTTATTTAAAATAACAATAAAATAATTTACTTTTATTTTACCTTATTAGAAAATAAACTAATAACACCTTTATTTAAAATGACAAAAAAGAATTAAAGAAAAGGATAACAAACTCATTCTTTAAATTTCGAAATATATACTTATATTTATTTTATATATTTCTTATATTAAATTTCGAAATATGAGACGCTATAGCGTCTCATGGAGAACATATGTTAAGTTATGGAGTTAAATTAACATGAATATTATGTATAGATAATATTCATGTTAATTTAACCACTCTTTTAAATAATTTTTAATTTCTGAAAAATCATAGATCTTTGTTACAAAGGATATCTATATGAATCGAAAGCGATTCAAAAAAAGAAGCGAACAAAATTACGAAATACAGTATATTCCATGTGAAATATGCGAATGATTGAAAATCTAATCGACCTCTTTTTATGGACATTCTGTACATTTGGAAGCATTTATAGTTTCAAATCTCATACATTTGGAATAAAAAATTAATGAATAAACTGTATCATGGTAGAAATTATTAAAATTCATAAAGGGGTTAATTTTCGTATAAGATCTCATTAAAATATCTTAGAACAACTAGTTTTAAAGATAAAGAAAAATATTGAAATTTACATTAAAATAGTAAATAAAATTTAATGTAGCATAAATTATTTGGTATTTAAAATAAACAGTTTTAAAATCTTAAAACGGACTTTTCCGCACGTAGAACATCTCTATCTTGACATTAGTGGCCGAGAAAAAGTAAACCAACATATAAAAGCAGAATATGTGTTTTATGCGACAGTTTTACTTTTTTCAAATAGTCCACCATCGTGCTTTCTCATGACCTATGGACAGGGTGGGGTGTGTCATATCCACCTCAAAATCAATAGATGTCGTCTGGTAGACGTCCCTAATCAGATTCAGTCGAAACTCGATCGATCCGACACGATTTAATTGAGTGATCGTGCTAACAAAAAAAATTCTCAAATAGTCCACCATTGTACTTTCTCATGACCGATGTAGATGGTAGAGTGCGTTCTATCCACCTCAAAATAAATAGGTGTCGTCTGGGAGACGTCCCCAATCAGAATCAGTCAAAACCCGATCGATCCGATACGATTTAGTTGAGTTATCGTGCTAACAAGAATAAACGCCGACGAAAACGACACACACACACACAGCAAAAATTTTTTAAAAACCATTTTTGTTTGTTTTTAGGCCGAAAAACGAAAAATAAACAAACCAAAATTGTTTTTTCACTTTTTCTTTACACGATTACATTACTTTTCCGCGTATAGTGGAGTGCGGAAAAATAATAAGAATTTCCTGTACAACAGAAAGTGTCACATACATATCATTATTTTCATCGGACAGGATACCAGTGAAAACCGTGGAAACTCCTATTGATGATTTCATATTGTTTGTAGTTTCCTAGGAACGTCTAGTAGGCCTCTATTTCCCATGATGTATCCTATATTTACCTTCGAATAGGATATTAAAAATTAAAATACAATATGTCATTTATTCCTTGTTTTATTAAAATCAAGATTGGTATGTGTAAGGCAGTTAGTTTAGTTTTGTTTTAAAAAAAAATCGTAATAAAAGGCCATTACTTTATTAACCGTTTGACCACCATTACCAATACATTAATATTACATTGGCGCATTCGCCATATTCTTTAATATTAGATGGCCATTATAGTCGATAACGCGGGATGAAAATTAAGTGGCGAGTTAACTTAAATTGTATTTATATTATTAATCTAGTAGTATTAATTTGAATATGCTTATATTCAAAACTTTTTCATAAAATTCGTTGTATAAAATTACGCAAATTGTCTTTAATGTACAAAAGTTGCTAAACGTACAAAATTCTAATATAAGAAGCATTATAATTTCTGGAAGCCAATATACGTATATTATATCGTAAAAAAGTAATATCGAAGAAAACATATAAAATCATGTGTCTATTGTAATGGATTACGCTACAAAAACTCAAATTATACTCTCATAATACATCTAACACTCATAATATACATCAAGGACTAGAAGAATTATTCTATTTTTATTATTTTTATAAGTTAGTGATATGTATGAATAGGTACATATGGATGTACGTATATGGTATTTTTTTATTCTTGTACTATGATACATTGCATTTTAGAGTAGAACTTCACATTTACGTATTATATTACAAAATTATTTAAATGTATGATCGTATTTAGTCCATCGACAACTATAATTAAAATAAACTCATAACTTAATTAAAATATTTTGTATTTTTAGAAAAGTTTCTTTACTTTGTACTATTTTTGCAAAAGAAATACGATTTTTCTAGTCCTAAAATCCGAAATTTCTCACAGTTTAGTATTAGGTACCAAAAAATCGATTTTGTCTAGTTTATATCGTACCTGTTTATATACCTGCGATACATAAAATATATGCAGAACACTGCAGAATATTTACATTTACTGTACATTATCCATCAAATTTATAATTTATAGGAATATGAAAGTTTCAACAAGAATGGCCTCGAATAGAAATCACGTGTATGAGAATCCTCAAAATAAAAATTTATTGTATGTCTAAACGGGAACACTAGCTGCAAATGTAAAATTGCTCCTTGCGTATTCTTTTATGTGGAATTGAAACCAGCACATCAGAATGCATTATATGAATAAAACAAGAAAACTTTTAGATGTAGATGTAAAAGATTACATTTAGAATTGTAGAGAGAATGACAAATGTGGATTCATTATTATAAACGATCGATATTTAAATAAAATTTATTGGTTTTCATTTTATTTATCTAACATTAGCTTAAAATTGACGAAAAGTAATTAAAAATATTTCCATTCAATCCAACAACAACCATTAAATTATACTAATATTAATCTGTTAAATGATAGAATGTACATATCTCTATCATTGGCATATTAATTGTATGTCGAGAAAAAATCTGTTCTAAAACTTAATATTTATCCTTTATGTAACATTGACTTGGATCTTTTAGCAGGCGTATAAACCTATTATCAAAAATATTTTCCCATTGATCCTTTATAATCGGTTCACACAAGTTTATAACAGCTGAGTAGCCCCTCTTCAGAAAAAAGAAACAATTAAAAGATCGCCCTCTTAACGAGCTTTTAATTAACAAAATAGGAAAAGTCGAAAGATGCAAAGTCTGGGCTATAAGAAGGATGGTCTAAAGCAGTAAATCTGAATTGAGCTCAACGTCGTGAGCTAACCAATATGTTGATACTTTATCAACATATTGGGCAACATATGGTATAGCAGTTGTTTTAAAATAGTTAACAGTGACTATTTTCTATTAATTTGTCACAACCGCATTATAATTATACTCCTTTTTCAAAGAGAGTTGCTAAAATTATTCAACTCATCTCAATTGTTTAACCATTGTAGATGCTGGCTCATATTCAAATATCCGTATTTTTAATTTAGATTTACTAGGAACATCAGAAATAATATAACCGAATGTCATTATGCCTCAGAATTTAATTCGAGCGAGTTCTACGCGAGCATTCGGTGAGTGTAGTAGTGTTCATTGAAGTTCCACTATCTGCGACAATTATTTCTTATATCTGTAAGTGCGATAAGTTTTTATTATTGCCTACTGTACTCTATTGTATTTAGATTTTATACCAAAATAAAATAATACCTGCTAAGGAAAAGGTATCTCTAAGATATCTTTAAGATATCATGCACAGTGACAACACATCTTGATGGTCAACATTCTAGAAAACGTCTACGTTCCCCAGAACTTAGTGAAATTCAAAAAAAATATGTATTAATCGACAGTGAAACAATATTATCAAAAAATAAATATTATCTACCATCAGAACTTGAAAAATCAATAACAGGTGAAGAAAAGAGTAATATAAATGAACAAAATAAAAAGCAAAAAATCCCACCTATTTACTTACACTATGCGAATAATTACCAAGAAGTTCTAAAAGACATTAAATTAAATATCAGCGGAGAGTTTACAACACAAAATCGTACAGATTCCCTTAAAATAAATGTCTATTCAGAAGATGATTATAGAAAATTAACAGCATTCTACGACACACGGCAAGTCCAATACTATACTTATCAAAATCCGGAAAATACAAATATGTCTGTAGTTATCCGTAACATTCCTATTTCGATAACTGAAAAAGAAATTGAGGACGAATTAAAAGAAAAATATAATATCAAGAAAGTTACCAGACTGCTGAACAAGGATAAAAAACCAATTCCAATATGTGCTATCGAAATCACAAAAGACGGAAAGGAATTAGATATTTTTAAATTAGAACGTTTATTTTATTCAATAATCGAGGTACAACCCAGAAGGAAATCACCCAATATTCAACAGTGTACTCGTTGTCAGCGATATGGTCATACAAAGAATTATTGTAAACTTGAACCACGTTGTATAAAATGCTTAGAGCCTCATCATTACTCTGAATGTCCTAAAACTCGTAATGAACAACCTTCATGTGTCAACTGTGGGGGAAATCACACAGCCAACTATAGAGGCTGCTCTTATTATCTCAAAATAAAGAAATTTAGAATTCAAACGCAAGAACATAATATCATTTCTACAAATAACCCCGCAAGCCGAACAAATTCAAACCTTATTCAACAAGGAAAATCATATGCAAATGCTGTGCGTAATAATAATAATAATAGTAAACACGAAACTTCTGCCGCAACAAACATACCTCCGAACTTAAACGATTTAACACCAACATTAAGCCAAATTATCAGTAATATAATCTCACCTTTTATTGAACAAATCAAACAATTCTTTTTATCATTATTTTCCTCATTATTTAGCAATGGCAAATAGAAATCGTATTTTACAAAATTTAACAATCGCCAACTGGAATGCGAATGGTCTAAAAAACAAGAGAGCTGCATTTATAGCTTTTCTTGCATCACACAATATAGATATAGCATGTGTCACTGAAACTCACTTTATCATCAATGAAAAATTCACTATACCTGGCTATCACGTTTACCGGTGAGATAGAAACGCACAAATAGCATCCGGAGGAGTAGCAACTATAATTAAAAAAAGCTTAACACATTACGAGAAATACTTACCAGAACTACAACAAATTGAGGCCACATCTATTGAACTAAAACTTTCTAGTAATAATACAATTACCGTATCTTCTGCTTACTTACAACCAAACAGACGCCTATGCGATAGGGACATCATTACTCTATTCGACAATAATCAAGGTACATTGGTCCTTGGTGATCTCAACTGTAAAAATACTGCTTGGAATTGTCGCGTAAACAACCCAAATGGAATAAGACTTCATAATATAACAGCGAACCATGGAATTCAGGTAACTGCTCCCAATGAACCAACGTACTACCCATATCGCCAAGACCATCAACCAGATGTTCTGGATATTCTGCTTCAGAAAAACTTTCCGAGGCCAGTATATACAAATGTCTACGTTGAACTAGACTCTGATCACCTTCCAACCATTTCAACATTTGTAGAATCACCTGTGCTTAACACGTCCACACCACGATTAATCAATGGCTATGTGGAGTGGGAAAAATTTCATACTCAATTAGACCGACTGCTAAAAGTACCCAACTTAAACTCTCGCAAAGATATAGAAACAACTGTTGCAGATTTTACAAAAAACATCGTAAAAGCAATAAACATCTCGACAACTAATCATCGAAACTCTTTTAGACGTAACAGTCACCTACATCCACCTGAAAGAATATTACAATTGATTAGACAAAAACATAAACTCAGAAGAATGTGGCAGAGAACAAGATTTCAAAGGTATAAAATTGAACTTAACGCCCTTACGCATCAAGTACAGTGGGAGCTGGATAATCATAGATTTAATTCTTACCAAAAATATCTGGCAGATATAGAACCAGGAGATTCTTCAATATGGAAAGCTACAAGAAGACTATTAAAACAGCCAACGATTATCCCACCCCTTCAAATCAACAACGAAAGGATATGTAGTGATAAAGAAAAGTGTCGCGCGTTTGCCTCACACCTAGAAAATACATTTAACTTGAATGATAACGACAACGAATTTACAAAAACAACCATAGAATTTGTACATAACGCTCTACCAATACATCCAAATCAAAACAACATATTATTTACAAACCCCCAGGAAATACAAAAGTTTATAAAACTCCTTCCTCTGAAAAAATCTCCCGGACATGACCTAATACCCAATATTGTTCTCAAAAAATTCACGACTAAATCACTCGCCATTCTTTCCTCATTATTCAACCGATGTCTAACGATAGGATACTTTCCCAACAAATGGAAACACGCAGAGATAATACTTTTTAACAAATCGGGTAAAGACAAAAGTAAACCAGAAAACTATAGACCAATTAGCTTGTTGACAAAGTTATCCAAACTCTTTGAGAGGATAATACATTCTAGAATAAATGACTTTCTACAAGAAAACAATGTATTGCCGGACTGCCAATTTGGATTTAGACCCAATCACTCAACCACACAACAAATTTTACACATCTATAAAATTATCGCCTCAGGATTCGAGAATAAAAATCACACAACAGTAGAATTCTTAGACGTAGCGCAAGCATTTGATAAAGTATGGCTAAATGGCTTGTTATTTAAGTTAATCACCATAAACACGCCGGCATATCTCACAAACATTATCGCTTCATTTTTGGCAAACAGAACATTTTCTGTCAGTATAAACAACTGTCTGTCAGATAAAAAACCAATTAAAGCCGGAATACCCCAAGGCTCAATTTTGGTTCCTGTATTGTTTAATATATTCGTTCATGATATACCACTACCACCGACCTCCACAATAGCAATGTACGCAGATGACACTGCAATAATAACTCAAGATCAAGACATACATATATCTGCAAATAAACTTCAAATTGCACTTAATATATTACAAGACTGGTTCACAAAATGGCAAATAAAATTAAATCCAACGAAATGCGAGGCAAAAATATTTACGCTAAGAAGACCGCAAAACCCCAACAATATTGTTATCAACAATGAACAAATAACGTGGAACAATTCAGATAGTGCAATTAGATATCTGGGCGTATACTTGGACAGACGCCTAACATGGAGTTATCATATTAACAAAAAATTAAACGAAGGTTATGCTCGATTGGGTATGCTTTATCCCGTCATCAACAAAAAATCCAAATTAAGGATTAAGTGTGCGACGCTAGTATACAAATCAATTCTAAGACCTCTTGTAACGTACGGCTGTGTAATATGGGGAACTGCCAGCAAAACCAACATCAAAAAGGTACAAACATTTCAAAACAAGGTGCTACGGATTGCAGTGAATGCTCAGTGGTTTATAAGAAATAATCAATTTCACCGGGAACTTGACGTACCCTACATTGAGGACTTTATAAAATTATGTGCAAAAAACTTTTTTTTAAATATAAACGATTGTGCCAGTGCCAGAAATTTAAACCTAAGTGAAAAGACACATAATAATAGACTAAAAAAATGGTTACCACAAGACGTTTTACTTTCCAGTAGTGATTCTGAATAATGTTTACGAATTATTTCTGCTAAGTTAAACCAATGTTTGTTTCCGTCCTTATGTAAATGTTATGTACGATAATACACACTACCATGTATAACATTAATTTGTTGAGCTGGTATTTTAAAATAAAAAAAAAAAGAATTTAATTCGCGTAGTTTAACCGACCGGAGTCGGAGAGTATTTTATTAGCATTTTTACATCATTATTTCTTAAATTCACTTAATATGATTCACCAGTTAACGGTGATTAAATATTTAACAACCACTATATTTTCTTGAGTTTTACATATTATAGAACCACCCCATCTTTCATTGAATCGCGTTTTAACATAATTATAGCTTAACTATTTAAAATTTTATATTTATTAAGTAATTACAATTCTTTGTATTGTTGAAAATCAATCGAGAGAAATGGGCGGTAACCTCAAAAGTATTAGGTCATTTATCTACGGCGCTCCTGATATGACAATCCACGTTTAAAATTATAGTAATTACACAAGAAATATTGAATACAAATGTAAACTGAAGGCCTGATTAAGCATATCTACTCTAATAGAAAGTTGTGACGACAATGAAGCAAGAATAAACTTACTAGATTTTGTACATTATTAAACCTATTTTCTCGTTAAAATATACCAAAAATACATCCACATAGAAAAGTTGATACAGATACTTCTTTCTTGTGTTAATCTCATATAGTTGTTTCACTTACTTTCCCCATGTTATTTATTTGTTAGTTCTACAGATACACATTCTTAGGTACATTCAAACATCATGGATGCTATCACAACATTCATAAATGACGTTAAACTCAATATTTCGAAAACTATTAACAAAATGAGAAATAACTATCTTAAAATTAATAAATACATTTTACAAAGTTTCCTTACTTTTTAACTTCAGCTCGTTATAAATAAGATTTTAGATTTTAATGGGCATTATATTTCCATACATCAAGAATGTTTAAGAAATTGTATAATGACAACACGTAACTAAACTATTTCCAACCTAAAAATTGCCAGAGTAACAAATGAAAATGCATTAAATCAAATTAAACTTAGTACTAAGTATTTCAATATAAGTAGAGGGAAGTAGTTTTGCATAAGATAATGGAAAATAATTGTAATTTAGTTACATTAAATTATTTTTACATTCCTTTCTTACTATATTACTCTTTGCATATGTATTTCTTGTTGGCTAATATATCCTATATCAAGTTATTTTGATGAAAAGAAGGGCATCTTGTCTTTTTTCAATCAATTAATCTTGTTTACATTTTCCTGAATTATATGCAAATTAAATGGATCAAATCATTTATTTAAATTTTGTCAATATATTTCATACCAACGAAAAATAAATACATATGTGAATAAGAATTGCCGCATTTGATCACTGACTTTAATTCCATATACTATGCATATATTTATGCCATTGCCACCACTGAATGGTGGATTATTTTTTATGTCAATATTCTGTGTGTAAACTGAAGTATTCATATGGGCTTTGTCGAACTGTACTATCCATTTTAAACAACAAAATAAATTAACATATATGTATTTTTAGACTAAAAAAGTATTTTTATGGCTAGTATATAACTTATCCCTCCATCTATACTTTTAAACAACTGACAAGATTTACTGAATGATGATGATTTCTTCTATTCATTATATTTTTAAGTTCTTATATTTTCTTGGTGCTTTGATATGAAATAGTTTTCTCCTCATCTTATTTTCAAATAGTTCATTTTCATTTATTATTTTTCAGTACGTTTGCTCCTGTTTGTATTTGCACGAAAATGAAAAACCTTTTATAAAATAGAATAAAGGCGTACATTACCGTTTATGAAAATGTTTTGCAACCCATTTCAAGAAATGAAAAAAGAGCCACAGAAATATATGTTAAATGTAATGCCTACTTTTTTTATTGATTGAAAACCATATACCACATTCTACATTTATTTTTTTAATTTAATATTACATTCTAAATATTTTTTTATGTATTGATATTTCTACGCAAATTATTATTACATCGAAATATTACATTTCTTAGAAACAGTTTTCTTAAATTTTCTGCATTAAAAGAAAAACTAAAATTGCACTTTTATTCTATCTGTAGCGAAAAATAAATGTGTTTAAACCTTTAAACCTTTCAGGAGTAATGAATACAAATTATGTAAATATTTCCTAAAATATGACACTTTATTCGACATTTGAAAATACTGCAAACTATAGTGTAACCTTGCAAGAGTACTGGTAATATTACATTTTTGTAATAATGTGAAATTGTAACTAACAAACAATCATTATTAATAATCTATAATTCATTTATATACAAGCATTAGGTATTAGTTATTACTTTTTTTATTTATTAATGATGTTTATAACTAAGTAAATATATCGTTATTGAGACGATATTTCTGAATATTTTAAATGTTCTTTATATTACACAAAATTTTAAAGGTTTACTTAAAAACGTGCTAAATTTTCTTCGATGCGTGGAGCATCTAAATTATAAATTAAAAGAAGGAAGTGATCTATAATCTGTGAAAACCAAATGCATCCATATTACTTACTTATGATACTCGATTTAAATAACGTCCTATCGTAATTAAATTTCTTTGTCGCATTATTTACGTGGATACCATCAAATTCACTAAATTATTTTTAAACAAATCTGGAGAATAATGAGAACCTAAAATTAATTTTGTAAAGTATATCTGGTGAGTACACGAAATGGCGAAGGCGCTGAGCACATTTATAATCTGGTTTATCATATTTCAAATTTAAAGCTTCTCGGTCACAACATTTAGTGGGAAAATATATCGATATTCCTTGCCACAATATCAGAGATGACATGTTTTTTAATAGATATTCAATAAATTGATACTTTTGTTGAGTTTCATACATTACACATAATTGTTTCTAAAACAAATTGAAAGAACTGATTCCGTATATCCTCAAAGAAAATTAAAATTCGACCCAGGTATCCAAAGATTGCCCAAAACTCAATAAGATGTAAAGGCCACAAGTTTGTATCTTTGATCCCTAATAAAATACGCAAAACCCAACTAAATCTAATTATGGCCAAATTGACATGAACTTGAAAAAGTTAAATATACATATATGTAATATGTTTTCCTGAAAAATATATGGCAAAAATATGTTCTATATAGTACGTTTCCTACCTATTTTTTATCTACTATTAGGAATGTAATTTATATTTACTTAATAATACTTATAAGTTATTATAATTGCATTATAATTATAAGTGTATTTTCATATAAAAGTATTAAATCTATATAATATGTGAATCGGTTATCTATTTATACAATTTATGACACACATTCTGCAATACAAAGGCACTAAAGCAACAAAGACCTTATTGTAATTCACAAATTTACAAATTCGGGTCAACTTTTGGTCCCGAGCAGATGAGAACGACTCTTAACGTTATTTGATGCCCTGAACTCAGATCTTCAATCCGTTTGTCAAAATTGGTTCTAGTCTTCGAGTTCGCGCATAGTGACAGCACTGCACTTTTATAACGACTGTCAGCTGACGACATTGTATTAAACATCATTTGGAACTTGTTTTTGTGCTTCGGAACGTGTGAAAATGCAGAGACAACGTTGCAAAGTCGATTCAAAGTGTTTTTGTTACGTTTGTGGATGTTATATGCTCGAAAAACGTGGAAAAATCATGACAAATGCACTCAAAGGTGCGAATTTGCAGTACTTTGGTTTTGCTGTAGTAAAAACTGACAAGCCATGGATACCGAAATTGTTTTTTATCGCGTGCAGAACAAAGATGTACAAGTGGTCACTTGGTGAAAATGTATACTTTTCATTTTCTCTTCCAACGTTATGGAGAGAACAGAAGAATCATGTCTAATTGCTACTTTTGCTCGATGAATGTCGTCGGTATAAATGCAAAAAAACTAGCATAGTATTAATATCCTGACGTATCATCAGTGTCGAAGCAAGTTCCACGTACGGACAGTGATCCACTGCCAATTTGTCCAGGTACAAGTGCAAAAAATGCCCTAAGAACTTCGTCTTCATCACCGACGAGCAATGAAAGCGATGTCGTTATGGAAGAAAAGCATTTAATTTCGCAAAGTGAACTGAATGATTTGATTCGCGATTTGAATTTATCGGAACAAAGAGCAGAGTTGCTTGCATCACGGTTGCAGGAATGGAAACATCTTGACCCTAAAACACAAGTCACTATATACAGAAATAGAAATCACGTGATTTTACCATTCTTCAAAAAAGAAAATAACATGTGTTTCTGCAATGACATCAAAGGTTTATTTTATGTGATGAATACACCATGTGATCGAAATGAATGGCGTTTGTTCATAGATAAACTTCAAACTAAGTACAGTTTGAAGACGGCTGGCTCCACTCCGCATTGGAAATAAAAAAGCATCCATTCCGATTGCTCACACAGTACAAATTAAGGAATGCTACGACACAATGCGTACAATTTTGGCCAAGATCAAATACAATGAGCATCAATGGAAAATTTGTGGCAATCTTTAGACCTTTAGGTTAAGAAATAAATTAATTGTCATTAATTTCGAAATATTAATTGATTTACATCTACTATACTAGTATAATATTACTATAATATTCATTATAGGTTATTGGTCTATTGGTTGGGATTCAATCTGGATTCACGAAATTTTGCTATTTTTTGTGTCTGTGGGACAGCCATGCAGTTGATCATCATTATGTGAGAAAGGTGTGGTCTAGTCGTACCCATTATGAGCCAGAACAACAAACTCTGTCCTCTGTGAACCCACAGGACGTTTTATTGCCCCCTCTTCACATTAAACTTGGTTTTATTAAGAACTTTGTCAAAGCTCTCAATCACGAAGGACTGACTTTCCAGTACTTAACCAAGTTGTTTCCAAAACTCATACGCAAAAATCAAAGAAGGAATATTTGTCGAACCTGATATTCGAAAACTAATGGCTGACGCAAAGTTTACAAAATGTTTAACGCCTGATGAAGCAGCAGCATGGGCATCGTTTCAAAGTGTTGTTCACAACTTTCTCGGTAACCACAAATCACCGGATTACAAGCAAGTAATCGACAATTTATTGCAAAATTACCACAATATTGGAGCTCGAATGTCTCTCAAGATACATTTTCTGCATTCACATCTTGATTTTTCCCCAGAAAACTTGGGCAACACGAGCGACGAGCAAGGAGAGCGGCTACACCAAGATATAGCGAAAATCGAAAGGCGATACCAAGGATTTTGGGACGACGACATGATGAGCGATTACTGTTGGACCCTAATGCGTGAAACAGATCCCAAGCAGTATAAAAGACTCAGTTCAACCTCTGTTCATTTCTGATTTATACTTTTTAATTCAATAAATGGCCGTTGATGGTCAAAAATAGGAAAATAATGAATTTATTGAATATTTCGAAAACTAGAACCAATTTTAAAAAACGGGCTGCTGATTTGGATTCAGCCCCCCAATTTACCTTATAAACAGCTTTTGGTTGCTCAGGTCCAAAAACCGTGTATACTTGTGATTATTGGAGACACTATTTTATGTTATTTTCCTCGATAAAACAAACTATAATAAGCTATAAAGCACAATATCGTCTTTGATAATTATCTCAGTTAACGCCGACAGTAGTTGACCAGAGATGTTCTAATTGGTACGGTTTTTGTTTATACTAGATTGAGTGACCAATTACAGCCTAATCATCTTATTAGTTATTAACTTGTTCAAATAAAATATTCCTTCTACGATTGCATCCATCCAGCTATAGAAGAATGTATATTTATTTGTTTTCTTATAATCGTAATCATCGTAATTAAAAATATGATAAAGCACTACAATATACTTAATATACTATTTCTTAAAAATATGCCTTAAGTAGAATACTCATAAAAAATAGAATTCATCAAACTAATTTTTATACTGTGCGTTGTATTTGAGTGTGAAGTATTTTAAATATGTTTTCGATTAAAATTATATAAAATGGCATTTCTTTGAAGAAAGTTTAACAATAGGATCGCTTAAACCATTTGAAAATTATAGTTCAAAATTTTTATTTTCATTTTTTTCTTATATCTAGAATACATACATATTTCCGATTATATTCTTCAATAGACTTTTTCAATACATTTGCAGTAAGGTGGAATGTATTCTGTAAATAAGGTGGAATGCATGACTCTGTTTGCATAGTCATGCTTATCGAAACATCGAGTAACAGAATTGATGTGACATAAATCCTTTAAGTCTTTTTTTTCTAGTACCGTTAAGTCTTATATTATTAAAATTTTAATTTATTATCTCTAAATATATTATTTTAACTAAAATTTATGTATTTTATATTACCTTACTTACAAAGATAATGTAATCCTGTTAAAGTGACAAATAAGTATACATAAAAAATATATTCGGTCGAACATATTTTTACAACATAATGAAAACAATTAATTATTGCTATTTTCACTAAAATAAATTCCAAAGCTTTATAAATCCTCTCATTCAAATATGTTGCTTCCTCTTGTATTTTTTTACTGTCTGATTTTTAATAATAATTCTTCAATTTTGTACTTAATTTTTGACTAGCCCTATTCCTAAATTTTAGTACCACTTTTGTCATTATATATTATTTTCAAAAACAATATATACATATCTTATTATCTTCTTGCAATTTGATTACCTTACAAAGAACTATAACTTTTCACCTTTTACATGACAGGTTTTATCTTCCGAATTTTTCAATTAAAATGCCACAGGCATCTACAATGTATTTAAAGCGTATCACAAATTTTTAGCAGTTAATTATAGTCCCAAAAACCATCAATTTTCAGTTACCCCCCTTAAACTTAATTTTCTATTTCCTGTGTAGCAATCAACAAAAATATCAAAATAGTTTTGAAAACCGTGATGAGTCAAAAAATAGCGTTTGTCAGTAGTTTATTAAATACTTTTTAATATATCGCTGCATTTTATTTTGAATCAATGCGTACTATATTTTATGAATTTTGTACATTATTTTATGATATTGCTATGTAATATAATTTAAGAAATGAAATACGAAGGTTAGTTATAGTTAGTATTTATTGTTAGTGTATTTAGTGACATCTGCTTCTGCATATTAGAAATTACAATGTTTCTAGTTTATATTTATAGGCTGATTATGTAGGATGCGCCTTTATTGATTTAAATTGGTCGAGTGTGGTTTGTCCAATTGTCTTGTTAGAACTTTAGACTACGTCCTGAATTCTGTTTTAAACTAGTTCTATAAAAGAAATAAACAAAAATGCACAAAAACAAAAAATAACGTTGTGTCGTGTCGACGTGAAACATTGGATTATCGCACTTGCCAAAAAATAGATGGCCTAGAATCAGTGTGTCAGTGAACTTTCGAATAATGAGCAACCATATTTTTATCTCTAACAACACATACAGTTAATTTTTTAATGTAGACATTTTTTTACAAACATGTTTCCAGTTAAATTTATAATTTACAGTTTGGAAAACAGCCAACATAATTTTTAAATATGTTCATAACGGTGATTATTGACAGGGATGCTCAATGTTTTTATTTGTGTTTTATTATACAGTTTATAGTGTCATGAACTTACATGTCTCCATTAATGTTTAAGGAATGTTTGAGATTTGTTTTGTGTTTTATGAATATCGGAAACATTTGTTTGCATGTTATTTAACCTCTTGTCTAATGAAAAGGAAACTCATTAGATGCCGCACTGGTAATGAATATATAGCGAGAAACTTTAGAAAATTAAAATTACTTAACTTTGAGCTATGTATTTTTTTTTTTTAATTAAAACAATAAAACAGACCATATATCATCTGGAGTAATTATTTTAAAGGGAATGGCGCATCCTATATAAATTTAAAACATCGGAAATTGATATTTGTTTTGTTTAATTTTGTTGGCAGTGCGTGTTGTACCTGTGGGCGCTGAAGCTGTGTTACCCTACAACCCTTTTTCTCCTCCGTGGCAACCATGAGTGTCGCCATTTAACAGAATATTTCACCTTTAAACAAGAATGTAAGTGTATTTATATAGGTACATAGTTGAATAATGGACATGTTTCAGAATTTATCTGCACTTGTTTTATGCATGCCAGTAAGTGATTATACCATACTTAACAATTCGCCGTATTTCTCTTTAGTTAGCCTGCCAGTGCCCGTGGCAAAATAGTAGATCGATAAGAAAAAAATAGAAAAAATACTTCATATAAAATCCAATACAAAGACCTAATATGTGTCACATCTCTATCTCATCGGTTATTTTCTAATATTTTTATATATAAGTACTAAGAAAAGATAGATATAGTGAGTTAGATAGAGTTTTGAGAATACTTGATGTTAATTATAAAAATAATTTTTAACTTCAATTTTCACTGACTTTCTTCTTTTTAATTTTAATTATTTTCGGGAAGTGTATGTGTAATAATATTTTTTATTAATTTTTAATGATGTTATTTTTTCTTTCTCACTAATCCTTTGCTAATGATACAGACGAAAAGTCAACTACGATGCTATAGGTTATATACTTAAGTATCGTTCGTTCGACTTTTATGAACAGATGCAATAATTTTGTGAATAATGTAGTGTTCACGATCCTTTTGGTACCGAGTGTACAATCATTATTATAAATAATAGCCATCAAAACGTTTATAATAAATAAATAATTTACCATATCACCAAACAACAGAAAAATGTATTTTATAATAATTTTATTATATATATATATATATATATATATATATATATATATATATATATATATATATATATATATATATCGATTTTGGAATAGAATATATAGCTGTGAACATTAAATATAGTTTTACCACTGTAACGCCAAGATCAAGATGTTCGCATTTTCTTTAACATATTTTTCAGAAAAAGAAACACCCATTTAGAAATGCTGTTAAAAGTTACGCACATGTCTTATTTTATTTTGATTTCCACATTCATCTCAATACTAAGTGTAAGTGAAACAGCACATATTAGGGGATTACATCTGTCACTCATAAATTAATATGTAACGATAGATGAGTTTGTATTGATGGTGTGATGCACTGACTTCAGTCTTATTGTTTTACTTTAAAAAGCGTGCATTGAATCACAGATATGTAAAACTAATAAACATAGCCACTTATGACTTTAAATAAACAATAAATTTTACATATGGCTGTTTTCTGTATATGTGTAATTAAAGAATAAGGTGGAGATAATGTGTTTAAAAATTTTTACATTATTACTGTAAAGATTTCTTTGTTTACAATCAGAATCAGAAACATATGTGTCTTAATATACTCTAATTAACAAAACTAAATAATAAAATATTGACTTTAGGTTTCAGAGAATACCAAAATGTAATAATAAATGATAATAAAGATATATAATAACATATGTAGAACAATTCCAATTAAATTGATAGATAATAGTAATATGTATAGAATTTTTATATTACTATTATCTATTCTATACGTTTCAATAGAATTAAAAAAAACAGTATAAAGGAATCTGGTACGTTACAGTTAATAGCATTATAGTAAGATATAATATTCTTTTCATCCACTGAGCATATTAATTATACTAACATAGTTTAAAGAGATCTGGTTAAGAGGGTATTTCTAGTCTAGAGGCCTAAATTTTGGGCTCCATATTTTACTATCCATTTTTTCACAAACTTATTTATTGATATTTTAGGAATATAAAAAAATATGAAAAAAAAATAAAAATTGAAACAGCGCAAAAAAGGGGGTAAAGCTGATTGACATGATTTAAAACAAAATTTAAAAGTAGATTCTTAATTAGTAAAAATATCGTTATCATTGGTACCCCAGTAGAAAAAAAATATTTCTTCGCAAAATGACGGTTGTTTGAAAAAAAAATTACCCTTTCTTTTTCGAAGTTTAGAATTTTTTGGAAATTGAAAAAATATTTTGATACAAAAATGACGGTAGGGATTTCAGAGAGTCATATACTGAAGGCCCGTGCTAAATTTTAAGTCAATCGGTTGGATAGAACTTGAGATATTATGTCAACCAAGTCGAAAAAAATGTTTACACGTTTAAACTCCTCACAAAAATTTAAAACACTCATCACGGTAAAAGTCAAATAATGGTATGTTACACTTACACTTTATTAGTCAGCGATGCCTGCTTCATATAGTGTGCCTTCTTCAACTTCAAATCGATTATTTTCGGAAGTTCGATCCCATCTATGAACGATCCTAGCTTCCTTAGAAGCAGCGCAAGTTCGTTGCTCAGAGCAGTTGATTCAGCTACTGTCCAATTTCAAATTTCCTTTGGAGGACATATTCTTAATGGTTTAAACTTTAAGATAAAAATGAGCAATAAATAAAAGGTAAAATGAGCAATACCACCAGATGGCGTTAGTTTCAGAATGCGCAATTCAAGTTTAATATAGATACGAGTAAGCAAATTGCAATAATATTGCACCGCCCCCTCGCTCATATCGAATACACCTCCGGGGAATGCCTCTAGAGGCTTCCGATCAAAAAACAAAAGTTACCACGTTGTTCACAAGGGTCGATTTACTGTATTGATTTTATCAAAATGTCGGAATTCGAACGAAAATCATTTCATAGATCGACCTAAAAATTTCGTGACACACGAAAACAGCCGTTTAATAAATAGATAGGTATGTCATCAAAATGTCATGAAAATAATAAAACTTATTATATCTCCAGATGGCAATTACCAGATAGCAATCAAACGAGTGTCTAATGAAGATGTTTGCATAATGATAGAGCGAAATGCATTTATTCGACTGCGTGCTTTTATAATGCGAACATTACACCTGCAAAAAAAAATGAATAGAAACATTTGAATACACTTTGGAGAAGTTTAGTTCGCAACTTTTCGACATTTATAAGTTTGCAATTACATTTATAACTCAAATAAACAGACTATGTTAATTTGAGAGCTGTTTATTAATAATATTAAGCCTAATATCTTTAATTATAAGACTTAAAATTAAGTAATTTTTCCTCGAGAAAACGTTTCTTATGGAAGAACGTTGCTGGGCTATAATAAAAAAATTTCGTTAGATACGAAAAACGCAAAATCAACGCAAATTATATTAAATGTAACGTAAATCGACCTCCTGAGCATGATTAAAATTTTCATTTTAATGAAAAATTGTCAATAGAATGACACTGTATGTATTAAGATGTGATTATACCCTAAATAAAAAAAAATATTTTATAATATATAAGAGATCGAAATGCATGTCCCATAATTTCTATCAACTTTTTATAGAATTTACGTAATTAAATTGCACATTAAAAAAATGTGTAATTCTATATATATATATATATATATATATATATATATATATATATATATATATATATATATATATATATATATATATATATATATATATATATATATATATATATATATATATATATATATATATATATATATATATATATATATATATATATATATTTTTTTTTTTTTTTTTTTTTTTTTTTGTCTGCGTGTATTCATTAAAACATTATTAAGCAATTCGATAAAATATTCCCAGTATATTCTACATAATTACGTATGAATGCCCATACTTTTATTATTTTTTTAATAAGTTTTTTTTATAAGTAAAAATACTCATACAAGTCAAACATACCTAACAAAAATTGTTATTTAAAACTTAAATGTTTGATGATAATAGTGACAAATAAAAAAATGTTTCATTTATGTTGATCATCAAACATTTTTAAAAGTATGAAGCATAAACAGCGGAAAAGCTTTTTTGAACATTTATAAGTTGTTTTGGTACTTTACGGAACTGTAAGTATGTAAGTAACCCCAGCTCAGTTACATAAAAATCATTCTCATCAAAAGTTCTGCATGGTACAATCTCAACTAATTTGCCATATAATAAATATGTAATTATTTAGTTCATAGTTTTGAATAGATGATGTCCAAAATAATTTTAATTACAGGTCACTAGGGACGACAGTATTTCCGCGTCAACAAATAGTAATTATATTAGGCGTTATAACTAATTTTTTTAAAGTATGATGTTAACACTGAATTTTGCTCTTAGTACTATAAGATTTCCTAATTAAGTTAAGTTCGACATGACAAAGCCTGGCATACATTTACCAATCAATTTCATTAAAAAGCGATTATATCAATTCAGTTGACACTCTAAAATATAAAAATATATTCAGGTACAATATTGTTAATAAACGTCAGATTATTTTTCATATCGCTAATAATATCAGTTAATTTAATATACAAAACTCCCTATTTTTATATATTAATTTATCTTTATTATATATTTATTATTTATAATATACATTTTATCGGTAGTTCTGTGGCAATGCCATCGCAAACAACACGGTTATTTAGGAATACGTAAATAGATTATCTGTGTTTAATTAACCTCCATGTATACCTACTTAACTATAGAATTGTATATCTAGCCCATAATTGCTTATACATTTTGCAGCAAAACACTATAACATTCTCACTTATGTCTTATGTATGTGGTGTCATCTGTCCTAAATGTGTGTATGTATGGCTTTTGTATTGTTTCTTGTTATGAATTAGAAACCACAAAAAATAACTTAACCAACCCAAAAACATATTCGCTTTCTACGATTATTGTTCACAGTTACAAGTTCTTCAATATTCATTGATTTAGATATAATTTTATTGGCAAATTAAAAGAACTCATTTTATACTATTTTTTTTTTTGTTTGACTTTTAACCTGTAACGAATCAATTCTTACCAGTTGCTCTCAAATCTTGTTGATATGTACGACTTTTAGAATGACCCCATAGTACTTACCTAGATAACTACGTAATTCGTTTAATACTAATATTTATACTCTGTGGGACTTATCCACTAGAACCGACTAATAACCTCATGCTTTTAAGATCAGTTCCCCTGTCTTGTTTCAATTATACCATATTACCTTTGTTCGTATACAGGGAAAGCTATTAAACACAATTACAAGACGCGCCACTAAAACAGTACACCGAGGTTTTCGGAGTTTTTAATGGATTTTATTATTTTCTAATCCAAATATTCAAACAAATATTTCATAAGCTCATTTTCAGTTGTCTCATCACCTAAAATGCATGTTTCGACGTTCATTATTTAGAGAAATTCTACTCTTAATTACCAAATATCCTAATATTTAGAACATTATATTTTTTTTTAATTATTGGGAAATGGCGGACTCGAAATTATGACAATTTGTCATAATTTATGGCGTGTCTTTAGACGATTTATATTCTTCTGCAGAGCAAAATTTCTTATTTAGCTGTTAACTAATAATTTTCGATATGCAAAAGCCTAGTCATGTAACTAGTGGTATTCCATCTGTTCAATGCAATGCAAGCCCGACGAATCAAAATGCCTATACCGAGCTTAAGAAATCCTATTATTTCGATTAAACTTTAAAACATTTTATTTAATTTTAAATTTAAAAATATATAGAATTTCTCTAAAATCTAGATATTGCTTTATCAGTTTTGTTAAAATACCGCCAGTATACATCAAGTGCAACTAACACGCGTCGAAATTAAGTGGGGCTTTCGGATTTTTTAAGAACTTTAAAATATCAAAATATAGAGAGGTTTCTATGTAAAAAGTGAACTTGACGAAGCTTGTCAAGTTTCGTTGTTGTCAAGGTGTCAATAAAATAAAGACTTTTACTGTACGCTTCTTGATATTAATATAAAATATTCTTGATGAAAATAAATCTGTCAAATCTGACGTTTTTAAAAACCAGAATTTTTTACCTAATTGACCGGTTTTGCCCGTGGCCGCGGATAAAACGTTGAATTACATTCGGGAATTAATAGCCTTTAATCCGCTCGAAAAAATGGGCGCTCTCGGCTACGACTCGAGTGCCCATTTTTTCTCGTGGATTAAAAGCTTGTTAATTCCCTTACATAATTAATAACTATTTTTTTAGATATATTTAGAAATTTTTTATTATTATCCAGGGTGTTCTACAAAAGTTAGACTTTCATCAAAACTTAACTTTTTAAATAGACAATTAACAATAATAGAAAACCCCTATATTTTGGGATTTTCAAATTCTTTATAAAACATAAATAGTTTATATATATTATATAAACTATTTATGTTTAACTAACTAACCTAACCTAACCTAATAATATCCTTGCATTTAACTGTTTTTGAGTTATAACCTAAAATATTACAAAAATATAAAGTTATTACCTTTTTTGATTTTTAGTAAGAGTTAAATATCTACTGAAAGCTGAACATTTATTTAAATTTTATCAAGATGCTAAAAATTTCATTTTGTGTATTCGTCAGTAACCCACAGCTAACGGTTGTACTTATTTTGTTATTTTAATAATTAGTAAAATAGTTTCTGGCTTTTTACTTTAAATAAAACTTTTAAATAATAAGAATCTTATAATGAAATCTGGTTTTTGTTGTCACATTATAAAGCATATTATAATAATATTGATTAATTAATAATATTCGGATATATGCGTTAATTATACCTATACATTAATTAAAAGAATAGACATTTTTCCATTATATGAATTTGTTGTTTTCCCTTGAAATGAGGTTAAAAGGCTTCCCGTATTAATTTTCAATAAGATTTATTATCTTTAGTGGAGGTTGTTACATATCTGTACTATATTAATACAGTAATTTCGGTATTTCTTCACGGTAATAACTTTGCTATTCATAATCCATTTATTAGTAACAATTTAAACAATAATGCTCATTACATAACAATAACAATACATACATAACAAAACACATAAAAACATTTTCGTAAATGAAATCAGGGTAATTATAACGATGTATTATAATACAGCTAACTTTAGTTTTATAATACAACTAACAACTTTATTATTGTCTGCTACTTACTCATTGCCAATATTTACCACTTCTTGTAACATCCGAAATGCTTGTAGTTAATAGGAATATTTTTCCCCGTTTTTTGGTATAGTTCATTCAGTTTGGTATAGTAGTAATGAGATTGCTAGATATCGTATACTGATAAATATTTCCTCTTCAGAAGGCGTTTAAACAATTGTGCTTTAACAGAAAGTATAAACTACCCAAATAATTGTTTCATGTAATCCATATAATAAAATAAATCAACCATCCAATATGCTATACAAACATTTAAATAAAAATGAAAATATATATTGAATAAAACTAATAATGATGATAACAACTTGGTAAAGACAAACACGCTTCGAGCAAAATTTGTCTCCTGAAAGCACTTAAATAACAATAACTTGCAAAAAATATATAACGTGTTATCAGAACATGTGGCTTAATTACTTAACAATTGTTTTGCTTTTGGTGTCCTACCACCTAGTGTTTGAAAAGCTATGAAGTTCTCATAATTAAAGTAAAATACTTTATATACTGTATTCCCATACAAACTGATGCTTTTTAAACATCATAAAAGGTCCTTATACAGATATGCCCAAATAATATATCTAATATAAATACAAGTATATTATCTCTATTGACCGTTTTTCATCAGACAATAAAAACATAAAACGGATTTTATGTCAACCATACGTTGAATTAAAAAACTTAAAATTTTTAACTTGATGGTAAAATACATATATTATAATAAGCAACGAACGTATAATAAAGAGCAAACAATAGCGGTTTCCGTTCACATTTCTTGCTAGTATCATTTTCCTCCTCTGGTATTCCAGTTGCGAGAAACGCTGCTTTCGTATTCCTTAATAGTTCGCTTTAAGTTAGTTTACATTCCATGCAATACCGACGGTCTCACCTAGCTTCCCATTTACGGCATTATATTATCATGCACGCTGTCATAAAATCTCATAGCCCTCTGAACAAGCATTTTTAAAATGAAAATACTCTAGGCCATACTGGTGCTTTTAGTAATATTGAAACCAAGTGTTTACTTAACGTGTCTTACAGAAGTGCATATGTTGTTATAACGCAATACAATTAAATTACCTAATTTATTTTGCATGTGAATCAATACTCTTTAATATGAATTTTAATATCACAATTGCATCAAATGCCTGCTTCGTATTTGAAACATGGCTGAATGACCTGTCGTATTCTCCTACAGTGATAGCTGCAATAATTTCATCCATATTGTAAATTGTAGTCCGGGGTGGCGCACCAGGCACAGTATTGGGGATGTAATAGTATATTTGAGTTTAACACCTCTTCCTGAACAACATCTCCTTGTCTTCCTCTATATATTTAACATTCCCATCCACAGCGTGATACTCTAGGGGAAGGTTAAATGTACAAAAAATTCGTATGTTTAAGCTTCTTAAAAATACGTGAAATATTTTGTCCCATCCATGGATTTTTTTAATATAACCAGGTGACTAATCACTAATTTAAGCCACCAAGTGAGTAATCCCTAAACTAATACATTTTTATCATCATATTTTCTAGTTTACGGTATTAAAAGACATGACAAGAAGAATCTTTGATAACCTGATATAATGAAACTTATTCGATAAGTTTAAATAAGAAGCTATAACTTATTCATTAAAACACTTAAAAGTATAGTTGATGTAAGAAACGTATTTATTTTTAAGTAATGTACAGAAGATATATTGATGAAGAGAGATCGTACAAATTTCAAACAGTATTTATATACAATCAAATTCTCAAAAGCAAACAAAAGCAAACGGAATTAGAATTACATTAAGTATAAAAATTGCGATGTATTTTTATTGAGATCTTTAACTGCTGTCTGAGAATAACTTCGATATCAAAAACTACTACAACCGTAACTATGTCAGGAACATATAATTAAAATGGTAATAGATACAGTTTTTATTTTCACATCTTATCTGACAATTTCTGAATATTGAAATATATTTTCTTGGTACTTTTGATAATAATATCTATTATGACGTTGTACATTTCATTATCGTTTTGGTGTACCGTACTTTCTGGTAACTGATGATGACAACTGAATGTCATCATCAGTACACAAAGAACATTAATAAGATTAACCACCACATTGACAACTATAATCACAAAAATAGTTGTACCTGTCCTTCCTTCCTCACACTATATATTTATATGCTACCTTATTATGCATTTGTGTTCTAAAAATAATCTAATAAGAGCTCATTAATAGAGTAGAGAACAGTTCGTTTACTTCATTTATGAATGGAATGGGACGCAACGAAGTAATGTTATACTCGTATTACAGTAAGAGAGATTTTTACATATAGAATAGAACATAATGGGAAAAGCAAGTTAATGCATCATGTTGTATTGTACATATATGAATATGTTGATGGTTATCAATTTATATACTAAAACATAAAATTCGACAAAAGAATTATCCTTTAAACCGTTTTTCCGCCAATATAGAAAACATTTTTTCGGGCATCACTTCAAAAGACTTCCTCACAGTCTTATACCTCCCTTGTAAGTATATATTTCATTAATTCTTATTGTATTGTCATATACTGTCATTTTAATTTTCTTAAAACATTAAAAATTTTAAAGCACAATTTTATCTAAGTATTTTGAACAAATTGAAATAAATTTAATTCACATATACAATTTAGTCAGCAAAACATATCCAGTTATCGTATTGTTGATGCACATGAAATAAATTAAAGAATATAACAGGTGCAATTATACCTATATATTTTATGTCATATTTACAATATAAATAGCCAGTGTCTTTTTGTTAACATCCATGTTTCAAAAAAAAATCTCACTTATCTTAATTTTCTATTATAAATGTGGCCATACTTTTAAAAATAATGTCACTACTAGTAATTAAGAAGACAACTGTGATACCTTATCAAATTCTGTCGAATGACTTAAAATCGTTTACCAAAATGTCAATCAAAAAGACGTTTAATTAATATTAATTGCTTCCCTATTTTATTCAGACCTAGCTTGAAGAGGATCTCAAGACGATCTCTCAAGATGAAACCTTGTCATTTAATTAAAATTATGATAAAGCAGATTGTCATATCTAACGTTATTTTGTCATAACAGATACACAATTTCAGTATATCGGACAAAATATTTTGGATTAGTGTTGCTTAGTGTGAAAATATACCCATTTTTATTAATACCTTCAAATTTTGTTAGACCTAATTTTGAATTTGCCACAAGTTAATGACTTTATACTATCAAGACTCTTTTAGAAAAGTACTTTGCTAGATGATTAAGTGGAAGTTGTTACCAAATATATTGACATAAAACAATATTTAATTGCAACTGAAAAGCACAATACCTAAGACAACGTAAAGGCTGTTGATGTTTCTTATCTACTCAACACATAGAGGGGCTGTCCAGTTACAACTGGTCCAGTTTCTTGGAGAAGGAAGATGTGTAGATCATTCCACAAATACAACAAGTGTCCTTGATACAAACTTTAATAACTTTCTACCAATAATGACTTACTTGTACAACCTTGGTTAACACTTCGTCACTAACTTATTGCTTAAAGTAATTGTCCAGATTTGTTATTTAAACTAAAACTAACTGCTAATTATGTCCGATAATAGAGACTAATCGAAACTCAAATTTATCCCTTTTTGTTGAATGAAATATTAAGAGTCCATACTGTATATAGGTATTACGGAGATGAGTACACTAGAATTTCAATCTTGCGTTTACTTGAACACTAATAAAACTTCACAGAGAAGACTAGAGAAACAGAAGAAGTGAAAAACTATTAAGCGGGTTTAGCACACCGATTTAATTGTGGTGAAATCTAGGGCGTTAAATAACTTATTGAAAACGGCTTTAAACTGTACTTGGAGACAACCAAAACTCTACTCTCTTTATTTCAATCTAAAACTGTGGTGACGAGTCGCCTAATAAATGTTGTAATTATCAAAGACCTACGCTGTGAAGCTGAAATCAAAATTCTGGGAAGTTAGAGCGTAATGTAGGTCTGATCGCTTTCGTGCAATATGAAAACGCGTGTTGTTGTGGAATTTCAAGATAAAAGGCCCTTGTTTTTACGACTTACAGTCTATACAATATTTAGAGGGAGTAAAAATATGTATAATCGGAGGAGAATATTTTCTATGCACATAAATAATATTATAAAGTAAAATTTATTTAATTTAATTCCTTGTTGGGGTGTGAAATTCCAACAAAGGCAAAGTCAAATATAAAAGATATAAGCGGTAATATTTGTTACTTTCATTAGATGACAGTGTCCATTTAAATGAAATAAAGTTAAATAACTTTATTCTCAAAAATTGAATTTCTATTTATTCATTCAGAACAAGTAGGCTTCACGAATGTTACCTCAGAACTGACTAAAATATGATATTGGGTTACATATGTACGTAAATTTTAAATAGTCAGCATTGTTGTGTACAATAAAAGATATATAATTCTGCAACTATTGTGGAAATATGGCTGCCATAACTCCTCTGTCTCCAAATTCAGACTTTCATGGAGTGAAGAATGACGCCGACGCACTGGATTCAAATTGCTAACTTCTGGGTCCCTTGGTAATTCTGCACCTTCGGGCGTACCTGTACACGAAGTACAGGCGAATGGAAATCAAAATGACGTAAATGCGAGTTGTCGAAAAATTCGAATCCTATAAGTTTTCCATTTTCCAGGGGTAGATACTACTGAAGACATTTTCCGTTGCTCGCTCTATA
This sequence comes from Rosalia funebris, assembly GCA_037954035.1. NCBI lineage: Eukaryota > Metazoa > Arthropoda > Insecta > Coleoptera > Cerambycidae > Rosalia > Rosalia funebris. Next base: position 2,436,475 of record JAZFAV010000033.1, read on the forward strand.
GTTCGTAGATTTTATCTAATTGAACATCTATGAACATTTTATATACGATGGAAACTAGCGACTCGTTTTGGATATTCACTTCGGATAAAAACATTGCCTAAAAATAGAATTTCCATTTATTAAATTGGTATACGTTAGGTATAGTATAGCTTAGGCCGCAGAAGGAAAAGATACACATAAGGACGATGCCAGATGAGGGACCAAGACTCGAACCTAAGCACATAATGACACCCCTAATACTGCGAAAAATATTAAACACAAAAATTTTCGGGTTTTTTTAAATTTATTACAACAAAGAAAAGTATATTATATTACTCAATATTTCAGTTATCGATATTCTAACCACGAGTCGTATATTATTACATATACTTAAACTTTTGGATGACTCCACAAAAAATCATGGGACCTAGCTGATCATTCAATTGCCCTCATATACTCAATCCATTTTTATGATGAAAAAGAATATACATCTCGAATTTCTACAACCCATATTATCAAAAAAAAAAACATTTTCTTTCTTGTATTTATTCTATATTCCATTAGCGAAAATATGTATGTAATGGTGCAAGTTTAGCATACATATACTTATATTCATAAATACCAGCTAACATTTTAAAGCACATATAATGGCACATCATAATATTTGAAGTTAGTACTGCTTACATTTTGCCATTTTGCGAATAGTTTTTAGCCGTTGTATCGAGATTTAAAAGGTGGTCCAACCAAAACGCACGATGTTAATTGTAAATAAAACAAAAAGTTTTCAGGGAATTATCTTAATATTTTTTATTATGATAGAAGGATCTATGACAATTATGTGTGAAACAAAATATCGACCAAATGCTCACCATGGCTTCGATGGCATACCTCTATCCGATGGTCCATATTTTCAATGACTCTGAGACATAATTGAGGTTCAATGTCGTTAATGTGCCGAATTATCTCATCCTTTAGCTCTTGAATTATTCTTGGCTTATTGACGTACACTTTTTCTTTTAAATATCCCCAAAGAAAGAAGTCCAACGGTGTCAAATCACATGATCGTGGCGGCCAATTAACATCGCCACGACGCACTATGGGACAAACAGCACTTTCGCGTCTCAAAAATCTGTAACTTTATTGTTTACAGATAAAATCAAGTGAAATTTGGTAGGTGTATATAAGTAGGTGTGGTGTTGAATACTGTGTATTACTATTGCAATATCTTTTATATATCTTGCTATATTTAATGGACAAAATTGAGGAATATGTAAAAATCAGAGTCAGTCCATTATTCCTTTATAAACAGAAAACTAGTAAATATAAGACGTTAATAGACATGTAATATATTTGATTCATTTTATATAAATTTAGTTTTCAATAATAGAAACAAAAATTACGTATAGGTATTAGTATAGGGGTATGATAATATTATAATAATATTATAACTTATAATGAACAATCGTTATTTAGTAGGTGCATAAGTCACAATTATTCCAGTAACTGCAAGGCTTCTTCGTCGAGCTCCATCAGCGTTCTTGGTGGGGTCATTCTTAAACTGGTTATATATGGATCTGAGGTATGAAGAAGTGTATGAAATACATCTGCATTGGTATCTGATCGTGAACATTTTCGAGCATGATGTAACCTGTATTGCTTGTAATTTTTATTTCGCGATTCTTGTACATCCTCTGAAAGCTGTCCAAAAGGCAATACTGCGTTATAACGAATAATATTTGCCTCGTGAATTAGTATTTTATGGACAGAAGAAGACATGTAGTACCAGTTGTATTTACGTACATAAAGTTCTGCAGTTTTAAATGCATACTCTCCAAATTTTTGGGCATTAACTGGTTGCCCGCATGCCATTGTCTGTAAGATAATGTGAAGTCTCTGTATTAGTTCTTCATCAACACCAGTAATTGACGATGAGCACGCAGCATTTGCAAAAAATCTCCTCGCAGTATTACCGTCATTAGTGTTTCCACAACCTTGTCGTGGTTTATCTATAATTAATCCTAGTTCTGTACGAAACCTCTCTTTACAGCTTGTTTTTTAATTTGTTTCTGTCGTTTTTGATCTTCTGTAGTTGCGGACCATTTTTCAAATGATAAATTGTAGGAAATGTGGAGAATCAGTTCCATACAACGAATCCACGCATGTAAAGTTGAAAGACCAAGTTCGAAAGTTTCTTCTCGTTCTACTCTTTGCTTAACGCGTTCAAGATTATTCATTTCTTTCGGTTTAGCGAGACAAACACTGCATGTAGAACTGGATGGTGTATTGGTTAATACCTGTGTAACTTTCCCATCGATCATAGTAAGAAAAAATTCGTGAGTGAGTGATACCTCCATGTAATTTATGTGAACAGACGTTGGTAAAAGAGAAGATATTTGTGCCTTTAGTTTACTTATAATTGTTCTAGTTTTCTCTGGAGTCTCTTTGGAAAATTCTATTAAGATAGGGCGACAAAATCGTATGGATGATGGGGCTGCATTTTGCCAAATATTTTCCTTTGAAGAACTGTCTACCAGTCTAAGGGGAACTAAAGATGATATTAACAAGTTAGCATCGGATACTAACTAACTCTCACCAGAAATAATTTGTTTATATTCACTTTGGCCCGAGGAACCATCGCACCCCCTTTTACTATATAAAATTAACTTACGTACAGATGTTACATCAACTGACGATATATTTAATAACCTTATGATTCAATAATCCTTGTAGTTCCACTTTAGCCATAATGTCGGTAATTGTAATTTGAGAGTTATCTGGGTAGCATTTATTTTTAGCTTCCTGGAGTTGCTTATATGGCGGAAATAACTTGCATCCTCTTTCTTTCGTACAGTTTATAAGATATTGATATTGATTTTTTATTAAATCTAAATCAATAAATATGGCCAAAGCTTCATCTGCTGTAAAAGAATTGACAAACGTATTTCCTCTAGCAACTGCAGGTGTATGATTTCCTTTTTCTCTGAGGATGCGGAACGAATTAATTTTATTATTTGAGCTTCTTTACTTTCACCAATTGAACGTAATCCTTGTACATATGAATACTGAATTGAATCCAGCCCAGAATCCCGGAATAATTTAGTCGCTTTTCTGTTTTTAGTTTTTTCGGATGACTCTTCATAGCTTTTACAAGGTCTTCCTCGCCTTTTTCCTGATGACGGCCCAGGTTCCTCAGTGTCGTCAAGTTGAACAGAAAATGTACGGTTAAGCCATTGTTCATTATTCTTCAAAAATCATTCCTTTATTCTGGTAGCAGCAGCCCATCTCGATTTGAATTCAGGCAGTAACTGTGTCTGAATTTTTCTGACAACACAATTTAAATCATTTTCAGAAAGTGAAAATTTTTCGCGTATATAATTTTATGCAGTTGATATATGCTTCCCATGCTCTATGAAAGCAATACATAACTCGCGATTAGTAATTGTAAAAGTGGTCATTATTAGCAAGAATAGTGGTAACATTTCTTAACTAAATATTATAAAATTCTTGTAAGGAACTTGTATGAAAATACGAAAACACATAGCAGTATATATACCTATACGAAAAACCACAATATTTCGAAAATTAAAATATTTTTTATTCTATCTAGTTGCGGTAGATACTATCCAAAATATTATTTTTGCTAAAATAAACAATATGTGGTTTAGATACCTGTGTTCACGTAAATACGTTTTTGTATTTACGATATTTTTTGGTACACCGTATTTTGAATTAATAAGCTATACAAAAAAGCGTTTAAAAAAAGTCTAAACATTATATCCAATTGAACGAATTTTCTTTGACGGCTACCAATACCTAAATGTGTCATTTAGATTTTAAACCATAACCAGAACGCGTTTTCTTCCTACTTTGATTCCAATTTTCTCAAAATGGAGCAAAATCGAACAGCAGTTTTTTTAAGTGTCGTCGAGAGGACCATATGGCCAATCATTTCCATAAAAGAAATCTACCCGGCGAAACCCTGATGATAATTAAAACCTTAGGTGAAGTTGTAAAATGATCATACTAAACACTACTACTTTATTATTTTTTTAAGTAACAAATGAAAACAAGCATACAAATAGATATTTTTATTCTAAAACTAGATGAAATGCCCTTTCCAACGATGTATAAGATATTAAATTTGAAAAAATATTTAGGTACGTAAACGCTCATGGAAGTTAACGCTGAGTAATAATTTGCCCTTAACAGAAACTTCCCCTTCACAGTTGTCTAACTCAGGAAATCAACGTGTGAAAAAATAATCTTTCTAGGATATTAAGGCTTAGTGTCTTAGCTAACGGAAATACCATAGTCGAGATCTTAATTTTCAGTTTCAATTTTAGCATTTTTGAGACGATATTGATGTTTTCGCCCTATGACACTTATACACTTAGGATCTATGACACTTATGTGTGAAACAAAATATCGGCCAGATGCTCGCCACGTCCTCGGTGGCATACCTCTACCCGATGGTCCATATTTTCAATGACTGAGGCATAATTGAGGTTCAATGTCGTTAATGTGCCGAATTATCCCATCCTTTAGCTCTTGAATTGTTCTTGGCTTATTGATGTACACTTTTTCTTTTAAATATCCCCAAGGAGAGAAGTCCAACGGTGTCAAATCACATGATTGTTGCGGCTAATTAACATCGCCACGACGTGAGATAACACGGCCATTGAATTTCTCGCGCAAAAGTGCCATTGTTTCGTTGGCTGTGTTGCAAGTGGCACCATCCTGTTGGTACGTCATATCGTCCAGGTCCATATCCTCAATTTCTGGCCACAAGAAGTCCGTTATCATCTCGCGATAGCGAACACCATTCACGGTAACTGCTTGGCCGACCTCATTTTCGAAGAAGTACGGCCCGATGACGCCACCAGCCCATAAACCGCACCAAACAGTCACTCTTTGTGAATGCATCGGCTTGTAAATTCAAATCTTTATTCAAAATTCGCATCAGTGATGTTCCTGAGATGTTTAATTGTTGGGCACGACGACGAGTCGAGGTTGACGGCTCTTCTGTTACACTATCGCGAACAACAGCAATGTTTTCCGCAGAACAAACTGAGCGAGCATGCACAGGTATTTTCACATTTTCTACAGACCCGATTTGCTGAAATTTGCGCACAATTCTCCCAATTGTGGACACATTTGTTCGATTATGCTGACCAAAAAAGTCACGAAGTGCACGAAATGCATTTTGATTTGAATGCCCATTTTCATAAAAGGCTTCAACAATCTTAACGCGCTGCTCAATTGTGTACCTCTCCATGGTTGAAATTGTCAAACACTGAAACACAGAAATGTCAAATTAAGTTGGGCAAAAAACTTGACGTTAAGGTGTGACTCACAATTAACATCGTCCATTATGGTTGGACCACCCTTTAGTAGCCGTTGATATCGAGAAGCTGTTAATAATTCTTCTCATAAAGAGGAAACGTATTTTTTACTGAACGTAAAAATGTAAACACGTTGTCAACATTACAGTTTTAATCAACGTGTCTACAAACGGTAACAATGTTGTCAACATTATATGTCGATGTATTGTTATAAAAATTACACTCTCAATAAGGGTAGTAATGCCCACATATAATTAATTATTTAGTAATGAATCAGTATATATTACTATTAATATGTCAACATGATAGGTATGAAATATGCGCAATACTTTGTTACTGCATTAATGTATTCAATATCAATTTAATAATGATATTCTTAAGCGATTTTGTTGAAATTTAATATATTTTAAATCATGTAGGTCATTATTTTTAAGAAAATTGTCCATCACTTACGCTTCCACATTCATGTTGCCTTTTTAGAGCAGATATTACTGGGGCAAGTTGATTAGTCAAAAAGAAGACGAACCCCACTTCAGATTTCAATTGCCGATGTAAAAGCCACATACATGCCTACTGTAGAAATTATATCACACTGATTATAATATAATTACATCCGGAGTTAGATGTACTGCATTGTGATCTATTTACGTTAGTTTTATACGCAAAATGCACATATTTAGTTTACAATTATGATTGTAAACTAAATATGCAAAATTGTATCATTTACAAAGATTAAGTTTTATACCATCAGTGACAATAAATTTTTATTGAATTATCGACATAAATTGGTTTCATACAATTAAAATCAGTAAAGTTTTACCCTCGCCGATTTTCAATTATGTTTCATATTCGCAAAGTAGCTTTTTATATATTTTATATATATATATATATATATATATATATATATATATATATATATATATATATATATATATATATATAATGCAATATTGCGTTGCTCAAGTTAAACGCTGTGCAACTACGTCCTCACGCGCAGCCGTTGATAGACCACTGCAAGTCGCATCGCATTAACATTAGAATTCTAGCAATCAATACCTACCAATCATTGCGAAAAAAAATCCGTTTTAACAGTGGAATGTCTGTCATTATACAGCGTATGGCTTTAAACTTTCGTACAATATTCATAATCTTATATTGTGATATTAAATGATTTTAAAAAAAAGTTTTTCAAAACACGTTCATCTTATTCTTTTAAAAAGACATTGACTGGAATACATTTTTTTGTTCAGACTTTAAGTCATTATGGCACCATCAATTTGTTTTAAATCGACACCTTTTTTTGTCAAAAATAAATTATTTAAAATTTTCCGAGTATAACGGTACCCTATATTAGCGGTATTATAAAGTAAATACGCCTTTATTTTTCACAAAAATGTTAAAGTTGTTCAATTTTAAAAAGATTGAATGTTCATCTCAGCGTAACATATATATGCTAAATTTTATGTGATGGTATGGATTATCATCATTTAGTTCCTATACTAAAATACTTTATAATTGTGGATTTTTTTTAATTGCCCGACTGTAGAATAGACTGTAGAATGATTCTTAAACCCATTTTCCTGGTAGAGGTATGAAGATTATGGAACTTTAAGCAATACGTTTTTAGCCCTTTCACTGACTTGAGGTCTGTCTTATCGGGATACATTTTTTACACTACCAGCTTCCATTCTTTTAACTAGTCTACTTACTGTTGATCTTGAGATAGTGGTCTATAAGAATGTTAATTAAATAATCGACAAGCCTCTTCTTGAGATCTTAACCTCTCACCATAATCACATTTGTGTAATTGCTTATTAAATACAATATTTAATAACTCTGTCTGATCATGTCAACGTGACAGTAACAGTGATACAATAATTAAGCAGCTTTGATTTAGAATATGTTTTGCTACTTTTGTCTATGAACAAATTTACCTTCTTCAATCACAAATTGATTTTGTTTACCTTTTAAATCTTGCAAATAAAATTAGTCTACGGTACGAAACTAATTATTAGTCGAAATATCCACCATCCATATCTAGATTTCACTTATTCAAAATACCTCTGTAGTTGCAAAACATTTCTATTTTTCAATGTAACTTTACAATTTTAAGTTTAACACTCTGTATCTTATAAATAGTGTAATAATCAACCAGTAAATGCAGTACCGTTGTACTCGAAAAATAGAGGTTTCACTTTAAAAAATACTATGATGACGTCACACCAAAACATAAAACCAGAAAAAATAAACTTTGTACGTCGGCCAATGCCCTTTTAAATAATCAGGTTAGTGTGTTTCAAGGTTTTTCGAATAATCATTTAAAAACATATTTATGAATATAATGCGAAATCTTGTCGCTAAGCTGAATTTGACAATAATTGAACAAGTTTGTTGTTTCGTTACAAATAACTTTTCCGTATGTGACTTTTCCGTAAAATTTAAACTAATATTTCGTTTTCGTTGAAAACATATTTTTCTTAATAAAAATTAAAGATATTCCAGCAGTTCTGATGAAAGTACCAAAAAGGTGTCGCATCATGTACAAAAAACGGTAGCGTCATAATGCGGCTTTTTATTATTCATAAAATTGAATATGAAAAGTAGAATTGAGTATTTATATTCAACATCCGTTAGATGTCTTTTTCGCTATCCCCATATTCTACATGCGTCCCTTTTTGCTGTCAGTTTTTTATTCGGCTGGTTTTTTTATTGTATATCGATGTTTTATTTAGATTGATGTTGCCTCTCGCTTTCTAACATTGATTTATTACTTTCAGAATTTCATGCTTCTTTATATTCTGTATAAGTTGCTTATTAAATGACTTTAACATAAGCAGAAATAAAACAGGATTACCGATACAGTGAATGTTATAAATAAAATATACCTGATTTATCCTCATATAAAAAGGTTTCGATATACGGGGCGTAAGAAGAATAACTGAAATTCTTTTAACACATAATAGTATGAACCTTAACAAACAAAAAATATTACAGAATATAGGTGCTCAACTCCACTTACGTGAAAAAATGTTAATTATAGATATAATAAATACATAACAATTATTTTATACATATTAAATTATTTTAAACATGAAATATTCCTTTATTATTTAAAGAATTTCACGAATATTGTAGTTTTCACCTTTATTTGTGTTCCATAAAGTATTTATGCTACCCATAATTGACGTTTATACTTTTTTTCTCGTAAATGGATGAGTTGAATGCCCATGTTGTATAAAACTTTTGTTTGTTTAGATCCAAACTATGAACTGTTAAAATACTGGCAAGTATATATTTTTCATACTCTGTATAGATTCAATCTTTCTAATTCACACAGTAACGTTCACTGTTAACATTAAAAATAATTGTGTATTTACTGTATCACATACCTATAAGTAGTGAAATTCCTTTTTTCCTTAGGCTTATTTATCTTTAGTTAGATGATGGGCTTATCACCCTATCATTTAATTAAATAATGTGTATAGGTTTGAAACGGAAAATGAAAAGTTACTCAAGAGCAAATCATTACAAACAATTACGAATCATCAATGGAATGAATTCCCATGCTTTGTCAACTTAAGAGCAATTTTAAATTGATTTATAATATATATATATATATATATATATATATATATATATATATATATATGTATATATATATATATATATATATATATATATATATATATATAAACCAGAAATAATTTAATGAAATATCAACTAAGAAACCAATACCTTAACGTACAATATTTTAACGTAGTTTAATACAAAACCGGTACAGTATTTTGCCGAACGCTTGCTGTCACTCAACCCATAAGAGTGGACATGAACATTTGTATTGACCACCAGTGTGATACTGGTGTTAAGAATATGTTAATACTGCTTTTGATTAGGTAAATTGCTCGAACAGTAAAGATTCAATATTAACTGTGTCGCATACGTAAAAATCATTCTGAATTCGCGGTCGTGTAAGCTGATACAGAAATATTGGAAATAACTTAGACTAATAGTGATGAGAACTTAGACTAATCGTGATGAGCTACACGAGGATAACCTTATTATGGAGAAAATGTGCTTTGAAGCTAAAGCTAATCAAGAAACTAATAAGTTAGGAAAAATCCGATTGACAGCTTTAAATCAGTTTATTGTTTGTGTATTTGCCATGAATAAGATAAATATGAAGTGGCTTATCGAGAGGAAACTGTGTGGTCTACTTTTTTATACTAATTGTAGATAGTAATCATTTACGTATATTGGAATAAGAATTTCAATATTCTGAATGATCTATTAGATAGTAACCAAAAAAGTTCGTCGCTTTATATTGAGTGCTTATTATATTTAAATAAGCACTCTAATAAAATATATCAGTTTGTCAATATATACGGCTTTCAAAATTATTACTTTAAACCTAAATATGGAATTTGGCTTACTAATATGTTCTGCATTGTACCTCGTTCAGTCTGCAAAGCTTCTAGATGATGATAACTTAAAATGTAGCGTAAAATGCTCATTATATTAATATAAGTATAACAATTATCATGTTACTTTCTAATTTTGAGACCAGATAACTTAATTGACTGTAATTTTACAAACATTCTAAGAAAATTTATCCTGTATAATATTCGTTATTACATAAAATTATAATCCAGGTTTTATAATTCGCACGCTTCAGAAAATATTGTGGAACCGATATTTAGCCCTTCAAATAACTGTCTCATAACCTTCATAGAAACATCTGTTGCTTCGACTACACAAAGTTCGTATTATCCTTGTTACTGCCACCTGTTTCATTCTAAACATAATATCGAACAAAACCCACCTATAAGGGATTGAATTATCGTAGCAGAATAGGAGTATTAACACTTCGTATCATCAATATTTTAATACTGTACAACGAAATTAATTCAAATGATGAAAATAAATCAACTAAATTTAATGCTTTAACTAAGTTCCTAATACCAATTTCCGAATCGTGAAATATAAGTACGATTTTTATAATCGTTGGAAAATGTACCTATCCGCGAGACATTTTTACAAATTTAAAGATTATTCTAAAATATCAAATACCTTGAATATGGAGAGAAACGAAAAAAATGTATTGTGATCAAATTTATAAAATGATAACTGACACTTTCATCCTAATTACCCTTTAATCATTTCATGTTAGCATACATTTTGTCATTTAATTTCGACAGGTTTTCCCTTGCCAAGTAGTTAAGACCAGTATAGTATATATTTATGAAAGACACTCTACAAACATCTACATTTTTTATTTTTAATTATGCTTATTTACCGGGACCCACAGTTATTATGCGTTTTACACTATTTTCTCTAATTTCAGGTAAAATAAAATATTCAGAACGTGTATATGAGGCGTGTATGGATGCTTTCGACTGCCTGCCGCTTGCGGCGTTAATGAACCAACAGTTCCTGTGTGTCCACGGCGGATTATCACCGGAAATACATAATTTAGATGATATACGAAAGGTAAGGTAACTCAGACCATATTTATCTAGATTAATTATAATTATTATAAAAAAATAATCGTGTTATATATGAAAATATGTTTTCAGATATATTTATTTTATGCAGGTTATTAGGAATTTTTACAGATAATTATAATTGACAGCAGCGATGCAGAAGAAATAATAATTTTGATTTGGTTGTTGCTTAAGAGCAAGAATCAGTCCAAGATTTATTAGTTCGTACATTCGTGCGTTCGTTGTACTCTTCCACTTTTCTAACAAAATAAAGTATAGCTTCATTTATAATTTAGCGGTACGTTTACAATCATACGTGGTACCACCCTGGAGTCGACGCCGACGGTAGTTAAACTGAATTTAATTTCAGGAATCCCGACTACATAGCGACATACATACTACATAGCGAGGATGAGAAGAGTCGACTGAGGGAAATACACGTTTCTGATTGGTTCATCAAAAAGTTACGCGCGACAGACGTTGAACTGTGAACGATGCTTAAGGTGTACTGATGGGTGTATTTTAATTAAAAATAAGTCATCCAGTTTTTAAAATAATTGATATAATTTGTTTTTTGCATTCAAGTATTCAAGTGAAAGAGGCCGACGCATTATCTTCATAATAACATAACGCTGAACCGATGACAAAATGAAAACATGTCACTATACAGGCAATAAACGATTTCTGTGTATTATACGGTTCCTGCTATATACGTTTAACTGATTACTCATCAGAGTCGTTAGAAAACTGGATCAAAGATAATATTTTTGTATTATTTTGTAGTATAAAAATTAATGCATTTTCAGTAAACGCACTTTTTAATAACAAAAAATAAGTTCTAATCATTGGATATTATATTACTTTAGCTTACCATAGTCCCATCCATTTATATAGCAAGAAAATAACCATCCAAGTAACCATTGGAATGATCACCCGGTTATGATCACCGGGATTGAGATTAAATATATCCGATTATGCAAATCATCCCGTTATACTAATCACTAGGTAAGGTAATAAAAGATGTATATACCGTATATATTATACATATGCGTACTTTTTAAGTGTGGCATTTTTGTTTTATGGTAGCTGGACCGCAATATAGGATTTAATTTAAAAAAATTATAGTTCTACGGCAATGCAGAATAGATCCCTAAGGACGGCCATACACGTTGTGGATTGCGTGTACGGTGAATCTTTTCAGGTAAAGTGCACAGGTTTACCTACAAAGTAACGAGCTGATAAACGTCACGGTAAACCGCTATGTTGTTCCCATCAGTTGCAAGATGTCGCCTGCGGCGATCGGTTTATTTTTAGCTTAATTGTAAGAAACAAAGGAGAAAACGTAAAACATGGTGTTAATATTGGTTGATAAAAATAAATCGGTACACTCACATTCACTTCTTACAAGAATTGAGTGTATAGAACAAGCAGACTACAGTAATTACTTTCGAGTGAATGAAACATTGTACCAAAAATTACATTCATTGTTGTCTCTGCTGTTGTACGGGGTATAGTGGTATTTCTTCCCTGCTTTTTAACTGTTTCTGATTTATAAAATTCAGTCAACTCATCGATAACTTGATTGTGCTTCCGGTTTGACATGTTTTGTACAAAAACCTAAAATTAATGAACACAAAAAAATGCAACCGCTTTCTAGTGAAATCCTACAACGACTGAATTTAAACCTGTGAAGGTGTCGGATGAACCGTACACACTGCAGTATGCACAACTCCGCAGGTAGAATTACTCGATTATCGAAAGAATCGATCTTCCTCCTAGTGAAAACCTACTACGACTGAGACTGAATGAAACCAGTGCAAGTGTGGGGTGAACCACACACAGGCTTCAGTATGCACAACTGTGCAGACAGAAAGAATCGATTTTCGATTCTTTCCGGGTCACCTAAACAGGTCGTGCACCGTCGCGTTGTGTAGTTTCACAGCAAGTAGTTGATTCACACGGTCCGGTTTACCTGCATAGGTAACTACGAAGATAAACCTCTCCGGTAAACCGCAACGCGTATGGCCGACCTAATAGTTTGCAATTGATCTGCGCTATCGGGAATCGTATTAAGTTTGGATACTGCAGTGCATTCCGTATTTTCATGTGGATAATATTTCAAATATGCGAATACTGGTAAACAAGTGGATATTACAGCATAGTACGAGTAAAGCAAACATGATACATACTCGTACTGCTTATCATAAATAGGAAATTCTCTGATATGCGTAGGCATATTCTCTATATGCGTAGAAGAAAGAGAGCAGCATTCTGAGGGAAAAGGATTCACTTTACGCGCGGTCAGATCGAACTCTGTGTACATATATATTCATCGATATTCACTCTGCAAACGTCTCAATGCGATTGGGTAAAGACCAGGCTATTTACTACACACCTCGTGGGCGATCAGATATCGCTTTTTGGAGACTTGTTCCTATACTTGATGAGCTTGTACATATTCATAAATGTTGCACAATATTTGTGAAAGTGAATACCTTTGTGAATGGTTGCATTTCTAATTTGCCAAGTCTAAAATGGTATATATGTAAACCTCTGGACAAAATATTATATGACAAATTGGCTCAGTTGGGTGTGTTTACGCGCACCTTTCCGTTCAGACTGCTTGATCTGCAATGATCGCGAATGCACGGCGCAGTGTAGTGCAGTGTGTCTGTGGCCTCATCTTAATGCACCTGTGCTCATCTTAATGCCTATTATATTATAAGATTTTTTTCAGTACTTATTTTTAATGCTATTAAAATATTTGCAATTACAATCTTTTAAGAAAATAAATAATAGTCACATAGATGAGTTACAAATAATTTTTTTATATTTTGCACAACACGTAAATTTTTATGTAAAAAACATCTAAGTATCTATTCCCATCGACATTGATAATGACGGCACTGAGATTCGAACACAGATTTGGAACAAAGGAATCAACCCTCGTAAATGATAGGGCTTCCAATTATGAATAAACAAATTAAAATTTGCCTATTACATATATGTAAAACTGCATCAACATCAAACGTGACACGCAGCCCCATACATTCATAAACATTAGAAATCATCCAGTTTCAGCGGAGAGTACAACAAATAAATACGCTAAACAAACCAATTCACAAAAGGTCTATGTTATTCTATCTATGTTGATATACCGACAAGGTATACCAATAGAAGTTGACAGCCTGCGATACAACCGAACGCAGTCAATTTGGAGGTTGTAATGCATTCCTCCTTTCAGTGGGTATAACTTTCAATTTCCATTTCAAATATGGGAATACTGGTAAACAAGAACATGTTACAGCGCAGCGCGAATAAAACACTATATAAGTTCCGTTTGTTTGATATGAGCGCCAAGCAACATTCAATACTAGTGCACCATTAATTGCATTTGTCACCACAGGTAATCTGAGGAAAACCACCACAGGTAATCTAGTAAGGAATTATGAAAAAGGATATTTATTAAAAAATATAATTTGCAAATTATTACAGTGCACGTTTACATATACGAAATTCATATAATATACAACATCTATGGAGTTTCACGACCCCCTTTATACAGGGCCCTGCTGAGGTGTATGACGTTTTTTAAATAAACAGTTCAAAGCGGGGGACTAATGCTTTCGGAATATTTGGTATGTGAAGGTCAACAGATGCTGTTTTAGCCCCCATGGAGCCATGGACGCTCGAGCATCGTGTTTTTCTTCACGACACGTTCATAGAGACCATTCTGTCGTCGCTACGCAACGCAGGTTCCGAAATCACTCTAATGTAATTGTAACGAATGTTTTGAAAAATTATTTTCGTTGAAATAGCATTTAGTTGAATAGCAGACTTATTGATTTTTGAAAGTCATCATACATCTCTGCCCGGCCCTTTATATTTTAATCGTGTATAATATCATTCCAATCTAGTTTCACAGTTGCACCTTCTCAATTAAATAGAAAAATCAGAACAACTCAACTTAGCAAATTAACACAAGTAGGTGATAAGAAACAAAATATGATACGAAATTGAACCAGGTCAACAAACTTTTTTCTTCGCGATACATTTTTTATTCTGGAATTTAATTATCTTGAATGAAACATTAAATACCATATGGGTTTATATCCCAGTTTATGTACCCAACATTTTAAGTAGATTTTTCTAGGGAGCTTTTTAACTGTTGTCTTTCTAACTTATTTAACTTTAGTAATAATTCGAATAGGCGGGCAAATGAGAGGCGTCAGCTTAACGCCGTACTTCCGTTGAAGTTGACAGATACGGAGCGGTGATCCGTGAAATGCAGACATGCAAGCCACTAAAATCACTCCTATGTGCAAGTCCACAGAATTCTTGGATTATAAACACTAGGGGTGTTTATAATCCATATTATAATCTTATCAGGAACCCCCATGAAAATATGTCACAAGAAATATATGTCATTCATGACTGTTGCCTGAATTTATTGATTATAATATTGATATATGCTATAGTAGAGAATGCTATCATATTGGTATCTACAAGTATAACAATATGAAAACAAATAATTAAAAATCAATTCATGTAAGATATTTATTACTTTATGTCATTTATCTTCCTATACATCAGTTTAGAATTATTGTTTTATTTAAAGTAAAGCATGGTATCATAAAATGCAATAAAACAAGAAATTCATTTATTTTTCTTTTTAAAACTTCATATAGACTATGAAAATTATTCTATTCAATAATATGCAAATATTATGGTAAGAATTCTATTTTTATGTAATATATACGTATATAGTAGAATAATAGGTCTTCTTTTGAAAACATGCATACAGGAAAAAAATTAAGAAAAGCAGCCGCGTAACTATGAAATGTACATATAACTACACAAGAATTGCTCTCCTCTTGTTCAAGGACAGTTTGTCACCTCCCTGGATTTTTCTCATTCCTGTAATAAATTTGAACTTCTAATATAACACATATTCTTCTTTATGTGCCATATCAGAGTTATCCGACGTTGGCGATCATCATAGCAAAGGCTTCTTGATCTTCTGCCATGTGGAAAAGTTGACCTGCATTTCGTATGTCTGTCCAGGCTCGGATGTTTCTCAGCCAAAACATCTGTTTTCGGCCTACACCCCGTCGACCTTCTATTTTTCCCTTGAGGATGAGTTGTAAAATACGATATCGATCACCTCTCAATATATGACCCAAATAAGTAATTTTTCTACGTTCGATAGTCCTGAATAGTTCCCTGTCTTTGTTGACTTTCCTCAGCACTTCCTCGTTTGTGATATGTGCTATCCACGGTATTTTTAACATTCGCCTATGTATCCACATTTCCAGCGCCTCTATGCGATTAGTTGTTGATATTTTAAGCGTCCACGCCTCCACTCCATACAACAGTACAGGCCAAACATAGCACTTGACCATCCTTTGTCTAATTTCTAAATTTAGATGGTGGTTGCAAAGAAATGATTTCATCTTTAGAAAGGTTGTTTTGGCCATTGCAATTCTGCGTTTTATTTCTTTGTCTGGATCTAGTTGGTCTGTTACGATAGTTCCTAAGTATGTAAATTTGTGAACCCTTTCAACCTCAACTCCATTTAATTCTAGTTTCGTATCTGGGTGAGGGTTACGACTACAGACTAAAAACTTGGTTTTATTTTCATTTATTTTGATGCCCATTCCTTCCCCTGCTTCGTGGATTCAATTCAGCAGTATTTGGAGACCTTCGATGTTACATATATAGATAACACATATATAATAATATAACACAGAGATTTAGATCAGTTTGAGAACTGATTACTACTTAAAATAGTTCTAAAACATGGAAATAGGTATTATTCAGGTGCCTAATATCTGGAGAATGAGGGATAATATCTAGAGGTGGTTGACTCTAATTCACGTATGGTACTGCTCTGTACTGTACAATGCGTACTATAGGAGACCTGACATTCACATGGAGAAAAAGAGCGTTGCTGGTTCATCTATGTTATAGAATCCTGCGTCAGTCAGTCAGTCATAAACTGAAGATATTGCTTCGTTGTAATATTTCCGTGATCATCATACAGACACCAATATGCAATGCTAACGCAAAATTCGTCACGCCAATTAATTAAGCGTATTATTTTACTCTCTATCGATAAGGGACGTGTGGCAATTGTTCTCTGATCGTTACTCAAAATTGAGTATTGTCTGATTTAAAGCCTCAGTATAGAAATTAGACTTTAGACTTTCGTTAGACTTTAGACTTTCGTGCACAACCAAGGTTTACCATAAATATCGTGGGTGATTTCTTAATAAACATTTAATACCTATATTACTTATGTTTTTCTTGAGAATTCATATCCAGTTCAACCTCATAATGCTCCATTAAAATGCTGCAGTAAGAATTTCAGTCCTTCATTTCTCTAAAATAGTTTTCACGCATCTAGTGCCCGTTATATTCCAACATGTGAACCACCTCGGCTCTTAGTAGTGTCCATCCTGCTTTCATGGATTTTTTCACCTATTCATTAAGGAAGACTTATCTAAAATCGTTCTGATCTGGTCATAAGTAGACGAAACCAGTAAAAAGTGAGCTTCCTCTGTACCGAATATAGAACCTTGATGAACCATTGATGAACCTTATACCTTGATTCGAAATTCTAAATATAATTCTGACAATAGGAAAACTATATGATAAATATATAAAGACAGATGTCAACCTCTTAATTAAGACCAATATGGTTACATACTAGTACCTTCAATAGAAGTAAACATGAATAACGAAAATATAAGGAGGGACATAACGGTGTGATAAATATATATATATATATATATATATATATATATATATATATATATATATATATATATATATTATAGAAACAAATTATATCAATTTGATACTGCTGCAAATCTTTATTAAAAAGAAAAAAGTTTGCCTACACTAACTTACTGTGAATTAATTTTCCCCCTTGCAATCACACATTAATACACATACGAGTAAGCAAATCGCAATAATATTGCGCCGCCCCCTCGCTCGTATCGATGCCACCTCCGGAGCATGCCTCTAGAGGCTTCGGATCAAAAAACAAAAGTTACCACGTTGTTCGCAAGGGTCGATTTACCATATTGATTTTGTCAAAATGCCGAAATTCGAACGAAAAGCATTTTGTACATCGACCTAAAAATTTCGTGACACACACACACACACACACGAAAACAGCCATTTTAGTAAATAGAAGATTGCAATCGTTATATTTTCATATTTCAAGTAGAGCTCAATTTATATATGAGCAAATAAAGAAGTCCTGCTCGATTGGCACCCCGTTACTCAAATGCCGCTACGCCTGTCATATTAGGTCCAGCTGAATATTAGCGACGCTATTAAGACGAAATGCTTTTGATTTTATCTGTCCAGCCCGCTAAATGGCATGCCTATAATGGAAATCCAATAAGATTTCCTCATATACATTTCATCATATTTTCTATGATTGTTTTAATTTATTCTTACATGTTATATATTTCAGTTTTGTACTCACTGACACAACTATGTCTGCTCGTACTAGTTTTTAATTAAAATATCTAAGCTGAACTTAATAATTAAATTACATAAGTAAATTTTTGAATGTAATGTATGCAGAAACTTTACTTATGAACTGGACTGAATTTCCAGAATATAATTAAATCCGTTTTAATCATTTTAGTGACATTAAGCAATTTTTTTTTATTTAATAGACTTATTCCGTTAACAAGTAGTACCTACTTAAACTAAGTACCACATATACAAAAAATAACTGCGGCTTATATTTAAGATGGTAAAGTTCATGTAGATTTTTTGTATTATGAGTCTGCAATGTCATCATTTTAAACATTAACGGCATGCTATATCTGAGGGTCCCGCTGGTCAATCGATCGAATCATATTCTTCCAATCCATCAGCTTGGGAAGGTATCATGAAAGTATTCCGCAAGATGTTGATAACAATAAAGGAGAGTATCATTTTGTTATCATCATATCATTACTCTCTCATACAGAGGAATTTCTTCAAGTGATTGGTAGGAAACTAAACTTGAATTTGACAATTTGAAGTTACAATTGAGGAATTGTAACTGACTTATCCAGTGCGAATTTTTAATATAATCAAATGACCAGTAATTGCAGTTGTGGCAGTTCCAAGTACTACTGTTATGAAACCGACTTTTATGACTCCAATAAATTTTATTTAAAACAATGGGCTATCGTCACACTTAATTCTAGAATTAAATTTGTTTTATACAGATGAATTTTTCAATATTCTACAGACTATTGTTTTGCTTAATCCTAATTCTGGTGGAAGATGTTGATACATTCACTTCTAGATAAACTAACATGTTAGTGACATTCTCTTTTCTACAGGCTTTCAACGGATCTCGCAAGGGTCGCAATTGACAAGAACCACTTCGAATAATAATTTAACAGTAATTTTCTTCATCCTAAACAAAGGTACCTTGAGCGTATTTACTATTTTCCTGGTATATAAGAAAAAGCATGCCGACATACTCAATGACATGCAAATAGGGAAGAAAGTTTTTGATGGACTTGCAACTTTACAATTACGGATAATGACACTCTTGATAGCGGAATTGAATTAAAAGATAATTTTTGTTTTGATTTCTATGAAGATTATTGATAATAATATAATTGTTACAAAAAGTAAAGTTTGCTAATACTTCTATGCTTTGACTTTTAAAAATATAATTCTCAAAGAATAAATAAGTCATCCTAATGTTCATATCCCGATAGACTAGCATTATAGTTATCAAAATGTTTTGAAATTAGTTCGTAATTTTCATTTACTTACCAATATATGTACGAGTAACAGATCCCAATTAATTTGGTATGATTGAATAGTTCTTAGAATAAGCTTTTAGAAAAGTAATGATATACAGCGTCTCCCATTTAACATTTTAAGGACGATATCACATGATCGAAAATGAAAAGTTACAAGAAACCTACTTACAGGAAAAGTTAGATTATTTGTAGTTATGAATATCCACCGAATTTAATAGTCCACTAAACGTTCTGAGATATCACTTGGCTGAAATGTTGAGGTCCACTCTGTATATTATACTTCCGTGATCAACCCGTATATATAAATATATTCCAAAGAATATATACTCATATCAAAATATTATATTGTATGATTGTATATGTCAAATTATCATTAAGTAATTAAAACATTTATAAAAGGCAGATATAGTGTGTTTCTCGGTGAAATTTTAATACAACGCGGAAACAATTAAAATTTTATTAAAGGATTTAGATATTCGATAATACCGCTCATACCGAGGCTTTCATTTTAAAAACGATCGTATAACTGGTAATAAATGTATTTATTGCACTTTATTATTAAAATTGTGGTTCAAAACTGCGCGACAGTAGTTTTACGATTTCACGAGAACGCTCTTTCTAACTATAAAATATTAGATTTTTAATGGCACTATAGAAGGTTTTATAATAACTTTTATTGCAGCTCTCAGCATATTTTATTATAACACTTGCATTTCAGATGCTTCATGAAACTTATATGCTATAACAAAACAGAGGACTAGGGTTTATGTTTGTTAAATTTTATTGCGCTTTCAAAACCTTTTAGGAAATGAAACTTGCTAATTAAAAAGAATCTGCCTATAAATATAAAAGAATAAATTAATGAAATATTTTATTTATATCTAAAATGCATATATACATAATATTATATACATTTGTTTGTTTTGACAAAAAATAGCCCTCATCGCCTAGTTTTTTTGAATATCGAAATATCGAAAGTAAGAACAATATTTCCAGAATTTGGAAATTCTAACTTGTAATCTAAATTCAAGTGACCATAATTGTATTATAATATCCAAAGTTCTTAAATATATTCCATTGCTTAGTTTGATAATAATAATTTAATATTTTACATTATATATAAAAGTATGTGCATTATAACATTCATTATTTAGAAGTCAGCTTAATCAGGTTACTCGGACTAGTTATTTAAGATATACCCCCAAATATTATAGAACTAATAACAAAGTGTATGATGAAGTCTCAAAAGAATAAATCTACTAATACACTCAAATACTACTCAACAATAATCTATCACTGAAAAACTTTTATCAGTATATAAGCTTATATGAACACAATGTATATATAACATAATTAAAACATATAATTAAAAACTATAGTCATATCGATATTATTGTTTTATGTTCATATTTTATACTATCTCAAATGATGGATATAGTAGAATGATGTGATAAACGTAGGCCAAATATTAAAATAATTTTCAGCAGCAATATCTCGACTGAAAGCGATTTAAATTTTATGCCTTATATGGTCTTAAACGATCTATTATGAAAACATATGCCGAAACTTAACGTGACAAAAACATAGACATTTATAAACAAAATACACATGAGTTAATAATTTAGAGAAGGATAGTAATTCATTTCATTCAATTTATCTATGGAATTATGAATTTAGTCGTTACTATTTTCCTTTGATCCATTTAATTCTCCTTATGTAAATTATAACTATATATGTACCTAAATACATACGGTTTAGCAGAAATAGGAACAAGTCTTAAAACTACGATATCGGACCGCCCACGAGGTGCACAGTAAGTAGCCTGTCACTGTTGTCACTGGCATCGAAACCTTTGCAGAGTGAATATCGATGAATATAATTCACATCTGGCCGCGCGTAAAGTGCATCCCTTTTCCCCGAATGCTGCCTCATTTTTTCTTCTACGCATACAGATAGAATGTTACACTTTTTCCTATTTTTGCTAAGCTATACGTTTCATATTCTAGGCGTGTATTGTTCATTAATAATATGAAATAATTTATAGCTTTAGTTAATAATAATTTTAATAATCGGTGTTACCTCCGATAAATCATTAATTTGTAGAATCTCATGGTATCTGTATAACTTGTATATAATCCTCAAAGTATTTTTGTTACTGGCTTGAGGTGTATCTACTCATTCAGTATGTACCCTGTCCTTATTTCCTTCAAGTTTTCAGGAAGGTGCCGACATTGCTAGACTCATGTGTTGTTTAATCATGCGATATTTTCTATAGACGATAAAAATCAAATAATATCTGATCCTGAGCTGCTATCAACATCCTAACACATAAATTTACGTCATTTACTCTTAAGTGCTTTAGAGAAGTCTCAATCACATGTAGTATAGCATTGTCTTATTAGAATAAATCTTGTGAAATTGGTCTCGTAAGAATCGGAGAAGGGGCGCCACTACCCCTTCAGGAAGGACGGGAGCGTATATAATATATACGTATCATAATATATGTGTATCATAATATCGGGGATAAATACAGTGGGCAGTGCAATAAATGAGTCTTGTTCTATTAATTTTTTTATCTAGTAGTTTCAAAAAGTTATCTATATGAATGATTGCTTCTTTCGAACCACTTCTATAAAATCTGTATACTACACTTACACTATGAAGAATTCTTTTAGAAATTTGGCGATATGAAAAAGCTTCCGCTTCACTTTCGACAGTATGGGCCTCTTTCAGAATTTTAAACTAAACTGTATTTCTTTCGAAAGCATCTACGGAGGTACTTCCCTGAAAAATAGTACTAAATCCCACTACTAAGCAAGCAATATCGCAACTTCTTTTATACTCCAATCATTTGTCAACAAAACTTCTCATTTGAACATCTCATCAATGACACCGCCGTATATAAGCAATTACGTATAAAAATTAGGCTAGATATTTACATCTCGTAAGATATTATTTATGTCCTGTTATTTATACTGGCTTCATGCTGTCAACAGAATTAACAACTTACAAAAATAGTTAAAGCAGTTAGTCTATCAAGAAACTTGCACAATTATCAAATTTTACTAATAGGAGTCGCACCAATATTATGGTAATTGAACCAGAAATATTGTAAAATATTCTGAAAGAATTTACATTTTGGCTGGGTATTAGGGTAAAGACATCAATAGACATCAATTTGAAGTAATTTAATTTACTACATACAATTTAGTTGATTTCTTGCCATGTAAAATCTAGTTTTTGAAATTCCATTTTGTAATCTTACGCCAAATACCGTTCAATTACATGACTCATTTTCATACTATCAAAATTCACTGAAAAATTATGTTTATTTAAGAGGCTTACCGATTATTAGATCTGACATAATTTTATATTACGTGTGATCATTTCACATTACATCATAAAATGATACCACGATGTCATAAAAATATATCATTAGAAAATAATGTCATGTTAAAAGCCCAATCAAAATAAAAAACACATCAAAAGAGGTAATCCCGTTTAACAAGTAAAGTCATCCTGTCTAACATCTCCTGTATTCTTGTCTCCAATACTTTGTTATGCGTATTGTATATTCATTTGTAACTAGAGTAGAATAGTTTATATAATATGTATTATTACATTTATATAATATGTAGGTGGTCAAACAGGACGGCTAAATTAAATAGTACTGAATTGCTGGCACCTACATCAATTCAAATATTTCAACATCTCGGCTGCTATGCGAGTATAACATCACTGATTTAGCACGTATGTAACATATGTATTTGTAACATGTAATATACATCACAAATACAATTGTCCACCCAATTGTATTTGTAACATATGAATTCAATATACATTTACCAGGTTTAACCAATTTGACCGTTGATTCATTTTATTACTTAAATGTTATGAACATTTTATTTCTTCACTGGGAAGGGAATGGAATTACTTAACTATGTCTAATGGCACCTATATTCTCCTTAATGTTTTACTGTTTAACTATGAACTGAATTTTTTATATTTCGAAACGTTAGTCAATAATAATTTATAGATAATTATTTAAACTAATATCCTTCCGTTCACATTTTAGATTATAAATATATATATAATTTAGGTTATAAGAAAATTTGATTTCTCAGAAGCTCTTGCACAAAGAAGATAAAGTTAATATGATTTAATGTATCGCCCTTTAAAATCCTAACTGTATGTTGACAGGCACTGAAACTCATATATTTCATTAAACTTTTTCTTTCCGTTACCACTAGTAATAAAATTCTCCTCCTACATGTTCCCTTAGGTATTTTCTTCGACTTCAGACAACTTCTTTGGCGTCGTGTACTAAAGGGATCTCAAACCATGGAATAGCTGTACTCTTCGCTGTACTCAGAAAATGTCTTGTTTCAACTGCGAAATTTCGTATGAAATTCGATGCTTTAGAATTAGTGAATAATTAAGTTTGGCGTTAAAAAATAATGTAAAAATATTTAAATCTATGTAAAGCATAATAATAAACCATAACATAACATAAATAATTTGAATCAAGCAGTTTAAAACGCAATGTAGACACTATGGTCATTAACTATATAATATTCTATAATAATGAAGTTGTTACTGAATTAAGTGACGTAAAGAATCAGGAGAAAAATATTTTTTAATTTATTACAAAACGAGGAAATATTCTATTATTGATATTCCATGTATATATCTCACATATGGATATAAACTTATTATATGTCATATAATTCAAATATATAGGGTATTAAGCAGATAGTTTGCCAAACGGGAATGGTGGATATGTATTATAGGGGCCATTTAGATGTTATTTAGCCCTAATGACCTCTATCCCATGTCTCGCAGTATCTTTATTCAAAATCATATGGGATGCTGATAATAAAGAGAAAAATAATTATGAGCTAACAAAATCCCCAGAATTGGTTGAAAAAATCTTAGAGTTCAAATGTTTGTTGCGAAAAAGGAAACGAATAGCAATCAAGATATTCGAATGCTTTCAAAAACTGTTGTCTTTAATGCGATTTTTAACTGTATGGTGCATGCACTAAAAACTTTTCAAATAACATGAAGTTAACTAAATAACTATTAGGGCAAAATAACTTCTAAATAACCCCACATATTTCCCATTCCCGTTTGGCAAATCATCTGCTTAATACCCTATATATTTGATTTAGATGAATTTATATATCCCACTTTTGACATTGGTGTTAGAAGTGGGATAGAACGTGGTAGAAAGTTCTGGAACACTTGGTTTAGTTGGAGGAGAAATCCCAAGTGTGGCGCATCGCCGAGGCCATCCCGGCGTTGAAAAGCTGAAGATCAACGTTCCAATGAGGCCTGAGAATATTTTGGAAGGTTCGACAAAGGACGAGAAAATCCACAAGTGTGACATACCACTGAACTCGTCTCGTCGTGAAGAGGTCGAATATCGACGTTTCAAGAAGTTCAGAGAACATTCTCGAACTTTCCATACCAGTCAAGAAAGCCCACGAGTGTGACATATCACTGAACTCGTCGCATCCTGAAAGAGGTCGAAGATTGACGTTTCGAGAAAATCAGAGAACATTCTCGAACTTTCGATAGCAGCCAAGAAAACCCCTAAGTGTGACGCATGATTTAGATGACGTATAAGTTTATATCCATATGTGAGATATATAAATAGAACATTAATAATAGGATATTACCTCTTGTTTTATAATAAATTAAAAAATAATATTTTTTTCTAAATCTGCCTAACATGCTGTATATAAGCACTGGTGTAGATAACAATTTAATCCTTCTTATTCGTGTGTACAATCGTAAAGCATTAATCAACAAAAGTTCCTTAATACTCTAAAATAGAACAATACTCAGTAATAATAGTAATAGTAATGTTATTACTTATATCCTGGAAAGGGGCTGGAACCTTCGATGCAGTAACAAGAACAGGAGACGAGTTTTCCACCTCGATAGATTATACGAACACGTTTCTCAACGCGCGTTTGGCCAACTCAATTGACGGAAACAGTACATCTAAGAAAACAACAAAAAATAATTGTTTGTTTTCTTTTAGAAAACATAGAAGAATAAAAAATTATATGTTTAAATAATTAATCGTCAGTGAAAGTTATTAAATTAAGTAAAATATAGAACGAATTTCTAGTAGTTAAGTAGTTTCTTAAGTGTAAAAGAGTTAATACATATATATATATATATATATATATATATATATATATATATATATATATATATATATATATATATATATATATATATATATATATATATATATATATATATATATATTAACTGATGTTTCAAAAGTGGTCCAGACGTTCACTTGCTAATAAGGGACTGAAACATGTAAGTACTTTGGTGTAAAGTGGGAAGAATTACGTACGAGATACAAACCATAGGAGACATATTAGTACGTCTTCATACTACGATATGTACAATACAGTAGTAAAAAGAAGAAAATAATAAATACTTTCCAGACATAATACTTTAACAATTTTGTTATTATTAAGATGTAATATTTTTGTCTATTTTTGTATCTGTTTACCTTTGTCGGAACATTTTTATATAAACTTAAAATCTTATAAGAAAACTGAATGTGAGATAATTAACTAACCAAAATATACAAGTAAATTATTTCGTGTTCCAATAAAGTGCTACGTAAAATTTCTCACCAAAGTAATACCAAATGGGGGATATTTGGAGACACGCCAATTTTATGTAAAACGAATACTTCAAGACCGTAGTTCACCATACTGCACTTATTTGTCCTATTAACAGGCATGAAATAAAAAGAAAAAACTAAAAGTGTAATGTACTTTGCTATAATTTATTTATGTAAATTTTATTCCGCCATCATTATATGTGTAGTTTTTAAAAGAGCGTTATTTTTCATATTTGTAGTAAAACTAAATAAGACGAATATATAACAAACGTTACATTCAATAAATGAAGAACAAATTGGTACAGATTACCCCGATGTGGGAATAAATGTAGAAAAGCAAATCATAGGTAAAACAATGAATACACAACCTTACATCCCCAAATTATTTGAATTATATATTACCTGTATAGTCGTGGGCAACTTATTTTAGTGGAGTCTAAACCTAATATTTTCTAAGGTGTTAGTATTAATTATTTGCACCAATAACATTTTAAAGTTTATGAATATAATGTAAAATTTTACTAATTACTCGAGGTTTTTAACTATAACTAAATAAATTTTACATCTCCTT
Organism: Rosalia funebris; assembly: GCA_037954035.1. Classification (NCBI taxonomy): domain Eukaryota; kingdom Metazoa; phylum Arthropoda; class Insecta; order Coleoptera; family Cerambycidae; genus Rosalia; species Rosalia funebris. The sequence continues at coordinate 2,463,291 of JAZFAV010000033.1, forward strand.
CAATCCACAAAAGTGACAATCCTTTACCACGTTATTTCCTCACTCACGTCGGTACAAGAGGTGTCAAATTTACTTTTTCTTTAAGTACTAAAAATTAAATATGTATAGGAAGTAATATCTACACTGGACAATTTTTATACCATCCATTAACATGAAAAAAAATGTCAGTTTTCTATAAATTTGTATTCTATAAATGTATTTCTCGGATATTTTTACATTTTAAATGATTTAAAAAAATACAACTTTCAAAAAATATGTTTTATTATTCAATGGAAACAGATTTATTCGTTGTTAGGAAAGAAAACGGAGAAAGATAGTCAACGTTGCTTCAAGGAGTAGTTGCGGACTATGTGTATCGATTCAGGTAAAGTTACTACAAACAGCGCCACAGGCAATGTTGCCATATTTTAGAATAACCTGTAAATAGGAAACAGTTTAAAGGGATACAGATAATATCTTTAAAATTTTCGATATTTTTTTTATATTATAGTATGTCATACTTCAAATCGATATCTTTAAAATTTACAGAGATACAAAGCTTTCAGTCACGCGGTCGAGGGCGGCTAATGCTGCTACCTGCGCCCCTCCAAAGAGCGCCCTCGTCGGGTGCGGAGCAATGATCGAGTTAACTAATCAGCTACAAACTTGAGGAATCATTGTTTCATACATTTGTTTTCCTACTATATTGTAATAATGTATGCGCACAAAATTTCTCACAATAAGAAAGATGAAACAAGCACGAGAATTCGTCATCCTAAAAAAAGGCAATCCTTTGAATCAGAAACGGTGACCGTCATATCTCGAGAACCGATCGACAAATTCATTTGAAATTTGGCACAGTCACACTTTAAGCCGTTGTTAACAGATGACGCATTTTTCAAATATAAAAAAAATTGTGGAAATAAATTATAACAAAAATAACGGAGTATTTTACCGAATTTTCGTACTTCAGTTCGATGTGCCGTTTTTTTTAAGCACAATTTTCGGAAACGGCAATCGTCAATATGTTCCGTATGCATTTAACTTCATGATAGCTTACTATCTTTTATTTCAGATGATATCAGTTTTAGCGGTCACCAATAGATGCTCGAAACCGGGTCGTCAAATAGATGCTCCACATCCGACGGGCATATCTCTTCCGAGTTTAAATATTCTTAACTTATGTTCACTTCACCATGTTTACAATAAATTTATATTCAATTAAAAAAAATTTTTATCATGAATAGTTCCCAATAAAATTAATCCCAAAGATCGACTATTTTTTCATGTTTCTAGGTGGATGTAGCCCCTTAATAACCCCAGTATTATAAGCGTTCAAGAGCTATTAACAATACAAGGAAGATTTTAGACATTTTGAACATTACAGACACACTTGACTGAAGAATCAGGCGTATAAATTTTCATTAATATACATATACAGTGTATGTCTAAAGTCCTTACCCCATCATTTAAGTTTAAAAATGAGAGATCTAAAAGAACGAAATGAGCATAGAAATGAAATACATTAAAATGGAAGAAAAATGTTTTAATTAATAAATAGTAACATAATCATCGAAGACAGTGTTGCGGCGTCATTTTGAAAATTATTTTTAAACGGTAACAACGTGCGAATAAAACTAAAGTAAAAGCGAGTAAAAATGCTCATTTGGAAGCTATTTAAAATGCCTATTCAAACGTATTTATTTTGACGTATTATGATTTAAAAAAAATATATTAAATTTAATATTGATAGTCAATAATATTCAATTGATAATCAAACTTTTTCGGCAGTGCCTTCCTATAAAAGCTTAGTGTCAGTTTTTTTCTTATAGAGGTCATGCAAAACGTCACATCAATACATTACACTATAATAGAGTTGATAAATTCAGAGATTTAAGTCATGTAAAAGAGGAATTAAAAAAGTTTACCCTACAGTTGCTGAAAATAATTATCAATTAGATGTTTTACCCACTATAATCATCAGATGAACGTTTTACTGACACTGAAAGAAAATTCATAGAAATCGAGTCGCAGTCACAACAGAGATTTCAGTTAGTGTCGATTTTAATATATATTCAACAAAAACAAATAGTGCATATGCAGAGTGAATTTAGTTCGAGGACCGAACGAGAATATCGACCACACGTTAACATTTTGCTAAATGATGAAACGATATAGCAACTACCTACATTTCTCAAGTCGACTAGATTTCTCTAGTGAGGCTACGTCCGCATTTAATGGCCCTGTAAATGTTCAATGTTGTCACTAGGGAGCACCTAAAAATCCAAAACATAATGGCGTATACCTATTTTCTACAAAAAAAATTAACGTGTAGATCGTAATTTTCAGGAACTGAATCCTATATAAATTAGGTATTGTACAGATTGCATAAATAACGAGAACCGTAATGTCTGAAAAGTCAATATAGTTTCAGCGTGAGGCATCTACATAGACTCCTCCTTTTTAAATTCTTAGAGAAAAGAATATTTGAATATATTGCATATATATATATATATATATATATATATATATATATATATATATATATATATATATATATATATATATATATATATATATATATATATATATATATATATATGTATATATATATATATATATGTATATATATATATATATATATATATATATGTATATATATATATATGTATATATATATATATATATATATATATATATATATATATATATTAATATTTCATCATTTTGATATTTCAAACTGTATCAAATTGTTTTTAATCTACCTCTATTTCCTCTGTAATAAATGTTACTTCGTAGTAGATGATTTTTAATAATGTAAAAAACCTACCTACAACACTGATACTGATACTATATTGATTAAACTTCATTACTGTTATTCATTAACTTCTGTAACTGTAGTTCCATAGCTCTTTTTTTAGTTCTACAGCGAATTTGAAAAAATCCTATTTTTCAAATTCGCATGAAAATGAATCATCTAATTTTGTTAACACCTGAATATATTGTTAACACCTGAATATATTTAATAAATTAATATTAATACGTTTAGTAAATAATACAAATTCTTTTTAATTAGGAATAATATGAATGTATTAATGCAAATTGTTTGTGTATAACAAAAAATTCTATCGAACTCTTTCCTACAAAATCTATTAAAATAAATTGCTTTTCGCCAACAAATGTATATTTTAGTATCACGATTAACGTTTTAAGGGCCAGGTTAGCTGCCTACCATCTGTAAAAACATAAACCAACTCAAAGTACCGATATTCATCAAGAGGAACAGGTCATAGACTTACTACATAAGGAAGAAGATTAACGTTTTATATACTGTCTGCTAGTCTATCAGTCTTATAGAGTACGCAGTGTATAATCAATATATCAGAGTATTCGGCCAATTTAGTATAATAAACTGATTTATTACAGGAAAAATTAATAGTCCTGTTATACATGAACTGATGAAGATTCCTAATAATAAAAATTAGGTACATTGTAGTATTTTATCGTTACGAACTTTTCAGAGCGTAAAGCAAATACTTACAGAATAACCAGTTCAAGTCTCATAATAACTATTTTAAGACATTTTATACTGAACGTACAATTTCACATATCAAATAATTTGTATTAGTTTATGTGAATGCGCCGTTTAGAATTCCATTGTCCATTGTCCATAAAAAAACATAAATATTATTTGTAGTCACTGTCACTAGAGAAAAATATGGTGTTTGATTTAACTTCCACATATCACGGACTTCATTGTCAATTATTTAAAAATATATTAATTAGTGTAATTGCAATCCAAGCGAACATTAATAGTAATATTAGAAATTGTAATAATAATGATAATTGCCTGATGACTCATGGTATTACTGATGGTATTGTATCATTGTATATTAAAAAATCTACATACTACACTATAATCAATACGAGTATGCTAACTAATCGTATCCGCATTATTTATACAAGGATTATAATATAATTCATAATACATTAAAATTAGTTCGAGATCATAGGAAATCATAATAAGGTCATATAAGATTAATAGTTACATTTCCCAACTAATGCAATGTTAACATGAAATAGCTACTTTTAGGACGTCACCCTCTTAACCTAAATACAATATTATATACTCATTTAAGAGCTAATCTAGAACACATGACATTCAAGTACAAATAATTTAACAAATCAAATAGAAATAATTTTTTCCTACATACTACGACTATTTGTTTTATATACGAGCAGATATAAAATATCTACTCTTCTATATAATTGTTCAAGTCATGAAGCAGAGATCCTAATTTCACAAATTAAGTACAAGACAAAACATGTAACGGTATCTTTTTTGTATGTATTATTTTTTATGTTCTCCAATTAGAGTTAATAGTCTATACAGTTATAGTAATCCTCAAAATAATGCTTTAAGCATAAATATTTTTTTCACCACCGGTCTTATTATAGCTAGTACTTCACAGATATTCAATGTGCTAACTCTGTGTTCTGGAAGGACAAATCCACTAGCTTCAAGGTAACTGCCTTTGCACCAAGGATATTCATTCTAGTCTTTATATATTGGTGAGGAAAACTAAAAATGAGTTAAGCCGTGCAAACGTATAATGTCTCTGTGATGAAGCTGGATAGCAAATGCTGATTAAGTAATTATATCTGATTAGTGATAAATGAGTTGCTTGCAGGAACGAAAACCATATACAATCAGAGGATGCACGACACCAGTCGCACCATTTGTAATTGTCTTAACTGTAACTGTCTGCATAGGTGGTACAGTATCTTCAACATCTTCATGCTTTGGTCTGGCCATGAATCCATTAGGGAAAGTGTTCTGTGGCCAATACGACGGGCACATACTTTGTTGGTCCACTCTGTTACTAATTGTTTTATTTCCCAGATTTTGTGGCCACAATGTAAACATTTGATGGACGAAATATTCTTAACTGGTGTGCACTTAAGTCTTCTACTACTGGTCTTTTTGCGGCCACTTACTTCCTTTAAACATATTAACAGTATTGACAGTAACTTTTTAAATGCAGAAATTGTAGGTCGAGTGGTATTACACATAGTTACGTGTAATTGATATGCTTTCTGTTCGAATCTTCGTAATATCTGCTGCGGGACACTTGTTGTTCACCAATTTATTTTCACTTTAAAATCATGTTCAAAATTGAACAGCATTCCGTTCGTAGTTATTGTCTGTCAGTGGGCTCTGGGAGTTCCTGTTCTTGTTCACGATGGATATATCTTCCTCAATGTCAATACTTTTCTTCATCATTGCTGCAGGAAAGTCAGAGGTTGACTCGAAATTGAGGGTCTCAAGTTGTTGAACTTCGTAAATTGGATCGTCACAACTGCTCACGAGCTGTTGTCGAACCTGTTCCGTGCAAGAGTTTCTTCAGAACTATTGCGTGGAATTGATATTGATATTTTGATAATAATTTTTATCAAAAATAAACACGTTCAGAATTTAACGTGAAAGCTACCATTTCACAATTAGATCAGTAATAGCATTTGAAGGCCTAAAATTTATTGTAAGAAAATACGGCAAAGTACTGGACCACAGCAAATTAATACAAACAGTTATATACTGTCGGGAAGGTGATATTGTATAGATGATATAATCCCAAAAATATATAAATTTACAATTAAGACATTGTGTGAACTAAATATTCCAGTAATAAACAATAAACATATATGAAGCAAGACAAAGATAACCAAATTTAAGAGAACTTATTTATGAAATATAGTGGTACCTATGTATATATTTACGTGTTTGTATCTCTAAGCATACAATGTACATATTTATATTTATTCGTTATTTTTGATAGTGCATTAATCCCATTAGTATGAATTTACAGAAATACTAAATATAGGTACATTATCATGAATATATTTAAGTGAATTGTTATTAATGATCAAACAAACAAAAATAGTTACAATAATGAAATAGCTATTACCTATTTACCGTTTGTAATAGAACATAATACCCAAACAATAAACCCAAATGGCATTTCCTGGATAAAATATTAAGCTTATATGTTAGTATTAGAATTAGAGTTTGTTGGTACTTGGTTTCACTTAATTTCAGTTTTGTCAAGTTCAAGGCATTCCTTTTTTTTGTATCCACACTATAATTTAAATATAAATGTATGTACACGAATCAAATTGGAAACACATCACACATTGTAACATTTCTTTCGTAAGCATGTAACGGTTCTTTATTTCGGTAAATCATTGTACAGTCCTTAAATTTCTTTTAAGAAAATTACAGAAAATATAATTATATTAGAAACTACGCTGGTAGTATCATTATGCAAAACCAACAGTTATAAACTTCATCAAAAGTTGAATAAATAAAAATGAAGTTCTACATTTCCAGCTGTTTTTAACAAACCAATATAATAATTTTATTAACTATGCCTTGGGTTCTACATTTTAACGTCTAGGATTAGAGTAATGGGACGAAAGTGTCTCTGTGACTTAAACACATTATCCATCTGCGTTGTTTTTTTCCCTAAAAAAATATTAATTAGATCGTTGCGTCATTATGAGATCCTACAAAAGGGACATCATGGGACGGTGCGTATTGTTAAATTATAGTCTATGGCTGGCAGGCTGTAGAATTAAATGGTTCGTAAAGTAATTTCTACGATTACACGATTAGGACTAATCCTAAATGAAATATAAATATTAGAAAATATTAGGTCCAACCGTCTCCCTAGTAATCTATTAAAAATTACAATTACCTAAACGAGTGAACAGTTAAAGTAATCCATGTTTTGTGTAATAGTTCTTATTAAACTCACGACTTATAATATTATGGTTTTCATAAACGTATGCCCACATCGATGGAAAAGGAATAAAAAGAGAAAGCAATTAGAAAAATTAAATATAGTGTGTTCCATTTGATATACGCAATTTAATCGAGGTAAAATTCGTCTATTTATCATTTGTAACTTAACTGAGTAAAGTCTAGTGATCTAGGTAACTAGTCAGAGACACCTCTTTAATGATATATTTATTCGGAAATGTTTCGTTTCGTCTTGTTAAAAGCAAACCGAAACGATCAGTTAAATATAGCATTTTTTACAATACATTTTTTTGCGACACAAATATCACTACTTCAGTAGACATACTTACTGACATTTTATTGTTTGTACTGGTCTAGACTGTCCTTATTTCAGTATTTTATACTTTTGTACTTTAAAAATCTTCACTTTACCTATATTTGCATGTTTATATAAATTTAAACCCCTTGTTTAACAAGGAATACAGATGATATGGAGGCGACGTGGAGACCTCTGAACATGTGCTATGCCAGTGCCCGGTTCAGGCATGGCGTAGGCACCTCATGCTTCTTTTTCTTGGACCCAAGCGAAAAATTTTGACAAAAATCTGCCTGGAGGGAATATTGAGCTTTTGGAAGAGACTAAATCCGTACTCCCGCGGTGACTATGATACTTTACGGGGAAACATAATAGGCAGTAGCCTAAGTATTTTAGAGCTTGGCGGTCCTTCCCAGAAAATTAAACCCAACATAACCCCTTATTTATTTATCTAAATCGTGTAAATGTTGTAGGTCTTTCAAATAACCTAATTAAAAAAAATTTGATACGGTAACAACATATAAGGTGTTCTATATAAAGAAGCATCTCGCTTGTACTGCGCTTTCATGAATCACTTCGTATAATTAAAAATTCGGTTAGATCACGTACCTATTTAATTCACAATCAACTTGTTCGAGCGTTTCTCATAAATCTTTAAACTAACGCCAAAAGTAATTTTATTCCATAAGCGGTTTCCACTCTGTGTTATAGTATTATTAACATAATTTACACCTTTATCATTTTTTAGTTAAGATTATTTAATTGAATTGTACGAGCAATTTTAATTTTCTAATATCTCAATTACTATTTTTAATATATTCGAACCTTTTACTAAATAAATAGATTTACTTTTAAGTTGCATTACCTATAGACCGTCATTATTAAATAGTTTCCTTTCTTTTTTAAATTCCATTTAAATAACATTTTTAATGGTAAACTTATTAGTCAGCAAACACAATATTAAAACTTGGCGAATAAACACGCCTTAGTTCAAACCTGGCTAATTACTAACTTGATAAATCACCGTGTAACTACCTTGTAAATCATTTAACTCTACACATTCCATACAACGCCGCATGAAACAAATTTCCCCCTTCACTTACTACGTTATTTATACTCAATTAAAAGTTTAACAAGCATGACCACAAAATTGGTTCTCTTAAAGTTGCAGTATCAATATTTAATTTATTCTCTAAGGGGGTGTTTCTCCCACAAGGAGCTTTTCTGAAAACATGATGGAGTTGAATAATTTACAAGTTTATGTTCTATATAATATACCATTCTTACCCTTTAAATACAGATGAGTAAATGCGACCATATACATGAAAAAACATATAAAGGGAATAGCAGCAGAATTACAAATTATTTACTAGGTTATTCCATTTTGTAAACTCTTTATGTAAGTAGATCGGAACTAGTTGTATTCTATTGTAATTATTTAAACTCTCACGCCTGTCAGTAAAAATACAATTAAAAGATTAATTTCAATATATTGAATTATATCTAATCGATTTAACAGAAACTAGAAGCCGAATGGAAAGTAACCTTTATCATTTCTATTTTAATTAATTATCGGATGTAGCCCCTCTCAACTAATCCTCCTTCAATTTGAGTACATTTCTGAATTCTTTTACGATTATGATTGGCTGCTCTTCTCATTACCAGCTCTGAAATGTTGATTTCGCAACAGGCTCGTCTTATTTTAACATAAAATTCTTCTCAATTTCTGGGCCTTGTTTTGTAAACTTTATTCTTCATTGTTACCCAGAAATTAATCGGGGGACTTAGGAGGCCAGAGTTCAAAAGGGCTATTTCTCCCTATCCAGCGCATTGCAAACTGTTTGTTGGACCACAGAAGAATAATTTTGGAATTATGGATTGACGCACCATATAGCTAGAAAAACATCTCCTGTCGCACATTAAGAGGAAATTTTTCAATTGCATCCCATAATTCCGTCTCGAACGAGTTAACTAGGCGCTCAGCATTTAATGAGTATAATAAATACGGATAAATTATTCTGTCTCCTAAAATTCCACACCATACGTTAATTTTCTCCAAATAATGACTTTATAATTAATAACCCAATGAAGGTTTTCTGCTGTCGCCCAGTATCAACAATTTTGAAACGATACTAACCCATTAGTGGTAAATGCAGCCTCATCAATAAACAAAATTTGATGTAGAAAATTCCGGTCGTCTAAAAAATGTCTCTAAGCCCAATAGCAATATTCTAAATTTTTATTTTCATTGCCATGTTTCAAAATATGTAATTTTTTTTGTTTATAAGGCTTCATGTTATGACAATTGATAAATCTTCTGATTTTCTCCTTGTCGACATTCAATTGAGACACTAAATCTCGTAGACTCACTCTTGGATTCGCTTGATTTGCTACTAAGAATAAGTTATGTTCAGGATGCGGATGTATTCGCCGATATTTATCATTCTGAGATCTTTTAATAACACTGTCAGTTTCATTGAAAATGGCATTTATGGCAACTGCAGTTCCATGACTAATAGCGACTCGTAAAGGATGTCTTTGGTTAAATTCTGCGGCTACTTCTCTGCTACTATGAGCCGAATCATCACCGAATAACCTTATTATTTCGATTTTTCCCTTAAATGCAGACGCAATTTTACGATTGTAAACTAGAACTTTACACAATATAACTCAAAGTTTTGTCAGATTGATATTTAATTTAATCATAGTTTGTGTGCATGTTGTTATGGCATCCTCATACTATTCCATTGAAAACCAAAACTACAACCTTGTGTGGAGGTGGAAAAATATTGAAATAACTAAAAATGCGAATTTCCTAATGAAATTTGGTGTTGAGGCTCAAACTTAGGTTCTGAATAACTTTTTCTAATATATTGATAATTTTCAATATCTTCAACGTGAAACAAAATATCGGGAATGGGCTCCATTTGGAGAACTGCTGTTTCCTCAATTTTTACTTACATTTAAGTTGATTGCCTCGATATGTACGTCTTATATACAACTAGAATTGCGCCACAGCTCATATCGGGATTTCGAAAATATCTGGGTCCTTCATTTTAAATGAGACACATGATATCATCATCATTAGGTCATCAGTCCTAAGACTGGTTGGACGCTAACCTCCAGCTTCTCCTATCTTGTGCTAACCTACGCATTTCACTAATTGTGCTACAACCTACATCCCTTACTATTTGCGAGCAGTAGTCTAATCTAGGCCTACCTCTGCCTTTCTTCACTCCTATTTCTGCCTCCAAAATATCGCGGACTATTCCCCCATGTCTCAGCAAGTGGCCTACCATTCCATCTCTTCTCTTCTTTAAGTTTTTCCACATACTCCCCCTCTCGCCGACTTTCTCCAATACTTCTTCGTTTCTAACCCTATCAGTCCATGGTATTTTCATCATTCTTCGGTAACACCACATCTCAAAAGCTTCTAATTTCTTCCTACTTGCTTCCCCTACCGTCCAGGTTTCGCAGCCGTAAAGTGCCGTGCTCCATACATATGTTTTCAAAAATCTCTTCCTTGTTTCCAAGTTTATTACCCCCGAGCATAAAAGTGCCTTCTTTCTGTTAAAAGCCACTCGACCCTGCGCTATTCTTTGTTTTATGTCTTTATCGCTTCTTCCATCCCAATTTATTTTACTTCCTAAATAAGTGAAGTCTTTAGCTTCCTCCAATTTTTCATTATTAATTTGTACTTTCGTTTTTGCTCTGCTCTCGCGCCCTCTGCACACTAACACTTTAGTTTTGTTTTTATTCACCCTCATTCCGTATTCCTCTGTCAACACTGCCTCCATTTCGTTCAATGCTGATTCTAGTTCCTCCTTACTAGATGCTAATACTGCTATATCATCCGCGAATCTCAGCATTTTTAGTTTCTGTCCCTGTACTTTAATCCCGAAATCCACTCTATCTTTTACCACATTAATCGCCTCTTCGATGTACAGATTAAAAATTAGTGGTGATAGCGTACATCCTTGTCTTACTCCTTTCCTAATACCTACTTCCCTTTCTTCCCCTTCTACTTCTATAACAGCAGTTTGCTCTATGTATAGATTGTGTACTACTCTCCTATCTCTATACTTCATTCCCGCGCTCTTTAGTATCTCGAACATTTTTTCCCATCTTACGTTATCAAAAGCTTTTTCTAAATCTACAAATCCTATATAAGCGTTCTTTCCTTTTTCTATTGTTTTCTCTAACATTACTCTTAGCGCCAGAATAGCTTCGCGAGTTCCCCTATTTCGCCTAAACCCGAATTGGTCTTCTCATAGTATTTCCTCCGCTCTATTTTCCATCCTCTTCTGCACTATTCTAGTTAAGATTTTTGACGCATGGGAAGTTAGGCTAATCGTTCTAAAGTTCTCGCATTTGTCGGCTCCTCTCTTTTTCGGTATAGTAACGATAATGTTCCTCTTATAATCCTCCGGCATCTCGCCCGTTTCGTATATATATTTTACCAGTTCAAACATCCTATTTACTACTTTCTGTCCCGCACATTTCAAAATTTCCGCCTGTATTTTATCTACACCCGGCGCTCTATTATTCTTTAGCCCCCTTAGTGCTATTTCAAATTCCTCTCTCAATATAGGTTTTCCTACATCTTCCCTATCGATGCTAGATTCTTCCTCTAATATCTCTCCTAATTCCTGACCCTCGTATAAATTTCCTAAGTACTGCTTCCATCTATCCGCTTTCTCCTCTCTTCCTATCAGTATATCCCCCGATTGACTCCTAACATTTCTACTTATTGTTCCTACATCCCTGAAGTTCCTCTTAATTATTTTGTAAGCCTCATCGGTCTTACCTACTTGCAACTTATCTTCTACTTCTTTGCATTTCTCCTCTATCCATTGTTCTTTCGCTTTTCTACATTTTCTAATGATTTCCCACTTTATTGCCTTATACGTTTTCAGTCCTTCTTCGTCTCGTCTGTTTTTGTAGCCTCGTCTCTTTTGCATTAAGTTTAAGATTTCGTCCGTTATCCAGGGCTTCCTAGCTTCCCTTTTATCGTGTCCTAAAACGTCCGTAGCCGCGGAAGCTAGACTATTCTTGATACCCTCCCACTCAGTTTCTGCGTTCTTGATTTCGTCCTTACTCGTTTTATTTATTAATTGATCTGTTTTCTCCTGGAACTTATCTTTCATATTCTGATCCCTCAATATGTCTACATTTATACGTTTCTTATCCTTCCGGGTTTTCAGATTTTTGAACTTTAATCTAGCTTTCATGACTACCAAGTTGTGATCGCTGTCTACATCTGCTCCTGGATAACTCTTACAGTCTTTTACTTGATTTCTAAATCTCTTCCTAACCAGAATGTAGTCTATCTGATACCTGTCTATCCCTCCTGGCATTTTCCATGTGTACCGCCTCCTAACGTGATTCTTGAACAATGTGTTCGCGACTACCATCTTGTGCTTCTCACAGAATTCTATCAGTCTGCTACCTCTCTCGTTTCTGTTTCCTAATCCATAAGGCCCTACAAATTCTCCTTCTTTCCCCTCACCTACGACTGCGTTAAAATCTCCTACTATTATTAAATTTTCATGACCCTTCACAAATCCTATTACCTGCTCTATGTCCGAATAAACGGCTTCTAACTCTTCCTCGCTGTGGTTAGAAGTAGGCATGTATACTTGCACTATTACTGTTTCCACTGGCTTCGAATCTAACCTAACCATCATTACTCTCTCGCTGTATTGTAGGTAGCTATCTACACACTGTCCTGCGTTCTTCCGCATAACGATCCCTACTCCCGCGTTTCCATTTACCGATCCTGTGTGTATTACCCTATAGTCACCGCTCCAAAAATCTCCTACTTCCGGCCAGCGCATCTCACTTATACCTACTATATCTAATCCTAACCTATCCATTTCTATCTTCAGATTTTCTAGCTTCCCTGCCTGTCTCATGCTTCTGACATTCCACGCTCCGACTCGTGAAATGCTACACTTCCTATTATTATTGCACTCGATCACGTCTCCCGGAACAGTCCTCACCCGGAGATCCGAACGGAGGACTATTTTACCTCCGGAGTTTTTTGTCCCAGGAGACGCCATCATTAATTTAGGATAAGCTTTCTGCTAGCTGTTCTGAGGATTATAATGTGGTGGTTTCCTCTTGCCTTCCACATCGCAGTCGTGTGTGTCATAGCACCATACCAACCCTCACGGTTTCTGCCACTATGACTACTGAAAGAGCTGCTGCCCTCCTTCAGGGACTTGTCTTAGTCTGGTTTTTCAATAAGGACCCCCCCACTATGGTTAAACCTATGGTACGGCTCCTTAAATCATTAAAACGCGCAAGCCGACCCACCCGTTCCAGTTTGCACTAGAATTTCGTCAAGGTTCAAGTCCTATCGGATCGGACACATGATATATATTTTATATATTATTTTGTATATTTGATTTAAAAAAAAATGATTTTATTTGAAAAGCTGTGTACGTACACAGCCTGAGAAATATTACAATAATAGAATTAAAATGAAACGTATATTTCAAGTGACTTTAAGAAGTGCTGGTTATCTGGCACGCAGTGCCTTTTATAACCCACTATTGTCATGCAAGTTTATCGTCAGCATTTCAAGAATTGCAACAAACTTGCATGTTTACAAATGTTCTGCGAAAGGAGGTTGTTATCGCTTGATAAAATAAATGAGATTAACTTTGAAATATATAATGGAACGTAAGCGTCTTTACGCATATATATATATATATATATATATATATATATATATATATATATATATATATATATATATATATATAACATAACATACATGTATACATCGACACTATTGGATAAGTGCTTCATCGACTAATTTATTTTATTTATAATTTATAAATGTGCACTATTTACAAATTTTACATATTTGTGTATTTATTAGTAGACTTATGCACCTCTTTTAATAGACACGTGTTTTCTCGCAACCGATATTTTTTTAGATTCTTGTTTATCATTTATTTTTATTCGGTAGGCGTTCCAAACGCCAATGTAGCTAGATATATTTTTTTGTATTGTCATGCCATTTGCATAGTTACTTGAGTTAATTGATTGTGTTAAGTTTTCAATTTTGTTCTAACAGCGAGAACACATTTTCTCGCTTTAGTACCGTAGCTTCCATCTATAATAGAAGTGCATTATTACATCTAATCCAATATCATTTTTCTATTTTTAGGTTGTCACTAAATGCACCAAATAAACTCCACTTTCTATGTAAAAAAATAAAATAAATAATGAACACAAATAGACATTCATTCTATATTTGACATATTATACAAAGATAATAAATTCTAGAATGAAGGTTTCATTGATAATAGCAACGTGATTTGTAATGTATGTAATCGTGCATTGACATTTTAAAATATTTGACAATATTATATTCATATTCGTATAACAATCTACCTACAAATGTATTAATTATTAAGTAGTGATGTATACAGTATGTCACTATGAAAATTCTATTAGGGTTGATATAACTGTATTATTTTAATAGTTACACATAACGTATTGCTGTAATTAAAAGATTATACATTCCAAGTTTATATAGGTACCAGTAATTAAAGTCCAGTTCGCATTTAATTTACATAATACAGGATTCTCGCATTACTATGCCATGTTCTTAAATACCATTCAATTTATATTTAAATTCTCCTCACAACCAGAAAATCCATACTATTTAGGTTAATCCGACTTCATAGAGGACAACCATGGAATATAAATGTAAATTACATGTTATATTAAAATATTTCAATTAAATTGAGACTATTACAACAGGGACACGATTGTGTTCACAGCCAATACAAAATAAAATAACCAAAATAAAATATTCAGGACAAACTAAAATAAAATATATCCATTTTAAACATTACAATGATTACTGTAATCCTAATTACAGACTACCAATATACCCTTTTCTATAACAGTTCCATTTGACTAGGATAGTCAACCGTCTGCAACAGTCTACCGTATATTCGATGATAATTATATATATATATATATATATATATATATATATATATATATATATATATATATATATATATATATATATATATATATATATATATATATATATATATATATATATATATATATTTTAATTTTATATTTAAAATTCTTTTAACACTAAGATTTTCCATTATTATATCAATTCGAGCCACAAAATAATTTAATCTTAAAATGAAAATATTTTCTGATACTTTTATGGTGTTTATATTAAATAAACGTAGATTATTCAATCAATAAAGCATGTGGCGCGTAGTTGTAAAAAAGATATTTTCAGAATTGATTTCTTATTGCGTGCTTTAATCAGAATCGACAATCGGTCGTATTTTTTAAACTCATTGTTAATTACAGTTCAAATATCAATGTTGTAAATCAAATTTCTCCTTAAGCTATTTTTCTAAAAACAAAATGTTGGGTGATTAAAATTCATTTTAGACGCAAAATAGTTATATACTTTTACAGTTATGTTCTAGATATAAAATTCATATTTTAAAACAATATGCTATACTTATTCAATATTCACAGTTTAACTAGAAAATTCAGTTAATATTTTTCATTGCTAAAAACAATAATATTCTACAAATAGAAGAACATTATAGCTAGTGATGAGTTATCACTACTTTGGCAACTCTCTACTTATACTGTTAAGTGACAGCAGAATGCCGCTAATATTATTAATATTTTATATATTAAGATGCCGTATAAAATATAATAATAAGTATCCAACTCACTCACTATATTTTTATCGCTTTTCACTTGGTACGACAAAAACCCTACCTTGGCTCAACCCGTGGCGATGAAAGACTGAATGTTTCCACCGTCTCGAACACTCGTTAATCACCGAGTGATTAGCAATTAATTTCTCAAGTAACCTATTTTCTCTTGTTTTTGATGAACTTAAAAACTAATAAATACAATGTCCGATGTACGTCTTCTTCCACCAGAACATCTAACATTGGGCAGACCATCCAGCTAAAACCAGTTAAAAATTTGCTCTACCGAGTATTAAAAACGGGATGAAATATCATATTTTTCATGTGCATTGGACATATACCTTCCTTTTTTTATATATAAATGGGTTACCTTGTTCTGACTTACCAAACTTCACAATTATGTATGTTCCGTTTTCCAATACAGCTTCCATTTTAACAGCTTTTTGACCAGTACCCCTTTCTATACAGTTAACATTGAAATACACCAATGTATTAAATTTATTTATTATTTAAAGTCCTGGTTGAATCGCGTATAATTTTATTACTTTCTAATACTGTTTCTGGAATTTTAAAACATTAAAGTTAAAATAATAACATTTTTATATGAAGGTGCTAGCGGGGAGCTAATTTTTAAATAACATAGAAACGGGGAAGTATGTGGTAATCGCGGGAGTGGCTATAAGGTTATTGGAATAGCCGCAATTTAAGATGCTTAGTTTTGTATAAGACTAAAAATAATTTTTCATTATTTGTGCCTTTGTGTTAAGTAATTACAAAATACTGTTCACCGTCTTGTAGAAATTCCCCAGTCGCCTTATAAGTGGAAGAGGCACAATTAACTGGCCTCCAAGCTCTCCCGACCTAGATCCCCAGATTATTTCTTTTTATGGAGATTTTTACAAAAACAAAGATTTACGGGCATGAACATCAAAGAGTCAGTAAGCCTAATGAATTACATGCTAAAATTGTAGCTTTCCTAGAAATCATGACGCCAGAGACGCTCGCAAATACTAGAAAACAATTCTTTGGTAATTAAAGGTATTGTCTAACGTAACAGAAACACATTTTTGAGGCTGATATAATTTTTTTTGCAGTTTACACATACTCGTATTTTGTAGTTCGTTAATTATTTTTAAATTATTGTTGATTTACATTTGTTTCTTATTAGAACATTTTATTTTATTTATTAACTTTATTTGATATACTTCGCTATCCATAGATAGTTTAATTTAACTCTAAAGGCTAAAAATACTGATATAAAACGTATCTGGCCTTAGTGGTTTGAGCATTTCTAAAAAATATATTAAACAACTTATTTCAAGTGAATTTTAATACACTAATAGGAGTACATATTACTGAAAGAGTACTACATCTCAAAACTCCTTAAAGGGTACTAAATATTCCGGGGAAATTACTAGAAATAATAATAAGCACTAACAGTCCAATCACAAAATACTGTATCTGTGAAGTGATAAGCATACCCACTAATCTCAAGCATGCATTTATCTAGTGATGTATCTACATTAAAAATTTAATTCATAAAGTATCTTGTTTGTAGATACATGATCCATATCGTCATAGAGCTTTAAGATAATTTCTCCGGTACCGTCTGGTACTAAAATAAATGCGCGGGTAAACGTAAAATATTTGGAATATCAGTAGTCTAGTGTTCATTACTTTTATTCAGAAACTGTACTCTATACTAGGCACTGCATGTATACGTATACACACAACTACATTAGTTGACACTAAAGACATGGCAACTTTGCGTTGTGTCGTGTTTTAATCTGTTGTTTGTGTATGTCTTCTACTTAACCTGCTTTATAAACTTTTCCGGAGCGTGAAAAGTAATTTATAGAAAAATTAAAAATGAATTTTTGTCGTGATCAGTTGCGGGACAATATAGAAAGATTTGCAAAGCGGAAACTAACCTAAGCATTGGACGACGTATTGTTGAATTGAGTGAGTTGGCAAAAAATTAAGATGTGAATGTAAAAGCGTTCCTGCACTTGAAAAGATAAAAAAAAGTCGGACTAAATTCAATTTTAGATATTTTTTGTGACGAATGTACAGTATATAATAACATAAGTGACGACTGATGAAATGTATTTCGCTGCGTTTCCAAACGCTAATTGCAAGTTCTCGACTTATCGAGCAAATCTTAAACCGGTATATTTTAAAGATAGTTGTATTTTCGCCAAACCAGGCAACAACCGATTTTTTTAATTCAAAATATTCGTAATAAACTAATGTATAAATGAGTTGTTTTTGGAAAAAATGTATAAAAAAGTATTAAAGGTATGATTTCAAAAAATAAAACCCGCCACAGGTAGGATTCGACATTTATCCCGGATCGGAACCGAACGACATAGAGCTGTTTCGAACTTGTTAGTTCTCATCAGTGCCGCATACGGTACGCCGATTCAGGACAAATGCCGAATGAACTTTATGGCCTATACATCTTTATCGGTACGATCTCTGTCAGTAACTTATAAGTCGGAAATCGAGAAAGGAACCACCAAGCCGCCAAGCGGCTATCAAAGTAGTTCCCGAATAGCAAAGCTATTACATAATCGCTCTAGGAAACAACTACTCCTCGGGCTAAAGCCCCGCCAGGCATTGAATTATACCCAGAAGCGATCCTCGACCCCTTTCTCGTGTTTCTGCACGATCAGATAAGGTTTCAAAAATAAAACCCGCCACAGGTAGGATTCGACATTTGTCCCGGATCGGAACCGAACCACATACAGCTGTTTCGAACTTGTTAGTTCTCATCAGTGCCGCATACGGTACGCCGATTCAGGACAAATGCCGAATGAACTTTATGGCCTATACATATTTATCGATACGATCTCTGTCAGTAACTTATAAGTCGGAAATCGAGAAAGGAACCACCAAGCCGCCAAGCGGCTATCAAAGGTATGATGTAAAATGTGTAACTTTTAGTCAAGTGGTACATTTAAACCGTGCAAAAGGTTCCAACTTTTATGGTGAATATCTCCTTTATTGTACGAGCTAAAATTTTTCATTTAAGCGATTTCCTTCAGGAAGTTTATTCTTTATGTGTACCCGAAATTTAATGAAATTCTATAGAAAAGTGGGTTTCCGGAGAAGCTACCTTAAATACATAATAAATAAAAGCACAACAAACTTGGCGTTGGTCGTGGTCGTATGGTCGGCTCATATAGCATATATGGGTATACTGTTTCTCTTCTTTTCTGTAACATAAATAGTCATGTGTATATATATATATATATATATATATATATATATATATATATATATATATATATATATATATATATATATATATATATATAGTCAAGTGTCTATATAGCCTCCTTTACACTGTGTGCACCATATAGAAAAAGTGTATTACATGACGTTCATTCTTAAAATTGAGCGTTATATCTTTTACCAAGTCAACATAAGTGTTATTCTAAATAAAGCGCAACATATACATATTATACATATATACTTTAACATAATTTATTTGATATTTTCCGGGCAGGTACAACATAATCAACATTAGTATGTATATAGCAAAATTCCCTATTCCAGAACAGCAAGTTAAATAATATTAATAATAGACATACTCTGAAGCGTTGAAGGACTTTCAACTCTTTAGATTTTGCTCATTACACTATTACGATCAATTTTAAATATACATGTTTTCTTTTTGTTACAGTTAGACAGATTTAAGGAACCTCCGGCGTTCGGCCCAATGTGTGATTTACTATGGTCAGATCCTTTAGAAGACTTCGGTAATGAAAACAACGCAGAGCATTACTCACACAACTCCGTACGAGGCTGTTCATATTTCTACAGGTTTGTAGCACAAATTATTACCCTTTCGTAACTTAGCCGTGTGCACGATATAATCAAGGTTATTTCTAGTATATAAAGTTACCAGAGAAC
Organism: Rosalia funebris; assembly: GCA_037954035.1. Classification (NCBI taxonomy): domain Eukaryota; kingdom Metazoa; phylum Arthropoda; class Insecta; order Coleoptera; family Cerambycidae; genus Rosalia; species Rosalia funebris. The sequence continues at coordinate 2,483,026 of JAZFAV010000033.1, forward strand.
TTGGCAAATGTAGCATGTTAAGAAATGGAATTCATCGATATACTAGGTCATATATAGATTGTAAAAAAGTTAATATCAGATGTAAACATATCTAACTTTATAATTTTCATTGCTATTTTGATATGTAATTACTACATATCCTCAAAACACCGATATTTTTGTATTTCCTTATTGACAGAGAAATAGCGAGCTGATTACAACTAAGTTTCGTATATTATTACCGTTTGTGATAATTGTAAAAATAATATGATAGCATCGTACTATTTTTTCATAGCTATGGCAAAACTTTTTTTATAATAAAGTGATCATAAATGCAAGTATACCATCTTACGTCTGATTTTAAAATATGAGTAAATGAATCTTTTTTTAATTTGACTTTCATGTTACTATTTTTATATGTATGTATGTTGAGAATATTAAAAATATCATACTGACAGATATTATATACATAGGTCTCCAATTATCTCGTAGCTTACGAAATGTAATAGAAATTAAAAGAAATAAAATGAAAAATTAACTATTATGTAAGTTTTACTTTGTTTTGGTATTATGATTATTTGCATTATGATGTACACAGAAATTCTTCAAATAGTCATTTTTTTTCGGATGATAGAAATATACGAATTTGTATGATAGAGATATACGTATAGACGATGCATTGTATTTGAGATATAACATAGTCGGTGTTTCTATATAATGCGCTGAATTTAAAAACTCGTCAATCCATCTGTTGAGAAACACTTCATTTACATTTTGACGGACTGTTATAAAATTTAGCCGTGTTCTATATTTCACCGAATTGTATTTTTTATTATAGGTCGACAGCCGTTAGATGATAAATGATTTTAATTTCCCCATACTTTTCATTCAAAAACATTTACTCCATAGTGAAATTTAATGTATATTATTATCCAGTTATTACGTTATGGGGACATCCATTATTGATAGATTCGTATTTAATTAATTTGTAATTGAAATATTATTTTAATTTTACCGAAAATACATTTTGCCGAATTGCAAATCAGATATAGGCTTAGATAAGTTCTCATAAAATAGTTTCCATAGATCACGATTATCGAAATTATAAAGAGCAGTAATCTTGCTCGGACTGCGCCCCCATTCAAAGACCACTACGACTTATTTACTATTAGCGTGCGCAGTCATCCTCATTAACTTTATTTACCCTCGTCTCCTGTTCCTATCACCACATCACTTTTACAAATGTTTTATCGACGAACCATAAAAAATTACACGAGTCTAAATGAACAAGAATAGCAATACTCGCAAGATGAAAACATAGAAGAGAACAAACAATTTATGATACTATCAAGAAGCAGAAATTTAATTTCATAAAGCAAATTTAATATCAAACTGTTTAATATAAATAATGATTATTTTACTATTAATATTATTATATAATTAATATTATAACTGTTTAATTAATCAATATAAAATTACAAATTTTAAGTTTCTTAATGGTTTTTATATTAGAACTAAGAATTAAGATCTGATTGAGTAAGGCGTAAGGAATCATTTTAATATATGAAACTGATAGACCTACAGAACTAAATATATTATATAGAAATGTCCTTTTAAATATATAATTGTTTACGGTGTTTCGGCATTATATATATATATATATATATATATATATATATATATATATATATATATATATATATATATATATATATATATATATATATATATATATATATATATATATATATATATATATATATATATATCTTAAAAGATAGTGTCCGAGATAGTATGGTGGGGATTTGTACTTTGTATTTCCGTATTATTTGATAAAATAAATGATATATTGGTTGGCATAATAAATTCCAATAAATAATGATTCCGAAAATTAGTATACAGGGGAGAAATGCGGTATACCCCAAGACAATATTTAAACAGCAATGTTTGAAGCTTCTATTTTTGAAACAATTATATATTTTCTGTTACAGCTACGCTGCATGTTGTGACTTCCTTCAAAATAATAACCTTCTATCGATAATTAGAGCGCACGAAGCACAAGATGCGGGGTAAGTATTACATAGGTTTACGTGTACAAACAAATCAATAATAAATAATTTTGTTTATTACAGTATACGATACGTCAGTGATTATTTAAAAAGTGGAGATTACATATTACTCTAATACAGAAATATAGTACCTATATGGAATTAGGTAACAACAATAACTGTATCGATAGTAGTAATCACACACATATATGTATATATATATATATATATATATATATATATATATATATATATATATATATATATATATATATATATATATATATATATATATATGCATTTTGGTCAATTGAAGGCTTGGCACCTTTTGAAACCAAGAGCATAATTAACTCTAAATATTAATTTGCTCTTGCCTATATTTCAGCAATTAAATTATTGTCAGATCGTTAAAAGTAGTACTGTTTAATTCTGTTTATACAACGTAAATAGAGAGTACCACCTCGAAAATGAACAAATTCATTTTCAGGCATGAAATAATTTATGTATTTGGAAAAACTCATATCGTATTATTAAACGTATACACAATATTCAAATTGAAGGTACAACATAAAAAAAAAATCGGAAATCATTCACTAGGATAGTCAGAAACTGAAGATATATCTCCTTTGCTACACCCTTTACCTCATTGTACATATAATATGTACAATGCCAGTATATGACGTCAAGAAACAATACGCCAGTATATGACGTCACCAATATCTATTGCAACGAATTCAATTGATGAATTTATGACGGTTGCTCTTCGATTCTCAGCCAAGATGAGGCCTTTCATCTGACACTATTGTTTACTGAAAATATCGTGGATTCTTTATCAATAAACAGATTCTATGAAGTTGCATCACACGCTCAATTACCTTTTTCCGTGAAACAGTAGAGCACCCATCTTCTCAGTAACTTGAATAGGTGGTAATTTTATCACTCAATGATGCAATGTTGTTAAGGAATATACAGATACAGTATTTGAATTTGGAAAATATTAATTTGATTTTTAGTTAGGAAATAATATATTTTGTTTATTTTAAATGAACAATCTAATAGGTCGGTCATATAAACTTAAAAAACAAATTATAAAATTTAATTAAACAGCTGTAACATTTTATTTTTCGTGAGTAGCCGGTGTTTAATATCACAGTAATATGACGATCTCAAGTTCATAAATTAATATAGGGAGAAAGACTCAGCGAATAAGTCTTATGTTCATTAAATATACTCGTATAATGGTAGAACGGCATAACTGTACTACACACTCGCACCTGAGTTTTAAATATTCCAGCACAAGATTATAAATGAACCAGGTAGCGTAATGTTCCCGATAAACGACGTGCCTACCTTTAGCATAAATATGAATATTAATGACTTGAGTATAAATCTTAACATTATGTGGACATAATTATAACCATGTGCAAGTTTTCTAATTAAACTAATGGTTTATTAAATATCTATATTGTATATTCGTGTATTAGATTGTTGTCGTTGAATGATTTGGACAGACTTAAAATATAGATATTTTAGAGAAATAGTACTTCTTTGCAAATTCATCGTGTTGTCATTGTTCCTTTATTATTCTCATATATAGCAAATATAAACTGTCTGACCTAAAGGAAAGATTATTATTGCAAAAATGAAAAGTAATTCACCAAAATCCAAGGGAATAAAAGGCAAGTGTAATATACTTCATACCTACCCTAAGAAAATAAAAAATGTCTATAAATCATATATTTCTTTTTTTTCTGAAACATTTTTCAGTTAAACTTCCTATCATCGACACATTTAACAATAAAGTTTCGAGGAAACTACCTATATATCAACTTATCAGATGTTCAGTAATTATTATAATTGTTCAGTTAAGTTAATACGATGGTAATTGTCTTGCAAAGTAACATTTGGGAAATTAAATTAATCATTTCTTATCCTTGAAACACTTGGATCCCAGATATTGTTTTATTTACATACCTCTGTATTGTATCTGTTGTTCATTTAATTAATTATTTTGCTTTAATTTCCAAATACATAACTTCACATAGTTATAACTATGTGAAGTTAACTAAACTATGTAAAGTTGCACGTATAGTGAAATACAGACGAATTTTTTCTTTATGGATATCCAAGAAACCCATATTACCTAGTTAAATGGCACTAGACACTCCTTCGAGTATAGAGAACTCATAATGTTTTCTTGTTATTTATGAATCTGTGAGCGTAATTAAACATAACGGCGCATTTTTCACAAATCGATAGTTAATAATTAATCGGAATGATTAATTTTTAACAATTCTTTAAAAATAACCTATAATATTTTCTAAAATAACCGGCCTAGTTGATCCCAGCGCAATAACGTCTAATAATAAATGCAACCCTAATTTCTAAAACTACTAGAAAACTGATTTTTGAAAGAACAAATATAAAAGAAGAATATATAATATTGTATGCAGAAAATCAAGAACGTACTACTATATTTTTTCAGTCAGACTACATAAACATTTTTTGCTATTAATCAAAAACTTTAAAGGGGTTAGTAGTGCGAACTTGTACATAAGTGGGAGCATAAATATGGGAGATACATTTTTTAAATTAAACAGATTAATTGCTACTAGACGAGAGAAACTACGTTTTTAGCGGTAAGTGATTTAAGTCAAAACGTTGTATATAAAAAATAGTTCTTTTAATATGAACAGCGAAATGTACTTTTTTCAAAAATTAATGTTCTTTAAATAAAGTTTCTTTCGTCCTAAAGTATTTTCAGAGTATGTAATTCATTTTAAATCAAACACCCCACGTGCCAGATAATCGTAAATTTTTACAAGAATCAAAATTAATGTAATGAAGTTTATTTTGTTTTCTCTATCTGATATGATTAAATGTTGAAAATGCATTAATGAAGAAAAAATATTTTAAAAGTAAATATGCTTCACTAAAAGGAAAATAAAGGAATATAAACTAAGTCAATAAAAGTCATCATATCATCAGTTTCAACTTTTGTTAATGTATTGTCATCTGAAAATTCTTAATATATTTATATATACATTTTGCAAAGAGAAAAATGTCTATATATTTAAATCCCCCTATATTATACTAAGTCTATAGGTATAAAGTCTATAAATGTATTAAACTCTATAAATGTATTAAACTCTTACAATTAAATATAAAAATAAAGAACGCCATTTTTATTCATTCCGTCACTGTTAGTTTTATCATCGCGAATTCGTCAGCATCATATTACAACACAGAATCGATTTTTCCATTTATTGAAGCAATTCAGAAAGTAATTTTTCTGGAGGATGTTCAAAACTGCCATCCTATTTCTTTGAACGTCTTCGCTGTCACAAGGTTGCTCTCCCTTGGGTTGTTTAGGCAATTTATAGATGAAAGAAGTAACAGGGGAATGACAGCACTATACAATGTATATTCGGCTACAACTTCACATTTTTTCGTTTTATCGCTCAGTTCTCAGTTTCCTCACAAGGGCTTAAAGGCTAGGCGACTATTATTAACTTCAACAGAAATTCAGTTCAAGAAAATACCGAAGAACAAAATAGATATTGCAGATTTACATATATATCATGTAATTTTTACTTTCCGATTAAACAAATTTAAATCAAATACAAATTTAAATAAAACATAGAAGAGATACTGATTAATTCTAGTCTTATTTTCTTTCAACGTTCAATTTCATCAACCATAATAAAATTAATAATGTCCGCGTTTTTATTCCATCCTTAAAATTAGCAAAGGTTCATATGAACTTCTATTTAACTTTAAAATTCTCTTACTAAAACGATTTCCAAATAAGGCATAGCAAATATTAACACCAGACCTTGGCTAATTTCGAATATTGACGATACAGTGACAAGTAACGTCGATCTACAAGTAATTATATCCTTTGAAAATATTATCGATTGACTAGAACAATCCCATGTGTAGTTCGATTTGCTTTAGTTTCCTTATCAACTTGCTTCCAAATTCTTGGTTTGCCGGTGAATTACAATGCAATGAACTAGAATTTCGTACCAATATTTCGTCATCCATTGTATATTACTTCTTTAGGACTGTTTTCTAACCAAAACAATTGTCCAGAAAGGAGCCTACCAAAATACATTCCAGAATTAAACATAAGAATTAATCTTAAACACAAATCTATATAAGTTCAATATTTGAAATGTGAAAAAACTAAATTTGATAATTAATTTCTATATTTAATATAATCTTTCAAAATCAAGAATTTATTGAACCAGATCGTAATAATTTCCCATCTTACAAATTTTACTCAGTTGTTAATACATAGATTAATAATTACCAATACTGAAGGCTTTTCTGATATATTTTCTTGGATGGTTAACTGATATATGACTTGCTCATTTTCTTTTAATTGTTTCAGGTATAGAATGTATAGAAAAAGTCAAACGACAGGCTTCCCTTCCTTAATCACAATATTCTCAGCACCCAACTATTTGGACGTATATAATAATAAGGTAAGTTGCATATTCTTTATAATGCACTACAATATAAAAACTAATGAATACGACTACGCACTATTATAGCAGTACTTCACAACAGTATTTTATGATATTGGCAACTAAGAGACTAAATACAAAAAATTTGGACAAATTTTCTGTTCAATGTACTTAAATACACTTTTATGTCACTTGTCAGCTTTTGTGTCATACGCCTTTAGAAACTCCATGTTTTCTTAACATAGGCTCCTTAGTGATTTATTCAATGCGTGTGGTGGACAAATGAAATAAAATAAATATTGTTTCATATGTATTGATTGCATCTCAGTATTGAACTTTGACTTAATTCCACCCTTTTAAAAAGTGTTGTTTGTAGTAGCCCTCTTCCTAATAAGTACTAATAAACAGTTTATTCATTATTATTTATTCTTCTATAAACTGTATTTAAAATACGTACATAATATGAAATAATGGAGTTTTATGTTGAACAGGATACCATATTTTAATTTAAATTTATTACAGTAGTTACGAAACACCTAAATTTGTTTATTTAATTTTCTCAACATAATATATTATGTTAATTTTTTATCTAGTTAAATTGTAAACAGGTATTTTAAAATCTACCGGAATGTTTTCGGATGGAGATATTTTTTTCGTATAGGAAAATCTATTCTTGCCCTATTCAAGTAGTTGGTTATAAATAACTCAACTTTGTTACAAAATTAATTATAAAGCGTATATATTTTATGTTAAATAAATTAACATTAGAATAATTGAATAGAGTAGATAAATAATTTATTAATTCTAATTAATTTAAGTATATGCTAGTTGTTATTGAAAGTTCACTCAAAATCTTTTGAGACTAGACATAAAGCTGTCGTATTATTTTTCACTAACTTTTTCATTTAATATCTACTATCAGAACCAGCTGGTAATGTTAAGAAGTAAATCAATTTATGTTACGCATTTTCTACATTTGATTATACAGCACTAGATTAAAGAATAATTTATGTCTCATTGCAGTACATAAAGTATAGGTCAGCATCATTTTTCTATGTTTTATCATTTTATGGATATTACCACCCTATGAACATGGTTTCCATTAGGTGGAACAAAATAAAATTAGTATTCAGCTTATATCAAACTAAAACATAATAGTTAAAGAACATTCGCATTATATTTTCTTTTATACTGAAATACGGAAAATAAAACATATAACTGTAAGCTTTTTCCACATAAATTCATGTAAAATCATTATTTTAATGAAAAACTGTCAGATACATCCTTATTGCCACAGGTCCTTCAATTAAATCTCTTTAGAATTGTTTGACATGGAACATTAATTCAATATCTTTTATCATACAGATTTCAGCGGTTACGCGAAATTGATGGGCTCTCACTAAAACCTGGAAAATTACCTTTCATCCGCATTTGCATTTCCATAATGTAACCACATCTGTGGAAATTATACCAGTCGGTAATTTAAGAAATAGATTTAATAAAAACATTTAATGATCAAATTTTTATGGAAAAATGCAACTTGAGGCTTTTTTCACTGTTTATAATCACGAAACTTAAAAATTTACGTTTAAATTTAATAAGTAACAAATGTAACTTAAGCTTTTTATTTTATTTTACCACGTTAATTTCGTGTAATAAAATTCATATTAGAGTAATATGTAATAGAAAATACACAAAATAATACATTATTCATTTCCTTAAATGTTTAATTTCGACAGAAACATTTTAAACGTCAAATTTTGTAATAACACAAAGTCAAGTGTCCTGTCAACGACAGAACAGTTGACAGTTTTTAATACAATTAAAACTGTCCTGTCAACGACAGGACAGTTTTAATTATTTTTGACATGACTCGATCAATTTAGGTTGTTTAATAATGTAGGATGTGTAATTTATCAAAATAAAAAATGTTCCTTAAGTACTAATATATATATATATATATATATATATATATATATATATATATATATATATATATATATATATATATATATATATATATATATATATATATATATATATATATATATATATATATATATATATATATATATATAAAGAGTTTTTCAATAAGGACGCTTTATTTATAAATGTAAATAAAACAGATTGTGTACGACAAATCCACTCTTTTTTTTATTTGAAACAGTATTTTATGGCATTGAGTATGGAATATAACGTCGTTCAAATGTCCACCGCGGCTTTGCTTGGTAGCACGTATTCAAGAGGTCCAATTTTTGATAACTCTGTCGCATATATATGGCTGAGTTTGCTGAATGGCGTTCGTTATGTTGACTTTAAGGGTATCAATTGATTGCGGTTTATTCGCATACACCTGCAATATAAGATAGCCCCAAAGGAAGAAATCTAAAGACGTTTAATCGCATGATCTGGATGGCCAGTACACGTCGCCGCTGCGCGAGATAACCATGCCCTCAAATCGCTCGTGTAGAATGTCCATCATGGCATGCGCTGTGTGGCAGGTAACGCCGTCCTGTAGAACCATATGTCGTCGGCATCCATATCATCCAATTTAGGTCATACGAAGTTGATTACCATCGATCTGTATCGCTCGCCATTGACGGTTATGACATTTGGTTATGACGGTTGGGATGCATTTGGTGCTGGTGTATCTCGTGTGGATTGGTATCATCCTAAATCCGACAATTTTGCTTGCTCACATATCCATTCGTCCAAAAATGGGCCTCGTCGCTAGAGATGATTTGTTTTTGGCGAAATTTGGGTCAACTTCCAACCGCTCCAGAGCCCAATCAGTAAACACACGGCGTTGTCTATGGTCATTTACCATAGACAACGTTTACCATCAAGTTCCTGAGTCAGTTGGATTTTATACAGGTGCAGAGCCAAGTCCCAATGCAAAATTCGCCAAATTGAAGTCATAAACAGGCCAAGTTCTTGTGAACGACGAGAAATTGGCTGCCTCGGGTTTTTCCGTACACTCTCACGCAGCAACGAAATTTTCAGCAGACCGTACGTTTCGGTGACGTACGGGTGTTGGCTGATTATTTATCAAACCAGTTGACTCGAATTTTGGTTTGGTTTGGTGGGACGGTTGTGGCGAGGATAAAAATCACGTAATACGCGAAAGGTTTTTCGAACGGACTACTGATTTTGAAAATGAAATTTAATGATTTGCACACGTTGAACGCTACAACCCTTCATGGTAATTTGCCATACACTACTGAACAATTTACAATAAATTTGATAGATGTTGCTTTAACAACATGGCCGCCATAACCAAACAAAGTTCTAGCGTTTCTATTGAAAGATCCTGTACATATCAAATATCGTTTATAAAGTACAATTCAATTATTTCACAATATTCCATTTATACATTAACAATTGGATGTCACATTGATTCCTTATTTATAATCAGTCTCTAATCTGCAGTGGTCTATTTATTATGAATTTATTAAGAATTGGATAATTAGCTATTTACTAATCTGAAAATACTTTCAAAACCAACATTAGCCAATTTGTCATTAAAATAATGTATGGTTGTTAATTATAAAAAGTAATATAATTTGTGTTGTGCAAGCAATTTTATATATTACAACGCACGTAACGACTTCATAGTTGACAAAACTTGCTCCCAGAACACTGAAAAAGTATCTACATTATATAATAGGGGAAACCCGGGCAAAGTGAATGCCTTAAGCTATTTTTTGTTATTGTTGTTTTGGTATAACTGTAGAAATTGAAACAAATATTTATAATCAGTCTTTATTTAAGGACAGAATTGTAAAACATTTTCCCTGAATACTAATTTAATGAGTTATAAGCTAAGTTTATAAAAATGACAAACTATCCACTTTATCCGGGACCCCGGGTAAAGTGGATATAGTACCAGGGCAAAGCGAATACCAGCAAACTTTGGTGTGAAACAAAACTAACAAACAAGATAAACATTGAAAAATAGAACAACATAACTAAAAACAACATTTTCTGAGACAAATCTAATTATTGCAGTTATCACAAACAAAATTATTACTTCCTTCGAAGACCAAACACTCTTCGTGACACCAGTGAGTACAAATATTACATTGTATCCAGTTTTCCGTTGGATGTCCATCCTCTTCAATGTATATTTCACCACAAAAAATGCAGTCGATATCGTCGAATTTCTTAATTTTCTTCTGCTTTTTATTTTCTTGTACAGTCTTTTTAGGTTTTTTTGCAGTGGCGGCTTGTGAGGTTTTTTTTTAGGGGAGGCAGAATATGTATATCTACTGGTGACGAAAATTTTTAGCATTTTCAAGGTCACGCATTTTCCTGAACCTTTAGAATTCTAATAAAAAATCCATTTATACAAAAATATAGACTTTCGCGAGAATCATTTTTGGAATTTGCTACCTTTTCGAAATAATTATAATTTTATTTATTTACATATTTACTTACGAATTATAGCTACCAAGGGAATAAACAAAATATGTTTTATTGAAGTTAAATATTGTTTATAAACCAAAAATTAGTTTGTGAAATTTACGATCAATACCTAAAATTTAAAACAAACCTCGAAATTGTCACTTTCAGCACAATTAGCACATTTCCCCACCACCCTTGAGGTAGTGCTACAGCGCGTTACTTTTTTTGTTGTGGGTTGTTCGTCGGTAGCCATATTGTCCCACTTAAACTAAATATCACTTCTGCAAAATAAATTTAAATAGTACGAGGAAAACGCAGAGAGAAATAATAAATAAAGGAAAATAAAATACGTATTCTTTGTAGATAGACAGGTGTCCCCCACGGCGTCGAGCTGAGATAGGTGCAGGGGAGAAAGACTTATTTTGTAGCAAGCATTCCAGATGGGAGTGGGAGTGCTGGCAGCTAGCTGCCAGTGAATTAGTGGCGATTTAGGAATAAAAACTACTCGGTATTAGCTCAAGGTCATTCGTCGCGTATGGAAATAGATTTAACTGGAGGTATGCAGCAGTTTAGCCTCCTGTCGATGAGCGGGTGGTAAAATACGTAACATGAGACGTAGAAATACATAACTTGGCAAACTAGGCGCATATTTAAATTAATCAAATATGAAATAAACAATTATTAAATTATTATCATAATAATTATTAATTAAACTACACAAAAAAGTAAATTATATTAAAAAAATAACGCTAATTAACACTCCTTAAAATGTTTATTTATTTTTTAAAATAACCTGAAAATAATTTTAAAATCGAATAAAAATATTTTGACCTATCTTATATAGGTAAGTATTTTTTCTCTAAAATTGCAAGAGGAGGCTTAGCCTCCTCTGCCTCCCCTGACCAGCCACCACTGTTTTTTTGGCAGAAATTTTTGGTTTTACAGTCTTCTTATTAGCTTTAGCCGAAACATCATCTAGTGACTTCATAACAGTCTTTTTTGCTTTTTCAAATTTCTGTTTCTGCTCTTCCTTTACAGGTGTACTCGTTAGTATTGTAGACCTTTGTAATTTCCGTTTGCATGTTGTTGTTAGTTTAGCAAGTTGAGGAATAGGTCTTAAAACTGAAGGACTATAGTAGGTGTTTGAACATCCAGGTTCGGATGAAGTGGCGGGAACATCATTGCTTTGGGTTTCTTTTGTAGTTTTAGATCCCGTAGGAGTGCAAAGAATGGCAACATCGTCTTGAGACTGAGAACTACCTAGAACTTCACGACCTTCAACTTCACCTGACGACGAAATAGTTAAAGAATTGATGGATTCTAAAATAGGCGAATTTCCTTCTTGAATAGGGTTTATGATTGAACCAGATTGTTGAGTGGCATTTGCCAATGAAGGTGGCTGATCATGAGAGTCAGTCGAAGGTGAAGCTTCAATAACGGACTCAGGTAAATCACTTCTTTCCAGTGGGGGCAAAGTTTCAGCTTGAGTATTTAAATTAGATGTGCCTGCAAGTACCTCGGCTGGTGCAAAATGCTCATCACCAAAAGCGTGCTTATTTGCAGGCCAAATTCCAGGTCCTTCAAACCCATGCACTGCATTTATGGCCACTGAAGTTTTGAGAAAAGCTGGTGCTAGCAATCTGGCTATATCGTACTGGTTAATAATGCGGCCAGGGTGAGTTTTTTGAAAAATATTAACCTCCCTTTCAAAATGTGTTTTCAGTGGGCCGTAGACAGCAACATCCATCGGTTGCATTTTGTGAGTAGTATGCGGTACTAAGGATACTATCACCACATTATTATTGGTGGCGTACTCAAGTGCAGGATAATATTTGTGGCTTTCATGATTGTCTAACAACAAAAGAACCTTTTTGTCTGCTGTTGGCCGCACTTGTTCTACTAAGAAATGCATCCAGTTCAAGAAGACTTCGCCTGATGTCCAACTATTTGGAGCATACGTAGCTTGAGTCCCTGGCGGACTTCCATCAAGAAGTCTTGGTTGCATCCTTGCAAAAATTAAGAAAGGTGGAAGAAAACAACCAGCTGCATTACAGCACCCGATGACGGTTGTCAATTGGCCGCGTTCTGCACTTGCAATCATACCAACTTGTTTTTCCCCTTTACTGAGAGAACCTTTGGAGGCTTGTTAGATGTTGATATCCCGGTTTCGTCCATATTGTACAACCTGGTGGCTTCGATGTTATTTTTCTCAATGGCAGATTCAAGATTTTCATAAAAATGATTCATTTCGCGGCGATTGAATCCTTTTTTCTCGCAACAGATGTTGATTCTGGAGTTCTTAGCGTCAATTTGGTATGACGTGACAAGAATCTTTGCAACCACTCTTCTCCAGATTTTTTATTTTGATTCCAACTCTCAGGGTATTGCAATTTGTTGCGATGTACATACTCAAATGCTAGACTCCTAAATTCATCCCGAGTAAGGCCGAAAAACAGCGCATTCATATCTTTCAGATAATTCATCATTTCGGTCTCTTGATCGTCCGTGAAAATAGGACGGAATCGTCCAAGCTGTGGAGAAGCAACTCCACTTTTGACATGTCTATATAGGGTGGAATATGCTAGTCCGTATTTTTTGGCTGCCCTTTGACAGATTCTCCAGCCCTACATAAGTTTATTGCAGTCTGCATGACATCTTTACTCCAAATAGTTTGCTGTGTCTTTTTTTTTTGTATGTATGCACTATCTGCAACAGAAAAATATATAATAGAATACATCATCATCATCATCATTAGGTCGTCAGTCCTAAGACTGGTTGGACGCTAACCTCCAGCTTCTCCTATCTTGTGCTAACCTACGCAATATAATTCAATAAAATTTAATTAATCATGATGACCGGGCAAAGTGAAGACAGTATCCACTTTGCCCGGTTAGTGCATTTTTGAGGTTATCCCAAGTCATTAAAAAACCATTGCATCTAAACTCGTCTTCTACACATAGTTAAAAGCTACATAATCGTACATTAAATCCTTATCATAACCAACAACTTTTCTAGCATAATATTGTGTTTATAAACGAAACACTTACCTCTGTAAATTAATATTTTTCACGCAAAAATACATTTCGTCTATTCACTGACACCGCGCAACACAGTCCCGCAACCAAAGTATTTGCCGCGCACTGAGCGACAACAGGCGACCGTTGCTAGGACAACGCGGCTACCGGCCAACGAATAATTTTAAAGTTGTGGAGAGTATTCGCTTTGACCGGGGTATCTACTTTGGACGGGTTTCCCCTACATATTACCTTTTTGAAGGTAATCGATTATTTATTTGAAGGTAATACATTACCTTCCAATAAATTGAATATGTTTTCCATTAAACTATCACTATAAGTAACTATAACAATTTTGTAACACTATTACACTATTAGTGTTGACACTATAATACCATAATTGTAATGATACATCACACATATGAAATTCCTTGGAAATCCTCATTTCGTTGTACTATTAGTAAAAAAAAAGAATATGATTCTACCACAGTATGTCACTCATGTATATGTATAGTTTATTTCATCGCTATTTGCCAAATAAAAAAATCTCAAAAACTTCCTGTGCCTTGTTTTTATGGCTAGGCTCAGATAGACTGTTCTGTTTATCGGCAAGATAAGAGAGTTTTTTATTTGGCAAATAGAGATGAAATGAATAAATAGCATGTATATATTCAGTTTTCTTCTTAAAGCTGCCAAAAGAGAATACGCCTTTATATAGAATTTAAGCAATATTTTTTTTTGTTCTATGTGAATTCTTATGTGCATTCAATATTCTAATAACTTAAGGATTTTGAGTTCCATCAATCAATGAAACTTACCGGAATAAAGGTTCAAAATTATTTCCACCGCCGCGATAGAACGCGATTTTAAACATTTACACGTGATTACTTTCCGGCTGTTTGCAAAATTGCAATACAACTGAGATATTTCACGCTTTAAATTGAGATTCAATTGCATTTTACCGTGCCCCAGTTTAAAATCTACTTTACTCGAAGTTCTTTATTGGCTGTAAAGTTAATTGCAAAATTGCATATACTGCGTTTGAAATGGCCACATTTCATATGCTTTATTGCGAGACTTTAATCAGCATTAAAAGCATTTGAGTATGAAGTAGTTATACTATTTCTTATACTAGCTACGTTTAATACAAACATGAAAAATTGTGTGGCTAAGAAATTTGAGTTAAAGTATTGATTAACATAATGCAATTGTGTAATTGATATCAACGAAAAAATCAAAAATTTTGCTACTAACTGTGCAAAATGGACTTCTGAATCGACTCATATTTCACTAATTTTCTCCTTTATTACATTTAACCTTTTGCCAGTGGCGGTTTCTGCATAAGAACACATGAGCATGTGAACCCCCAAAGCAAATTTTCAAACATTACAATAAATGTAAAATATACTTTGCATTAATAAATAAAATCTATTACGATACCCTAATGCAAATATCTAAACGTTAAATATTTTATTAGTGTTTTTATTTGAATTTGTGGAATGCAGCGCGCCGCATGTTCATTTTATTTGGGACTCGGTTTGTTATATGTCTCGTTATCATGATGACAACGACGGAGCACATGCTACAAATGGGTGATTTACGTCTACGTGTTTGTGGGCATCTTCGACTTGGCGGCTGGCGGGGGGTTATACAATATTTTCGATGAAATTGAGCAGAAATTTACCGTGAAGCAGAGGCTAGCTTGTGCTGACGACATTAAATAAATATCGATATAGATATACATATATGGACCATAACTAAAATTTAATTAAAAATGCGGGCAGACAAAAACCTGAATTTAAAGTTTAAATCTAGAGATTTTAACAAAAAGTTTAAAAAGGAAATGTATGAAAAAAATTATTGAATTTGTGGGTGCAGTATAACTCACAGTTTATTTTGCTTCCCCTGCTTGTTATTCAGTCGCTGCGTTGAACTGTCCTGGTCAAAAAATGGAGTAACAGACCTGAGTCATTTGACACAAAAAAAAAAATAACATGAGAATACCCAAGCTCATATTAATTCTCAATTGGATTTGAAACTATTGGGAAAAGTAGACATTCAACAGCAACTCGACAGTGCATACACAGACGCAATATTCAACAACAAAATGAACAGGTAGCAAAGAATCGGTATGTTCTTTTAAAAATTATCGATTGCATAAAGTTTTGCGGAGCTTTTGAACTAGCACTTCGAGGTCATGATTAAAAAGAAGATTCCTTAAATCACGGAATTTTCAGAGAGTTAATAAATTTCAGTACCGAATTAGATACAGCATTGAAAGATCATTTTGAAAAATCTGTTTTTAAAGGCACTTCAAAAACAATTCAGTATGACTTGCATATTGAATGTTAGATTGCATATTAGTGGTTGCTCAAGAACATATAAAGAAAGAAATTTTGAAAGCTGAATATGTCGCTGTTATTTCTGATGAAACTACGGATGTAGCAAATCATTATCAGATGACTATTGTATTTAGATACATTCTACCAGACGGCACCCCAGTTGAAAGGTTTTGGTGTTTTATTAATCCTCCTGATCATGACGCGGTTAGTTTATCAGAATGCATAAAAACTATTTTAAAACAAGTGATAGATAAACCAGAAAACTTATTTCACAAAGTTACGATGGCGCGACTGTAATAAGTGGACGCCATTCAAGTGGTCAAACTCTTATTCAAAGTGATTACAAATATTCCTTTTATGTTCATTGTTACTCGTATCAACTAAACTTGGTTTTATCTCAAGCAACAAGCCAGAATCAAGAAGTGCTTTTTCTTTAATTGAAGTGACATTACTAACTTTTTTTCTCATTCTCCGCAACGATTGGCAATTTTAGATGAAATTGTTGATCAAAGTGTTTCCCGGTCTTCTGCCACCAGATGGAATTTTAGAAGCCGAACAATAAGTACGGTATATGAATATCGTGAATTGTTGATAGAATGTATTGAAAAAATAGAAGCGACTTCAAGACAAACTGTAACAATTAATCTGGCAACTGCTATTTGTCGTATGTTGCAGGATTCAAAGTTTGTGTTTTGGTTAACAGTATTTCATCGCATAATGCCGCATGCTGATATTTTGTATAGTCAACTACAAAAAAACAGTGATGGATCCAGTACAAATACACGCAGCCATAACATGTTTTAAGGATTCTATTAAAACAGAAAGAAATAATATAGAGACAAAGTCATATGAAAGTGAAATTTCTGAGTATGCCAATCAGACTAAGAGACGTCGTGTAAATGAAAATCCATATATCTCAAGAACTGTAGCAGCCAAGGATATTTGTGACACTATAATTACCCATGCAAAAGAACGGTTTTCTTTTACTAAACATTTAAATGCTTCTGTACTTTTTGCATCAGATAGATTTTCGCAATCGAAGAAGAGTTTTCCATTGCAGCATTTAAAAGTCATAGTAGAGGCATATCCATCTTTAGATAAAGTTCAGCTGCAGACAGAATTAAGACTAATTTATAAAAGACCTGATTTTAGGAATATGAGTGGTGCTATTCATCTGTTGAAATTCATAACAGATAATAATCTTCAAGATATATTTTCTGCCACCTTTGCTCTCTTACAAATAATTGTTACTATACCAATGACCAGAACTGAAGCAAAAAGAAGTTTTTCAACACTGAAGCGAAAAATAACATTTTTACGGAAACTGAGACTGATCAAGAAAGACTGAGCAATGTTGTCTATGTTGCCTTAGCAATGTTGTCTATTGATAAAAAATTTATACAAGGTTTGCCAGACTTCAATCAAGCTGTTATAACTAAGTTTGCTGAAAGCAAAAATAGAAGAATTGACTTTACATTCAAGCAATGTAATACAGTTTAGACATTAAGTGAACAGTGACTGTACAAACAAAAAATTCCTACTGCATGTGAGTATTTTTGTTACGATAGTACGATAAAAATTTGCATGTGATTAATTTTATGAACCCCCTATACTTTCGACCACCACTTCCACTGCCTTTTGCAACTCTACTTTAAAATATGTATTACTTGTATACAGGTAATACATTCTATAAAGAAAGCAATACTTTCTCAACAAATCAACAATCAGTGATACTTAAGAAGTATACTCATTATATACGTACTCATTGCATATGTTAATCATGCAAATAATCATCTGGTTCTGCATTCTTACAGTGACCAACTCTACTACGTATTTGTAAATGAGGTATTCAAAATTTATACTGACTAAGTAAAATCTATTAGTATCAATATATCTATTTACTAAACGGCTATTTTCGTGTGTGATGAATTTTTTTATGTCGATGTACGAAATGCTTTTCGTTCGAATTTCGGTATTTTGACAAAATTAATACAGTAAATCGAGGCATGCTCCGGAGGTGCCTTCGATGAGTGAGAGGGCGGCGCAATATTATTGCGATTTGCTTACTCGCCTCTACCGTACTAACGTACTCGTTTTTCAATAATCAATTATCGAGTACAAAGAATGTCATAATGTATTTTCACTTTTTTATAGGAAAATTTACATAACAAAATGTATATAATATTGAGTACTTATATTGTCTATGGTGCACAAAGGTACCGATAGAATTATTGTAGTTATGGCCACTAACGTACATTTTATAGCAACGAAAACATTTTCTCAAGGTCAATCTTCACTAGCATTAAAATTCCTTTTTGTCACGTTTACTACTACTCCATTCATATCATAATGCATATGCATCCTATACTATGTTTTAACCAATTACTTTTGTAATTGTACAAATACTTTTGTACTATTTATTTTGCGTTTGACTTCAATCAACTTCTTTCAACCTCGAAAGACCACTCCAAATAGAACCTTTCAATAAAATGAATGTTCAAGAATTCCTTTCTATTTAATTTCTAACAATTCCAGCCAGAACCTTCAAGCATACACGTTAAACCGTATGCGAATGTATGTGTATTTACATACCCATTTCATCTTTATCAGCAAATGAACTACATCATAGATTTGGAACAGTATCTCATCCGCTACCGATAAATATAATATGGTCATCGAAATACTACATATGTATATATATATATATATATATATATATATATATATATATATATATATATATATATATATATATATACAGGGTGATTCAGCTAACCCGTTCATTAAAAGTTTATGAACTTCCCATTGGAATTCATTTTTTAAAATTTGAAATCAGGGGTTAGCGAGGACGATCTATTCAACTAAAGTATTTTTGCTTTTCTGACACTTCCGATTATACCGGAAGTAGCTATCAACTTCCTTATTTTAAATAGAACACCCAGTATATTATTACATTTTTGAATTACCCTGCTGATTTTAAGTGAACTTTCTTAACAATTCCCTATACCTATCTTCAGCAGTTTTTGAGATATTTTAATTTTTTTGAAAAAATTAGGTTTTGTAGTATCCCATTGGAATGCTCGTCACTTATTCAAAACAAAAGTTATAGCAGCAAATTTTGGGCTGTAATTAGGCGGACTATTAAACTTTCAGGTGATATGTCGTTTGATATTTTATTATTTACAGGGTGTCCAAAAAATTTAGTTCATTCTGACAAACTTCAACTGCTCAAAAGTCAATTTTCTTAAATGAAACACCCTGTATTTTATTGCTTTCTATGGAGAATTAAGTTATATTTCAATCTGTATTAGGATTTCCTATACCTATCTGCTACCGTTTTCTTGCTATCGAGGTATTTTTTATTCGATACCATAGTTTTCCATTTTATTAATTTACTTCTGACCAGCGGGCCATGAAAATTAAAACAACGTAATATTAACATGTGGCAATTCTGCGATAACATTTTATTAAAAACGCAAGAAGACCCACATTTTTTTAACAAAATTATTTACACCAATGAGTCAAAATTTAACAGAGAAGGGATAATAAATAGGAGGAATTGGCATGTTTGGGCAAAACAAAATCCACGAATGGTGCGTGAAGGTAACTTTCAAAATACATTTAGTTTTAATGTTTTTTGTTTGATGATGGATAATGGCGTGTGTTTTGAAGTGTATGATGAAAATTTAAATTCTCGTAAATACCTAGAAATTCTTAGAACGGTGGTTTCAAATTTTTTGGAAAATTTGCCACTAAATATTCTAAATACGTGTTGGTACCAAGTGGATGGCGCTCCAGCCCACTCAACCCATGAAGTTTACCATGAGTTAACAAATATGTTTGAAGATCGCTAGTTTGGGCGTAATGGTCCGGCTCTATAGCCTCCCAAATCACCCGATCTCCCTAACACCCCTTGATTTTTTTATGGGGCCATATCAAGAGTAAAGTCTACTCAACGCCCGTCAATGCCAGAGATGACTTATTACATCGAGTTAAAACTGCCTTCACCGAATGAAGGAATGGTATTGAAATCTACGACCGTTGAGATTAATAAACGAGTTTTATTGTGCTTAGAACACAATGGACCACACATAGAACAGTTGTTACACCAATAAGACCCAATTGTTAACATTTAGTTATTATTGTTATTATGTTTTATTGTTTAGGCTAATGTAAGTTCCAAATTGTTTAAAATATGCTTTTTATTCATGATGATTTTTTTTGTTCAATAATTTTGCACCATTGTTTATGATAAAAAATTAATATAAATGTTACGTTGTTTTAATTTTCATGGCCCGCTGGTCAGAAGTAAATTAATAAAATGGAAAACTATGGTATCGAATAAAAAATACCTCGATAGCAAGAAAACGGTAGCAGATAGGTATAGGGAATCCTAATACAGATTGAAATATAACTTAATTCTCCATCACAGAAAGCAATAAAATACAGGGTATTTCATTTAAGAAAATTGACTTTTGAGCAGTTGAAGTTTGTCAGAATGAATTAAATTTTTTGGACACCCTGTAAATAATAAAATATCAAACTACATATCACCTGAAAGTTTAATAGTCCGCCTAATTACAGCCCAAAATTTGCTACTATAACTTTTGTTTTGAATAAGTGACGAGCATTCCAATGGGATACTACAAAACCTAATTTTTTCAAAAAAATTAAAATATCTGAAAAACTGCTGAAGATAGGTATAGGGAATTGTTAAGAAAGTTCACTTAAAATCAACAGGGTAATTCAAAAATGTAATAATATACTGGGTGTTCTATTTAAAATAAGGAAGTTGATAGCTACTTCCGGTATAATCGGAAGTGTCAGAAAAGCAAAAATACTTTAGTCGAATAGATCGTCCTCGCTAACCTCTGATTCCAAATTTTTTTAAATGAATTCCAATGGGAAGTTCATAAACTTTTAATGAACGGGTTAGCTGAATCACCCTGTATATATATATATATATATATATATATATATATATATATATATATATATATATATATATATATATATATATACTGTCTATAGTAAACGTTAATTTTAAATTTTCACCAACTTAACTCAGTTACTATGATTATATATACTAAAATATATAATCTATAAGTTGATATATTACTAAGGCTCGTGAATCGTCATTAAAATTCAGAATAAAGTATATACCTTTCACACAATTTTTTTATGGAAAATGTAAAAACGAATATGTACATTATTATTATATTTGCTTACAAACGACAACATAATATTGCGTCGTATGTACAATTATACGCACATATAAATACAAACATTGCTAGCAAAATAATTACCCTATCCCTATCGAATAATTACTTGGAAATTTAGATCATTATGATATGTGCATACAACATAATTAGATACATACATACTGATGATCCTTCGGAATAATCCACCTTTGAATATAACCCACATTTTCCAAACAAATTTCATATTTCCACTAATATTATATAAAGGACTATTTAAAAGATCAACCTATGAAGAAAACTAGAACTACCAGATGGATATTTAATAATTTAGTAATAAATATGTAAACAACGGTAAATGAGGTGTACAGTGTTGTACACCTCATTTTTGGTTGTTTGATAACCTTGTATCATTTTTATATCACCTTCCCTATCCGTTTCTACTGTTTGTGATATTACTTATCAATCGTCTTCCTATGGACCATAAAATAAAAAAAAACCTTCATAATTAATGTATTCTTTTTTCCTTTTAGTAAGTTAGGAATTTTATTAAATAACATGATCTATTATTAAAATTTACAGATAATACAGAAATTATTGCCACTAAAAATCGAGATGAAATAAAGAGGAAACCATTGTGGCACTAACATAAAAATAAATAAAAACTTTTGCATGACACTAATCAGACAGATTCTCTACGTAGCAGTAACATAACTAATAGATATTATCCATGCCATTAGTGCTAAAATATTGGGCATTAAACAGCAAAATAATACTAATATAGGGAATATTTGAATCTGTCAACATTTACAGAATATTTTTATTCACGTGAGATATTCTATTGTATATTAAAGAAGTTGTATATTTCGATACAACCCAAATTTGATAGTATTTTATTATTCCAAACACTGATGGATTATCGAAAGCGTAGTAGCAAATCTCATAAAGTCTCCTTGTCCTTTCAACACTCTAAATATATGAGTATCAATAAATTTTTGTTGCAGGCAGCCGTATTAAAATATGAAAATAATGTAATGAATATTCGCCAATTCAATTTCTCGCCGCATCCATACTGGCTACCCAATTTCATGGATGTGTTCACGTGGTCGCTTCCCTTCGTAGGCGAAAAAGTCACGGAGATGCTCGTCAACGTTCTCAACATCTGTTCTGATGATGAATTAGTATCAGATGGAGATGACGCATTAGAAGAAGGTACGGTGTCTCTAAGTTTTTTTGTGTATTAATGTATACAAGTATGTACGTATTATTAACATGTGGATACTAAACACATTAAGTTAAGGTAGTTACATATTGTTCTTGAATTGATTATTTGTTTATCAAATATCACGAAATATTTTAAGTTAATATTAATTAATATTCAACAGTGTCAGATATATGAAAGTGTACATTTTATACTAACAATAAGTCGAGGTTTCGCTTTATCTTTATAACTTCTTCAAGACTAGCTTAACAGATCTTTGGCTAAGCAATAGTTGCTTGTTATTATGCTCATAAAACGTATGTGTCCTTACAGCTCAATCTACTACAAGTACCAATTAATATTTGTATCAATTATGTCTCTAACAATTTAATTAATATTAAATGTACGTTTACCTCTTTGTTAACTATTGTCTATCAACCTCCTACCGTTGCACATATTCATGTTTGTTTTCGTTTTCATGAATTATACATCGTTTGATCTCTGTCTTGATTTATATTTCCAACAATAATGTACAATAAGTGAAGACAATAAAAAATATCTTACATAAAAATACATAATATATTTCTTTAGTACATTGATGTTCCACCATATTAATTACTTTTCGTAGAGATATTAATTTGCTGGCCAATTATTACATTACAAGTTTTGTTAAGACAGTCTCAGATCGAAAATAAGTATTTTATTTCATATAATACTATTTCCAATAAATACACAATATTTTCAGTAAAAGTTGTTATACCTCTCTTCTTATCAAACAATATTTTTCTTTATAACATACGTTTCATTTCTTAAAATCTATAGAAACAATATGGCAAACAGATACAAACTATATTTCTTTGCTTATATTACTTTCCTCACTATAGTATTAATTGAAGTAAAAGTAGATTTTCTTTGTAAATAAAATATTAGAGATTATAAATATCCTATAATACATATTTGTCATTTTCGCACGTTAATTTTGGTTTTTAGATATTTGCCCTTAGTGTCTTATTTTACGTAACATCATAACTTTCATAGTTTTACGTTAATCCTTTATCCATTTTTTTAACGAAATGATAATATATTCTTAGGACATTCGTATAATATATCAAATTCCAGTCCAGAATAAATATAACGAATTATAGTAATAGTGAGTGCCAATAAAACTTAATAGAAAAGTAAATAGTTTACCAAGATTACAGAAATTTAATAAATATTTTTTTTTATCTAAATGGCTATTTTAGACCCATACAATTTTACATGATCATTATCATACACTTAATTTGTTACGGAAATAATGGAATGCATTCACGATTTATGGATTGTGTTGTAATACATAAAATAATAGAAAATCTCTGTAAATCAAAATCTGTAATGACTGAGATCGGGAAGAGGTCTTTGCAATATTAATAACGAGCTGGTCATAATATAACTTTATATGGAAAATTTTTATGTGAAGTTGCAAAGCTTGTTCTTTGTTGCCAATAAATAATTTATTTTTTGTTTTCTCTTCCCTAAAAATACAACTACAAGTATTTGAAACAATGACTGGAATATGATGTTAAAAAAATATTCGCTACCACTCTAAAAATGTGTTAAAAGATAAGTCGTTGAATGTAATTTAATAAAAATTCATATAACATCATACATCTTCTGAAAAAGATGTCATAAACAATCAAATGACATCGACATATTACATATTTAAAAACCTAAAAGTGTGTTGTTTTTTTCATATAAATCCTAGTTTGGAAACTTTAATTGTACTTTACTTAATCACATAATCGAATATTTATGTAATATTCTAATGTTTTTATATATTTCATCTTATATTAGTAATTCTTAAGATAATCTATTAAGAAATCTTAGCAATTTAAATTAATGCCAAATATTTAAATATTGGAGTCAAATATAAATGTAACTACCTTAACCAGTCGCTATAATACTCTACAACAATATTCCACTTATGTATCTCCAGATTTGGTTATTGCACATTCAGGAGAATATTTGCATTAACATGTAATTGTACAATATTTGAAATATTTTTTACAAAGTTTATCCCAACTATCCAATACCAATTATATTTGTTAAATTCAGTCAGTCCTCATTCATTGTCCAGTTTATTTCCACATATCCTATCGTATAAAATACAATATATGTACCTGCACAAAGACTTCATACATAAATGTTTTTTGTCCGTATTACAATTTTCGAAACTCATTTTTTGAAAAGATATAAAAACACTACGAATATCTGCACTGTATCCACCGAAGCTTTTTCGTTTTAGTACGGACGAATACCGAAATATGTTAGAAATTACTTTATTGTTCTGTATTATCTGTCTACTTCAATGTAATCATTAGGATGATTTTTTATTAATAAATGGTATTAATATTTTCACATTTTGATCGAATTTGAATTTCAATATGTAATTGAAGTTTAAATAACGCATTGAACGAACCTGTTTTCATCATTTACTAATATGTTAATAATATTTAATTCTTAGTAATATATTAATATTAATTTATACTTAGAACAAAAAAGTCAAGTCAATTAATTCCTCGAATGATGACAAAACGAATTGTCAAATCCATTACAGTCCTAGAACGGTATAATTCACTTCAACTAAACTTTTATTTAATTTTTTTTTTATTTTCAAATGTCATTTTTAACTTCTATGTGATTTTATGCTTTTGTGTAGCCTTACTTCCATTGCACACGTTACATGTTTGAATTTCATTAATTACCTATGATATATTTGTTACATTTCATACAATAACATGAAATATGAGATACCGGAAATTACCGAGCTTTTATACGATCTACGTATATTACGTAGATAAAGTAGAGTTACATAACATATTACATTTCTCAACTAAAGACCTGAAGATTTTTTGTTATACAATATTCTTCTGAAATGTGTAATAAAGCAATACCAAATATTTTCTCTCAAAGTCGATATATTACACACTTAATAGTAGTTTTCTTTACAAACACGCTTATTTTTGAGTAAAACAAAACATTCAAAAAATGTGTCTCTTTGTTACTCTTTTCAATGCTACTTGGAAAATCAGATGGTAAGGTTCAGTTTTACTTGCAATTATACTTTGCTTTTAAATTTATCGTAATTAAATATAGAATGCCTGAATAGTAATACGTGTACTGGTTTTTATTCGGTATTTCACTGGTTTAAGCTGCTATTTGTCCTAAATCGACGCATTATCTTAAATTCAATCTAATAAAATTGAAATTCTATGCGTCATATTATGCATTTAATCTAGGCAAATTTCTTTATGAAACATCAAAGGGCTTCTTATTTTAATTATTTTGTATATGCTACGACAATATTTGATATTATTCTATTATTGATATTAACGATTTTACATCACTTGCAAAATGAAATATAAACATTACATTTCTCCTAAACATATAGTTCTAAAAATGTTTTATTCATGCATTATTTTTTATTAATAACACAATTTCTTCCCAATTCTAACAACCGTTTTAAGTAATTAAACAATTCAAACTAAAAAACGTTGATAACAAAATATAAATGTATGCAGTGTCACATTATGGAAAATAGTTTAGTGAAACTAATAATATTTTTAGATTATTTTTATACAGCAATAGTATTATAAAATATTCTCAACCAGTTGTTTTATTCATTTCAATTTTTAAAAATCTATCTGAAGGTTATATCCTTCGGAAGTTATACTGCACAACAACATATTTGAAAATTTCTGCAGTTTTCTTATAATTGTAACAGACAATAACGCATAGACTTTTAACAAAAATATATTTCCAATTATTATTATATTCCGATAGAAAATTTATACTCAGTTATTGCACTTAAAATTACCAACATTTCAGTCAACTGTGCATTTATTTCCTGTATGATTTTTCTTTCCATAATTCAAGAATCAATTCCAAATTATCTCATGTTCCTTACACTGAATAGTAAGCTAGACTGTCGAAAACGATTTCGCAAACAGCATTCGAAAACAAATATTAGAACATATACTATTTTCGTAAATCCTTTAGCTTTTTATAAATACATTTTTAATTAAAAAATTAAAATTAATTTCTTCGATACATTTATTGTGGACAACAACGTCTGCAAAAATATAAAGACCACAAAATTATTAAATCGATTCCATAATCTTACAATTTTAATCTTAATTTTAATAAGCTTGAATAAAATAAATATATATTCTTTTAAACATGCAATGTTCCTATTTCCTTGTACTATATACAAATTCAATATTATATTTCTTTAACTACAATAATTGTTTTGTTTAAATTATGTATACGACATACATATGTGTGGAATTTCAATTTTATGCAGTGAGAATCACTAAATACCTAATGAATCCCTGGAAACTAGCGTGTTTTGGTGTTTGGTTTGTTCAATCAATCGTACCTTATACCAAATAGCTAATGTGCAATTTGATGCATCTGTTGCTTGAACAAAATTTATTGTCACATAAGTATGTTATACCTAAATACCCTCAACCAACACTTTAATTATTCTCTTGGTGTTTACTTTTTGCTGTTAAAACCCAAGTAGCATCTTGTCCATCTTTAGGAATTTAAATTTGCTGTTGATATGACAGTTTCCATGTTTTCTAAAAGCACTGCATAATTCTTCGGCACACATTTTCAAAATTTCTGTAATATACTTTTACACACAAGTGAATCCATGCACTCATATTGCTTATATTTTTTCTCCTATTCTGACACATCTATTTTTCACTACTTGTCTATATTCGCCTTGGAATCGCGCCCTACACAGCGAAACAGGCAAAAATAGTTATAAAAAAACCTGGTAAGTTATCACTGAACTGCAGCTTGGACAGAGGAGTTAAATAACACTGCATTAATGATCATTTTGAAATAGAAATTAATATCGCGTGTTGTGCCAGTTTTCTTGTGGAACAATACTTATTGACTAATATCACACTTGGTTTTATTTACTAAACTTTTTAATTATCACTTTCTGCGTCAAAAACCATTTTGTGTATTCGTTAAAAATTTGTTAAGTCATTATTCTCAAAATCACACACTATATTACACTGAACATTAATTTAAGTTTTCCAGTAAGTTGGTGCTCTATTATTCATTACTCACCTATTAATTAAATTAAAAATACGTAATAATAACCATAAGCATTATTTGGGAATAATTTTCAATATCTATTTTAGTCACATTCTTAATTTTGACAATGTTATTACAGATACACAGTTTCTATTTCTCTAAACTATGTAATGGGGTACCAATTACATATAGTTATTGTATGATTCTTAATTAAGCTATCAACAATAACCACAGTCTATCTAATTTTTTAAGTATGTTGTAAATTACTTTACCCCTATTCTTTCCGCAAAAGCATATTCTCCCTTAATAGTTGCAATTTGAATATTTAGAAAATTAGTAAGATTAAGTAGGTAATAAATTACGTTAGCAGGAAATTTGTTGCCATATATTACATTGTTTTGTTTATTTTTTCAATGCTCCTTGGAAAATCAGATGGTAAGGTTCAGTTCGTTTTTATTTTAATTATTATTTTGTAGTTATAAAAATAGATTGCCTGATTAGTTTATGTGTTCACTTATGTTATATATTTTATTTTAATTGGTATTAGAGGTTAAACAACTGTAATAAAACATAAATGAAAGTTGTTCATAGCAATAAATCAAAGTGTCAACCTAAATGTATGCCCAATAAGTAATCAAAATGCTATTGGAAAATAATAGTACTGACCAACAGTTGAAAAATGTAATTAGATGCATACTTGCAATTCTTAATTTTGATAACATATTCAATTATTTTTAAGATAGCATATGTTTACATGTGCCGTTATTAAACCACAACAAAAAAGTAGAAAACATTCATTTCATTTTTGTGTTGTCATATTTTAACTAAATTATAAAGTTAGATAGCTAAGGAAGGTCGTTATATTCCATATCATAAGAATGATGAGGATGATAGATGTCGATACACATATTTAATTGGCAGATATTATGTATAAAGCGTGAGATATAAGTCTAATATAATTAGTACGTTAGTTTCTCTCAGATGACATAATACTTTTTTGATAGTATTATATTCTAACTGTATTGCATCAACTTTTTTGAAAAGTTTCAGAAATTGTTGAACTGATCTAAGATATAATTTTAAATTTTATATTTTTAAGTAATATTACTTATATTTATTTTCAAAAAATAGAGCTAAATGACAACTTCAAATGTTTTACTTTCATATAACTTTGAGTAAGCATTGACCGGCCATATTGAATGTTAGTCAAGTTTAGATAATTTTTATGCATCACTATGTTTAAGATAATTAATTTTGCTATGAAATTTATTTTTTATATTATTTATTATTTTATACATTACCTTCATGTCCTCATAATAGTATAAAATTAATTTTCCTCTTTGTAGAATATCTATAAGCTGTATTCAAACTTTTTGAAATAAATTGAATCACTAAACTAGTATGAATCACAAAAATTGTTCCAACATGAAGAAAAAAGTTAAACTACTGAATACAACAATATATTTAAATGTTCGGTAACGAAATCGTACTTTGTTAAATGCACGTATGTTTGAGAGAACATGAAAATCAGAATAGGCTGGTTATTCTTTTGTCAAATATATGATGTGGATGGTACAGTTTATTGAAACTGACAAATCACTTATACAATGCATATTAATTTAATTATTATAAAACTTGATTATTGATGCATGTGATTCTGGTGGCATTTTACACATTGTTGTGCAACATGCGAAGACCTGATTGTATACTGAACTCTATTAAGATTGACACTATTTCGTTTAAAATATTTTTTCAGAGGTGTGTTTACTGGTTTAATATGTCGTTTTGATAAAGTATTTTTCAAAATATTTCATCAGAACGACAATATTCACACGACACGAACAATATATTTTACACTTTCAGTTTAAATTGGAAATATTTAAACTGCAAATAAATCATAGAAATCGATTTTAAAAATCCCAAGAGTTTTTTTTAGTTCAATCGAGCGCTAATACTGTTACTAGAATATTATTAAAATAAGTATTTTCATTCTTATGCATTAAAATACCCCACGTTCCAATTATGTTATTGAAATTACCACTTAGAATGGTAATCAGTTGTTTATCTTTCATGTTAGTTATTTTTCCAGTGCGTTCTGAAAATTACTTAGCAATTACTGAAAACAATATATGAAATTTAAAATGAAAAACTGAAAAACTAAAATAATTCAACTAATGCACATATATCGAAGTTAAGAATAATATTAAGATATACTGTAACTAAAATCAATTTCATTATTTTCATGCATTAACAAACCCCCAGCTCTCAATATTATTACTGAAGATATCAGGTAGAATTCCCATGTTATTTTATTTATTCTTTGCATTAGTTATTTTTTAAATGTATTCTGTAAATAAATTACAAGTGTTCCAGTTACTGAAAACAATGGATCCACTTTTTTAAAATGAAAATCAACTTGAGTGGGTATATGTAAATCAGGAAGAATATTAAAATAACTTATTATTAAAAAAAACAAATAGTATGCCGAGATACAAAACAAACTTGGTTTTATATTATGTTATCTGAGAAGTAACTAGTCGTCACATATTTAATGCAAACCAATTAATTTATTTGCAAATAAATTTGTGGTATCGTAGGGCAGTATAAATAAATAAATAAAAAAAAAATTTAGGAGACACTCCGTATATATATATATATATATATATATATATATATATATATATATATATATGAAAAATCGGATCAACAGCCTCCTCGTGGCGCGCCCTGAACAGGTAGGAGTAACTCTGCTGCACCAATGTTGGCCGTAGGCTCTTGGGGCTAGCCATCCCCAGGGTCTGAATCTGGTTCCATACCAAACCAAAGGAAGTACTCCACACAATCGGCCTCATTCGGATGGAGGTCAGAGAGAGGTCGGAAGGGCCTTACCGGACCGTCTCAATGGCAACGACCAAGGCAATGGACATGGACACTTTAGGTGGACGAGGGAACTAAGGGATGATCTACTTACTTGTTACGAAAGCAGCAGTCCTGGCCGCAGGGGATACATGGCGAGATTACATACAGCTTGGAGTGAAATACACCCCATCACGCCTTCTCTAAACAAAATCTGAGAATCCAGATATTCTATCTGCGAAGGTCAGGATATGTGAGGCAGCCCCGTCAGCCCGATATACTACTTGCTGCACCTCTACCGCAGTAAAGAGTTGACGGGAAAAATCCGCAAGAGTATGCCGAGCTCTCCATAAGGACGAGAGGTAACCTCAATATCATGGTTAACCCAAAGCCACAAGACCTGGCAAGAATGGATGCTACAATCGATGAGGAACTTCCAGAAGATGCAGACATCTGGCAGGTCAATTATGCCGTCTACAACGCCGCTAAGGAGCTCGTTCCACGTGAGAGGTCAAACTCTTTCAACAGGAACGAGAAAACCAAGCGGCATGTAGAGCAGATCGAAGACAAAATACAGTCGGCCAGACAGCATACCTCTCGAATCCAGAGTGTGGTGGAATATATAAGAAACAATCGGCAGTTTACACCTAAAGTCCGACGTATTATCGCCAGACTCAGATGCCAACACCACACTCTAAATCAAACGGCGCTCTTAGCTACCAAACAGCACTGTTTAGACAGGATTCGATCACTTATGGCGATTAATAAAGCTTTGAATAGGCGGAGGGATAAGGAGCATGGAACAAAAGAAATTGTTCCGTACAAGTCCCTCCCGCTTTATTCAAGAGCAACAACGTGCTGTCAAGATCCACCGGCTGTAGAGGATGTTAAAAAGTTTTGGAAGGAAATCTATGAAACGACGCGTCCATTCAATAACACTCTAGTATTCGCACGTTTCCAGGCTCTTTGCGACACTCTCATTAAGGAACCACAGTAAGCGTGCCCGGCAATTAGTCTGGAGGAAGTTCAAAAAGCACTTGATGGAACTAAGAACTTCGCTGCCCCAGGCCCAGATGGATTGAATATATGATGGTGGAAACGGTTTCCATCAACCCACCGCCATCTGGCCCGAGTTTTCAGCTCGTGGTTGAACGAGGGGCAACAGATTCCGGATTGGTTTGTCGGGGGAAGAACTGTACTTATCCTCAAGAAAGGGAATTTGTCCGATCCGAAAAATCATAGGCCGATTACGTGCCTCAACTCCTGCTACAAGTTGTTTACACGCATATTGTATGTTAGGACGTTGGAGCACGTAAAACAAGTCCTTCAAGAGATAGGGGAGCAACGCGGTGCAAAGAAGGACCAGGCAGGTTGCAAAGAAAACCTGTTGATAGACCGCTGTATTACGCAGGACACTGTACAATACAAGCGGAATATATCCATGACCTGGATAGACTACCGCAAGGCATTTGATTCAACATCCCACGAGCTGTTGATTCACTTGTTCGGATGTCTTGCGGTACCAGAACCAATAGTGAGATGCATACAACACCTACTACCGCTCTGGAAAACCCGCTTCACCATAACATCCGGTGAACGGCGGGTAACCACGGAGCCGGTAATGTTTAGGAGAGGAGTGTTTCAGGGGGATTCCCTAAGCCCTCTCTTATTTTGTATCTCGCTATATTACCCCTGTCACTTGAACTTCGCCAAACTCGCGGGTATAATTGCGGACCATCCAATAATCGGAGGCATAATGTCACCCATTTGTTTTACATGGATGACCTCAAGATCTATGCCTTTGGAGAGCAAGGCTTGCAAAACGCCCTCAGGTGGGGCAAAAGTACACATGGGCAATTGGCATGGAATTCGGATTGGACAAGTGTGCAGTCTTCCATCTCAAGAGAGGGCGATCTACGGGGATCCCTGAAGATGCGCAGATAGTAGACGGAAGCATCCTGAAACATTTGGATGCCGGGGAGACGTACGCGTACCTGGGTGTAAATCAGAACTATATTCAGGATACGCAACACGTAAAGGACGCTCTCCGTGGCAAGTACAGATATCGACTCCGAAAGATTTGGTCATCAGATCTATCGGGGAAAAACAAGGCGTCTGCAACAAAAATGTTCACCATTCCGGTACTGCTCTACTCCTTCGGAGTAGTGAAGTGGACTGTCCATGACCTGCGTAGGTTGGACAGGGAAACCCGAAAGATGATGCACATACACAGAAGCATTCATCCAAGACCGTCTGTTCCTCGGCTATATATCCCGAGACGACGGGGAGGCCGAGGACTCTTGAACCTGGAGTACCTCTAGTCCTGGGTATAGCTGTAACGTCGTCCGTAGCTCGGATCCACTCATGCGGCTAGTGAAAGATCATGAAGTCGCGGAGGTGGGAGCGGGTCTATTTAAGGCAGCACAAAAAGCCGCAGAACGATTGAGTCTCAGATTCAGTCATAGACGAAGAGGCAGGCAAGGTGACAGTCAATCACTGAACTGGAATCGAATCGTCTGAAAGCCCAAATCAAAGCTGCCGAACAGATAAATCTGTTTAGGGAGCATGTCGATAAGGCCCTACATGGAGTTTTCTATAACAACATTGAAGCACGAGGTTTATCGACGGCGATGACCTTCGCTTACTTGCGATTAGCCGGGCTCAGATCGGAGACCGAAGGCTTTATAGCGGCCTGCCAGGATGGTGTTATAAACACCTTGATCTACCGAAGCCGAGTGATGGATGTGGAGGTACC
Organism: Rosalia funebris; assembly: GCA_037954035.1. Classification (NCBI taxonomy): domain Eukaryota; kingdom Metazoa; phylum Arthropoda; class Insecta; order Coleoptera; family Cerambycidae; genus Rosalia; species Rosalia funebris. The sequence continues at coordinate 2,516,386 of JAZFAV010000033.1, forward strand.
TGATATCAACTGCAGGGCCTGCCATCAGGCATCGATATCGCTGATGCACCTGCTATCGGCGTGCCCTGTATATGCGACTTCGGCCTACATCCATCGGCATAACGCGGCATTACGTGTGCTATATTACTACCTAAGGCACTCGTATGGGGTGGACAAAACACCGGTGCTGCCTTACGCTCCCGGGGATATCGAGTCCCCGTTGTCGGGAATGAGAAGTGCCGCATATATTGGAACTACTCGTTCCCGACCATCAGGCGAATACAAGCTAATAAGCCTGATGTCGTCCTCCTGGACCATCAAACCAAGATGATGTATGTCATCGAGTTCTCGGCTCCTGCTGAGAAAAACATCACCTTGAAGGAGGAGGAGAAACGGACCAAATACGTAGATCTCCGGGGTGAGTTGCGGACGCTGTACACAGGCTACTCTTACAAGATGGTGGTTCTGGTTATCAGAGTTCTCGGAGGAATGAAGCCTACGGTGCTGTCAGAACTGAAGATCATTCCGGCTTGCCAAAAATCGGTAGAGTGGTTGGCAGGTCAAATGCAGAAATCGGCCATCTTGGGTTCTCTGCGTTTACTTAGGACACATGATTATGGGTCCACGGTAACTAACTTCACAGACTAGTGGGGAGTTGTTGTTGATAATACGCCGGCGCTTGTTATACGAGTATCGGAGCCGTGGGAGAACTGCCCGACATGCGGAATCGGAATTTATATATATATATATATATATATATATATATATATATATATATATATATATATATATATATATATATATATATATATATATATATATATATTAATTATATTATTATATATATTAACGGAATTATATATTCCTGCGATATTTCGCTTTTTTAAATTGGTAGCCTATTAACATACAGTATAGTATACTATTTTGCATCATCCCTTATTATAGTTCTAAAATTTATGAATCTTGTGTTTCACAAATTTTTCTGAAACCTCGACGGTTTTCGAGAAATTTGTTATATTTATTAACCGTATAAATATAGAGATCCCACATAATAAGGAAAACAATGCCGAGAGCGAGAGCAAAATATGAGACTAAATAAGGATTTGACGATAAGTTTATCTTATATTTAATGTTATTAATTACATTACTATCCAGTTTTATTAATATATATTACAATTCTCGCTTTTTATAGAAATTAATGCAACCTTAAAAATGATACAACCAAGTAAATAATTATAATTTGATTTCTTTATATTAGTATAATTATATATGTATTAACAATAGTTTATATATAAGAAGAATAAGATATGCTGAATATATATTTGTCATTTTTTTACACTAGAGCGTTTTTTTTTTTTATTTTTAATCATACCTACTTAAATTTATAAGTATAGAAATGAGGTTAATTCAAACAAAAAAAAAATCTACCAGTCTCCAACATTAAAATAAATGTTACGTTCTTCGTGAATAGGCATTGTTCCCAAAATGGCATGACAGTTCATTGAAGTAATAATGATAAGAGTTTTATATCAAATTTGTCTCAATTTCTCGAAAACTGACATCCCTGGCCACTTCTCTTATTTCGATTATTACTATGTTGTTTAATTTGTTTTTAAATTTCTATTAGTTGTATTGTCTTTATCCTCTTTCTTAGGTGTTTTCATTATTGCTTATAGTATATTATTGTTAAGTAGTTTTATACGCATGATACCATAATAAAACGAAATGTAATTTTATATATTTAGCATTATTGCTATTCCTTGTTAAAAACAGAGTATATGAAATAATATAGTACAGTTATAGTTTTTGTGTACGTCGTTATTTTTGTATAATATTTTTATTCAGTTTTCATGTTTTTGCTTTTTGCAGATTTTTAACATTAAGCAATTCTGCTTATGTTTTTGTGATACGCTTTCCGATTTTACAATCTTTTATGGCTGATTTCAGTAACACATTTTCTTTTAATACATTTTATATCTTAATATACTACATATATTTTATATTAATTTTAAACATTTATGTTCTAAGTAGATATTTTATAAGAATTACGTATACTACTTTACATTTAAAAATGTAAAATGAAACTTTGGTGTCTACTTATTTCATAAATTTAATATACTTTTAAAAATTTTTATTTCAATGTTCTGTATGATGCTAATTTCTATACGCACCATTTGTTTTATTTTTTCTATACTTCTACGCTCGCTACACTTTGCGCCACTGCCCATTTGCTGTCGATTTCTTCATCCGTGGCGTTGCTGACATCTTCGTATTTTGGTAAGTTGCCGTAGCTGTTTAAGAAATTAATAATATGTATTGTTGAAAATCTGTCGTTCAAATTTAACCTGTTACCTTCGTATATCTCTTCAGATAACTAAGTACTTTGCTACTATAATCAACTTCGACGAGAATATTAAATTAAATTAAATTTTTCAACCGTTAAATTCCAATTAAGATAATAACATTAACTTAGAATCTATACTTATTATTTCTTTATTATACATATAACTTACACCGAGTTTATTTGAAAGAATTCAAAGAAAAATAGGAATTCTAATATTTTCAAAGTAGAGCGCATGAAGTAATAACACTAGTTTGTTTATTTGAATGCACAGAAATCGACTTCCTTTCCCTTAAGCTGCAGGCTGGGGAGGGGAATATTATACAAAAAGACAAGAACAAACACACCCATGCTCAAGTAGGTGTTGAGATTGAGTTGATTAGAACACAAGCATACAATAACATACCAATGTAATATATAATAAATTTTAAAAATACGTTTTTTGAATAAAATTATTTAATATAATTAGAAACAATATAGGTATTTTAATTTTAAAATCAGTAAAAAATATTTATCTGATACTTGAATCACTATAACATGTAATTTTTACAGTTTTTTATATTTCGAATACACCATAAATACTATATTTTATACTTCATCTTGTTTCAACAGTACATATTGTTCTGCAAATGTGTTGCTGTGATGTATTGCTTTTTTGCATGGCAGTTTTATTTTATTGCTCTTTAACTGTATATTAGTATGTACTATATTTTTACCGGTATTTTATGATTTGAACATTAAATTTATTTGATACACTGCCCTTAAGATTTGATTTAGTTAGAGGTCAAAGGATCGCAGATTAATTAAACTCCTATCAACGTAAACTAATTAGCTGATAATCTTATATGTGTTTTATCTAATACCTTTTGTAGCAAATGTACACTCCTACAGTGTATCCCTAATTAATATAATAGAAACATTAATGAATGATGTGTCAGCTAGGTGAAGTGTAGGTCAAGTACAAATAAGCGTTTCCTATAATAATAGTATATTTTCAAGGAACACAATCCCTCCTTTCTTCCCCTAACAAAAAACACGTGAGGAAATATGAATAAATATCTTTTGAGGTCAAAATAAATAATTTCTTTGATGTTTTAAAAATAATCATAGAAAACTCAAGTGCATATATTTAATACATGTTATAAGTTTTTACAAAAACGTCTCTTATATTCTCAAGTATATTATAGTTGAATTTGATCTATGTATGTAGTCACAATATAGATATGTGGGATAAATGTGGGATAAACATAGATCATTTGAGCTCTAAATAAATGTCTAAACAAAAAATAAAAAATGAGTCGTTTTTCTTAGTGATTTTATTTAGTAGTCATAATAATATTAAGTTGCGGCATGAAATACCTTGACTTTTTTTTTCTAGTGGGACTTCTCACAAAGGTAACATTTGTATTTTTATGTGTTTTAGGTACAGCAGCAAACTTACGGAAGGAAGTTATTAGAAACAAGATTAGAGCTATTGGAAAAATGGCTCGTGTATTTTCTGTATTAAGGTAAGTAAATGAGTAAATGAAAGATAAATAGCAAATGCCATGGATTTATAAAAAGTTTCAACAAAATTATTATAAAGATAGCCTTTAAAAATATATAAGTCAGTTGCACATTTAGTATTAGAATAGCAAATATTTATGTTCCTTGCTACATTTTATTTCAGTTTAATTGCGCTTAAACAATAATCCACATACACCCACTTGCAATTACCAACAATTTCAGAATGTAACCAATACTTAAAATAATTCAGTAATGTTAGTCCCCACGAATGCCGAGATTAACATTACTGAAATTATTTTAATCTTCCGTCGGGCGCAATATGGTGACGACTGAGTTCGGGCGCTATGTGCTTAATAGGCACACATTCAAAACACATAATAATCAAGATATTTATACAAATGTTAAGTGTTTAAGATTATTATTAAGGGTGTTTAAAAAAAGACGCACAAAGGTTTCTGCAAAAGAAAGATATATTTGGATATAAAACTTGTTTAATAAATTTTAATGAAATTTAAGACCTAAAACTACCAAATACCCTAAGAAAGTGAAGTTAGAAAAGAGTAAATTAAAAAAAAGTAAAGTTAGAAAATAGTTCGAAACGTTAACAAAAATAATATCTATACAGTCATTTCCGGGAGGATATCTGTACCTTCTCCAGTGAAGCACCAGTTACACACCATTTTAGTATGAGATAAGCAGATAAGAGTCTCGCATTTCTTGCATTTGTGATTTGTCAGCCTCCTCAAACCGGTCTCTGTGGTGCATGTTGAACATCGTTGTCTTTTAGGCGGTGGGGGAAGACTTTTTTCTTCTTCTTGGGAAGGAGGAAGAAATCTTTTCAGTCTGTTTTGGAGGTCGGTCGGCATTCCAACAGTCTTTGAACTTCTTCTGCTTAGCTCCTCAATTGTCAGTTCATGGGCCAACCTTTTTAGAAACAGTCTTCTGCGCAGTGGTTCTAAACCGTTACAGTGGTAAATGACTTAATACCAAATGATAATTAAAGTGAGTTAATACCAGCCACATTCAGCATAATAAAAAATATTATCATTGGCCAACGCTTAATGTTTCGGGACACGTTGTATGTGGCACACATCTTGTCTACCGTATCAACACCCCCTTTCGTTGAATTATAGAATGTGATAACTTCAGGTTTCATTTTTCCTTCAGAATTAGGGTCGATAGTGTTGTCATTATGACACGTTGACACGAGAATCACGTTCTTCTTTGGATTTGGAACATACGACACCAAAGTCTTACCGTCATTGAACCCAAACAACCTAGTAAATTGTGCTCTTCCTTTAGTAGCTACAAATTCAGGTGGCAACTGTCTTTTATGTTTTCTGACAGTCCCAACATAGGATATTTTCTTCTGTTTCAGGTATGAAACGAGATCCATATCCGTAAACCAATTATCAGCGGTTATGTTGCGTCCTGATCCAAATAAGGGCTCAGCCATTCTTTTCACTACTTCACTTGGCTTGTTACTGATTAAAAAAGGCCCTTCTGGTTTCTTTCCCGCATAAATTTCTATATTATATGTGTAATACAGTTTTGCGTCAACGAGGGCAAAACATTTGATACTATATTTGTTCGGTTTCGACGGTATGTACTGTCGAAAAGGACAGTTTCCTCGAAAACCAGAGAGCATTTCATCAATTGTTACATTCTCCCCAAGAATGTAACTCTCCTTACAGCTTTTCACAAATTTTTGGAAAATTTCACAAACTGGAGCAAGCCGATCTATTTTTTTTTCTTTCTTCTCTTGTGTTTCGGTCGTCAAAACGAAGACAACGAATCAGTGTCTTGAACCGTTTGAGGCTCATGACAAGGCCGAATTTTTCAATGCCGTCACCGTCTTTCCCCAAAGTTCCTCGAGACTTTGTCGATTTCCTCTGTATTCTCCTGCTAAATAGAGCAGTCCAATAAAAGCTCGTAGTTCAATTACATCAGTGGGTTTGATATCCCTCTCTCGAGAAAATTGATCCGCGATGGTTTGTATGAACTGGTTGGTGTACCTTACTATCATGTCTTACATTTCGTCTGTAAATAGACAATTCCAACAATCAACAGCAGTCTTAGCAGCCCTCGCGTCTCCTTTGACTCCAGGCAAGTGAGTAATCAAGTTGTGAGATCCCCTGCGTACACTTCTGGGAAGTGGATTTCGATTCCACTTGGTAACTTTATCTTTTCCCAAAAAGAAACTGGTACTTGCGGCATCGTCATCGCTTTCATCGTTTCACCCTCTTGTTCTGTTTCGGGAACATCATCGTGCATTTCTACCTCATCCTCGGAAGCAATGTCACTTTCCTCTCCGCAATCTTCATTCAAGGTCGGTGTTCGGGTGATGTATTTGTTAGTGGTGTCCTTTGGATTAAAACTAACTGGATGGAGTTGCTAACGTCTTTACTTTAGGAATATTAACGTACAACTGGTATCTTTCGTTTGATCGATACTGTTCTATAACATTGTGGTCGCTTATGCAACCATACATACACTAATGTATAATAAGAAATAAAGAAGTAACAGAACAATCCGGCCCCCTTGGAAGGAAGTGCCTTTCAAAAATGAATTATAATATGTACATTACAGTTGAACATGAATACACATTTATGCATGTAAAATGCGAACTAGTGAATACAGTGATAATGGTCATTAGTGAAAAACATTATCTAATCATCTAACAATTCACAAAGTTGGGTCACTGCACGTTTCACATAACCATTTGAGGTTTTCACTGTAACTACGCGCACAGTTCCGTCTTGTCCAGGATGAAGTTGGGATACTCGACCTACTTTCCAAGTTAGAGGTGGTGTTCGTTCACGGATTAAAACAAGGACTCGTTGGCGTAGTGTGCGTTTGTCTGGTTGTCGCCATTTGGATCTTGATTGTAAAATGTTCATATAATCGGTTGACCACTTACTCCAAAATTGTTGGTGCAGATGTTGTATCATTTGGAAGCGATTTAGACGTGTTACTTTTGTATCAAGTAGATTAGATTCTGGTACTGCCAGTAATGAGTCACCTATTAGGAAGTGACCAGGACTTAGGAAATTACAATCGAGAGGATCAGAGGATAGTGGAATTAATGGGCGCGAATTTAGGATTGATTCTATTTGAGCAAATAAAGTAGATAATTCCTCGAACGTGAAATTATGATTAAGAGTTACACGGTGCAAATGTCGCTTAACTGACCTTACAGCTGATTCCCACAAACCTCCGAAGTGAGGTGACCTAGCTGGGATAAAGTTCCACTTTATTGAACGAATTGATAAAAATCTTGAAGTTTCAGTATTATGAGATTTGCTAATTGCAAATTTGTACCACTGTCTAAGTTGGTTATTAGCGCCTGTATAGTTTGTGCCATTATCAGAATAAATTGTATGGCATAAGCCTCGTCTTGCAATGAAGCGGCGCAAACAAGCAATGAATGATTCGGTGCTTAAATCACTAACTATCTCCAAATGGACAGCTTTCGTTGAAAAACATACAAAAATACATAAGTATGCCTTTGTGGTTTTATGACCACGACTCTTTGATACTCGAATAGCAAATGGGCCAGCAAAATCTGTGCCACAAATTGAAAACGGTCTGGATGGTGTTACTCTATCTTTGGGTAAGTCTCCCATTAAATGTTGATAACTAATAGGGTTTGATCGATGACATGTAATGCACAATCTAAGAATGCGTCTAACTGCAGTTATTCCAGAAATCGGCCAATAACCATTTTGCCGAATATTACTTAAGACTGTTTGAGTACCTGCATGAAATGTTTTAATATGAGTATCACGTATGATCAATGTTGTTAAATGATGTTTATTAGGAAGTAAGCACGGAAATTTTTGGTGTTCTAATAAATTTGAGTTTTTAAGTCTACCTCCTACACACAATAATTTATCAGTATTTAAAAATGGATTTAGTGAAAGCAATTTACTATTTTTGGAAAGAGGTTGTTTACTGATTAGTCGCCTTATATCATCTTCGAAAACTAACAATTGAACTGTCCTTACGATATAAATCATTGCGGTTTGAATTTCTATAACATTTAGTGGCCCTGATAACCTAGATTCTACAGGACTTGCACAGTTCTTGACAAATCTTAATGTATAGGCAACAATTGCTTGTAACTTGTTTAAGTCTGAATATTTACATATAAGTTCATTCATAAAGTTAACATTAACAGTAGAGACTAATGACACTTTACTATGTTTGATTTCTGGAAGATTATCATAAGATATGGTTGCGTGTGATTTGGGCCATTCTGAATTGTTTTTAGATAACCAACCAGGATCATTCCACCATAATGCACAATTGAATAATTTTTTGGGATTAAGGCCCCTAGATATGATATCTGCAGGGTTGTCATGTGTTCGAACATGATACCATTGCATAGGGTCTGTTAATTGCATGATATCTGATACTCTATTTCCGACGAATGGTTTGAGCTGTGAAGGTGGTTTGGTCAACCATGTGAGAACAATGGTGGAATCACACCAAAAATAATATTCATTTACAGTGATATTGAGTTTAGGTTTGATTTGATTTACTAATTTAGCTAGGAGATGCGCAGCGCATAATTCTAGCCGCGGTAGCGTGATAGTTTTTAGGGGGGCTACCCTACTCTTTGCACAAAGCAAATTAACAGTATGTTGTCCTTCACGATTAGTTGATCGAAGGTATATACAAGTTCCGTAACTAGTCTCACTTGCGTCTGAAAAGGCGTGAAGTTGTATGAATATAGGGTGAATGCATAAAGCGAATCTAGGAATAGTCATTTGTTCCAGGTATGAAAGTTCAGATCGATAGGTATTCCAAGTTGTGTGTAACTCAGATGGAATTGACTCATCCCATGTTACATTTAGCTGCCATAAACGTTGGAGTAAAATTTTAGCTGTAATAGTTATAGGCCCTACTAGACCTAGAGGGTCAAATATTTTACTATTGTGGAAAGCATTGATCGTTTTGTAATATTACATTTGTTGTCCAAGTTGACAGGAAACTGAAAGGTGTCTGCCTTAGAATTCCATTGTAGACCTAGCGTTTTGATAGTATCAGTCTTGTCTGTAAAATATGTAATAGTGCTAGCATATTCTAAATTTTGTAATATTTCTTGAGAATTTGATGACCATTTTCGTAGAGGAAAGCCTGCTGATTGTAATAAATTATTGATCTGATTAATGACTAATTTGGCCTCTTCAATGCTGCGACTACCACTGATTAAGTCGTCAACGTAAATGTCATTTTTTATAATTTCTGATGCTTCAGGATGCATTTTATTATTTAACCTAGAAATTTCTTGTAAACATCGGGTTGCTAGGAATGGAGCGCTAGCTGTGCCGTAGGTTACGGTATTTAATTGGTAAGTATTAAGTGGTTCGTTTATGTCGAATCGCCATAAAATGTTTTGATAAATTCTATCGTCTTCGTGTATCATGACTTGGCGATACATTTTCTCGCAGTCGCTAGTGAATGCATAAGGATGCAGACGGAAACGCATAATAATCGAAAATAAATCGGATTGAACAGTAGGTCCTACCATTAGGATGTCGTTTAAAGAGAGTCCCGTTGTAGTCTTACATGAACCGTCAAATACTACTCGAATTTTTGATGTGACACTGTCAGATTTGAAAACAGCGTGGTGTGGGAGAAAATACGCGTTTTTTAATTTAGTTTCTGAATAGCTAACATTTGACATATGGCCTAGAGTTAAGTAATCCCGCATGAATGTAACATATGCTTCCTTGATTGTCGGATTAGTTTCAAAACGGTTTTCTAATGAAAAGAATCTATGTTTGGCAATCTCATAAGATTCACCTAATTTCTTAGAGTTATTTTTAAAGGGTAGTCTGACTATAAATTGTCCATTTTTATTGCGTGTTGTTGTTTTGAGAAAGTAATTTTCACATTGATTTTCCTCTTTAGACAGTAAATTTGTTGTTTCTATATTTTCCAAATTCCAAAACATGCTTAACTGTTGTTGGATATTTATGTCATCTGTATTAGATGTAGTAGTGCACGAAAAACAAGTTAAAAGGTTATGATATTTTTCATGTGTTTTGGGCATGAGTACTGAACCCGATATGACCCATCCGAAATGTGTTTTTTGTGCAACTGATAAATTCTGTCTTAGACTGATTTGGCCAATGCAGATAATATTCCAAAATATTTCTGCGCCTAATAAAATTTGTATTTCGTTCGATTTATTAAATTGTGGATCGGCTAGTTGTAAGTGATTCGGAATTTGTAAGTCGCTTGTATTAAAACTTGATTGTGGTAAATCGTTTGTTATTTCAGGTAGAACTAGACATGAGATATTACATTCAAAGGAATTATATATAGATTTGAGTCTAACCTTTGTTTCGCATAAAGCGTTTGTTTTAGAATTATTGATGCCAAAAATGGGAAGATTAACTTGTTTGCCTACGGACCCTAGTTTTTTGTATAAATCTTCAGTGATGAAGTTTGATTGTGAAGCTGAATCGAGTAACATGCGAACCTTTAATTGATTGCCTGTATTGTCATAAACATAAGCCAACGCTGTAGGAAGTAGTACTTGTGCTTTAGATAAATAAGAGCAGTTGAGTCCTACAAGAGAACTGTTAAAATTTGATTGATTTACAGTATTAATTGAATTATTGTCATTTACCTGATCATTATTGTTGCTGGAATTATTTGTCTGTATATTAGTTTCATTAGAATTTAAATGTAAGAGTGTATTGTGTTTTAAATTACATTTTCTGCAATTTGAACCTATGCAGTCCCTTGTCAGATGATTGTGTCTAAAACAGTTCTTACACAGTTTTCTGTTAGATATTTCTGTGATTCTCTGAGGTATAGGTAAGTCCAAGAATGATTGACACGTATATATTGGATGACCTTTTTTACAAAATTTGCAAGTAATCTTTTGCACCGAAACATATGATCGTGTGCCTTGTTTTTCTCTTCGCCCTGTGTATGATGTGCCCTGTGTATAATGATTACGATCGAATTGTTTTTTAGGTGCGGTTTCTATAGATTCTAATAATAAACATTTTTTTGTCAAAAAGTTATTTAATTCGTCAATGCTAGGAAGATGGTTTAATTCGGATTTAGTTTTTTCCCATTCACGTTTAGTAATGTTGTCTAATTTTGTAGATATTAAATAAACAATAAGACTGTCCCAATGTTGGGTAGGTTGTTCAAGCGTCTTCAACGCTCGTAGATGTTTACGATAATCGTTTAATAACTGCTGTAATAAAACATATGATTCCTTATGTACACAATCCAAATCGAAAAGTGCCTTAATATGATTATTGATTATTCGCGGTTTGTTTTCAAAATTTTCTTTTAGTAAATTCCACGCGATTACATAATTGTCTGCTGATATCTCTAAAGATTGGATAATTAATCCGGCATCGCCCTTAATGGAAGATTTTAAGTAATGATATTTTTGTATGTTAGTCAACGAATTATTTTCATGAATAATTGATTTAAATGTGTCGTAGAAGTTTAACCATTCGTCAAAATTTCCAGAAAATGATGGTAAGGCAATGGTTGGCAATTTAATGTGTGATACTGTTAAGTTATTTGAAGACGAATCGTTTGAGTTGGGAATGATTGTATGATTTGAGTGATCGTTTGAATTGGTGGTTTCATTATCACATGAATTAATAAGTGATTGTGCAATAGCTTGTAGGCCGTAAAAATTGTTTTCAAATGTTTCACGTTCATTGAATTCCACAGCGGTGTCTGCCCCTTCGTCAGATAGTTCGATTTGATCTTGTACATCATTAAATTCGTCTAATAGACAATTGAATTTAGAATATCGTAATTTTAATTCACTGAGAATTGTATGATTTTGTCTTAACACCGTGGGATTTGTATCAATTTTGTCTAAATAATTTTTGAATCGTTTTAATTGACCTTTTATTATACCGCGTTTTTTAGGCAAAGTCTGTGACTCGTCATTTGACATCGTGTATTGCGTAATATTATTAAAATGAGTTAAACTGAGAATATTTGAATAAAATATATGTATAAATTATTGCTCAACTGAGGACATAAGGATGGGAATTATTATATGATTAGATGACTCACGTGATGAGTAGTGGATTGCTTCGCACTCCGCCTGCACGTCTGTTTTCCTGTTTGACTGGACGTTATCGAGACGCTCTCGAATGGCGGACGAGTGGAAAGGAATGTATAATAACTTGTAATTTACCAATGTGGTGGTGCTATGAGACACGTATAGAATTGTTCGGCTTGAATCCGGCTTTCGAAGGACCAATGTTCGGGTGATGTATTTGTTAGTGGTGTCCTTTGGATTAAAACTAACTGGATGGAGTTGCTAACGTCTTTACTTTAGGAATATTAACGTACAACTGGTATCTTTCGTTTGATCGATACTGTTCTATAACATTGTGGTCGCTTATGCAACCATACATACACTAATGTATAATAAGAAATAAAGAAGTAACAGAACAGTCGGATCGCCGTCGTTATTTAACAAACCCAATATTTCTTCCACATCACTCGGGTTGTTCAAATTGTAGAATTTGCGGGACATATTTGAAAAAATCTAGAAAATGGAAGGAACAAAAAAATTATTACATGTTCGGGCGCAATGTGCCGGAGAGGCCAAACTAATAAATTAAGGTATTAGGACGAAATTATTGAAAACGTTTACATTATTTAGTCTTAAAGTGGAGGTAATGAATTATTTTTATGCAAATGTTTCGAAAATACGCACCTTCAAAAATTTTACGAGTTCGGGCGCAGTGAGCTCAGCTGACCAAAACACGAACAACTTCCCGTTGCGAAGGTCGAAATGAAACTAAGCGGAAGGGTTGCATAGAGCACGTGTAAAGAGGCAGCTACTGGGACTGCCAAGTTCCAACGTCACCTAGCGGCGGGGTGAGGTGACAGAATGGCCGCGCTGTGCCTGTAAGATCGAGTGCGCACGACGCGCGACGGAAGATTAAATGTTTAATTTGTAAATGGTCAAATATATTGATTTTATTTTATAACAATACGCATTTTTACATTAATTGTTATTTTTAGATAAAATAAATTTTCAAATCATTGAAAACGTTTACATTATTTAGTCTTAAAGTGGAGGTAATGAATTATTTGTATGCAAATGTTTCGAAAATACACACCTTCAAAAATTTTACGAGTTCTGGCGCAGTGAGCTCAGCTGACCAAAACACGAACAACTTCCCGTTGCGAAGGTCGAAATGAAACTAAGCGGAAAGGTTGCATAGAGCACGTGTAAAGAGGCAGCTACTGGGACTGCCAAGTTCCAACGTCACCTAGCGGCGGGGTGAGGTGACAGAATGGCCGCGCTGTGCCTGTAAGATCGAGTGCGCACGACGCGCGACGGAAGATTAAATGTTTAATTTGTAAATGGTCAAATATATTGATTTTATTTTATAACAATACGCATTTTTACATTAATTGTTATTTTTAGATAAAATAAATTTTCAAATCATTGAAAACGTTTACATTATTTAGTCTTAAAGTGGAGGTAATGAATTATTTGTATGCAAATGTTTCGAAAATACACACCTTCAAAAATTTTACGAGTTCGGGCGCAGTGAGCTCAGCTGACCAAAACACGAACAACTTCCCGTTGCGAAGGTCGAAATGAAACTAAGCGGAAAGGTTGCATAGAGCACGTGTAAAGAGGCAGCTACTGGGACTGCCAAGTTCCAACGTCACCTAGCGGCGGGGTGAGGTGACAGAATGGCCGCGCTGTGCCTGTAAGATCGAGTGCGCCCGACGCGCGACGGAAGGTTAAATGTTTAATTTGTAAATGGTCAAATATATTGATTTTATTTTATAACAATACGCATTTTTACATTAATTGTTATTTTTAGATAAAATAAATTTTCAAAGTAAAAGGGAATTGTCGCCAGAAATTACAACTAGAAAGTTCAATCTACGGCAGTACTTTTATCTTTCGCTTGCAGAGGCATTGCCGTCATGTAGCTGTTGAACGGCGGCCTTCTTTAGTATATGAGGGATACTTCCTATAATACTATACATGCACCGCGTCATCGAACAGAAATTACAACTATAAAGGTTCACTCTACGGCGGTACTTTTACCTTTCGCTTACAAAGGCATTGCCGCCGTGCAACTATTGAATGGTGGCCTTCTATAGGGAAAAATACATACTTCCCGTGCTAGTTAGCTTATACTCGCTGGACGACGCGACGGGGTAAGGAGAAGCGGGCGGAGCTTAGAGTGAGCCTTCTAGTTGTAATTTCTGTTCGGTGGAATTGTTCAAAGACCACTTTTGTTACCAAGACTTAACCTACGGCCAGGGCACACACCTTTTTCCCAATCGGTGTTAAGTGGATACGATATTCACATACCATTAATAGGGTCGCTTGAAATTTGTTAGGTTATAGGGGCCATCTGTCAAATTTATTGTGAATTGTTCAGTAGTGTATGGCAAATCACCATGGAAGGTTAAAACGTTCAGCAACGGGTGTAAATTATCAAATTTTATTTTTACAATGAGTGCTCCATTCGGAAAACGTTCTGCGTATTACGTGATTTTTATCCTCGCCACAACCGTCCCGCTGAGTCGACTATTCGACGTTTGGTGGCCAAATTTAAGTCAACCGGTTTGATAAATAATCAGCTAACACCCGTACGTCACCGAAATGCAAGGTCTGCTGAAAACATCGCTACTGTGCGTAAGAGTACGGGAAAACCCGAGGCAATCAATTTCTCGTCGTTCACAAGAACTTGGCCTTTCTGCGACTTCAACTGGGCGAATTTTGCGTCAGGACCTGGGTCTGCGCACATATAAAATCCAACTGACCCAGGAATTTAAGGTAAACGACCATAGACAACGCCGTGTGTTTGTTGACTGAGCTCTGGAGGAGTTGGAAATTGACCCAAATTTCGCCAAAAAAAAAATCATTTTTAGCGACGAGGCCCATTTTTGGATGAATGGATATGTGAACAAGCAAAATTGTCGGATTTGGGACGATACCAATCCACACGAGATACACCAGCACCAAATGTATCCCGAGAAAGTCACTGTTTGGTGCGGATTTTGATCTGGTGGAATCATCGGTCCGTACTTCTTCCAAAATGAAACTGGCATTGCCATAACTGTAAACGGCGACCGCTACAGATTGATGATAAGCAACTTCTTGTGGCTTAAACTGGATGATATGGATTCCGACGACATGTGATACCAACAGGACGGCGCTACGTGCCACACAGCGCATGCCACGATAGACATTCTGCACGAGCGATTTGAGGGCATGGTTATCTCGCGCAGCGACGACGTGAACTGGCCACCGAGATCGTGCGATTTAACGCCTTTAAACTCATTCCGTTGGGGCTATCTTAAATCGCAGGTCTATGCGAATAAACCGCCAAACAATTGATGCCCTCAAGTCAACATAGCTAACGCCATCTAACAAATTCGGCCAGATTTATGCGACAGAGTCATCCAAAATTGGACTTCTCGAATGGACATGCATCAAGCAAAGCCGCGACGGACATTTGAACGACGTTATATTCCATAATTAATGCCATAAAATACTCTTTCAAATAAAAAAATATGAGTAGATATCTCACACACAACTTGTTTTATTTACGTTTGAAAATCGAATGTCTTTATTGAAAGACCCTTTATCATTTTGTCCCGAATCCGTGATTTTTCCTGCAATAACTTTATACAATCAATATACGTATTCGTCTGAACTGTATGGTAAGGAGTATATCCGCCACTAGCGACCGATTCGGGTATTTGTTGTCTACCTACTGTATTCGCAATTAAATTGATTCCTCTTAGGATGAGATTATTTTGCAATAATTTATTTTTATTCAACCAATAAAATGCATATTTTGTCCCTATAAGTCAATTAAGTCTATAATTCCACATACATATTTTAACATATCTTTTTTAAACTCCCTCTTATTACTTTTTATGCCTTCCGCCAGTGGTAGTTTCTTCATCTGGTAATTTATTTCTCTTGATAAAATATTCACCCATAAAACCGCAGCAGAAGTTTTTGCTATGCATTTTCTATTGGCGTCTCTAAGTTAAAGCAAGTAAAACTGTAATGTGAGCTAGTAATTAATTAATATTTGACATATAGACAACACAAACATTTTCTATTAATTAAACCAAAATACTGTCTTGAACTTATTGTTAACAATTTAGAATATATTCTATTTGTACGGAAATTAACAGGACCGCATCAAAACATTCTGTCGCTGGGTGCGAGAACTTTTGTTTTTGAAGTGAAAACTTCTTTAGGCGCGCTTGGCAGTGGGCAGTGAATAAGACTGACCCGTCACGGCCTCGGCTGTAACGCTCAATCGGGTGAACTCGGCCAACGCTCGGAATGTAACGCTCCATCGGGTGAACTCGGCCAACGCTCGGAATGTAACGCTCAATCGGGTGAACTCTTAACAGTAAAATTGAAATTAATCGCGAGATTTATAGTTATTAGGAGATATTTAAAAAAATATATGCGGATGCGGTCTTTTTGATTGTAATTCATCGTATTTGTTGAGAGGCGTGAACCCAAGATAATTCGGTATCGTAATTACGACATGGCCACTGATTTTATCGAATATAAGCGTGAGATGGTGACACTGCACTTACCGTTCCGAAATGAAGAAGAGGAGATATTAGCAGGGATGAAGTTTATTAGAATTTATGATGATAATGAGGATATTATACTGCAGAGGAGAAAAGAATTCGAGTCAGACATTGACATTCATAAAACTATACAAATTTGTAGAGAACTATGCCGTGAAGAAAACCCTACGGATGAAGATGAAATACAAGACGTTGCCAACAGATTTCCCGAAGAAAACCCCTTTCACCAATTATACAATAATCCGAATTCAGATATAAATAGTGATCTTCAATTGGCCACTTTGAATAAACTTGGTGCAATTGCTAAAAAAAAAGAAAATATTTTGTCTAGTGCAGATTTTTATGCAGCTATGAAGATGGCTAATGAAAAGCAAAGGGCGTTGTTAACACATGTAATCAACAAATTATTATCTAATGATAATGATCCTTTACAGATTTTCTTCACTAGACCAGCTGGATGCGGTAAAACTTTCGTTATCAAACTTATTATGGAAATATATAATCGTTTTTCTGATAATTATGGGTACTGTAATGCCTATATCACTTGTGCATCAACAGGAAAAGCAGCTGTAGCAATAGATGGAACAACTGACACACTGCTTTGAGAATATCACTGTCAAAATTGTTGCCATTGAGTATAGAAGTCGCACATCAATATAGATCATTATTTAAGTATGTCAATGCAATAATAATCGACGAAGTGAGCATGATTGGCGCAGAACTTCTTGAGCAAATCGACTGGTAATTTTGCAAATAATTTTGGTAACTTAGATGTTTCTAGAGTCTGATACCAACGACAATCAGTCGGAGCACAATCAAATTCCTACACAATCATAATCGTATACATTTTCAACGTAATTACAGTGTGATTATACAAAATAAAGAACAAAATTGTATTTCGTATTGTTAATTTACCCTAATTTAAGTTTTCACTTCCACCGTGTGGTCTAGAGCACACACCTTTTTTTTTTGTTATTATTATTACAAATCATAGCAGTGTACAGTACACCGCGATACCGCGAAAGTAAATAACATAAAACTACTGTAAATGTAACTATTCCCACATAACCCCATAATCAGTATTTAACTTGGCAAAGCTTCAATCTTAACAATTACTCCAACTCAGCTCAACATATATTTTACATATTATTGATTTTGTCAAAAATTTTTGAAAAAAATTAAAGTGATGCCTTCGCTAGTTCACGCCGGATTCGAAAATTCTTATTTGTTTTGACTATTTCATGGATATGAAATCAACTAATCTATCTAACTTTTCGTACAAGGGAAAGAGCTTGAAAGTTGTGAGCAATTTTATAATATTTTCAGCCTTTTGTAGCACAAATATTTAATACCCATTTTTCCTCCGTTATTTATGTATATTGGTGGTATATTTATACATATAGACCCTAAATTAAAAATTAAAATTGGCTATAATAATTGCAAAGCGGCAAATACTCACGTAGAATACTACCGGAAAAAATCAGTAGAATGAAAGTGCCGTATATACTTACATACATAGGGAAAAGGGTTCGGTTGTGAGCACCCCTTTGTTTTTGGCTCATAACTTTTGACCAAGTGCATATTATTCGGATATATGGGTATCTATGGTAATCAAGAGACCTTAGTTAACTACTAATGAAGGAACTAAACCGATTCCGTCAAATAGAAATTTTTTGTTTTAAATTTTGTGGTCATTTTTGGCAAAAAAAAAAATTTGGTTCGGTTGTAGGCACCCTTGGAAAATCTGCTGGAAATAGGAAAATATGAAGAAAATCCACCACGAATATAGAAAAAATGAAATTTATTTATTTTGGAAGCCTTCATTGGCATTATTCATCGTCTGAAGCACAATGTTCGCATGTGAAATAGCTGGCGCGCATGCCAGCACACTTTAGATGGACGGGCTGATCGCATTCATTGCAATTGATGGAGTTGGCGGCGGTCAATTTGCGCGGCAAGAGCTCCAAACAAATCAGGCAGGAGTCCACATCATCGTCAGATGGCGGACACTCTTTTGCCTTGGCACGCTTGGCTGGAGTTGGCTTGGCGCGCTTAGCCGATGGTTTGGCTGGAGTTGGATTGGCGCGCTTAGATGGTGCCGCTTCCTTGGCTACCTTGGCCGCTTTCTTAACATCCCGCTCAGCTGATTTCTTTTTCAAACCGGAAACAACGTTCGGAGAAGTCAGCACCGAGCTCTCCATTGGTTTGCGGCCACGATTCGATGGCTTCTTCGGTGTCACACCGCGCACTGAACCAACTTCATCCAAAATCGAAAAACTACTCACTGACGTGGCGTGAGAAACCAAAGTAGATGGCTCTGGAGTTAACGGTTCTGGAGCTAATAGTGCTTGTCCGACGGCTTCAACATAATCAGCTTCACTGAAAATGTCTGGATCGAATGGCATGATACATATCGCGCGGAAACCAGACTTGATTGTTTTCGGTGTCAACGCCAGATCAAGCGTTTTGCAGATCAAGCCGGCTAGGTGACGTATTTCCAAGCCCTGCAATGACGCAGATGAAGACATGAAATTTTACAAGATTAGAAAATTTAAAAGGTTAGGTTCTTACAGGAACGTTGAGAACATATTCTCAACGTTCTATTCACGCTTGAGCTCCAAGTGAATACGAAAGATGCAATGTAAGAAATAGGCGTACCTTATTGGCATTGTTCTTTTGCCGAGCCATACACTGCGACTTGTAAAAAGTCTTAACCGGTCCAAACACAGAAACATCCAAAGGCTGAAGGCGGTGGCTGCAATGCGGCGGGAAGGATATAATGTGCACACCATTCTTGACGGCCAAGTCTAGCGCTTCTACCGACAGGTGGCTGGAGTGATTATCCAGAACCAGAAAAACAGGAGAAGTTGGCGTTGGCTTGGCAAACACGATGAAATGCCGCATGTAGCGAACGAATTCCTGCTGAGCCATCCACCCAGAGTCATTTGCAAAACCAGCCGTACCCGAAGAGGCATTATCAAGGTAGCAGCTTTGCATGTTTTTCTTTGGATACAAGAAAAACGGCGGCAAACTGTTTTCATTTGCGCCGATTATCAACGCCATGGTAATTATTGCGCCTCGTTCAGCGGCCTCCACCTTGCCAACACGCCGTATGCCCTTCAAGGCGATCACTCGGCCAATTTTCGTTGGAACGGTCGAAAAATCCGATTCGTCCATATTGTAGACGTGCGTAGCCGGAAAATGTTGCTCATCATACATCGCGCCGAGTTGGTCGAAAAACTTCTGCACGTTGGTTTTGCAGAAAGCCTTAACGCGGTTCAATGATGTTTGCTCCGGAGTACGTAAAGTCAGTTGAGGGTGTCGGGGCATAAATTTTTTGTACCATTCCATGCCCGCTTTCTGATCTTCGTTCCAATTGTTGGGAAAATCAATGCCGAGCCTCACAGCAAACTGATATGCCAACTCGCGCAACTCATTTATGCTGAGCCTGTAGTAATGAGAGGCGCATTTCCAAATGTATGCGACCAAGTCGTTCTCCTGGGCTGTCGAGAATACCTAAAGTAAAATGAAATTCAAATAATTAATCAACACTTCAACGCTACGTGAAGAAAGTGGAAAAACGCCAATTTACCTGATTCGATGGCACACGCTTATTACATCCACGAAGAAAATCCAATAAAGCACCATCGTCGACGGCTTCGATGTCTTCGAAATTTTCTTCCACTTTCTTCACGTAGCGTTGAAGAGTGGTTCGGGAAATCGCATACGTTGCGGCAGTCGATTTTGTGGATAGCTTATCCACAGAACAACGTTTAATGGCATGAAACAGCACATTAAAATTCATATTGGACGATTTTTTCGATTTATTCTCGGACGACATGGCTAACAATCGAAAAATGCATAAACACACCATCAACGACGATATTCCGCCATTAAAAAAAAAGCGTTTATAATTTATTAAACTTAAAAATTTACATTTGCGAACGTTGCGGAGGCCCCAAAGGGACCCGGACAGTTTTTTATATGTAACCTTATCCCAAAACACTTTTTTTTACAACAAATTTGGTGTCAAGATATTGGTTGCACTCGATATTGAATCACAAAATATAATAAATGAATAAATATGCATTGCACTAACCTTCTTGATTGATTCACTTCGATTTATAACACTATTGAAAAGGTTTAAAAAAATGTTGTGAATTTTTACAAGCACAGAAAAATAAATTTGTTTACAGCATAAAGCAGACGCGTCTGTTCGCTTCGGTATTCGACATAAAAAGAACGTGCTGCTATAATACACAAATGACATTTGTCAGAAAACCTAACCTGTTTTCTGTCAGAAGATACGCAGGGGCGTCCACAACCGAACCATGCCCACAACTGAACCCTTTCCCCTGCATACAAACATACAAAATAGATAGATTAAGTCTTATATATTACTAATATATTACTTGTGGTCATTTTGATGACATAAACAAATTTCTTCTCGAGCTATTAAATACAAATCTCTTCTAAGTTGTCTCTTCCTAGAATGTTTTATTATGCAACGTATCAAAATATTTAAGCAAAATAATAGTACGTAATTGATATAAAAATATATATAACAGCGAAAATTACCTGTTTAAAGATTTTGTAATATATATATATATATATATATATATATATATATATATATATATATATATATATATATATATATATATATATATATCCTTATTTGGTGCTAAAACAAATAAAACAAATTTCTGTATCCAAAACTGAATTTGCACTATTAAAGTATTTTTACTATAACTAATAACATTCAGTAAAATCCCAATACGAGGAACCATATAATTGTAATTCTTATTTTAAAGGGAGGAAAGCGAATCAGTTCTACAACTCAAAGGTCTTACACCCACCGGTGCATTACCACTAGGGGCACTTTCAGGAGGAAAAACGAGTCTCAAGAATGGTAAGTTTACTCTGAGAGAGATTTTGTAAATATGTTTTGTAAGGTAAGTTTACTCTGAGAATTTTCAAGTATAGATATAAATAAAGTATACCAAACAACAAATTAGAAAGAGAGAAGGAATGGATTAGCCTAAAATACATTGATTCTTTTTTTTTTATAAAATCAATAGCATTTTTAATACATACAGATCAACTGTTAGGACCTTTAGTACATTAGTTAGATTTAGTTACATTGTTACGTTTATAAAAAAAGTGATTAAAGATTTAACAGACAGAACAAATATAATTAATAAATATTTTCAACTATATAGTGAGTGATAAAATCCTTACCAAGCAAGTAAGAAACAAATGTCCGGACAGATCGATTTTACTTTAGATACTTGTCTTTTTGGTATACGTATATTTTTTCGAGCGTAATCACTGTTGGAGTCGATGACATCATCGACAGTTTTCTTAAATAGCATCACCCTTATCTGATGATACAATATAAGAGCGCACATTTTATTACGTATGGTGTGTCAAATTTTGTAGTAGGTTATAAAATAACCATTCAAAAAATGTATTAGTTTAATTTTGAACAGTACATTCTTCTATTTTTTCAGTCCCATACTCATTGTACCTACTTTATGTTTCTAAATTTTGAATTAACCTAATTGTTGAAGAATCAAACTTGTGAACTTTTTTGGAGTAGGGCAAGAAATATACGTTTCCTTTTCTGCTTCGACCCATAGGTCGACTGCTTCGACTCATAGGGAACTGCTAAATCGTGAAACAGAACTAAAATTTACGTTAAAAAGTTTAAGCCAGACCAGATGGTATTGTCATTATGATGCTGTCAAAGCTTTAAAAAATAATTATGGTGCCATTTTGAAAATTTTCAAAAATTTTAGTGAGAATGATGAGAAAGTTCATTTTCGAAAAGAGGCAGGAAATTTATTTAATAAACTGGCGAAACTGGATACTGCAATTTTAATTATTTTTTTGGAAGAAATAGAGAGATTCAATTTAGTTAACAAAAAATTGCAAAGCCCTGATTTAGATATTTGTGTAGGCAATATATTAATTATTAGAAGAGTTTGTAAGCAACATACGGCTCCAGTCATATCAGAAACTAAAGGAATACGAAGAGAAAGCTAAAAAGTTAAGTACTAGTGTGGGAACAGAATATAGTGACATAAACAAGAGACGCATTACTTAAAAATTTTCAGATAGATTTACAGATAATGTCTCAGTATATGGCGCAGAAAAATTTAAAGAGACACGCTAAACGTTGCGTTGGATAAGCTCATTATGGATTTAAATAGAAGAAGCCAAGTCCTTGAGACATATAGCAAGAAATTCAAATTGTTAATGGATTTGCAAGACAAAAATATGGAAAACATAGATCTGGAAAGTGTACGTAGTATTATTAATTATTATTCAGATGATGTAGACGAACATTTAGTGAATGAGTGCATTCAGTTAAAATCTTACTTACTACAGTCTAAGCCAGAGTGTTACACTTCTTGCAATGAATTTTTATGCTAATTTATGAAAAGAAACTTGTTGATGTTTTCCCAAGTTGCTATACTATCTTAATGATTTTTTTAACGTTGCCAATCACTCTTTCTCCAGGATGTCGTATATAGAAAACAAATATAGGGCAACAATGTCAAACTATCAACTATATAAATCATTTATCAGTTCTTTCCATAAATTGTAATTTAACAAAGGACTTACAATGTGATGAGAAAATAAAGGAATTTGCAGCACAAAAGTGCAGAAAGGTTGCTTTATAATTTATATAACATAACTACATATAACCTGTTGATCTCTTTTGCAATAATGTCTTACAGTTGCTGTTTGTGTGTCCAAGTCATATTAAATAAATAAAATATTTTATTGTCCTCTTTTTTTCCTATACCTTGTACCTAGAACATCATTATCGAAAACAGTTTTTTCTCAAAATGGCAATTAAATGATTAAATTGATGGCAATTAGGCAAGATCCCAAATTGTATTAGCCCAGGGCCCCACAAACTCACGGTCCGCCCCTGGTTGATGGCATCCTAATTCCAACAGTGAGGGAAAAACAAATATATAAGTATATTAAAAAAATGCGCATCTAAAAAAACAAAATAGCCCTGTCTGAGAATTTTCTTCTTACTTGCCTAGTAAAGGTTTTATTGAATTTGTGTATCAACCTTTACGTGAATACTGTATGTGTCCATTAAGTAATAACACTTAAAAAATTCTATTCATTACTTCAATGAATACATGAAATTAATAAAAATATATTTCTAGTAAGGTCCTGTTAGCATTCCATTATAAATTAGAGGATCGGTAATATGCTCTCAAACTAAATTAAAAAACTTGATAAATAATCTTTATTTTTTAGGAGATTTATTCCTGGTTTGGAAATACGGTGATCTTTTGGTCTTTTCTTCTAGGAGTCGTTATATTTAAGTAATGATAATACTTCTTTCACAATGTACTGATTAATACAACAAGTTACATAATGTTAAAAGTGTATAGATCAACAGACCAAGAATATGCATAAATTTACCAAAAAATTAAATGAACTATACACAATGTGTATAAAATTACGTGTAGACTTCTGTAACGTTATAAGATGTTCTGCGCCAGCGTCACCTACAGCTATCCAATAATTGGCGTTAGATAGCATATCGAATCAGCAACACAAACCTAATTTTTGCTGAATAGACTCTAAACAATCTGGAAAGAGTATTACAAGAATAACCGAATCTAGGAGTACATTTGTAGCGTCTAGGATACAAATATGACAATGTTTGCTACATGCGAAGAACGATATAAAAAGATGTGGTAGAAATGTTTTATAAAACATTTTAACTTTCACCCCACCATGCTGTCTTTTTCGAAAATGTCATTGCCTGAGTTTTAGTGCTATAATATTTTAAAAAAGTGTTATTTAGACAGTTCTAGAAAGTTTTATTATTCTATAACTACTACTTCTTCATTAACATCGGTTTGGTGATGTCTACAGTTGCATCAGCATTGCTTCAAATCGGTTATCCACACAAATATCACCTATATAGTTGCAAACATTTCTTAATGTTAGGAATTATAGGTAGAACATTTTCTTAAGAATCCAATCTGGAGTTTCTGATACACTACTACAGTGACAGCTTACTTTCTCTTATGTAGCTATTACAGCTTTTGGTGCGATAACCTTTCTTTAAAATGGAGCTGGTGATCCTTTTTCTAACAGCTTTATTTAAGAATCATAATTGTAATCCATTTGAACAGTTAAATTGTTTGTCTTTTACTCATTAGTTATATATCTAGAACCCTAATATAAGTGAGTGTATTTCAGACTCCTCTAATCCCTATTAAACCGTGTTATTATCATGAGGATGTATCGTACATTGTGGAACATATACTTCAGTGTCAACCTGATCAACCATTCTGAAATGTTGATAAATCGTTTTTATGTCCTTTGTGCGTTGTTACCACATTTTACTTTATTTAGTGCTCTGTAATTACTATAAATTACTTTCAGAACCTGTCATATTCGTATTAAATATATTATGCCTCTAATATTCCCATTAAATATGGTTAATTCATATCTAGTTTCCTTAAAAAAGGACTATTATTAAAATTAACCTCACGGGTGCACTTTTCATTGAAGAGTCATTAACCTGTAATAAATATTTAGATCTATTAATAGATTATACCAAATATGAATATGTGGACATACCAAATGTCACACTATGTTATTTACAAAATGAGGCACCTCCATATGGTATAATAACCTCCATATGCTAATTCATGGTGATTTAATAAAAATGAAGTTTTCTCTAACCAATAAACTGGTAGAAGACAATCTATTAGTAAAGTATAACATGCCTAGATCTTAGAACAAAGGTTTTTTCTCAGTACATGACTAATTCAATATAAATGATACCTACAGTAAAACTGTAAAAACATTTTGTTTTCACGGTATTGCATGGTAATTAAATATAATGTATTAATGTTATTTTAATTAAACAGCATTACAAGGATTCTCACCAAATCATAAAATTACAAGTTTTGCCGAGGCTAAAGGCTTAGACGCAATAAATGAACGTATGCCACCAAGAAAGGATGCCCCTCCATCCCCAGCTGAAGAAACGCCACAGGACCATAATCACACTCAATCCAATGCACATTCGTGAGCTGAACTTAACTAGGACATCACAATAGCCAGCTGCAGGTAAATATCCACTATTCTACAATTTAATTATAATTTACAAAATTGTACTATATATAATATAAAATACTGTAAATAATATAAAAATCATGATGAACCTTAATTAATAAATTAATATTGAAAGCTAAATTTAATATCAAATTACATTCAATACAATTGTACGTATCATTAAATATTTGCTGTAAAACAACAACTACATTAAACTACACTACATTAATTGATGGTTTTTTATTCAGAACCAAGTTAAGAAAAAATAAATTAAACCTATATTCTGTAAAGCTATAAATAAGAAAGGAACAAATTTAAATAATATCAGTAATTGGTTGAAATGAAACATTTTCAAGCACTCGCAGTAAATTTTGAATTCATATGTGCATTGCAAATATCAATACAATGAAAAAAACACACTATTCTGCATTTTTTTCCAATCGAAAACAACATATTGTACAAAAATAAAGTCAAATCAACTTGTTTACTTAAAGCTTATTATATCGATTATATACTCATGGTTGAAATACCACCAATATGTAAATGGTCGAGTTATTGAATATAATGAACAAATCATTGAATTATGTTATTTGACTTCAATTGTATTGATAACCACATCCTCCACTGTGACATCAAGATCTAGTGTTGAGCACACCTATTTATATTTCATCTACTGAAGTTCAGCTTTTCAATAAAACTTACCATCTTAAGAATACACCAGGTGCTATGTTTAATATAACTAGTTACAGTTAGATGTATAATTGCTTAAAAGGTTCTATCAGGTTTAAAATAAGTTTAGAATTACATCAGTGGGAACAAGGAGCTGTTAATAGTATACAAGTGGTTTTGCTGCCTGAAAGTATTAATACTATTCTGTGTTTCGGATGTTTCTTCCACCTTCTGTATAGTTTAGTAGTAAGGATATAACATTTGGAGTCATGGGATTAGCAAGTTCATATCCAAGTTATTATAATTTACCTATGAACATCTATATCATCATATCACATCATATATCAATATATTAGACATTTGTGGAGGCCGAATACCTCAAATTTATAAATGCTTTCATGTATCTATATTAATCTTCTTTCCAAACAAAATTTTTAATTTTGTGATTTTTCTGCGAGTGGGACAGTTTTTAAAGCAAAATGGGTTTTAATAAGGATGATTGAAAATTAATCTTGAATTATGAATTTAAAAAAAATGTAAGTAAACAAATCACATTAGATGTTGTCCACTTAATAGAGGAATAAGAATTATCCTCAAATGGTTTTCAACCAACAAACACACTCACTTTTTGATTGTATTTTGATTGTACCATTCTAACAATACAATACACTCGTCCACTCCACTATCCTTCTGGGCATCTTAAAATTCGTCTTTTTGAATATCATAACCATATTTGTTACAGAGATTAATTTATTTGCATAATTAAAGCTACCCAACATTCTCAAGTTTTCATTTCACTTTTATTTCAAGTTTTTTGGTATTAAATTTTTCAATAATATTCTTTTTATTTCATGAATAATGAGGAATACCTATCTAATATTTTTTTATGTAAGGTAGTTAATACTTAAAATACTACTTAAAAAACATTTTTGAATACATGGTAAAAACGCCCAAACCAAACAATATGCTCTTGACATATAATTAAAGACTCGGAAATACAAAAAACTTATTAACTAATTCAATAAATTTGTTATTCATTTTTAGGATTTTACAAGAAGGATCAGCATTTTCCTTGCAGTGGCATTCACTACATTTTCTTATTCTTTGTTTTATCATTGGGACGACAGGCTCGTTCACAGACTCTGAAAAAAGTAGCTGGTCTGCTTCCTCTCTCTATACTTTATGCTGTATGTGCCTCGCTCTTGCACACTGCTCTACTGCTCCTTTCTTGCTTGGGATGACTACATCCAACTACATTCCAATATCTACTGGGTTGATGATTGTAGCACCAGCTGATGTTAGAAAATTACCCATTATTATTTACACATGAATGTCATTGTATTACCATATAAATTTGTTGTAATCAGTAGAGTCAGTAGTCTGAATTATATTGTGCTAGAATATATCACAATAAACTTCGGTCAGCAGTGTGAAACAGCGAGCTGAAACTGGCTGGCCGCACGTGTTGAGTGATATGAGCGTGCCATACCCACCTGTCGCCACTATTGTCATTAGCGGCCATTATCATCATCATAATATTTCATTATGTGTGTTTAATTTAAAGGATATTGCTACTATAAATATTTAATTAATTACCGAGTAAAAGAAACTAATTGTGCGAAATAAGTACATTTATCTCTCTATTAATATTAAACAATATATTTGTTTTAATATTAAGACAAAAATACACATCGTTGCTACGAGTTGTACTTATTTTTTTCATTGTACAAATTGTGTTATACTATTAAATGGATAATATTAACTTTTCTCTTTGTCTGGGGGAGACATTTGCTTAACGTATGTATATAAGTGTACAAATATGTGTTAATCAGTCAGTGTTTACCCACCTTCAAATACATTAAATGATATGAATCTCCAGCACCATTAACAACTATAGTAAAAGTTATTAGTAACAAGAAATTTTTTTCTCTCAGACACAGAGGTGTATGAATGATTGAACTTCTGTTGTGTGCCAGTGTGTTAAATTATATATATATATATATATATATATATATATATATATATATATATATATATATATATATATATATATATATATATATATATATATATATATATACATCTATTAATCTAATTAAATTCTGTAAATTTACTCTATATTATATACATATAATTATGGTATAGTTAATTATTAGATAATATCTCAACCAACTATCGGATTAACTTTAGAAAAATATCAAAAATTTCATACAGCGTCCCTTAACTTTTATACAGTATCATAACAACAAAGATGCTTGAATTCCTCCAATACTTTTCACTGTCAATTTTGTTATTTAATATTAATATCGTACATGTGCAATCAACTTCTAATCAATTTATTAATTCTTTATCTGACTGAGATTTACGCTTATGAAGTTTTTATTATATCTATTAGAAATTTCAAAATTATTTGTTTTTGTTGTTTATAACGATTTACAAAAACAAAATGTATTAAAGTTTGGGGCATATTTCAATGTTTTTAAAATTATATTTAGATGTGTTAGGCTAATCACTAAATTGTGTCATCATGAAATTGTTGTCATATATATAATTCACTACCTCTCACTTGTATATATATATAATGGTAATAGCTTGTTTCTTAAAACTTTCAGTCTTTTTGTTTAATATTTGTTAAATTTAATGTCTAGAATAGCTTAACTTTTCTGATATGTGCGGAATGTGGTATGACTAAGCAATAAATGACATTTTTCTATTAACTAGGTACTATCGGGATAAATGCGTTAAAGGAGTGGTTAGTTGACATGTTCTAAATATATTTTTAACTTAATATATGTGTAGATCATGACCTTTAGTTGTGTCTGACTGAGTACATTTATTACCGACATTTTGGTGATTTATTTAGTTAAGATTTCGATATATAGGAACTGCGAAGTATTTTTACCATGTTATGTATAAATTTTCCCAATTGGTATGTTAGTGCATTTCTTTGTATCGAGGTCTAAACTTTTTGTTGCTGAATACCAATTATTGTAAATGTTGATCATCCTCCAATAGCTTGGACTATCCAAGCAATAAATAAGCGATTATTTGTGATAGCTATCCTTGTTTTTGAATAGCTTTTTGTATTCACACTTGGTACTATTGTAATAATGGATGCTGAAAATACAGCTCTATGATAATACCAGGTACTGGTACATATTTTGAAAATAAACTTTTAAAATTGTATAAATATAAAACTATCTATATGCCTTCATACTTCCTAACTTATTATTATTATTATATATATAATAATGCACTGAAGTATTGGGATGTTAGACTTTTTACTTTAGTACTATCACTGTCACTTTTCGTGACTATTTTAATATTAATCTCAGTACTGGACTTCCACAAACTAAACCCACCTTTATAATACAGTACTACACAATGAATGAATCATTTGCAGCACAGGGATGAACTGTAACGACATTTATTAATATTTTAGTCCTCTCCAAAAATTAAGTTATTTGACAGCAAAGGAAATTTTATAGTAAAAATAATTTTTATATTATCTATATAAACTTCTCACTATTTGATATTATAAACATTATAAAAACTCCTTAATCCTTTCAACAAAAATTATTGCTGATTATAACAAAATATCTTTTACACTTTACGAGCCTATTACAGAAATTACATTTACGTTTTAGTGCCGTTTTTTGTTAAATTTGAAATATCCATATTTTACTGTTATGATAAGTATATTTATCAATACAATAATATAGATAGTAATAAATTTCAGTGGTTATAACATAATAAATAATTTTGTATGTGGTTACTTTTAATTCTATATACCTATCTGAATTCAAAATATACTGGAATCTAAATATATAGGAAACAATAGTAACCTAGAACAATATCCCAGTGGTTAGGCAACATTAATAATACGAAACAGGCGATTCATATGCTTTAGTAATAAATTAATTTATTAGTGTACACATGCAAGAATCGGTAGAGCAATTATACCTTGTTATATAATGCTCAGTTATCATCTCTAAAATTTATGAAAAAGTCTATAAAAACCGTGCTGTTACAATGATATCATTGACCATTTTTATTACTCACATAAGAGGTGGAGTTTTTCGTTCATGTGTATTTCCAGTAAAATTAGGATTAGCTGAATGTTTTTAAATAATTGAATATACATTAATATACATATTATAAAATGCGTTGATATAATTCATATCAATCGAAATGTGCAATTTAAGGTGGAAAAACTTCTAAAGTTATGCATGTTACATTTTGACAGTTGTTTATCTGTGATCACCTTGCGTTACTGAATTTGTATTTTACCTCTTCTGTCAAGCATATATATATGGGTTTGAATATTAAGTAAATTATAATTCTACTTTTCAATTGTACTGGATATTTTGATTTGTGTCCTTATTTAATATACATAATTGAAAAAAAAATCTCTTCCCAATGTGTCACATTATTTATCTATTTCTTAATAAAGGTAAGTCTTGTTTGATTTGTATTTTATTTGGTTTCCAAGTCCACAGCATAGTATTAATTATCTCTAGTTACTAAACGACTGTTTTCGTGTGCGTCACGAAATTTTTAGGTTGATGTACGAAATGCTTTTAGTTTGAATTTTGGCATTTTGACGAATCAAAATAGTAAATCGACCCTTGCAAACAACGTGGTAACTTTTGTTCTTTGATTCGAAGCCTTTAGAGGTATGCTTCGGAGGTGCCTTCGATATGAGCAAGGGGACGGCGCAATATTGCGATTTGCTTACTCGTTCTATATTAAATAATAGCTCCGTTATCGACAGTACACAAAAATATTATTTTTATGAAAATTATAATCCATACGAAGTTATATAATTATTTAAGACTGGCCCTAGATTATCGAGATCGGGGGCAGAACCCTGATGTTTTCCGAGGTGAGGAAGGTTATGTTCGATAAGTATTGGGTATAATCTAGAAATCAGAGGTGTATAATATATTATATAGTGTGACCCATGTGAGATGGAAGCACTCCTGTAAAATAAGTTTCTAACCAATTTGAATAAACTTTTTTTAAAAAGATGCACTAATATTTCTCACTTTGTACAATATGAAGCACTAAATAGAGGACAGGCCGATTATAAATATCCTCTACATAATGATCCTCCTGAAATACATAGTTTAATTGTCTAAATATCTACAGTTAGATTGCTGCTACTAGTTCCCATATATTAATTTTAAATGCATTAATTAGGTTTAATGAATTCAATATTATATTTTCAATGAAGGAATCATGCTTAAAAATAAGATGAGAATATCAATAACATACATACATTATATTCTAAGTGCAAAAATTTTACACTCACGAATCAGCGGTCCACATTAAATAATTTCAAAATTAGATTAAGAAAACTTACCTATGAAAAAAATTACTTACCAGAGTATTCCTTATTGACATAAGTATAAAGATGTTATTGCGAATTGGAATTGAAATTTCACTTTCATTAAACTTTCATGCAAAGGACAAGAAGTCATCCATGCACCTAGCATTTTTCGTTAATACGAGTAAATGCACACCCATATGATATTAAATAACATAAATCATAACCCTTATTTGTGATTTCTAACACTCACAATTTTAAAAGCTAAAAATTGCATACATAGCGTCATACTTCAACAAAATTCAAACAAAAATTAATAGTTAAAGATTAGTTGGGATTGGCGCAAAATCATTCTCCACTTTTGTTTTAAACTTGGACCATACATTGGCACTTAATGCAGTGTGAAATTAATTTAACTTGCATAAAGGAAAACATTAATACATACAATTGTCTTGGTATATAATTAAATTATTTCTTCTCTCTTCAACTCTCTTAGTATATAGTTAATAAAAATACACATTTTTATTAACTATATAAATATATAAAGTGCATAAATCCACCCTAAAAAATTGTCAATGAAAGTGGAGAATGGCATTGCGCACGCGCACATCCTACCGAATTAAGCCCTAACCCTGGTTTTTGTTTAAATTTTTAAGTGTGATGGTATTTATGCAATTCTTAGCTTTTGTTGAAAATACAAATTACAAATAAAGGTCTTGATTTTTGTTATTTTCCATACATCCGCGCATGCATTAATTAGCAAAAATGGCAAGTGCAAGGCATTACTCATCCTTCTATAAAGGTTTAATGAAAAAGTCGAGTATATAAATCCGCCCTTATATAAGCAATACTTCAAATTATAAAAAATTAAAAATCTCAATTTTGTGAATGTCAAATGTTTAAATTTGCCAGATTCACTTTTGCCATATTTAAATTTGCCAAGTTATGCCACGGGCAGAACTTTGGATTGTATATCTGGTATGCGATATTGTATATCCGGTTTGGATTGTATTCTGGCAAAGTCGGTGACATATCATGGTCCTTAAGATATGGTCGGTGGCATTCATCTGTTGCTGAGGGTTGTTGAAAAGTCTGTGCAAGACAAATTTCAGTTGTCAAAACAAATTTTACATGAAAATGGACAAAATTCAACCATTCTGCAGGTGTCCGCACTACACTGAAAACATTGGATTCGAGAATAAGCCTATCGTTGCTACAAACACCCCAATAATTCTCAATAATTGTTCAAACTGTAATTTCAACACTGTCAACACAACTTTTTGTTAAGAGTATTGAAAAAACTGACAAAAAAATACCAAAACCAAGAAGTCCAAAGAGTGCAATGACCTAAAAAGGTGATAGACGCTATTGTCATATTTAATTCCTAAATTTCTTATATGTTCTACATTAATTCGGAATATTAAATTTAATTGCAATTTATAATCAAAATTAAACAAGGAATGTTAAAATTCAATTGTATAATGCCTATCTGCAACATAGCGCATATAAATATATGTAATGTTGGTCAAATATAAAAAGATGAATAAATTTCATTGAATTAAGTCCTCATTATGAAGATATTCTGCAAAAAATGGCAATGTGGTTCAATATTTGCAGGTGTTGTCGCCCTCTTTGTTTCTCTCATTTGAAGAATATTATTTCACTCATTTATACTGTTTTAGATACACGCGCCGTTAAGAGCTGACGGCAATTGGACGACAGTAGCGGCTCGCGGGTTAGAATATAGGTGAAGAGTGTAAATATGTAAACAGAAAAAAGTAGATTGATTTTTCTTAAGACTTACCTATAGCCGAGCTTATAGCTATCTAATTCTTGTACACCCAATCAATTCTTTGATCATTTAGTGAGGCGTAGTTATCTATATATATCTTCATAAAATGGCTGGATTCTTTAGTTCTAGCAACAATTCTTTTTCGATAGAAATAGTTGCTAAAGATGAAAGTCTTTCTTGGGAAACAGTATTTCTTGAATAAGCCTTTATACGTTTAAGACACAAAACGCTTCTTTCCACTGACGGACTTGTTGATGGAATAGTTAAAATTATACAAAAGTTTGTAAGCTTCTGTAAAAATGTCTTTGTAAATATTCATTCAGTTTTTTGAGCAGTTCATGCAGCGGTATATTTCTGTAACTTTCATCACTATATAACAGGCAAAGTTCGTTTTAAGTCATTGATGTTTGGTAAATATATTTCCATAAAATTATTCCAAATTTTCAAAAGCATTAGAAGGGAAACATGAGCTATATTATTAAAACTTTGCAGTATCAGCAAGACAAGCAAATTGCAACTTTTCAGTCCTGAAATCTGACGTCTATTTGCATTAAAATATGGTCCAATATTTCATATAAAGGTGCTTATATCTTGTACTAAAGGCTTCGTTAGGAACCAGCATATTGTCATTCTGTAATTTTTAATTGTCATTCTACTTGCTTTATTAAAAATTGTCTTAAAAAAGTCATCTCTCTTTTCTTCAATATTCACGTTTTTTATTTGATGCACACAAAAATTAATATCTAATGATTTTTTCTGTAGGATGTAAAATCAAAATCATTCACATCATTTAAACATACTCTAGCAAGCTGGATCGATTTCTGTTTCGATTTTTCAGAAGTTATAATAAATTTAAACACTTCTTTCAGTTTATCTCAGTCCTGAATTATTGTATAAACTAATTTGGAATTGGAACGCCAACGAGTTTCTGCAATAATGGGTATACGTCTTGCGCTTCATTGTCTTTTTTTATATATTCATTCATATAATCAGAAATGCAAGTGATTTCATTTTGAGTGGTTTTTGAATGTTCACCGAATACATTTTTAATTTTTTCACAATGATTTCAGATCTCTAAAGGACACCTTAATAATAGCAATTCTAAAAGTTCTTTGAAATTTCCACGGTTTACGGAGTCTATGCTTTCGTCATGGACGCGAAATCTTAATTATTGCTTGCCATGATACAAAACTGCATCAATAACCGTCATTAATAAAATTCTGTTTAAACGGACGTTTTCATTAAATTGTAGTTCATAAAGTCTAACGATCTCTTTTAAAGCGTCGGCTATAGTGTTCTGGTTTTTTTCAAAATTTTTTAACAGTACTTCACATTTTAAATGCTTGGCAGAATCGGTATGTTTATGTAATTCCCTCGTAATATTTAAAATATCTACAAATAGTAAACAGGATATAGTTATCAATATAATTTTTGTAACATTGGGCTGCTAACATAACGATTTATAATTATTTGTGAACCAAGCAGACTTGAAATTTACGTTATAAGATTTCTTAATGTCTTTTTTGGCGAATATTGATAAATAGTCATAGGTCTTCCTTTCAGTAAAACGTCTTTTATCTTCGTTTTTCCAGCAACATGGTGTTTCCAACAAATTACAAATAATATCGTTAACTGGATTCATTATACATAATGTAAATTATTGTTTCATTTAATATCGTCACTATCAAAGTTGAAAAATCACTAATTATACGATCACTCAGTTGGTGAATCAACACATTAAAATCAAAAAAGCAAGAGTAAAAATGATGAAAACACAATGCAAATTCAGAAAATCACTTGAATTCAAAAACAGACCGCGCTTTATCTATATTAAATAGATGCAAATGCACTGTGCAGATAGCCGATAAAATCAGTCATATCAATAATTGCAACAGTACATGTTACTGACACCGCCAAAAAATAAAAACAACTACGCCTCTGTTTCAGATCCAATTCCACTCTTTGGACTTCTTGGTTTCACACACATACACATTAAAACTTAAGAAATAATGGTGGAACATTGTTAACTTCCAACAATAAAATAAGAACCATTGAATGTATACCCAATGAATGTAAACAAGATTAATCAGAATAGCCACCTTTCCTTATACACGAATAAAAAATACAATCATTCAATAACCACATCCAGTAATCAACTAACTGAAAAATATTCATAGCCACAGTCAGTGGCTATGAATATCATAGCCACATAAAATATCACTCAATGGCCACAGTCAGCAATCAACTATATCTTGTATAAACTGTATAATTAGTTTCTATAACATACCACTACAGGTCATGAAAACCTACGAGATCAATAAAACAACAGTCATATTTACTACACATCTATTATAATATCATTGTTATACATATTATATGTAAACAAAGTTTTCATATTAAAACGTAAAATAAAAATCAAATACCTACATGAAACTGTCAAAATCCTAATAATAGGAACATTAATAAAAAAAAAACTATTACTAATAATTATTCTACAACACAATACACAAATCTAGAAGAACACAAAGGACACGGACATTTTTCATAATTTCCCTCACTTCTTATTTTTGTTAGCAGTATTAATTTTTGGTATACGAAATGTAGAAGTGCCAACCACCTTGGGATTTTGCGCCTGCTCCGCTGGTTTACTTGTAGGTGTAGTTACCGCCAACTATGTATGTAAGCAAAAACAAATTTCAGACAAGGGAAAAATAAGTAGAAAATACTCAAAAAGAAGAACAATATGTGTGGTCTCAATAATTTCATACAGAAATTATAAAATTAGTCATAAACCAGATGTATTTTTTTATTTTACTTGCATTTTGTTATTTCAATAAGCCTGTCATTATTTGTTTTCATTAGTTTTTATAAAATTTTTAAGTGTTCTTTATGCACAAAAGAAAATGAATCATACAGGAACTAGCAAATATATGTATAAAAAAGCTGCAGTAATACTTCAATATAAACGGACCATTGAAAATGTTCAAACACAATATACAAACATACGCTGCTTCCTATAAGTCATCTTATAGTTGTAGCTTTTTATCATTACACTAGTACTCGAATGCAAATTATATTTCTTCATTTTTGAGTATTATCACTACATATTTAAAAAAAGATATTTGAAAATTATATAATCACATTGCTTGAAAGATAAACTATATAGAAGATTATTTTCTACATTAGAATGAAACTTGCTTTTGCTTCTTAAAATTTAACAAATTTAACATATATAAATTACAAAAATTTATATATTTTATTTTAGACATGAAATGCATATATTTGCAATATAATCCTCATTTAAAACTAACTACATTGTGTGTAATATACACATATTAAAACATAAATGACCTATTTAATGCAATACAATAAAAAAAATATATATATAACATTCACCAAATTAGTCATAATTCTTAATAATGAGACAGAACTTAATCTATATTATTACTGCTTACGTGCCTTCTTGCTTTTTGGCCCAGCACCATTCTTAACTGTCCCTCCAGTTCTTGTCTGACGTGTTGGAGTAGACGCTACAACAGGTTTCGGTTCTTCTTTCTTTTCATCTTTTTTAGCCTCAACTGCAGTCTCCTCCTCTTCTTCTTCCTCCTCTGCTTTATCTTCTTCAGGTTTTACATCTGTATTTATTACCGAAGGATCGCCTTCATCATTAACCTCCATAGATGTCTCCTCTTCATTACAAGCTTCTTCTGGATCATACATTTCATTATCTCCTAGAAACAAAATTTTCTATTATTTACAATGGAATATATTTTTTTTTTTTTTAGAAAACCAGTTATTTTATACACAAGAAATTATGGAGTAATCAAATTTCTAATTTTATATAATTATAAAAATAATGCATTAGCTAGCTATGAATATGTGGAATAATGTTAGCATTATTCCACATTAAAAGAAGAGTATTTCTCTTGGAATCTTACATCTTTTAGAATTACAGTTTTTAATGCATCTTATTCATAAGAAGCAAACCTAAAGTTTTACATATAATTTATAATCTATACTATGATTACTATCAGATTTGTATTTTTTTTTTTTTTATTTTATTAGTTATAAATTCCTATTCTTTCTTGATTTTAGAAAATGTAAACAAAATGAAAACAAATTAATTTATTCTTAATTTTCTTACGAATGTCAATGTAGGTACTATAGAGAAATATTTAAAATATACAGATCACATTTAACATTTAGTAAATTACCTTCCTCGACCTCAACCTCTTCAGTTTGAGATTCATTTTGAGTTTCATCTTGACCTTCTTCTTTTTTCTCCGACTCTTCAGTCTCTTTCTTCTCATCCTTTTTCAAATGTTGTTGTTGATACTTATGTTTGGCAGCTTCAATAAATTGATAATAATGACGTTTTGTCTTCAAATGTTCCTAAAAAATAATTTAATAATTATTTATTTGTACTTTATAAATGTTGTTCTCTATGTATGTTCCCTTTTTCAGTATCAATTTATTCACTATTTGTGCCATAAAACATGGATTACAAAATATAGTTACCTGTGCGAGTTGCTCATCTTCAAAACTTCTATCGCATAGTTCACACATGAAACCACTAAATGGTTTTAAACTTTTGGTTGAAACAGCACGATTAGATTTGTAAGCTGGTATAAGGTTCTGCAAACCAGCTAAATCATCAGTCAGTTCAAGAACTGGATTTTCCACTTCCATTTGTAAGGATTCTTCGAGTAAAGGTTCCAAATCCATTTCATCTCCCTTAATAATCAAATCACCATCTAAAATAATATACTCGTAAGTATAAAATATATTGCTCTGAAAAGAAGCATCTCACCAGCACCACCAGATTTGTCCTTCAGGGTTTCATTAAGTTTTCTTAAATGTTCAGGAGTCAAACGATGTTCAACCCATTCCATTCTTGCCGGAAATTCCTTGTCACACATATCGCAATTGGGATGCAAATAACGTTTAAGGCGTTGGTGACCTTCATTTCTAACAAAAATGAAAAAATTACATTAAGCAAGTTCATTAGAGGGTTTTCTTGAATTAGTTTATATTCTTAGTATCCGTCGACATACCCACCCGATTCCACCAGTGCGTTTAGTCATTATTTGAAACTACAACTGTTGTAGTGTTTAAATGTTTGTGATTTATAAGTAAATAAAAAACTGTTCGTAAACAATAAAGTGCCGAAATCAAGAGAACTAACAGAATTTGAGCATTCAAGAATTATTATATTACACTTGGAAGGATTATCACAAGTAGCAATTAGTAAGAAAGTTAATTGTTCAGTGTCATTTAGACGACGATAAAACGTTATAGGGAAGCAGGAGAGACACGATCCATGTCAGGACGAGGTCCAAAAAGGAAGACAACCGAAAGAGCAGACCGTTAAAAAGGCAATCATTAGTTGATCGTCGTCGGACTACTAGAGACTCTCTGGTGAATTAAAGCACGAATTTAGAATATCAGTATCGGCCAAAACTGTTAATAGACACCTTAGAGAAATTGATCTGTTGGAAATTGGTCTGTTGAATTGGAGATTTTTAGCCAGAAGGTCAAAAAAAAACCATAGTCGTCCAAAACCAACAAGGAAAAACGCTTAGCATTGGCTAAAAAGTACAGAACATGGACGGAGGCGGATTGGGAGAATGTTATTGGGAGAAGTAATATGGAGGTAAATGATACTTCATACATATATACAGAAATTACTAATAGTACATAGAAATTTTATAAGTATTATTTTCTCGGAAATTAAGATTCTTTTGGAAGTCAAATAATTAAATGGTTTTAATTTTATGAAAATTTGTTCTAGGTTTTTGGCTCACCTTGTGCCCTTTTTGTACGTCGAAGGCCCGGTGAAGAATATCGTGCAGATTGTATAGTACCCACTGTCAAACGTGGTGGAGGAAGCGTAATGTTCTAAGGGTGTATGACGACTACTGAGGTTGGAGAACTCTGTACATGCACTGGTCGGATGAATTCCAAAAAGTACACAACACTGCTAGAGCATGCTTTACTCTCCTCAATTGAAAAATTATACGGAATAAATACCGACTTAGTGCTTTTCCAACAGGATAATGCATCGTGCCACACTGCGGCATTAACAAGAGCATAGTTTCGTGAAAACCATATTGACCTCCTGGAATGGCCACCAGAGTCCAAATTTAAACCCAATAGTACATTTGTGGTCCATTATACAGTGAGAGGCCAACGCAACACAATACAAATCAAAAAGAGAACTGGAAACAGCAATTAAGGTCATATGGCGAAATATTTGGGCCTCAACATGTCAGGCATTAATTACCAGTTTACCTAAACGAATTGAAGAAGTGACAAAAGCTCACAGAGGACCTACTAGATATTAAAATTTGTAATGTATTCAATAAATATTTACACATCATAAGGGTTTTATTTAATCATTGTTAAAATTCAGTAAAACAGGAACTTTTGAGGGTACCTAATAATTATGTCCCCAACTGTATATCGTCTACTTATAATTTAATAATATATAATGTTACCAACAATATAAAGAAAAAATTAGTTTCTGTGAAAACCAAATTTCTGTAAAATTACTAGCAGTTACTAAACCTGAAGCAATGTGGCTCTATGTAATTTCTGAATAATTAACTTATGCCTGGATGGTTTATATCTTCACTAGCAAACATTGTCACGATCAAGTTTATTAAAACTAAGGGATAACATATATCTGAAAAATTGTATTAAATTTTGTATTGGTGAGTTTCACAGAGTAGGTAATGAGGTAAAATTTGTCATTAAATTATTAGTAAATAAAGGAGATTTGGGTGGATATCAACAAGGTACATTTGTTATAAACCCAAAAGATCAAACACTTTAGGATGAAAAGACGAGAATACATAATTAGAAAGCTCTATAATACAAATGCAAGTAATAGTACTTCAAATACGAAATTTAAGAATTAGGCTGCATTATTCAAAAACATAAATATTACCGAAACTTATACCACTACATACACATACTGCCATATTTCATTAGTATAATATAAATATATGTATGTATATGAAAACCACAATAATGTATATTCCATTTTAAATAGTTTTATTTTTCTATTTTACATGACATGGATAGCAAAAGGTGTAAAATTGAATCAAAAGTTTATATCAGGTGAAGTTTACACCAGATGTGTGGATTTTCACAATTTCACGACAATTCACCCTAGAAAGTCCTAAAATTCTACCATGGCATTCCAATGAATGCTTAAATAAAAAAGAAATGCTACCATATTTGGTCCATCTAACTAATAAAACAAAAGAAAATAAACAATTTTAAAACCTTAAAACGGACTTTTCCGCACGTAGAACATTTCTATCTCAAAATTGAGTGGCCGAGAAAAAATAAACCAACACATAAATGCAAAATGTGTTTTATGCGAGTTTTACTTTTTTCAAATAGTTCACCCTCATGTTTTCTCATGACCCATGTACGGGGTGGGGTATATCCTATCAACCTCAAAATCAAAAGATGTCGTCTCGTAGACATCCCTAATCAGAATGTCGAAATCCGATCGATCCGACATGATTTAATTGAGTGATCGTGCTAACAAACAAATTTCTCAAATAGTCCACCATTGTGCTTTCTCATGATCCATGAACATGGTAGAGTGTGTTCTATCCACCTCAATATCAATAGGTGTCGTCTGAGACGTCCCCAATCCGAACCAGTCAAAACCCGATTGATCCAACATGACTTACAATTAGTTATCGTGTTAACAAAAAAAATTTCTCAAATAGCCCACCGTCGTGCTTTCTCATGACCCATGGACAGGGTGGGGTGTGTCCTATCTACCTCAAAATCAATAGGTGTAGCCTGGAAGACGTCCCCGATTAGAATTAGTCAAAACCAGATCGATCCGACACAATTTAGTTGAGTTATTGTGCTAACAAAAAGATTTCTCAAATAGACCCAAGGGAGGGGGTGGTGTGTGCTATCCACCTCAAAATCAATATTTGTCATCTGGAAGACTTCTCCGATCAGAATCAGTCAAAACCCGATTGATCCGACACGATTTAGTTGAGTTATCGTGCTAACAAGAATAAATGCCGACAATGACGGACACACAAAGCAAAAAAATTTTAAAAACCATTTTTTTTTGTTTTTAGGTCGAAAAACGAAAAACTCAAAACAAATTTTGTTTTTTCATTTGTTCACAAACCAATCAAGTTGTACTTCGTCGCTTAAGATGCCACGTGTGCTAATTCACTTTTGGCAACTTTACAGGAGAATCAAACAACGTATTTCGCTCGCCTAAAATTGACTTTTTCGCAATTTGTTTTTATTAATTATGTAATGAAATGATCTCATTACATTAGGCGAGCGAAATACGTTTTTTGATTCTCCTGTAAAGTTGCCAAGTGAGTTAGCACATGTGGCATCTTAAGCGACGACTTACTGTCAGTACTGAGACAAACTACTAAAATGAAAATATTAGATTTTCTATATAAAAATTACTAGATGAAAAGTATGACTTAAAATGAAAAAAAAAAATTGAAGAGAAAATTCCAATTAGGAAAAGAATTATCTTGTATAATAAAGCTTTTCATAGCCCCAAATTGGGATCATGGGAGATACTAATAAACAAAACATTAACTTACTTGCGGTGAACTACAATTTTTCCCATAAATTTAAGATCACACATGTTGCAGTGACTTTCAGTTTCGACAAATTTATGGTACTTCTGAAGACGCTGCATACGGTTCCACTCAATTACCTTCTTCTCTTCAGCAAGCCGCATATTTTCTCTCAGAATATTTACAGTTATATGAATACTTTCTTCTAAACTGTTTAACATCTGCTTATGTGCTCTTCCTATTAAAAACAAAACAATTATAAACAAAGTTTAAGAAACATTAAGTTAGTATTAGTACTCACCCCTAATATGCTTTTGCATTGATTCACCATCCCACATTTCCTTATTACAAACGAAACAATTCAAAAATTTTACAGGAACTCCATAATAAGGCCCTTCTCTATTCTTCTCCTCTTTCTTTGTACCCTCTTCATTGTCCCCATTTTCCTTTTTGTCCTCTGCATTATTTTTCTCATCTTTCCAATCTCTCTTAGTTCCTTCACTTCCATCTTCATTGCCCTCATCTAAGGACAAATCAATAACGCCCTCAGGCTTTTTCTTTTCTTCTTTATTCTTCTCATCTTTAATGTTCTTTTCATTCTTCTTACCATCTTTTTTATCTTTTTTCTGATCTCTTGTGGGGGAACGTTTTCTGTTATCTCTATTTCTACGATTACCTCTATTGGCATCTAGAGAACGCCAACCTCCATTGCGATTCTATTAAATGGTTTAAAATATTATACAAATTGTATTAACAATTAAGGTCATTTAAGTAGTAACAGTTACTGAAAATATAGTTACATCTGTGGTACATAATAGAATTTTTAATGTAAAAATTGTTAAATATGTTTTCCATAAAATAATTTAATTATAGCCTAATTAAGACTAAATCAAAATATTAATACTGTTAAATACTCCTGATGGCTAAAGTTAAATAAATTAAGGCATAAAGATTACCATTAAGTTAAGATTGACGGTACAATATAATATATATAATACTAAAGTATTATAGATAAACATTAACAATCACTTCAAACAGCAGCGAATGTAATTTTGTATAGATAGTAACATGGTAGACAGCTGGTAGCATAAGGTTTTAGATTTCACAGCTAATTTGCTTCTACAGATAATTTGCCCTGACATGACGGTAAGCCCTTGAATAATGATGCTGATAAAGCCGTTTACTAATTTAAAACTATTATACATTTGCTAATAAGACATCAAAACAGTTAAATAATTGTGATAGCTGATTGGCAAAACGCTGAAAGGAAACTTACATTTTCATCTGAAAAGTACACACTTTTATCTGAAAGATACACACTTTCATATCTATCATTTATTAGTCAATCATACAATACAATACTTACATAATGGCTTTCATTGAACTATCTAATATATTTTTTTTATCAAATTTAAAAACAAGAGAAAATATGTACCGCAAAAGTAACACTAGATGGACAATTATTTTTAATTGAATTTTGCAATCCTTACTGTTAATCACTTCTGAAATTTTATTCGTCAAAAGAAAAAATATTTTATATTTATTTAAAATATATTAGAAATCAGTAAATTTATTATATGTATAAATCATAATCAAGTTAGGTTTTTTACTTAGGCATAGTATTTTCGATACTTACAATATTTTTATCTACTCTTATATCATTATTTGTAACTATTACATTAATATATTATTTACAGTTGGCTCAAGATATGTTAGAAATAAAATAATGTAGGCAAAGATATCATGGAACTCTAAATATTGATTTTATTCAACTTGAGTAGGAAAGCTGTTAAATTATTTCATAGTGCAGATTAGTCTTACAATTAATATAAAAAGTGGAACTTAAGTAGAACTAACTTAAACCTCATTTATCCCACTAAATGTGTTGTAAAAAAAAAAACCTTTACAAATAACTATTTACAGGGTCTGTTTATTGCTAATGTGGAAAAGATTTTGTGATATTAAGAATTGTGAGTGATAGAAGTTCGTGTTTAAGCATATATGGGAAAAAATTGCTCGGATGTAATGTAAGATATACTAAGAATTTTTGATGATTTCAACTACCGCGACAATGATGATGGACAAGTCCAACGTCATTGTCGCTGTGAATACTATGACACTCATCAATTGAATACTATTTTAGACTTTAAAGTGCTACAATATAAACAATCATGATATTGAAATTTTTTATTTTCTTTGTATGAATAATTACCTTATGATTGAATTAATCAATCAGATAAAGAAATTCCGCATTTTCTCAAATTTAGAATCCTTAAATTCACTATAAAAAAATATATCTCCTTCCAAGTAAATTTTTAAGTATCGATAGTAAAACGTCTTAATATATCAATTATTGATTATTATTATTAATATATTTACTTTATATTAATAAAAAAAAATGTGTCATTATTTTCTTTCACAAAATTGAAGATTATTCATTATTGGAATGGACATAATAAAAAAGAAATCACATAAAAATAATTTTCTCAGAAGTCAAAAAATATTTACGAACAGAATCAATATTAGGACATTACGTGATTAATAAAAAAAATCAAATAACTTTTGAGATCTCTAAACAATACTTTTGGGCTATCAAATATATTTTTTGTATAAGGCAGGATTATGCAATTGATTTATAAAATTTTAAGTAAAACATTTTATATAATATAATTCAGAATTTTATTAGAAAACAATAGTACTATTTTAGTACTATTTACTCAGATATTTTCTTTTACAATAACCAATACAATATTTGACAATATTGTTTAATCAATTAATTAACTCGAGCATAAATATTTAAAACAGACTGTAGAGGACATGCAGAAGTCAAACAGGAATTCACAAAATTGAAGGGAACTTACGCAACGACATATTTGACGAATTATTTGGCACACATGTAGTGATAGTTCTGTAATGGGTTCTTAACAATTGTACTTTATAATACTCAGCATCTCTAAAGATCATACTGCATACTAGAAGATGTATTAAATTACTTCTTTATGAACTATGCAGCATATTTATTAAAACAATCAATTTCTCTTCCTAAATGTGAACTTGCTATGC
The DNA here is from genome assembly GCA_037954035.1 of Rosalia funebris. NCBI lineage: Eukaryota > Metazoa > Arthropoda > Insecta > Coleoptera > Cerambycidae > Rosalia > Rosalia funebris. The sequence continues at coordinate 2,561,370 of JAZFAV010000033.1, forward strand.
CATATCTCATTAGTAACATTTATAGACTAGGTATTCAGTATTTGCGGACATTTTTTGTCCTAATAATCAGTTGTGTCAACTACATATTTCTGTCTACATCTTCTAACTACTGTCATTGAAATCTATTTAGTTATTAATAGCAATGGCAATAATAATAGCAATGGGTTAAATGAAGATAAAAATTACAATTGAGGGAAACTCAAGAAGTTCTTCTAGAGCTACAATTATTAAGACAATTTTTAATTAAGAAAAGCAAAAGACAAAAAAGTTAACTTAATAATACATTATATAGGATATTTCGTATAGGAAGTTAAAGACTTCCAAATCTACTGATCTCTTTTCATATATACATACAGGATGTTACTAATAAATTGTTATTATTAATCAGCAAGGCTACTTATTTATAAACATATTGATCAACAAATTATATATTTACATTAGCTAATTCACATATTAACTTAATAGATGTATATCACTATTATCTTATTATTTACAAAGATAATACTGTTTAACCCTACATTGAGATTAAATTATCTGTGGAAAGCTCATTAAACACCACAATTGTATGTGATACTCTACACTACGGAGTTTCAAAGAATACTACATATTATCACTATTGAAAGACACTGTTCGAAATATATCATTTTCAAATTGCCTTGCAACGTATGCTATATTTTATTGCACCCTGTACATATTTCAGTTAAAGAATAGTTACATATACACTACCTCATAATTTTAATATAAGTTTTCAAATACAGAAAATATAAATACTAATTACAAAAACTCCAGAGTAATAAATACAAACCTTGGGTCACCTGTCTCCTCTGCAATATTATGTATAAAAATATATATAAAATAAACGAAAATATAAAAAAAAACTATATACTACGAATATTCAGATTTCCTATTTTTATCAGCAGTTAATATCTTATGGAAATATTTTTTTTGATAAATAGTGAAAGAATAGAAAAAGAAGATAGATGAAATTAAAGTTGCCTCAATTGTTTAATAATCATAAATTATGGAACCTGATATTATGTGCCTACTCCAGTAAATAGAGGCAAATGGGTTTACTCCATGGTCTTCACTAGGTACAGAAGAAATACTTTTCATGGTCAATTTAAGAATCTCTTGAAACACTTGAGGCAACTAATAATATATTACTTTTTTTATATATAGTAGGAGTAGACTAAGTACGATATAAAATTTTGATTAACATGTTAATTTGATGACTCTCAACCTATTCATCAGAATATAAACATACCAATAAATATAATATGGACAAATTTTTATTTCACAAGGAAACCTTTGTCCGTTGTACTAGAAAAATAAGTAAATCATACCTTACTGTAAGGTTCATGTCGTCTGAAATCACGGCCTCTGTTACCAAACCGATTAAAATCTCGGTCTTGATTAGAAAAAGCAGGAGACGTACTCAAAGAAAGTAACGATGGTGGATTGTTCATTGGTTGTTGTTGAGGTTGTAGTAAGCTAGTTAAAGCTAGAGCAAGTTGCTGGGGGTTGGAGGTTATTTGGGAAAGTAACCCCTGATTCATAGAATTATTGGAAGGCATATTCCCTTGCCAAGGGCTAACGCCGCTTCCTTGAAATGGTTGATGCTGAGAAAAAGAGCGATTGCCTCTCTGGCCACCGCCCATTCCACCCATTCTTCTATTTGCCATGATAATTTGAACTAAATACAGCAATAACAAAGTGAATTAATTAAGTAAAAAATGTGGTGGCTTGCTGGCGAACTGACGCCGATTTTTTTTAACTTTTTAAGAAATATATTTTTATGAAATAGGACATAATGAATTGTTTTCTTACCTTATATCGTCACTTGAAGAAAGAGCAAAGGATAAGTTTTATAAAAATTCACTGTAACGTAGAATTACGCCTATAATGACACCGACAAACGCCTGACAATTATGCGACTGCAAGGTAACAAACGAGAGACGCGTAATGGCGAACGGTAAAATCGATAGCCTACGTGTGTTGAACAATCGCAGGATGCTACGAAGCGGATATGACAAGCTTAGGCGGCAATATTAAAATTCAAGTGAGAAGGAAAAAATTAATTCGTCAATATTAGAAGTTCAAAGTGACTATTCTTTAGAATATACATATCCAATTAAAAATAGCTTATCATAATATATATGTATTTAACATTAAAGAAGAACGTAGTTAATTGTTTGATATTAAATATATATTTATGGCATCCCTTAAGTGCAGCACGTCATTGATTTGGTGGATAATGGATTAGTTGGTAATGTTGGCTATATTTGTGGTCCCTAAGTCAGCTAACTTCGTATTTATGTAGCAAGTAAAGAGGACATTTTCAATTCATCACGTCAGTGATTTTTGTTAATACAGCATGTCAGATTGGGACACGGTTACAATCTTAAAAAAGAGAGCTCCAAAGGCCTCGGCAATGAAAAGTGAACAAGCTGTTAATGCGGCCCGCAGACAAGGAGTCGCAGTCGACACACAACTGAAATGTAAGATTCTAGAATTTTCTCTTTCATATAAAAACCTATGTTTTTATACATATCTAGGGGGTGCAGGCAGTAACAAACAACATGTGACCACAAAAAACACAGCAAAACTTGATCGCGAGACAGAGGAGTTAAAACACGACACTATACCATTGGATGTTGGAAAGTTAATTCAGCAAGGTCGTCAGGCTAAAGGCTTTAGCCAAAAAGATCTTGCTACAAAAATTAATGAAAAACCGCAAATAATAACTGATTATGAAGCAGGACGAGGTATTCCAAATAATGTCATTATAGGAAAAATTGAGAAGGCCATTGGTATTAAATTAAGAGGAAAAGATCGTGGTAAACCACTCTTACCCCCAGGAAGCAAGAAATAAACACTCTCCTGGGGGTATGAGAAATCATCGGAAATCACGACTGTCTTGCGATTACTGTTATATATATATAATTGGTCAGAAATTGTAGGATTCCTGCATTTATTGTAAGAACCCACACTGTTTTTTTTTTTATATATAGAATACACATCAAATGTTTTAACAATAACATCTTAGTAATAAATGGTCTTTGTGTACTATTTTAGATAGAATTTAATTAGTTGTATCACTACCATTTTTTTAAACAAAAGGAAAAACAACTGAAGAAATAGTACCGATACCAAGCTTTTGTTTTCAAAAAGCTTTTTTATTTCTATACTTTTCTATCTTCTTTTTTTTTTCATTTTAATCAAATATGTTATTCTACATCAGCAATTTATATAACATTTTAGGATTAAATTAGGAAAAACATTGAAAATATGAGTTATTATATGTATACAATGTTGATGTTCATCTAGCATGTTTTGAAAAATATTTTTTTAACACATTGTGTTCCTAAAGATCGTATTAATTTTAATAACCAATAAAAGGTGTACTTGATTAATTTCTTTATTTAACATATTCCCCTGGAATAAAATGATTTTACATAATTTTAAATGTATTTTTCTGGAACTGTTAACTGGAAATTCATTAAATACATATTTCTGCTAATCTAATTGTTCTAATTATTTTATGATTAGTCCATAGTCAAAGGATAGGCAAGTGAGGGTTTGATATATAAATATGCAAGAAGCAAATATTACATGGTATACAAAAATTTGCCACAAATATTCAATATATTATCTGAAATACTTGCTAAAATTATAGATCAGTATGAATTTGGCGCATAATAAAAACTATGAAGGAAGATCTTAATTCTTAGAAAGTACATGTTTTTTATTCTCCATGCACTTATCTTTATAGCTAGGTTGAATATCTTAACAACTTGGTAATATATTCATGTCTAAGGTTTAAAAAATCCAATAATTATAACTGATAATAGCTTATTATTGGCTTTAATTATTGAATCATGTAGTTTAAAGCTGGTAATGTTTCCTTATGGAGATATTAGTTTAATTCCTATAAAAACAATACATACACGGAGTAGAATATATAATCCAGAGTTTAAGACATTTAAATGATTAGGTATTCAAATTTATTGGGATGGCCAAATCTGAGGGTAAATTATTGTAATTGTGTCTTAGAAAGTCCCCCTAGCGCCCTGGATTGATCTAGCATCATAACGCTAATCACTTGGAGCTGATCTAGATTGACGGCCCAGAGCTATCAGGACGTGTTCGATTGTTACATTAGTCGGCGAGGTGTATTGTGGTTGTCCCCAGATTAGTAGAATAGCTTGGAATAAAATTCACCCTCGTAGAAATAAAGACATATTAAAAAATATGAATTATTCAAAATATATTATACATCTACTTCATTACTTCAATTTATATAAACTAACATAACTATACATCTCTATGTCGACCTAGTTCGTCTTATTATTTTATATAATTATACTCATTATAATAATGCGTAACCTATGCATATACAATGTACTATTTCTACAAAGATTAATGTTTTTTTTTTGTATTTAATTTGTTTCTTAGAATGTGGTAGGAGTCCAGCACAAAGCATATGTCATATATTGCAATTTCAAGTGGAATTGAGGCATCACCCAGCACACCAATGTGTTTTTGATGCTGTACAAACATACATATATGTATATATATATATATATATATATATATATATATATATATATATATATATATATATATATATATATATATATATATATATACATATATATATATATATATATATATATATATATATATATATATATATATACATATATATATATATACATATATATATATATACATATATATATATATATATATATATATATATATATATATATATATATATATATAGATATATACACATATATATATAGATATATATATATATACACATATATATATACATATATATATATATATATATATATATATATATATATATATATATATATATATATATATATATATATATATATATATAGATATATACACATATATATATAGATATATATATATATACACATATATATATATACATATATATATATATATATATATATATATATATATATATATATATATATATATATATATATACATATATATATATACATATATATATATATATATATATATACATATATATATACATATATATATATATATATATATATATATATATATATATATATATATATATCTCAACTATCCAGAAAACGATTCATTTCATCGTCTACAAGGACGATGTTACGTAGAACCTACGAGCAATAAGACCTACGAGCAAAAAGACAGAACACAACCATCTATATAAATAAATAAAATCAATTAAACATCCTATGACAGATTGGACTAGGGAGTATGCTACCACGCATAAATGTGTGGCAAAAAATATATTTCCTAGTAGCGGCGTTCCCATCGGGATTGTGTTGCTTTCTCTTTTCAGCTACGAGTGTCCTTTTCTGTCAGTCTACAGATGGACGAGGAAAGGTATAGCGATTGAAGAGAAAGGATGGGATAATCCCAATGCCAGCGCCTCGAGTGCCGTTTACAGTCCTTCCTTAATTATTGAAATAAAATCATTGCACAAAAAATAGGCATGAAGAAAAATATCAGTGTTATATAACAATAGCGTTTTAATCGGCAAATAGGTATATAAAACATGTTACAATTTCAAGATGTGTTTTATTTTATCGATATAGTGCAATCTCATTGCTGAATAAAAATGGTAACTACCACAAGCAGTTCACGGTTTTCTCTATCTTATTTGAACCATAGATGTATGAAATTTCATATATACAAGGTGAGTCTTGAGTTGTACATATACTTTGACCACTTACTGTCTCTATATCTAGTGAATGATTATAGTGAAAGCTATTTTTTTATAACATCTTTATTGCCGGGGTTATTGAATTTTTAATATTTAGAAATATTTTCTGAGCATTTTGAGAACCTCTGATTTATTGGATCCAGTATATCTATGGTATAAGCAAGAAGTATAGAGAACAGGAGAGATAACTCGAGTGGTGGGGGTAGGACGAAAAACGTCCGCACCATGGCGGTCCTTGAGTAGAAACGAGGGAGGTTATGTTTATTTTTGTTTACTGTGTTTTGAAAGTTTTGAGCGTTTCCAGTTTTTCCGTTAAATATGTCAAAAGTGTCGAGATATTGTTGCGTTACGAATTGTTCCAGCAAAAGCCCTGATTGTGTCATAAATAAACGAACAATTTTTAAAGTTCCTGAGGTAAGTCTTTCGATAAACAAGTAAATGTTTGTATACACCGATAGTAACGCTTACTTTGTAGTAAATAGTAAAAGTGCAGTGTAATGTAGAAGTAAATTATCAAATAGTAATTTACAACTCAATTTCGTTTAAGGACTGTGAGACACGAGAAAAATGGTTGGAGGTGCTGTCACCGTATTACCTTAATATTATGCAGCTCAAGGAAAGAATACTTTATAATAGTAGAAAAAGAAAACTCAAAATACCAGTTTTCCTTCACTTAACGATAATGAATTTGAACTTCCCACAGAACGTTTCCGTAATAAGATTTTTAGTTATCATAGTTTTTTAGTAAGAGGTAACATCCTATATTATTTTCCAGATGTCCTTCCAATAAATGAAGACAAGTACCTTAATATTATGCAGCTCAAGGAAAGAATACTTTATAATAGTAGAGAGAAAACTCAAAATACCAGTTTTCCTTCACTTAACGATAATGAATTTGAACTTCCCACAGAACGTTTCCGTAATAAGATTTTTGGTTATCATAGTTTTTTAGTAAGAGGTAACATCCTATATTATTTATTTTATATTATTATTATGGCCTTTTAGTTAAATTGAAAAAGTTTAACTACAGTTAGTTAGCTAAAGTTAGTTAGATAGTTTAGTTTAGTTCTTTAGTTCAAAACTTTAGTTCTTTTCATTGCAATGTTATTTCTTCGCTTACATTAGAATACAACTTATAATTTCAATTTTCTTAAATAAATAGTTTTGTGACATTTCTTGTTTTATTCCTGTACCCTTCAATTTATGTCTAATTACTAACGTTAATTCTGAAAAATTAATTGATTTTACATCACACACTGTATTGCCTTCATAGTACACTGATTTGAATAAATTGTACTCTTATTGAATGCTTTGTTTTTACTGAAGCAACATACAAAAAAGTCAGTAAATATGTAATGTTATTACCACAAAATCGCAAATTTTAAATTAACCGAATATATACAGTTGATTAGTAATTGTTTAAAAACAACTTCACATTTCATACAATAATAGCTCACAAGCTAATTTCACAGGAAAGCTATCGGTTACTTCTTGGGTATTTGAAATATCTTGTACAGACTTCGGCACATCCCATTCCATCCATTCCAAATATTCACTGTGTAAATACACATTCACATTCAACTTCTTATCAATGCATATGTTTAAATTGGTGTCCAAACCAGACTCAGCATACCATTTTTCGCTTGGCAGTTCAATGGAGTGTCTGTTGCTTTGTAAACTTTCAAACAAAATATTTCCTTCCGAGATCGAACACTTCTTCATTTCTCCATGCAAAAGTGATCACAGTTCGACATTTTCAATGCCACTTGTGGCCATGGTTAAGATATGTAATCTTCCTGTGGATGATTAAAACTCGTTAGACTAAAAAGCTCATTATGTTATTTCATTTCCACAAAGCTAAATTATCATCGATATCCTACTCGTGGCAGACATAAAAGAAAATTATAATTGACAGATGAAGAATGCAATAACATTTCTTGCTCTAAAAGAAAAGCATTAAAAACTATTATTTTTTGTACATACTATGTATTTAGGACTGAAAATACTGTATCCCAATTTTCATAGCGTGTTTTCACCAAACAATTCGGAAACAACAATTGTAAAGAAATGCACGCGAAAATTGTTTACTGTTTACATAATGAGGAGCAAATGAGCACAATAGAACCCTAACACTACATTTAAATAGTGAAGACCCGTGATAGACGAGGATAAACGGCATTCGCACATGCGCAGATCCCGCGCGATTCTACGCGAGGCTGCCATATTGGCGCCGTTTTTCGTCCTACCCCCACCACTGATTTTTCGAGGAGCTATGTCTCCTTACTCTCTAGTCTTCTGGGGTATAAGTTACAACCAAGAAGACTAGAAAACTTAGTCTTCTTGGTTACAACCGTTACAACCAAGAAGACTAGAGAGTAAGGAGACATAGCTCCCTGAAGAATCAGCGGTGGGGGTGGCACGAAAAACGTCGACAATATGGAAGGCTCGCGTAGAAGCGCGTGGGATCTGCACATGCCGTTTATCTTCGTCTATCGAGGTTTCTCTCTCACACTATCAAAATGTTGGGTTCCATTGAGCCACGATCAGGGCTTTTTCTGGAACAACTCGCAACGCAACAATATCTCGACGCTTTTGACATATTCAACAGAAAAATTGGAAACGCTCAAAATACAGCAAACAAAGATAACCTCGCTCTGTTCTACGCAATGACCGCCATGATGAAGCACAGTGCGGACGATTTTCGTGCTACCCCCACCACTCGAGTTATGTCTCCTGTTTCCAGTCTTCTTGGTTACAACAAAGTAGTTGGTGTGTTAGCGATACTTCTTTGATATGTCGAATTCAACGTTCTTTGGACACGATCAACAAATTTGTACCATTTCGTCGGATCGTGGATGGCAAGTTTAGTTAAAACAGGAATTACGATTCGATGTACTCGTTCGATTTGACGATTGCCATGGGCTATGCCAGTAATTATCGTCAGATGACTTATATTTTCAGCAATACATTAATGCCTAAATTTATTGGCTGTAAAGGCAGTCCCTCTATCAGTTATGACTCGTGCTGGATTACCAAATATTCTTTCTTGTTTTACCAGGTAATTCACTGTCTCCTTTGATATGGTAGATTTTGTCGGATACAGCCACGTAAACTTGAAAAATCATCGATAATGGCCAAGAGTTGCTGATAATTTTTATTGGTCGAGGGAATAGGACCTAAATGATCGAGGTGATAGGTATGTAGTGGGCGCTCTTGCTTTGGTAGTGGATGTGAGAAACCCTCTATCTTTCTTTCCTACTACCTAGTATACACGGTATATATTTTCTAATGTAATTTTTTTTGTAGAGTGTAGCACAGTGGTAATCAGCGTTTATAAATAAAGCAATCCACAAGTTTTACTAGTTTATTTTACAACCTACAGACAGTTAGTTACACACACTTATAAAAACGTACAAAATTGACCATAGATCATAAAAAGGTATTATCTCCTCATCTTCCACAGACCGACAGCGACCACGGACTCAGTCAGGCGTGCGTTCAGTAACCATAGAACAGAATTGTCTCTAACAATTTTCGACCGTCTCTTTCACCTTCGCTACATAGAAATCCTTCTTTATCATCATTTCGGGTTTCTTGACACCAAAATGACCATTTTCATGCGCTTTCTTATCGCTTCATTTTGCATGGCTTTAGGAACTACCAATAATTCTTGTCCGCTTTCATATTTATATAGAATATCGTGCATCATGAAATAATCTTCATACTGTTCGCCCGTTTTTAATATCTCTTTTAAAGCTACTAGATGTTCATCCTTATCCTGAGCCAATTGAATTCTTTTGATTAATCCGTTTTCTTCAGTTAAAGTCATCATCATAGGAGATCTGCTTAAAGCGTCTACGTGTAGCATACAGGTTCCTCTTCTATGTTCTATGGTATAGTCGTACTCTTCCAAAAGCAGCGCCCATCTGGCTATTCTGGTTCTTACATTTTTGTTTAATCCGTCGTTTTCTAAAAGGCAGAGCAGTCTGTTATTATTTTGAATTTAATTCCTAATAAATACACACGGATTTTTTTCACAGCTTGAATAACGGCTAGTACCTCTATTTCATAGCTGTTATATTTCTCCTCGGCAGGCGTTGTCTTCTTACTCATATAATAAGTAGGATGAAACTTCAAGTCAATGTCTGATCTTTGCATTAAACACGCACCGTATCCATATTTACTAGCATCTATATAAAGTTCAGTCTCACACCCCTGTTGGAAAATATATAAAACAGATTCGCACGTGAGTAGTCTTTTAAGTTCATCGAAAGACTTCTACTGATCTTCACCAAAGATGAACGGCTAATCTTTCTTCAATATATCACTCAGAAGCTTCGCAAATTGAGTACGCAGAAATAAATTTCCGAAAATAGCCCGTCAATCCGAGAAAAGACTGCACCTATTTGTGAGTCATAGGCACTGTAAACTTTCGTATAGCAGTAGTTTTCTCTTCAGATGGCTGAACTGTTTCTTGTCATATGCCTCCCTCTGAAAATGAGTACTTCTATGAGTAACCTCGATCCGTGACGCGATTGGTTCCCCGCTCGGCGCATCCATTTTGGAGCGCATCGATCTACGAGCAAAACTTTGCTCGTAGGCATCGATACAGGCAATCTCTGACCTCTGACCTGTCCCTTTCTCTGTCGTTCGCTTCGCTTCGTGTCCTACACTTGGCCTAGCTTGCGCGCTTCGCCGTTCTTATCATTTACGCCAGTCTTCGACTAGATTCTGCAGCGAAATTTCTGGTGAACTGTGCTTCACACAGAGATTATTAACCACGACAAAAAAAATCAACAAAAAGTCGTCGCACGACGCATTTAACGCCGACGATCACGATCGCCACGTGGCCGCGCCATTTTAGTGCCGTTGACCCACGCCACGTGGGCGTCCATCACGATTGGTAGCGGTCTTCTACTGCGTATCAATCCACCGATTTAATAAAGGCTTCGTAGAATATCCAGGTGAGTTATTTAATCGAGTATTTTATCGTCTTCAAGGGCCATCAGACGCCGGGGTGACGCCATCTTGGGATTTCATCGTCGCCACGTGGTCGAGGCGACGCCATCGTCGCCACGTGGTCGAGGCGACGCCATCGCCGCCAAGGGGCAGCTGCAGCTGTTATCCAGTTATCTACGCCAGGAACGAGCTAGAGTGTATCGCCTAGCTTCGCTATCGCCAATTTACTCGGTGAGTTATTTCTGCCTAGAGCTTTATATAACCCGTGTTTAATTTTATTCCAGGGTCAGTACTGGGAAGAAATCCTGCAACTAGGTGTGACATTGCACTAAGTCCCCTAGCACCTACATACAGGGGTTACGATCCCTGGTGACCACCTACCGCTAATCAAGGCGCGCTATACCGTTGGGATCTCTGCTTCTTGGACGTGGCATGAAACACTGCTCGTACTTGAAGTGGATATCTCTTCCGAGGGGCGCCGGCTAACAGGTATTAGGTCGGAAGGCCGGATCCTCCGAAGCCAACGTGGGAAAGCGCGGGAAGCCGCACTACGTTTAGAATCCAGCCGCGTATTTCGTACGTTCCCCCAGGTTCATCGTCCACATCGAGTAGCCCCAGGCGAGGCTAACGCTGTATGGATAACCAGCGGGAACACTACTTTGCCGAAGCCATGGAGACAAGGAGCGGCCGGGTTTTAGGAGCCCCCGACGCTCGACACACGCCGGTGTCGACCTCGACACCCAACCTCAACGAGGGAATAACCAGCCAGCGGGTCTCTCCACCAGCGCGGTTGCGAACGGCCGCATCGAGGATATGGGAAGCCTCGTCAACGTTTCGCGGAGAGGCGCATCCACCCCCAGGAACGCGAAGTGGGGCGGCGCCTAGCCGCGAGATCATCGACGACGAGGGCGCGGTGTCCAGGAGTTCGAGAATGGCGACTCCAGCGGGCCCCGCCGACTCGCACAACACTCAACCGGTGCTGGTACTACCAGTTTCCGCCGCCCGCGGAAATGAGGGAGCGGGAGATCGACGACATTCTTCTTGGATAATAAAGCCTAAAAACTCTCCTTCTCAATAATCGGCATTTCTTCAGCAAGACCATGGTCTCTTGCTGTTTCTAATACTGTCCTTAGTCTTTCTACTCCTTCTTCTTCGTCTTTGCTGGGTATAATGACATGACATCCATATAATATATGGCGATTCCAGCCATTGTTAGGGGTCTAAATATGTGATTAATGAATCGCTGAAATACGGCTGGGCTATTACATAACCCAAACGGACATTTCAAAAATTCATACTGGCCGTTATGCGTCACAAACGAAGTATATTTAATACTGATTTCCTCTACTGCTACATGGAAAAACCCATTTTTCAGATCAATTGTACTGAAAACCTTGGCAGGTTGCAACTTATCCAAAACAACTTCTATCAACGGCAACGGGAAGTGATCTTTTACGACGTTCTTATTAATCCTTCTATAATCACAACAGATTCGTGTCTTCCCATTCTTCTTTCTCATCAATACAATTGGACTCGAGAAATCTAAAGAACTATTTCTAATTATGTCGTCATCTAACCATTCCTGTATCTGATTTTCAACTTCTATTTTCTCAGGTACTAATAATCGTCAAGGTCGTTGATATATCTTCTTCATTTTTTATAACTATTTTTATTGCAATATCCGTGGTTTTAGTCTTTTTAAGTTCGTAATCTTGTATAAGCGTATTCACAGCTTCCTTTTGTTCTAAATCCGCAATACGTTCTAAGTCCAATAATTCTTCGTTTTCTGCGTCGTTACTCATAGTAATTTCCATTATAAAGTTCGTTTTCTCTTTTTTGTACACTACTATACCCTCTTCTCGCATGCTGATTTCAGCCTGCTCTAATAGATTTGCTCCTATTATGGCCCTAAAGCCAGTCGTATCTGTGGGAATAACATGGAACATCAATATAAAGTCCTCATCATTTACCAAAACATTTTTGCAAAACGATTCAAGGGTCGACACTTTGCTTCCTCCTATTCCCTTTATAGTTATAATATTTTCAGCTAACTGGATGTCAGGGAAATACGTTTTGAAATATGTTCTCTAACTGCACTTATGTCACTTCCGATGTCGAGCAACGCCAGTAACTCAACAATCCTTAATCTCATAGAATACTTTGGAACTACTTCCATAGTATTAACGTCTGCTGATGTGTTCGGTTTGACATCCCTGTTTGGCATCGTCGTCTGTTTTTTGGGACACTTCACAGATACCTGACCAAATCGACCACAACTAAAACATTTAATACCCTTACTTTTGTGAGGACACTCTTTGAACTGGTGACCCTTTTTCCCACAATTATAGCAAACTTCGGCTTTTCCTCTCTCTCTCTCTCTCTCTCTCTCTTCACATCTACTTTCTCTTTTTCACTGCTTTTAAATTACCTTTAGTAATATTATACTCAATATTTGGAATGTTACCCAACGTAGCCATTTTGTTTTATTTTCTTTTAAATAAAAATTACAACACCTAACTATTGTGAGAATGCGTCACTATGCTTCTAGATAGTAAATCGAAAAATCAAAATCTTAAAAATAGCCTTAAATAATTTTATACCTCTTAATACAGCATCTAGTAACACGGAAAACGGCAGCAAGTCAATTAAAACTATATAGAAAAATGACTATCTACAAGCTATATTCCACGAACATTCAAATTAATTTACTTCGTGGAGTGATTATATGTACGCTTACAAACAATATATTCAAGAGATATAACACGATCTTTTATGCATAAATAAACATCTAAATGTTTAATTTTAAAGTATTGTAAATTTCTCTAAAATACACGAAAGTCTTTGGTACGCCTCTTAGGTCGCTTCTCAGGATATCTCTCCTCAAAAACTAACCGAAACGATGCCTCTGGACAACAGCTTTAAGTAAAGTTAATAAACATGCATCCTACCTCTGGTAAAATTTTAATTATTTACACCTGCGACAGAATTACTCCTTTGTCTTCCTACTTCTTTTGTACCAGTTTCGATGGAATTCGCAGCTAACGGCTTGGTAGAAAAGCAGTAGGCAACTAGCAATACAGTTTACAGGATACAATTTCTCCACAAAACAGCCATGGTTCTCGAACACTCGGTTTCAGTTTTTTTCCACTGCGCATCGCTGAATTGTCCGACTAAAATGGCCGTGATCAATTCTATCAATCTTACAAACAAGTCTATGAACGTATCAACGTAAAGTAATTGCACATGCGTGATGGCACAGCTTTTACAAAGTTCAACATAACACTGGTGAATGTTCAATAATTTTAGTTTTTCCACGCTTTATTTTATAGTTTATTACAAACTACGTATTTTTGCCGTTCACTAGTCGCGTACTGTCTTTTTGTTTTGCTCGATTTTTATTTGATGAACTCGTCTTTGTCCTATGCAGTCTTACGCAACTACGTCACAATTTTTAACCGAACAAGCGGATCAATTTTTCTATTCGTCTTTAGTGCACTAGTGCATTTATTTAATTCACCACTCTTTTTACTTTTATTGTCTATATCCCGGCTGAGCCCCCAAAATTGTAGGCTTTATTTTAGGTCTAGGGATCATTTAATAAACAGGGCCGGATTGAATGTTACAGATAGACAATATATTCCAGGAACTAAATGTACACAGCACAATGTTGAAATAAGACAAACACTTAATTTCTAAAGTAACGTCCCATCTAATCACCGGTCTTAGCACTCGCGATCGGCACTTTTTGTTACACAGGGCAACCGTCTTACTCAAGAAAATGCTAAAAACGCCTTTCCTCAATTGGCGGCTTCCAATCGACTGACTTCTCAAACATCCAGAAACACTGTGATGAGCATTCGGGGACTTACCAATAGACAGGTAATGAGGAAGAAATATATGTGAATAAATAAACTAGAAACAAAAACTAAAACTCTTTTCCTACATATATATATATATATATATATATATATATATATATATATATATATATATATATATATATATATATATATATATATATATATATATATATATATATATATATATATATATAGAAGCCTTACATTTTAGAACTCATATCTCGTATTTTCGAACAATAGACTATACTAGTGTTATTTAAAACTTCCAAATTAATGTAAAAGTGTAGTACTAAATGTATCAGAATTACACAAATGAAAAGGAAAGGTTTTTTCTCATCGTGTAATTTGGAATTACAATACACTAGTGCTGTAAACGGAGGAACCTACCGATTATATACCTACATTCTATTTTATCCGTGCAGTATTACCCATGCCACAGAACAATCTAATTATGTGTTTTATGCTACGAGCAAAGAGACTTTTGCTCTTAGGTTTTATGCAAGAAGACTAGAGAGTAAGGAGACATAGCTCCTCGAAAAATCAGTGGTGGGGGTAGGACGAAAAACGGCGCCAATATGGCAGCTTCGCGCGGGATCTGCGCATGACGTTTATCCTCTTCTAGCGCGGGTCTTCACTATTTAAATGTAGGGTTAGGGTTCTATTGTGCTCATTATGTAAACAGTAAACAATTTTCGCGTGCATTTCTTTACAATTGTTGTTTCCGAATTGTTTGGTGAAAACACGCTATGAAAATTGGGATACAGTACTTTCAGTCCTAAATACATAGTATGTACAAAAAATAATAGTTCTGAATGCTTTTCTTTTAGAGCAAGAAATGTTATTGCATTTTGTCATCTGTCAATTATAATTTTCTTTTATGTCTGCCACGAGTAGGATATCGATGATAATTTAGCTTTGTGGAAATGAAATAACATAATGAGCTTTTAGTGTAACGAGTTTTAATCATCCCCAGGAAGATTACATATTTTAACCATGGCCACAAGTGGAATTGAAAATGTCGAACTACGATCACTTTTGTATGGGGAAATGAAGTGTTCGATCTCGGAAGGAAATATTTTGTTTGAAAGTTTACAAAGCAACAGACACTCCATTGAATTGCCAAGCGAAAAATGGTATGTTGAGTCTGGTTTGGACACCAATTTAAACATATGTATTGAAAAGAAGTTGAATGTGAATGTGTATTTACACAGTGAATATTTGGAATAGATGGAATGGGATGTGCCGAAGTCTGTACAAGATATTTCAAACATCCAAGAAGTAACCGATAGTTTTCCTGTGAAATTAGCTTGTGAGCTGTTATTGTATGAAATGTGAAGTTGTTTTAAACAATTACTAATCAATTGTATATATTCGGTTAATTTAAAATTTCCGATTTTGTGGTAATAACATTACATACTTACCGACCTTTTTGTATGTTGCTAAAAGTAAAAACAAAGCATTCAATAAGAGTAAAATTTATTCAAATCAGTGTACTATGAAGGCAATACAGTGTGTGATGTAAAATCAATTAATTTTTCAGAATTAACGTTAGTAATTAGACATAAATTGAAGGGTACAGGAATAAAACAAGAAATGTCACAAAACTATTTATTCAAGAAAATTGAAATTATAAGTTGCATTCTAATATAAGCGAAGAAATAATATTGCAATGAAAAGAACTAAACTAAAGTTTTGAACTAAAGAACTAAACTAAACTACCTAACTAACTTTAACTAACTAACTGTAGTTAAACTTTTTCAATTTAACTAAAAGGCCATAATAATAATATAAAATAAATAATATAGGATGTTACCTCTTACTAAAAAACTATGATAACCAAAAATCTTATTACGGAAACGTTCTGTGGGAAGTTCAAATTCATTATCGTTAAGTGAAGGAAAACTGGTATTTTGAGTTTTCTCTTTCTACTATTATAAAGTATTCTTTCCTTGAGCTGCATAAGATTAAGGTACTTGTCTTCATTTATTGGAAGGACATCTGGAAAATAATATAGGATGTTACCTGTTATTAAAAAACTATGATAACCAAAAATCTTATTAGGGAAACGTTCTGTGGGAAGTTCAAATTCATTATCGTTAAGTGAAGGAAAACTGGTATTTTGAGTTTTCTCTTTCTACTATTATAAAGTATTCTTTCCTTGAGCTGCATAAGCTTAAGGTACTTGTCTTCATTTATTGGAAGGACATCTGGAAAATAATATAGGATGTTACCTGTTATTAAAAAACTATGATAACCAAAAATCTTATTACGGAAACGTTCTGTGGGAAGTTCCAATTCATTATCGTTAAGTGAAGGAAAGCTGGTATTTTGAGTTTTCTTTTTCTACTATTATAAAGTATTCTTTCCTTGAGCTGCATAATATTAAGGTAATACGGTGATGGCACCTCCAACCATTTTTCTCGTCTCTCACAGTCCTTAAACGAAATTGAGTTGTAAATTACTATTTGACAATTTACTTCTGCATTACACTGCACTTTTACTATTTACTACAAAGTAAGCGTTACTATCGGTGTATACAAACATTACAATACTTATTCATCGAAAGACTTACCTCAGGAACTTTTATGACACAAGCAGGGCTTTTGCTGGAACAATTCGTAACGCAACAACATCTCGACGCTTTTGCCATATTTAACGGAAAAACTGGAAACGCTCAAAACTTTCAAAACACAGTAAACAAAAATAAACATAACCTCGCTCGGTTCTACGCAAGGATCGCCATGGTGCGGACGTTTTTCGTCCTACCCCCACCACTCGAGTTATTTCTCCTGTTCTCTAGTCTGCTTGGTTTTATGTATACATTGATTATTGGTTTTCATATGATCTGTGTTGCACAGATTACCAGTTCGTCCTCTTTGCTGTGTTGGTTTTGTTATCTATGATTCAACTTTTGGTTTGTCATCGTGAGTTTTAATCGAGAATTTAAAGAATGTTTGTAACAGCAAAGCCTTATTACCCCGATTATTCCACGGTTCCAATTCAACATCAATTTAGCCCATATGCCGATAATGGAGGGTGAGAATAATATATATATATATATATATATATATATATATATATATATATATATATATATATATATATATATATATATATATATATATATATATATATATATATATATATATATATATATATATATATATATATATATATATATATATATATATATTACATAGTTCCAATATATTGTACTTCCTGTTGTAGAAGTGTTGTGGCCATAGCTGGAGAAGATTTTGTAGTAATAGGAGCCGACACTCGCCTAAGTGCAGGATTTTCTATATATACAAGGAATCAAAACAAATTATTCCCTTTATCGAACACTACTGTATTAGGTTGTTCGGGTTGCTGGTGCGACACCTTAACACTTACACGTGTTTTAAAGTCTCGTATGCAAATGTATGAGCAGGAACATAATAAAACTATGTCAACAACTGCATGTGCACAAATGCTGTCTACGATGTTGTATTATAAAAGATTTTTTCCATACTATATTTCTAACATACTTGTTGGATTGGATAATGAAGGAAAAGGTTGTGTTTACAGTTATGATCCAATTGGGCATTGTGAGAAAGCAACATATAGGGCCGGTGGTTCAGCAGGAGCACTTTTACAACCTCTGCTAGATAATCAAATTGGACAAAAGAATGTGGAAATTGTTTCTGAAGAACCATTGTCTCAGGCAAAGGCACTTGCTACATTAAAAGATGTTTTCATATCTGCCGCAGAACGAGATATTTACACTGGGGACAGTGTTTCTATTAATATCATATCTGTAGATGGAATTAAAAGTGAAACTTTTGAATTAAGGAAGGATTAGGTTTAGTTTATTTGATCTTAATTTGTCATTTTATTTTTCAATATATTTCCATTTCAGAATATAAATGGGTTTTAGTCCTTGTATTTATGCAAAACCATTTAATACATTGGTAATCATCAAGCTTCTGTAGGATAAAAACCATTTGATTTTGCATTAAAACTTAAACATGGGTTATTTTGTATATCGTAAAATAGTGTTGCAGTAAGTTTTGCATGTATCTAATAAAACTCCGTAAGGATTTGTTTAATGCTGCAGTTATGTCTGATAAACTAATTAATTTAAGAAATTGTATATTGTGTGTAAAAAATGTACTGGCACAGTGTTCCCCAAAATAATTGATTTCTGTTTTTATACTATATTAATTAGTTTAATATTCTATAAAACTTCTCTGTATATGATAAGTGAATTGAAAGCTTGTAAGTACAGACATGTTAAATACATTTTAAACTATTACCGACAAATGTATTTAAAATTTTAGGGAAAATTTACAAAACACCAATTTAGAGAGAAAACAAATATTCCAATTAAAAATTATATATGCCAATAAATTGTGTTTAAAAAAATACATGAGCAGTGTATTAGGAAGGTGTGGGAATAAGAGGTTATGACCGGAAGTAGCGTGCGTGAGAATGGTAATATATAAAACATTAACTTAAAGGTAGTTTTACAATGCAGCGTAGTGAATACTTAAAAATAGCTTTAATTTTGAGAAATACTATTTATTTGATTTTATCTGAACTCATTCCTAGACTTAATAGGGGTGGTAAACAGCAGTTCCTTGCTAAATACACACAATTAAATTTCTTTACATCCTTATACATACAAACTAGTAACGCAACATATCAGTCACACTTTCAGCTTTTATAATTTTCAAGATGTTTGCTAATATATCAACTCTTTCCTTACTACAGCCAAATATTTTATGATCATCTCTGCCAGCCTACACCCGAGCATACTCTAGCAGACCAAATTTTTCTTCCAATATATACTACACCCAAATATATCCATCATGCCTATGCTATATCTTGGTATTTATTTTCTAAGCATGTAGAACACAACGTCCACATGTGTAACCTGAGCAAGTCTATTAAGTAAGGAAAATATTAAAGAGTATACTTTGACATCTCATTTCACCTTCTAAACAGCTTGAAAGCTAATATTCATCTTTTATTTATCATCCACAGCAACGTTCTTTTGTAAGTATGCTATGGATTAAACAATTTGTTATTTAGAAATTTTCTCAAAGCAATATCTGGACCGTGAGACATCAATGGAACTTTATTTGATAAAATTAAACAGTGGTAAGTAAGTTAAATTATTTATTTAAAATATTTATAAAATACCTAGCATAATGATCACCAATCTTATTTTAGTTTACGATGAAAGTTAATTTATTTGCCATTATGACTTATGAAATTACGTTCTTGTTCTAAAATACATTTAACATGATGAGATATGACTTTAAATGGATCCTCCTTAAAGTTTGATTTCTTTAACATTTGTTTAAATATATTCACGTTCTGAACAAAGTTTTTCTTTCTCTGATAAACTCTTGTTATACAATTTTTAGTGGTGGCCTGAGTTGGTATACAGTATTTAATATTTGGTCTATTTTTTATCAATGTTTCTAAAGATGGAAGTGCATCATGAAGAGGATTTGTATCACCGATGACAAGATTATTCTTTCTCTTTTCCCTGAGCTTCAATTCTTTTTTTATTTGTTTCACAGAATCAATTTTTTGTAACAACAGTTTCTTCCTTATTTTCATTTTATTTTTTTTAGAAATAACTTTTTGGGCAGAATCAGAGGACTTAACTGACTTATGGGATTTTACACTTTGATCATCAGATAATGTACATTTTATATTTGCAATATCAATATCAAGTCCTGCAAATAAATCTTGTTTTGGCGTACTTATCGGTAAAACTTCGACAGCATTTTTTGCTTCATATGATCTTCTTTCTTGAATTGTATTATTAGATATGTGGAATTTGTGTCGTTGTCTTTTAAGTTTTCCCATACTATCCTAGATGGAAAGAATTAAAAATGTTGAAATAATTCAGTTATAGATGATACCTACCGAAAAATTAATTATGTTTATAATTTAACAATTTCTAAAATTACTTCGTTTGTCACTCTATAGTCTATGTACATTTCACCACAGATTACCCACACATTTCACTACACAATTACATGTTCTCTAAGTTTATGCATAGAATTATAATTATAGAATACCTAATTACCTAATACAAGAAAGATGAGAAAGAATATTATTCCCGTGGCGACATCTACTTACATTGACATTCTCGAGAACTAAAGAGAATGTGGACTATTTAAATTTTAATGTTTATTATTGTTATTCTACTGAATTGATATTTAAATCATAAATGTCAAAGAATTGCATGGAGTGGATCATTTAAGTTATGATGCACTCCTCGAAAAATCAGTGGTGGGGGTAGGACGAAAAACGGCGCCAATATGGCAGCCTCGCGTAGAATCGTGCGGGATCTGCGCATGCCGTTTATCCTCGTCTATCGCAGTTCTTCACTATTTAAATGTAGGGTTAGGGTTCTATTGTGCTCATTATGTAAACAGTAAACAATTTTCGCGTGCATTTCTTTACAATTGTTGTTTCCGAATTGTTTGGTGAAAACACGCTATGAAAATTGGGATACAGTATTTTCAGTCCTAAATACATAGTATGTACAAAAAATAATAGTTCTGAATGCTTTTCTTTTAGAGCAAGAAATGTTATTGCATTTTTTCATTTGTCAATTATAATTTTCTTTTATGTCTGCCACGAGTAGGATATCGATGATAATTTAGCTTTGTGGAAATGAAATAATATAATGAGCTTTTAGTCTAACGAGTTTTAATCATCCACAGGAAGATTACATATTTTAACCATGGCCACAAGTGGAATTGAAAATGTCGAACTGCGATCACTTTTGCATGGGGAAAATGAAGAAGTGTTCGATCTCGGAAGGAAATATTTTGTTTACAAAGCAACAGACACTCCATTGAATTGCCAAGCGAAAAATGGTATGCTGAGTCTGGTTTGGACACCAATTTAAACATATACATTGATAAGAAGTTGAATGTGTATTTACACAGTGAATATTTGCAATAGATGGAATGGGATGTGCCGAAGTCTATACAAGATATTTCAAACATCCAAGAAGTAACCGATAGTTTTCCTGTGAAATTAGCTTGTGAGCTATTATTGTATGAAATGTGAAGTTGTTTTTAAACAATTACTAATCAATTGTATATATTCGGTTAATTTAAAATTTGCGATTTTGTGGTAATAACATTACATATTTACCGACCTTTTTGTATGTTGCTTCAGTAAAAACAAAGCATTCAATAAGAGTACAATTTATTCAAATCAGTGTACTATGAAGGCAATACAGTGTGTGATTAAACTAAAGAACTAAACTAAACTACCTAACTAACTAACTGTAGTTAAACTTTTTCAATTTAACTAAAAGGCCATAATAATATAAATAATATAGGATGTTACCTCTTACTAAAAAACTATGATAAACAAAAATCTTATTACGGAAACGTTCTGTGGGAAGTTCAAATTCATTATCGTTAAGTGAAGGAAAACTGGTATTTTGAGTTTTCTCTTTCTACTATTATAAAGTATTCTTTCCTTAAGCTGCATAAGATTAAGGTACTTGTCTTCATTTATTGGAAGGACATCTGGAAAATAATATAGGATGTTACCTCTTACTAAAAAACTATGATTACCAAAAATCTTCTTACGGAAACGTTCTGTGGGAAGTTCAAATTCATTATCGTTAAGTGAAGGAAAACTGGTATTTTGAGTTTTTTTTTTCTACTATTATAAAGTATTCTTTCCTTGAGTTGTATAATATTAAGGTAATATGGTGACAGCACCTCCAACCATTTTTCTCGTGTCTCACAGTCCTTAAACGAAATTGAGTTGTAAATTACTATTTGATAATTTACTTCTACATTACACTGCACTTTTACTATTTACTACAAAGTAAGCGTTACTATCGGTGTATACAAACATTACAATACTCGTTTATCGAAAGACTTACCTCACGAACTTTAAAAATTGTTCGTTTATTTATGACACAATCAGGGCTTTTGCTGGAACAATTCGTAACGCAACAATATCTCGATGCTTTTGACATATTTAACGGAAAAACTGGAAACGCTCAAAACTTTCAAAACACAGTAAACAAAAATAAACATAACCTCGCTTAGTTCTACGCAAGGACCGCCATGGTGCGGACGTTTTTCGTTCTACCCCCACCACTCGAGTTATTCTCCTGTTCTCTAGTCTTCGTAGCTCCTACCTAACTTGATGCCATCGTTTCATTATCAATTGGTTGTAATTTTTTCAAGCAGTTTTGAACAACTATTGGGCCGATACTTTAAAAGTCTATTGCTGGTTAGAAGATTACTAAAAGTATAGTTCAAATTTTATATAATATTGTAATAAAGCATTTATAGTATTTTTTGTTAGAGACAATTCTGTTGTATGGTTACTGAACGCACTCCTAACTGAGTCCGTGGTCGCTGTCGGTCTGTGGAACATACGTTTTTATGATTTATGGTCAATTTTGTGTGTTTTTGTAAGTGTGTGTAACTAACTGTCTGTACGTTCTGTAGGTTGTAAAATAAACTAGTAAAACTAGTGGATTGCTTTATTTATAAACGCTGATCACACTGTGCTACACTCTACAAAAGGTTATGGGCCCAGAGTCCCAGAGGATCTCGTGATTGCAGTGGAAAAACAGACAGGAAATAGGAAGACTAAGAAAACAAGAAAGAAAAAAGCTATAAAAGACAGAAAATATACGCGGAAAGTACTTAGGAATCATGGATATGAATAATACAGCTTATATAAACATTAAACCATTTGATGGAAACAATTTCTCGAACTGGCAGTTCAGAGTTAAGCTATTGTTAGAACAAGCCGAGGTTTTGGAAGTTCTTACACAAGATCTCCCTACGATGGACCCTGAATTAACAGTGTTTAAAAAGAAGGACGCTAAAGCTAAGAATATACTGGTGCAATGCTCAGCAGATAATATGTTGGAGACTATAAAGACGAAAGGCACTGCTAAGGAAATTATGGAGTCTTTAGAAACCACATATGTTAAGAAGGGCATAAGTATGCAAGTACGATTACAAAAGAAATTACGCAGTTTGAAATATAACGAACAGACAGCATTAAATGCAGCATTTTTAACAGATTTTGGCCAAATAGTATGCGAACTTAAAGCTGCTGGAGGGGAAGTGAAAGAAGGAGAATTAATCTGTCAATTACTAGCCGCTATGCCTAGAGCAAGAAAACTAGAGAACAGGAGACATAACTCGAGTGGTGGGGGTAGCACGAAAAGCGTCTGCACTGTGATCAGTGTGCTTCATCATGGCGGTCATTGCGTAGAATGGAGCGAGGTTATTTGAAGTTATTTTTGTTTGCTGTGTTTTGAGCGTCTCCAGTTTTTCTATTGAATATGTCAAAAGCGTCGAGATACTGTTGCGTTGAGAATTGTTCCTGCAAAAGCCCTGATCGTGGCTCAATGGAACCCGACATTTTGATAGTGTGAGAGAGTAACCGCGATAGACGAGGATAAACGGCATGCGCAGATCCCGTGCGCTTCTACACGAGCCTGCCATATTGCCGACGTTTTTCGTGCCACCCCCACCACTGATTTTTCGAGGAGCTCTGTCTCCTTCCTCTCTAGTCTTCTTGCCTGAGAGTTATAACTGTGACAACCGCAATAGACGTACTATTCTGTCAAGATGAGAGTAAAATTTCAATTGATTTTGTTAAGAATAAGTTATTATTAGGTGGGTCGAAAAAAAACAAGGCTGAAGACCAAGAATCTAAACAAGACGTAGCTTTTTCAGGATTCAGGAACAGAAATTTCAGAAAACCAGGTGAAACAAATAAATATACAGGGAGTTTCCCTTACAAATGTCATTTCTGTGGAGAAGTTGGACACATGAGGAAGGATTGCCCGAAAAACAAATATAGGAGAGGAAATTCTTTTGGAGATTAGCTGAATTTTTTCTCCTTAGTACAAAGTATAAACTTCATTAAAAAAAAAAAATTAATTTTGTCCTAGTTACAGCCATTTGTTACAGCCTCAAAAAATTAATATCTCGTAAACTATAAGCCGTAGAGACATCGGACTTTGCTCATTATTTTCGTTATTCTTTTCTCTAAATTTTATTCACAGAATGTCTGGATAAATTTTGCGTAGTTTCTGAGATATTTTAATTTAAAGTATAGTGCAAAATGGCTATTTTTTAAACAAATAAAAACAACACCTTTGCATATGCTCACAAATGTTATGTATATTTTTCTGTGTATTGAAAAAAAAATTGCAAATCGGACCATTTATAAGTAAAGTCGACAACAAACGCTATTATTTTCCAAGCCGACTGGACTACTAGCATCGTCCGATGTTCGCGATCGACGCGACGAACGCGCAACATTACAGTTGTAGTTGTATCTTACCAACTTCAACTTCTATTATGAAATCAAGCGATGTAGGAATAATCAAGAGTGCGGAGCACGCTTCGGAAGCTCTAAATCTCTATAGAATTAAAGAATCTTTTATATTGTTTAAGTAGGTGCATACTTACTAACAATGAATTTTGTTATTTATTTTTTTCTTTGTTTAAAAATTCCGCGCGCGCAGGGATAATCCGCCTCTGGGTCAGTATTATATGAATAAAGTGGACTACTTCCTCATCATAGTCAAGTTTGGTAATATTAGCATAATATTTTTAACAGCATATTCATATGCATTTTCAATGTTCAGTGTTAATTTTGTAATTGATATTATATCATAAGATGCTTCATTGTTATTATTCTCGCTATTTGTGGAATATTTCTATTACTACTTTTACTTTATGAGCTACTTCTACATAATTTCTTATATTTAGTGTATCTGAATTAGGTTTTTTCAAGTAATTACATAACTGGTTATTTAAAGTTTTTTGAGAATAATTTCCGGTTTCCCGAAGATGTATGATAGAAATTTGTCTCGGTAGAAACCTGATAATTTGCAATAGTTGTTTTAAGAACACTATTGTTAAACTCACTGATGTTTGGATACCGAAGCCAGAAGCCAGAAACCTACAAACTATATCAGTTGATTTACTTTGTAGGATTCAAAACATTTTTGGGAATGTGAAAGAATTTAACCACAGATATAAAATTAACGTTATTATTGAGAAATTGTACCCTTATCAAGAATTTAGTTTCTCAGCATCTGATTTTGCTTTGTTTCTTTTATGGTTTTATAAAGGACTTTCGAGCCATAATACATTGAGAGAAATCAACCAAGTAAGCAACTTTTCTAAGATGATCTGCATTATAACAAATATATTTTTATGAAGATTATATGAAGATGATGTGATGCAATTTAGCACAGCGGCGGCTCGTGACAAAAACTTTGGGGGTCACAAAGTTTTTCTTTACTTGTGTTACATACAAGTACAAAATATTCATATTTTAAAATGATAATAAATATACTTCATTTTGTTGGTAATGTATACTTACCATTTTGCAAAATATTTCTTGCATGTATATCTAACAAAAACACGGGTGTAGTGTGGTAATATAATCCTCCTATTGCTACGCCACTGTTTAGTGCCGCATTCTAACACCAGAGGCCACTGAACGTCCAGAACATCGTGGAGAGGAGAACTAGGAGAAGCTTCAGTATGTCTGGGGCTGTCAACGTCGGCGTTAGATGCTCGTACGCTCACGGACACACGCATTGTACAAACGATATATGGGTGATTCTCCCAGAAACGTAATATTCCAGTCATTGGCGGTTTTTAAATATATTTTCTTAAAAATTTTAATATTTATTAGTGATAATAATACATAAAATTCCTAAAGTTTTTGTTAATAGAATAAAAAAATAACATTTTCAATTTTTTGTTTAAATTTTTGTGTTCCAAAATCCAACTTCTCACCTCCGTGTCATGTCCCCAGGCAAACGTTCTATGCTTTAAGCTTAAATATGTTTATCTAAATAGGTTTTTATTTCACCAAAAATATTACTAAGGCTTAAAAATACTCAAAAATCTTTTGGAAATTACAATTTTATAATTTTCTGAATTAAATCCCGTTTTAATTCTTACTATGAACTATTGTCCCTGAGATAGAATCTCACCTCCGTGATCAGATAGGATAATTTATCTGGAAGCTTAAAAAGAGTAGTGGCAAACCGTATTTGGGTGGGGAGACATTGTTCTAGATCAGTCTCGTCACGTCTGTGGTTGAAAGCAGATGTGTTTCTTTGCTTGTTGAAATTGTTTGGTGCAAGAAGACTAGAGAACAAAAATTCATATACAATAAATATTCCAACGAAACGGTATGAAATACGAAAAAAAAATGACAGATTATGAATATACGTACATGTGCAGTTACATAAACGTCACCTCACTTTCATTGAATGTTTAGATGTAAAGTGACTTAAACATTTAATTAAATTTCACGTTGTGTAAATTTGCCTTGTTAACTAATTTATACAATAACTATTGTAGAGTAAAGCTATAGTATACTAAACATAACCAACAATGATGACTTTCTAGGTCATAAAGATTTGAAAGATAGGTAAGTAAAGGATTAATACTAAGAAATATGCAGATTCGCTTGATACTTGAGACCAAGAAGACTAGAGAACAGGAGAAATAACTCGAGTGGTGGGGGTAGGACGAAAAACGTCCGCACCATGGCGGTCTTTGCGTAGAACCGAACGAGGTTATGTTTACTTTTGTTTACTTTGTTTTGAAAGTTTTGAGCGTTTCCAGTTTTTCCGTTAAATATGTCAAAAGCATCGAGATATTGTTGCGTTACGAATTGTTCCAGCAAAAGCCCTGATTGTGTCATAAATAAACGAACAATTTTTAAAGTTCCTGAGGTAAGTCTTTCGATAAACAAGTATTGTAATGTTTGTATACACCGATAGTAACGCTTACTTTGTAGTAAATAGTAAAAGTGCAGTGTAATGTAGAAGTAAATTGTCAAATAGTAATTTACAACTCAATTTCGTTTAAGGACTGTGAGAGACGAGAAAAATGGTTGGAGGTGCCGTCACCGTATTACCTTAATATTATGCAGCTCAAGGAAAGAATACTTTATAATAGTAGAAAAAGAAAACTCAAAATACCAGTTTTCCTTCACTTAACGATAATGAATTTGAACTTCCCACAGAACGTTTCCGTAATAAGATTTTTGGTTATCAGTTTTTTAATAACAGGTAACATCCTATATTATTTTCCAGATGTCCTTCCAATAAATGAAGACAAGTACCTTAATCTTATGCAGCTCAAGGAAAGAATACTTTATAATAGTAGAAAGAGAAAACTCAAAATACCAGTTTTCCTTCACTTAACGATAATGAATTTGAACTTCCCACAGAACGTTTCCGTAATAAGATTTTTGGTTATCATAGTTTTTTAATAAGAGGTAACATCCTATATTATTTATTTTATATTATTATTATTATGGCCTTTTAGTTAAATTGAAAAAGTTTACAGTTAGTTAGTTAAAGTTAGTTAGGTAGTTTAGTTTAGTTCTTTAGTTCAAAACTTTAGTTCTTTTCATTGCAATGTTATTTCTTCGCTTACATTAGAATGCAACTTATAATTTCAATTTTCTTGAATAAATAATTTTGTGACATTTCTTGTTTTATTCCTGTACCCTTTAATTTATGTCTAATTACTAACGTTAATTCTGAAAAATTAATTGATTTTACATCACACACTGTATTGCCTTCATAGTACACTGATTTGAATAAATTGTACTCTTATTGAATTCTTTGTTTTTACTGAAGCAACATACAAAATGGTCGGTAAATATGTAATGTTACTACCACAAAATCGCAAATTTTAAATTAACCGAATATATACAAATGATTAGTAATTGTTTAAAAACAATTTCACATTTCATACAATAATAGCTCACAAGCTAATTTCACAGGAAAACTATCGGTTACTCCTTGGATGTTTGGAATATCTTGTACAGACTTCGGCACATCCCATTCCATCCATTCCAAATATTCACTGTGTAAATACACATTCACATTCAACTTCTTATCAATGCATATGTTTAAATTGGTGTCCAAACCAGACTCAGCATACCATTTTTCGCTTGACAATTCAATGGAGTGTCTGTTATTTCATTTCCACAAAGCTAAATTATCATCGATATCCTACTCGTGGCAGACACAAAAGAAAACTATAATTGACAGATGAAAAAATGCAATAACATTTCTTGCTCTAAAAGAAAAGCATTCAGAACTATTATTTTTTGTACATACTATGTATTTAGGACTGAAAATATTGTATCCCAATTTTCATTGCGTATTTTCACCAAACAATGATTCGGGAACAACAATTGTAAAGAAATGCACGCGAAAATTGTTTACTGTTTACATAATGAGCACAATAGAACCCTAACCCTACATTTAAATAGTGAAGACCCGCGATAGACGAGGATAAACGGCATGCGCAGATCCCGCGCGATTCTACGCGAGGCTGCCATATTGGCGCCGTTTTTCGTCCTACCCCCACCACTGATTTTTCAAGGAGCTATGTCTCCTTCTATATAGTCTTCTTGGTTTGGTGCTTACGTGGTAGTTTTGACAAGAGGTAAGTCAATTTTCTCATTCCTGTAACCACTTGCAAGATTTTTTTAGAGCATTAAAAATATTTTAATGGTTTTATTAAATGTATGATTAGGTGACGAAGCTTAATATAATTTATAATAAATTTAAAGTGAAAAATGAGCTATTTATCCCAAAAAAATCTATAAGATCCTCACCTCCATTACCAATTTACGGTAACGGAGGTGAGAAGCTTTCACGGAGGTGGGGAACTCAATAGGATTACTGTATAATAAACATATTTTAGGACAAAATGGCTAAATTACAAAAAAATAAACCTTCCAAAACGGTATCCGAAAAGGAAAGACGAGAGAGAAATGAAAAAAAGAAGTTAGCTATGAGACGGTTAAGGGAAGCAATTAAGAATGATCCAAGGAAATATGAAGAAGTAAAAAGGTTGGAAAGGGAAAGGTACCATAAAAGGAAAGAGGAGGAAAAATTAAATCAATTGCCGATCTTAACTCTCGTGAGCAACGATCTTTGAGAAAAGCTTGGAGAACTCGAAGCAAAAAGTCTTACGACAATAGAAAGAACATGGAACGGCAACTAGGTAATTTGGAAACACCACCATCTTCCCCAGTTCCAAATAATCCGGATACTCCAAACACTCCAAACGAAAATCGATCTTCACGAAGATCATCAGCTGGCAAGAAAAGGTCTAGAAAAAATAGAGAGATGTTAAAATTGCAAATTAGAAATTTGAAAGAAAAACTTAAAACGGAAAAAAGCTTGAAAGAGAAGTACAAGAAAAAATATTATCGAAATAAAGAACAAAAACAGGATTCGCCCAAGACGAAAGTAAAAAAACATGATTAAAAAAAAAACAAGTCAAACCGTGACACCATTGGTTCAGAAAGAACTACTCTTTGGAGAAGTATTAACTACTCAAATTAAAAAAATTTTTTTTAAAAGAACCTAATAGATAAGAGAAAAGAAAATTAGTGTCAACTATTTCCGGAAATATTATAAAGAAGTACAAATTTCAGGAGAGAATCAAGAGTCTAGTCTCTTCAAGGCTGTATCATCATAAAAGTACAAGAATCGCTAATCCCATTAAAACAGAAATTAGAAAAGAAATCGTAAACTTTTACGAAAATGATGACTCTAGTAGGATTTGTCCTGGAAAAAAAGAAACGATTACTTGCAGAAAAATAAAAAAGCAGAAGCGATATTTAAACTATTCTTTAAAAGATTTATGTTGGAGATTACAAAAATAAAAGCAACTCATGTATGTAATCAAATACGTCCTATTTCCTATGACATATTTATGATGTTTATATAATTCACACCAGGGCCAAGTTGCCGGCGAGAACCGCTGACTAAAGAGTTGTAAACACACGATCTCTGTTTCTTTGTAATCGTTCATATATAGTTAGTAGGAGTATAAGCCAAACCTTTATAAAGTTCACAGGACAATAAAGACTGCGTGAAATAATTTTGTGTTGTTTTAACCCATATTCCCAACAGGTTATGGGCCCAGTCTCGCAAACAAAAAAGTGAACAGTGAACGTGCGGGAAGGACCTTGTGCGAGTTTTTGTGGATTCCAAACGTGACATAAAATGACAAGTGAAAAGGACACAAAATATAACATTAAGCCTTTTAACGGTGATAACTATTTAGTGTGGAAGTACCGATTACGTGCAATAATTGAACAGGAAGGTGCGTTAAGCGTACTAGATGGAGAAGTGCCAGACGAAATATCGGATGAATGGATAAAATGGGAACGATTTGCAAAGGGTCAAATAATCGAACATTTAGATGATTCCATGCTGGGTGAAATACTAGATGGAGCAACGGCGCGGCAGATAATTGAACTTTTTAATTCCACGTATGCATGTAAGAATCTCGCCACCCAGTTAAATGTGCAAGATAAGCTTTTCAATTATAAACTGAAGCCTGAAATGAGTTTAAAGAAACATTTCATAGAAGTGGATGAAATGATACGAGACTTGGTTGCCTGTGGCACTAGTGTAAATGAAATGACAAAAGTATGGTATTTTTTAAACACACTACCTCACTCTTATGATGGAGTCATTACTGCAATAAAAACAATGTCCGATGATCGTCTTATCTTAGCATTTGTTAAAAAGTTGCTGCTCGAACACGAATAAAAATTGAAAAAGGAAAGTGCTGACACCAGTTCCAAGGCACTACAATTTCAATTAACTACTCGTAATCAATTCCAACGGAATTTTAAGCCACTTAATAAAGCACATTATTCTCGTAAATCCCATTCAATACCAAAATATAAAACTGCTAACAAATGCTTCTTTTGTGGCAGAAGAAACCATGTAAAGAAAGACTGTTATTATTATAAACAGCATCTAAAGAGACAAGAAATGCACCAACAAAGGAGACCAGAACAATCTCGTAAGATCAGAAAATCCCCTGAACTTATGACTGCTACAGTACCCTTTCAAGAACAGGAGACTAGTTTTTACTTTCATGATGCATACTGAAAGTAAAACAGAGCAAGCCAAAGGAAAATCGCAATTTGTATTAGATTCAGGAGCTACGGAACACCTAATCAATGACCTGAGTTTCTACAAAGACTACAAGCAATTGAAGGACCCCATTAAAATTTCAGTTGCGAAAAAGGAAGTGTGTATTAGGGCAACACATGTGGGCAACATTGAAGTTATGACCAATATGGGCCATGTGGGAGTTCTTCGCAACGTTCTATATGCTCAAGAGGTTCCATTAAATCTACTGTCAGTACGAAAAATGCAAGAAGCCGGATTTTCTGTGTTTTTCCATCACTCAGGTGAAGTACTTGCAAAACTAGGCGATAAGACCATCATGACAGGTAAGCGCATAAATGAATTGCATATTGTACATTTTACTGTTACAAATGCGTTGTCAATAAATGGTCAAGCGTCATTAAGTAGTCTAGATAATAAAAATAAACTATGGCACGAACGGTTAGGACATATAAGTAAAAATAAATTTGCTCAAATTAAGGCAAAAGAACTAGCCGCTGATAGTAACTATTTAAATGCAATAAATCCCTTAGAGTCAAGCTTGTATAAATGGCAAACAAGCGCGACTTCCATTCGCAAAAGCTAAAAATAAAACTAATATTCAAATTACGTGTTTTAAAGATTATATAAACAAAAGTGAGACTCATTTTAATTTGAAAGTGGTCCTCTTGTATTGTGACAACGGTCGAGAATATTTATCTAGCGATATGAAAGAGTTTTGTAAACAAAAGGGGATCACATATCATTTGACGGTGCCATACACTCCAAATCAAAATTCAGTGGCGGAGCGTATGAATAGAACATTGACAGAAAAGGCGGGTGCAATGGTGTACAGTGCAGGTTTAAATAAGCGGTTTTGGGGCGAAGCAGTGTTAACTGCTACATATTTGACAAATATGACCCCATCAAAAGCTATTAAAATACCAAAGACACCGTATGAAATGTGGCACAATAAAAAACCAAAATTACAGTTTTTAAGGGTATTTGGCTGCACTGCATATGTGCATAATAAAACAAGAAAACATAAATTTGATGATAAATCAGATAAAGGAATTCTTGTAGGATATGTACCAAATGGCTACAAAATATTTATTACAAAAGCAAGAAAATTTATAGTTGCTCGAGATGTAATTTTTGATGAAATACATTTTAAAACATCAAGAAAGGAACTTGATGAAACGATCGAAATTGATAGATATTTTGGTGAAAATGCGGGTGACTCAGTACAAACTATGAGTACTGAGGAGCTCTCAGAGGAAGGGGGTGATAAGGAAGAAACCGCAGATAATATCCATCCGGGTAAAACAGATCAAATAATAAAAAGTTGCAATCAAACCTTGAATAAACAATGTGTCACTGATAAATGCAATCAATCAAAAATTAGTACTCTAGAGTCAGGTGGGAAAGGTCAAACATCTCCAGCAAAAGATGTCCCTGAATCAGGTAATAAAGATCTGTGTTATCCTGTTTCTTCCAAGCTGAAGAAAACAGATGAAATACAGGATGAGAAAAGGAACGAAAGGCTAAAGACAAAATCGTCAATTTCATACAAAGATCGTGATTTAGAAATAAACAGTTACAATATTTTAAATGTTCACAGTGTAGATGACATAATTCCTGTAAGCTATCAAGACATAGCTGAGAGTAAAAACAAACTCAAGTGGGAAAAGGCAATTAAAGAAGAGCTTAACTCTTTAAGTGAAAATAAAATGTGGACGTTGATACAAAAACCAAATAATGTTAACATAATTGATAGTAAATGGGTGTTTACAATAAAACATGATGAACATGGCAATATGACAAAATATAAAGCACGACTGGTAGCTCGTGGTTTTAATCAATTGTATAAATTAGATTATGATGAAACTTTTGCACCAGTGGCGCGAATAAGTACTTTTCGATGTCTCTTAGCTTTTGCAAATCAGTATAACTTATTAATCCATCAAATGGACGTAAAAACAAAAATCAAATGGCCTTTCTAAATGGTGATTTAAAAGAGGATATATTTATGAAAATCCCTGATGGTATTACTATTAAAAATGATAATTTAGTATGTAAACTAAACAAATCATTATACGGCTTGAAACAAGCCGCTCGATGCTGGTATGAGTGTTTTGATAATATTTTAAAACAACACGGCTTTATCGAGATCAAGGTCAGGTAAATAAAAATATTTATGTCATTTTGTATGTAGACGACATTATAATTGTAACACAAGAAATAAATACAATGAATGCTTTTAAACAATTTTTAATGTGTACATTTCAAATGGTTGATTTAAAAGAAATAAAATATTTTCTTGGAATTAGAATACAAAGAACGGAAGCTGAAGTATTTCTAGACCAAAATATATATTTAAAATCAATTTTAAAAGAAATATAATATGAGCAATTGTAATGCAATTAGTACGCCAGTACCAACAAAATTAAATTATGAAGCTTTAGAGTTAGATGAAGATTGTGGAGCACCCTGTCGAAATTTAATTGGTTCTTTAATGTATGCAATGCTATGTACACGTCCAGATTTATGTACCTCACTAAACATGTTAAGTAGATATCAACAAAAATCAAACAAGGAGTTGTGGCAATCCTTGAAGCGTGTTTTACGCTATGTAAAAGGTACAATTGACATAAAATTAGTTTACAGAAGAACTAACTTTGTAAAAAAATTAAGTGGCTACGTTGATGCAGACTGGGCAAATAATGAAACTGACCGACGAAGTATAACCGGATATGCCTTTAAACTGTTTGATAATTGTACGGTAACCTGGAATACCAAACGGCAGAGCTCAGTAGCTGCTTCGTTAACTAAAGCAGAGTATATGGCCCTTTTTTGAGGCAGTAAAAGAGGCTTTATGGTTAAAATCTTTATTAAATAGTATAAATATTGAAATACTAGATCCAATAACCTTGTTTGAAGATAATCAAAGTTCTATTGCAATAGCCACAAATCCTACAAGTCACAAACGCTCGAAACATATAGATGTTTAGTATAAGTTGACATTAATTTTTGAGGGGCTGTGTTGGAGATTACAAAAATAAAAGCAACTCATGTATGTAATTAAATACGTCCTATTTCCTATGACATATTTATGATGTTTATATAATTCACACCAGGGCCAAGTTGCCGGCGAGAACCGCTGACTAAGAGTTGTAAACACACGATCTCTGTTTCTTTGTAATCGTTCATATATAGTTAGTAGGAGTAAGTTAAGTTTATTTAACACTAACACAAGTTTTTAAAAACTATTTATTTACAATTGAAATGGAGCAGAGCCTCCGGCTAACAACAATATTCTGAATTTTCTTTACAAAAAAATGAGAATTTATATCTAATCGGCTTTTGGTTAAACGCCGCGGGACTTGTAATGCCTTCCTTAATTGCGGATGCTGCTTTGACCTTATAACGACTGCCTTGATAAAGGGTAGTGTGTGGTCCATAACTCCTTCATCCTTAGATCTTGGCGTCCTCGTCAAGGGTGGCTTGAAGATCCTTGAAGTTCTGGGCAGGAACTTGGATTATGGTTTTTGGCATACAAAATAGGGTTTTTATCCTTTTTCTGTACAAACAGAGAAATATCGACGTGATTATGAGAATAATAATAATTACAATGGTTATGGACAGGTGTCCAGTATGCAAGTCAATTCCTTGTAGGTCAGTCTCTTGCGTTAAGGGTTGGAGATCGGCCTTGAGATTCCTCAGCTGGTCAAGGTGTGAAGACTCCAAGTTGATGCGATATTGAGGTAGACCTTTGAGTGTGGTAGAACTCTTTGGAACTGTAAAACTCGATTTTTTATTAAAATTATATTCCGTGTTGTCTATAATAATCGAACATGGCGAATTTATTACATTATTTCCTAGAATAAAATGTCTTGAAATAATGTTTTGACACTTTTCTATTATTTCTTTACAAAGACCGTAAAGAAATAATAGAAAAGTACACTGGTTAAGAGTCCGTTGGAAAGTTCTTTATATATTTCAAAGTCACTAGTTTTCGCGGTAGTGCACTGAAGAGTGTTTTTTAAACTGCACTGGGTGGCTAATAGTTTTTCGCAAACAAACATGTTATTAGCTCTTCGACAGGTGTCAGTCCATCGGTCTTCGAATGGGGATTGTATGTAAAAGGTAGCAGGGGGGATTAAAACGGTTTTTGTCGGACTCGGTATAGGGTAGATTTTAGAAATATTATAAGTAGTTGGATTTAAAATAGGTATTTTCAGTACCATTAAAAGAATGTCGTTTACCGAGATAATTCCAAGTTTTGAATTTCCTAGGATTTCAAAAGGGTGATTTTCATCGTACGAGAGCAACATTGACCTTGAGTAATGTTTTAATAGTTCGTCCTCTATCATTTCAAGTTCGTTGTGGTCAATTATTTCTAAATTTGGTATTTCTCGATTTGTTAGTGTGATCGTTCTAATCAATAAATTTAATCGGTTTTCGAATTCAAGTAGCAATTCTTTTTGCGAATTTATGATTAGCATTGAGTCCAGGTAGTACGTATAATTTTTAATTGATTTTTCTAGTTGTTTTCGATTTGAATATAAGTTGTCAAATTCTATAAGTATTGAGGTTGTCAATTTTGAGAGAATTGTAGCAGTTTGAGTTAGCCTCTGATTTATCTTTTGTTGATTCTTTGAAAGGTTTTCCAGATTTTGGTTTATGTTTTCAAGATCTTCTTGATCTAAATTTCCCGATATAAATTTGACGACGGATCCAAGGCCATTGATTAGGCCTCTTTTATTTCTACAATGTATAATTTTATTTAGCGAATTTTTTGTTCTTGTTAAGATGTTTAGTAGTGATTGTTTATTTTGTATTACTGGGATTATTTCCGGTTGTTTGGTTTTGTGAATTAGAGTTAATGTACCGTTTGAAAGGTTTTCGAAATTTGCGCGCAATTGAATGAGGTCGTATGAAAAATAGAGTTTATGGAAGTAATTGAGTGTTTTCGCTGTCCCTAGAGGTTCCTGGTAGTAACCTTGGGTCTTGAGCGGAGTTTTTATCATTGCTTGACATGTCAGGATGTTCCTGCAAAGAAACAGTTTTTCTAATAGGTTTTAATTTTTTTAATGGTTGGGTAGTAATTGTTCCTTTAAGGGTTTCGATTTGAACTTGTTTGTCTTTTTGTGATATTACAGTACCTCGTTGGTAAATAGGTGCATTTTTTGGGAGCCTAGTTTTTTCTGCTGATTTATGGTAAACAGTTTGACCTGATTGTAGAGGTGGAATATTTTGACTATTGCGATTTCTCATCGTAAGTGCACTTTGTGCCTTTTCTTGATTTTTTGTTTTTATCTGCTCTAAAAACGGTAAAAGTTCTCGCCTTCTTTGTTCTATATAATTTTGATAATTTTGTGGGGTTAAGCTAAAGTCAACTTCCTGCATATAGGGACCATATAAAACTGAAAAAGGTGAGTGGCCAGTGCTGGAGTGGATTGACTGATTGTATATCCAGGTAGCTGTAATCATCTGGCTATCTGGGGTCTCTTTAGGGTTCTTAAGGTTAATTATTCTAAGTTTCTCGATTATTGTCGAGTGGAATCGTTCGATATGTGAGTTTGAGTTCGGGTTGTGAGGGGTGATAAAGTGCAATTCTATGTTAAAGAGTTGGCAAAATTCTTTAAACTGAGTGTTATTAAAATTTGTGCCTCCGTCGCATACAATTCTTTTCGGTATGTGATGGTGGCTGAAGAAATGTCGTAATTTTAGGAGTGTGCATAAAGTATTTGCAGATTTTAGAGCGTATGCCTGGGCGTATTTTGAAAATGAGTCTATAATTGTTAAAAACTTCATGTTCAAATACTGAAATATGTCCAGATGAATGTTTTCAAAGGGTTTGTTGTAGATCATTGGGCCTTGTAAAGGCGGGTTTAGTGGTTGACGTTCGTATTTCGACATCTGACATACATTACAGTGATTAATAATGGTGGTAATTTTGTCTTTTATTTTAGGAAAATAAACATTTTTTGAAAGGTGTAGGTATGTTTCGTTAATACCATTGTGAGTTTGGTTATGGTAGTTATGAATATACTGTTCCTGTTTTTCAGCTTCAAGTATGTCAGTTAATAGAATGGACGAAATTACAATTTTTGTTCTTTTATTGAATTTATTTTTCAGTAACCTAAGTACTTGTTGTCTAAAATCTGGGGCCGGAATGTGCAAACATGTTATATCGTTTGGTGAGATTGACTGGATTAGCATATCCATAAATAATTCGTTAGTATTAGGGGTGGAGATTGTTATTCGTTTCTTATTTTCAAAAATTGTGATTACTCGTTTTTCGACATGGCCTTCGCGTTTTTGAATGACTAATTGGTTTTTAAAGGTATTTACCGATTTTTCAGTTATTGGAATAACAAGCCCGGTATCATCGTTATGTACCGAACTAATTTCCATAGGTAAGTCATTATCTTCAATCTGATTCTGCCCAAGTAGATCTCCGAGTTCGTCAGGTTCAAACTCCGGTAAATTATTAGGTGACAAAAGCAGTTGTTCTATCTCGTCATCGGCGAGTACGGGAGGATTTTCAGAAATATTGGCTATCAAAGATTCGGTTTCGTTTACATTAATTTCTATTCTGGAGAGAGCATCGGCGACGTGATTTTCTTTACCTTTACGATATTTAATGTCGAAATCGAATTCTGCCAGTTTGATTTTCCAGCGAACAAGACGCGAGTTTGGTTCTTTTAATTTCGAAAGCCATACGAGAGGGTTGTGATCGGTTTCTATCGTAAATTTTCGTCCAAATAAATACGGCCTAAAATGTTTTGCAGAATCGACAATTGACAATAACTCTTTTTCGATAGTGCTATAGTTACGTTCCGCAGAATTTAATGTGCGCGAATAGTATGCAACGGGTCTGTTGTTCTGACTGAGTACCGAACCGATAGCGACGTTGCTTGCGTCGGTCGTCAGCGTGAATTCCTTTTCGAAGTCTGGGTAAATTAGTACGGGGGCGTTTGTTATAGATGTTTTTGCATTTTCAAATGCTTGCTTATAGTCATGATCAGATATATTGATTTTTTCATTTTTCCGTAGACATTTAGTAAGAGGTTGGACTAATTTCGCAAAGCCTGGTATAAATTTTCGATAATATCCTACTAGGCCTAGGAATGACTTTATTTCCTTTGTTGTTTTCGGGATGGGGAATTTCGTGATTGAATCAATTTTAATTGGATTTGGGATAATACCTTCAGGTGTAATTACATGTCCAAGAAACGCGACTTCTTTACGAAGAAATTCGCTTTTATCTAATTGAATTTTTAGATTTACACTTTGCAATTTTTGAAAAATCTGTTTTAAATGAATTAAATGTTCTTGAAGTGATTTTGAAAAGATAACGATGTCGTCCATGTACACGAAACATATTTTGTACTGAAATTCTTTTAGAACTTGGTCCATCATACGTTGAAAAGTTGCAGGTGCGTTTTTCAGGCCGAACGGCATACGTAAATATTCGTAATGGCCATTATTTACGCTAAATGCAGTTTTTTCAATGGACTCAGGATCCATTTCAATTTGATGAAAACCTTGGGCAAGGTCAAGGGTCGAAAAATAGGTGCATTTACCTAAATTATCAAGGATTTCCTCTATTTGTGGTAGGGGGTATTTATCCTCGATAGTTACCTCGTTAAGTTTCCTGTAATCAATTACCATTCTATACTTTTTTTTCCAGATGCGTCAACCTTTTTTGGAACAATCCAAACAGGTGAGCTGTAAGGGGATATACTGGGTCTGATGATTTTATCTCTAAGCAATTTTGAAATTTGGCGTTGGATTTCCTCTTGCATTGATTGAGGGTGTCTAAAGGATTTAGTGTATATGGGATGGTTATCAACAGTTCTAATATTATGTTTGACGTGCGATGTGAAAGACAGATCGCAGTCTTCATGATAAAAAACATTTTTAAATTTGTGACATAGGTCGATTACTTTTTCTCTTTCTTCACGATTGAGATGGTCAGTGCGTATTAATTTAGCAAATTCGAGTTTTTTATTATCTTGCGTAATTTTAGATTCGATATTAAAATATTCGCAAGGGATAACCTGTATGCGATTTGGAAATATAATTTGGGAGTCAAGTGATTTTTCAAATGGGATTTCGGAGATGCCATTTTTTGTAATAGTCAGACAGTCAGGTATAGTGTGGTTTTCGTCAATTTTGATACTTGGAATATAGACAGGGCCATTTTCAATTGATGTAGGTATTAATATTTTGTCTCTTTCGGTAGACAAAAAGTTTATTTGTTCGTCTAATTTAAATTCAAAATAAAATGGTATACTTGTAGTTTTATTTAGAGTTAAAATTTGATTTTCATAGTCTATATTAGCTTTTAATCTTTTAAGATCGTGCGATCCAATTAGCAAATCAAAATTTTTGTGCCAGGGAATTACTCTAATTTTTATTTCATTTTTGACACCTAATTCTTCAAACAGTCTGAGTTTAAGATTTTTGTCGGATCTTACTGTGCGATGTAAGCCTGTTAATTCGAAAGGTTCGAGAAATATATGTTTTTTAAAACGGTGCAAAAGATTCGGGTTAATAACGGAATCTGTAGCTCCGGTGTCTATTAAAATTTTTAAATTAATGTCAGGCAAAAAGAAAAATGGCAGTTTAGGTTTTGAGTTAATATTATTTAAATCTATATTTATTATGTGGTGTTTCGTTGATTCGAGGCATCTATTATAAAATTTTCTTGATCTTCTGTGTCTTGTAATTGTCCGTCACAAACGTCTATATATGGTTCGTGTTGGTCAGAGTCGTAATATTCATATTCATAATTATTTGTTTGCGATTGTGATGTTTCGTTTTCTAAAGGTGTGTTACTTTCTATGTTATAGATTTTTGGTTTTGACGCTATAGTTGAGACAGACATAGGCGTTGGCTTGTAATTTTGAGGGGTTTTTTGTTGGTAATTAGAAAATTGTGATCTTCCAAAATTATTGTTTGAATTTTGAAAATTATTTTGCATAGGTCTATGTGGTAATGGTTTATTAATATCTCCGAAAGTTCTTTGATTTGAATTTTGGTTCGTATTTGGGCTTTGTACGTTAGGTCGAGGGTTTTGTTGAGGTAGGCTTTGTTTTGGTACTGGTTTTGGTTGAACTTTTTGCTAGAAGGAACTTGAATTTTGGTACGCGAATATTTGCTTGTGAGCATGTTGTCTGTTGTCGTGTTCGTGGCAGCGAGTGAGGGCTGTCTCGATAGTATCAGGTGGTATATAAGTAAATAGGGTGAAATACGGGTCTCTAACACCTAATGTGAATTGTTCTAAGCTTATTTTAGCAATATGTGACCTTTTCCATTCAATTTCTGTTATATTTGAGGAATATAGCTGTGCGTGATTATTTAAGGCGTTCCTACATTTAACAACTCTATGATAAAATTGCGTGATGTCTTCGTTAAAGTGTTGTCTACAACCTTTTAATTGGGCGTATAACAAGTTCTCGTTTTGGTGATTACCGTAGTATTTTAATAGAGCAGCTTTAATTTGAGGCCAATCATTGGTAGGTTCTTGCGATACGTCATCAACAACTTGTCCGCGCAATTTATTTAAAATGCCTAACTTAATAAAGGAATGTTGAAATTCTGACAGTTGAAATTTTGAAAATATTTCGAGCACATTATCTATATTTTGAATAAAATGCGGTAAATTGTCGTGAGGGCCAAAAGTAGGAAAAGTTTTCAACATTTCAGA
Source organism: Rosalia funebris (assembly GCA_037954035.1). Classification (NCBI taxonomy): domain Eukaryota; kingdom Metazoa; phylum Arthropoda; class Insecta; order Coleoptera; family Cerambycidae; genus Rosalia; species Rosalia funebris. The sequence goes on from JAZFAV010000033.1 coordinate 2,602,652, forward strand.
GACCTCCTGGATTGAAAGAGCCATTTTTAATGTGTTATTAGTATTTAAATTTAAACTTATTTCACCTAATTCTAAGCGAATTGTTTCGATAGCCGATTCAGGTAAATTTATTTGCGAAGTCGAGGTTGTGATAAGCTCGACAGGTATGTCTTGAGAGACGAGAGGTTTTTTTCTTAAACTTTTTGTTTTGCTTTTTGCAGAACTTGGAATTATTTCAATATTTACAAGGTCTTTTGACATGTAATATTTTAAATTATATCGTGGAGTCGGGTTTTAACCGTACTCTCACTAATAAAATAAACGTTTATAGGTGCAATTAATTTGAAATAATTTCACAATTAAATACCTATGTAAAAAATTATTTTTTTTTATACCTATTTTATTTGAGAATACGTTGTTAGGGAAAGACGGGACTTATAACTATGAAATTGGAAAGGTACTTACAGGAAGATCAGACCGATGAACATTGTCTCTGGTCTCAGGAATCTTCTGTCCGTGACTTTCTCTTTTCGCACTCGAAGATGGAGTCGTGCTGATTGGGGCTTCTCGGTGAAGGATTCCAAGCAGCTTTCTTGAAGGGGTTGGTGGTATCCTAGGGTGTTGAGCTTGCCGTTCTCGAGCGAAGTGATTCACGAGGAATTTTCTTCTTTGGAGAAAACGTCGTCGGTTCGTTGGATACGTAGTGAGGTATTAAGATACACCGTTGGCAAAGTTTTTCGCTATGAATGCCTTTTCCAACGTCTACGTATCCTGTTCGCAGCGCCAGTTAAGTTTATTTAACACTAACACAAGTTTTTAAAAACTATTTATTTACAATTGAAATGGAGCAGAGCCTCCGGCTAACAACAATATTCTGAATTTCCTTTACAAAAAAATGAGAATTTATATCTAATCGACTTTTGGTTAAACGCCGCGGGACTTGTAATGCCTTCCTTAATTGCGGATGCTGCTTTGACCTTATAACGACTGCCTTGATAAAGGGTAGTGTGTGGTCCATAACTGAGTATAAGCCAAACCTTTATAAAGTTCACAGGACAATAAAGACTGCGTAAAATAATTTTGTGTTGTTTTAACCCATATTCCCAACAATTTATATGCTAAATTTTGCAATTCACATCAAAAGAAGAAAGTCAGCTATGCTTTTTTCTGTAAATTAAGGCCTTTCTGGGTTGTTCCTTTAAATGCAAGAAACAGAGGAACTTGTGTGAAACACATGTAAACTTTCAATATATTGTAACCAAATTAAAGTTTTACAACGTCATAAAGGAAAATAGTACCGAAGAAGTTATTAAAAACATTACTTGCTGCCCTGAAATAAAAGCTAAAGAAATTTGTTTAAAAAGAGAATGCTCTAATTGCAAAGATAAAGAAATTGTAGTTTTGGATTATGATCTTGATGGAATTGCAAAGTACGAAAAATGGGTCACAAAAAAAGAACAGCTGTATATAAAGGGCAAACAAAAACTGTGTATAAAAAAAGTTAAAGAAATTATTTGCTGTACTAAACAACAACTCGTTTTAGAGTTTAAGAATAATTTACCAAAATTTTTAAGTCATCATTTTAACATGATTCACCAATATAACCAAATAAAGGAGATTAAACGAAACTTTTCTCATCAAGATGTATTAATACATATGGACTTTTCTGAAAACTACCTCTGTAAATATTCAGAAGAAATACAGTCTGCTCATTTTGGTGGATCAAAGCCACAAATAACTTTACATACCGTCGTTACTTACCAAAAACTATCACCCGTAGATGAATTACTGACTACATCCTATTGCTCTCTCTCTAAGGCATGACTCATCGGCCATCTGTGCTCATTTGTTACCAATTTTTGAAGAGATCAAAAGTAAATTTTCTACCCTTAACGAGGTGCACTTCTTAAGTGATGGGCCAAGCACCCAGTACAAAAACAAAAAAATGTTTTATTTTATCTTGGTGCTTGCTGACATATTAAACGCTAACTCAGTAAGATGGCATTAGTTTGAAAGTCACCATGGCAAAGGAGCCCCTGATGGCATCGGCGGATGTATTAAGAGAACTGCCGATAGTATTGTGGCTAGAGGAGAAGACATACCAAACTATGAGACGTTATTAGACAAGCTTAAAGTTTTAGAAGGCATCAAAATTATACTAGTGAATGAGTCAAAAATTTTAGAATTCGATACCAGGCTTCCAAAAACATTACCTTTGTGTAAAGGTACAATGAATGTCCCTGAAGCTATTTGGACAAAGACGGAATCACGTATAATTCATTTCAGACAACTCACTTGCAATGATTGTGCAAATAGGGTATGCATTCATTATAACTTGGGATACATTTTGTACGGCAAAGAAAGTGGGGATACATCTAGTTCGTACGACGAAGAAATTGAAGATGTCGACAAGGAAAGTATCCATTTTTATATCATTCACTTTTTACTTGTTTGACGTTTAGTTTGTAATTAATACCTTAACTAAATAATAGATATGCACAAAACTCTTAGATATACAGATGTTTATGGATCTGATACCGATAGTTCTGAAGGAAATGTACCTCTTAAACACCTGGCAACTTCATCAACCGAATATTTGTACCATCAAAATAACTCATTTAGTTCCGACAACTTACCACTTATAAAATACTGCTTCCCTAAAAGTAGGCGACTATGTATTGGTAAAAATTTGCGGAAAAAAACAATATCATTATTATATAACAGTAGTAACATTTATTGAAAATGAAAACGAATACATTGTAAACTACTTTCGAAAATCTGTAGGAAATTGTTTCGTTTTTCCAAACGTTACAGATTGTGGCCTAGTGTCCAATAACGATATAGTGTCTGTTTTGAACAAGCCCCTAATTAAACGTGGCCAGCATTTTTTTAATTATCCTAATCTTACCAATTTACATTAATTAAGTTAAATTTTTATTTGTAGCTTCGAACATGTGTTTTTTACTTATTTTATGTTTGTCTTAATGTTTAAAGTTTTCTTTACTAATGTTTACCTAGCAGTAATAAAATATATGTAGTGAAACAAAAATATTATTCCATTTTTATTATTCCAAAATGAATGTCTCACTTCCGTACCACCATTCTCACCTCCGTGAAAGTATATTATACAGAATCCCGTTTTTTTTTTCTTAAATATTTGAGTACCTTTATGGCCACCCTTTTTAGTTACATCATTATATCATAGTAAACTCAAAAATTTACAAAATGAAAATTTTTCTTAAAAAAAAAAAAAAAAAAATGGTAATATTACGTTTCTGGGAGAATCACCCATATACTTACATACATTACATATACAAACAAACGGTTTCGGATGTTAAATGCTGTCGTGGCTTTATTGGAACATACTCACGAACTTTAGTATAACCTTGTCTATATTTACTTGTTTCTTTCTAGTGTAACCTTGTCTATACTTATTTGTTTATTTCTATTAACCTTTAGACGTGTACAAGTTTATTTGTAGTAAGCTAGTTTGATAATATAAATGTGTATCACTCGCCTACCTCCTAATACTACAAGAGTATAATAAAGTACCTAGTTTATATTAACTTGATAATAACTAATATGTTAGTTTTATAGAACAAACAATTTAAAGTCCATTCTCCTTTCTTTAAGTTCTGCGAATTTATTGATAACTAAGTTATTAAAATCGGGAATCTCTTGCACCAATTTTTTTTCTATTGACAGCATGGCTAACGTAGATAATCGATCTTCATTCATAGTGCTTCTTAAAAATGTTTTAATTCGTTTTAATGCCGAAAAATTTCTTTCTGCTTCTGCAGTGGACATCGGAATTGTTACTATAATTTGAACCAGATCATAGGTTGCTGAAAATACTTTCTGTAGATTAATTTCAGGCAGTGTACATAATAGATTTCTAAAATCTGGTCTTTGATAAATTATTTCTAGTTCAGTTTGGAAGTCTACGTTGGTCTAACATTGGGCAAGACTGAACAATATCGTTGAGATAGTTTTTAGGAACGTTGCACTTATGATGAGAAAATTTATCGAGCAGAAACAAAAGGGACCCACTAAAATGGTTGCTAAAGGAGAACCTGTCTTTAATTTGAATTAGGGGACTGTTGCCTAAAAATGCTGATGTAGGAATATCGCGGAAAACACGTATCGGCGGCAGTGGAGATCTATATAGAATCGAGCGGGCAAAGCCATAAGTTGGACTCAGCTTATTTTATTTTTAGCTGTTGTTTACATTTAATAAATTAATTATTATTTTCGAAACTGTGTTATTATAATTGCAGCGGTGGGATACCTACAACTCTTGTGACTGTAAACTGGAAAGGTGTAACTGAAAATAAAATATAGTGCATCTGAATAGTGTGCAGTGGGAAGTGACAAAAATGGGCAAACGAAAACGTCGTTCACCGAGTTCGTCGAGTAGTACGTCGTCATCTAGTAGCTTCTCAAGCTCCGCATCTAGTAACACAGATACAGGGCGTTTTAAACGTCCCGAGCCAAGAAGAAGCAGAAGTGGTTCGAAGTCACAGAGCAAACGTTCTGTGGAAAATGTGTCGCAACGTACGCGCTCTGATTGTCGAACCACTAAAAGTGAAAGAATTAAACAACTAGAAGAACTTGTTAAAAAGCTAGCTGACGACAAACTGTCACTCACGTTACATTCCGCGGAGAGCATTCCAGAATTTTCTCCAGGTAAGCCTAATGCTTCTATTAAAAAGTGGTTTGTAAAAATCGACCAGCTTGCTGATATTAATCAGTGGAACGAGAAAACGACGATATATCATATGCAAACGAAATTAGTTAGCTTAGCCAAAACCTGGTATGAAAATTTAGACACCTATAGATATACATGGGCTGAGTGAAAGACATGCTTTTGCGTGCATTTCCAGAGCATATTTATTTTCCCAGTACGTTAAAACAGCTAATAAGGAGACGAAAACTTACTCAAGAGTCGTGAACAGAATATTATTTTGCTAAAATTGATTTGTTACGCCAATGTGGTATTAGTGGAAATAATTCGGTAGCTATGATTATAGATGGTATTGCAGATTATACCATTCAGTCTGGAGCTAAAGCCGGACGCTATGAAACTAATTAGGTGGAATGAAACGTTTTAAATTGACAACATTTTGGGTAGATAAACTCCCATCAACTTCTTCAACTACATACGAGTTGGGACCCTTGCAACATTTAACGACAGCAGGCCCGCGATACAACAGAACGAACTTTTTAATTTCATGAGATTCAGCAGAGAACATAGGATGTGTTCTCACCATCACCTGATCCCCATCAGAGAAAAATATAAGTTTCTTATTACGCTCATGCGCCAACTTCCTTTTTTACGCCTTGCTTAATAACCGTTCCCTGGCTAGATAAATCTTATCTATATGGGTTTCGTGCTCGACCACTTCCTCAGGGTAGGAGACACCCTTTAGAAATGGGTTTTAACCCTTACTACCAAACTGGAGCTCCATGGGACTATAACCCGTCGACTCGTGAACAACCCGGTTAAGATAATATTCTACATCATTCAACATAATTGCCCATTTACCATGACTCTTATAGCAAAAGGCTCTAAGTAATCTACCTATTTCTCTATTGACTCTTTCGGTCAAATTCCCTTGTGGGAAGTATACAGACGTATGATGTGCTTCGATATCGTTATCTTGGAAAAAAACTAAACCATTTTTTACTCGTAAATTGGGTACCATTATCGGTAACGACGATTTTAGGTTTCTCTATTTTTTTGATATACTTTGGCACACAACGCAAAATAGCCTCCGTAGTAGAGTGTTTTAACGGGAATAGCATGACATATTTACTAAAAACATCGACACATGCTAATAATTGTATTGCTTCCGACCTAGATATAGGTAGAGGCCCCATAAGATCCATACATAATATTTCATTTGGGTTCTGGGCTATTACACTATGGTATTCACCGTAATATCTAGGACTAACCTTAGATTTTTGACACAGTTCACACGATGCTATTAGCTGTCTTATTGAACGGCGCATTCCCGGCCAAAAATAATATTTTTTTAAATACTCAAAGCATTTACTCGCCCCGAAATGATCATTGTCTTGGTGTTCTTGTAGCGCCACTGATCTAATCATACTACGCGGTATGCATAATTTAAAACCCAGATTACCCTTAGTATCATATCGCAATACTATTCCATTATTAATTTTATACCACTGTTTATACCTGTTTTTCGCATCAGACTTTTCCAATTCGCTTACTACTTTCTTACAGAATTCATCCTCAGCCTGTTTTTCTTTTATATTCTTTATATCGCTAGCGACTACTCTATATAACTCTGACTGTTTAATATGTTCTATCGTTATCTCCTCCGATTCCGAACTCTCTACTCTATTACAATTCATATCCTTAACTGGATACCGTGATAACACGTCCGCCAGTATATTATCTTTTCCTTTACAGTATTGAGTTTTAAAATCAAATTCTTGTAAGTACAAGATCCAACGACTAAGTCGAGCATTAAGTAGGCGACAAGATTTAATAAATGATAGAGCCTTGTGGTCACATATTATCGTGAGGTCACGCCCCAATACAAACACTCGTCAGATTTTTAAACAATGCAAAACTGCCAATAATTCTTTTTCTGAAACAGTATATCTTAATTCCGCGCCCTGCAGTGTTCTACTCGCAAAAGCTATGATTCCCTTATCACCGGACTCCTTTTTCTGGAATAAACAACCACCTAAACCATACCCGGACGCGTTCGTCTGAATAAAATACGTTTTAGTCACATCGGGGTGGTGCAGCATGGTTACTTCCAAAAATGCAGATTTAATGGCCTGAAACGCAGCTTGTTGCTCTTCACCCCACTTCCACCTAACATTTTTTTTTCAGTAATCGTAATAGAGGTACAGTTAATTCTACAAAATTTTAACTAAAAGATCGTTCGTAGTTCACAACGCCCAAAAAACCTCTTCATGTTTGTTTTATATTCCGCGGTACCGGGAATTCTTCTATTGCCGTCACACGAGCTGGATCCATGAACATACTCGAAGGCGTCAGAATATGCCCCAAAAACGGTATTTGTGTCCTCGCGAAGTTACATTTCCATAGCTTTATAGTTAATCCGGATGCACGAAATTTATCAAAAATTAGTTTTACATGTGCATAATGTTCGTCGAAATTTTTAGAAAAAATCAAAAGGTCGTCAACATATGGCAACACGAATGTTTCTACTTCCGGCCCAAAAATTTTGCTTAACCCTCGTATAAACGATCCAACCGACGGACGTAGAGAGACCGAATGGTAAAACCTTAAACACATAAGTTTCCCCGTTGTATGAAAACCCCGTATATTTTTGATGTCCCGGTTTTATGCCTATCTGCCAATAACTAGCCGTGAGATCAAGTGAACTCAGATATTGTCCTTCTGTAACATGATTCAACAATTGAGTCGGATTCGGCGGCATTACATGATCTTTTACTATACGACTATTCAAATGCCTAGCGTCCAAGCACACTCTAATATTGCTGTCTTTCTTCTTAACCATTACGAGAGGGCTGACATACTCAGTTTGACGGCGATCTATAACCCCCCATTCCAACATTTCGTCTAATTGTCTCCGTACTTCCTCGCAATATGCATGCGGCACTGGATAAGATTTTAAATAAAACAGTGTACAATCGTGAAGAAGAATTTCATGTTCATATACGTTAACGTGCCCGGATTGATCAGAAAATATACTTTGAGAAGAGGTTAATAAATCATATAGACGGGTTTTCTCGTCACGTGACAGTACTTCTTCGGCTAGTTTATACAATTCTTCTTTACTATAATGATGAGTTAAAATTGGTTTCACAACTTCACCTGTATCTGACGTTTCAATAATCGAAACATGAACACTTGGGTTTAATTCACCCACAAACCGCACACACCTTTCTATATCAAAAACACCATTAATCGACCTTTCGGAAAAATGTATACCTACTGATTTGGTAATTATTCACAAAATCACACCCTAAAATAATGTCTCTAATTAAATCCGGTACAACCAAGCATGTATAGTCTATCTTAAACTCGCCAAAATCCAAAGTTAAATATGTTTGCTGTCTCACTTTCTGCTTTTTATCTCCCAACGCACCCATTATAGTCTGACATTTAGACGGGATACATGGCAATTTGGGATTTATTTTAATAATTTTTTCCCAAAACGATTTCGATATACAACTAATTTGACTACCGGAGTCAATTAACGACCGTACTACCTCATTTTCTATTTGTATCTTAACTGTAGGTACAATCGTAGCATCTTCCTCCTCATTTACTCCTGGATCTGAAATAATATAATTGTAACTACTGTTACTATATAATCGCTACCGAATTTTCATTAACAATATGATGGCGCCTATCACCCCCATTCGTATTTTCCTTATTTCCACCTTCGATTCGTCTATTATTATTTCTGGGACCCTGGTCATTATTATTATTAACGCGCCTATTATTATCGTAATTATTACGCCTCTGGTAGGGTGCGCGATATGACTGCCCATCCTGATCTACATCATACGTCTTGTCAATATCCCTAAATATTGCTCAACATTTCGCGAGTTACAGTTTAATATTCCCCGTCGAATATCCGTCGGAAAATGATTCATCAATAGCGAAATAGTTTCAGATTCCGAAATCTTTTGTGACAAATATTGTGACTCTTTCACTAAATGGAGAAAATAATCGGCCTTTGACCCTCTTTCGTATACCCCAAAATTTATATTATTGAAAAGTTTCCTTTCTTCTTCTATACCCCAGTATCGCTTTAAGCAAATTTCTTAAAATTCTTGAAAATTGCTTGCCGTTTCCTTTTTTAAAACCCCCCAGTTCAGAGCTGAACCTCTTAAACTATTTATAGTTAATGATACTCTTTTATTCTCAGGTACACCTGCTTCATTAAATATTTCCAATATTTTCTTTAATCCACAACGTAATGTAATTTTTACAACAGTTACGATTACTTTCCATATGTGACTTGTCCGCAGACTTGTCTGGACTTGTACTACCCGTTTCACCACCTTTAGAGTTATCTTTTCTATGTTCTACCTCCGCCACTGACTTTTTTACAGTACTAGACAATTCTAAGAAATTTTTATCTACTTGATCAAATTTCTCATCTAAACTAACATTCATATGTTTTATAGCTGCTGACAATTGGACATTGTTTACATTTAATTGTTCTATTGCCTCGGTTAATTTTAACTTCTCAGACATTTCATTACTCATTTTGCTAGATTTGCTTCTAGTTAACATAACATTAGGTAAAACATCAATAAAAATCTAACTGGTAACAGTTCAATACGCATAGGTACATAAGTTTTACAGTCAGAATAACAATATGACTGATAGGTAAACAGTTCATACACACATAAAATATATATTTACGTTTTATAGCAAGTCCTGTATGCAACTTACAACATTAAACATTTACGGTTAATAGTCTACAACCGGCAACACTGGATAGTCTCGGTAAAATATACAAACTGGATAGTCTTTCCGTTATACGAGAAAAATGTTCTTTACTTGAATACTATTATAACCTCCAAAATACCTCCTTATTAGGGCCAACGTTGGGCGCCAAATGTAGTTTGCCAGACTAGTTTATTTAATTAATTGAGCAATAGGTAGGTTCCCTAATAATGATAGAGTAGGTTATCGGTAATAAAACAGCTACTATCAAATCAAATATCTTCGTATATTAGAAAGCGTAAGTGTTGAATGCGAATACTGCGATGACAATAGGTCATCTGAGGGTACGAGGGTTGTAAGTTACCTCGAAACGGCGACACAGTCCCTACTTTGACTGCTCCAAAGCTGGACTTCTAGGATACCACCACTCGACAGCTTAGTGGTGCACAGCATACACCAAACCCTAGACTCTCATCTAGTTGGGACGTGGAGAACTTCCAATACTTGGCCTACACAATACAGCCATACCACCGCTTGCCAATTCTTTCCCAACTCAACTGACGATTGCCTCGGACGCTCTTTTCACTCGTCCCAATTCTCCCGTTCACCCTACCACTACCGCCATCTACCGAAATTCGTTAGCACTGAGGGCAACGCAGCGGGTGGGAAACGAATAGGTCCAATATATTTGGCACTTTTCGTTTTCCACAGCGGATTCAATATCCCCCGGAGCGTAAGGCAGCACTGGTGTCTCGTCTATCTGATACGAGTGCCTTAAATGATAATAAAGCACCCGTAACGCTGCGTTGTGTCTATGGATAAAACTGAGGCTGCATATACCGAGCAAGCCGACAGTAAATGCATCAATGTCTCCGGCGCCCTGCAGCTGATATCAGGGACCTGCATACCCATGATGCGACTCCGATAGATGAGCGTGTTAAATACACCATCTTGGCAAGCCACGATGAATCCCTCGGTCTCTGAATTTAGCCCGGCTGACCTTAAGAAAGCAAAGGTCAGTTTTTCGGATAAGCCCAGGGCTTCCATATTCCTATAGAAGACCCCGTGCATGGGATTATCCTTGTGAAGTTTTTACTTGGGCTTTTAACCGAACGGGTTCCAACTCGGTGACAGTGTTGTGATTGGCCCGTTCGGTGTCAAAGATGAGACCGAGATCATCGGCTGCTCTACGTGTTGCCTTAAATCAAAATGCTCCTATCCCTGCATGTTCGTAATCTCGGACCATGAAGAGAAGGGGATCCGAACTCCTGATAACTTTACAGGCTCCGTCCAGAACCATCCCGTTATGGAAACACTCCAAACTTAAGAGTCCACGGCCTTCGTGGGAGATATAACAGTGGAACGTACGATCTGGAATGCGAACTCCTACTGAGATGCCTCCTTCTTCGAGTTACTACGTCGAATCGTAGCAGCTTCTCCTGGTTCCATTTGACTACTCCGAAGGAGTAGACAAGGATCGGAACGGCAAGCATGTTTGTTAGACACCTTTTTCTTCCCCGACAGTTCTGAAGACCAGATCTGTCGGAGGCGGTGCTGATACTTGCCGCGGACAGTGTTTTTTTTACGACACCTACCTCTTGGGTAGAGCGTTGCTCAACACCCAAATAGGTGTACGACTCTCCGGCATCTAAGTGGTGTAAGATGCTTCCGTCTACGAACTGCGCATCCTCTGGGTATTCCTCGTGTACATTTATCCAACCCGAACTCTATTCCGATGGCTTGCATGTACTCCTGCACCACCCTTAGGCGCTGGCGTAATTCCCTTTCGCCGGAGGCATAAAGTTTTAGGTCATCCATGTAAAATAGATGGATGACCTTATGCCTCCGATCACCGGGGGTGCCGCAGTTATAGCCACGGGTTTTCCTGAGGGACACGGACAACGGCCGCAGTGAGATGCAAAACAAAGGGGGGCTAAGGGAGTCTCCCTGAAACACGCTCCTCCAGTCTGTCCGGACTCTAGTATCACCCGATGTTATGGTAAACCGAGTCCTCCAGAGCGGCATCAGTTCTTAAATGCACCTCACTATAGGATCGGGCACCACAAGGAATTGGAGCAAGGGAATTATTAGCTCATGCGATGTCATATCGAATGCCTTGCGGTAGTCGATCCAGGCCATGGAAAGGTTTCGCTTGTACTGCACGGAGTCCTGCGTGACACATCTGTCAATCAACAGATTCTCCTTGCAACCAGCGACACCCTTTTTAGACCCTCGTTGTTCGTACATCCCCTCGAAAATCTTCGGTGTTCGGGATTAGCACGGTTCGCCCTCGACAACCCAAGAAGGAATTTGCTGCTCCCCATTTAGCCAGGTGGTAAAAATTCTGGCTAATTGATGATTGGTACTAGATAATTTTTTCCGTCAGAAGTTATTTATCCCGTCGGGACCTGGAGCAACAAAGCAACAAGTTCTTAGAGCCCGCAAGAGCTCTTCGAACCTCTTTAGGGGTTATCGGGTGGCACACTTGTTCTGGTCGCTGAAGACCTTCGCAAAAGTTTTCAATGTGTACCAGGGCTGGAGTGTCTCTTTGGAGTGGGAGCTTCTGCTCGTATAGCACCTTCCAAAAGTTTTCCACCTAATCTACAGTCGGTGGATTTTCGACAACAGGTTGAGGCGGTTCAAATAGCAGCGAGGGTTTTTGGCGGAACAAATTATTTTCCGCCAGCCTTCGTGCCCGCCTCACTAGTGACTTTTTGCACGTCACTAGCATCCGTATCCTATCAAGGCAGTGCTGTTTGGTGGTACGCAGCACTATCTCATTGAGTGTGTGATGGACGCTTTTTAAATTATATATATATATATATATATATATATATATATATATATATATAAAATGAAAACATTTTGATTGTTGTAGCTCTTTCTGTTATACCGGAAGTCGAGGTCAACTTCCTTATTTTAAATGGAAAATGCTGTATATTATTGCATATATGAATTCTGCACAGCATTTTAGATCGACTTTCATAACACTTCTATGTTAACAAGTTTAGCCGTTGTTGAAAGAATTTTGTTTTTGTCAAAAAAAAAAAGTAAAAAAAAAAAAAGTAAGTTCACTGTCTAACTTAGCCTATTCTTACCGTATGAGAACTAGAGCGGAAATATTTACAGATTCGATGGTCCCATGGTTAGACTTTCTGATTCTATCTTTGAAGTTCCTAAATTTCATACAGGGTGTTGAAAATTTGACGTTGAGTTTGGTTAACTACAAGCCATCAAAACTTGACTTCTTTAAATAGAACACCCCGTATATTTTTTATACTTTGGATTAAAAATGTCATTCTCTTTCGATCAATAATATATTTTTCTATACCTAACTCTTGTGGTTTTTAAGTTGTCTTCAGTTTCTAGTATAATCGGCTAAATAACACCTAGTGTATTGGAAAGGTGGCTTTGGAATTCTTAGCAGAACTTCAAAATTAACAATAAATAAAAAATAAGTTTAGTGACATTAAACTAAACAAATTTCCTTGTATACACCACTTATTGTTTCTATGATAAATACTTATTAAATTATTTCTTGGAGGCAAAATTATGAGAGTAGTTTAATAAAGCAATATATATATCCGATGTATATCGGATAAAATTATGGAGAACCTCACTATGGATATATATATATATATATATATATATATATATATATATATATATATATATATATATATATATATATTATTATTATTTTTTTTTTTTCACTTAAAGCCAGTCACCCCTTTCTGTGGCTCCGACTCACACAGAAGGTGCGCTGGTAATACCAGCAATCACTCCTCGCGTTCGCTCGGTTGGTGATTACTGGGCCGAGTCGTGTGCCCTGAGTAGACGTAGCGAGCCAAGAATTACGGCCTTCTGCATGCGACCGGCTAAGATTTCTGCCGAGTTTCGGCATGCCGGTATGCTCTTTAATTCAGAAAGCAGTGTATCTCTCGCTCCACCAAGGGCTCCTATAATCAGTACCTTCAATTTAACAGTATGGTCTGGATAGAGTCTACGGAGTTCGAAGATTAAATCTCGATATTTTGTCCGTTTCTCCTCCTCTTTCAAAACAATGTTACCATCACCAGGTGCCGAGAACTCGATGACGAACATTGTCCTGATTTGGTGGTCGAGGAGGACTACGCCAGGCTTGTTGGCTTGTATTTGCCTGATGGTAGAAAACGAATAGTTCCAATATATTCGGCACTTCTCGTTTTCCACAACGGACTCAATATCCCCCGGAGCGTAAGGCAGCACTGGTGTCTCGTCTATCTGATACGAGTGCCTTAAATGATAATAAAGCACCCGCAAGGCTGCGTTGTGTCTATGGATATAGGCCGAGACTGCATATACCGGGCAAGCCGACAGTAAATGCATCAATGTCTCCGGCGCCCTACGGCAGGCCCTGCAGTTGATATCAGGGACCTCCATACCCATGACACGACTCCGATAGACGAGCGTGTTAAATACACCATCTTGGCAAGCCATGATGAATCCCTCGGTCTCTGAATTTAGCCCGGCTGACCTTAAGAAAGCAAAGGTCAGCCTTTCGGATAAGCCCAGGGCTTCCATATTCCTATAGAAGACCCCGTGCATGGGCTTATCCTTGTGAAGCTGCAGAGCTCTTAAATGCTCTATAGCTTTTACTTGGGCTTTTAACTGAACGGGTTCCAACTCGGTGACAGAGTTGTGATTGGCCCGTTCGGTATCGAAGACGAGACCGAGATCATCGGCTGCTCTACGTGCTGCCTTAAATAAAAATGCTCCTATCCCTGCATGTTCGTAATCTCGGACCATGCAGAGAAGGGAATCCGAACTCCTGATAACTTTACAGGCTCCGTCCAGAATCATCCTGTTATGAAGACACTCCAAACTCAAGAGTCCACGACCTCCGCGATGTCGTGGGAGATATAGCTGTGGAACGGACGATCTGGAATGCAAACTCCTACTGAGATGCATCCTCTTTCGGGTTACTACGTCGAGTTGTCGCAGCTCCTCTTGTGTCCATTTGACTACTCCGAAGGAGTAGACAAGGATCGGAACGGCAAGCATGTTTGTTGCAGACACCTTGTTCTTCCCCGACAGTTCTGAAGACCAGATCTATCGGAGGCGGTGCTGATACTTGCCGCGGAGAGCGTTTTTTACGACACCTACCTCTTGGGTGGACCGTTGCTCAAGACCCAAGTAGGCGTACGACTCTCCGGCATCTAAGTGATGTAAGATGCTTCCGTCTACGAGCTGCGCATCCTCTGCGTATTCCCGGCTTCGTCCTCTCTTGAGATGAACCAGTGCACATTTGTCCAACCCCAACTCCATCCCGATGGCCTGCGTGTACTCCTGCACCACCCTCAGGGACTGGCGTAATTCCCTTTCTCCGGAGGCATAAAGTTTTAGGTTATCCATGTAAATTAGATGGGTGACCTTATGCCTCCGATCGCCTGGGATGCCGCAGTTATAGCCACGGGTCTTCCTGAGGGACACGGACAACGGCAACAGTGAGATGCCCCTTCTGAACGACACCGGCTCTGTCCGGACTCTAGTATCACCCTATGTTATGGTAAACCGAGTCCTCCAGAGCGGCATCAGTTCTTGAATGCATCTCACTATAGGATCGGGCACCACAAGGCACTGGAGCAAGTGAATTATTAGCTCATGTGATGTCATATCGAATGCCTTGCGGTAGTCGATCCAGGTCATGGAAAGGTTTCGCCTGTACTGCACGGAGTCCTGCGTGATACATCTGTCAATCAACAGATTCTCCTTGCAGCCAGCGACACCCCTCTTAGACCCTCGTTGTTCGTATATCCCCTCGAAAGCTGGCTCAACTGATAGGAGTACTCGCGTATACAAGATGCGTGTAAACACCTTGTAACAGGCGTTTAAACAGGTTATCGGTCGGTAGTTCTTTGGGTTGGACAAATCTCCGGTCTTCGGGATTAGCACGGTTCGCCCCTCGACAACCCAAGAAGGAATTTGCTGCTCCCCATTAAGCCAGGCGGTAAAAATTCTGGCTAAATGGCGGTGGATACTAGGTAATTTTTTCCACCAAAAGTTATTTATCCCGTCGGGACCTGGAGCAGCAAAGTTCTTAGAGCCTGCAAGAGCCCTTCGAACCTCTTCAGGGGTTATCGGGTGGCACACTACTTCTGGTCGCTGAAGACCTTCGCAAAAGTCTTCAAAGTGTGCCAGGGCTGGAGTGTCTCTTTGGAGTGGGAGCTTCTGCTCGTACAGCGCCTTCCAAAAGTTTTCCACCTGATCTACAGACGGTGGATTTTCGACAACAGGTTGGGGCGGTTTGAATAGACGCGAGAGTTTTTGGCAAAACAAATTATTTTCCGCCAGTCTTCGCGCCCGCCTCACTAGTGACTTTTTGCATGTCACTAGCATCCGTATCCTATCAAGGCAGTGCTGTTTGATGGTACGCAGCACTACCTCATTAAGTGTGTGATGGACGCGTCTTAAATTAGCGGCGATTCGCCGTAATTTTTTGCGTGAAAGGCCTATTGGCCGCCATATAGTCCATCACACATTGGATCTAGGTCTTGTGGCCTAGGGGGTCTTATGCGATGTAACCCCCTTCTGGTACTGAGGCCCTCTACTATTGGTGGAACGGTGAAGACCGCATCCTCAACTGGTTCATTAGGCAGCCTTTCAGCTACCTCATTCGCTAATCGGGGCGCAGTCCTCACATAGCCCTTTCTACGAAGATAGGATACATAATCACGCAGATTCTGCGGCGTGAAGGCATCATGCTCTGGGTGTAATTCACACCACAGGGCATGCATACGTGCCATGTATCCCCTCCGTATGGGCTCACTGCTTTCATAGCAATGCAGCAGGTCGTCCCTCAGCTCGTCGGTCCACTCAAAGCGTCCATGTCGTTGGCGTGCGTCGTTTCCAGGCAATCCATCCATTTGGGCCCCACCACCTTGCCCATGACCCCTATCCGAACGGGGTCGATCGTGGGGGCCTCCTCTTCTGCCATTTGGAACAAGAAGATCGGGCTTACCGGGGAGTTAGCCCAGTAAGCCCACGGCCGACACTAGAGGGGAATATGTTATCCCCTCCCGGGTGCGTTGGTGCTGCCGGTCCGGTTTTGCACCCCAGCTGGAGTAAGTGGTGTCGCTACTCACCAAAGGCCAGATGGATGTTGTGCGGCCCCTCCTGCTTATTATTATTATTATTATTCCAACAGGAAAAAATCCCAATTACAGGAATAAACTAAATATACAATAACTAAGTAAAATAACAAAAAAGAGAAAGAATGTCAAATAGTACAATTAATGAACCTAAGCAATAAGGTAAAAGGTAGTTACAGCGCCAATTTACGTACATATGCAATATACCACATAGAACATCTTAACCTATATTAGCTACATAATTGCAAACACACTTTAAACTATCGTTAAATATATCACAATTCGCTGCAATTTTGTTGTACAGTGAGCACATAAGAAATACAGGAGCCTTCGCTAATATATTTGTACTAGGAGTAGTACAACATAAAAGCGCCTGATGTCTGACATTACCACGTGGGACCCTAAAATTAATCTTACTAAGCAATTCAGAACAGTCAACCTTATCATTTAGAAGGTTAAACAAATATTTAATTAGTGAAATATTGCGTCGAACAGATAATGATTGAATATTAAAGCTGTCCAATAGTTGTAAGTGGCAACAGCCTCGAGGCGGATATACGTCATCCAGTAAAAAAGACAAAAATTTAAGAAACCTCTTTTGAATTGTTTCCAGCCTTTGGCAATGGACATTGTATAAAGGAAACCATATAATAGAACCATACTCTAAGCGAGATCTCACTAGAGCAAAAAATAACGCTTTAAGGGCACGTACCTCGGAAAACTCCCTACAATTACGGTAAATGAAGACATAAGTTCTAAATGCAGCAGAAACAATATCATTGATATGTTCCACAAAAGTAAATTTGGCGTCAAATATTATGCCTAGGTCCTTAAACAACTCAACTCGACCAAAAATGTGGTCGTTAATCGCATAATCATGAGAAATAAAGTTGATTTTCCTGGTAAAAGTCATTACCTTGCATTTTGATAAATTTAGTGATAAACGATGTAGCTCACACCATGACGCCATATTATTTATACATTGTTGGAGATGAAAGCAATCCGAAGGTGAAGATATTTCAGTAAAAAGTTTATAATCATCTGCAAATAATAACTGTTGGCACGATATAACTTCAGGAAGATTATTGATAAAGAACAAGAACAGAAGAGGCCCCAAATTCGACCCTTGAGGTACACCCGATGAAGGAGAGAAATAATTAGAAGTAAAGTTTTGGTATCTGACCGTGAAACTTCTATTGGACAAATAGGACCTAAACAAGTCCAACAATGAATCTGAGAAACCAAAACTTCTGAATTTAAGGAGCAAGATATTGTGATCAATCTGGTCGAAAGCCTTTTGAAAATCTGTATAAATGGTGTCGACTTGTCCTCCCCTGTCCAGGATTTCGGAAACGTATTGCGAGAACAGAGCCAAATTTGATATAGTCGACCTCCTTTGCATGAATTCATGTTGGTGTGATGATAGAAGCTGATTAGTAGAAGCATATAACACATTGTACAGCGCCGTCTCGAAGACCTTTGAAAAATTGCACAGCAATGAGATTCCTCTGTAGTTTGACACATCATTAATATTGCCTTTCTTAAATATGGGACAAATGCACGCCTCCTTCCACCGCGATGGAAAGATTGAATGTTTCAGAACGTTGTTGAATAGGATAGACAAAGGCTCCGTAAGTGCATATGCACAGTCTCTGAGAATAAAACTGGGTATTCCATCAACCCCCATAGTGAAGGTGTCTTTACAACGTTTGAGACTTAGTAGAACATCCTCGTGTTCCATTCTCTGGACAGTAATTGATAATCCTGGATTAACCTCAGGGAACCGAGCGGAGTCAGCTGGAAGCGACTGAATGAAGACACTGTTGAAGTAAGCACCAAACGCATTTACAATCTCTGTGGGATCAGAAAACTCTATATCATTGTACAGCATTAGTGAGGGGATACGGGCTGATCCCTTCTTTTTTTTAATAAAATTCCAAAACTTCTTTGGGTCTTGATAAAGGGACTGTTCTGCACCACTAACAAAATCCCTATACGCCCTGTTAATAAGACGTTTACAGTTCAAACGGTGATATCTAAATAGCTCTTAATAATACGCCGTTTTAAACTTCTTGTATTTTTTATGTAGGTAAGCTTTAGTACGGAGGGAATTAATCACCTCCGCTGAAAACCAAGGCGGATAGCGAAATTGTCGAATGCATGTATGAGATGTGTATTTAGGTACCGCTATATCAAATAAGCCGTATAATTTCTCATAAAATTGCGAACACATATCTTCGACATCATTTATACCTGATAGAAACGACCAGTCAGTATGACAAAGTACTTCATACAGTAAAGGAAAGTTTGCTTTTTTAAAATTAAAAGCGTTGCTAGAACAGTTCATAGCGAAGCTTTGATGTGATGGAGATGAATTAAACATATTATTAAAACTAATTAACAGTGGAGGATGATGCAAATCTTCCTCAAGCAATGGACAAACAGATTTTTCAACTCAGCACTTGAAGTTAGCAAACACAAGATCCAAAATATGATTATACTCATTCAGAATGTTATTACACTGATTTAACCCGTGAAATTCTTTAAAGTTGTATAAACTTAAACTGTTCCCATCTGCCAAACCTAAGGAGAAATTAGGCGAATTAAAATCGCCTACAAATAGAACACAACCTTCTTGCGCTAAGCATTCCAATGCACTAATTGTGTCAAGGAACTGTTCCAGTTCCTGAGTTGAAGTACGTGGTGGTATGTAGAGAACAAATATAAATAATTTGTTATACTGACTATTACTAATTTTCACCCCCACCACATCGATGGGTGGAGCCGCACTTTCAACTTCAGTCAGGTTTATTTTCGAACTTACTAAAGTGTTTTTGACAGCTGCGAGGACACCTCCTCCTCTTGATAAGCCTGTAGCCTCCCTACATCTGTCGTTGCGAAAAACAACAAAGTCATCTGGAAACAGCTCACTACTTCCTATATCTGTGTTTAACCAGGTTTCAGTTAATGCCACCAAATCGTAATTACTAGCTGATATGTTGTTGTACAAATCTACCACCTTAGAGCGTAAACCACGTACATTTTGGTAGAACAAAGTATGAGTACTGTAATTGGGTGCGTTTAGTTTAAATTATTGACTACAACAATTTTAGGAATACCATTAAAATGACGAATTTTTAGATTAGTTTCCCCGTTATTAGTACGAGCCTCCAGTTGCGTCTTTAGTAATTTATAATAATCCAATTGACGGGGTGTTCTATCAAAGGAGATTGAAACATATATATATATATATATATATATATATATATATATATATATATATATATATATATATATATATATATATATATATATATATATATATATATATATATATAATCCCTATTTCCCTTGGTCACGCCATAACTTGAGAACGACTTAACAGATTTCATTCATCTTTTTTTTATGTTTTCTAATACTTGGTAGAAGGTTTTTACAGAACGAAAAATTAAGAAAATTGCGCAGAAAATTGGAAAATGTAAGACTATTTTTAACTTCGCGCGTTTGATGAATGTGAATCGAATTGTCTATGAATTTTTTTAAAATTGTCAGATGTCTGCTACATACACACTTATCGCATTTGACAGTTCGTGCGCTGCAAATGTCGTTTAACAGCTACATCGGTCATACATTTATTCATTTCTTAGTGCACACTGCATAGTCGATTCGATCGAAACGTTTATCCAGTTTTCAGTTTGTTCAGTGAGTTTTTTGAGAAATGTTTGTTCATCGCAGTTAGTTCACCGCAATCAAGCCTTATATCAAAATTTAACTTAATATCGATTTTTGGTAAGTTTTGATAGACTAACACGTGGTGTACAATTTTCAGTTGAATTTTGGTTCTTCAAAATGCCACCAATTAGACGTACGAACTTAGGTCGCAGAACTCGCAATGCTGCAAGTCAAAGATATATACGAGCAAGTCAAACTGACGAGTAACGCGAAGCACGAAATGAAGTTGAATGGAATCGATGGAAGCGAAATCAATAACGTAGAAATGTTGCGTTTAATCCCCATCAAGCTGCATTCAATTATAACGTATCAATCGATTACAGTTCACAGCAAATCGTTGCTATTGAACCAATGAACGTTGTGTGGAAGCCCCTGGATTGTGTTCGCCAGTGGCCAAGTCTGGGCTAGATTCTATACATTTTTTGACTCATATCCAGCAATACAATAATTTCTTTCAAATGACGTCTTTTGGCGCAACAAAAGTTATTCGACATTGCTCAAAATTACAAAAATCATATTTGGTTGAGCGAACGTTATATTGGCTGCAAAAAACGCTTTGAAAGGGAAGTACAAAGGTGAAGATGTTTTTATTCCACGAATCCTTATGATTCCGAATGACATGCCATTCAACTTTAAGCGGTTACAATTTCCAGTGCGGCTTGCATTTGTAATGTCGATAAATAAATCGCAAGAGCAGTCGTTAAGTGTTTGTGGCATTAATCTTGAAAATCCATGTTTTTCACCTGGCCAATTGTATGTCACATGTTCCCGTGTCGGAAAACCATCAACATTATTTATTTACGCGCCAGAAAACAAAACTATCAATGTTGTGTATCAAAAAGCAATGATGCAAACAATAAACACAAACATGACATGACATGACATGTCTTGTCTCACGTCATAAGTCGTAGGTCTTAGGTCGCAGGTCGTAGGTCCTAGGTTATAGGTCATAGGTCATATATCATAGCTCATAGGTCTGTAATAAATAAAGTTGCTCGAATACATCAAGTAATAAGAAATATTTTAGATCAGTAATGCGGAAAGAATTTATGTCATTAAATGTAATTTTAACATAATTTTATAATAATGTACGCACTTTAACGAAATGTAGGTAAAGGATATATGCATATTATCATTTCTTTATATCACATACAATGGCAAGGTTAGTCTCGTCCAATATATCAATATACAACGAGTCTTTTAACGGATCGGGAATAGATTGGTATAACCTAATAGAGTACTATGTCAATGTATAATGTAATAAATAATTGACCATAAAATAACATTTATTGCTCAGTTGCTGTTATACTGTGCATACCCTTATGCTTGTACTGTGCACTCATAAAATCATAGGATCTGTTCATTTATATTGAATATCGTTCGTAATAATGATGGTAACATGGTATCTTTGAGGATGCAGGAGCAACTCTACATTAATAACCCCTAAATAAAGGTTTGTCAATATAACCCCTACTTCAGGGTCGAAAAATCAAAATAAGAAGTTTTAATAATAAAAACAAGCAGTTTTGAAAAATCTGTGGGGATATTTTTTAGAAGTTATTCTAGTTAGTTCTTCTAACTTTTATAATAACAGAGCGTTTCTGGTGTGGACAATTAAATTCAAGATATCTCAGATAGAATACTTGACATCTAGATTTTAAATTTGGGGACCGCGAAGGTCATTCAACATGTTTTTCTTGTTTTACTCGTCTTTGTGGAAATGTTTGACTTAGGTATTGTTATACTCTATAATAAGGTGAAGTTGAAAATTTGGAGATAAACGAATCAACGCTCGAAGGAGAATTATAAATAGTGGATGATTTTCCACTGGGAAAATTGATCACAATATCCATATTTTTGTCAGAGCTATTAAGACATTGCAAAATGTTATGTCGCAATAACGTTCAAATTAACTTCATTGATGTTCATCAATTTCTGACTAAACTCACCATCATCATATAATTCATATATAATTTTTATTTTTAATATTAAATATATGTAGGTACCATCAAGAACAAATATAATTAGATACCGCATTGTTTACTTCTTACGTTTACCTGAAATTTAGGCAATAACTGATAGATTTCAAAAAATAAAACCCTCCACAGGTAGGATTCGACATTTGTCCCGGATCAGAACCGAACGACATATAGCTGTTTCGAACTTGTTAGTTCTCATCAGTGCCGTACACGGTACGCCGATTCAGGACAAATGCCGAATGAACTTTATGGCGTATACATCTTTATTTATATGTTACTGACAGAGATCGTATCGATAAAGATGTATACGCCATAAAGTTCATTCGGCATTTGTCCTGAATCGGCGTACCGTGTACGGTACTGATGAGAACTAACAAGTTCGAAACAGCTGTATGTCATTCGGTTCCGATCCGGGACAAATGTCGAATCCTACCTGTGGCGGGTTTTATTTTTTGAAACCTTATCTGATCGTGCAGAAACACGAGAAAGGGGTCGAGGATCGCTTCTGGGTATAATTCAATGCCTGGCGGGGCTTTAGCCCGAGTAGTAGTTGTTTCCTAGAGCGATTATGTAATAGCTTTGCTATTCGGGAACTACTTTGATAGCCGCTTGGCGGCTTGGTGGTTCCTTTCTCGATTTCCGACTTATCTGTTACCGAATAACTGATAGAAGTTAAGGTTTTTTGTTTCAAAATGGTCACTTTATGGGCCACACGCATTATTAACCTAAACAATTATGCAGTATTGCTTATATTATAGATAAATGAATTGATAGTGTCTCATCAGTATATCTGCCCACTTGGATGCCTCATATGTGGCGGCGCCGTATACTATTGAAAATCTTCTGGGGTAAAATTGTATTACTTTTAATGGAGTGAAAATGGCGCATCTCACTATTTCTGGTATAAAACAATACCAGTGTAATTAGTAAAATTTTACATCACTATATTGTTAAACGATACAATATGGCTGTTCAATGCTCTCGATTAATCAGTATATGCCCAAATGCTGTTATATATCTCAAGAAGCAAACGTTAAGTATGTTGACCAAGTTTACTAAAAACTTTTGCCTCGATGATTTAAAAATGAGTTGGAGGAGTTCATTGAATACGTGTGTACTTAACCTATTTGTGTTTTCTGACGATGAAGTAAACAAGGCAAAATAAACGTATATTATTAAAACTAATATATACTAGATATTTGAAAATTTGTTAAATTTTGACAGCGACAGCGACTTAAAGTCGCTGGAGGATTTCATTGGGTAGATACTGAAGTGATATATTTGACATTCTTATTGTCCACTTATTAATAATATTATACCACATATTAATATTATCAAGAATGTACCTAATTTGAATTGTTGATACACTGTTGTTGAATGTTGTTGGTACACTGTTACCATTACATTAAGATTGTTTAAACTGACTAAATCCCCTCATTATAAAAATTATTAGTAAATATCCAAAGGTATTTGGGTATCAACAAGGCACATTTAGTACTTATTACCCCGGAAGAACATTATCATTAGGATATGATCATGATATTTAACTGGAAAGTTCAATAATATGAAGTAATATTTCAAATATTATGTATAGGAGTTTGGTTGCGACTATATAAATATTTTTTAGATTTGCACCACCACATACACATTTAAATATATGATTAGTGTAATAAGGAAATTAACTTTGTGTACTAAAAGGAAAAATTCAGATATCGTGTGTCCCATTTCAAAGTCGTTTTATTTTTTTTATCGGAAAATATGGACAGTAAAACGCGAAATATTTATATAAAGATGATGGTATTTAATATAATATAATATCATATGACATGACATGTCCTGTCTCACGTCATAGGTCATAGGTCATATACTGTGTTTTCAATGAATGAGAATCGATTAAACATAGTAGGAGTTACAAATTAATGAAATTAAGCGCGCACGGTTACACGGCGAAAATTCTTGCCAACTCTAGCTTAACAACCTGCAACAATAATTGAAATGCCATATTTTCAGCATTTGCACAAAATATTTAGGTGGGTAGACTCGACGAATTTTGCCCCATATGTAAAAGGTGGTCCAACCAAAACGCACGATGTTAATTGTAAATAAAACAAAAAGTTTTCAGAGAATTATCTTAATATTTTTTATTATGATAGAAGGATCTATGACAATTATGTGTGAAACAAAATATCGGCCAAATGCTCGCCACGGCTTCAGTGGCATACCTCTATCCGATGGTCCATATTTTCAATGACTCTGAGACATAATTGAGGTTCAATGTTATTAATGTGCCGAATTACCTCATCCTTTAGCTCTTGAGTTGTTCTTGGCTTATTGACGTTCACTTTTTCTTTTAAATATCCCCAAAGAAAGAAGTCCAACGGTGTCAAATCACATGATCGTGGCGGCCAATTAACATCGCCACGACGTGAGATAACACGGCTATTGAATTTCTCGCGCAAAAGTGCCATTGTTTCGTTGGCCTGTGTGGCAAGTGGCACCATCCTGTTGGAACCACATATCGTCCAGGTCCATATCGTCAATTTCTGGCCACAAGAAGTCTGTTATCATCTCGCGATAGCGAACACCATTCACGGTAACTGCTTGGCCGACCTCATTTTCGAAGAAGTACGGCCCGATGACGCCGCCAGCCCATAAACCGCACCAAACAGTCACTCTTTGTGGATGCATCGGCTTTTCAACAATCACTCGTGGATTCTCATTTGCCCAAATGCGGCAATTCTGCTTGTTAACGAATCCACTGAGGTGAAAGTGTGCCTCGTCGCTGAAGATGATTTTCTTTGTAAAGTCACTTCTGTCTGTTCAACCAACCATTCGGCGTATTGACGACGCTTGAAATGGTCAGTAGGCTTCTTGAGTCAATTGAACCTTGTAAGCGTGTAAATTCAAATCTTTATTCAAAATTCGCATCAGTGATGTTCGTGAGATGTTCAATTGTTGGGCACGACGACGAGTCGAGGTTGGCGGCTCTTCTGCTACACTATCGCGAACAACAGCAATGTTTTCCGCAGAACGAACTGGGCGAGCATGCACAGGTGTTTTCACATTTCCTACAGACCCGGTTTGCTGAAATTTGCGCACAATTCTTCCGATTGTGGACACATTTGGTCGATTATGCTGACCAAAAAAGTCACGAAGTGCACGAAATGCATTTTGATTTGAACGCCCATTTTCGTAAAAGGCTTCAACAATCTTAACGCGCTGCTTAATTGTGTACCTCTCCATGGTTGAATTTGTCAAACACTGAAATAAAGAAATGTCAAATTAAGTTGGGCAATAAACTTGACGTTAAGGTGTGACTCACAATTAACATCGTGCATTATTGTTGGACCACCCTTTATATTAAATACATGAGTCCGTTAAACAAATATTATTATTTAATATAGTATAGATTAATTGTCTGACGATTAACTTTGGGTTTATCATTTATATTAATCAAAATATTTTTAGCGCATAACATACATAAAACGTATTTTGGTTTTCACAGTTTTGTCCCTAAACTATAAAGGTGTCTCAGCTGGAACTATTGGTTTTGAATCGCGCGCCATTTATGTTTTGTCAAAGATAGGGCGTTAATATTTAATAACTGTCATCTACAAACCATACGACCACAGAGGACGAACCGTGGTAATCTGTGGCTTGCATAGTTCAGCGGATACCGCGCGCGAAAGGAATAAAGAGCTTATTATTCGTTTAACGTATGACTACAGTGGCGATAAGATTGTTCAACAACGTGTTTGTTATTATTATTCCTTTAAAATATGTCGAGAGATTTTGACACTGAAGTTCGAAGTTGACAAATCGGAAAAAACTGATGACGCAGATCACAGATTCTCCGCTCAACTGTGCCAGTAACCGACGCGGAACAGGCAAACACACGCTGAACGCGGACAATCGTGTGAGTATGTAACGGTACTAAGGCTAAGACACATACTACCAGGGAGGTGGTAATCTAATACCACCTCCCTGCATACTACCTATATAGGTAGTCTATGTCTTAGGGCGTATGTAAAATATATTAAATAGTGAATGGCAAATATGGATATTAGAATTACGATTATAAGTAATTGAATTTAGATATTAAAATAACAAAATAAAAGAAATAATGTCTTACTATATTTTCTGTCTCTGTTCTTGTTAGGCCCGGTTGTACAATGTCCCTATAAATGTACTCGACAACTATCAAGCCGATATAGTTACCGGGAGGATAAGCGTGCGAACCGTATTACAATGAATAGTTGTCAGTATGATTGCTCTCAATGAAATAAAAGGAAGTTGGCAATCATTGTCCCCCACATCTAGTGACCAATGTGACCATTATTCATAATAAAATTGAGTTGGTAATAATTTTGTACTACATTTGACAGTAAACCTAACCTTGCACGGTGTTTGTCATATTATTTTAACGTAGATCAATTATTATATTAAAAATAATGTTTAATTTATATGAAACTAGTAGCAGCAGTGATGAAGAAAATGAACTGCTAATCAATATATTTCTAAATAGACGAAAAGAGAAGCGGATTAGAGAACGAGTAAACCACATTGATTATTGGGATGAGGACGATTTCTTTATACGTTTTCGTTTAAGAGAAAACAGTGTTAGGCAACTATTAGACCTTATTGTGGAAAGATTAGAAACCCCTACAGACCGGTAAGTTAAATTATTCATGAAAGTGATATTTCTAGTTAGGTATTTTTGTTAATAGAAAATTAATGTTTATTCGTATTTTTTATATTCTTGTATGTTACAGAAATGGGTAATTGTATACAAGAAGTGTTCCTGGGCAAATGTTTACGAAACTTTTCCTACCCCCCCTATTTTCGAGGGTGCTGGAGACGAATCTGGCTTCAGTTTCATCCGCTCGGACACGGTTTTCGAGAAAATGAATTTTCCACTTTTCCGCATGAGGCCATTTTTTCTATCAAATAACTTTCACTTCACACTACATAGATAGCTAATATTAGTACCAATAGATGCTACAACACTTCCTTTACACATATCATATATTAAACCGTCATAAAACCTGTTAGAAACTTTCGATGTTTAGTTACTTCAAATGTATACAATGACTTGCAGTTGGCGTCGTCCATTGCAATCATGCGCCCTCCGTGTCGTCGATGAAACTACATACATACAGAGAGGCTCCCAAAGCTAACTTTGAATATTAACAACTAAATATGCTGTTATTTTGAAAGATACTAACCTAACCTAACCTGACTGTCTACTTATTATGGTTAGGTTACCGGTTAAGTTGGTATTTAAAAACACAGGCCCAACGATGTGGTTTCCCAGTATACCTGCCCAAACATTGACCTTCTCGGGATACTGAGTATGTGTTTCACGAAACATGTGAGGATTTGCATCACTCCAATATCTCACGTTTTGTGTATTTACATTTCCATTTATTTATTTACATACGTCAGATTATTTACTATCCAACTATCCAGTGGCGGAGCTTGAATTTTAAATTTTATTATGAACTGATTTAATTCATCACAGCTTTGCGGTTTTTGAAAGCCAGTTGTCAAAACTGCCGTAAACAGACACAATATTAGTATCATTGAATAGGTTTTTTCGATACCTTTTAAAAGAGGTGTCGCTTGCCATAGGGTTCCATTTAAAATTATTGATCACAATGACCTTGTGACGTCATCTTTGACGCATACGTCATCTATCATCACTAGTAGGGAAGTTTACAACCCTTAATATTCAGTTACCAAATTTCACTAGTTTATGTATAATCGTTCCAAAGATAAGAGGGGGGGAGGGGACTTTTGAATAGCACTGTATATATATATATTGTAGATGTTGCAGAAGGTAAATTTAATTTCATATAATGTATATATATATATATATATATATATATATATATATATATATATATATATATATATATATATATATATATATATATATATATATATATATATATATATATATATATATATATATATATATATATATATATATATATATATATATATATATATATATATATATATTATATGAAATTAAATTTACCTTCTGCAACATCTGTTTTACTATTCTCCTTGACAACAGTAGGGACTTTTGGAGTAGGTTCTTTTGAAACTGTAATAACATGTTTATGGTTCGTATGTGTTGTGGGGTTAAATTACCTTTTTTATTACTTGCGTCACTATTTGCTTCCTTACTAATTAAAAAGGTGTCTGAAGTACATGGTAAATCATCTTCTGAAGTACATGGTGGTAAATCATCTAAAACTAGCGGACTTTCTTCTTGAAACAGGCAGTCGTTGTTGGTAACTAAAAAAAATCATACTTATTCATTATTACGAAGTTATTACTATTAATCTACATACAGTTTACAAAGTGTATCTATTTAGTATGATTTTTTTTTCAGTTATATTATTCATATGTGCATTCTATAGTATACTACAGAAACATACCTATGGGGGTATTAAAACATGTAGGAACATTACCAGCCATTGCTTCAGCATCTACAAAAACCATATTATTAACTTTCACTCGGTAATCACTTTTAATACAATATAGGTATAAATTTATATAATACAAACAAAATTATAATTAATGGTAGGGTTTATAAGATCTGTAAATAGATACTGTTCGTATATTCAATATATCCCAAAACATTACAATTTTATTACCTATATAATCACTATCAAAATGAGAAGGTATTCCATCAGCACTTAATTTTATTATTGCCTTAATTTTTTCATACAGTGGATCAAATGGCTTGGCTTCACTTGGACCTCCACCTGTACACAATATATCAGTTCGGCATTTGACTGCAGCTCTTCTTGTTTCTTTTTTTAGTGTTTAATATTTACTGCGAAGTTGTTCCCATGTCCGATTTTGTGTACCAAGTGAATTAAAACTGAAGACAAACTTTTTGCCAAGCAGTTTTCTAAATCAACAAATAAAACATATTTACATTAACACACATTAATATATAAGCAAATAAATTAAACTCACCTTGTCTTTCCATGTCAATGCATCAGTTTTTTGTTTTCAATTATATGCACAAACCTTTCAATAATTTCAACAAATCGCCAACATTCTTCCTTTGTGTAATTAGCTGTGCGCTTGTTATTATGTTCCCTTTCCATTGTATATAGAATATAGAACTTACCACGAGGCAAGGAAAACTGTCAACATATATTATGGTGTTTAAGGTTAGGTACCTACGTGTTCCCGTCTTTATCATCCCGATACAAAATGATTGGCCGCTTCAAATACCCGACAGATTATCTCGCTGACAAGGTGACCAACAAAAATATCCGTCTATTGTAATATGCCAAAAACCGACGTATCGGCAGGATAACACTATCGGGTAGTATATCGGCATATTGTACAACTGGCCCTAAGGGCGGTTCATCTTCACTATTTAAAATAG
Source organism: Rosalia funebris (assembly GCA_037954035.1). Taxonomy (NCBI): domain Eukaryota; kingdom Metazoa; phylum Arthropoda; class Insecta; order Coleoptera; family Cerambycidae; genus Rosalia; species Rosalia funebris. The sequence continues at coordinate 2,632,322 of JAZFAV010000033.1, forward strand.
CAATATTATGTAACACAGCACATGCTACAATTACAGCTTGTACCCGTGCATAATTTAATTTAATTCCTAATGAAAGTACAGGGAATCTTCGCTTCCATATACCATAGCTTTTCTCAACAACATTTCTTGTCCTAAATAATGATTCTTGAAATAAATTCTCTTGTGGCAGTATAGGTTTTGGTAAAGCTGTAATCAAATATCGTGATAAACCATAACCACTGTCGCCGAGTAATACCTTATTTTGCATATCACCTCGATCAAATCTTGCTTTTATTGTAGACGCATTAAAAATGGTTTGATCATGGCTACATCCGGGCCACCTCGCTACTATATCCCGTATACATAAATTTGCATCACAAATAGTTTGGACATTAAATGAATAATACCTTTTCTGCTTGATCTCCACCTGCAAATTTATAGTTACTAATAAATTAAAGAGCTATTAGTAATTAAAACCCATACCTGGTGACTGAATTTTTATGTGTGCAGTCGATTGTACCTATAACTCTTGGAAATCTTGCGATTTCATAAAATTTTGTACAAATCCTATCACTTTCATGTGGATCTTGTGGAAAGTTAATAAATTGACTCCTAAGGCTGGCCATTGCTTCGGAAACTTTCCTCACAATTCTGCTCGCTGTTGATTTATGTACACCACAAAAATCTCTAACAACAATAAGCATACTTCCTGTCGCAAAATACCTAAGTGTTAGCAACAACTGAGTAATAGGAGTTACAGCTGCATTTCTGTAACATACAAGAATATTAACAAAAATACCTAACTAGAAATATCACTTTCATGAATAATTTAACTTACCGGTCTGTAGGGGTTTCTAATCTTTCCACAATAAGGTCTAATAGTTGCCTAACACTGTTTTCTCTTAAACGAAAACGTATAAAGAAATCGTCCTCATCCCAATAATCAATGTGGTTTACTCGTTCTCTAATCCGCTTCTCTTTTCGTGTATTTAGAAATATATTGATTAGCAGTTCATTTTCTTCATCACTGCTGCTACTAGTTTCATATAAATTAAACATTATTTTTAATACTATAATAATTGATATACGTTAAAATAATATGACAAACACCGTGCAAGGTTAGGTTTACTGTCAAATGTAGTACAAAATTATTACCAACTCAATTTTATTATGAATAATGGTCACATTGGTCACTAGATGTGGGGGACAATGATTGCCAACTTCGTTTTATTTCACCGACAGCAATCCTACTGACAACTATTCATCGTAATACGGTTCGCACGCTTATCCTCCCGGCAACTATATCGGCTTGATAGTTGTCGGGTACATTTATAGGGACATTGTACAACTGGGCCTTAGTGAATCAATGCCTACCCTAACGAGTTGTTAATGTAAACAAATAAAAACAGCCAGACTGTAAAGTTCTTTTGATATCTTATCAGTTATTATGCTCTTTGAATTCGATCCATAGATCATTTAATAAAATTCAATCGTCAATTCGTCATTGATCTCGTGGAATCTAGAATCTATAATTTTGCGACACCTATATACCTAAGTTTTTTATGTACATTAAACCCCCTATTATACTTTATTTTGTGTGTCATACTCCATTTTTAAGCATTTTAAGTATATGTATAGTTACACATATGTATTCTGTAAAAAAATAAACTTATTATTCCTTGCATTTATTTGTTTTTAAATACTTTATTTCCAGTTAATGGTGAAAACGCGATATGGCACGGTTAATTGTACTGTTGGCAAGAATTGTGTAGTTGCATAAATAAGAGCAACATTAAGTGCGAAATAATTTTAAATATTTAATATTTATCAAAAAATGAAAAGTAGAAGTGCCGTTTGAATTTTAAGTTATTCAGTGATTTGTGTTGTAATTATTTGACAGTATTATTTTTACGATTTAGGAATGACCAAACATGATTATAAATTTATGAGTCATCTGATATTGTGATCGATCACACTCAGGAAACACGTAGTGACAATATGTCAACAGAAGTCTGTGTTTTTTGTAGTCGACAAATAATTGGTTGTTCTGGTAAAGTATAATGTCCTTTATATTAAAGGTTAAAAGGTTCTTTAGGATGATGTATTGCCTGTGGTATTGCGGTTATTTCAAGTTTAACTGGACTGGGTGATAAAATACAATAATACAATGCGATAATGATAAACTCTAGAGAGTAATTATGTTCTCCTAAATCTTCTATAGGTTTACTGAGATACTCAGATTCAGAACTGTGACGTGAATGGAAGGATTTGGAGGTGTGTCTCTAAACTTGGTATAGGTTATAATATACAATTTGTGAGTATAAAATGTCATATGTAAATAAATTGGCACTTATTTTTTAAGAGTGATACTTTTAAAAATAGAACTTAAATTACGCACGAAACTTTTAAAAAAAGATTTATTTAAAAATATGTGGGCCTGTTTTATATTTATTTCGCAACCAATTTGCCCTATGCTAAACGCAATCTACAAAAAGTATTATTCTGTCTAAACTAAACATAACAAATGTAATGTGATGTGTAAATCAAACATTTTGTTTGCATTAATAATTTGCATGTAAACATTCAAATAGATATTTAAATGTGAACTCAAGGATTTGTTTTTTTTTTTGTAAAAAAAATCTACGTTGTATGATTTTCAATTATTATTTTTATTTCAGCATATTTGATTAATGATGGACCAAAGAAATTTTATTGAACCATTAATAGGTGTAATAGATGCTGGTACAAGAACAGTGAAATTTTGTGTTTTTCGAAGTCAACATACCAAGGAAATAGCAGAATATACTGTAGATATAATTACCCGTACTCCACAGGAAGGCTGGTCTGAACAAGACCCTAAAGAGATTTTAAATGCTGTTAAAAAATGCATGGAAGAAGTAGTGTATAAAATAGGATCACAAGGTATGTTACTTTATTTCGGTGTTATATTGTCTGATTTGTTTAATTGATGTAATTCTATGTCTTTGTATTATAAGTTTAACAAAAGAAATTATATTTAAATAATTTTTTTTAATATAACTAAATATGAATGTTCAATATTTTATGTATATAAATAACACATTGGAGACAGTAACGAGGGAAAGGAATATGATTTGACTATCTAGCATCTACAATGAAATGAAAATCATACATTTTTTTAGACAGTTGGTTATTTTATGATCTCTGGTTGTTTGTTAAAAAAATTTCGATATAAGCACCTGTAAACACACTTCACTGAAGAGGCATTAAGGCTTTATCATTATGTAAATTACAGTTTGGGTGTTGGATGACAGATTGATTGCCTATAAATAGTTATTGGCTTATAAATAGATAAAAGTTATTTCATAATTCTTCTTTAATGCTATTACTGAAATTTTAAGCAAATAAATAATTATAGTTTTCATTATCTCCCGATGATGCCAACTTGGTTAGCGAAACAAACTCCACTAAAGAGTCATTATATAAATTACACTTTGGATTTTGGATGACAGATTGATACTAACACTTCTCATAAAAAGATAAAAGTTATTTTATGATTATTCTTTTATGTTATTGCTGAAATCTTAAATAAGAAAATAAATAAAGTTTTAATCAGCTCCCGATGATGTCGATTTGTTTGGCGAAACACGGGTCAAGTAACATGTGACGCTCTTAAAAATTAAGTTATGTAAAACAATTCTACGACCCACCACTTTATAACATGAATTATTTAAATGAATTACTATTTCTTTAAATATAACCTAAATGCGATTACATTTTTATTAAAGAATAAACCATATTTAAATTTTCCCCAAAGGGGCCATTTAGCAATAAAAACAGGAGAGAGTTTTTTACGGATACAGAAATATTACACATTGCTTAATGTGCGTTTCCCCAACCAAGTCAAAAATTGTTATGAAAGATTTGTCTAGTTGGTCAATAATTCATTAAGTATAAAAATAAATAAAAATCTCATTTTAATTACTATTTAAACTTATTAGCTTTATTAAATTATACAGTTTTCATAGTCCTGTAGATAATTTGTTTTATCCATTGATTAATAAATTTTAATGCTCTTTATAAAAAGATACAAATACTATTAGATAATTCAAAAGGAACAATTGCATTCCATTTTGTTAAGTAAATAATTCTTTTATATGAATACTGTATTCCATTGTTACTGTTGTGTTAATACTAATATTTTTCATTGAGTTTATATAAGTTGTAATACTATATTACAAAAATAATCTTTTCTCATACAGTTTCAGTTTTATTTCAAGTATTTTTTCAAGTATTATATTTCATTGACTAAAGTCATATGTTCAATTAGATTTCAAAGGTTAAAAACAATAACATGTGCAATTCATAATATATCATTGAGACACAATGTAATGATAAGACACTTGATGGTTTCTTGTTTATAATTCATTATTGTCTATCATGGGAACATATTGAAGGTATCTTATTATATTCTTTCTCAATACATATTAAAAGTTCATCTATTAGAGACCTGTGGACTAGTGTAGACATATGTAATGAGTGTCATACATAACAGAAGTTTTTTCAATTCAGAAAAGATTATATCTATTACACCAGAATTGTGGAGAAAATAAAAAGAATCATTAATTTGAATCTTCAATAAAATGTTTTAAGTTCTCTTAAAAAATGATACAAAATAAGAGGTTTTTTCATTAAGTGACATGTAATAAGTGAAATGAACTGCATTTTGTAGCAAACACCTAATTTTATGAGATTATTTAGCAATTATTAAATACTGTAACTATTTATTTTTTTTAAATATATTGGATGGAAAAAATTTATAATTCTAAAAATGCAGTACTTTATTATGAAAGTTAATGTGACCATTAATTGTCAAATTAGAATAAAGAAAGCCTTCTCATTGTGTCGTGCCAATATTCAAGTGAGTTAGTTGTGTTCTGTTACTAATGCTCGAATAGCCAATTTAGCTAGTTTGAAAAGATATAATAATGCTTATAGATAATTTGAAGGTTGGCGATAAAAGAGTGAGTAACATATAAGTCGGAAATCGAGAAAGGAACCACCAAGCGGCTATCAAAGTAGTTCCCGAATAGCAAAGCTATTACATAATCGCTCTAGGAAACAACTACTCCTCGGGATAAAGCCCCGCCAGGCGTTGAATTATACCCAGAAGCGATCCTCGACCCCTTTCTCGTGTTTCTGCACGATCAGATAAGGTTTCTAAAATAAAACCCGCCACAGGTAGGCTTCGACATTTGTCTCGGATCGGAACCGAACGACATACAGCTGTTTCGAACTTGTTAGTTCTCATCAGTGCCGTACACGGTACGCCGATTCAGGACAAATGCCGAATGAACTTTATGGAGTATACATATTTATGGATACGATCTCTGTCAGTAACATATAAGTCGGAAATCGAGAAAGGAACCACCAAGTTCTCATCAGTGTATGGCACTGATGAGAACTAACAAGTTCGAAACAGCTGTATGTCGTTCGGTTCCGATCCAGGACAAATGTCGAATCCTACCTGTGGCGGGTTTTATTTTTGAAAATAAAAGAGTGGGTATATAATATTATTATTACATAATATAATATTAGTCAAGAAGTCTATTTTTGCACTGGAGAAAAAATGATGGACCTTTTTGTATTTTATAATTATAAATTATTTATTCAGTTTGATTATTTTGATCAATCTAAAATTTTCTATTTTTCATACGCTTTATTTAGATATCATATTTTTGTGCATGTGATATTTTAAAAAGAGTGGAATGTTATTCAAGTTATCATTGATAACCTCTATATGGTAAACAAACGAAATTATAATTTTTATGTTATTTTATGGTAAGCTACAAAATCTTCAGCTTTATCTCTAAAAGGTGAGATAATGTCAAAGGCGATTAATTAAATTAGTCTATTTGTAATTCCACAACTATGTCTGCCATTCACATCACGTGGTATCATTTTATCTTGATTAATTTTTTAATTGTTTTATTTCCTATCACATTTATTGGAAAAGCACCCGTCATTTACTTTTATTAGTTTAACTTATTTTTATCATATTTGATAATACTGTATAAATATATTCTGTTCAGTTATTGCAGTTAATGTAATTTTATAATTACTGTAACATTATCACTACGGTGTACTTTTTGTAAATCACCAAGAAATCAGCTGACATGATTAATTTTAATTACCTAATTGTCCTTTTTAATATATATTATTTTTGTGATTTACTATTGTATTGTATTGATTTGTGCTCTAATCGAAGTCTCTTAATAAACCTGTTCCTGTTTTATCGACCTTAATGTAGATAACATTAGAGTTTTAATCATTTATTGAGATATTTATATTGATCTTGACTATTTTATCACCCTTCAATTAACTTTATCAAAGTATTGGCTAATGCAGGAAAATTCAATTTTTTCTTTGTTAGAAAAATATTTACAAACACTTTATCTTTCCCCTAAAATTTATTCGCATATTTAGCCAGTTCATATTTACTATATATTATTATTATAATTATATATATATATATATATATATATATATATATATATATATATATATATATATATATATATAATTAAGAAGTTTTAAGTTTTAAATTACTTTTTTAAATTTAAAGTACGAAGTTTTAAATTACTTCGCGCCCACAACAGGGATGTGATGTAGGATGGACAACCTATTATATTCTTCTGTGAAGGTGTGCCTACAACAAGGTGATTTGCATCTTGATATGGAATGATGGACTGGGACACCTTCAGTATTAAGGATGTATGCTTTGGTTCCAACCCCAAAGGGGGAGGGGGGAGTCTAGCACCTATTCCTCAGCATGTGTGTGTTTGTCTTTGTCTCAGTGTGCAACATTCCTAGGGAGCCAGGAAGATTGCATATAAATGATATGAAGACGATTCCTGTGTGTTTAAATAAAAAAAAAAAAACAACAACAAAATAATACTTGGTTATATAACATGCAAATAATCTTCGATACTGCATTACTTTGACGATTTATTAATGTTATTTTGCGAATACAGTGAGTTGAAAATACATTCCGGTCAGTTACCCAACGTGAAGCTAATAAAAGTACTTTGCTTCGCGGCATTACATGAATGGGTGACTTATCATATTCCTCTATAGAGGGGGTTACAAAAGTGTGATTTGTACTAAGGTCTGGGATGACGACCCAGTATTTGGTATGTCATTGTATGGTTGGGTTTGAGTCCCAATGGTGGGGGGTTTGGTATCTCTTCCTGAGTATGTATGTGCTTGTCCTTATCTATATGTGTAGCGTTCCCCTCTGATGTTTTAGAGGAAGGAGGTCGATATCTGTGTGTGCAAATCAAAACTAAATTATTAATTAGTGTTTATTATTGTATAGGGTCTTCATTAATATTTAAAGCCACGTGATCACAATATCTAGACAACCCACGTTACACCATTGGTATCTTGTGTAACTAAAAATAACCAGGTCCAGTGCAGTCGCGATGGGAAAATTTCGAAAAAACCTTTAGGAGTTCAGCCTATATAAATGAATAAAATATGCAAAATGTTTCAATATGAATTGTAATGGATTCTCAAATGACGAATTTGATGGGTATGTCGCGGTCTTTAAGACAAATATTATTAAATTAAACCTTGCACCAAATGCTAGGTTAGGTTAGGTTTGTCGACAAAATGCAGGAGCGGGTAAACATACAACACGGCTCCCTCGGCTGCGCATGTGCAAGTAGTCTGTTGCGGTGGGAAATTTAAATTATATGTTTTACGTAAGTGTGTTAAGTAACACTAATAAATGCAAAGAAAACTAAAAATGCTAAATAACTAGAGATAAAATTGAATTTCCGGCTATTGTTCCATTATTATCAAGTGCCATTTTGCATATTTTTGTAATTTCAAAACCAATTAAAATTAATATAAAACTTGATTTAATTGGTATTGAAATGACAAAAATTTGTAAAATAGCAGAGTAATAGGAATAATAATGGAAATTCAAATTTAAAACCAATGCGCAGTAACACCACTGGAATAATAAAATAAAGTCATTAATGTCAAATTTTTGACTTTCTAAAAATGGTAAGCGTTAAAAATATTTTTTTGATGCTAATTTACATCAGGACATCTCTTTTAAACCCTTTTATATAAATAAAAATGAAGAGTTAAACTTACTTAGGTATTTATTTACATGTTTATATATTCTTATTATTTAAACATTAATAGTTATTATAAATAATTATGATCTAATATAGCATTTTTTGAAATATTAAGCACTGCCGTAGACTGCAGAATTGCTTTTACTTCCTATATCTCAGTAGCACCAGGTTTTTCAAACTGCTCCTTATTGAGAACTCTTTTCTTCTTTGTTGAAACAAATTGAACCTGATTTTTTATTTTTTTGTTTGCAGGTTCTTTACTGATTTCAATACTTTTATCCTTTTTGAAGCATTCGTTTTGTCAACATTACTTATTTTTAGTAAGTTGTAGATATTATTTAGTTGTTTTAAACAGTGTGAAAGTGTATTCGCATCAGCTGAATCCAAATTTAGGCTAAAAATTTCTACACATTTCTGCTTAATCAAATCTTCCACAGGTATTTTTTTGTTACTATCATTGCATGGAATGGATGAGGATGAATCTAACGAGTCTAAATAGGTAATAACTTCTTCACTCAATTCTACATCCATTGCCTCAGTGCTGCTTTTCATAATCGTCTTGGCCTCGGAGTTTGGTTGTAGTCGTATTGCCAACATATGTATATGTTTGCATATGGTGAGTCTTATAAAATAATCGATACAAGTACATTTAAAAGTATGTATACATATACTGCAACTGTCACACTTTAAGTTACAGCACACCCACTTGTCTGTTGCATTTTTACTAACAACATAGGAATTATTGTCTCCAGTACAATCCTTTCATAACAAAGCTTACATTGTGTGTATCTTGTAAATGACTTCTGAGGTCTTGTATTGTTCTAAAATGAAGAGTTACACCCTTTTTCTAAACACTTGCTGTTATGAACAGAACAGTCATAAGAAACAGCCTTTGTTTTTGTCTGATGCACAGTGCGAATATGCCTATTAAGGTTCTTTTGTAAAGTAAATATTTGACTACATATTTCACACATAACAGCCATTTTTTTAAAACACAGTTGACTCCAACGAATTATGTACTAATACCATACACACAAAAACAAAACATTGAGATTTGAGATCGATCTCTGTCACTAAACACAGTTGACAGTTGACTAATACTGGAGCATGCGCAGCTGAGGGGGCCGTGTTGTATGTTTACCCGCTCCTCAAAATGCTCGTTAAGTAAATAAATAAACGAATTCCATATAAATATCGAATAAAAAGTTTATCTCATGTTTTAATTTGATGATTTGAAATTCTTCTCGTGAAAAAAAGAGAATGAGATGAATTTAAAAATTTCATATGAGATGAATTTAAAATCCATAAATCTCCCAGTTGGAAGAAATTACTAATTTTTTAAAGTACTTTTTGTTACATTAACACAGCAAAAACTTCGCGGTAAAACTGAAGTATGTAAAATATAGGTGAGAATAGTGTTGAAGGAGATATCGAATCTTGGAGACAAAAGTCGAACATTACTGTTTTTAACATGTTGAAGCAACAGACAACTGAATACGAATAATAATGGTGACTGCTGTACATAACTCCATGGACTGTAATACTCTCAGGAATAATTATAGATATAATAAATTCAAGAATTATAACTCAATTTCTGCAACAAGCACATATTTGCGATTTCAATTTAGAAAGATATTTTAAACATTTGCTTCAGAAAATTCTAAAACTAAATAGTGGGTGTACCACTCCCAAGAATAACTTTAAACGTGGTAGATTGAAAAATTATAATAACTGTTTATATGTTTCACTCCTACAGTATTTTACCTAAACAATCAGATCATCAGTAACTCTGTTTTCTATGTTAAGTTAATTTAAGTTAAATTTATCAAAACCAGAAATCCTAGCCTTCAGTCATTATTTATCTACTTATGACAGTTCAAAAATTAACCCACTGTAACTGTAATCATTGAATACAAATTATCATTTGTTTACATACAAAAAAATAATAATAAAACACCATAAAAATAGATAAACTTCTTCGGGTAGTCGGTGAGATTGTTGCCGAGGGAGATTGCACATGAAAAAACCGAGAACACTCATCCACATCTCGGCAAGTGCCATGCACCCAGCTTGTACTCTACCAAGAATGTCCATGGATAACAGCAGACTTTGATTCTCACTTCAAACGTTTCTATCATTGAGCCACAATAAACATTAATGACATAAAAACAGAAACTAGTATTATCTACTTATATTCAATAAAAGCTGCTATTTCTGTAGGTTTATTTTGTTTTCGTTGCTAAGCAAAGTTCGTTGCAAAGTTGAGTTATTTAGCTGTTAAACAAGATCGAATAAATTGCTAGATAAAATATTGTTGATTCGTTATATTTTCTTTTAAATATTCGTCAGTTTTATTGCATATTTAGCAAAGCGACTTTGATACTTTTCTTTCTCAGGATATAATGTCAGGACGTGAAGTTTCTACATTTAATAAGGCAAGAATTACTACTTTGCATAATGGACATTCCAATCAGATATAAGAGATGTTAAACATTCCTAGATATTCTGTTGTGCGAACAGTGCATAGGCATCAAGAATTAGGGATAGTGGAAGAAAGACCACGTAATGGTCGGCCTCGAGTGTCAAATGAACGGCAGTATCGGTTTTTGGTTCAATATGCCCGTAGACACCGAAATGCTTCATCTCCAGCCTTCGGGGCTCACTTTCAAGATACGTTTCGCCTTGTTATATCGACCTCTACAGTTCGAAGAAGACTCCATCGTGCAAATTTACGTGCAAAAAGGCCTTTAAGGGTACCTATTTTACTTCCACGACATTGAGCTGCTCGCTTTCATTGGGCACGGAAACGTAGTGATTGGGTTTTGCAGCAGTGGCGATGGATCTTATTCACAGATGAAACCAAAATTGGACTGGTGAGTGATGACAATCGGCAAAGGGTCTGCAGAGAGCCAGGTCGTCAAGAGAGACTAAATTTTCCCCGTGAGGTTGCTCTCTACAATGGTGGGACAGTAACGTTTTGGGGAGGAATAATGTACAATCGTCGTACGCCGTTAATTCCCATAAATTAGAATATGATAAGTCAAGTTTATATTGAAAATATTATCAGGCCCATTATTGTAGGGGATAAATAATTAGGTGGCAACGAATTAGGTGACAATTTCATCTTCATGGACGACAACGCGAAGTCACGCAAGAACGGTTCAAGAGGTACTTGAACAGGGATATATTACCCGATTTGATTGGCCAGCTAATTCCCCTGATATGCATCCCATTGAGAACATGTGGAATTTTATTTCTAGAGAAATTCACAAATGCATGAACCCACCCCAATATACGGAAAAGTTATCTGCAGCAGCAATAGAGGAATGAAACAATATTCCTCAAGAAATTATAAACCGTTTGATTAGTTCCCTTCACAGGCATGTCAATATGTTACTGAGAGTAGAAGAGGCCATACTGACTATTAAGTTATAGTTTACTTTGTTAAAAAATATGTTTTGTTAATTTTTGTCATAATAAATTTACTTTTTCATTTTTTTTGACTAAATTTTTAAAAATTATTCGTGTATTATAAAAAAAAATACATTTAGAAACAATATGCTTTGAAGAACAAATACAATATTTAAAAAAAAATTATTTACTAATACAAAACATTGGGGGTCTTTTCAAGTCTTTTGACGGTGTGTGTAGTTTAATGTAGCATTATGTATATTATTACGAGTACATCATTTTTCTAGATTACTGAAATTTTATATATTGTATAACTATACATAACACATTAAAATGTACATACAATTAATAATTATAACTCACATAAAAATAATGAAGCTCAAACGTTAACAGAATACAAAATATTTTTTATAAGCAAAAAGTAGGATTAACTGTCTTATTTTTTAAAATCATATTGCCATAAAATAATATACGATCATAAGTAATTTTAATTAGGATCGTTAATGATTGTCAAAAAGTAAAAAACATTACTCTGTACTTCAGTAACAAAAAGATATTCTCAGAAATTAGTTTCAAAATATATCACTTAAACATTGCACACTAAATATTGAAGATGTTCACCTTTATTTGCCAAACATGAATTTACCCTTGTTTTAATATTTTCATACACATTCTCCAGTCGCATAACAGTTATATTTCTAATTTCTCTAACTATCCCTTGCAAATGCGATGTTTAGTTTCAAATCGTTTAACAAGTATACATTTACGATTTAGGAAGGTATCGTAATCGATATTTGCTTCAGGAAATTCTAGCATAAATTGTTCCATGCGTGATTGCAAAGAATATTTCCATGATGCATCCTGGTTACGTGTTCTACTTCAAAAATGAGCTAATAAAATGAAGGCATCCTGTTGCATAGGAAAAACCATTTTTATGCACCAAAATATGAAACAGAAAATTACATGTAATTTTATTATCATCATTATAACTTACCACGAGAAAAAATTATGTAAAATATTTTTTTTATTTATGTGGTCTTAGTTTCAAAAGTAACTAGTTTAATTGCAGCCAATTTATAAACAACAAAATTACATCTAACTGATCATGTGGCTTGTGAACATTAATGAAGACCCTGTACAATTATATACTGTCAGTGAAAATAAGATCTAATGAATGTTACCCACATGGTTTAAGATATATTTCAAAGTTGTTAGATTTAAATTGAATGTATTTTTTGATATTGGGGTATGCAAAAATTTTTTATATGAACAATTTCCTTATACCCATCGATATGATCTATACAAAAAGGTTACCAAAAACATTTTTCTTTTTTTAGCAAAAAATATCGTCACTATAGGGATAACGAATCAAAGGGAAACTACTATAGTCTGGGATAAGAAAACTGGAGAGCCTCTTCATAATGCTATAGGTAAATTAGAAGCTTATTACATACTTTTTTTATTAAATAGAAAAGAGTGACGGATTCAAAGTTATTTGCAACACGTAGCATTAAGCAAGGAATAGAGTAATAATAAAATGTTTCTGTGGTATGTTGTTGACAGTTGACAATTTATTTATATAGCTGCAATTAAATAACCCGTTTTTTTCTTGAATAATTGTTATATCTTAAAGGGAGGAAAACTTGATCAATTAGAATTTGAAAAAAATATATAATTTTAGTAAAGAGAAAAACATTTTCCTATTTACTCTATCTTAGTTTCTGTTTTTTAGTTTCAATTTTGTACCATTTTTTAAATATGCCAAAGAATATATACAAATTAAAATTTACCTTCCTATTTTATGTACCTTCTATAAAATTTCCAATTTACAAAATATTAATAATTAAAACATGATATATTAACTTCTCAGTATAGTATTTTTTCAAAAGGTAGAAAGTCGTTCCTACTAGGGTACTAATTTGTTCGATAGGTTTATTTTTATTTCAATATTTTATTAAAAATGGGAGTAAATATACACAGTAAAGCCTTGGTTACTCTCCAATTCTAACTGTTTGTCGAGGCAAAGTAACCGTATGAATTAAACATTTTTATTTTATTCTAGTATGGAACGATATAAGGACAGATACAACAGTTGATATAATATTAGCTAAGGTGCCAGATAACAACACAAATTATTTTAAACAAATTTGTGGTCTTCCTATTTCACCATATTTTAGTGCTTTCAAACTGAAGTGGCTTATGCATTATGTTCCTCAAGTTAAGAAGGCAGTAAAAGCCAATAAGTGCCTTTTTGGTACAGTGGATACATGGATATTGTGGGTAAGACATATTATATAGAATATATATGTTATTTAGTTATTATTTATAAAATATTTTCCATTAAAGATAAATTAAATTAAGTACATTGTATGTGTGAAGTGATGTAGTTATTATTCTATTATTACTGTAGTGCAAGTGGATATATTTTACTATAATTGTATGGGTGATAATATCTAATAGTAATGGGTTATACTTGAATGTGTACACCATGTAAACACATATTTATCAGATTATGTGTTCCGTAAGTAATACAGAAATTGGCTGTTAAATAAGTTTCAGTTCATAAATATCCATTATATTGTTTGCACTGCATAATTCACAAATTATATATGAACATGATGTTTTATTGTGTTATAAAAAGATAAATTTAAATCCTAGCCACGCGATAAAGATTTGTATTTGATCTTTTTATCAATAAATCATGACGCTTTTGTAAAATTTTTAAGTACAGTGGAGTCAATTATTAAGAAGAAAATGTTTGTCTATATTTATAGATTTTATCTACATCCTGTAGTGCAGAGCCAAAATCATAAAAAGTGATTTTTTGGCAACATGTGATCGAGTTTGATGGAAAAATGTGCTGCAAACGCTAAACCATAGACGTATGCCAGAGGGCATAAAGAATTTAAATAAAATAAATTTATTCTAAAATGTTTTGCAAATATAATAATGTTATAGTTTACTGTAAGTTATATACTATACATTTATTGGTACCCAGATTAACTGCAGGGTTCTTTCTATTCACAGTGGTCTGATGTTAAATGAAGTATATTACACACCATGAGCTTTAGTCATACCGCCTAGTACATATTTAATGTATTGACTTTTATTCTCAGGATATCATATTTAATAAATACACGTTTCTCGATTTCAAGCAGTTTATAGGTTGTTTTCTGCATAGTGATGGTAACTAATTTGTTAACTATGATAAGGTACATTATCCATCACCACTGCACTAGGTTTCATGAAAGACAGTATAAAGGCAAACTTACAAAGGCCTTTTACAAAAGCTCCAATGGTCCTATCCTTAAAAAAATATCTATTTCCTATATGTATTATTATTAACTGACATCCTCTTTTCCAGCCTTTAATCTTGTGGAAAATCTTGCCTTTCACCTGCTCTGGATATTGAAATATTGCCATACTTTCATTACAGTATGACTTTTATTCACTCATATTTCAATCAAGTAATATATTTTCTTATATCAGTTACAAAATTATCTTTGGCTTTTCTAAATAATTTGATCACCTTAATATATTGTTGTATATTTCTTCTATAGGAATATTCTTTTCTAAATAATGAAAATTTGTTTCGTGAATAATCCTCATGAGAACCTTACGAGTTAATGTAGGTAAATTTTCATTTTCAAGTTTATTCTTAAAACAATAGCAATAAATTATCGTACAAATTCTGTATTCCACGTTGTCAACTTGAAATTTCTACTGGGTCTTCATTTTATCTTTGTTCACATTTGGCTCACTATGATATTGAATTACACAAGATACATTAGTTATTCATGAGTTACTTATTAATCAGCTAAATTCGACAGCATCATTTATACATCGATGTGTCGTACCCAAATTTCATCATACATATTTTCATCATCTGAAGTGCTTCATTATTTATTAACTGATGTTGTTTATTCATATTGTAGAACTACTACAATTCATAGTCTATTAGGGTTGTGTCAACATATTTTTCACCTAGCGCATGATAAAAAAAGGGTTGTTTTTTAGATATAGACAAATATATATACGCGTTATTGGCCGTTTTTTTCGGTTTTTTGCGTTTTTCTGAAGAACTGCATTTTTGGGAAAACATGACCTGATTTGATGTTGTAGACTTTGCGATTCTCCACAATTGTTCTTCTTTTCATTTTTTCGAAATTCTGCTTAGTTGGACCGCTAGAGCGCGCTGAAGTATTTTTGAGCTGTTTTTCGATTTTAGCTAAAACTATGCATTGTAGAGAAAAATATCAAGAGATCAAAATTGTAGATATAAAAATTTTCGATACAGTTTGCTCTTTTGTTTTTTTTTTAAAGTTGCACAGTTTTGCTACTAGAGGGCGAAAACCGTTTTCTTTTTTTTTGTAATACTCTTGTGCAAATGAAAAAACACTCTAGAGCATTATTTTTGATTTATTGGCAAAACTATGCATTTTTTAGAAAAGTTCAATCATATAAAAAGGTGGAGATCAAAAAACTTGACTTGAACAAATTGTCTTACACTTTTTTTTTACAAAAAATGCATAGTTTTGCCTATAAATCAAAAATAATGCGCTAGAGTATTTTTTTCATTCGCACAAGAGTATTAAAAAAAATAAAACGGTTTTCGCCCTCTAGTGGCAAAACTGTGCAACTTAAAAAAAAACAAAACACAAAATGTGTCGTAAATTTTTATATCTACAACTTTGATCTCTTGATATGTTTCTTTACAATGCATAGTTTTGGCTTAAAATTGAAAAACAGCTCAAAAATACTTCAGCGCGCTCTAGCGGCGCGACTAAGCAGAATTTTGAAAAAATGAAAATAATAAAAATTGTGTTTTCCCAAAAATTCATAGTTTTTAGAAAAACGCAAAAAACCGAAAAAAACGACCAAAAAAGCGTATATATATGTCGGAGACAACCCTCTGTATAGGCCCATGCCACCCCGGTTATCGAGATAGGAATGCATGGAATGCAGACATAAACACGGTTATAAGAAGACGTAAACATTACCATAAATGGTCATGTCGAATGTGTGACGGAGCTGGCGGTGGGAACATATTTCTCCCGCGGGCAGAACAAAACCGAGTTGAGGGTCCCGTGTATGAATGCAGTTAGAAAAGACTCGAGATAGCGAAACGAGGATATCACGGGACTATTGGTGGCGGACTGCTTAGCTCCTTTCGTGCAATTTAATTATCGTTTTAATGATCTGACATTTTAGTTTTAATATTTACTGACTATTGATTTCGTTTGTTTTGTTTAGTTAATTATTAAGTGTAATAAAGTGTGTGAAAATGCGACCAAAGTCCAGTAAATCTGCCCCAAAGCAGATTCTTTCCTGCTCGCCTCCGACAACCCCAACACAACTTTCTGTATAGGTCGCTTAGCTGTAGGAAAAATTTCCCTCAATTTTCCTAATTTGAAGGGACTACCTGGTGATAAACTATACAGTTTTATAAAAAAAAAATACTCAGTGCCACTTCATTTGAGATACAGTAATGTAAATTTAGTGTCCTCACTTCTTCAATTTTTAACATTCAATGAAATTTTAATCTCATCTGCTTGATTTCTTATCAAGACATTGTGTTTTGTTTTAGAATGTTGACGAAAGTAATTTATCCCTTATGGATACTAGATACAAGTGTTACGGTTATATAAATAAATAACTAATGATAGGACTTTGGAAACTGTGTACTCTTTTTCATGAGCAGGAATGTTTTTCGATATTGGTTATTTCATTTTCATATAACATAAACAAAATAATGTTTTTTTTTTACTTTTCCGCACTCCACTATACTAGCCGAAAAGTAATGTAATCGTGTAAAGAAAAAGTGAAAAAACAAAATTTTTTTGGGTTTATTTTTCGTTTTTCGGCCTAAAAGCAAAAAAAATGGTTTTTAAAAAATTTTTGCTGTATGTGTGTGTGTCGTCGGCATTAAAATTTCTTGTTAGCACGATAACTCAACTAAATCGTGTCGGATCGATCGGGTTTTGACTGATTCTGATCGGGGACGTCTCCCAGATGAGACCTATTGATTTTGAGGTGGATAGCACACACCACCCCCTCCCTTGGGTCTATTTGAGGAATTTTTTTTTTGTTAGCACGATAACTCAACTAAATCGTGTCGGATCGATCGGGTTTTGACTAATTCTGATCGGGGACGTCTCCCAGATGACACCTATTCATTTGGAGGTGGATAAGACACACACCACCCTGTCCATGAGTCATGAAAGCACGATGGTGGACTATTTGAGAAATTTGTTTTGTTAATACGATAACTCAACTAAATCGTGTCGGATCGATCGGGTTTTGACTGATTCTGATCTGGGACGTTTCCCAGATGATACCTATTGATTTTGAAGTGGATAGAACACACTCTACCATGTTCATGGGCTATGAGAAAGCACAATGGTGGACCATTTGAGAATTTTTTTTGTTAGCACGATCACTCAATTAAATCGTGTCGGATCGATGGGGTTTCAACTGATTCTGATTAGGGACTTCTACCAGACAACATCCATTGATTTTGAGGTGGATAGGACACACCTCACCCTGTTCAGTGGTCATGAGAAAGCACAAGGGTGCACTATTTGAAAAAAGTAAAACTGTCGCATAAAACAGATATTCTGCATTTATGTGTTGGTTTCTTTTTTCTCGGTCACTCTATTTCGAGATAGAGATGTTCTACGCGCGGAAAAGTCCGTTTTAAGGTTTTAAAACTGTTTATTTTTAATATAGCATGAACCATGAAATTATGAAATATATGAATCAGATACAAATTAGTGTATTTAGTGTATTAGTGTACAATTTTAAACACTAGAATAACACTGAATTAATTATGCAAAATAAAATATCAGGGTTTCCAGTCACATATGTATTGGACAAACATTTAATGTAGACTTATTAGAGCAATATTGCTATTTGATAAATCAAGTACAATTTTGAGGTCAGTTACATCTAGTTTTTTGTCCATATTTTTGTGTAAAACTATTATTCGAAAGTATGTTCTTACCTAAATAACAACATAATTTCAATACCAATCTCAAAATTTTCCTAGCTTATTTCAATAATTAAATATATTTTCTATTCAAAATTTCACTAATCATATTTTTAAATTTGCTAGAAAGATTATTCAATAAATTTTATTCAACTTCAGTTATAGAGTGCCTTAAACAGCTTTCTTAAGTCAGTCACAAAAATACAAGAATCCTATAAACCAAATTGATTACGAGTTATGAGTATACAATATAGTCTGATAACACTTTTGCTTTATAAATCATCTGTTTTTTTTTTATCTTAGTGGCTAAATCCATATAAATCCTGGTGGTGAAATTTCTTAGTACTGCACACGATACAAAATAAATATTAAATAAAAACACATTTTAATTCGCTTTTAAATATAGACTACTAATACAAGTATTTTATTGGCGTTATTATTTAAATAATTATTTGGGTAATTAAGTAATTTAGAAATTGTAGTAATTTCTAGCAATAGTCTATTCAAAATTTCCGTTTTAAGAAAGAAGAATTTGATACATTTATTTAGCATTATTGTTTTTATAGTTTTTTTTTTTTAATTTTTTTTAGAATCTCACAGGTGGTGCAGATGGTGGAATACACGTTACCGATGTTACAAATGCGTCTAGAACATTCCTTATGAATATAGAATTACTAAATTGGGATCCATTATTATTACATACATTTAAAATACCTGCTGATATTCTGCCCGAGATTAGAAGTAGTTCTGAAATTTATGGAAAAGTTTCAAAAGGTTTTCCCTTAGAAGGTGTATTAATATCGGGGGTAAGTAAAAGTTAGAAACCATTTGTTGCTCGTTGAAAAATCTTATATTATTATTTTAGATATTGGGAAATCAACAAGCTTCTCTTGTAGGGCAGAGTTGCATGAGAGAAGGTCAAGCCAAAAACACTTATAGAAGTGGTTGTTTCCTTCTTTATAATACTGGAACATCAGTGAGTCAGTTTTAATAGTTTTTATTACACTGATTATATTGCTTAACAGTAAATATATATTTTGAAGAACTGAACTTAGCATTAATATTTAATGTTTATTCAAAATATAAAATGTCAATATTAAAAGCTGTTTATTAGTTTACAGAGCTTGAAGGCTATCTGTCAGATTTACTTGTAATTAAAACAGGTTTCATTAAAAATTACAATTTTTTTTTCTTTTTTTTTAGAGGGTACAATCTACTCATGGGTTAGTTACAACTCTTGCTTATAAATTTGGAAATGCACCTGCAGTATATGCATTAGAAGGTGAGAAATTTTATTGATATATAAATAATGTATAGCTTAATTGAAATGATAAGTTCTTTACACTTTACTGGCAAATCTTACAAAAATAAAGTAACGATAAAAACTATAAACTGTTTCAGGCATTATGAAATCAGATGATTCTTCTCATTTCAATCAAATTCCTTTGTTTTTACAATTACATGGCAACTTGATCAGTGACAGCTGGTATATAAGAGCTGCCGTGCTGGAGCACTGACTAAATTTTGGTTGTAATAAAAAATAAAAAGTAATTCCATTTAATTTATGTATTCATATTAATTAAAACAGCATTCCTGTATATTTTTATCTGTAACATTAATTAAATCACAAGTCAAGTAAAGCTAAATTTTAAATTGCCTCCAAAAATACCACCTTGCATCCTCAGGTCAATGGAGCAGATATATTTTCAGCCCGGCCTGCGCCTGGTAGGAATTACGGAACACGTGTTTAAAGCATTGCGAAGTAAGTTTGCCAGTGGGCTGCCGATGTTTACAATATAAGTTGTCTATATGTTACCAGCCGTCATTGAACTTGATAAATATATTTTATGACTTTGTTATGATTCTATGTTAAATAATAATGAAAATCATTTAATAAAATTGTTGAGAATTTGTTTCACAGGAAGCGTCGCAGTAGCTGGAGCTGCTATGAAGTGGTTACGTGATAATATGGGTTTTATTAATGATGTACAAAAAGATACAGAATCACTAGCTCAGGAAGTTTTTAATACTGGAGATGTATATTTTGTACCCGCATTTAAGGGTCTTTATGCTCCCTACTGGAGAAAAGATGCTAGAGGGTGTGTAAGTTTTCAGTTTTATTGTTTTGTTTTGCTAACCAAAATGGGTAGGGATTATGTAATATTTACAGTGGTAAACATTTTAAACATTATTTCTTATTTACATTTAGAATAGATTTTAATATTTTAATCGACTATGAGTTTTAGTAATGTGATATTACATTAGAAACTTCTGTAGAAAAATGTTAAGTTTAATTAAATATTAGCTTTACAATAATCCTGTTGTTAATTGTTCATCAAATAAACAGATTATTAATAGTTACTAAAACATTATTTGTTCTTTTATACATGTAATATATGGTGGTAAGTAAAGTAATTAATGAATGATTAGCGGGTTTGTGTTGTATGCTAGTATTAGAAGGAAATAAAAAAAACGACAAAAAAAAATTCATTTGCATGAATGACACTGTTCAGATACAAATTTTATATACATGACTATTATACATTTAATATGAAGGTTTACTTAAATATTAATGTGAGTTATATATGTTTATCTTTATTTGCCAAGGTGTTCCTTAATTACAAAATAATGTTTGTGTTTGTAGGCAATACAGAAGTCGTCTTTATTTTTGGTGAAAACAAAATACATTTGAACACTATCGACTACAAACTTATTACAAATATGTTTTTTGTTTGATAAAAATCCTACATCCTACACTTTACATTTATAGAATGAACAGTGATGTCAATTTGAAAGTATTGCACAGTGCTATTCTTTTTTTTTTCTAAGTAGTCTTTTAAAAATATCAATTGCTAACATCATTATCTGTTAATTTTGTTTTAATTTAACATGTTTTCATTATGATACTTGTAATACATTACACCATTACACTTCTTGTGCACAAGAATCAGGAACTGTTCTTGCCTGGCAAGAAAACTTCACTTCACCACTAATTATTCTCATTTTAAACATTTTAGTGTTGGTACTTATTTTAGTCCATTGTAAAATTGGTGTTATTTTTTAAGTGAACAGACTCATGAATCCAAATAAAAAATATAATGTATATATTCAATTTCTTTTAAAAGTGCTTTAATCTTTTAGAATTATCTGTGGGTTGACAGCTTTCTCCACCAAACAACACATTATTAGAGCTGCTCTAGAAGCGGTATGCTTCCAAACACGAGATATTTTAGAAGCTATGAAAAAAGATTGTGGCATTCCTCTTTCCAAACTACATGTTGATGGAAAAATGACCACCAACAGTCTTCTTATGCAGTTACAAGTAAGTACATAATACAACTACCGTTTTCTAAGGTCCTTTACACAGGATAAGTAATTTAAAATAAGAAATTTTATATTAATTAGAAGTAAACATATCAATTGGTTATTGCTATACCTAATATATTATTTCTTGCTTGTTTATTAATAATCTACAGAATGGTGATAAAGTATCGCACAATATTCATAATTTTGTTTCTATATTGTTTGTACTGTTACCATAATGAAAAATTATCCTATTAGTTTGAACTTTCATAATCTTTAACTGATTTTTAAATCTATTTAGATGAGAAGTAAAACAGTCAATGCCCATCCAAATTCTAGAGTCTTTTTTTATTTTGGTCTAAATAGTAGATTTGAATTATTCAACTTATTCCACGTCTATTATTAAATTTTTTTAAAAGGATGGGAATGTAATTAATTATGGTACCTAATTGGACTATAAATCCTGAGTAATAAAATTATAGTAAAAAAATGTCATTTATTTACCTCTTTATGTAGTATCACTATATAGTAAAGTATTGTAAGTATAGTTATTAATTATATAAGGGAATTAACAAGCTTTTAATCCACGAGAAAAAATGGGCACTTGAAGAAGCGCAGCCGAGAGCGCTTATTTTTTCGAGTGGATTAAAAGTTGTTAATTTCCGAATATAATTCAACGTTTCATTCACTACCATAGGCAAAACCAGTCAATTATGAGGTGAAAAATTCTGGTTTTGAAAAATATCAGATTTGACAGATTTACTTTGATCAAGAATATTGGTATTATGAATTTTAATCCACTAGCGTATTAGAAGGCCTCTAATCGGAAAACTGACATATTAAACCTTCCTAATATAGTGGTCGTGAAGAAAATTTATTAAGTCTACAAGGCTTTATTAATTCACTAAAGACTATACATTTTTGAGCAAGATAGACATACAGAGGTATGTAATGAAATAGTAGAATATGTTAAATTTAATTAAGTATGGGTTACATGATATTGCGTCGAAGTAGTAACTAGAGTGAAAATGCTCATTTTACCAAAAACAACATACGGAAACCCGACAGTGATAATATCTGGAGTGTTGCCAGATTTGAAGAATTATCCTTCATTTGAAGACTTCATCTTTAGATGAAGAACGTCTTTGAGACCAAACAAAAAAAGTAATAAATTCTGGTTTTATGGAAGTCCTTCATGTACATTATTACTTTTTTCCAAATATTAATATAGAAAATGCGTATTTGATATGGCGTTTTATTGAGATTTTTATTGAAATAGCAGTAGATTTTTACAATGTACAAAAAATACCTAACAGCTTGTTTTGGAAATTTTTTTGGACAGTATTAAAAATGTCAATTCTTACTGGAGCAGGAATTTGGCATGAAATTTAACTCAACTGAAGCAGATTTCTTTTCAGTTTGCTTTTTCAGATTTTTTAATGTAATTGATTGTAAAAGATGGTACATAAGTCAAAATCACTAGATATTTTATCATAGTACGTAAGATTTTTTTCAAAAACTGGAGATCTTTTTGTACCACCACTCCATTTGCATAAAAATGAAGCAAAAAAATTTTTTAATATCTTTTTATACATATAGATGTATATATTGACAAAACTTTTACAGAAACAAAAAATACATTCTTTATCAATAAACAAAAAATACAATCACACTATATTAAAGCATTATTGTAATATGCTTGGAAGCAGGTTTTTTTGTTTTCCCAAATAAAGCGGCACCCCCAAACAACGCTGTCTTTCTGTTTTGCTCCAAATGGGTGGTTGCTGAATTATAAGTACCTACATTTCTTTTTTTTTTTTCTTGAAGCGCAGATAGAGGTTCATTGTCTTCTGAATCACTTTCGCTCACATAAATATTATTATTTGCATTTATATTTCCATCTGTGCCCCCTCTTCTATGTCTCCTAATACCAACTCGTCACCCAGATGGCAAAGAGTAAGCATCAATGTCTTCCTCAAGCTCTCTGTCTAATTTCCCCCAGCTTAATTCCTACTAGACGGAATGGTAGATCGTCATTTCCCGACATTTCCTACATAAAAATTTATTTTTCAGAAATTTTCACTCAGAAAACACTAGTAGGGCGACTACAAAGCACGGGTTTCAAGATAGATGACGAATGTGTCGATTCGTTGTTACTGGCTGGCTTATCGGACAAATACCTTCCAATGATTATGGCAATTGAGCACAGTGGTAGGAGAATTACCACTGATGCCATAAAAACGAAGGTTTTGGACATCGAATTTGATGCCGATAAAAAAGGCAGCGCCTTTGCCGGTAAACCTAGTGGAAAATATTCAAAGAAGGTTGGCAACACTGGTGACAACCGACAGTCAAAGTCAACAAGAAAGAAGACATCACATGTTATAAATGTCGACAAAAGGGGCACTATGCAAGTTGCTGTCCCGAGAAAGGGAATAAGTCAGCGGATAAATAGACATCTAAAGTGTTTAGTGCGGTCTTTATAAACGGGAAGTTTAGTGCTGAAGACTTTTATATTGATTCGGGTGGGAGTATGCACATGACACCGAATAAAGACTGGTTAATAAAGATAGAAGGACATGAAATTTCAGAAATTGAAGTTGTGAATAAAACAGTGACCTTTGTCGAAGGTTCAGGTGAAATGTGTTTAAAAACTGAAGTAGACAATCATGTTTTTGATAAAGAAGTTTTATGCATTCCGGAGCTGTCAACAAATTTGCTGTCAGTGAGTCAGCTGATCAAGCGAGGTAATGAAGTTGTTTTTGATGCAGGGGGCTGCAAGATTTACAATGGACAACAAGAATTAATAGGTATCACTTGTCTGGAAAACAATGTGTACAAGTTGAAGACGCATGTATCTCCCCAATGTTTTTTGAGTACCTATACAGTCACGGGGGAGACATGGCATAGACGATTAGGCCATCTGAACACAAAAGATTTAAATAAAATGAAAAAAGGATCTGTGGATGGTTTGACCTACCCAGGAGAAGTTGACATTAGTAAGCTTAGCTGTAAAGTATGTAATGAAGGTAAACAATGCAAACTTCCTTTTCCAAATAAGAGTTTGAGAGCAAGTCCTTTACGTGAACTTATCCATACTGATTTATGTGGACCTATGGAAGTTATGTCACTTGGAGGTTCTCGATATTTTTTGTTTTTTGAAGACAACTTTAGCAAAATGACCTTTGTATATTTTTTAAAGAACAAAAATGAGGCATTTAGTAAATTCAACGAATTTAAGGCTATGGTAGAGTAGCAGCAAAATACCCAAATTAAAAAATGCTTTAAAAAATTTTACAATTTCCTAAAAAATTGTGGAATAATTCATCAAATTACCAATGTGTATACCCCTCAACAAAACGGATGCTCAGAAAGGATGAATCGTACAGTGGTTGAGAGGGCCAGATGTCTCTTATTCGATGCAAAATTAGGGAAGGAATTCTGGGGCCAAGCGGTGAATACAGCCGTATATTTGCAGAATCGTTCCATAGCTACTGGCCTACAAGATAAAACGCCTTTTGAGGTATGGACAGGCAAGAAGCCTAACCTCAAACATTTAAGAATCTTTGGGAGTATTGCTATGGTTCACGTTCCAAAGGAAACTAGATATAAATGGGATAAAAAATCACATGAAATGATTTTTATGGGGTACAGTGATTTTATTAAGGGATACAGAGTATATGACCCGAAAACTCGAAATATTAACATTAGTAGAGATGTTAACGTGTTAGAAGAGACACGAAAAGAAGTAAAATTGAAAATTTGCCCTGAAAAAGAAGAAAATAACATACTTTTTTCAGTGGGGGCAGAAGAGGAAAATCTAAAGATTCATTCACTTGAAGATTCCTATGAAGAGGAAAATGAAACTAGTGATAAAGATTATATAGGTACAAGTAGTACACTAGAAAATACAGAAATTAAAAAATCGAGTAGAGTGAAAAAAGAGAAAAAATATGAGGATTATGTAAGTTTTTTATGCGTCAGCCAAGGTGGATTGGGTGAACCAACTACAGTTAAAGAGGCCCTGACAGACAGTAATGCAGAACAGTGGAAACGTGCTATCAATGATGAACTCAAGTCGTTTGAAGCAAATCAAGCTTGGACTCTAGAAAATCTGCCAGAAGGAGCTATGTGCGTTAAAAATAGGTGGGTGTTCAAGAAAAAATTTGATAGTGCGGGAAATGTCAAGTTTCGTGCGCGTTTAGTGGCGAAAGGGTTTACCCAGAGGCCTGGGATAGACTACGAAGAGACTTTTTCTCCAGTGGTGCGTCACTCTACATTGCGATTGTTGTTTTCATTGTCTGTTAGTTTAAGCTTAAATATTTGTCATCTAGATGTTAAAACGGCTTTCCTTAATGGTATTTTACGTGAAATTGTTTATATGGAACAGCCTGAATATTTTAATTGTTCTATTATTGATAAACATAAGGTTTTAAGGTTGAATAAAGCTATTTATGGTCTTAAACAGGCATCAAAGGCCTGGAACGATAAGGTCAATGTTGCTCTATCTGAGATTGGATATAGTAAGTCAAATTTGGAACCATGTTTATTTGCTAAAAAGGTAGTAATCAATCTTTGACAGTCGTAGCTCTCTATGTGGACGATTTCTTTATTTTTTCAAATAATGAACAAGAAACCGATTTTTTGAAAAAACATTTAAGTTCTAAATTTGACATTACTGATTTAGGAGTTGTAAAACAATGTTTAGATATGCAAGTTGATGTAGATAAATCTAAAAATGTTATTAGATTAAGTCGAAATGTATATTGACCAATTGTTAAAAAGGTTTAATATGAATGAGTGTAATGTTGTAAAGACACCATTAGAAAGTAAATTAGACTTGTCAGTAGAAGGTTAGAAGGTAGATGTGCCTTATCAATAATTAATAGGTAGCCTTATGTACCTGGCCATACTTACAACCTGATATTGCTTTTAGCGTGAGCTATTTGAGTCAATTTAATAATCATTTCAATGAGATACATTGGAAGTGTGCAAAGAGAGTTTTAAGGTATCTTGCAGGTACTAAAGGGTACAGTTTGCATTTTTCAAAAGAAAATTTAGATATTCAGGGTTTTGTCGATGCTGATTGGGCCAGCAGTTCTTTAGATAGGAAATTGTACACTGGATATGTGTTTAAAATGAATAGTTCTGTTGTTTCTTTTAAAACTGTCAAACAAAAAACGGTCGCGTTGTCTAGCATCGAAGCTGAGTACATGGCCATGTCAGAAGCTGTTAGGAGGCTATTTATTTAAAAAATTTGATTCATGAACTGACAGATGACGATAAATGTATTCAGATTTTTAATGACAACAGAAGTGCACTGTATCTGTCCGCAAATGCAACATATCATAAAAGGTCAAAGCACATTGACATTCGGCATCATTTTGTAAGAGATGCTATATCAGATATTTTAATTAAGGTTGGTTATTTGCATTCAGAGGAGATGCCAGCTAACATATTGACTAAAGATCTGAACTCTGAAAAGCATTATAAACATCTAAAGAATTTAGGCTTGCATGAATAATTTGGTTGATGTCTTTGAGTGGGGGTGTTGAAATAAATAGTCAAAGACTACAACAAATTATATATTAAATGTTTATGTTGCGCCATCTATGGGTTAATGATCCAACGTGGATCCAACTATGTGAAGTGCATGTGTATTGTGTAATCTGTCTTTGAAATAAAAAGTACAAGTAAGGTGTGTACTGAGCTGTGGATGTGATATCCTCGTTTTCTTTTATATTCCCGAATTTCATCAATAATCACATTAGTTTATTTTTTGAAGAAAGCTTGAAGATTTTCCAAAAAGTTTATAGTGAATGGAAAAAGTCATATAAGATAAGTCAACAATGGCATGAAGTCGTTTTTGTCCAGCTCGGACAGCATAGCAATGAGGTGGGGAGTACAGCTACATATGTGTAACTGTGTCTTGGTATAGGCAGTAGGAGAATTTAATTAATTTCTGTGCTTTGTGTAAAGTGAAATGTGCTTTTGTGTAAATGAAAATATATCTGGTTAAGTTAAAAGTGATTTTTTCCCAATAAGAGTATGCAATAATTTTATGCAATAATCATAGGCTTGGTTGTTGTTCCAGACAAGCTGATTAATTATTATGTTCTTTTTTTTTATTTACTAACCCTTTATTTTTATTTGAGATTTCTCTATTTGTTTTTTTTTTAGTACAAGAATAATTGTTTATTTTTTTTTGTGTATTGTAAAAAACATTTTTATATTATATTTGAAAAAAATTATATGTATCAGTGGTGAAACGAGAATTGTGCACCGACGATTTGCAGTAAAAAGTGGCACGCCACTCCACATACTGTCAAGTACTGACTAATAGATCGATACAATACAGATCGAAAGACTTTTGATTCGTTGTGATGGGATGGCTTACCCCACTTTTGCTCAGTAGTTCACACCACAACATTGCTCATCTATTCCCGTTAATTTAACCTCACACACATATTCCTAGTCTACCTGTGTTTTATTTTTTCTAGTCTTTGATTAGTAAACTTTAAATTCTCTAACCTTTCGTTAGTAAATTTACTGTATAAGACATATATGTATACTAGATCCCATGAGATTAAATGACAATTGAAAGATGACACTACAAGAATTAGACAGTTTGCGATGATTTTTAGTTTTTAATGACCAGGCTTGGTATAAGTTGTTTTCAGTAAAGCTCGTTAGAGTAGTAGGTGAGGCATTGATTCATTATCCACTTATTATATATACATTATATATTATTGCCATCTACTATTTAATGTCTTAATATTTTATTCTTGAAATGCTGAACTGATGTAATATGGTGTGTACCAGAGCCTCGTTCTCTGTACAGAGAATAATTAAAGATTCAGTAATATACAATTAAATATAGTGCTATATTTTAAATTCATTAATTCAGGATAAATGAAAACTTCGGTGAGGCTACAAGCAATCGAAATATTTTGGCATTTAGAATAATTATCTAGATATCTCCATATCTTGGTTAAATAGACCATAGGCTTTAAAAATATAGAGGTAAAAGAGCAATGTAATTTGTAACAGTTTAAGAGTTTCATATTAACCTTGAACCAATTAGATATGATACCTTAATCTTTCGTTAGGTGCAGCCGATTTGTGAGATCTGGCAGTCACTTTTTTCTTTGCCCTTTCATATGTATTACGAATATTAACTCGAACTCCCTCATAGCTTCCTAGTACCAAACCACTCTTTTCGATATGATTTCAATTTTTTTTTTAGTGCATTCCCTGGCCTTGTATAGGCTGCCCGGATCTGTTAGATGCATTGCGCCTGATTACGTCATTATTTTCACTTTTATATTTTGTTTAGATTTTTATTATTATTTAAATTAATAATATTTTTTGAGATCTCTACACTTACTTATTCTGGCTTTTTTATTCAAAATTAGCACATTTGGGTGTTAAATTAGTGGTTTATACTAAACATCGTTACCAATAATGTGACGTGTATTTTTGTTTGGAACATGCTAAAATGATGAAGAGGATTTATAATTTTTTACACTTAAAAAAGGTAGTTACTTATAACTTTTCTTTGTAATTCACGTCCAATATTTTTTTTATATATAACATTGACACATGAAAAAATAGGTGGTTTGATTTCTGTATTCAAAACATTGTTTTTGTATTCTTTTTTGAATACATTCTGTATTCAAAAACATTCCAAATTTATTGTTTTACAACATGAAATGAGTTCCTTTATGTAAATTTAATTATTGCGATTAAAAACTAGTGTGAAATATTTATTATTGTATTGTATTAATTAGAGTAAGCTTTTAATTGAGTCTCCACCTCATTAAAATCTAAATTGTGTAAGATTTGTTATGGATTTCTCAGATGCATTGCGCCCGAATGTGTTTGGATTCAGACTGCGCCCTATGGAAGTTTAAATAGTTGCTGTTATGCTCATTTATTACATTACTTTTATATTCTTAATTTAGAGGCTGTGGCAAACCGGAAATCTGCTTCAACCTAAGTTGTAGTAAATGGAGGTTTTATTTATATTTTAATTAAAAAAGATCGTGATAAATAATGAGTCAAATAAGAAACTAGTGATGGACTTTTTAACAATATTTCTTATAAATTATATATTAAAGTTTGGGGTATTCAACGCTCTGAATGAAGTAAATCTTTAATAAGTATAATTCTGGAAACAGTATACATTCTAGCTTACAGTTTGTTAAGATATGGTATACAAAATGGTGGCTGATGGGGAGTGCA
This sequence comes from Rosalia funebris, assembly GCA_037954035.1. NCBI lineage: Eukaryota > Metazoa > Arthropoda > Insecta > Coleoptera > Cerambycidae > Rosalia > Rosalia funebris. Next base: position 2,662,376 of record JAZFAV010000033.1, read on the forward strand.
GTACGAAATAAATTATTTTATTGTTAGCGTCTGTTATTTTCAGGTGAACGTATTTAATAAACATTGAAGTAGAGATAAACATTTATCAGGAATAATAAAAGAATATTCTAAATGCCAAAATATTTCGATTGTTTGTAGTCTCACCAAAGTTTTTGACTACAAGTTCCTGGTTGAATTGTACATTACTTCAGTTTGAAATTAGGAAAATGAGGTTCTTAGGTTTTAGTCTGAAGTCTGTCAAATCATAAATGTCATCTGACCTCATGGAATCCATCTATATATCATTAATTTTTAATCAGTTATCTACCTAATTTTAGGCAGACATAAGTGGCATTCCTGTTATAAGAGCACAATCACAAGATATTACTGCGTTGGGTATGGCTATTGCAGCTGGTGCAGCGGAAGGAGTTGATGTTTGGGATATTAATGCTGAAGAACGTGAATTAGTACCTAGTGACACATTCCTACCCACATCAACAGAAGATGGTAAATATTCATTGATATTCTTTTCACTACTAACATTTATTTAGTTTTTTTAAATAATCATAATTGTTATACTGGTAATTAATATTTACTTTTGATATTTTTAAGCCATCATAAACTACTGCTGGTTATACCGGAATTTAAGACCGGACTTGGTGTTTCATATTTATCATTTTGATGTATTTTGTCCTTTGAATTCGGTTGAATACGGAAGTACTTGTATTAATGTTATGTGATTTTTTAGCATTTATTAATGTTAATTTAGGAAATGTAATATTAATTTTTTGTTGCCTCTCTCATGATGACAAGGAATTCAAAATAAAACACTTTCAGTGGTATCAATTTATGCATACTGGTGTTTGATACTATGTATAATTATGGACATATATTAACTTGGATTATATGGTTTTGGTTTAACAGTTGTGTTGAACAATTTTGACAACTTGTTTAAAATTTGTATCTTAAACTTTCATTACTATAAGTATATTTATTTAAAAATAGCAGGTTGATATTAAAACCATACAATGTGCATGCTACTATTCCATGGTTTTAACTAAAATTAAATATAATTTTTTTAATGCTTTAAAATAAAAAGTATGTATTTAATTATCGAAAGTTAAACCATAATTTTCCATGTAATTCAAGCATCTTAATTTTAAAGTCACAAATTTGAGAATTCATGGTACAAATATGTAAAGCCTTTCTAGAGTTCAGTTAAATCGATTTTTCAAAAAGCATCTATCTCGTTATAAGTTTTTTTAATTCTCAGATTTTCTTATGGAGAAAGTCCAAAAGTGTCCATATAATATGACAATACTATTAGTCATATGGATGAGTTGGATATCTTTATATTATAATCCAAAGATATTTGTTAGACAAAAGTTATTTGAGCAAATAGTTTAGGTTTATCAGTTGATAATACTGTTAGAGAATTTAGAGGTTTTTGTTTGTCGTATTTACACAAACACAATAAATAAGTCAAACATTGAGTAGGTTATCGATAAAATTGAAAACAAATTTAGAAGTAACTATGTTGCTTTCGTTGACAATAATTAGTTGAAAACCATAGCCAATATGTTGGAATATAAAATTTTTAATCTTTTCACAAATAATATGGATTTCCATATTACACAAGTAATATAGGATGTTATTTAAAGTGTTATTGAAAAAAGAAATAAAGGGTGGTCCAACCAAAACGCACGATGTTAATTGTAAATAAAACAAAAAGTTTTCAGAGAATTATCTTAATATTTTTTATTATGATAGAAGGATCTATGACAATTATGTGTGAAACAAAATATCGGCCAAATGCTCGCCACGGCTTCGGTGGCATACCTCTATCCGATGGTCCATATTTTCAATGACTGAGACATAATTGAGGTTCAATGTCGTTAATGTGCCGAATTATCTCATCCTTTAGCTCTTGAATTGTTCTTGGATTATTGACGTACACTTTTTCTTTTAAATATCCCCAAAAAACGAAGTCTAACGGTGTCAAATCACATGATCGTGGCGACCAATTAACATCGCCACGACGTGAGATAACACGGCCATTGAATTTCTCGCGCAAAAGTGCCATTGTTTCGTTGGCTGTGTGGCAAGTGGCACCATCCTGTTGGAACCACATATCGTCCAGGTCCATATCCTCAATTTCTGGCCACAAGAAGTCCGTTATCATCTCGCGATAGCGAACACCATTCACGGTAACTGCTTGGCCGACCTCATTTTCGAAGAAGTACGGCCCGATGACGCCGCCAGCCCATAAACCGCACCAAACAGTCACTCTTTGTGAATGCATCGGCTTTTCAACAATCACTCGTGAATTCTCATTTGCCCAAATGCGGCAATTCTGCTTGTTAATGAATCCACTGAGGTGAAAGTGTGCGTCGTTGCTGAAGATGATTTTATTTGTAAAGTCACCATTCACTTCTGTCTGTTCAACCAACCATTCGGCGTATTGACGACGCTTGAAATGGTCAGTAGGCTTCAGCTCTTGAGTCAATTGAACCTTGTAAGCGTGTAAATTCAAATCTTTATTCAAAATTCGCATCAGTGATGTTCGTGAGATGTTCAATTGTTGGGCACGACGAGTCGAGGTTGACGGCTCTTCTGCTACACTATCGCGAACAACAGCAATGTTTTCGCAGAACGAACTGGGCGAGCATGCACAGGTGTTTTCACATTTCCTACAGACCCGGTGTTTGGGGCTTTCCCCAATACTGCCACTATGATAGCTTTACAATTTACAAACTTTACAAACTAAGTAAAACTAAGCTTTACAAACAACCTCTTCAATAGCTCAGGACCACTTTTATTCAACAATAAAAGAAATATATAATACAATCTACAAAATACTACAAATCTATTAGAGTCGGTCGGTCGCGGACCGTCTCGCATCGAGTCTTAAAACTGAATGTCTGTGCTGTTGCGCGACGCACTTCTCATACGAATTCCACCGTGCAGGACCGGTCTCGCTCCAACATTTCGGCCGACCTTGAAAGAATGCGCTTTCAACATATTAACCTAAATACAATTACACATAACCAAAGAAATTAACACATAGTTTGATTATCTTAAATCTAGATAGGTACTAAAACTAATAACATTTCTGATGATTACCAAATAGTAAATAACAATTTCAATTTGGTAATACAGTTATTTACTAAATGAAGGTTTACAACACAGGTTCTTACATATAGTAAACAGAGTTCATGAGACTGGATTGTTATCTATCGGAAGTGCGCACACCTTCGTTACGGCGCGTTTCAATAAATCACCTTGTACACGCACTTGCACAACTCTCACCACACCATCTTCTCCTGGATATAAAGCTGTCACTCTCCCCAGAGGCCAATGAAGTGGTGGAACATTGTCTTTTGTAACCAATACTATGGATCCTATTTTCAACAGCTCACTGGATTTTTGTCTCCATTTGACTCGACTCTGCAATTCATTAATATATTCACGTTGCCAACGACGCCAAAAATGTTGTAGCATAGCTTGTCTATGCTGGAATTTATCGAGTCGATTTTCGGGCACATCTATGTGGCTTAATTCGGGAAGGGTAGTCAATGGTCTTCCAATAAGGAAGTGCGCAGGTGTTAATGCGGTATCGTCATCTGGATCGTTATAAAGAGGACAGAGCGGACGTGAATTTAAAACACTCTCAACCTCAGCCAACAATGTCGAAAAATCCTCGTAAGTTAGAGCAGTATCGCCCAGAACTCTTTTAATATGATATTTACAGCTTTTGATTCCGGCTTCCCATACCCCTCCAAATGTTGGTGACCTAGGCGGGATAAAGTGCCACGATATTTGGTCTTCAACTAATTTATTTGCTATATATGTACCTTCAGAGCTCAAAAAGTCATACAATTTTCTGATTTCATTATTTGCACCGACAAAATTTAAACCTTTGTCAGAGTAAATGTTACTCGGTTTACCCCGTCTACTCATAAACCTTTTAAGTGCGGTTAAAAATGCAGAAGTGGTGAGCTCAGTCACCAATTCAAGGTGAACTGCCTTGGTACTTAAGCATATTATTAGACATAAATAACCTTTAATGATTTTCGCACCACGGGTCTTTCTATCTTTCATATTGAAAGGACCACCGTAGTCAATACCTATATTCACGAAAGGAGCAAAATTGTTCACCCTATAATCTGGTAAATTTCCCATTAAATACGTCATAGGTTTTGGTTTATTACGAAAACACACTATACAATTTCTTACTATCTTTTTACATACACTTCTTCCGGATAGTGGCCAGAATTTCTGTCTTACTGAACAAAGTAAATTTTGGACCCCGCAGTGTAACAATTTGTTGTGGGTTTGCAACATTATTAAATTAGTTAGTCTGTGATTTTTGGGAAGAATAATTTGATGTTTTTGATCATAAGTAACACTAGATTTTTGTACTCGTCCCCCTACACGCATGACACCATTGGACATAAAAGGATTTAAATCTAACAGTTTACTTTTTTTTCTCAACGCTTTACCTTGTAATAATACGTTATAATCGTCTTCAAAACATTCTATTTGAGCTACTTTCACAACTAATAATAATGAATTTTCCATTTCTTTAGCTGTAATCACACCGGTAGTTTTATTATTAACATTACCCCGACAATTATTCACAAATCGTAATATATAACTAGTGACTTTCAATAGCTTATTAAACGCTGAATATTTATTAATCAATTCCGAAAAAACACTAACATTCTCTGTACTAATCAAAACATTCGAAATAGAACGCTGTTCTGGGATATCAAAATCTAAATTTATATTACTAAGATTCCACTCGGACTTGGGACGTAAAAGCCAATCAGGCCCTGTCCACCACAGGTTTGAGTGACATAATACACTTGCAGATAATCCGCGCGATAATATATCCGCAGGGTTTTCATGCGATCTAATGTGGTACCAATCATCTTTTCTGGTCAACGAGATAATTTCTGATACTCTATTTGCGACGAAAGTCTTCCATCTAGTAATATCACCTTTTAACCATGCCAATGTAATTAATGAGTCAGTCCAGAAATATTTCTGGTGAAAATTAATTTCTAATGAATCTAGAACTTTTTTCGCTAAATTAGCTAAAAGAACTGCTGCGCATAATTCCAAACGCGGTAAACATACTGACTTGATAGGTGCAACACGAGATTTCGCACATAATAAACATGAAGTAACCAATCCATTTGAATTTTCACACCTAATATATAAACACGCAGCATAAGCCCTTTCAGATGAATCAGCAAACCCATGTATTTCAATAGTAATATACTCAGACAATACCGAATGTCTCGGGATTTTTATTTTATTAATAAACACTAAATCCTTTTGAAATTGTAACCATCTTTCTAGTACATGTGAGGGTACCTCCTCATCCCATGAAATTTGTAACTTCCATAATTCTTGTAATAAAAGTTTTGCGATAAGTATTACAGGCCCTAAAAACCCTAACGGGTCGTAAATTTGACATACGATTGATAAAATTTGTCTTTTGCTTATACTCGAAATATTATCATTAAAACTACCCACAGAATATTCAATAATATCTGAGGTTGCGTTCCAAAGGATACCTAAAGTTTTATTATTTTCATATTCCCCTATTTGCAAAACACTAGCGTGCAGTTCATCATTTAATAAAAAATCATTGAGCGCCTTGAGCATTGAGGTTCGTTACACAACCATTTTCTTAATTCAAACCCAGCAGATGATAATATGCTATATCTCTTTGATTTTGTACTAATTCGGCCAATGAATCGGATCCTGTTAAAAGATCATCAACATAAAAACCTTTTGCAATTATTTCACTTGCCCTCGGAAAGGCTTCTTTGTTCTCATTAGCAAGCTGAATTATACACCGCATGGCTAAATAAGGTGCCGACGCAGTGCCGTAGGTGACCGTGTTTAACTCAAAACATTTTAAATTTTCATTTGGATTTGATCGCCAAAATATCCTTTGATAACACCGTTGAGTTTCATCAATTAAAATTTGCCTATACATCTTAGAGATGTCGGCTGTCATTACATATTTAAATTGTCTAAATTTCAATAAAATCACAAATATTTCATTTTGCAATGCCGGGCCAATGTATTGTGCATCATTAAGAGATAAGCCGTTATCAGTCTTGGCCGATCCATTAAAGACTACCCTACATCTACAAGTTAAACTAGTTGTTTTAATAACTGCGTGGTGCGGCATGAAATATCCCCTATTTTTATTATCATTGTTTTTCAAACATATGCCCAAGCATTTCATATTCTTTCATAAATTTTACATATTCTGTTTTTAAATGTAAATTTTTACTTAATTTATTTTCTAGTGAATAAAACAATTTAAGTGCTTTGTCTCGTGAGTGACCTATATTTTTAATCGAGTCCTTAAACGGTATATTGACAATAAACCTTCCAGAAGAATCCCGCCTTGTTGTATTTTCATAATATAATTCACAGAATTTTTCAGCATCCGACAAAATTTTATTTTTACTAGAAACTTCTTCAATGGACCAAAATTTACTAATTTGATCATCAATAGAGTCTGTACTTGTACAAAAAAGACTAGAACTGCCATTACTGTACAAATTATTAGTATTTATTTGATTTATAATTAATTGTCCAGCTAGCACTCAACCAAATGCAGTGTTCTGGAGAACTGGCATATTTTCGCCTAGTCTCAACTGACCTTCACGTAAAATTGACCAACAGATATGTGATCCAATTAATAGATCTATTTCACTCATAATATTAAATTGCGGGTCAGCGAGAATAACAGATTCGGGAATATTAATTATATTTTTGTCAAAAGATATTTTCGGTAAACTACTAGTTATTTTAGGAATTACAAGACAATTTATATCCGTTCTAAAATCACCGTTACGTGATAATAAAGTCACATTTATCTGTTTATTTAATTTCATTTGAGTTTGTCCTATACCATTAACAATATGATTTGTATTATATTTTTTAACATTCAATTTGTTCGCGAATTCCTCGGTTACAAAATTACTCTGCGAACCATTGTCGAGTAATGCGCGACAGGTAATTATCTTTCCATCTATCAAAATATTTACTAATGCAGTCGCCAACAAAACCTGTGAATGCGACGCCGCTATCCCTACATTACACATTCCATCGTGTAAAAAACTACAATTATTTAAGGAATCTGAACTACCTTCCGAATTCTCGCGATTAGCGTATTCTGCCGATACAGGCGGTTTTTTGTTTACATTCCTGTCTGGCGTACAAAGGTCTCTCGCCGAATTTACCTCGACTTTGCCAGCCTGATTTTCGGACGTATTATTCGACCTATTTCTTAAATCAATATGAATTAACGAATTATGTGGTTTCTTACATTTTATGCACTTCTGTGATTTACAATGCCAAGACACATGGTTTGGTTTAAGACAATTTAAACATAATTTATTTCTTTTTATTTCCGCAATCCGATTGTCAATTGACAGTTGTAAGAATTTGTTACAGTTATAAATAGCGTGTTCCTGTTTACAATAATAACATTGTAAAGACTCTTTGTTATATGACATGAAACTATTACTAAACTCTTTACTTCTAAAATTTTGTTTACTCGTATTCTTTTTGTCAGATTGGTTAATTTCTAGTTTTTCTAATACCTCGCATTTATTTCTCAAGAACTTATGCATGTCATCCATTGAAGGTAAGTCTTCTTTATACTCATAAGACTCCCAATCTCGTCTTGTTATGTCATCAAATTTCATTGTTAATAAATAAATAATTAACCTATCCTATTCCTTTACACTTTCACCTAGAGTTTGTAGAGACCGCAAATGTTTTTTAAAAACATCATACAGACTGCGTAAATCTCTATGTGATTCTTTCTGTAATTTAGGATATTCGAAAATTGATTTCAAATGATTATGTATCATTAATGCCTTATTTGCGAACCTTTCTTCAAGTAGTGACCAAGCCACCGCATAATTCTCTGCCGTCGCTTCCAACGACTTTATAATAACTGCCGCTTCTTTCGTTAAAGACGAACGTAAATAATAAAATCTCTGCGTATCATTTAAAGCAAAATTATCATCCACTAATGCCTTAAAACCGTCCTTAAATTCTAACCAGTTCTGGTAATGGCCATCAAAATTAGGTAATTTTATAGGAGGTAATTTAATTGCATTACTATTACTTACATTATTATTTGTGCTATGACTGTTGACCGAATGTCGAGAGCCATGCACAGAACCATAATTCAAATTTATATCACCCTGATTATGATTAAATACATTATTTTCATTTTCATATTCATAACATAAGTGTTTCGCCTCTGACAATAATTTAAAATATAACGTCTCAAATTGTCGCCTTTCATTAGACTGTATTTCATTTGAGTCTAACTTTTCAAGTTCTGCCTGTACTTCATCAAATTCATCTAAATAACCCTCAGTTTTGCTTATTCTTAATTTTAATTCTTTAATTTGCCCTTAACGTAGCCTCTACTTATTTTTAAACTTTCCGACATTTTGCCGACAAAGGTATTAAATGTTTCAAATTCAACAACCTGGGAATATAGGAAATAATGTGACTTACAATTTTTGGTAAAACGGGAACTCTACCTATGAGGTACACCTTTTGAGTCTTGCCACGTTTTCACCTTGCTGATCCAGCCGCAACGACGTCTCCAATGTCCATGTACTTCTAGAATATTCTCTAGAAGCCCCTGCCCCTATTATACAAGCAGTTTTCCTCTTATAATTTCTCCAAATCCGTCTCGCGGGACCATATGTTTGGGGCTTTCCCCAATACTGCCACTATGATAGCTTTACAATTCCAAACAACCTCTTGTAAAAGTTATATTTTTCTTAGACTAATTTAATTACATTTTTATGAGAAACGGCATATTTAATTTCTGTAAATAACCGTAAGAGCAGAGTTGATCTCTATGTTTATCTTAGACCGGCATTGAAATATAATTTATTGCTTGTGGTTGTGTCAGCACAGGCGTGAGGTTAAAGACGCATCGAATAACGTGGTCAGTCAGTAAGTGGCGATATTACTAAAAAGGCCAGTGTGCGAGTGTGTGTGTGTGTGAGAGAGAGAGAGAGTTAAGACACCCCCGTGCACAGATGCCCGGCTTCAGGTCGTGGTTCCTTCGAGTGCGGCTACTCGCGGTTTGGGGGTGTCGCGGGCCACTCGATTGACATGATGCAGGTGTGTGTGGGTATATCTATATGGTTGCCCCCGAGCCGGTCATTGGGATGTTTCATCGATGGGCGTCCGGGGGAGCCTCTACTCATTTCAGGGTGACGTCTAGCTAGTCGTTGAAGAAAGAATATATGGTTTGTGAGTATATGTATGATAATATTAACCCAATAAGCCAATGTCTTAGTTATGTTTGAATCTATTGAAATATATAGAACGATGTGATATTAATAGAGGACATGAATAGCAGGGGGCAGAGAACCCCCCGGTGAGTACTCTCTCGATTATTTATTTATACGCAGAACAGTAATTATTGTTTTTTTGATTTAATGTCCTGCCAAGTTATTGTTTTCACATAAATAGAAGAACTGCATTGTGATGACCCGCGTGTGGTACCTACAGAGGTATGTTTACTTAAGAAATACTTATCAAGTAATTTTATATTTTTACACTCAGATGTGGGGTCACACAATCTGTTCTTTACGATTGTTATTCGATGAAATGATATGAGATGTATAATTTCTAGCCCTGGCCAAAGTTTTTGCCGTCGTTTTTTATTGGATGCTTTCGCTGCTTATCGTATTGTATATTATAGCCGTAGTGTAGTGTAGAAATTGATGCATCACTCTGCTTATTTATGTTTACCGTCCTTTTAGATAAGGGCTTTCGCTGCTTGAATGCTTGTATATATATTTTGTAAACTTTGGCCCGGCGATATTATGATTATGCCGATATTATGATTATGCCTTAAAGTTTAGTTATCAACTTTGCTCTGAATTTGTCACGTTTTATTTGAGACACGGTCTGTGAGAGCCGAGAACCGTTGCTGAACTGAAATTTAAGCAATTGAATAGTACCACTTGACACTAGGGTGTGACGGGTGTTTGATTCAGAATAATAAAAAACGGGTGTTAGTGAAACAGTGTGTATTTTATATTTTTCTGCGCTCTAGGTGCAATTCAGGTGAGTGTTTAGAATATGTTGAAAAGATATACCTTTGACGGATACGTAGCATCCCTGGCTTGTAGGAAAAATGGGTATGTGCTTAAAATGGAGTCATTTTAAGCACATACGGATACAGCGTGCTTGATTTATGAGTTTTATCCACTGGAGACTAGAGTCGGCTTTAATTTTGATGTTTGTATATTCTCAATTTAAATTAAGATGTTGATCTCGAATAAAACGAAAATGCTTAATGATTTTATAAGTACATGGTGGCCCATATAATTAGAGATGCGCTTTATACTAAGAAAAGGGGTGTTACGTTACTTTACAAAGTTATCAAATATGTTTATGTCAACTACAGTGTTAGATCACTTTTTAAAATAATCACCCTGTAGATCTGATATAAACTTTTAATGATAATAAAAATAAAGAATAACAAAACAAAGGAAAAGATATATGTATGCCAATGCGTATCTTATTCCGTTCTACTCTAGTCGGGGCCGCAGTGCCCGTATATAGTATATGTATATATTTTATTCATAAACAATATGGTTGGCCGCTGATCGCTGATTCAGCTTATTTGAGGGCACGAGGAGACCCGCGGCATCGCTCTGGACTCCCAAGGCCGCTGACTCCGCTGAATCCCGCTTCAACCCAAATTATACGCTAACAACAGGATGTCTGAATCCGAACGTCGACTTGTGCGAAAAAGGGAAAGAACAGCAACCCAGGTTGCTTCAGACGTCGAAGAGGCAAGCACGTCATCTTCGCGTGGTGAGGTTAATGTCCCGCGTGTGGTACCTACAGAGGTATGTTTACTTAAGAAATACTTATCAAGTAATTTTATATTTTTACACTCTTCAATAGCTCAGGACCACTTTTATTCAACAATAAAAGAAATATATAATACAATCTACAAAATACTACAAATCTATTGGAGTCAGTCAGTCGCGGACCGTCTCACATCGAGTCTTAAAACTGAATGTCTGCGCTGTTGCGCGACGCACTTCTCATACGAATTCCACCGTGCAGGACCGGTCTCGCTCCAACACCCGGTTTGCTGAAATTTGCGCACAATTCTTCCGATTGTGGACACATTTGGTCGATTATGCTGACCAAAAAAGTCACGAAGTGCACGAAATGCATTTTGATTTGAACGCCCATTTTCGTAAAAGGCTTCAACAATATTAACGCGCTGCTCAATTGTGTACCTCTCCATGGTTGAATTTGTCAAACACTGAAACGAAGAAATGTCAAATTAAGTTGGGCAAAAAACTTGACGTTAAGGTGTGACTCACAATTAACATCGTGCATTATGGTTGGACCACCCTTTACATAAGGTTTTATTTGTGTAGAAGAGGATCTGACCATATCTTTGAAAATATTGCAACTACTTGAGCTTGTATTCTAGTAGCCGAATTCTCCCTTGCACCAATTTATAGTTTCTTCTAAAATATTTCACTAATATCAAAATGTTTTCATTAACATCAAAAGCCCCTAAAGACGGATGTCTAATTAAATAATGTGCAAAAATTAGGAAGTTTAGACTGATCTTATTTCTGTTTTTTTTTTTTATAATTTTAAGAAAACTGTTTTTGAGACTTTTGTGGGGCTTGTACAGCTGAATTTTGTCGCTTAAGGGGAGGTTCTCATCAAGCGACCCAAAAATTACATGGTTTTCTTCATTTTTTTTTTTCCATAGAAGGAAGTAAATAAAGTACTCAAAATTTTTTATACATATTTATCAAGTATTCAGGTGTACAAAAAATTTTTTTTATTAAAAAAATGACACGGTAATTAGTTATATGCTCGGTAATGTGACCATCCCAAAAAAGGTGTCCAATCGGTGGGAACTCTAGCACTTGTAAAAATAATCTGAAATCGAAATTTCAAATAAATTTATAAAACATGATATTTGTTGGAGCTTATATCAATAAAAGAAAAATCGAAAATTAACAAAATGGCGGACCTGCAAATTTTCGGTACCAATTTTTCACTTTTTTTTTGCTCTTTAAAGTGTTATAAAAACAAATAACAGTGAAATTAATATTTTCTTAGGTATAAGCTCCAATAAATTTAATTTACTTTAAAATAAAAAAAATCAAGACAATTTGTCAATTAGTCTTTGAGTTACAGTTTCCACCAGTTTAAAAAACATCGTTTCAAGAAAAACGCGTTTAAAGATTCGGTTAACGATTTTTGGTATGTAAAAATTAATTAAAACACCTTGCGACTAATCAGCAGTTCCAGGACCATATCTTTTTTATAAAAATGTTTTCGGCTAAATTGTTTAAGAACATATTCTACATATAATAAGGTATCAAAAAAGGCAAAAAAAAATCGATTTTTTGGTCGAGTTTGATGAGAACCTCCCCTTAAAGATTAGGAAACTGGAAAATTCTTTATTAAAACCAAGATAAGAGGGCTCTTAAAAAAATGCCCTAAATCTAAAGTGATTTTCTAGTACTGAATGAGGTCAGCAATTTGCAACTTTTAACAGGTCTTTAATATAGATTTTAGACTAGAGATAGATTTACACTAAATATTTACATAAATTGCTGCTTGCTTCAATATTCCAAAGATTTTTGGTCTTTAGAATCTAAATCTTGACAATATGTTTTGAAGGGAAAACCTGCTCTTCTCACTACCTATAAATTGTCATAACCTGGGTTATGATGACCATTACTGATTTAGACATTTTGTAAATTTTAATTAACACTATAATAATAAAAACCAATATATATATATATATATATATATATATATATATATATATATATATATATATATATATATATATATATATATATATATATATATATATATATATATATATATATATATATATATGCAAGTAAATTATATTTGTATTTTTAGGAATTGCAATAACAGTATATTTAAATTTGAATTGGCTAGCATACTCGGCTAACACCATCAATGATCGTTACTCGATCTACATTTAATTTATAGTGCATAAAACTGACTAATTAATTATAATTAAACTGTTGTTTAATTAATTGAGTAATCAACAATACCCTCAAAATTCCATAATTATAAGCTTAAGTTGAAAGTATTTATATACAGTGGGTCAAAAAAGTATTGGCACATTCCAATTTTTTCTTAAATCTCAAAAATATGAAGGTGAATTGTTTGATACTAAATTTATTTAAAATCTAGCATCCATCTATTAATTTTTGGTGGGAGTAGATTGAGCGAATTAAAAATAAGATAAGAATAAGGAGACAAAGGTCAAAAAGTATTGGCATTTGAATAGCAGTGTTGAAAATGAGATTTAAGAAAAAATTGGGGTGTACCAATATTTTTTTAATCGACTGTATGAGAAAACAACTTTTTACTTTACTGTTCTAATTGTATTTTTTGTATACTACTATTTGCATTTTATAGAAAGAGATGCCAGATATACCAAATGGAAAATGGCTGTTCAAAGGTCATTAGGATGGGCTATAGCAAAAAAGACATCTATAATGACAGGTAAATTCAAAGTTTAAACAACCGAGGCAATGAATTTATTTTTAAGAATTCTTGATTTTAAATTTCTACATGTGCATTTTATATTAATGGTTTTTTTCCATTTCCCATGTAATACAGGTTTTGTTTCCAAAAAAATATATACAGGGTGCGTAGGGACGAACAGACCAAACATCAGGAGTGTATTGTGTGCATAAAAATAATGTAAAAAAACTCAAATGTTGTTATCCGATTTTTATTTGTTTTCAAGTTATAGCATAATTAAAAATGTTTATCTAGTATGCCATGTTCGAGGTTTAAAAACATTTGATAACTTTATTGTTTTGACAATATGTCAGTGTATTGTGACAGTGATTTAAGGTTTATTTTGGAGTTTGAATGATTAAAGTATTACAAAATGCCACACACGTATTCAAATTTAGAATAAGCAAATATGGTGTTTGTGTATGGTTTTTGTAATGGGAAAGCTAGAGCTGCTGTTGAAGAATATCGTCAATGGCTTCCACATCACAGACATCCTAATAAAAATGTATTTATCAGAGTTTTCAACAAACTGTGCGAGACTGGAAAGCTTCCCAGTGTTAATGTAACATCTGAACGAGCTACTCGACAAGATTTAGAAGAGGTAGAAGATATTCTGGATGTAGTAGCAGAAGATGGAATGACCAGTTCACGAAGAATTAGTATTCAATTGGGCATTCCACAAATAAGAGTAATAAACACATTCCACCAGCAGGGCTTACATCCATACCATGTACAGAGAGTACAGCACCTACAACCGGAAGATTATCATAAACGTATGGAATTTTATTGGTGGCTAAATAAGAATCCTTGTGTTGTATCGCGCATACTTTTTACAGATGATGCAACATTTACCCATGACAGCATTAATAATACTCAACTGTCATGTATGGTCAGATAACCAAAATCCCCATGCAACAGTCGAATGTGACTTTCAACATAAGTTTTCGGTAAATGTGTGGTGTGGTATGGTCAATGGTTATTTAATTGGCCCTTTCATTTTGGAGAATCGCTTCACAGGAGACTACTTAAATTTTTTACAAAATGAATTACACGGACTACTTCACAGCACTAGATTATTGTTTATGGGGCTGGTTCAAGATGAAGTGTATAAAGTAAATGTGGACACTTGGGATACACTAATCCAATGTATTAGAAATGCTGCAGCCGGTCTTAAACAAAAACGTGACTTAATCAGGAGAGCTACAGGCACCCTTCGTAGAAGAAGCAGAAAATGTTTAGAGGTGAATGGTGGTATTTTTGAACATTTATAATGCTATGATAACCAAAACGTTATGTATGAAATGTTATAACTAAAATTTAATATAGCTATATTAAATAATTTTATAGCTATAACTTGAAAACAAATAAAAATCGTATAACAACATTTGAGTTTTTTTACATTATTTTCACGCGTGCAATACACTCCTGAAGTTTGGTCCGTTCACCCTGTATATATGCATACAGCATTATTGACAATTCAATACATTCATTTGGAGATATGTTAGTAAACCGATTTTGCAATATTTTAAACCACAATGTCTGTTACCTAAGTCATTAGTTTTTGAGATATTGCAATTTTTTTTTCTTAAAAAAGAGATCTTCATGCCTTAAAAGTTAACTTTCAAAAATTGAGAATAAAAACTATGAAAATTGCGTACAAATTATTTAAAAAAATTCCTAATTTCAATAGCTATCTAACAAGATACAAATGTTTAACATATTCTTGATAGTTCCAATAAAATATTAGTAAAAATTATGTAGAGGTGACAGAATTTACCTGTTTCCAATGCTTTCATTAGTGAAACTGAGAATTTGGGATTATTATTATTATTATAACACAATAAAAACAAACAGTCGTTCATTTCAGTCCATCAGTCTTCTTTAATGCTTACACATATGTGTCTTTAACTGACATTATCTCGGTGTCCTTTAACCCTTCAAGTACCGAGTTTCTTAAAATTTATTTTTTTATTAATTTTTGATAATCTAATGGAGTAATAGATTTGTATCAGGAATTATAAAAAAAAAATTGGAAAATGTTTTTACAGAATCAAAATATCACTGTTGCCATATGGCCAATGCCAGTCTTTATTGTGGTCAATCTTTTTAAAAGAAATATTAAAAAAATATATATATATGTTATTACTCAGTACACCATATTAAAATCTCGCTGAAACTGGTTTCATGAAATGTAAATGACGTAGCACCAGTGTTCCCCTTTTATCAATACCAGATTTTAGGTTAAGTTTAGATACAGAAAATGTAAATTTCTTAACAAACGTATTATTGATGGACAAGTCGAAATTTGATCTCAAGGGTTTAAGAAATTTCCACAACTTACATTATTGGGCTGAAAAAAATCTACATGCTACAAGGGAAACTAGTTTTTAAAGGAAATTTTCTGAAAATGCTTGGATGGGTGTTACTGGCTGCAATTTAATAGGGCCTCACTTTCTTCCCTAAGATTTAAAGAGGGAAATCGACGGAATTTTGTTTAAGGGATGACCTACTTTGTTAAGGGATGGTACTTCTAAATGTTCATGTCGCCATAAGACAGTGAATGATATTCACACATTATTGGCTGACAGTACAACCATTGCTTTGTTAACTTTTGTCAACTACTGGATTGGATGGATAGGCCTGTTAGACAGGGCAATACCCGGACCAGCCTAGATTTAAAACCTTTGTGGATTACTACATTTGGCCATATAAAAGAGATCATCTATGTAACACCAGTCAGTACAAGAAAAAGCCTTAGACAAACGACAGTCAACACATATGGCATATTGTGACATCCAGAGTAACAAACACAGAAATAAGAAGATGCTGCTGTACCTGTATACGGAATAGGGCGGCTATGTAGGAAATGTAGAAATTAAGTACAACTTTATATTTAATAAAGAATATTTTTTTATTAGTATTATCAAGGTGAAATTTTACCATGATCGAAATATTTCGGATTTTTTCATTCCAAATGGATGATCATAGCCTTGGACACGCAGTCCAAGTAAAATTGTAAAATTGTAAACGCAATTGTAAAAAAAAAACAAGTAGATTTTTTGAAAATATACTTGACAAAAGGATCTACTTTTTTGATCCTTGATTGATTGAAAAAAAAAAAATATATATATATATATATATATATATATATATATATATATATATATATATAACTAATGATTTTTTAATAATATATTTTGGGGTTCATAATATTGCAAAATGGGTTACAACACATATCCAAATGAACGTATCAAATTATTAGTAACCTTGTATATGTGAATAGTAATTTATCAATTATGCTATGAATTTTTGTGCATGATGGTATCTGATTTGTTTATCAATATGAATCCTTTAAGTAATTAATTCCATGGCTCTATTAATACATTACTGATTGTCATCTTATTTTTCAGAGGAACGTTACAAATTGTTAGCAAGTATACCTGGAAGTTTATACCTTATATCTAGTTTTGGACTAATTGCTCTATCACAGTACCTTTCATCTGATGTTGTATGACACATTCAACAAATAAGATACATCAGTTGATAATGAAAATTGAAAAAAAATTACGTGTTGTAGAAACATGACACTCATTTGTTTTAAATATGTGCTGGTCTTAAAATGTTCTCATTTTTTGTATTGAGTTTATATTAGGTGATATCTTAAGCAAGCAGTACTTATTTTTGTTGGTTCTGTTTTTGTTATGTGTTAATGTTATTGTTTTTTTCGGTTATTATAGAATTAAAAGAATTCATGGTTTTTATTTTTTTCCAGTTAGTAGTGAAGTAGTGAAAAACACCTTCTTTAATCAGACATAAAAATAACTATAGATTGATATAGGGTTCAGTAAATGCATTGAATCGTGCTATTTCTAAACTATAAATTTTTGGTAACGTTAATTTTTAATCCAATTATTTATTTTTATCCAAGTTTTTATAGTTTTTAGTTTGTTCAGATACTTTTTAAACAACTATGTACTATGATATAAAATATAGAGTGTTTAAGTTGTTATTTTAGAGATCACCAATCAAAATCGTTAAAAGTGATTAAAAATACAATAAAAAATAAAACAAAAAAATATTGATTAAAATAAAATAATCATCTATAAATCATAATGCTCAAGGTGCTTGATACTGTCCTTCCTAATTAGTCAATGTATGCCACTAAGGAATATTGAATAATTGTGGGATATATCTTGAATAATTATTCTAATTTGATTTTTCAAATTTTCTGTTGGCTGAAGGTTGACTAAGATTAAAAGGATCTTAAAGAAAATAGTCTAAAGAATTTAAGTTTGGTTCTTTTATATCATGTTATGTGCTTTGTTAACTGTAAAAACTTAGTTTGTATATATGTATGTACAAGAAAAATTGCTGGAAAATAAAATAATATTCTGGCAATGTAGAACTGTCTTTAACATACCATTCTAGGCATGTCCATGTAGGTGCTTTGTGGAACACTAAGAAGCTATTCATTCCTGTGCACAAATTTGACTGTTAATCATTCTGTTGGTAATAATTCTAAACTATAGTATTTGCAAGCTTAATTTTTTAAGTTTTGAGGTTAGTTTTATTCTTTATGATTAATATAAAAGCTTTCAAATTCAAAATATTCTGTTCTTCAAAATTTGAGTGAATTTTGTATTCTAATCTCATAAGGCTCATAAGAGTTTGTAAATAATGCACCCATATCCCTAATAGTTTACAACTAGTTTGGCGTGCTACTGCAACAAATCATTTAACTGTTAACACTGACTTAGTTTTCCACAAAACACTGTACACTACACTTGACGCGCGTTTCGCCAATAAAGTTGGCATCATCTGGAGATGATTAAAACTAATCTTATGCTAACAATGTATCTTATTGATATCTAAATTATTACTGCGGCTCAGTGAGCCCTGACCCTCACGTTTGTGGCTCATTGAACTACGACCGTCACGGTTGCGGCCCAGCGAGCCATGAGTAACTAACCAATAAAGTGGGCAATGTAGAATAGGCCCTCTGTCACTATTCATATTATATTTACACTTTTCAATTTCTAAACTTTCAAATGTATCTAGCTGTCTAGTATTTGTTACATTCTTAATTAATTTTAAGTTGCTAATATCTATCTTATGACTGTTCTCGAAGGTCACAGGAGGATCACAATTCAGTATTTGCGGCTGTTTGAAGTAATGTAGATAATTATTGAATCCCCTCGTCCTGAATCACTCACTGCCTGCATTGACACCCCCCCCCCCCCCCCCCCCCCCCCAACGCCCCGTTTCCGTTCCGAACTGTTTTTTCGGTTTATCGCCGGCTTCAGTTGTGTGCGGATGTTATTATATTTTACTTTGCCGTCCACAGTGTTATCCGACGACATGTAAGTTTTGTAGATTAGAGTGATTTGTAGACAGTTGCCTCTGTTAAAGAAAATGAGGATGGAGGTACAACAATAAAAAAAAAGAGCACTGAAAACCTTTATTGAGACCAGTAAGAAGAGAAAGGATGGTCATCATACGTGGTTAGAGTCAAAGGTCTGTTATACATGAAAAATGTCGAAAAGGTGTCTACACGAGGGATTCAAACATTTTCAAGGCTGAAAGAGAAGAAAACAACCCAGACTGTGTGACAAGAGCTAATGTGGACATGTTCCAATTCAAGGAACTGTCTTTATTGTGGAAAGGATGCCTCTGAAACCTACAAAGTTCAACAGATTAGGAAGCCCAAAAACAGACGAGACAGTGTGCATGAGGTAATGACTTTGGGTACAATAGAAAGTATGAAAGCTGCTGCTAATTCTAGAGGTGATGCATGGGGTGAGAGTGTTTTACGTAGGCTCTAGCCAAAGGTAGGTACCACATATCCTGTCACACTGCTTTCTTCCTCAATTCAGGTCCTTCAACTTCAACAGTTCCAACCCCTCGTGGCCGGCCTAAAAGTGTTGAAATGACTGAGTGCATCGACTTAATCTGCAACTACATGGAGGAGAATAAGGACTTGTGTCAATTTTCACTGGAACATATTTTCCAAACATATCAAGGTACTATTCCCAGAAAAGATCACATACTAGTAAAGTTGTCTGAAAGATTTAAAGATGATATAATTGTGGTACCTGAAAGTAATCAACACATGCATTCAACAATATTTTTTCAAAACACAGGCCACGGCATCCTGACCAATAGCTGGTATCAGTCTAAGAAAGCCAGTATGAATGATGAATGCATGCGAGTGGTAAAAGCAGCCACAGGGATTATACGTGAGGACATCAGGTTTAAAGTGTATTCAATGGATGAATATTCCTCTCCTGATCACTTTTTAAGTAGTGTGAATGACGACATTCTAGAATCTTTGAAGTTATTGTTGGATACTAACAAATCCTATAAAAAAAGACCCGATGGAAAGAAGGAGATGTCTCCTTCAAAAGAAAGTCCAAGGCATTGCCTATTCACTTATATTAGCAACCCGACCAAGATCGTTCACATCCTCAATCCTTCTAGGAGTTGGAACTCTACTGTACTGTGGGAAGTACGAGTATGCATCGAGACATCTGGTGGATGTGCTTTCGGCTTTGGGTTTCAGTAGTGCATACAGTAAAGTAAGGAAATTTGAAGTTTCAACTCTGCAACAGCCTCTAAAGATCGTAACCAGCAACTCGTTCACATAATTCATTTTCGACAATGCAGACGTAAACATGGATATGGTTGGTGGCCATGATAGTTTTTATGCCATGGAAGGTTTTCAATGTTTGTTTTATTCCGAAAAAGTCAGATTCCAAAAACCCCTATTGACAAAGTTAAGTTCATCCCAAAAGCAACCTCCTTGAGAGAGTATGGCAGTATACCCCTGGATGCATTTGACAAATCAAGTGAAGGGGATTTTGTCACTATGTCTGTTGAGGCTACAACTGGTGGAGTTGAGGGAAGAAGTCTTGCCGAGGTCAACCGATCTGCTGGATGTATGGGAAATGGAAGGATGTAAACAACTTTCCTGGGTGGAATGGGTTCATGGAGATTGTAACCATCTAATCACGCTTTCGAGACCTCACGGATATTGTGCCTTCCGTTCCTTAGAGCCCTTCCCTCGGACAATGACGCTATTTATACAGCCCTCAAAACAGCTGCTCAAAAATATGTGGAACAACATCAAAAGAGCTGCTTTGTCACCTTCGACCAGCCGCTGTACATGAAAGCAAGAAAAATTGTTGCTTTCTCTGGACCAGAGAGTGAGGTGGGCCCTGTTATAGTGCGGCTTGGTGGTTTCCATTTATTGATGTTTTACATGGGTGCGATTGGATTCATAATGGATGGCAGTGGTTGGCAAGATTTATTCAACGTCGTATTTGCACTAGCATCCACAAAAATCATGTCTGGCGGGTAAAAAAATGTTGTCAACGATGGATGTGTCGGAACAGGAGAACAGCACTATTGTCTTTTATTGACGACTTTAGGACTGACAGATTCGAGATAAATGATCCCAACGTGGATGAACTTATGCGAAAATTCAAAGGGCAACTGAATTACTTAGAGAAAAACGGGCCAACAGCTAAACTTTAGGCACAATATTTTCAATTCAATTACAATATTTTCGTATGGTTTCAATACTTAAACAATTTATTGAAGCTAAGAGATGTGAGAATTGGAAATTGCACCTGGAAAGCATAATGAACATGTTACCTTACTTTCACGCAAGTGGCCATTTTAATTACGCCAAAGCGAACGAACTGTACTTGCAGGATATGCAGGCACTAGATAAAAACTCACTCCTGCTGAATATGAGCAATTCGTAACTAAAGGTTTTTTTTACCATCAGACGGTCACCAAAACCCTGGTCAGGAATATGATCAGACATGACCATTGAACAAGTCCTAATGAGGGCTATATCCTCATATGGAGACTTGTCACGAGGGCGAGGGATTCGTGATGGAACTCTGGGTAGATAAATCGCAGAAATGCCAATAGCAGTTGATGTTTCACACCAAATTGAAGAGTTTTGTGGTGTATTGTTTACCTCGTCAGATTAGCTAGTTGATACCATGAATTTTCGAATGACGAAAGACAACATAGATATGAAGAAATTCAATTCATTCTTCATTCCCTCATGGAGAGATCATCATGTGTATAAGTAGTGGAGTATTGGGAGGCGATGACACCAACTGCCACAAAGCTTACGAAATTGGGCAAAATAGCATGGCTAGAATTCAAGGCAAAAACTTTAAGGAAGCGAAGATCCTTAGGAAAAACCGAATAAAGTCCCTACGAGCCGTGAACTGTACAGTCAAGATCAATGACGAATCAGTCCCTATCAGTTCTGATACAATTTTCCGCAGAATTCCTTTCCACATAAGGTCACTAGCTCGAGTCATACTTCGCATTTGAGATAGCCCCGTATCCATTATCTCTTTTTGATGATGGTGGAATGCGCAAAACTCGTAAATCAGATCTTTATAAGCTGTTCAATCCAGTTAATGCTGAACTTACAAGCATGCGGACTTTGTTGTTGACGGTGGGTTCCTCTTATATCGAGTTAAAAAACACTGGGTCCAATTGTACCATAGTGTTTGATGGATACTTTGAAGATGGTATGGAGAAAAGCATAAAATCTGCCGAACATACCATGCCGAAGAGCCCATGCCATGTCATCAGCATCTGTTGTTTTTGATGAGTCGATGACTGTAACAATGCCAAAAGAACGATTCTTATCAAACGAACATAATAAGAAATGTTTGATATCAATGCTTACGGATAAATTGACTGGTGAAGGTTTTCAGGTCAAGCAGGCCATTAAGGATGCAGATCCCTTGATTGTGAGAATAGCAATAGAAACATCTACACAGGGAGGCAATGTATTCAATGTCAGAGAGGATATCGACTTACTGGTTCTGCTGACTGTTCATATAGCTGACTGTAATGAGCAACCAGAACCCATCTGCAATATCTTCCTGATGAAACCTGGGAAAGGAAAACAAGATACCCGTTTTTATAATCCCAGCGATTGTAAGCTCTCGGAAGAAGCTTTGTTGTTTATACATGCCTTCAGTGGCTGTGACAGCACGTCTGCATTTTTCAGACGGGGCAAAACGAAATTTGTGAATACATTTCAAAAGAACGTAAGCCTTCAAAACCCTGTCTCAGTTTTTATGGATCCTAACACCACACCTCATCAGGTTGCTAAGGCAGGAGTAAAGAACATTGTGTCCTTGTACGCGGGTGGTAGCAACAAATCGCTCATGAAATCAGGCTGCAACTCTTCCAGAAGGCACGATTAAAAAACAATTTCAATTTGGCATGTTTGCCTCCTACCGGAGCGGTTGCTCACCAACACTTCCTAAGGGTCTATTTGCAGGTGCAGGCATGGAAAAATAACATCCTTGATTCACAGCAGTGGGGATGGAGGTCCCATCAAAAACGGTCTAATTCCAGTTCCAACAGCCTAACCCCCAGCGCTTGAGGAACTGCTCAATACCATATCCTGCATCTGTACAAAAGGATGCCAAATTGCTTGCTCCTGTAGAAAAGCTGGCATCAAAAGATCCGCCATATGTGCCGACTGTAAAGGACACACATGCAATAAGTAATAAGATGTGAATTTTACTGACGCCAAAACGATTATTTAATTTGGAAATGAAGTTATAAATGTTCATAACTTTTGTGTCAAATACTGCGAACACGTCATCCACATACCTAAGCCAAAACCCTAGGGAAGTACTCCATTTCTTCTTTTGTTTCTGTTTTAAATCTATTCATGAAGAGACCGGCAATGAAAGGTGACAAGTTACCCATGGCTGTTCCTCCATCTTGTTAAAAGAAAACCGTTATTAAATTGGAAATAATTCTGTTTCATGCAAATTTTAGTGAGTTCAATATATTCTTTTACTAAGATTACTAAGATTTCTGGACTAAGATTATTTGATTCGAGTAAATCCCTAAGGTAGTACAAAGTTTGTTGTATCGAAATACTTGGAAACAATGAGCATACATCAAAGGAGACCAAAGTTTCATCCTCTTACAACTGAATATCTTTAATTTTATTAATGAAATCATTGGAATTAATCACTGAGGAACTGGGTGATACAATGGGTAAACTTTCGAACTCCCCTTAACCATTTCGATAGGTGGTAAGTAGGCGATCCAATTGCAGAAACAATAGGACGCATCGGCTTACCTGGTTTATGTATTTTAGGCAAGCAGTACAATCTGGATACATTTGGATTAGATACACACAACCTTTTCCTTAGAGCTGGAGTAATAAAGTTGTTACAAGATTTGAGTGTATTTCTTACTTCAGTGATCATTTTTGGCAATGGATTTGTGGGACGCTCTTTATAAGGATCGTTACTAATCAGGTTGTCTACCCTTTCATAACAGCCCTTTTTGTCCAGGATAATAACCTTATTACCTTTATCAGCTTTTAAATAAAAACTCATTCTCTCGCAATCGTTTGATAATTTTTCTATCCATGGATTTTTACTTTTTATTGTTTATAGTATTTGTGGAGATTTGATTCCTGCAAGCTTCTCTCGCGAATAATTTAGAAGGATCAGGCAGATGTTGAATTGAACTTTTCATACTTACAACAGTCTCATCTCGGCTCTTTTCGAGGCAGGTCATGCAAAATTTAACCCCTTATTGAGATCAATTTCTTCTTTATTCAGCGATTGGGAGGAATGATTAATATAGAAATATCTTTTTGGGGAACTCTTTCTTTTACTGAAGCTATTGCTTGTTGATCACTGATTCATTTTTTTAATTTCTTGTTTTGTGATATTTTAATAAATTGTGTTAATTGATAGAAACATGTTCCTCTGAAAGTAACACCACTGTTCATGTTCTAAATTATTCAACTTATGGGTAGGGTAAGCTTTTTGTAAAGTCCATATGCTTGTAATTTCAGCATACTTCGTTTACTATACATATACTTGATTTCTAGTTCTAGCTATTTTTGTTTCGCAAATTTTTCAATCTTATTTGAGGTGCGTGAAGACGAAATTTTAATGTGAATAAAGTTTGGAAACACTGATCGACGTTTGCAGGCTTTTAGAAACCAAATATCCGCTCCTATTAATCTAATCTTAGCACTAACCTTATGATAGAGATTCAGTTCTGTTGACCGTGAAGCCAACTTAATACTGGAGCAGGTTGGAACCTTTGGTGTGAAGATAATATTGCTTATTTTCCATAAAACACTATACACTACCCTCGACGCGCGTTTCGCCAACAAAGTTGGCATCATCTGGAGATGATTAAACTAATCTTATGCTAATAATGTATCCTATTTATATCCAAATTATTGCTGCGGCTTAGTAAGTCCTGACCGTCCGTATAAATCTCTT
Organism: Rosalia funebris; assembly: GCA_037954035.1. Taxonomy (NCBI): domain Eukaryota; kingdom Metazoa; phylum Arthropoda; class Insecta; order Coleoptera; family Cerambycidae; genus Rosalia; species Rosalia funebris. Next base: position 2,687,305 of record JAZFAV010000033.1, read on the forward strand.
TCAAATAAGTTATATTTCTGTATAATATTATTAATGTACAAAACTGTCAATGGATAATATGTATTGCCTTGAATATACTGATAATCTAATATTTGTGTGTCAAGGGGTGATCTGTGAATACAGGATCAAAATGCCTGCAAAGAACCTTAAAGGTGGTTGATAGAAGATGACAAAAAGGAGCAACTCCCCTCTCCATAAAACTACAGTGGTGATATATAAATGAACAGTATCAGTGGTGAAGCGTCCATTAAGGCTGTGAGGCTGGCAGGATTGTATATCATTCTTCGCGTCGGCTTTATTAAGATCCGTGGTGCAGTGAGAGGAGAGGGGAGTACGTGAGGAATTATGTGCGATTTAGCTAGCTTTACAGCCTTAATGGACGCTTCGCCACTGAACGGTATATTGAAAAGACTAAAACCATTTCCACCCATATTTATGGAATGATAATCACTTAATATGGCTGGGAAATAAAATATTTAAGTGTCATAATTGACCAGAAGCATATGGAATGTTCAAATGCATTCCATACCTGTAAAAAAGTTGCACAGACAGCAACAATCGTCTTAGTAGGTGTATACGAATATAAGGCAAATGCTGGGGGTAAGCCCAAAAATAACTAGATATTCACTAGGGCAGTAAGACCTATGACAATCTATGGAGATGTAGTATGGTGAGATGGGATCTATTATTATCATACATAAAAAAAAAACAGGAGGCCAGTTTTTCGTGAACACCGAAAGATTACACGTATCTCCACGCAAGTTGTGCCAATCAAGCCGGTCTAAGGTGCATCTTTACCTATTGTTAGTATTATGGGTATAGAAGATGTTCTCATTTTGTTGACATCATCGGGAGATAGTTAAAACTCAATGTTAATCACCTCCTTCGTGGAAAGCCCCGTTCCAATATTACACATTTACACATATTTATGCATCGAGAAGGTCACGTGCACAGATTGATTCAGGATCCAATGTTTATAATGCAGTGGCACAGATTAGAGCATCAACGAGTATATACACAGGGTTAAAGGTAGATCCAATATTGGAAATGCCCATAGACGCAGTGGGCCCAAGGTATAATTGCCCTAGAAATTACATAATATATGATGCGGAAGTCTGAAACAATGGTCTGTCTATAAAGAATGGCTCCAAGATGGAACAGGGAGCCTGAGGATTTATGGGAAAAAGATAAAACCTAAATTTCGTTAAGTCTAGGAAGATATACAACAATATTTTAGGACGAAGTGGCTGCGATACAGTGCAGTGCTAATCGTGACGAAGAGAGGCGCTAAACGCAATAAACCCCAAGTTACTTCAAACTTAATATGAACTATGTATTTTCCCTCACATAAATAGGAAGTTAGAATAAAGCTATACTAATACAGATACCAAGACACGAGAGGCATATGAGATGCACAAATGACCAATAGGGTAATTTGGGAAAGCGCATATACTCGTATGGAGTTAATAGGGCCTAAATTCTTTTGTGGCATAGTCAAGCCACACCCTAGGACGTTCATAAATGAGTGGATGACAATAAATCTCTGGAATGCTTGAGATAAGTCTCCTGCAACAGATAGGCAAAATAGTTCATAAATAAATAAACTCTTAAATTCATGAAAGACTTACTATTTCAAAACAAAAAGACCATTAGAATAATAGTGGGTCTTCTAACTGGACACTGTGGGCTTAATAGACATTTGAATCCAATGGAATGAGTCTAATCATCTGACATGTTGCCAGCAGATAAAGCAACCTAAAGGATTTACCAAGAAGAAACCCAATATATGTGCTATGTCAAGCCTTAATACGTGAAGCCTTATACTCGCTGGCTGATCGATGAAGAAAAAATAAAGACTTACAGCTACATGAAGGAGAAGCCCTTATCAAGATTGGTGTCTAATACAAAAGACAAATCTGGATAAGATAAAGCTAGCATGACAGGAGTAGTCACAATGGATTCCAAGGAAGGGTTTGGTGACCTAGGCCTAGAGGGCAGCTCCTTGCAATTGAAAAAGCTGCAAACAATAGTGTAATACTACAAATTTTTCCTCAGTAAATGGTTGGTATTAAATTATGTGTTAATTATAACGAAGAAAATCTGTGCTTCAAAAATGTAAGGAGAATATATACGAAATAAAGTTGAAGCTAATTGATAAACACTAAAACTATGATTGTGCAGATCTAGCAATATTCTCATAATTCATAATTTTACAAATAATAGTACACTTAATAAAAAAAAAAAGCTACACAAAATTAATAGAATAATACTGGGGAATCGAAATAAATTTGGAGTTTCAAGAACTGAAGTAATGTGATGCTTTTTAAAGACTAAGTTGAAAGATATTTTTATTTTACCAGAAAACTTACTAAGTTTACTAAACCTCTCCCTGATGTTAGGAAAACCCCCAAGAAAGCTAAAGACAAGTATAATAGTGCTCGTTTCTAGAGTGCAAAATCTATGGTAACCAAGTAAATATAGACCAATCCAATAAATTTAATACTGATAGATGAAAATATATTATAGACGAAATATAAATAAAAATGTTCATGTAACAAGTCTACCACTAATACAAACTAGAGAAAAGATATGATGAAGGAAGGTTAACTTTAATATAAATTGTCAAATCCAGATAGTTGCAGTAATCCTATTCGTTATGCACAGTAAGATATTTCCTATATTTGGGCCTGAAGACAAGAACTTGCTGTCAATATCAGTCTTATAAGTCGGGTCGAGAAAGGAACCACCAAACCGCAAAGCGGTTATCAAGTAGTTCCCGAATAGCAAGGTTATTACATAATTGATATAGGAAACAACTACTCCTCGGGCTACAGCCCAGTCAGGCATTGAATTATACCTAAAAGCGTGGTGGTATATCCATGGGTATTCATCTAAATCGATACGATCAATGCCAGCAACTTTAATATTATCATATATATTATTATAATATATATTATTTACGGTTTGGTGATTTCTAACTTATAAGTAGGATAGGACATTGATCGTATCGATTTAGATGAATACCCAACGGATTTGATTTGGCATTTGTTCTGAATCGGCATACCGTGTATGGCACTGATGAGAACTAATAAGTTCCAAACAGCTGCCTGTCGTTCGGTTTCCCTCCATGACAGATGTCGAATACTACCGGTGGCGGGTTCTTTTTTGTTGCCGTCAATATGCCATTAAAAAAAAAATACATATTTTTTTTCTTATAATAATTTTATTTTCAATTATACATAAATGAACTGTTGCATGGCAAATATTTAGATGAATAAAATATATATATATATATATATATATATATATATATATATATATATATATATATATATATATATATATATATATATATATATATACAGACTTTGGTAGCCAGTTCCTGAGGAAATTATAATATTATATATACAAATATTTCATAGGTAGTATTCAAAATACAGTTGGGAATTAGTAATAAACTGTATAACTACTTTCATGATGAGGTACATAAAATCGACAATATGACCATTTTATTTTGACGACTTGATTTGATTCACAATTCTTGTTACTTGTGACAAGTTTTGGAGATAGCACAGGGCACACATATGTTTTATGCTTTTTTCTGAATGTGACATTAAAGTAGACTAACTGTGAATTTTAATGGTGTGAATTATATTATTAAATTTATAGTAGATTAGAGTAAAATGGTATATTGAAAGAATTAATATTTATTTGTTGTTAATACAGGACCAGAGATTAAATATTAGACATACATAACCTCAAAAAAATTATGCACACACCGTCTAAAGTCTTGGATCCTCCCCCCTCCCGTATATTACAGATTTCGACTATGTTTATTTTGTTTTCGTTGATAGGCAACAAAGGTGAGTTATTTAGCTGTCAAACAAAATCAAATAAAGTGCTAGATAAAATATTGTTGATTAGTTATATATTTTTTAAAATACTCGTCAGTTGTATTGCATATTAAGCAAAGCGACTTTGATACTTTTCTTTCGTTATAATGCCAGGACGTGAGGTTTCTACATTTAATAGGGCAAGAATTATTGCTTTGCATGATGCTGGACATTCCAATCATCAGATATCCGAGATGTTAGTCATTCCTAGATCTTTTGTTGTCCGAATAGTGCATAGGTATCAAGAATTAGGGACAGTGGAAAGAAGACCAGGTAGTGGTCGGCCTCGAGTGTCAACTCAGGACTCACTTTCAAGATACGTTTTGCCTTGTTATATTGACCTCTACAGTTCGAAGAAGACTCCATCGTGCAAATTTACGTGCAAAAAGGCCTTTAAGGGTACCCATTCTACTTCCATGACATCGAGCTGCCCACTTTTAGTGGGCACGGGAACGTAGTGATTGGCTTTTGCAGCAGTGGCGATGGGTCTTATTCACAGATGAAACCACAATTGCACTGGTGAGTGATGACAATAGGCAAAGGGTCTGAAGAGAGCCAGGTCGTCAAGAGACTAAATTTTCCCCGTGAGGTTGCTCCCTACAATGGTGGGACAATAATGTTTTGGGGAGGAATAATGTTCAATCACCGTACGCCGTTAATTCCCATAAATCAGAATATGACAAGTCAAGTTTATATTGAAAGTGTTATCAGGTCCATTATTTATTCCCTATGCGACGAATTAGGTGACAATTTCATCTTCATGGACGACAACGCCAGGCAACATCGCGCAAGAACGGTTCAAGAGGTACTAGAACAGGGAGATATTACCCAATTAGATTGGCCGGCTAAGTCCCTAGATATGAATCCCATTGAGAACATATGGGATTTTATTTATAGAGCAATTCACAAACGCATGAACCCACCCCAAAATGCGGAAGAGTTATGCTGCAGCAGCAATAGAGGAATTTAACAATATTCCTCAATAAATTATAAACCGTTTCAATGCACAGGCGTGTCATTATGTTACTGAGAAGCAGAGGAGGCCATACTGACTATTAAGTTGTAGTTTACTTTGTTAAGAAATATCTTTTGTTTTTTGTCATAATAAATTTACTTAAAAATTGCAATTTTTTTCTCAGTTTTTTAATTGACTAAATTTTTAAAAATTATTCCTGTATTACAAAAAATACATTTAGGAAAAACATACTTTGAAAAACAAATACAATATTAAAAAAAAAATTATTTATTAATACAAAACATTGGGGGTCCAAGACTTTTGACGGTGTGTATATTTACAATTTTTTCTTCAAGTATATGTGATATGCCAAAAATTATACCTAACAGATGATTAAAATTAATTCTAGAAGTATAATTAAAAAAAATATATATTTTTCTGTAAGTGAAATATTTGGCATTTTTTTTTTTCATCAAAACCATTATGTCATAGCTATGAAGTTTTATGGGAAACAAGAATGTCTTGTACCGTTTCTAAATAAAAATACCAAAATATGACTACTGATTTCACTATAACACTTACTTAATTATGTAAATACGATATATTGGTTTCGAATTACATTTTATTTATTTTTAAGTTAGCCACTGGATACTTGACGCGATTTAACAAAATTGCTCTACACTTTTGAAATAAATTTCAGTAAACAATGTTCCACTTTAATGTCAGTACCATATCTTCTTCAATGCCCGTTAATTTTCTAAATAGTTTATGGTCAATCCAGAGAATTTTGGTGGTCAATGGTGAAGTTATAAGAATAGTGTCATTCTCAGAAAAGTGGTATCGCAATAAGAATTGATAAAAAAAATGTATGCATTTCATCATGAGTTCACTGCTTATATACATACATACATTGTACTGTTTAATTATCTATTCAATAATTGTATCAGACTTATGTTTGGTTTATCATATTGTTAGTAAACGAGAAATAAAGCGTATATCTTTTGTAATATATTAAAATATAAGATATGTTGTTAAATACTTCTTAAAGCATACGAATATATTGCATAATTTTCTATCTATGACTTTAAGATACATTCATAAATACTAATACTCATTTGTTTCAATGCAAAAATAATTTTCATCTTCATTAAAATCCTATAAAAATTATACACTATCAAACTTATCTTTAATTACTCAAACTAGTTCATCATTAGCATCATAGTTTTGAGGATTCATAAAAACATTTGACATTTTTGTTGGCAATTTTATTCGTATCTGATAATTATCTAATCGAAATATTGTTTACACAAATAAACAATATGAAAAACCGCAAATGAATAGCAAATTAAAATGTAGTACTTTCTAAATGGAGATATTGCATCTAATAACACTTAATATATATATATATATATATGCATGCAACTTGGTAAATAGAAATAGCTCAAATCTGACATAGTCATTATTCCAATGTGCAGGTGTTATGGATATGAAGTTTGTGAAAAAAATGTGTGGATCTCAAACTATTCTATATCTATTTGAAATTTTTCATAATCTAAAGCCTGTTCTATTTTTGGATTTATACTGTGAGTATGGGAAACAATATGTTTTACAATTTTGGAGGTTTTTAGGTAGACTTCATTTCTAATGACATATTTTATATGGATCTGGCAGTTCCAAATAACAATATTCCCAAAATATAAAAGTCCCATGTCCCACTATCAAGATAATTACTTTAAATTTTACCACCCGCAAAGTTAAACTTTGGGGGTTAAAATCGGTTATCATCGGTTGTAAAACAGTCCTTGTTTTTTTATATTAAATTCGATTTTACACGTGATTTAATTCACTTATACTTTATACCAAACACATGCGTTCATCCCTGATGATAATAGCCTGAAATAAGTGAGTGTTGGGCCGAGCAATGCGAACCTCTCTTACCTGACTATACCAAGCGCATTGTATACTTATTGATGCATTATTTATTGTTTGATACTTTATCACCCTTTATGAATTGAATTATTTATGTTTTGAAACACCGATGTCCCCCTTTTTTTAAGATAAAAATCGATTTTTTTTAACATCAGTGTTTATTTGTCTGGTTATACCGTAGAAATATCTATGCAGTCGAAATTATCTTGAATAATTTCTTGAATAAGATTTTTATCAGTATTTCACACACAGTTTGGTATTGTTCAGGAATAATTATTACAACTTTTACACGTCTAAATGACATTTTATTACTATAAAGTAAATAAATATAGGACCACATATTTCAAACAATAAGCTTTGTCAAACAATTGTTGATTATTTGATTTAAGTTAAAAATAAGGTGAACTAAAATAAAATATATCTGGGTTCAGATCAGTATTTGAGATAGCTAAAAAAAAAACAAGCACTTGTTCTTGCATTCCGAAAGTAAATTGGTGACCTAGTCTATTCTCTTATAGAAATGCCTATAACAATACCTTTCTGTTGTGGTGCACTAGATCCAGTACTCGTGGTGTATATGCTTGTCTTGAGTTTTAGTCCCAACAGGGATAATTTAACAGGGAGCATGGGCGTGTTTATATTTATCTTTAAATATAATAGCATCCTCTCCATAGCCTCAGGCTTTAGAGAAAGGATATAAATTATTGTACCTCTACTTCCAAAAATGTACCTTTTTTTAAATTAAAATATGATATCCTTTAAATTTCTTGTAATTTTTGTAATGTACATACTTCTTTTTTATTTCTTGTAGGAAATATAGAAATGAAAAAAAAATGATATTAGATGGACACCTCCCTTTCTTTTTTAAAAACAGATTAACTCAATAATGCAAATTATTTAGAGTTTAGATGGGTAACTGATTTTTATAAAGTGTTTTTCCTCAAAAAGTTATGCAACTTTATTGACTGTATTCTGACATGTTAGCAAAACATGTTAAGACAATTTGATAAATATATTTTGGATTTATAAAACAAGATATATTTCACTGAAATTTGTGAGATATTGGCCTGTTTGCCAGTTTTGTGTAAAACACAAAATCATCTCAACAAAATGTTTTTAGTAAATTCATTTATCTAGGCATTTAAAGTGTTTCATCCTTATTTAGAAAAATCTTGTTGTTCAGTTAGCATAATCATAGTTAAAATTAAGAGTTTAATGGTAGTGTCTATTTGTTTACTTCTTTATGTTTTCATTAACGCTGATGATATTATAATTGAATAACTTTAACTGTCTTCCAATTACTGTCTATATTTGGTACAAATACTAATTTACATTCTATTTCAAGAACTCTCAATGAACTCATACTAAATTAAAATTTGTATTTCCAAAAATTAACAATAAATTCAGCTCTTACTTAAAATTATATTGATTTGAAAAATAAAAACAGTCTTTTATTTCTCATAAAACATCATTATATTTCATTGAGTTAACCTGTACATTTTGTTTTTTCTTAATATTTAGCACAGTTTAATTTGCTATTAAATGCTTTGGAAAACAAAACTAGGTTTGCTATCCCAATTTTGTACCAAATTCATGCAAAATATCACAAGCCATATCAACATTATTTCTGGTAATTCCTAAAGCTTTAATAACAGAATCTCGAGAATAACCCTCACTAACTAATTTTTTTATATAATCCATATTTAAATTTTCATAAGACACATTTGTCTCCCTTTCAAGTGGGTTAACTTTTTTCTTGTTTTTTGGTGGAATTTCTAAATCAATATTTTCATACTGTGGTAAATTAAAATCAGCATTAGTTTGACTAATATTGGGTGTAGTATTTGATTTTACTGGCTTTACAGTTTTCGGTGCACTCCTGTTTGATGGACAACTAAGATGTCTGTTGGGTATTTTGGTATCTATAATATTTTTTTCATAATCACAATTCTGTATAACAACACCATAAATTGTTTCAGGGGAACTTAATTCTACAATTTCGTTTTCTGAACTATTATTTCTATGTATTTCTATATTCAACATTGAATTGCTTTTAGGAATTTGGGGTACTTCGATTATATTGTGGGTCAAATTTGTGACTGATTGTGCCTCGCTTAAACCTATGCTGTTATAAACTCCATTGCGTGCGGTAATGCTTGATGTAGTTGGTAAGACAGTGTGTTCATGAGTTGGAGAACTTTTTCTTGGTGGTAAGGGCGGAGGGGCAGTACTTGGGACTACCACTGGAACATTTCTTCTCATACATCTCGGACTGCTTCTCGGAGATATCATTGGACTTGCTGATGCCTTGTAAAATGATAATTAGAACAAATTTAATTTTTATTGTTACCAAATAAGAAGCTAGAGATCAGAAAAATGAATACACTGTTATATACTACATATAGTAGCATGCAGCTAGTTAGCACCGTCATTAATTATGTCTCTTATATCTTTATATTACTTATTATATATTATATTTATATCTTTTATTACTTATATCTTTATGTAGTTTATACATATCGCTCATTTGCTGCAACATCGGCATAACTCAAAAATTGTGATTTTTGAGTTACAATTGTAGGGCGAATAGTAACAAAATGTACTTTCAACTGGTATAGTGCAAGCTTGCAAGTTCATATTTAAGCTTGCAAGGTTTGGTGCCAGAGAGCAGATGTGTCGTTATAGTAACTTTACCTTTCATCTACCTTGTTTAATGCAACACCGCCCTATATCAGTTGTGAATTTGCTGTTGTTGAAAGGTTGTTGAGTTTTTAATAATAGTGACATATTTCAAGTTGTGACCATCTTGTAGCAAAGGTAAGCCCAGTAATTATTTTTAGTTAATACGTTGTACTTGTCAAAATTAGTTTTGGCCAGGCTTTACTTACGAGTATTTAGACTTATGACGTTCTTGCAGGAAATCTATCTTATTCACTGCCATATTAGTTCTGTTATGACGTTGTTATAAAAAACTTATCTTCATCTCTTAATTATCAGATAGATAGTAACGATTTGAGGTCTAGAAATAAGCCTTTAGCAGAATATGGTATGTAAACTAGAATTTTCCACTTCTTTAGTCACTTGTGTAATTATATTTGTAGTTTTCTTGACTTTTCAGTCAATTCTCTCATTAAAAATTAAACCATTTAGGTATTTTGCAACAAAAAATACAAATTGGTAATATGTAAAATGTAAAAACAAAGTTACATCCAGTATTAATATTATCTATTCTATATACTTTTTTTAGGGAACTCAGTGAAAAACTTAGGAACTACTGTTCAATTAATTCCAAGTACTGACAGAAGGAGTTCAAGTTCTAGTTCCTTCTCAACTAGTTTGTCTTCTTCTGAAGGTAATAACGATTTACTTTATGATTCTACTTATGTACCTGCCAATGTTAACAGTGATAGTGACAACGAAAATGAGATGAACAGATGTAATACTGCTGCTTCTTGATTGACCAGCAATTCGGCAATTACTTCTAATTCTAACGCCAGCATTCTCACTCAAATTCAAATACTTCAATGATCGTAACAAGTCCACTTAAAAAAGAAGTAAAGCGAAGAAAGAATATGAACACCTGGAAGAGGAGTCTAAACAACAAGTTTAGGAACAGTAGAAAGGAATATAAAATACACACTACATGTAACCATGTAAGCTAAAATGTTCAATGAAGTTTACTGAAAGAGCAACAAATGCAGATTTATAAGTCATTTTGGGACTTATGTGATTTAGAAAAACAACGACAGTTTATTGCTAATAACATGGATCCCATCCAGTCGAAAGATCGGTATGTGCGAGTTGGTGGCACGCGAAAGACAAGGGATAATAATAATGTTTTCTATTTTCATAACAATCATGAGAACGTCGGTTCCAGTATGTAAGTTGTTCTTTAGAAACACTTTAGATATAAATGATCATCCTATTCGTACTGTACAGGAAAAAAGAAATAAAGTGGCTGTCGTCATGGAGGAGGATCGCCGAAGGAAGCATGGTAAACAGAAAAAAATAGATCCTATTCTAAAGGATGACATTAAAAATTTATCGACAAGATTACAAAAATAGGAAGCCATTACATACGTGCCAATACCTCTAAACATTTCATCGCTGGAAGCAAGTCAATTGCAGAAATCCACAGAGACTACATTGCTGATTGTAAATAATCCGTTCGTAAATTACGTAATGTTCTATAGAATATTTACAGAAGATTTCAATATTTCCTTTTTTAACCCCAAGAAAGACTTATGTGAAACATGCATTGCATACAATAATGCTGAAGGAAATGAAAAGGAGAAGTTAAAAGAATTATACAATCGGCATCTAGTGGAGAAAGATATCTCGAAATGAGTTTCTACTTCTTATTATAAGTCGTAATTAAATATATATATATATATATATATATATATATATATATATATATATATATATATATATATATAAGTTATATATATATATATATATATATATATATATATATATATATATATATATATATATATAACTTCACTATATGCGATTTGAAGAGTAACGAATGTGAATGTTACATTTGGGATGAATCCAATGGGCATAGAGGCGTTAATAATTGGGTATGTGTTCTTCAATATTTAAATAAAAAAGCAGCGTGAGGTGATTAAGAGATAATATTTTATTCAGATAACTGCGCCAGGTAACAAAAAAATAAGTTTATGGTCACGCTCTACCTTTATGCTGTCTGCCACCTCAATATAAAGAGCATAACTCATAAGTACCTCATCAAAGGCTACATACAAAATAAAGGAAATTCAGCACATTCGTTAATAGAACGTCAAGTGAAACGACAGCTAAAGGGTATAGTCTAGGCATTTTTGGTGGCTATTGGTTTTAAGAAAACGGGAAGTCCATTTAATGATACAGAATTCTCGTTTGAAGATTTCTTAGATATTAAAGCTTTAAAAACTGAAATGGGACCACTGAATATGTTGCAAGTGAAGATTAATACGGTGAAAGTCTTTAGAGTGAAACGCGAATCACCAAATTCCCTCTTTCTCAAGACGTCTTATAAACATGACTTCAAGCTAGCGACACTAATAAGAAAGAGGAAAGTGAATATTATCACACTGATGCGAGCTTTTCTGTCAAAACCTCAAATTGCTGACAATAAAAAGCAAGATTTGCTTGAATTGTTGCAAAAAACCAAATACCAAAATATTATACTTCCTTCTATCAGAACTTATGATTTTCCTTTTTTTTTTTTTGTATGTATTCATTATGTAACAAATATAAACTATAATTAATTGCATGGACTTTCTTTAATCTTGAAATAGTATAATTTTCAGTTGTTGGAAATAATAAAATATTGACATAAGTAGAAATAAAAAAAAAGCAATGGGCAATCATACTTTTTTTTTTTACCAATAACGTCATTGTACTTATGTCACACTACAAAATGGATGTTATCAGCAAGAACGGCATAAATAAGAACGGGGGTAATTTTACTGTCATGGCAGACTGTTCGGATATATTTCAGCCTTAATTTCCTTCCGTTTCATTACCAGAAATGATTAGACCAAGTTGTACCAATTTGATGTATTAAAGTCATATGCCACGGAAATTATAACAATTTACCACTTCAAATGCGTTTCCTGAAATACCACGATTTTTGAGTTGACATTGTTGCAGCAAATGAGCGATATGTGATTACCTATATAAATAGCCTGCATAAAGCTAAATATATATATATATATATATATATATATATATATATATATATATATATATATATATATATATATTGTACACTATCAGCAAGTATACAAAAGACCTCTAAAATGTTTTAATACATTCTTAAGGTAGTTTCTCCGGTACCATCCGGTCCTAAAATAAATGCGCGGGTAAAAGTAAAATATTTGCAATATCAGTATTCTAGTGTTCATTATTTTTGTTCAGACTGTACTCTACTAAGACACTGTATGTGTATGTATACACACAACTACATGTTTATTCGTTGAAACTAAAGACATGGCAACGTTGCGTTCTGTCTTATACTTAACCTAACTTTATAAACATTTTTGGAGCGTGAACGAAAATTTATAAAAAAATTAAAAACGAATTTCTGTTTCGTTTTTAATTTTGCAAACAGTTGCGGGACAATAAAGGAAAATTTGCAAAGCGGAAAGTAATACAGAAATGTTTAAATTGTATTGCGAAAATTAATCTTGTGAAAAGTAAACAGAGTAAATAACCTAAGCATTGGACGACGTATTGTTGAATTGAGAGCTTTGAAATTTAAGATGTTGTGAATGTAAAAACGTTCTTTCACTTAAATAAAATAAAAAAGTAAAGTCGTTTAGGCCTAAATTCAATTTTAGATATTGTTTGTGACGAATGTGCAGTAAAAGTGGTGACTGGTAAAATGCATGCCGCTGCATTGCCAAACGCTAATTGACAAGTTCTCGATTTACCGAATAAAGCTTAAACTGGCATATTTTAAAAATATTTATCTTTTCAACATATCGGGCAACAACCGATTTTTTTAATTCTAAATACTCGTAATAAACTAATGTATAGATGAGTTGTTTTTGGAAAAAATGTATAGAAAAGTTAATTAGTTAAAGTTATGATGTAAAACGTGTAACTTTTAGTTAACTGGTACATTCGAACCATTCAAAAAGTTCCTCCTGATGGATGATGAAAAGTTCCTGGTGAATATCTCCTTTATTGTACGGGAAAAAATTTTTCATTTAAGCAATTTACTTCAGAAAGTTTTTTCTTTATGTGTACCCGAAATTTGATGAAAATTCTATAGAAAATTGGGTTTTCGGAGAAACTACCTTAAACAGCAGTGAATTAACAAAATATCATAAAACTCGGTATGTAACTAATTAGCACATAATGCAATATAATTAACAGCATTTATACAACACTAACTTTACTCCAGCATTTATACACTTAAAACTAGAAATTGGATTGTCTAGTATTTTGTTAGTAGAAAACAACCAAGCATACAGTTAAACAGTTTCACGTGGACAGCTGTGGCACAGATTTACATTCCATACAAATAGTCAGTCACTTAGAAATCACGAATCTATATCAGTAGTATAGTAACTACCACTGTATTTAATTTTTCTCCTGTAGTCATTCTAGTGGTGTTGTAGTCATTCTAGTGAGTTAATCGAATCCTATTACAGTTTCAATTTTTTTAAAGCAATCCAACATCATCTATAAGATACCTATAGATGATGTTGGACTATTATATAAAACTGAAGAAAAATGGATTGATATAAGACCTATATCTTGTAATAAATAATTTTACACCGGGGTGATGTAATGAAGGTTTGTCAGTGGGCTAATTACCTGCATGTATATGTATAAATTTAATACAGTATATAAACAATTAAATCATTCTATTATCTGAAAGTGTTTAGTGCAATCTACAACAGTACTATAATACTATGTAGGGAGATAGGTAGTAACTATATATATATATGAGCAACTATAGCTCTACGTTACTATATTTTAAGTTTATAAACTAGACCCTTTTTTATTTATTATAAATGTAGGATAACTAACAAAATACATTAAATATTATTGATTAATCCTTAATGTTTGAAGAGTTCTCATTCAATGAGAAATTTTAATAATCACATCAACATTTAATAATAACTTACCAGGGAAATAATTATACCTGATTATTATATTATACTGTCATTTTCACACACATATTTCTTGTAATGTAATGTGTATTGCAATAATAAAGGAGTGTAGTATTTAAAATATATTTTTATTTATTAAAAAAAAAAAGAACAATTGTGTTAAGAGCAAGACAGTAAAACTCAAGATTTGCTATAGTGATTTTAGTAATATGCAAAAAAAAAAGATTTAGGTATATGATTAATGCATGGATAGATAGTCATATTTGTTATGAATACAGTAGTAAACTTACCGAAATATCATTTCTCGGTGATAATGCAAGTGCATGAAGACTACTTCCTGCACAATTCCACAATTCGCCAGCATCCTGTAATATAAGTATGTATTATTAATACATAGAGAAATATTTAAAATAAAACAATATGAGTAATTAATAATCTCAAGTGTGATGATGCTTCAAAAAAAAATAATAAGCAGTACAGTAAAGCTAGTAAACACCAAGCATACTTCCATGCCAGTCTGCCATTCAGCAAAAACAAAATACAGCTAATACTTACCTATTCCTTTGATAATTTAGTAACAAAAAAGCCATAACACAGCCAACACAGTAACACCAAATATAGTAAATAAAACAAATTCCATTATGTATGTATAAGAATGTATTATAAATAATTCTGCTTAATAACGTATGCTTTTTATGTTATTTGACGAAGTACAATAAAAATAATAAAAGTACAATATACATTACTATTGCAACATACTAAATAATTATATACAAAAATACTTTATTTTTTGTAACATTTTAAATAATTTTTCGTAAATTGCAAAAACTATATTTAACTGGAAAAACAAACTTCTTTCATCAAAATGTATGTACAAATATGTAATATAAAAATAATAAATGAAATTATTTGTAATATTTTAAATAAACTTGTCAACAAATTTAGTAATTCATGCAAAAAAATTGTAATGGCATATGAAATTTTTATAAAACAAAGTGATGTTTGATATTAAGTCAATTAGATATAAAATGTGGCACTGAATGTGATATTTAATTTTAAGAAAACTACTTCCTTCAAATGGTATGTATGTATATTTCCAATACCATTACATATACATTTATCCTAAAATGGTTTCAATGAAACTGAATTTACACTAATGAGTGACCCAGTATATATCTCTATAATACTCATTAATAACGATTCATATGCATGTGTTACAATGCCTGATAACTGAAGTTAGGATTAACTTTAATAAACCTGCTCACATTCAATAATACAGAGCCATTTATGAAGTACTTGCATTGTTTTTCAATCGCCTATATGATCATGAATTAACAACACTCATGTAGTAGGTATCTTGTAGAGTCTAGACCATAAAGGTTTTTGAAGATGTTAATCTTTTTTTTTTCATCAGTTAGACTGGGAGAACTCGTTAAAGCCTTCTCCAATCCTTTAAGAAAAGTTTAAAATAAATCAGAAGGAGATCCTTTAAAATAAGCATCATTCTCTGGATAACGTACAAATTAAATAAAAAAGAAGTGTTCCTTTTCCTGTCAGACAGATTTATATAACCCAAACATGTGGAACAAAAGACTTTTATTAAGCACTATGTATGTAACTGCCACTGTGATCTGTATATGAAAACTAATCTTATTAGTATTTACAAGGCTGAAGAAAAACAAGTGCTGTGCAGAAATTCACTTTTTATAGAAATTTATATGTTTGGTAAAGTTTTCATATGTGCATCATAATGCAAAAAGCTTTTAATTCTGAGAGATTGTGATAGTTATGCACAAAAATAAATTAATATATTAAATTTTAAAAGATTCTAAGTTTAATTTTTGAACAACTCATAAAAAAATTCTGTAAGTTATAATAAAAATTAAAATGTTTAATTTTGATGTAATATTAATAAAAAAAAATGTTGGGTTATACAATACAATAGTGTATATGTACCTATAGTAATGGTGTATATTTTAAATTTCTTGAGAAAATTAGCCTTAAGATTGTGTTTTGTTTTAATTCAGTCAATATACATATTATTTAAGAACTATATTTTTCTCAATGATTTGCAAATGGGAATTATACAATACAGTTTCAGGTAACAAAATGGAACATTTGAATGAAGATTGAAACATGTAATCTTTGACAAGGTTGAAAAAAATAAATGTATTTTTGTTTGCTTTCATTATTATATTCATGAATTTTGTTAATTTTCATTTCGGCATGGTCTATCTTATCATAAACCATATGATGTTTTCTTATTGTAACGAACGTGTTTCAGTTCGTTATCAATTTCATTCGTTAAAACTTTGCCGCAAGTTTTGTGTTTCTGTGAAGTTTTTACACCGGTATTCTTGACTTTATCGAACTGAGCACTCTATCTATATAGACAGTAACACGTGCTCTTGATTCATTATGCCAGCCAAAGCCGGGAAACGTCCCATACGGTCATTTGAGCCTGAGGAAAAATTAGCCGCCATACAACGGGTCCACGCTGGCGAAAGTAAAGCCTCCGTCGCGAGGGATATCCGAGTGCCGGAGTCTACACTTCGGGGATGGTTTAAAAATGAAAAAAAGATAGCCTACCAATCCGGGCAGTCTAGCTCTACGGCAGACGAGCTATTCGACAAAGGAAAAGACCAACTTTTCTAATGTCTTATAGATGAAGACATTAGAAGAGATTTAAGACAAACAATTACAAAATTGGATTTAAGACAGATTTCTCATAATCTACAATTTATTTGAGAACTCAAGACAATTTTCAGTCTTCAGAATTAAATTGGTGCCCACCTCCAGTAATGAATTATAGCAATACTTATGATAATCTCCAGTATAAAATGAAAATGGACAAAGACTGTAATCAAAAGTATATAGAGCAAACAAAAAACTCAATTGGATTTTAGGTTCAAAGACCATATCATTTAATTATGGAAAAATAGAAAATCTCCTTCTGTTCAAGTTCTATGCTTTTGATAGTAACCACTATTTTTAAGTTAAAAGCAAAAAAATTATTGGACACTTAAAAGTACTAGTTAGATGAATATAGATGACATATGAAAAAACAAAACAGAGGACCTTAACAAATTAAACAGGCTTAACAAATTAAACAACCATGAAAAATAAGTTAAGTAACTGGGTATCAGTTACTTAGCGTATTAAAGAGAAACCATCATTGATCTACCAATTTACCATAATTTAATGAAAAACAAACGTTAATACTATTAGTATTCCTAATATTATTAATTTCCTTACCTATAATATATTTTCGCAATGTCGATTGGGTTATTGAAACTTGTTTTATCGATTTGCAGATACTGGCTTTTTTGGTTTTTTAAATTAAGGAATCTAATCCATTACTAATATCACGTTATTTTTAAAGTATAGTCAACCAATGGAAAACAATTATCATTTATGGGTGTTATACTATAAAATGATTATAAGTTATTGTGAGGTATTTTCTGTATATGTAAGGTTCATATTTTGAAACTGTTCAAAATATGGGTTGTCCAGCCAGTGAAATGCTAATCCGCAAGCACAGAAAATCACACACAAATCACAGTATAATTGAGATATTGATACTGTTTGTTTAATATGTGAAACTTCTAAGATGTCCTTTGTGCCAACTATGTTTTATCATTATAGTACAGTGTGTTAATTACAACTAGTGTGTACTTGTTAGTCTGAATGAATTACAAAGGGGCTAATTTCATTATAAACACAGCCAGATTATTTGTGAATATTCTGACTTATTAATGAATTTATCCCCACTCTAATATGTATACTCACTTTTCTTTGTATAGGGTTTATGGTAACATTTGAATACACTATTAACTGGAGGATTATATCTGTAGTGGCATACATAAATGCATAATTCAAATAGTATGTGCAAGATAAGGGATATTTAACAGCATTTGAAAAGATATATTTCATGTTATATTTACTGCATTTACTTATTTTAGCTTGCAACAATACACATTTAAAACAAATAATGTTTGTTAATTTGGTCCATATACTAATAATTTTAAATGGATAACAAGATTTGCACAAAAGAAATGAGTTCAAATGTTTAGTCTTATGAAATTTGACAATATGACTATTATTTGTGTCGATGCTTTGGTCTTTACACCAAAAAGTGTATTGTATATATATATATATATATATATATATATATATATATATATATATATATATATATATATATATATATATATATATATTTTTATCTTTATATTTCATTATTTATTAACTTGTTTATTATTCAATTTCAAGTAGCAAATCTATACCCTACAAATCTGAACACATACTGACTATACAATATTTATGGTTTATCACTGGAATCTAATAGAGTTGCTTGTTTCATCAGCATACCAGAGGTGTTACATCCACAGCTTTGTAATAACTCAAATAAAATAATAATAAGCACTTGGCTGTATGTTATAATTTATGCATCACTAAAACAATTACCCCGTCCTAAACAGGGTTATCAGTTGGATTAGCTCTGCAATCTGCAGTATTAGGTATGTTTCTACATTTGTGTCAGTGGACGATGTTTGCCGTGGTGAAAAAATGCTCCTATAATGATAGTTATCTAGTGATGTAATATTGGCATAATTAAAATAATCATTTCAATTATCTTATGGATCTGTAGACACTATACATTTGTTTTAATCTGACAAAATCTGAATCTTCGTTTAAAAGTGCCAAATTTTGCTATAACACTGTTTTTATTACTGACTTAGTTTATAGAAATGCTCAAAATAATAAAATATGCTACTTGTAACCATGTTCCCCTAGTAAGAACTGACTGTGGTTGTGCAGGAGATACTGTCTGTGAAATTTTCAAATATATTTAAAAGATTTGAGAAACACTGCTTTTGTGGAAAATATTAATACATCCAAATGTGAATGCGACATTTTATAAGTTTTCACGAAAGTTGTTTTTTTTTTTTAATAATATTCCACACACAAGTTGTATTGTAATGGAATTTATTTGATTAGGTTAATATGACTATGTAAAACAGTCCTGGACGAATTTTTATCACAACTTAATAGAAGGGCTTACATAAATATGAAAAATTACAAAATTTTCAGGTTTTGGACCACATATGCCCTTTTGTTATGTCCTCGATATATTTCATAAGAAACAGAATATATAGATGTATGTTTAATTACATCAGAATCTAACAAACACTTTTCTTATAGTGAGTCTGTCTGGATATTTTAGCAACCATTTAAAACAATTAACCCAATTGTCATACCTTCAATTTATTACTTGTAGTTTGATCATGAAATATAAAATGATTCATATGTAATATGAAATTCAAGCTATCAGTATTATTCAGCATATTAAGTATTTCATGGGTAAATAAAAAAGGAAGTAACATAAAATAACGCCACTTTTATATTGGGTGTGATCGTTGTTCTGAAAATGAGAATATTAATAACATAA
Source organism: Rosalia funebris (assembly GCA_037954035.1). Lineage (NCBI taxonomy): Eukaryota > Metazoa > Arthropoda > Insecta > Coleoptera > Cerambycidae > Rosalia > Rosalia funebris. The sequence continues at coordinate 2,707,165 of JAZFAV010000033.1, forward strand.
TCTTTTAATACATAACGTTAACTGTAAAACTATTATAGAGTATAGGATTTAATGTTTTAGTTTAGCTTTGTTATTTTTTACTACTTGGCATCCTCTAACAATATATGCCTAGGGTATATCGCCATCACATACTTCACCAGTCTAATCTATGTTCACATGATGCCGATGAATCCCGTCATATTATTTTGAGATCACATTATAAAGTAAAGGATTTACAGTTTAATATTCAAAGTTTATCCATTGCTCATTATTCATTTTCGTTGAAATTGTTTACCTTTAAATTTTTCTCGCCCCACTTTTGTATAAAATAGTAATTTCATGTGTGAAAACAAAATTTATTTTTTTAAGAAAATAGCTAATTTTGTGCTAATTGTGCTATTTAATGCAAACATGAGTGTTGTTAATAACATGCCTAAAGAAAATATTACCATGAACAGATTTTTCATAAATCGTAAGTATATAAAATATCAAAATATACTAATTCTCAATGTATTAAAAATCCATTCGGGTAATTTTTCCAACATAATCCCAGCATACATAAATAAAGCTAAAACGATATAAGCACATATAAAAACAAAAAACAGGTAAATGTGAAGCACAGCCATGAAGAGTACTTTTTATTCAGCATAATCATTCGTGCTACGATTTTCATTTGCTACCTCTAACTCAAAATCCTCGTCATCAATGTTACCAAGGCTTGGAGAGCTAGCTGAAGACGTCTTAGGTCGTTGATGTGATTTTTTAGGATCAAAAGGATCTACTACTATTTGTTCAGTTCCTTTTATTTCTGCTCTACAAAATGGGCATCCCTGACTGCCTTGTCCTTCAGATCCCTAGGTAAATAATAAAAATAAATATAAGAATAGGCAAAAAGTCAAAATCCCAAATAAAAAAATTAGAAAATATACTTAAAAAAGGTACCGACAGTGTCTTCATTAATGTTAACAAACCACATGACCTTCTGGTTCTTTTTAAATAACGATTTTGTTGTTTTTAGATTGGTTGCCTTGTTCAGTAATTTTTTGTGTTTAAAGTGATATTTTCACAAAATTCTACCTACCGTTTAGTTAACTATCGTGCTTTGATTGGCCATAATAATAAGTGTAACATGAATGTATCAACTTATAGAGGTTACATTGAGAGAACACAGAAACAATACAGAGAGCAGGTCCTAACATCTTAATTATTTACACTACTATCTTGTTTACTACCATCTCTTGCATTGTGATTTCTCTAGAATTTTTGTTGTTGGTTTCATAATGTTATTGCTTATTGCATAATTTTTTACTTATTTACAAAGCTGACTAATTTTTTCTCTTCTTGTGGTAGGTTGAAGTAAAGGTAACATTTTTAGGTTAAATAATAAAATAAATTTTGATAGGAAATGCAAATGGTTTCCACAACTGACCCAAGAAGCCTTTATTTTAATGGTGATAAGTAGAATGCAATATACTGATGGAATATGGACACATTCTCTGCAGTCATGTATAGACCAATTTATAATGGAATCCCCTGAGGAAAATATATAATACAAAGTCTTGCATCTATAAAGGAAAATCAACTAGTAGGCCCATTTTAACAAAGAATATTGTTAATGATAAATTAGGATAGATGGTATAATAATTATTTCAATAATAATTAATTCAAACAGGTATTTCTTTTTTTAACCTTCGGGCGAGCGCGTCAAATGGGCTAGCATCAATGGGTGTATAACGGCATTTATACCGCCCTCGTTTCCTTCCATTTCTAAAATATGGAAATGCTATTTTACGTTAAAATTGGAGTTTTTTTATCAGGTAGCATCAATACAACATCCATTTACACAAAAAAAATATTGAACACATTTTGAGGTTTTTTAAGGCCCACAGATGTATAAACAAATACCATATATATCGTATAGAAAATAAGTTTTTTATTTTATTTCTATTTTAACGTTTGTTGACAAAATAAATTATATAAACATATTTTTCTTGAATTTTTATGAAAAAGGAAACAATAACTTTTAAAATAAGGCTTTTTAAAAAATAAATGCAGCGTTTAACATTTTTTTTACAAAAATAAATTTGTTTTTATATCACTTTTTCTAGGTTCTGGTAGGTAATACTTTTTATTTTGAGCTGTATAGACCTCACCATCTTACTTCTATAATAGCAGTTTGAGAATACCTAAGGGTGCTGATAGGTTCCATACCAAATAACGTCTGGACCAAGATTTTTCGGAAATGGCGGTGTAAATGCCTCCACGTACCCGCCCCAAGGTTAAGTAGACAAAGTTTATAATGAATTATTGGTCGTATAACATGCTTTATTTTCAAATGAACATTACAATTGTCCTACATACAAAATGTAACTATTAAGAATAATTATGTTTTGCCAATACAGGTATATTTTTAAACTTGTTAACAATTTTTATATTTGTAGGGCTGGATGGTCACATATGGGATTAAAAAAAAAAAGAATATGTCCAAGAGATGAATAATTGACATTTTTTTTAGAAGATGATAACTGCTGAAAGATATAAAATACTTATCTTCGAATCTTTTTAGAATAGTTATATAACAATAAATTACTAGCTAGTTTATTTTAACATGAAGCTACTATCCATACAGCAAGTGCAACAATTATTTTTTTAATAGCTTTGTAATGAAGTATGATGATGTATTTTTTTAAAGGTTTTGACTAATGAAAACCTTTGACCCTCAGGTCACCAGACTTAACCTCTTCTGATGTCTTTTTTATTTGGACATTTAAAGCAAAATATACTGTCACGAACGCCTCGAGCGATCCCGAATGTCGGGAATATTCGAAACCTTGAGAGCGTGCGGTATTTGCTTCCAGTGCCGTTCTATACTAGAAGGTTCGCCAAAGTTCTTTATCTAGAAACGCTTGGAGAGACGTTCCACTGCCTATATAAGAATTGTGTCGTCCGGCCAGCAGTTAGTTGAATTTTGACCGCGATAGTGAGCGATACAGAGCGAAGAAAGTGATATACAGTGCGAAAATTAGTTTATAAAGTTAAAGTAGGAAGAAAGTTAGTTAGTTAGTTGGACTTGTGGATAGTTGAGTTGTAAATAAGTGTTCGAGAAATAAAGAACTTTCTAGTAAATTCGTTACATTGGTGTCAGATGTGGGGTAGACGTCGACCGACTAGTACAGCTGGCCTACCCAACAGCACCTCAGGAGTTTGTAAATCAACTGTGCGTGCAAACATTTATCGATGGCTTGAGAGACCCGGACATGCAGCAGATGCTGAGAATGTCACGACATGACATTCCCAGTAAAGCATTAGCGCACGCCTTAGAGTTTGAGGCCGCAAAGCAAGCATCGAAAGGGCACGTGCGGGTGCACATGGCCGAAGTCAACGGTGAGGAAGAGACCAAGCAGGATCAAATTGGTAACTTCCTGCTGGAGCTGAAGAAGGCTTTGTTAGAAGACCGAGAGCCACGCAGACTAAGATGCTGGAATTGGGGCCGCATGGGACATCTTTGACGTGATTGCCGAGCTCATGGGAATCAAGCGAGCAGTAGAGCCAGGCAGTCGAAAAACTAAAAGCAGCCGACTTTAAGGGGCGCAAGTTGGCTGCACTCTCCCACCAAGCCCCATCGACAATCGTCATCAGCAAAGTCAACAGCTGTGGATCACTGCTCCTCGCAGGCACCATCAAGGGCCACCGTGCGAAGATGCTTGTGGATACTGGAGCATCAAGAACTTTTATTCGGCCTTCTAAGGCGGTTGCATGGCGAATAAAACCCTTGAGAAAGAAGCTGTTGTTTTAAACAGCGACAGGCGAAACCACAGAAATTCAAGGAGAATGTGATGTGGAGTTGCAATTAGGGGATATATGTATTGTACATCGGGCCCTGATAGCGCCCATAACTGATGATGCCATCCTTGGACTGGATTTCAATGGAAGAACACAACATCAAGCTGGACCTAGGGTCAAGTACAATGCGCATCGAAAGCCAGGAGATAGTAATGACTAACTCCAGGAGCGACGTCACTACAAGCAGGGTAGTGGTGGTCAAAGATGAACTGTTACCAGCTCATGCTGAAAGTGTGTTCCATGTGGAAGTAACTGGCGTCGATGGAGGACTGGTGGGAGTGGTGGAGCCTAAGAACCCGGACTTGACAGAAAAAGCCATTTTAACTGGACGGACACTTGTGAAGACGGGGAAGACAATTCCAGTAAGAGTTGCCAATTTGAAAGACTTTGAGCAGAAGATCACCCGAGGAACAGTGTTAGGATCGTTCGAGACGGTCACACTAGTTCGTAACTGCAAAGTGGAAGAAAAAAAGATGCTCATAGAAACAAGCAACTACCAACTGCGCTTCGTGAATTATTAGAACGCCCTAGTACCCACCTATGTAGAGAACAAATTGGACAACTAGAGAAACTATTGGCGGAATTTAATCACGTCTTCGCACTTTCCGAAAATGACTTTGGCCGACCTAGCATGGCCTATCACCGGATTGACACAGGGTCGGCGCGATCTATCAAGCAGGCCCCCAGAAGAGTACCTTGGGCTAAGCAGGAAAAAGTCAACGACTTAATTAAGAACATGGAAGAGCAAGGTGTTATCGAACCCTCTCAGAGTCCATGGGTTTCTCCCATAGTCCTTGTACGGAAGAAGGATGGGCCAACAAGATTCTGCGTCGACTACAGGAAACTTAATGACGTCACTCAAAAAGATAGTTATCCTTTGCCACGGATTGATGACACACTAGATAGCCTATCTTGGTCGAAGTGGTTTTCGACGCTGGATTTGAAGAGTGGGTATTGGCAAGTGGAGCTGCATCCGAATGACAAGGAAAAAACCGCTTTTACTACCGGGAATGGACTCTGGCATTTCAACGTAATGCCGTTTGGTCTGCATAATACCCCCGCCACCTTCGAGCGACTGATGGACACTGTGTTGCGTTGCGAGGACTAAACTGGAAGATCTGCTTGGTTTGCCTCGACGACGTAGTCATCCCGGGAAAAAGTTTTGAAGAACATTTGACAAACGTGCGAGAAATCTTCAAGAAGTTGGCCGCTGCAAAGCTAAAGCTTAGCCCAAAGAAATGTAATCTGTTCTGCTCGGAGGTCAAATACCTTGGACATGTCATCAGTACAGGGGGCGTAGACACTGACCCAGAGAAGACGACAGCGGTACGCAACTGGCCAGTTTCTAAAGACCAGCATCAGTTACGGAGTTTCTTAGGTCTCTGCTCGTACTACAGAAGGTTTATTCGAGGATTCGCCGATATCGCGAGGCCCCTACATAAATTGACAAAAGATGGAATTATTTTCCAATGGGACGAAGCTTGCGAAGGATCCTTTGAGACTTTGAAGGAAAAACTGACTACAGCTCCAATATTAAGCTCTCCACAGTTTGACAAACCATTCATCGTAGACACCGATGCCAGCAGCAAGGGAACTGGAGGAGTACTGTCGCATGAACAAGATGGACAGGAGAAAGTAATTGGCTATTTCAGCAAAGCCTTGTCTAAACCCGAGAGAAACTACTGTGTAACTCGACGGGAACTTCTAGCCGTAGTGAAGACTTTGGAGCATTTCCACAAGTACCTGTACGGACGAAGATTTCTGTTAAGAACCGATCACGCTTTTCTTAAGTGGCTACTCCAAGCATGACCACAATGCTGACGCCATGTCTAGAAGGCCATGTGCAAATGATAACTGCCAGCACTGTTTGAATCTGGAGCAAAAGGAAGGATTCTCTCAAGTGACTTGTTGTCTAACAACTGTACAGCCGGATGAAAATTGGGATGCCAACATACTAGCCGAGGATCAAAGGAACGACGAATATATTGGGCCTATAATGCGTTGGAAAGAAACAGGAGAGAATAGACCATTATGGGCGGATATCAGCGACCTCGGCGCAATTACGAAATGTTACTGGGTTCAATGGGACTCAATGGGACTCACTGGTTATTGACGGCGGGGTTCTGAAAAGAGTTTGGGAAAGTCCGGATGGTGCAAGGAATCGACTACAGATCGTGCTACCCAAGAATAGAGTGGCCGAGGTTTTGGAAAATGCTCACGGCGGAACTGAAGGAAGGCACTTTGGCGTAGCTAAAACCATGGGTAAAGTGAAGGAACGATTCTAATGGATAGGAAGTCGGTCAGACGTAGAAGATTGGTGCAGGAAATGCGACGTTTGCGCTAGCAGCAAGGGCCCAAACACTCGGCGCCGGGGACGCATGAAGCAATACAACGTCGGTGCTCTCTTTGAGCGAATTGCTATCGACGTCGCCGGGCCATTTCCACGCACTGAATCGGGAAATCATTACATCTTGGTGGCTATGGATTACTTCAGCAAATGGCCAGAAGTTTACGCCATACCTAACCAGGAGGCAACCACTGTAGCCGAGCAACTTGTCGACAATTGGATCAGCCACTTTGGAGTTCCATTAGAACTACATTCCGACCAAGGCAGAAACATTGAATCGGATGTGTTCCAGGGAGTGTGTCAGTTGCTCGGAATTCGAAAGACCAGAACAACACAATTCCATCCCCAATCGGACGGAATGGTCGAGAGATTCAATGGTACACTGGAGACCAATCTGAGAATGATGGTTAGCGAGCACCAAACTCACTGGGACCGACACATACCGATGTTCCTGTTGGCCTATAGAACTGCTATCCATGAAACTACTGGACAAACACCAGCCCGCATTCTCTTTGGCAAGGAGTTAAGACTACCGGTGGATTTAATGTTCGGAAGACCGACCGATCAAGTGATGACAACCGAAGACTACCTACAGTCCCTGGAGAAACATCTCGAGGAGCTCATATGGCCGTGCGAGAAAAAAACAGATTTGAAAGCGACCGAATGAAGACAAGGTATGACCGAAGGACAAATACTGAAGGTTTTCAAGAAGGCGACCTAGTCTGGTTATACAATCCGTCTCGCAAAAAGGGCCGATGTCTGATGTAGAAATCCTGGGAGGGTCCTTACAAGATTGTGACCAGAATAAATGACCTAGTTTACCGGCTCCAGAAAGGACCACGCGCAAAAATGAATGTTGCTCACATCGACCGCTTGTCACCATTCCGAGAGCGATCTACTGATCAGGACGATCAGTACTAGGAGGGGGGCAGTGTCTCGAGCCTCGAGCGATCCCGAACGCCAGGAATATTCGAAACCTTGAGAGCGTGCGGTATTTGCTTCCAGTGCCGTTCTATACTAGACGGTTCGACAAAGTTTTTTATCTAGAAACGTCTGGAGAGACGTTCCACTGTCTATATAAGAATTGTGTCGTCCGGCCAGCAGTTACTTGAATTTGGACCGCAATAGTGAGCGATACAGTGCGAAGAAAGTGATATACAGTGCGAAAATTGGTTTATAAAGTTAAAGTAGGAAGAAAGTTAGTTAGTTAATTGGACTTGTGAATAGTTGAGTTGTAAATAAGTGTTCGAGAAATAAAGAACTTTCTAGTAAATTCGTTACAATATTTAAAGATCGATTATACTATCTTGATCAGTTATAAGCAGCAATTGTTACAGAAAGGGAAAACAGCGGGTAATCAGCTATCACAAGTTTATGAAAATATAGGAAGAAATTTGTGTTTAGTTAATGAAGGTAGGTCAGTTAATTCTTATAAGAAATTTTTACTAATATATAAGATGATCTATATAATATTTGTACTTTTTCAATACGATTATATTATTGTTATTCTTAAAAGACTATTTTAATTAAAAATGTTTAAACAAGTGCTCACAGAGTTCTATGTGACAAAAAAAATTATTGTTTATTTTTTCGGTGTGATTATGTTTTATTTATTTAAAAAAATGAAAAATATATTACACAACAAAGCTGTTAAAATAGTCCAATGTAGGGCAATATTTCATTTCATCTTAATACTGTTATCTCATTAAAAGCAAATCTAACTATTATTTTTCATTAAAATTGAGGTGCAGCTGTTTCTGAATTTGTAATTTAATATGTATATTATAATAAACATAGCAGATAATTTATAACTACATTGTAAGCTTAAATAACGTTCATATATACATATCGGACAGCTTTTCCTAGAAAAAGCCAGAATTGTATGTAGATATTGGAGTTGAAAACTTTATACGTCCATCAGTTGCATTCTTCCATAAACTTCTCACAGTTTAGTAAAATGTATATGGTTTGAATACAATTCTATATTTCACCTGAATTGAAGAAAAAAATGGTTTTGATTTCTAATTTTTAAGAAGCCATTAACAGTATAAATTTTTGCTTCATTATATTTTACATAGTACCTTAAATCTGCAATTTACAGTTCCTTTGTTTGTCATTACATACTATTAACCTTGACTTAAAAACTTTAACACTTTCAAACCTAGGTTTACTTTCTTGATATTCATTTGGTTTCGTTGTTTCTTTGACCCGAAATAGTTTTGATATTAATATTTATTCTGTTCTGTTCTTTAAAAATATTTTCTTTCTCTACTGTTCCTAATTGTTCTGTGAATTCTCTATAATTACTTTCAACTGTCACTGTTGGGATTCCTCTATAGTACAATCTATTTAACAAACAATTTTATTTGATAGGGAAATTTTTCAATGATATTCTCTATTCAAAAACTGGAATTCACGTATTTTACAGTCAACCTCACTTTTTAAATATTTGAGACACTTTCATTCAAGGTGTTCTATATATTTTATTATTTTAAATACATTTAACTTCTTCAAGTTAGGTAATCTTTTCATTTCAATTTTTACATAACAGCTATTTTGACGGTTCTGATATTACATTTTATTATTCTGCAGATTAATAGCGCAATGTTGGTTGCCTAAATTTGATAGTCGCTGGTTTGTGAACAGTGTAATGAAGGCATTGTATAATGGTTAATTATAAACTAATATTAATGTTTTTACTAACACATTTTGTATTTACTTGATAGCATTAAAACTATTATTCCATATATTAGTTATATAAAGTACATACAATATGAAATAAAGTATGCGAAAGATTCAATTTAAGATAAATTAGGAGTAAATCAGCTAGTCATATAAAGTAATTTTGAAAGTATAGGTGGTAATGCAGCTGGTAACAATCATTCTCCAGGTAGATCATGAAAATTTATGAACTGCAGGAATATATGAAAATGACCTGATACAAATATCTATCATTTATTTATATCTTTATAGTAGTATTGTATAATATTACTTACTGCTTGCCATGCAGTAAGACATGGAGTACAAAGTAGATGTCCGCACGGTTCAATTCGCACGTCCTTATCATTCTCCGCGCAAATTTTACAAAGTTGGAATGTACTACCCATCTCACAATACAACTCATACTGTTCTTGTGTAACAGCTATATGGTCCTCTTGACTCGGCTGTACAGCCCAAGACAAATCAGGATTGACAGATCTGCCATCGGGATACAAATAACTAAACATAAAAAAATTTTAATTAATAGAATATCTACATAAATATTTAAGACATTATTTACTTAAAAGTATCACTTGTATAAAATGACTAATATTTTATAAAACGTGACATTTTTTAAAATTTGTGTATACCATGATTTTGTATATTTAAAATATCACTCACAATTAGAGCTGCCCACTTGGATGCCCCATCAGTGGCACCACGGTATATACGAGCAGCTAGGTATAAGTTAATAATTTATAAAATCTGTAATACAATAAACAAAATAACAGGGGGATGAACATGGCGATAATGGTAAACTGAATTATTTGTACCTACATAGATTCAAATCATTTCAGCTGTCATGGAGTTACCAGAATATAACATGGCGGATGCAGCACTCATAGTGGGCAGCTTTATTTACAATTATATTGTCAAATATCTTATTTAACTATCTGTTTTATACTTCCACCGATTAATAAAATAAAAAATAAAATCACTATTCGACTTTTGAAGTGATTGGCTAAAATGTTTAACAGCCGTATGTTATATATAATAACACGAATATTGCGTCTATATTATTTGTTCATTGCTACTTACAATCCTTCTCGGTACCCATCAAGTAAGGCTTGAATCAGACTTTTATTCTGTGGTATGGTTTGTAATATTTCACCATCTGTTGTAACATATCCTATAGCCCATTGCCCTAGTCTTGTGCATGATAATCTAAAGACATAACTTCCTGCTTTATTTATGTATCTTTGCAATCTTGCCTTGACTTCATCGTATGTAAGGAATGCTACATAACCTGGATGAGTTACTGCTAAAATCTGCCAATTCCTCAGCAAAGTAGCCCAAGGTTGAAATAACCTAAAAAAAAAAAACAGTATAAGTGGATGTGAAGAAAATGTACAAACTAGTCAACTAGTAATTTGTTAAATAATACAAAATTAATTTACAAGAATACTTATTTTTATTTCTCTCTTGTTGTATCTGTTATAAGATATTAGTAACATATAAAATTGCCAATACTGACAATGGGCTAATTAAATTGTAAGTACTATTAAAAAAGGATGTAATATGATATTTTCGTTATGTGCCTCTGAAATACGAATCCGAATTGACATAGATGTTTGTAGGTATGGTCAGATCTTCTGAGGGTAAATAATTTACCCTCAGAACAGTATTATTACAGTCCTAATTGTAATTATGTGATAATTATTATCACATAATTACATCGCAGGTCTCCAAAGTTCTCTGGATTAAGCTTGGATGATGCCAATCGCTTGGAGCTTGTCTAGATTGCCGGCATGGAATAATCCGGGCGTGGGTTCGATTGCCACATACGACGGCTGGATATGTGGTCTACGTCCGTTTGAATGCCGGGGGTTAGGTGGAAAAATAGCATAAACTAAACCTCGCCCATGTAAAAACGAAGGCGATAAAAAAAAATTAAAAATATAATTCAATAATGAATTCATTTGAGTTAATTATGCTTTTGGCCGATAGAGGGCGCAATCTTTTTGAGACCAAGATAATTAACTCTAATATTAATTCATTACAGGCAAAATTTCAATTATTATTTAGGAAAGTATCGAAAGTGTCGCACTACATTTTTTCTCAATTAATTGAACTGAGATAGACAATAGAGAAACGCATAACCTAATAGACTCCGGTAAATTTAACTTAGATAGTTAATTTTAGTTAAGATAATGAACTAATTTTAAAAAGATTAAATATAATAATCAATGTTTTTTGTCATTTTTATAAGATTAGGTTATAACATTTTATATGGTTACCGTATAAAACATACTGTTGGAAATAATTACACACATTTTATTTTTCACATATTATTTCTTTTATTTAATTTTCATTTAGTTTAGGTTTTTGACTATTAAGTAAATTTTCTTTTTATATAGTTTCTATTTAATTGTACAACTAATTTGAAATCTCAAATACATGGACAAAAGATTTGGCGATCAATCATTGATGTCGGTTATTTTATTCATAGAACATAAGTATCAGTTTTGTGGTTTTATTATTTGATGCTTATGATTTGTGTCTTGTACAAATTAACTAGATTATTTACTGTAGACATGCTAAATTTTATAATACATATATTTATTATTCATAAAATTGTTCTTTTCAGAACAAATTGGATTATTAGGCGGTTTAAGTTGGCTAAACCCATTAGCGACGCTACTGAGTTTTTTAGTGGTAAACGCTCAAATGTACGGCGCATCGGCATGACTCCGTCTATGCATTTCTAACTTAAAATAATACATATTTTTTATTTCCAAAATTTAATCTAATAATATCTATCAAATTGGACTGAAATTATTTACAAACTAGCCAAGGTATTGGTTATGTATTATGTAGTGTAGGAAAAGGACATTTTTTTATCCTAGCTTATGGAAATTAGTTTATGAATTAATAAAATAATGTTAGTAATATTTTAATTGATCGATTAATAAATTTGCAGGTATTTTAAAGAGTAAGTAAATTGGCTAATTTTACAGAAAAAACATTTCTGATAATATGAGGTTAGTTAGTTTGACTATAGTTAGCGCTAATTTCAATTTCCATAAATAAACTGATTTTAAATGTATCAGCCCGTTTTGATATCTAGTTTTTATATTTTATTCTAAAGTCAGCATAATAATATAATAAAATATTTTATTAATCATCGGAGAAGGTTTGGTGAAAACCTTTTACTTAAAATTGAAAATATTTCACAGTGTAATGGTTAAAAAAACACATATTTTACATTATTATTTTATGTAAGACAAAATAATGTATGGCTCAATAACTATGCATTGTCTTTATGAAAATATAACCAGATGACCTATCTTGAAACAATGTAGGTATACACAGCATGAATAATTTTAAATTATCTAATTAATAATTCATATTTTAAAGAGTAGACATAATTTTTATTGGCCTGGCTGTGTGCCTATAAACTGCTCCCTCGGTTTGCTTATCATATATCTATGGCTAAGTGAATAACATTCAACATCCTGTATTATTATCAAAATATTCTACGAGTACATACATAAATATGTGGATATAAATTATGCATGTGCATTTTTCTCGACTATTATATAAAGCATAGCACAGAAATAACTTACACATATATGTATATGTAGCTTATTATAAAGTATTCTCACTTTCAACGGTTCTAACAATATATTGTTATTTAGTGCTTAGGGAAATATTTATATTACAAAATCTAATGACATTGATAATATAAAACATTAATGATAAATGAGTCTTCATTTAGGGTTATTATAATAAATCGAATTGAATGTACGGTAAATATGGGACCAACATATACAAAATACATATGACCGTTGACCGTTCACACAAAATAGTGGAAAATAGAACATAATAGACGCCGTAATTTATATATTATAATATTTATAAATATACGTATACGAGTGGATGAATTCTATTCACTTTTAAATCTTTTTCATGTTACAATTTATTTTATGCTGTGGCTCATTTTAAAATTACGGGTTACTGATTAAGATAGAATTAAAATTTTATTGAGTACTCCTTGGACATTTTTTAATTTTATCAAAGGAAGTTTAAATATATATGAATACTATTAATATAGGGCCCGGCAGAGATGTATGACGATTTTCAAAAATCAATAATTCTGTTATTTTTTAACGAAAATAATTTTTAATTTTTTCAAAACATTCGTTACAAGATGCCATTTTGTTGAACAATGTCATATACCTAAGTGGTGACAATTTTTTTAAAGCTCTCTCGTAAACGAGTAGAAAAATTATTCATGCATCGCTGTACCACTTCGGCTGGGAGTAACTTCAATTTTCCTTGTTATTACATCCTATATTGTAATATGCTAGTTCAAAATCGTGTTCCGAGTGGGGACACTACCATGCCTTCCAACATTGAAATGATTTCGGAACTTGCCTTGTGTAGCGACAATAGAACGACCGGTCTCTATGAACGTGTCGTAAACAAAAACACGACGCTCAAGCATTCACGGCTTGATGGCGATTGAAACGGCATCTCCTGAACTGTTCCCCCTCTGAACTGTTATACTCATTTAAAAAACGTCATACATCTCTGACGGACCCTGTACTTTATATATGCAATGTATGTAATATATTGCGTAACCATATTTGGATTTCTTTCTGACTTTATAGACCAATTAGCCTCACATATTTACAACTTTAGAGTTGTTTATTTTTTAAGAAGCAGAAATTAAACGTTTAAATTCAGAGCATTGAGTGGCAGTTTCCCTTGTAATTTTGTAGAACTTACAAAGACAAATTTAATATTGAAACATGCAGACGATTGGTAAAAAATGGCTTTATCTTAGAGTCAGTGGCGGCGACAGGGGTGGGCGAGTGCCCAGGCAAAATCCTTTTCGCCCAACTTCTTATAACACCACTACATCACATTCGCACATAAAATAATATATTTAACGTCCCCACCCACCCTAGATATTTCCTGCCTATTTTCGCCCAACCGCAAAATAATGCTAGCGCCGCCACTGCCTAGAGTTATCTTAAAGTTACTTTTGAGTCCCATGTGGTTAGATGAACCTAAAGAATGATGATGAGAGAATCGTGGAAGAGTGAATCAGCATAATTAATTACTGTTCGTTCGATAATTATCGATATATAAACAAACATAAAACACATCACATAAAGTAGAAATTCCCTAAATCCAAAGCCGGCCTGTGTCAATGTATGCCATACCCACAACTGTCTGGGTGAGGGATAGAGATTGAAAAAAGGCGCACCACACCCATTTCCACCGACATTGCCAATGCTGGCGCTTTGAATCGAACCAAGAACCTTTCTGCTTTATAAGAAAACAATTTTTTTCCGCGAAAAATGTTCAATTTAAAAGAACCAAAATATATTTAAAGCCTATAATATGATCTTATGTTCATTATTTTATGAATTACATTCATATATTATTCCTAAGTTACCTACGAGATTATCTTTACTTTCATGATTTAAATTTTATTTAGGGTGAAGTGGCAACCAACCCAAGATTTAGTCGGAAGTTTACGACAACCAACGTTTTCCTTTAATCATCAATCAATTTGTACAAACTCATTGTGTTTATTTTTCATAAAACAGAGATGCTCGAATTATGTATGTGTTTATGACACCGAATCTATAAAAAAATCACAATAAAAGCCCATATCTCAAATAATGAATACATGGCCGACTGACAAAATTTCTCGATAATACTAATTTGGGTGGTCGAAAAATGCAATTGTCGTTTTAATCACTTCCGAATTATTTCTGATTTGTTTTATTTTTGCATTTGATGGGGAACAAGACACCTTTTTGGTTTCATACAAAATAGATCACTTTAACCTATGATAATATACCGATGGCTTAATTAAAATTTATATTAAAAAAAATCATTTATGTTTTATTAAAACGTTATTCTCTCTATAACGCTCTTAATATATGTAGTCCACATAGTTTATATATTATGGCATGCATTAGTGAACTTACTGTTTTGTCTTAACGCAACCTAATTGACGAAAATAAATAAACAAACTGTAGCGACGCTTTAAATTGGCGCATTAGCAAGGATAATGAGTGTGCGTCGATAGCTCAGCGGTCAGAGCAACCAACCGGAAATTGGGAGACCCGGGTTCGATTCCCGGTCAAGGCATAAGCACTCTTTATCCTTGCTATCGCCAAAGTGGTGACCCCGACGTGATGTGATTCGTTCCAGTACATCCAACCTCCCTTACATCTCAAATTCGCGGATTCGATTCCCGTCCTATCCATCGCCCTATAGTCCGGGGGTTACCGAACAACGGTTCGTAAGAATGGCGAACGCGGTCACATTCCGTTAAATTGTATCGACACAAACCATGTCTCTAGGGAGGGAGTACTGTAATGACGCATTAAACTGGCGCATTAGCAAGGATAATGAGTGTGCCTCGATAGCTTAGCGGTTAGAGCAACCAACCGGAAATTGGGAGAGCCGGGTTCAATTCCCGGTCAAGGCATATGCACTTTTATCCTTGCTATCGCCAAAAAACAAATATATGAACGAACTTTAAATATTTCTAAACTTAATATTTACCATACATATCTGTTGATAATATATTTAAAAAAATTAAATAAACGCATGTCAGATAATATTATTTGGAATGTTGATATAGGAAGTACCAATAATTATCATTATCAGCAATTAACTAATTTATCATGTTCAATATAGGGTCAATCCCTTTAAAATAAGACACTCCCAAGAAATAGATTTTAGGATAAATGTTTATACACGTCTATTTTAGTACACTTCTCGATATAAAATATCTACTATAACTCCCTCAAAAACACTACAGGATCCAACATGAATTACGTAATATGTAAAAAGGAAGAAAAATTTCCTTTACATTTTACGAATGTTCACGTTATCGGCCTCGTATTATACCAAGGCCGATAACGAGAACATCCGTTAAGTAAATAAGTAAATACAGGGTATTTCAATAGGGACGCTCGAAATTTTTTAGGTGATAGCGGCCATGTCGTTAAAGCAACATCTATCAAATTTATAGTGAATTCTTCAGTAGTGTATGGCAAATTACCATGGAAGATTATAGCGTTCAACAATGTGTGCAAATCATCAAATTTTATTTTCAAAATTAGTACTTCGTTTGAGAAACATTCCGGGCATTACGTGATTTTTATCCTCGCCATAACTGTCCCGCCGAGTCGACTATTCGACGTTTGGTGGCCAAATTCGAGTCAACCGGTTTGATAAATAATCAACCAACACTCGTACGCCACCGAATCGTAAGGTCTACTGAAAACATCGCTGCTGTGCGTGAGAGTATATGGAAAAACACGAGGCAGTCAATTTCCCGTCGTTCACAAGAAACCGGGTTTTCTGCGACTTCAACTTGGCGAATTTTGCGCCGAGACTTGGGTCTGCACCCGTATAAAATCCAACTGACCAGGAACTTAAGGTAAATGACCATAAACAACGCCGTGTGTTCGCTGATTGGGCTCTGGAGCAGTTGGAAATTGACCCAAATTTCGTCAAAAAAATCATTAGCAACGATCATTTTTGGATGAATGAATATATGAACAAACAAAATTGTCGGATTTCGAATGATACCAATCCACCCCGAGAAAGTCACTGTTTGGTATAGATTTTGGTGTAGCGGAATCATCGGTCCGTACCTTTTCCAAAACGAAACTGGCCATAACTGTGAATGACGAGCGCCATAGATCGATGATAAGCAACTTCTTGTGGCCTAAACCAACAACACCTCTACAAAAGGACAAAGCGCTCACAAAATTTTAGCTCGTGACGTCATGAATGTAGGCCTTTCCGATATGGAGCGAAGATGTAGGAAGCCAGCTTACAGGTGGCGTAGACACGTTTTTAACTCTTTCGTAGTAGAGGCTTTAAGACATTTTGATAGCCGTATACCACACTTTCAAGATACTGCTGATTTTGTAAACATAATAACGATATGGTGGAAAATAGTAAATGTAAAAACCCCATTCAAAGGCAAACATAAACGTGACATATTTCAGGAACCTATCGTAAAGAAACAACTCACGGACATTGAGTTGGATCCTAAGATTAAGTTCTTAGAAAACATGTTAAGCTGGCTCGATACTTGGCAACCTAGTAGTTTTTCAAAGACTCTTATTAGACAGACCCGAACTGCTTTAAGTCATACCCTTCATGGGCTGCTTGAAATTACCAAATACTGTTTTAATGAACTTGATATGAATTATGTTCTCTTAGGGAAATTTCAAACAGACCCTCTTGAAGATAGATTTGGTAAATACAGGCAAATGGCAGGTGGTCATTATCATATTTCTGTGCGCCAGTTATATGAAACAGAGAAGAGACTTAGAATTCAATCTATATTAACACTTCAGTCTCGCAGTTTTGGCCCTATTAATGTTAATAAGTTCTTTGAGCTACCTGATTATGACCCAGATGAAAATTGCTCTCAACAAGATTTTTCTAATTAAAACGTTATTGTCTCAAATTTTAATAAATGATAATCACTTTCACGATATCAACGATGTATTGCCGTTAATTACATATTTAGGTGGTTATTGTTGCTATATTACGTTAAAAAAATTAAAATGCGCCAGCTGTAAACAAAAATTAGTATATGACGAGCAATTTATTGTTGAGGACAATTTTGATCTCATTAATAAATTAAATCGTGGAGGACTTTTATATCCCCAAGGACAAGTTATAAATGTTGTATCTGTGACTTATATAATCTTCAATAAATTAATAAATGAATTTGAGGACACATTTCTAGAAATCTATAATAAAAGATCGTTCACGGTTCATTTAATTTTGGAATATTGTATTGAACAGAAACATGTCTCACATTTCGATGGATGCGCTAATCATAATGGAAAAAACATTTTAAAAATTATTCTCAAAAGTATTTCCAATACCCTCTTAAAAATTATTGCGCTAAAAATAGCGACCATTTAAAAAAAGGAAATAAAAAAAGAAAACTCGATACATTAACGAAGTAGGCCATATACCTACCTATACATGCATAAATATTTTTTATAACTAAACGTATATAATTTGGGACCTATTTCTTTAAAAGTTTAATTAATGTATTTTCATGGCTTGTGTTCTATAATATATTTTTTATACCTAAACTCTCACCTCAACACTAAGCACGATGTTAGGTAGGTAAATGAAATTTGAAACTGCATAACATGAACATGCATACCTACATTATACCTACTAAGTAATAATAATTAAGAGAAGGTGTGGAATAGTTCAGTATATGTATTTATGTGTAATAACCTCTTTTCAGTAGTGTGAAAAATGTTTATTATACATAAATACATATCCTGAATTTTGGCCCAGGTGTAGGGGAGTTGGGAGCCTGCACATAATACTACACCTAGTATTAAACCAAAACTCAAACATAATTTTTGTCAAGAAGCCTGTCATATAACTAGCGTTCTTTAAAATAAGTTAACTATTGATAGTTTTCATAAATATTAGTGTATGTATCCCCTTATTTGATTAAAATTGCACGGCCTACATTGATGACATCACACGACAAGCACTAAGGCCTTGTTATTCAGTGGGTGTTGCTTAAACTGGCTGATATGGATACCGACGACACGTGGCTCCAACAGGACGGCGCGGCGCTACGTGCCACACAACGCATACCAGGATGGACATTCTGCACGAGCGATTTGAGGGCATGGTTATCTCGCGCAGCGGCGACTGAGATCGTGCGATTTAATGCCTTTAGACTTGTTCCGTTAGGGTTATCTTAAATCGCAGGTCTATGCGAACAGCAAACAATTGATGTCCTCAAAGTCAACATAACGAACGCCATTTAGCAAATTCAGCCAGATTTATACGACAAAGTAATCGAAAAGTGGACCTCCCGAATACGTGCCATCAAGCAAAGCCGCGGCGGCCATTTGAACGACGTTATATTCCATACTTAATGCCATAAAATATTCTTTCAAATAAAAAACAAATGAGTGAATATTTCACACACAACATGTCTTATTTATATTTAAAAATCGAGCGTCCTTATTGAAAGATCCTTTATAACACTTCTTTCTTTTTTTTTTACATTGACGTTAACATTTTGTCTTAACATCAACGAATTTATTTGTACTTGGGCAAAAAAAAGGACATTTCACTTACATTTTAAGGAATTTTGTATACTATGGATAACGTTTGGTAATATGTAATCTGCTTTTTACTAATGTTTGTGTGTCTTATACATTTTACACACTATATACAGCCTATGGCTTTTGTTTTATTCATATTATTGAGCTTGCACTGTATGAATTATTTGAAAGGGCTTTATACACATTATTTTATAATAGTTGGTGTGTTTGGGCATATAATTTATAATTTCTAGGGCGTAGATTCTTAGAGATATTAGATAATAGTTCAGCAATACTTCCTCTTTCCACGTTTGTAAGTAGAGAGGCCATTAATATTTAATATACCACTACAACCAATAATTATAATAACTACAACAATTGGACTATAAATAGTGATAGTAATTGTAATGAGGTGGTAAATGTTTTTTATCCACTATCATCCGACGAGATATCACCGAATGGTATCACAGGGACAGTGCCAGATTTACATCATTTAGGGGCTTCACCGATATCGCGAGTTTTTGAGATAGTTGACATTTTGGAGGAAGTTTTGATTGCTAGTGATTTGATACCAAATTGAGGGTACAACAATAAAACAGTTCTACTGGTTAATCACTTAACAGTAAAATAATCTGCTCTTGATAATAATAATAATGTTTGATTCACTCATTCTGCCAACTTTTGACATTACGAATATTGGGCTCGTGCATTTAGGGTAGTGGCTATTTATTTTAATATACTTCTATATAGAAACATTTTACGTGATACTTACAATTATATTCTCATAAAACTCATAAATATAGGATAAAGTTATGCAGGTATACAATATAATTTTCACTCAAGAGAATAAGCAACTGAAATTGTAGTAAAACTAGCGATTGCAACCAAGTTCAAAAACAACAACTTTACGATATCAGTTTTTGGAACAAAGTCCCAACAGCATACGGTTCTTTCATTTTTTTACTAGACAGCAAGTCAATCGGTCGATTTCGTATAATGTGTAGGGAGGGGAAACGGACGGTACGCCCTGCTTCAGGTTGTCCAGTGTCGATAATTAGCGGCGCTACGACAGTTACGTTCTACACGTGAGGGGGTGTACATCGTATTTGTAACGGGGAAAAACTTTTACGTGGGAAGTGATATTGATGGGTTTACTGTTAAATGATGATCAAGGTATTTAAAGAAAAAATATCTTGCCCATATTTAACAGCAAACTATGATCTTTTTTGCATTATTGTTATAATTGGTTTTGTATTAAAAAAAAGTGTCTTCTAATAAAACGTTTAAAAATAAATAGATTCTCTTAAAATAATTAAAAATAAAATACAAACTTAAAACTTAAAAAATATCCCCTTGAATAAGAAAAAAACTTTCGAAGAAAATTTTCGAAGATGCCTCCGTCTTGCGCCAAACAATAACCCAACCTGTCGTAAAATTCTGAACGAACGTTGGTCAGCATAAGAGGGCTAATAGTTTGAAATAAATTTTCAATATTAGCCCTCAGTTGATTTAAATTATTAGCTCTTTCATGAGGATGCCCGTATAACTTTGATTTAATATATCCCCATAAGAAAAATCATTAGGGGCCAAGTCTGGCGATCTTGGTAGCCATTGAATTACGCCTCTCGTAGATATAATTCTTTGGGAGAATATCGTATTCAAATAGTCAATGACTATTCTTGAGTTATGGGCCGGAAACCCATCGTGCTGGAACCAAACGTTGTCAAAATTGGGGTTAATGTTTGCCAATGCAGGAACAATTTGGTTTTGAAGAAGATTCAAATAAGTCTCCCCATTTAAATTTCCACCAATAAAGAATGGTCCAATAATATCATTCCCATAAATACCAGCCCAAACATTCAATTTTTCGGGATATTGTGTCCTTGTATTTAACAGGCGATACTGATTTTCAATAGCCCAATACCGTAGAATTAATGGATTGTGCCTACCATGTAACGGAAACGTGGATTCATCGGTGAACACGATGTTATAAATAAAATTGTCATCCGCATTTGCACGTTCCATTACAAAATTCCATTCTACGGTATTGGTCTTCATCGAAAATTTCTTGATAGGCTTCGTATTTATAGGAATGATATTTATTTTTCTTTAAAATTTTGTGAATTTTACCCACACTAAAACCAGTCCTCCGAAATTTTTGGGATAGAAATATTTGAATCTTGAATCTTGAATTTGAGTCGTGTGTGCAACCATTGCACACACCATTAATTCCTGCATTTCAGCATCCTCGTTAATTCTAGGTGTCTTGTGGCATTTACAACCTAAAATGCATCCCGTTGACTTAAACGTTTAAAGTACGTCATAATTACTAAGTTTTGAATTAAAAGAATCTATTTAAAATTACACGTATTACTGCGAAGTTCACTCGTCTAAATGCCAAACACGTATGCGACGGTAAATGTGAAATCTAAGTCGTCGATCATCACGACGTACGGCCGGACTCCCCACCTGAGCGGTGGCTAATTTTCCGAGAAGGACCGAACGGTGGAACCTATGTACAGTTTTAAAATGAAAGCACGGTATATAGATCTTCATTTTGAGACTGTTACACTAAAGTATAAACAATGGACAAGAAACAGTCCATTAATACATGCAATGTGAGCAACTATATATTCTTGTTCTAACAAGACACAAATTCAACAGGAGCTAGGAGATGTTTTCGTATGTTTTATCTAGATTGTGAATTCATATTACTGTTTGTGTACAGCCGGATCCATGTAAGGCAGAAACAAAACCTAATTAATTAACCATCTATTATCCTGGTATATCAAAGATAATAATAAGTAGTAAGTAATTGGTTCAATTACTAATTATTTATTATTACCTTTGATACAACACACAATAAACGACACAATAAATCTACAGGGGATCTTCTCCCTGGCTGCCATAAAAGGCTGGTCTTAACGCTGGAATATTTAACAATTTATTACTATCGATTCTGCCTATGCCGTTGTTGATAACGACTGTGTCTCATGGGGGTTATTTATTTACAGTAATGAGATATTTCACCCCAGTATAAGGAAGAACGATTTTGAAATCCAATTCACCTACTGTTAGAATACTGTTCACATGTTTGGGGTTCTGCGCCAAAACATTCCTTGGGTTAGTTCAAGTTTGTGCAGTAACGAGCTATTCCACTTAATTATTTATCATTCGTTAGGTAATTGAAAGAGGATCCTACAGGCACAGGTGAAACTATTGACTCTATGAACGCTGAAAGGCCAAGAGAAATTCGACGACCACGAAAGAACCCGAACAATTTTTCTACAATTGTATGGGAGTCAGCGATACTATATTTTAAACAATTACATAAATAATATTCATGTACGTTATTTTACACTATTTTGCAATTAGTAATAAGTTATAATAAGTTACTTTTCCTATCCCTTTTCCAATACAATTACGCGAACACAATATTTACAAATTACAAATAGTAAAAATACGCCATTAAAACTCCATCTAGATCTATTTGTGATTAAATAAGTTACGCACAAATGCATAATTCTGAAAAAGTATAATATAACCATTATCAAGATTACACGCTTTTTTCACCGATATGTCACTCGATATTCGATCCATGTGCATGACTTTATTATTTTATTGTGACATGGTTGGATGCGTTGCCAAAATCATAGTCAACAAGAAGTATGTAGTGTGTGTAGTGGAAGAATATTTAATAATAAATAAACATAACCAGTGAGCAAAATAGTTCACGAATTCAACAACGTAGAAGATCTGCGTACATCAGGAAGAAAGAAACCAGTTTATGAGTTTAGCCAATATCGTTTAAGAATCATGGCCAAATAATAGTGATAAAATACAAAAATATTCTCTCAATATAAAACGACCATGCCAAATGGCCACAAAATGAATTGGATTTTCTGATAAAACAAATACAAAAAAATAGACAATTTTCTTTTTCTTATAGGCCATACTAACACTGATTTAGTCTTCTACAAAACACTACACTCGACGCGCGTTTCGCCAACAAATTGTTGGCATCATCTGGAGGTGATCCTGCACCAGTCTTAGTAGGCCACACTGTATGTATTTCACCCCTACCGATATGGGGAAACAATAATTAGTAAAATATGGATTAAATATATAAAAACATTGACATATTGATCAAAGTGGCAGTTTTTACTTTAAAAATGAAAGATATCAAACACAGGATCAAGTAAAAAATTTACCAATTGCCACTTAATCTTTCTTTGAAAATGATTCCACCTATTAATTTTTAAGACATCATATCTTATAGGATAATTTTGGTTGAAATATATTTTCAGTTCGGACAAATGCAGTGAAAATTGTATCCCAAAGGGATATCTTAAAGATTTTGTTATAATTTCATTTTTTACATAAGAAATGTTAAATCTATCTATGTAAAATATTCATTGTACTCTGAACGAATTTAAGAAAATGGTAACGAATAAATATTGTTTATTACGCAACCTTTGGAAACTCAATTGCAGTTTTATATATTTATAATGTATAATATTTATACATTATATATATATATATATATATATATATATATATATATATATATACCCACATTATGTACATATATACATACAATGTATGTTAGATAGGTACGTTAGGTACATACCTTGTGAAAACATCAAATTCAAAATTTGATATGTAATCGTTACATGTGAGGTCTATAGTTGATTTCAATGCCATAGCTTCTAAACCGGAACTAATAGGATGTACGTTATTCAGCTCTTGCCTAAATATTTTCCATGGGACCAATGTGCTGAAAATAAATAAAACATGATTTAATTTCCACATAACTTGAGGCATTAAAACATCATTTTTATACATCAAAATACTTTCGAATATGTGAAAATGAATAAAACAAATACAGACAGGAATACATTTTTTTTTTTATGAAAGATCAGTCAACTGTGCTCCATTAGACTGATGTTTTAGGAAACGATTTCATGTTCATCCCTATTGTATAATCCATGCCCTTTATTTAATAATATCCTAATGATACTAATTTGTTTGGTAAAATACGCCTCGAATGCTGTATAGTGTTTTGTGAAATAGTGAAATACTGATCTTCCTGTCTCTATTTCATATCCAAGATTCCAAACAACATAAGGACATCGAATAAAGTAGAGACGTAATACAAAATAGTTGACGGATTGTACATGTTCATTGGTAATCATTAACGGCTATAATACTTTTAATATCAACGTGTTTAACATTCTAACACGTACAACGTCGGGCAAATCTTCTATTTAGTTTGAATACTTATTGGAAAAAACATGCGATGCCTGTACGAATACATATTACTGCTATACCTTTTATTTCTGATGCTCAGTTTGGCAGAATAAACTACCACACAATTAAAATCCACTAATAAATTCTATTAACGGTACAATATATTTAATTCAAAATGCTTCCCACGTGCAGTTTTATTGCCAGGTCACGACTTGAACACAAATGGCTACGTTTACCTACAGACTATAAAGACTGTTCACTCAAATTTAAATCAACTGCATATATAGTCAACTATAAATGTAATAATAACTTTTTGCAAAGATACTATTTGAGGAGTGACTTCGTTTGTTCCCAACTTTATATCCATTCTGTAAATCATCAATAATGTTAGTACTAAGTTCTGTCCAATTTAATTTAATACTATCAGTATGTCTATCATGTCTACATTAATAGTCACTTATTTTATTTATGTATTATTTGAAAAATATTGTATAAAATTTTCATCTCTATCACTTTCAAGTTTTGACATCATCATATGAGAATTATCACTACCGAAAACATATTCTATGCGTTTCCACATAAAGAACATTAAGTAAGTCTTACATTTTCTTAAATTAAACACGGATACATACATAAAATATGATCTTATAGCAAAGGTAAAATGTTATAAGTAAAGGCCGATATAGTGTGAAAATGAAATATGTAGCACGTTGAGTATATTTCTAAAAATAATTCAGGGAATATGTAGGTATCAGATAAGAATCTACAAACGTAACAGAGCATTTTGTAAAGTTTGGAAGCGTTTCGTTTTTATTAATGCTGTACTCCAGACACGGATCACCGAAACAAACAATAATATTTATATGAATAATGCCAAATTTTTTTATGGGTCGATTTAGAATATGACGTCCGTGCCCAGCAAAACAGGAAATCTTTACATCTCGCGGAGAATTTTACGTAAATATTCAATGATATTCCCAGTATTCGGACTGTTTTGGTTATAACACTTATAACATAACGCAACTTCCATAAGACACTAAAGTAATATTCATTGATAATTGTGGCTGACCTATGATGATAAAATGACTTTTAACACATTAAATTTGAATAACAATTTTCCATAAAACTGATTGCGATCGTTTGTCTTTGGAAAAACTTGAGATTAGTTTTGCTTTAATATACCAGGTGGGGCAATGAAACGGGAATATTTCAAGGTATTGAAAAAGATCTATATAATTTATTTTTAATTATTTAATGGTACAAAATAAAAACTACATTTTTAGCCATTTTTTTTGTATATGAAATGAAAAAATTATTTCTTGAAAATAACGTCGCTGAGATGGTCTCCATTTAAACGCATACATTGTTCAAGTCAGAACCTAAAACTTCTCATAACATCTGTAAGCATAGCTAATGAAATTGCAGCCACTTCATTTCTAATTCGTTATTTTAGAGCCTCAATCGTTGAAGGTGGATCAATTTCAAAAACTTTTGTTTTTAGATGTCTCCACAAGAAAGAATCACAAGTGGTAAGGTCGGGGGACCGGGGGAATTCCCCCGGTCCCCCATGGGATATCACCATTCCTGGAAATAACGTGGTTTGGAAACAAATCCCTCACAATTTTCATAGAGATTCGTGCTATATGACTCGTAGCTCCATCTTGTTGAAAAAATGTGTTTTGATTAATAGGAAAATGGGCGAGTTGTGGGGTTAAAATATTCCGCAACATTTCCACGTAGCGTACCGCATTAACAGTCACTACATTTCCAGCCTCTGTTTAAAAAAAAGTAAGGCCCTATTATCCCAGAAGCCGACATTGCACACGATACTGTTACTTTTTGGAAATGGAGATGCTTTTGGTGAAGTGCTTTAGGATTTTCCTCTGCCCGATTTCCGTAAGATGAGTGAGCTTCATCACTCATCCAGAGGTCGTTTATGAGGTCTTCGTTTTCAATTATCCTGTGAAGCATTTCCTGACAAAATCGCATTCGAGCCTCATAATCGAGATTGTTCAGAGATTGAACGGTCTGAATTTTATAGGGGTGATAGTGAAGATCATGGTGGAGTATCCTTCGTACAGATCTGCAGCTTAACCTTAGTTACAGCATGTCGCCGTGCAGATCGACGTGGACTTCTAATAAATGCTTGTCTAACAGTTTCAAATTTTTCAAGAGTTCGCACTGTTTTTGCACTTCCTCCTCTTTTTTTTTTACTACTGATCCACTTGCTTCAAAGTTGGTTATCCAAGCTCTTATTGCGTGATTGGATGGTACTGGTCGATTAGACGAAATACTAAAATGAATGCGAAATATCCGCCGAGTCCGCACTAAACTCTCGCCGTTTTAGTAGTACGCTTTAACAGCGAAGGCACGCTCCTCACCCATCCACTGCTGCATCATTACTAAATGGTAAGGTGTGTAGAGAGTTAACCGGTAGATCCCCGCGTCCTCACTCCTCTACAGCGAATATAAATGACCATTACCTTTTTCCCGTTCCATTGCCCCACCCTGTATATCACAATTTTAGGATATACCCGGGATTGGGTCGTCAACGCCATTTTCCTAAATTTTTCGAAATTATATTTTGTAACAATATATACTTTCGAAAGTACAACGTGGTATAATTTATAAAAAGAAAAACATTTTCTTTAAATTTGATTAAAATTCTTGTTTATGAGCTATGCCTAATCCATAACCGATTTACACCGCATATCGATTAGTTACAACAAAAATAATATTTTCTTATTAACTTGTTTGGGATCAAACATATTTATTTTAACAATAATAAATTTGATGTTCAAAGTTGATAGCACCCTCAGCGCCATTTGTAACCATTCACTTTTTGTTATGTTAAAAGTCAGTGCTATTCCATTCTATCAATTTTTATCTGATGTTTTTTTCTTACTTAATTTAGATGTAACTAGAGTATTTATGCCTACATTGTAGGTGGGCTGAGTATAAGTTTTATAGAAATATTAATTTATTTCCTATAGGTAAGTTTTTTAAATTTTAACATTACAGTAGTATTTTTATTTACACGCATTTTATATGTCTTTATATTTTAAAGACTTTAAATACATGTTTGCAGTTAAGTTTCGCTTCAGGCAAGTTCGATGACCACGACAAATCTCAGAAAAAAGTACAGGAAAACGGTCGTCGTGCATTCTACTAAAACAAATGTTCAAATGAAAAAACAAATTTAGTAATTTAGATTAATTGCTGACACCCGTTGCAAATAACCATAAAAATTCTTTGCCACCGTCATGGATAATAGAATAAGTCGATTTTGAATCCTAATGAACATTATAATACTCAGATTAAGGATAATATTGCATGTAAGAAATATATTCTAGTCTGTATATGTACACACGTAAAGTATTTTTAAACAAATACTTCCTAAAGAAATACTATTTTTATTTTGTTCGAGAAACCTGAATATCTTACGCCAGTGATGTCCCTCGTATATTATATTTTTTGCCTATGTATTATTATTCAATTCATAACATAAATGTTATAAACCATATTTATCGAGCTGAGATAAAAATAAGAAGAATCAGCATTGAGTCAGCTTATCAAAATCATATATATTGTATTGTAATAAGTTATGGACCACACACTACCCTTTATCAAGGCAGTCGTTATAAGGTCAAAGCAGCATCCGCAATTAAGGAAGGCATTACAAGTCCCGCGGCGTTTAACCAAAAGCCGATTTGATATAAATTCTCATTTTTTTGTAAAGGAAATTCAGAATATTGTTGTTAGCCGGAGGCTCTGCTCCATTTCAATTGTAAATAAATAGTTTTTAAAAACTTGTGTTAGTGTTAAATAAACTTAACTGGCGCTGCGAACAGGATACGTAGACGTTGGAAAAGGCATTCATAGCGAAAAACTTTGCCAACGGTGTATCTTAATACCTCACTACGTATCCAACGAACCGACAACGTTTTCTCCAAAGAAGAAAATTCCTCGTGAATCACTTCGCTCGAGAACGGCAAGCTCAACACCCTAGGATACCACCAACCCCTTCAAGAAAGCTGCTTGGAATCCTTCACCGAGAAGCCCCAATCAGCACGACTCCATCTTCGAGTGCGAAAAGAGAAAGTCACGGACAGAAGATTCCTGAGACCAGAGACAATGTTCATCGGTCTGATCTTCCTGTAAGTACCTTTCCAATTTCATAGTTATAAGTCCCGTCTTTCCCTAACAACGTATTCTCAAATAAAATAGGTATAAAAAAAAATAATTTTTTACATAGGTATTTAATTGTGAAATTATTTCAAATTAATTGCACCTATAAACGTTTATTTTATTAGTGAGAGTACGGTTAAAACCCGACTCCACGATATAATTTAAAATATTTCATGTCAAAAGACCTCGTAAATATTGAAATAATTCCAAGTTCTGCAAAAAGCAAAACAAAAAGTTTAAGAAAAAAACCTCTCGTCTCTCAAGACATACCTGTCGAGCTTATCACAACCTCGACTTCGCAAATAAATTTACCTGAATCGGCTATCGAAACAATTCGCTTAGAATTAGGTGAAATAAGTTTAAATTTAAATACCAATAACACATTAAAAATGGCTCTTTCGATCCAGGAGGTCTCTGAAATGTTGAAAACTCTTCCTACTTTTGGCCCTCACGACAATTTACCGCATTTTATCCAAAATATAGATAATGTGCTCGAAATATTTTCAAAATTTCAACTGTCAGAATTTCAACATTCCTTTATTAAGTTAGGCATTTTAAATAAATTGCGCGGACAAGTTGTTGATGACGTATCGCAAGAACCTACCAATGATTGGCCTCAAATTAAAGCTGCTCTATTAAAATACTACGGTAATCACCAAAACGAGAACTTGTTATACGCCCAATTAAAAGGTTGTAGACAACACTTTAACGAAGACATCACGCAATTTTATCATAGAGTTGTTAAATGTAGGAACGCCTTAAATAATCATGCACAGCTATATTCCTCAAATATAACAGAAATTGAATGGAAAAGGTCACATATTGCTAAAATAACCTTAGAACAATTCACATTAGGTGTTAGAGACCCGTATTTCACCCTATTTACTTATATACCACCTGATACTATCGAGACAGCCCTCACTCGCTGCCACGAACACGACAACAGACAACATGCTCACAAGCAAATATTCGCGTACCAAAATTCAAGTTCCTTCTCGCAAAAAGTTCAACCAAAACCAGTACCAAAACAAAGCCTACCTCAACAAAACCCTCGACCTAACGTACAAAGCCCAAATACGAACCAAAATTCAAATCAAAGAACTTTCGGAGATATTAATAAACCATTACCACATAGACCTATGCAAAATAATTTTCAAAATTCAAACAATAATTTTGGAAGATCACAATTTTCTAATTACCAACAAAAAACCCCTCAAAATTACAAGCCAACGCCTATGTCTGTCTCAACTATAGCGTCAAAACCAAAAATCTATAACATAGAAAGTAACACACCTTTAGAAAACGAAACATCACAATCGCAAACAAATAATTATGAATATGAATATTACGACTCTGACCAACACGAACCATATATAGACGTTTGTGACGGACAATTACAAGACACAGAAGATCAAGAGAATTTTATAATAGATGCCTCGAATCAACGAAACACCACATAATAAATATAGATTTAAATAATATTAACTCAAAACCTAAACTGCCATTTTTCTTTTTACCTGACATTAATTTAAAAATTTTAATAGACACCGGAGCTACAGATTCCGTTATTAACCCGAATCTTTTGCACCGTTTTAAAAAACATATATTTCTCGAACCTTTCGAATTAACAGGCTTACATCGCATAGTAAGATCCGACAAAAATCTTAAACTCAGACTGTTTGAAGAATTAGGTGTCAAAAATGAAATAAAAATTAGAGTAATTCCCTGGCACAAAAATTTTGATTTGCTAATTGGATCGCACGATCTTAAAAGATTAAAAGCTAATATAGACTATGAAAATCAAATTTTAACTCTAAATAAAACTACAAGTATACCATTTTATTTTGAATTTAAATTAGAGGAACAAATAAACTTTTTGTCTACCGAAAGAGACAAAATATTAATACCTACATCAATTGAAAATGGCCCTGTCTATATTCCAAGTATCAAAATTGACGAAAACCACACTATACCTGACTGTCTGACTATTACAAAAAATGGCATCTCCGAAATCCCATTTGAAAAATCACTTGACTCCCAAATTATATTTCCAAATCGCATACAGGTTATCCCTTGCGAATATTTTAATATCGAATCTAAAATTACGCAAGATAATAAAAAACTCGAATTTGCTAAATTAATACGCACTGACCATCTCAATCGTGAAGAAAGAGAAAAAGTAATCGACCTATGTCACAAATTTAAAAATGTTTTTTATCATGAAGACTGCGATCTGTCTTTCACATCGCACGTCAAACATAATATTAGAACTATTGATAACCATCCCATATACACTAAATCCTTTAGACACCCTCAATCAATGCAAGAGGAAATCCAACGCTAAATTTCAAAATTGCTTAGAGATAAAATCATCAGACCCAGTATATCCCCTTACAGCTCACCTGTTTGGATTGTTCCAAAAAAGGTTGACGCATCTGGAAAAAAAAAGTATAGAATGGTAATTGATTACAGGAAACTTAACGAGGTAACTATCGACGATAAATATCCCCTACCACAAATAGAGGAAATCCTTGATAATTTAGGTAAATGCACCTATTTTTCGACCCTTGACCTTGCCCAAGGTTTTCATCAAATTGAAATGGATCCTGAGTCCATTGAAAAAACTGCATTTAGCGTAAATAATGGCCATTACGAATATTTACGTATGCCGTTCGGCCTGAAAAACGCACCTGCAACTTTTCAACGTATGATGGACCAAGTTCTAAAAGAATTTCAGTACAAAATATGTTTCGTGTACATGGACGACATCGTTATCTTTTCAAAATCACTTCAAGAACATTTAATTCATTTAAAACAGATTTTTCAAAAATTGCAAAGTGTAAATCTAAAAATTCAATTAGATAAAAGCGAATTTCTTCGTAAAGAAGTCGCGTTTCTTGGACATGTAATTACACCTGAAGGTATTATCCCAAATCCAATTAAAATTGATTCAATCACGAAATTCCCCATCCCGAAAACAACAAAGGAAATAAAGTCATTCCTAGGCCTAGTAGGATATTATCGAAAATTTATACCAGGTTTTGCGAAATTAGTTCAACCTCTTACTAAATGTCTACGGAAAAATGAAAAAATCAATATATCTGATCATGACTATAAGCAAGCATTTGAAAATGCAAAAACATCTATAACAAACGCCCCCGTACTAATTTACCCAGACTTCGAAAAGGAATTCACGCTGACGACCGACGCAAGCAACGTCGCTATCGGTTCGGTACTCAGTCAGTCTCAGTCACTATCGAAAAAGAGTTATTGTCAATTGTCGATTCTGCAAAACATTTTAGGCCGTATTTATTTGGACGACAATTTACGATAGAAACCGATCACAACCCTCTCGTATGGCTTTCGAAATTAAAAGAACCAAACTCGCGTCTTGTTCGCTGGAAAATCAAACTGGAAGAATTCGATTTCGACATTAAATATCGTAAAGGTAAAGAAAATCACGTCGCCGATGCTCTCTCCAGAATAGAAATTAATGTAAACGAAACCGAATCTTTGATAGCCAATATTTCTGAAAATCCTCCCGTACTCGCCGATGACGAGATAGAACAACTGCTTTTGTCACCTAATAATTTACCGGAGTTTGAACCTGACGAACTCGGAGATCTACTTGGGCAGAATCAGATTGAAGATAATGACTTACCTATGGAAATTAGTTCAGTACATAACGATGATACCGGGCTTGTTATTCCAATAACTGAAAAATCGGTAAATACCTTTAAAAACCAATTAGTCATTCAAAAATGCGAAGGCCATGTCGAAAAACGAGTAATCACAATTTTTGAAAATAAGAAACGAATAACAATCTCCACCCCTAATACTAACGAATTATTTATGGATATGCTAATCCAGTCAATCTCACCAAACGATATAACATGTTTGCACATTCCGGACCCAGATTTTAGACAACAAGTACTTAGGTTACTGAAAAATAAATTCAATAAAAGACCAAAAATTGTAATTTCGTCCATTCTATTAACTGACATACTTGAAGCTGAAAAACAGGAACAGTATATTCATAACTACCATAACCAAACTCACAATGGTATTAACGAAACATACCTACACCTTTCAAAAAATGTTTATTTTCCTAAAATAAAAGACAAAATTACCACCATTATTAATCACTGTAATGTATGTCAGATGTCGAAATACGAACGTCAACCACTAAACCCACCTTTACAAGGCCCAATGATCTACAACAAACCCTTTGAAAACATTCATCTGGACATATTTCAGTATTTGAACATGAAGTTTTTAACAATTATAGACTCATTTTCAAAATACGCCCAGGCATACGCTCTAAAATCTGCAAATACTTTATGCACACTCCTAAAATTACGACATTTCTTCAGCCACCATCACATACCGAAAAGAATTGTATGCGACGGAGGCACAAATTTTAATAATACTCAGTTTAAAGAATTTTGCCAACTCTTTAACATAGAATTGCATTTTACCACCCCTCACAACCCGAACTCAAACTCACATATCGAACGATTCCACTCGACAATAATCGAGAAACTTAGAATAATTAACCTTAAGAACCCTAAAGAGACCCCAGATAGCCAGATGATTACAGCTACCTGGATATACAATCAGTCAATCCACTCCAGCACTGGCCACTCACCTTTTTCAGTTTTATATGGTCCCTATATGCAGGAAGTTGACTTTAGCTTAACCCCACAAAATTATCAAAATTATATAGAACAAAGAAGGCGAGAACTTTTACCGTTTTTAGAGCAGATAAAAACAAAAAATCAAGAAAAGGCACACAGTGCACTTACGATGAGAAATCGCAATAGTCAAAATATTCCACCTCTACAATCAGGTCAAACTGTTTACCATAAATCAGCAGAAAAAACTAGGCTCCCAAAAAATGCACCTATTTACCAACGAGGTACTGTAATATCACAAAAAGACAAACAAGTTCAAATCGAAACCCTTAAAGGAACAATTACTACCCAACCATTAAAAAAATTAAAACCTATTAGAAAAACTGTTTCTTTGCAGGAACATCCTGACATGTCAAGCAATGATAAAAACTCCTTTCAAGACCCAAGGTTACTACCAGGAACCTCTAGGGACAGCGAAGACACTCAATTACTTCCATAAACTCTATTTTTCATACGACCTCATTCAATTGCGCGCAAATTTCGAAAACCTATCAAATGGTACATTAACTCTAATTCACAAAACCAAACAACCGGAAATAATCCCAGTAATACAAAATAAACAATCACTACTAAACATCTTAACAAGAACAAAAAATTCGCTAAATAAAATTATACATTGTAGAAATAAAAGAGGCCTAATCAATGGCCTTGGATCCGTCGTCAAATTTATATCGGGAAATTTAGATCAAGAAGATCTTGAAAACATAAACCAAAATCTGGAAAAGCTTTCAAAGAATCAACAAAAGATAAATCAGAGGCTAACTCAAACTGCTACAATTCTCTCAAAATTAACAACCTCAATACGTATAGAATTTGACAACTTATATTCAAATCAAAAACAACTAGAAAAATCAATTAAAAATTATACGTACTACCTGGACTCAATGCTAATCATAAATTCGCAAAAAGAATTGCTACTTGAATTTGAAAACCGATTAAATTTACTGATTAGAACGATCACACTAACAAATCGAGAAATACCAAATTTAGAAATAATCGACCACAACGAACTTGAAATGATAGAGGACGAATTATTAAAACATTACTCAAGGTCAATGTTGCTCTCGTACGATGAAAATCACCCTTTTGAAATCCTAGGAAATTCAAAACTTGGAATTATCTCGGTAAACGACATTCTTTTAATGGTACTGAAAATACCTATTTTAAATCCAACTACTTATAATATTTCTAAAATCTACCCTATACCGAGTCCGACAAAAACCGTTTTAATCCCCCCTGCTACCTTTTACATACAATCCCCATTCGAAGACCGATGGACTGACACCTGTCGAAGAGCTAATAACATGTTTGTTTGCGAAAAACTATTAGCCACCCAGTGCAGTTTAAAAAACACTCTTCAGTGCACTACCGCGAAAACTAGTGACTTTGAAATATATAAAGAACTTTCCAACGGACTCTTAACCAGTGTTAAAGACCGTAAAGAAATAATAGAAAAGTGTCAAAACATTATTTCAAGACATTTTATTCTAGGAAATAATGTAATAAATTCGCCATGTTCGATTATTATAGACAACACGGAATATAATTTTAATAAAAAATCGAGTTTTACAGTTCCAAAGAGTTCTACCACACTCAAAGGTCTACCTCAATATCGCATCAACTTGGAGTCTTCACACCTTGACCAGCTGAGGAATCTCAAGGCCGATCTCCAACCCTTAACGCAAGAGACTGACCTACAAGGAATTGACTTGCATACTGGACACCTGTCCATAACCATTGTAATTATTATTATTCTCATAATCACGTCGATATTTCTCTGTTTGTACAGAAAAAGGATAAAAACCCTATTTTGTATGCCAAAAACCATAATCCAAGTTCCTGCCCAGAACTTCAAGGATCTTCAAGCCACCCTTGACGAGGACGCCAAGATCTAAGGATGGAGGAGTTATGGACCACACACTACCCTTTATCAAGGCAGTCGTTATAAGGTCAAAGCAGCATCCGCAATTAAGGAAGGCATTACAAGTCCCGCGGCGTTTAACCAAAAGCCGATTTGATATAAATTCTCATTTTTTTGTAAAGGAAATTCAGAATATTGTTGTTAGCCGGAGGCTCTGCTCCATTTCAATTGTAAATAAATAGTTTTTAAAAACTTGTGTTAGTGTTAAATAAACTTAACTTAATATTTGAAAATGCAGTTATAACAATAAAGTCTCCGAGCTAAATTTATGCTACTTGCAAAACCGATTCGTGTATTATTTCACCGCAATTAATCTCATGAACAAAACTGGCGACGAGGATGGGATATAGTGTCGTTTGAACCTCTGAAATTCGTGAGTGATTCGAATAAACTTTTCTAAGTTGAAGACGCCGCGATCCCGCGTAGAATAAGTGATAGACTGTCAATTAACACATCAAGAGTGACCGTTAATTAGAAGTTCATCTTCGAAGGCAAGAATCATTTTTTCCACAACAGGCTGAGCTGTCCAATTGATCGAACAAGTTTATCAAGAAGATAGTGCAGACAAGACAACAAAAAGTAAGTCAAGCATTATTTTCGCTCCTGACCATTGTTATAACTCACCACCTATTTTCTCTTAAAATTCTTTGAGAACAATAGGCTCGCTATTCAACGAGAATACGTAGGTTAAGAAATTTTAGTTTATTTAATTTTCAATATTGATTTTTCAAATTAGTTTTAGTTAATAAGAATTAGTTAATTTATTTAATTTAATAAATTCTCTCACACAGTGTCATATAATTATTTTATACATTGCTTTAAATTTTAAATTTTCAAAATTTCAGATTTATCTAATTTAATAAATTCCTTAGAAAATTTGAATATTTCAAAAACTAATAAAATGACTACTAGAGAAACACATACATCTATTCCTAGCGTAGACTATCCACTATTAAGGCTATATATAGATAACATCCCAAAATATGACGGAAATCCTTTTGGATTAAATACATTCATCAACTCTTGGGATAATTTAATAAACCATTTTTTAATGCGGATAGAGATGCATTAAATACATTTATGCATCAAGCAATTTTAAGTAAACTAGTGGGTAAAGCGCAGATGTTAGTTGGTTCACGGATAGAAATTCAGAATTGGTTGCAAATTAAAGAAATTTTAAGAGTCAACTTTGGTGATCAGAGAGATATAAGATGTTTAGAGCAAGATCTTTTAAATTTAAAAATATCGAGAAACGAAAATTATCATAGTTTTGGATTACGATGTCAAGTCTCTTAATGAGTAAATTAATTCATTCAAATAAAACTTATCCCGAAAAAGAATTTTACTCTAAACATTACGAACAAATGGCATTAGACACATTTACCAGATCTTTGAGTCCAATGTTACAATTCATGATAAGAGTACAACAAGTAGATTCCTTAGAAACAGCTATTAATAAAATTAATGAGGAAGAAAATTTTTCTAACTATAGTAAATCTTTTCAAAATCCAGTATTCTCAAACAAATCTGATTATCAAAAACCAACGATACCACCATTTCAAATTAAACAACCCCAATATAATGCAATGCCAAGACCTACTGTAGGTTATTCCCAAAATTATAACCAAATACCAAATCAATTTAAACATCAAAATTTCCAAACGCAAGCTTTAAAGCAGACTTTCCCATCACAACCGATAAACGTTCAACCAAGACAATTACCTCCACAAAAATTTTTCACGAACAATAGAGTTTTTGGAAAACCACCACAGCAACAAAATGCTTTCAAACCTAAAGGTATAGTTCCATCTTATAAACCAACACCAATGTCGACAACTTCCAAAATGACAGCACCACGATATAATACGTTTCAACCTGCTGCATCAAGAAACTGGATAGCAGAAGAAATACATAATTTGGAAGAAGACCCAACAAATTCCCAAGAAGGATATCAATATGAAGAACAAACGCAAGAAACGTACGACTACTCAAATATGGAAAGAAGTCTTCCCGAAGTCTTTGAACATCCAATTCAGGAATACTATGATGAAGAAGTACAAGGTCAACCAACATCAAATTTTCATATGGCTATGGATTCGAACAACCCTACCTAAAAACCGAGGAAAGCAAACCACCACCTAATGAAATAAATGCGTTAAAACAAGCTTGCCCATTACCATACATAATTATTCAAAATCCACCGATGAAATTATTGATAGACACAGGTTGCGCATCGTCAATAATTCGTCCCTCGATAATCGAAAAATATTACCCCTCATGTATCTTCATTGACAAAACAGAATTAAAAACTTGTGTAGGCACTACCACTGCACGATACAAAGCAGATATTCCGATTTTTGAAGAGTTTAACTCTGATAAACTTATAAACGTTATTCTTCATGACTTCCATGATTACTATGATGGTTTAATAGGATTTAACGATCTACAAAATTTCCAATTATCAATTAATTTTTCCGAGCAATCCTTATGTAATCTCGACAAATCAATAAATATTCCGATATATTATAGACATCCAAATGATACTTCAAAACGATATTCAATAAATGCTCATGAAGTTCTAATCAAAGAAATTCCAGTAGATGCCCCCGATGGTGACATTTACATCCCTTATCAATCGACCAACGATCTTTTAATTCCAGCTTCTGTAAGTACATGTCATAATGGTTATGCCCCAGTTGAAATCTATAATATGTCCCAAGAAATACAAACCGCTGAATTCGAAGAACCACTCTTTGTCGAACCATTTTTTGAAAATTATGATTCTTTCGATTATAAAATTAAATCCCCTGATTCTGATAGTATCAAAACCAATATCGAAGGTTTACTTCGTTTAGATCATCTAAATTTGGAAGAAAGACAAGCTCTTCTAAATATTTGTAACAAATTTCAAGATATCTTTTTAAAACCCGGTGATCTTTTAACTTTTCATAATTCGGTAAAACACGAAATTCGAAAAAAAGATGAAAACCCTATTTATGTCAAATCGTATAGGTTTCCCTATGTGCACAAAACGGCAGTGCGCAATCAAATTGAAAAAATGTTGCATAAAACCACACTATACCTGACTGTCTGACTATTACAAAAAATGGCATCTCCGAAATCCCATTTGAAAAATCACTTGACTCCCAAATTATATTTCCAAATCGCATACAGGTTATCCCTTGCGAATATTTTAATATCGAATCTAAAATTACGCAAGATAATAAAAAACTCGAATTTGCTAAATTAATACGCACTGACCATCTCAATCGTGAAGAAAGAGAAAAAGTAATCGACCTATGTCACAAATTTAAAAATGTTTTTTATCATGAAGACTGCGATCTGTCTTTCACATCGCACGTCAAACATAATATTAGAACTATTGATAACCATCCCATATACACTAAATCCTTTAGACACCCTCAATCAATGCAAGAGGAAATCCAACGCTAAATTTCAAAATTGCTTAGAGATAAAATCATCAGACCCAGTATATCCCCTTACAGCTCACCTGTTTGGATTGTTCCAAAAAAGGTTGACGCATCTGGAAAAAAAAAGTATAGAATGGTAATTGATTACAGGAAACTTAACGAGGTAACTATCGACGATAAATATCCCCTACCACAAATAGAGGAAATCCTTGATAATTTAGGTAAATGCACCTATTTTTCGACCCTTGACCTTGCCCAAGGTTTTCATCAAATTGAAATGGATCCTGAGTCCATTGAAAAAACTGCATTTAGCGTAAATAATGGCCATTACGAATATTTACGTATGCCGTTCGGCCTGAAAAACGCACCTGCAACTTTTCAACGTATGATGGACCAAGTTCTAAAAGAATTTCAGTACAAAATATGTTTCGTGTACATGGACGACATCGTTATCTTTTCAAAATCACTTCAAGAACATTTAATTCATTTAAAACAGATTTTTCAAAAATTGCAAAGTGTAAATCTAAAAATTCAATTAGATAAAAGCGAATTTCTTCGTAAAGAAGTCGCGTTTCTTGGACATGTAATTACACCTGAAGGTATTATCCCAAATCCAATTAAAATTGATTCAATCACGAAATTCCCCATCCCGAAAACAACAAAGGAAATAAAGTCATTCCTAGGCCTAGTAGGATATTATCGAAAATTTATACCAGGTTTTGCGAAATTAGTTCAACCTCTTACTAAATGTCTACGGAAAAATGAAAAAATCAATATATCTGATCATGACTATAAGCAAGCATTTGAAAATGCAAAAACATCTATAACAAACGCCCCCGTACTAATTTACCCAGACTTCGAAAAGGAATTCACGCTGACGACCGACGCAAGCAACGTCGCTATCGGTTCGGTACTCAGTCAGTCTCAGTCACTATCGAAAAAGAGTTATTGTCAATTGTCGATTCTGCAAAACATTTTAGGCCGTATTTATTTGGACGACAATTTACGATAGAAACCGATCACAACCCTCTCGTATGGCTTTCGAAATTAAAAGAACCAAACTCGCGTCTTGTTCGCTGGAAAATCAAACTGGAAGAATTCGATTTCGACAT
The DNA here is from genome assembly GCA_037954035.1 of Rosalia funebris. Classification (NCBI taxonomy): domain Eukaryota; kingdom Metazoa; phylum Arthropoda; class Insecta; order Coleoptera; family Cerambycidae; genus Rosalia; species Rosalia funebris. The sequence continues at coordinate 2,746,775 of JAZFAV010000033.1, forward strand.
TAAATATCGTAAAGGTAAAGAAAATCACGTCGCCGATGCTCTCTCCAGAATAGAAATTAATGTAAACGAAACCGAATCTTTGATAGCCAATATTTCTGAAAATCCTCCCGTACTCGCCGATGACGAGATAGAACAACTGCTTTTGTCACCTAATAATTTACCGGAGTTTGAACCTGACGAACTCGGAGATCTACTTGGGCAGAATCAGATTGAAGATAATGACTTACCTATGGAAATTAGTTCAGTACATAACGATGATACCGGGCTTGTTATTCCAATAACTGAAAAATCGGTAAATACCTTTAAAAACCAATTAGTCATTCAAAAATGCGAAGGCCATGTCGAAAAACGAGTAATCACAATTTTTGAAAATAAGAAACGAATAACAATCTCCACCCCTAATACTAACGAATTATTTATGGATATGCTAATCCAGTCAATCTCACCAAACGATATAACATGTTTGCACATTCCGGACCCAGATTTTAGACAACAAGTACTTAGGTTACTGAAAAATAAATTCAATAAAAGACCAAAAATTGTAATTTCGTCCATTCTATTAACTGACATACTTGAAGCTGAAAAACAGGAACAGTATATTCATAACTACCATAACCAAACTCACAATGGTATTAACGAAACATACCTACACCTTTCAAAAAATGTTTATTTTCCTAAAATAAAAGACAAAATTACCACCATTATTAATCACTGTAATGTATGTCAGATGTCGAAATACGAACGTCAACCACTAAACCCACCTTTACAAGGCCCAATGATCTACAACAAACCCTTTGAAAACATTCATCTGGACATATTTCAGTATTTGAACATGAAGTTTTTAACAATTATAGACTCATTTTCAAAATACGCCCAGGCATACGCTCTAAAATCTGCAAATACTTTATGCACACTCCTAAAATTACGACATTTCTTCAGCCACCATCACATACCGAAAAGAATTGTATGCGACGGAGGCACAAATTTTAATAATACTCAGTTTAAAGAATTTTGCCAACTCTTTAACATAGAATTGCATTTTACCACCCCTCACAACCCGAACTCAAACTCACATATCGAACGATTCCACTCGACAATAATCGAGAAACTTAGAATAATTAACCTTAAGAACCCTAAAGAGACCCCAGATAGCCAGATGATTACAGCTACCTGGATATACAATCAGTCAATCCACTCCAGCACTGGCCACTCACCTTTTTCAGTTTTATATGGTCCCTATATGCAGGAAGTTGACTTTAGCTTAACCCCACAAAATTATCAAAATTATATAGAACAAAGAAGGCGAGAACTTTTACCGTTTTTAGAGCAGATAAAAACAAAAAATCAAGAAAAGGCACACAGTGCACTTACGATGAGAAATCGCAATAGTCAAAATATTCCACCTCTACAATCAGGTCAAACTGTTTACCATAAATCAGCAGAAAAAACTAGGCTCCCAAAAAATGCACCTATTTACCAACGAGGTACTGTAATATCACAAAAAGACAAACAAGTTCAAATCGAAACCCTTAAAGGAACAATTACTACCCAACCATTAAAAAAATTAAAACCTATTAGAAAAACTGTTTCTTTGCAGGAACATCCTGACATGTCAAGCAATGATAAAAACTCCTTTCAAGACCCAAGGTTACTACCAGGAACCTCTAGGGACAGCGAAGACACTCAATTACTTCCATAAACTCTATTTTTCATACGACCTCATTCAATTGCGCGCAAATTTCGAAAACCTATCAAATGGTACATTAACTCTAATTCACAAAACCAAACAACCGGAAATAATCCCAGTAATACAAAATAAACAATCACTACTAAACATCTTAACAAGAACAAAAAATTCGCTAAATAAAATTATACATTGTAGAAATAAAAGAGGCCTAATCAATGGCCTTGGATCCGTCGTCAAATTTATATCGGGAAATTTAGATCAAGAAGATCTTGAAAACATAAACCAAAATCTGGAAAAGCTTTCAAAGAATCAACAAAAGATAAATCAGAGGCTAACTCAAACTGCTACAATTCTCTCAAAATTAACAACCTCAATACGTATAGAATTTGACAACTTATATTCAAATCAAAAACAACTAGAAAAATCAATTAAAAATTATACGTACTACCTGGACTCAATGCTAATCATAAATTCGCAAAAAGAATTGCTACTTGAATTTGAAAACCGATTAAATTTACTGATTAGAACGATCACACTAACAAATCGAGAAATACCAAATTTAGAAATAATCGACCACAACGAACTTGAAATGATAGAGGACGAATTATTAAAACATTACTCAAGGTCAATGTTGCTCTCGTACGATGAAAATCACCCTTTTGAAATCCTAGGAAATTCAAAACTTGGAATTATCTCGGTAAACGACATTCTTTTAATGGTACTGAAAATACCTATTTTAAATCCAACTACTTATAATATTTCTAAAATCTACCCTATACCGAGTCCGACAAAAACCGTTTTAATCCCCCCTGCTACCTTTTACATACAATCCCCATTCGAAGACCGATGGACTGACACCTGTCGAAGAGCTAATAACATGTTTGTTTGCGAAAAACTATTAGCCACCCAGTGCAGTTTAAAAAACACTCTTCAGTGCACTACCGCGAAAACTAGTGACTTTGAAATATATAAAGAACTTTCCAACGGACTCTTAACCAGTGTTAAAGACCGTAAAGAAATAATAGAAAAGTGTCAAAACATTATTTCAAGACATTTTATTCTAGGAAATAATGTAATAAATTCGCCATGTTCGATTATTATAGACAACACGGAATATAATTTTAATAAAAAATCGAGTTTTACAGTTCCAAAGAGTTCTACCACACTCAAAGGTCTACCTCAATATCGCATCAACTTGGAGTCTTCACACCTTGACCAGCTGAGGAATCTCAAGGCCGATCTCCAACCCTTAACGCAAGAGACTGACCTACAAGGAATTGACTTGCATACTGGACACCTGTCCATAACCATTGTAATTATTATTATTCTCATAATCACGTCGATATTTCTCTGTTTGTACAGAAAAAGGATAAAAACCCTATTTTGTATGCCAAAAACCATAATCCAAGTTCCTGCCCAGAACTTCAAGGATCTTCAAGCCACCCTTGACGAGGACGCCAAGATCTAAGGATGGAGGAGTTATGGACCACACACTACCCTTTATCAAGGCAGTCGTTATAAGGTCAAAGCAGCATCCGCAATTAAGGAAGGCATTACAAGTCCCGCGGCGTTTAACCAAAAGCCGATTTGATATAAATTCTCATTTTTTTGTAAAGGAAATTCAGAATATTGTTGTTAGCCGGAGGCTCTGCTCCATTTCAATTGTAAATAAATAGTTTTTAAAAACTTGTGTTAGTGTTAAATAAACTTAACTTAATATTTGAAAATGCAGTTATAACAATAAAGTCTCCGAGCTAAATTTATGCTACTTGCAAAACCGATTCGTGTATTATTTCACCGCAATTAATCTCATGAACAAAACTGGCGACGAGGATGGGATATAGTGTCGTTTGAACCTCTGAAATTCGTGAGTGATTCGAATAAACTTTTCTAAGTTGAAGACGCCGCGATCCCGCGTAGAATAAGTGATAGACTGTCAATTAACACATCAAGAGTGACCGTTAATTAGAAGTTCATCTTCGAAGGCAAGAATCATTTTTTCCACAACAGGCTGAGCTGTCCAATTGATCGAACAAGTTTATCAAGAAGATAGTGCAGACAAGACAACAAAAAGTAAGTCAAGCATTATTTTCGCTCCTGACCATTGTTATAACTCACCACCTATTTTCTCTTAAAATTCTTTGAGAACAATAGGCTCGCTATTCAACGAGAATACGTAGGTTAAGAAATTTTAGTTTATTTAATTTTCAATATTGATTTTTCAAATTAGTTTTAGTTAATAAGAATTAGTTAATTTATTTAATTTAATAAATTCTCTCACACAGTGTCATATAATTATTTTATACATTGCTTTAAATTTTAAATTTTCAAAATTTCAGATTTATCTAATTTAATAAATTCCTTAGAAAATTTGAATATTTCAAAAACTAATAAAATGACTACTAGAGAAACACATACATCTATTCCTAGCGTAGACTATCCACTATTAAGGCTATATATAGATAACATCCCAAAATATGACGGAAATCCTTTTGGATTAAATACATTCATCAACTCTTGGGATAATTTAATAAACCATTTTTTAATGCGGATAGAGATGCATTAAATACATTTATGCATCAAGCAATTTTAAGTAAACTAGTGGGTAAAGCGCAGATGTTAGTTGGTTCACGGATAGAAATTCAGAATTGGTTGCAAATTAAAGAAATTTTAAGAGTCAACTTTGGTGATCAGAGAGATATAAGATGTTTAGAGCAAGATCTTTTAAATTTAAAAATATCGAGAAACGAAAATTATCATAGTTTTGGATTACGATGTCAAGTCTCTTAATGAGTAAATTAATTCATTCAAATAAAACTTATCCCGAAAAAGAATTTTACTCTAAACATTACGAACAAATGGCATTAGACACATTTACCAGATCTTTGAGTCCAATGTTACAATTCATGATAAGAGTACAACAAGTAGATTCCTTAGAAACAGCTATTAATAAAATTAATGAGGAAGAAAATTTTTCTAACTATAGTAAATCTTTTCAAAATCCAGTATTCTCAAACAAATCTGATTATCAAAAACCAACGATACCACCATTTCAAATTAAACAACCCCAATATAATGCAATGCCAAGACCTACTGTAGGTTATTCCCAAAATTATAACCAAATACCAAATCAATTTAAACATCAAAATTTCCAAACGCAAGCTTTAAAGCAGACTTTCCCATCACAACCGATAAACGTTCAACCAAGACAATTACCTCCACAAAAATTTTTCACGAACAATAGAGTTTTTGGAAAACCACCACAGCAACAAAATGCTTTCAAACCTAAAGGTATAGTTCCATCTTATAAACCAACACCAATGTCGACAACTTCCAAAATGACAGCACCACGATATAATACGTTTCAACCTGCTGCATCAAGAAACTGGATAGCAGAAGAAATACATAATTTGGAAGAAGACCCAACAAATTCCCAAGAAGGATATCAATATGAAGAACAAACGCAAGAAACGTACGACTACTCAAATATGGAAAGAAGTCTTCCCGAAGTCTTTGAACATCCAATTCAGGAATACTATGATGAAGAAGTACAAGGTCAACCAACATCAAATTTTCATATGGCTATGGATTCGAACAACCCTACCTAAAAACCGAGGAAAGCAAACCACCACCTAATGAAATAAATGCGTTAAAACAAGCTTGCCCATTACCATACATAATTATTCAAAATCCACCGATGAAATTATTGATAGACACAGGTTGCGCATCGTCAATAATTCGTCCCTCGATAATCGAAAAATATTACCCCTCATGTATCTTCATTGACAAAACAGAATTAAAAACTTGTGTAGGCACTACCACTGCACGATACAAAGCAGATATTCCGATTTTTGAAGAGTTTAACTCTGATAAACTTATAAACGTTATTCTTCATGACTTCCATGATTACTATGATGGTTTAATAGGATTTAACGATCTACAAAATTTCCAATTATCAATTAATTTTTCCGAGCAATCCTTATGTAATCTCGACAAATCAATAAATATTCCGATATATTATAGACATCCAAATGATACTTCAAAACGATATTCAATAAATGCTCATGAAGTTCTAATCAAAGAAATTCCAGTAGATGCCCCCGATGGTGACATTTACATCCCTTATCAATCGACCAACGATCTTTTAATTCCAGCTTCTGTAAGTACATGTCATAATGGTTATGCCCCAGTTGAAATCTATAATATGTCCCAAGAAATACAAACCGCTGAATTCGAAGAACCACTCTTTGTCGAACCATTTTTTGAAAATTATGATTCTTTCGATTATAAAATTAAATCCCCTGATTCTGATAGTATCAAAACCAATATCGAAGGTTTACTTCGTTTAGATCATCTAAATTTGGAAGAAAGACAAGCTCTTCTAAATATTTGTAACAAATTTCAAGATATCTTTTTAAAACCCGGTGATCTTTTAACTTTTCATAATTCGGTAAAACACGAAATTCGAAAAAAAGATGAAAACCCTATTTATGTCAAATCGTATAGGTTTCCCTATGTGCACAAAACGGCAGTGCGCAATCAAATTGAAAAAATGTTGGACGACAACATCATTAGGCCAAGTATTAGCCCATGGTCTTCACCAATCTGGGTAGTACCAAAAAAGAAGGACGCTTCAGGAATCCAGAAATGGAGACTTGTTGTTGACTACCGCAAATTAAATGACAAAACAATTGAAGATCGATATCCACTGCCCAATATAACGGATATATTGGATAAGTTAGGAAGATGCAATTATTTTACCACACTTGATCTAGCTAGCGGATTTCATCAAATCGAAGTTCACCCCAATTCAGTCGAAAAAACTGCCTTCAGCGTTGAACAAGGGCATTACGAATTTTTAAGGATGCCCTTCGGTCTTAAAAATGCCCCAAGTACCTTTCAGAGAGTTATGGATAATGTCCTTAAAGACTTGCAGAATAAGATATGCCTTGTTTATATGGACGATGTCATCATCTTCTCAACATCGTTACAAGAACATATCTTAAACCTCCATAAAGTTTTCGAAGCTTTTCGCCGTCATAATCTTAAAATCCAACTTGACAAGTCAGAATTTATGTCCAAATCCGTCGAATTTCTAGGACACGTAGTAACTCCTAATGGCGTAAAACCGAACCCAAAGAAAATTGAAGCTATCAAACATTTTCCGATTCCACAAACTCATCGAGATATTAAAAGTTTTCTAGGTCTCTTAGGTTACTACCGACGTTTCAGTCCGCCTTTCGAGAATAAAAATCGATGCAAATCCAATCGATTTAATGACCAACCCAGGAGATAAGATTGACGATATAGACGACTTTGTATCGTTAATAGGAGATGAAATTGGAGAAAGATTAATAGACACGCCTACGATTGAAAAAATATTTGAAGATATTGAAATAACTCTACCTAATCCACCAGATGACGCAGAAACCCAACACTCCGCTAATGAAAACCCAATTCAGGAAATACCTTATACTGAAAATTGCCTCAACCAATATAATCATCAGATTATAATCCAAGAATCACATAACACAATTATAGACTCAGCAATATTCGAAAATCCATTTGAAACAAAGATCCGTCACCTAGTAACCCTTAGAACAACAGCCCCTGATGAAGATATCGTCAAATTATTTAAATCCTTAATTTCACCTAAATTCACTTATTGCCTGTACTTTAAGAAACCAGAAATAGAGAAAAAACTAATTCGTATCCTTCAACAAAAATTCACTAATTTAAAATTGTGCATCTCACGAAAATTCGTTGACGATGTAAGTAACATAGAAGAACAAAATGAAAAGGTAAAATACTACCACGAAGGAAAAACTGGTCATCGAGGAATCACCGAAGTTAAAACATTTCTTCGAAGATATTACTGTCCAAACCTAGTTAACGATGTTACTAATTACGTAAACTCATGTAGAACATGTCAAAAGGCAAAATACGAAAGACACCCACAACATATTAAATTTCAAGTAACACCAACTCCTAAAAGACCATTTGAAATTGTACACATGGATCTATTTTTTGCGGAATCCAAAATATTTCTAACAGTTCTAGACCCTTTTTCCAAATTAGGTCAAGCCTACCATATTAAAACTAAAAACTCTATTGACACTTACGAAGCCCTGCTTACGTTTATTTCACACTATGGCATCCCTAATAAAATTGTAACGGACAACGGTAAAGAATTTGATAACAACTTATTTAAAGAATTTTATAATTTACATCAAATAGAATTTCATATAACAACTCCCAAAAACTCAAATTCTAATGCACCTGTAGAGCATTTCCACTCTACCCTTCTCGATTTAATACGTTGCGTCAAACTAAAACACCCAAACAAAGACCTGACACAAATTATCAAACTAGCAATTATTGCCTACAATAATTCCATTCATTCGGTTACAAAATTGACACCTTTAGAAATTGTATTCGTAGATAGACGAAAAATTCCATATGACATTAATGAAGCCGAAATTCTAAACGATTATATCAGTGAGCAAAAAGACATCTCCCAGAAATTGTATGATAACCTTAAACAACGTATGTCCGAAAATAAAGACAAAACTATTTCGAAATTAAATAAGGAACATGACGAACCCGTAAAATGTCAAGCTGATGAGACAGTTTATCTAAAAACCAAAGATAAGTTTACCTCAAAAACAAAACCTATTTATAAAGAAACCCAAGTAATTTCCGATAAAGATCATTTAGCAACCACAAAATTAGGCACCTATCATAAAAATATTATCAAAAAACCTAGAAAGAAACTAAAAGATTCTTCTTCGCCGCAGGTTGAAGATGAAGACGACATTGAAGACCTTATTCCTACTCACCGTATTCAGTTTACGAGTGACATTGAACCAGGGAGACAACCCCACGTTCGATCCCCAATAACGAATCCGATCTTACCCATTCAACTAGGACCCGTAAGACTAATAGAATCAAATCATAAATTCCTATATCAAATTGACATTTCAATAATTTCGGACTATTTAACAAAACTATATGAATCTTACAACAACCTGACAACAATAAGTTCTGACGAATCTTTTCTACATGTAGGCTACACATTAAATAAAATTACATTAAAATTAGAACCTCTAATCCCTAATAGAATCCATAAAAGAGGACTTATAGATGGTATAGGTAAAATATCAAAATATCTCTTCGGTACTCTAACGGAAGATGACAAATCTGAAATAATTGAACACATCAGAATTCTAGATAAAAACCAACATAATATTGAGACTCAAATGAATCTACAAATCTCTATTCTGCAACCACTTTTGAAAACCTTTAACGAAACAATATCTACTTTATCTACTAATCAGAACAGAATTGCGCTCCAAATTCAAGAATTAAAAAATGATTTTCGTCTTGAAAATACTAGATTCCTTAGTCAGCAAATCATAAATAATGGTAATTCTCTCTTAACTTTAATAGATGAAATATATATAGCAATTTCCTTTGCTGCTCTTAGAACAGTTTATAATCCCATTATTACCCTTAACGAGGTAAAATTTATGAAGAAAACACTCTCTCAACTTTATCAGAAATCTGAACTACTAGAATTAGAAAGTGATCTTTCATATTTTAAATTAATGCACCAAGAAGTGTTCTTTAAATATCCAAAGTTTAATTTCATAGTAACTATGCCATTGTTCTCAAATGAAAATATATTCCTATACAAACTTTATCCGATTCCCCAAGCTAACCTTACCTTAATTCCTCCCAAACCTGTAATAATGCTTGGCGAAATAAGTCAAAAATACTTAGATGAAGAATGTCCCTTAGTAGAAAGATATTACATATGTAACGAGAAACCAGAACCTATTGAAGAGGATTGTATTTCCGCAATCGTCCATGGTCAACAGCCATCAAATTGTCAATTTGCCAAAACCAGGATCATACAACCTATCACGACACAAGTTACGTCAAATCAAATACTCTTGATTCCTTTGAGCAACACTATCATTAGATCCCAATGCGACACTAATTGAGCTGAGAGAAGAAACTCTCCAACCCTGATTACCATTAATAATGATTGTAAAATGTGGATCAACGATAAACCGTTTCCATTATCTTCTAATTCAATTACCAACGTAGGAACAGGAATTTTATTGCCACCATTGCCTGATACTGCCAATACCTCAAATCAAACACCACACATTCTAAAATTAAATCCTATCCATTTTGAAGATATTAATAGGATAATCGAATCTAGTCAGCACCTATCCTCTGTTAATCACATTGAGGCAATCCCTGAGGATCAATCTGGGTTATTATGGATAATCCTGTTTATTTTATTCGCCATTATCTGCCTCATATTAATATGGATAATATGGCGCAAGAAAATAATAGCTCTTACACGGAGAATCTCACGAAGCAGGAAGAATTCCCAAATTCCAATTGAAGACGTCCCAATGGCTCCTACAAGTGCCCATGGTCCGTTCTAAAGCGGGAGGAGTGATGTCCCTCGTATATTATATTTTTTGCCTATGTATTATTATTCAATTCATAACATAAATGTTATAAACCATATTTATCGAGCTGAGATAAAAATAAGAAGAATCAGCATTGAGTCAGCTTATCAAAATCATATATATTGTATTGTAATATTTGAAAATGCAGTTATAACAATAAAGTCTCCGAGCTAAATTTATGCTACTTACAAAACCGATTCGTGTATTATTTCACCGCAATTAATCTCATGAACAAAACTCGCTGTTGTTTTGAAGGAACCTAACCATAATAAGTAGACAGTTAGGTTAGGTTCCTTGAAAATAATAGCGTATTTAGTTGTTAATATTCAGAGTTAAGTTTTGAAGCCTCCTCCGTATACATGTGGTTTCATAGAGGGCGCACGATTACAAATATTACAATGGACGACGCCAACTACATGTGAATTGTAAACATTTGAAGTAAATTAAAAAAATCATAATGAATGAAAGGTTTTATGAAGGTTTAATATATGATATGTGTAAAGGAAGTGTTGTAGCATCTACTCGTATTGATATTAGCTATCTACGTAGTGTGAAGTGAAAGTTATTTGATACGAAAAAGTGGCTCTCGTGCGGAATAGTGAAAATTCATTTTCTCGAAAACTGTGTCCGAGCGGATGAAACTGAAGCCAGATTCGTCTCCAGCACCCTCGAAAATAGGGAGGTAGGAAAAATGTAGTAGGCATTTTCAAGGGTTTCACGCTTATAAATAATGACCAAAATGATCCTAACGATTCTGAATCTACACTAAAATTAACTTTTACCTCTTTACAAAAAATTAAGTGTTATATAATAATCCCTAATAGTGCTCCAACCATATTAAGGATTAATTATTGTGCTTGTATCTTTTAGTCGCCAAATTTGATACACTTCTAATTACTGTAATTTAGGGTTTATTGACCTTACCTGACCGGGTATAACTATTCTACTTTATTCTGGTCATGTTCATTCGTTTATGTAAAGATTTATTTCATAAAAACGGTAATATCATAAAGACCGTATCGTTTATTGGCATTATAAATTAAAAGTGCATCTATCAGATTTTTTTTAAAACAATCGGAATTTGACAAAAAAGAATAACCTAAAATATAATAAACTGTATTATTTGTCAAGCGGACCAATCAAGCGTAACGACAGTGAAGCGAACAAAATATTTAATTACCCAAGAAATATATTGACAATAGTGAAGGCAGTTTGAGCGAGCCCAATAAGCTCTGGCTAATATTGTATAGTAATATATGCAGATTTACATGAATAGAATGATTTCAACAATGTATATTTTAATGTCGCATTATGCAAACCTGTTAGTCAATATGTATGGAGCTTTTTCAACTTGATTTGGATTTTATGTACAGTGTCTCTCAAAACTATTCGTAGCTTTGGCGACAATACCCATGGCGCTGTCTGATCTTTTCTGTTTTCCAAAATCTTCATTGTAGTGTACACTGTTTGTTACTTTCATATTAGGAGAATACATATGCAAGAAATTGGAGACAATAAATACACTATCGGAAAATTGACTTTCAACTTATTTAAAAGATACTGTAAAGAAAGTCAGAAGACTATTTGTACGGTTACTAAATACAACATAAAAATGATGTTTCCCTAAATCTAATATTTTGTTGGCTCGCCCTTTGATACAATAACAGCCTGTAGGCGCTTTGGCATGCTGCTAACCGAATTCGGCGTAACATTTTCATCAACGCTGTTCCAACCTTCCTCAAATTTCACTTTTAGGGTTTCCTTGCTCGATACCTTACATTTCCATTTTCCGTGTTTTAATTTCAAACCACAGATTCCCAATTATATTGGGATCAGGGCTTCGGGGGGCTGTTTCGAGCCGATGAGGTTTGTATAACAGCCGCTGTCTTACAATATACGCCGTATGTTTAAGGTCATTATCATGTTGGAAGTAGTAACCCTAATTTTCTCGCGGTCGAAACAACATTTTCTTTTAGATATTTAAATGTATCCATGATTCCATTGATAACTACCAAATTACGAACACCACTGCTACTCATACATCCCCAGAGCATCACAGATCTTTCCCCGTGCTTCACTGTCGGTTTTAAATGTTGTAATTTCAATTCCATGTTGGCTTTTCTCCACACACATTCTCGTTCGTCAGAGCCGAAACAATTGAACATACTTCCATCGAAAAATATAACTGGTCTCCAAAACTCATGGTCCATATTAATATATTTTTTTTTGCAAATATCAACCTCTTTCGTCTATTAGTTTTGTTAATAAATGGTTTCTTTCGTGATACTCTACCGTGAAATTCATTCCTTCTCAATGCTCTACGGCATGTTTTGGCACTAACAGTTTTATTAAAGCGTTCTAATACATTTTTGGCTAATTGAGGAGCTGAAATAAAGGGCTATTTCTTAACCTCATTTATTAAGTATCGTTCTTCGCGTTCTGTTAAAATCCTCCGCCTTCCCGTCTTATATTTGTAATTTATTGCCGCCCCTTCTCATTGTATTTTTTTAACAATATAGTGTATAATTGACTTCTTCCTATTAATTTTTCAATTTCACTATAAGACTTTCCATCCTGATGACACTGAAATACTTGTTTCTTATTCCTTTACTGTAGTTTCGAACCGTTTACGCCCCATGTTGAGAGCTTTCTGCATTTTATGAGAAATTAGTCTAACTGCGTATTTGTGGGGGTTCCCAGCCAACCAAGGACTAATTCTAAGATTCGTTGGTAGATGGTATTGCCCAATAAGTTGACTCTGGGTAGCCGTACGAATAGTTTTGTGACTTTCGATACCCATATCTTTTAAACAAATGAAAGTCAACTTTGCAATAGTGTATTTAATGTCTCCGGTGTTTTGCACATGTGTTATCCTAATATGGAAGTAACAATTAGTGTACACTATAATGCAGAATTTAAAAAGTAGAAAATATTACTCAACGCCATGGGTATTATCACCAAAGATACGAGTAGTTTTGAGAGCTACTGTATGTGAAAATTGTAACAAAAATTTCGATTTAAAACGTTTGATAAGTAAACAGGCTTATTTAGACAGACATAATATATTACAGTACATACTACTTCCGGTGAAACCAGAAGTTACATCAATTTTTAATGTTTAAATAGAACACCCAATATATTTTAACATACTTCAATCTTGCATGGAATTTGGTATATAATGAATCTGAATGTTTGACATTTCTCTGAAATGTGGCAGACTTATTTTCTTCTTAAAAATCAATAGCCCCATATTTTTTCTTTCCCTGTAGGAATCATTATAATTTAAGCTTTAAAACAATATTTTTACTATCCATTTTTTCACAACATATTTATTGATATTTTAGGAATATGAAAAAAGAATTAAAAATTGAAACAGTTATCAGCTGCCAAAGGTAGGGGTAAAAAAAGAGGTAAGCTGGTTGACATGATTGTCACTCTTCCTCGACCAAACAAGATTTAAAAGTAGATTCTTAATTAGTAACAATGTCGTTATCATTGGTATCAAAGAGGAACAATTTTTTTTTCAAAGTTTTGAATTTTTTTAAAATAGTAAAAAAATATTTTGACACAAAAATGGTAGGGGTAATAGAGAATCATATGCTAAACGTCTGTGCCAAATTTGAAGTTAATCGGTTGGATAGAACTTGAGATATGTCAACCAGCTCGAAAAAGTAGTTTTGAGAAAAACGCGTTTAAAGTTTTGAAAAAACACTTAAGGCAGTCACTGCGATAAAAGTCAAATAAAGGTACGTTACACTTACATTTTATTAATCGACGATGCCTTCTTCAAATCGATTGTTTTCTGAAGCTCGATCCGATCTCGAGCAGTTTTAGCTTCCTTAGAAGCATCAGAAGTTAGTTAATAGCTATAACTCCGTAAATGTTCTGAATTTTCAAATTTCTTTTTAGGGGCATATTCTTAAAGGTTTAAACTGTAAGAATAATAAGAAAAAAATCAATTTTTTAAAGTTCTATTATAGAATACCCCTTAATTATCTTGGATATGTTAGTTCCTGGACAAATATTATTTTATAAGACTAGGTTCAAAAGTTTTTCTTTATAGAGATACTTAGAACAGTTATATTATGGCCGATATATTATGGCTATTTTCTAGGGTAATTTGGAGTGAACTTGATATTAGAATAGTTGGCAACTGTGCTAATATATTTCTTTCACGTACATTATTTTGTTGTTTCTGTTCCCTACCAAACAACGTAGATATGGACTCGACCCAAAATTTGAAGTGAGCGACACGATATATCAGCATAATTTATAAATTAAGAGGTTTGTTTTTAGAACTCCATAATTTTTCGCTGCATATTTTCTATAGCAGTTGTATTCCGAAGAGGAGGGAGGGAGTGAAAACAAGTTTTTTGGTGAAGTTTTTGAAAACATGTTTATGGTAAATAAATACCATAAACGTTTGTCTTTATCTGGCCCGACTTCACAGAAATGTTTTAAAAAAACAATCACAGGAAAAATGTCACAAACGTGAACAACACCTTCATCTATTTACTTTTCATGGGCGAGATTTAGTTTAGTGCTATTCCTAACCCCCGATATTCATTCGGACACACAAATATATCCAGCCGCCTTATATGGGAATCGAACCCACGCCCAGATTACTCTGAACCGACAATCTAGGTCAAATCCAAATCCATCATTACCCCAGATTAATCCAAGGAAGGTATAGACCTCATGTGAGGTAATTATGGGATATTTACCCTCAGAAGATCTGGCCATACCCATAAACATCCATGTTAATTCGAATTCGAACCGAAAGCGAAGTAGTCATCTGAAAAGAACCTCGACCAATTCTTGCCACCTCTTGGAATTAAATCTGGGACGCCGGCCTGAAGAGCCATTGTATTGTATTTACAATTTTTTATTTCCTATTTTTACTACATTGCTGTTCTATGCTATCTGTATATACATAGATGTGTATACATAATATACACATATGCATATGTAAATATGCGTTCTAATAGTTCCTTGCAGATTACCTTCGTCCCTGAAACATAGTATAAAAAGGAGTAGTAGGCCGGTCGTCATGACCTACCCATAGTTAGCATTTCTTTATCCAAGTTTATAGTCTTTCGCTTAATTAAGCAAAATGTTCGAATAATGTTATTAACGATGTGTTCCTTTGAAAAGCTGTGTTATATTTATGAGTTGTTACTTAAGTTTCATGTTCGATATCCAAGAAAAAATATAAAAGCCCGTTTAACATACCTGAAGGGCTGGAGCGTTGTCCACTACACCACTTGACCGACTTACCCCCGTGTCAACACTTACCTACAACTATTTTTCGTGGACTTCCCTGTATATACATATAGACGAATATATATTATGTATTACATATTTGCACACATAATCGCACGATAAAATATTTTTTACCCAAATAGGAATTATAACTTGATGTAGGCAAGTCCCTAATACCTTACAACTATAAATGTATGGAAGAAAGTAATTCGATATGAAAAATAATTAAATTGTTTATACTATTTTGTCCAAATCCGTCTTTAAAATTCAAATCTCGAATTACGAATATATTATTTATCAATCACCTTTGTTTGTAAATTTGAATAAAATTCTTGGGACGCACTTTTTCATCATTATAATAAGAAAGTTATGGTTAATTATAAATTCCAGCCTCCCTCGTTAATATTAATTAATTAATACCGGGGTGAATCATTTCCTTTTAATTTGCACAATTCACAGAAATCAGTCGGTTGTTTGACGAGGTGTTTGTTTCTATTTAAGAGAATGAATTTAATTAGCCTGTGAAAATACGCAGTTATCGGAATATACGAAATTGCTGTATAAAGCACACATTCGAATATTTATTACTTTATTAGTATATGTTACATCCTTATTGTGCGTAAGTATACATATATTGTATACATAAGTGTATATAGACTTATGCATACATATATTATTCGAAAATCATATACTCTATGCTAGATTTTGGTTGTACACCATTAACACCTTATTTATCCTGAGGAATTTAGATTGGCTAATGTTTTCGTTTATTATCGACGATGACTTTTGACTATTATATTCGATTCAAATAATTTTGTATATTCGCTTCCAACATTTCAGTTCTGCGTCACCATTAACTGCATTAATACATTTTCCACCAAATACATTTAATTCTTTAAATAAATTGTTTCATATTTCTTTCGAAATAAATTCATAACCAACTATAAACGTGTATAACTTGAATGAAAATAAAAGTCATCGATATGACTTTAATTAAGTTACTTTTTATACATTGATGTTACATATAATAGCTCCAATTGTTGTGCGAGATAAATCCAATGTACATAGTTAAAAAAGTTAAAGGGCGAAAATAAATGCTGAACAAAATAAACACTAACTGAGTTGTCTTAGTGTAAAGTAAATATAACCTTACCCTTGATAAGCTGATACAGTTGAAAGGTCCTGGGAAAACCTGCTCGTCGAGACCTTTCCCGTGGAACATGAGTTTTCCTCTGAATAATCCAAATATACATCAACCAAGTTGCGCGTAAAGTCAAAAATAACACTTGAGGTGCACCAAACCACACGTTAGCAAAACAGCGATCAGTAACCCTAATATTACACTTAAATTACTTGTAGCGATATTAAATAAACAGTTTTAAAACCTTAAAACGGACTTTTCCGCACGTAGAACAACTCTATTTCGAAATTGAGTGGCCAAGAAAAAATAAACCAACACATAAATGCAGAATATGTGTCTTATGTGACAGTTTTACTTTTGTCAAATAGTCTACCATCGTGCTTTCTCATGACTCATGGACAGGGTGGTGTGTGTCCTATCCACCTCAAAATCAATAGATGTCGTCTGGTAGACGTCCCTAATCAGAATCAGTCGAAACCCGATCGATCCGACACGATTTAATTGAGTGATCGTGCTAACAAAAACAATTTCTCAAATAGTCCACCGTTGTGCTTTCTCATCACCCATGAACATGGTAAAGTGTGTTCTATCCACCTCAAAATCAATAGGTGTCGTCTGGGAGACGTCCCCGATCAGAATCAGTCACAACCCGATCGATCCTACACGATTTAGTTGAATTATCGTGTTAAAAATAAATGCCGATAACGACACATACACAGCAAAAATTGTTTTAAATTTTTAAACCACGATTACATTACTTTTCCGAAGTGCAGAAAAGTAAAATCATCAATTGTCATTCAGCTTTCTTTCCGGTTCTTTTTCTCTTGGTTCTTTTTATTTCTAAAAAACATATGAAAAAAGGCGGATTTAACTGTAAATTATAAATTACAAAAATACAATGAAAACCAAACAATTGGTCTGTCGCATTTCACTGGGTAGTCAAATAATAAGTTTTTTTTTTATAAAATACGGTAACAAACTACAATCTTTGTAGGTATTACCCAAAATTGAAATGTGATACAAAGAGTGTGTAAAAATTACACTAAATAATTTTCAGTTTTATTATTTTGTTATTCATCTAATTGTAAGGATGAATTTTTATGTATAATTTTATAGCGTAAATATTCATAATTAGGTAGTAGCACAATAAAACCAAACACTTACCGTCTGGATTTATTGTGACACATTGCTTGGTGACTGTTAACAATTTTCTATTATACTTAATCAAAGTAACTCAGTGGAAAGATAGACTTTCTAATGAAAAGTCGAAATTCGTGTTTTAATGAAATGAATTAGTTCACCAAATGGTAAATTGAATGTATTAGTTAATGGTTTCTCTTCCTTTTTTGCAACTGTTTTTTTGGGACAACATTGATATATTCCCTCATCGAATGCAGGTAAAGGAGAAATGCCTAAGTTCCCACTTTATTAGATACCCACTTTTATTACCATTATAGAAAACAGTTTAATGGTGAAACATATTTTTATACTTTTAATTAGAATTGCGTAAATATAAGGCGAGTTTTGTTCATGAGATTAATTGCGGTGAAATAATACACGAATCGGTTTTGCAAGTAGCATAAATTTAGCTCGAAGACTTTATTGTTATAACTGCATTTTCAAATATTACAATACAATATATATGATTTTGATAAGCTGACTCAATGCTGATTCTTCTTATTTTTATCTCAGCTCGATAAATATGGTTTATAACATTTATGTTATGAATTGAATAATAATACATAGGCAAAAAATATAATATACGAGGGACATCACTCCTCCCCCTTTAGAACGGACCATGGGCACTTGTAGGAGCCATTGGGACGTCTTCAATTGGAATTTGGGAATTCTTCCTGCTTCGTGAGATTCTCCGTGTAAGAGCTATTATTTTCTTGCGCCATATTATCCATATTAATATGAGGCAGATAATGGCGAATAAAATAAACAGGATTATCCATAATAACCCAGATTGATCCTCAGGGATTGCCTCAATGTGATTAACAGAGGATAGGTGCTGACTAGATTCGATTATCCTATTAATATCTTCAAAATGGATAGGATTTAATTTTAGAATGTGTGGTGTTTGATTTGAGGTATTGGCAGTATCAGGCAATGGTGGCAATAAAATTCCTGTTCCTACGTTGGTAATCGAATCAGAAGATAATGGGAACGGTTTATCGTTGATCCACATTTTACAATCATTATTAATGGTAATCAGGGTTGGAGAGTTTCTTCTCTCGGCTCCATTAGTGTCGCATTGGGATCTAATGATAGTGTTGCTCAAAGGAATCAAGAGTATTTGATTTGACGTAACTTGTGTCGTGATAGGTTGTATGATCCTGGTTTTGGCAAATTGACAATTTGATGGCTGTTGACCATGGACGATTGCGGAAATACAATCCTCTTCAATAGGTTCTGGTTTCTCGTTACATATGTAATATCTTTCTACTAAGGGACATTCTTCATCTAAGTATTTTTGACTTATTTCGCCAAGCATTATTACAGGTTTGGGAGGAATTAAGGTAAGGTTAGCTTGGGGAATCGGATAAAGTTTGTATAGGAATATATTTTCATTTGAGAACAATGGCATAGTTACTATGAAATTAAACTTTGGATATTTAAAGAACACTTCTTGGTGCATTAATTTAAAATATGAAAGATCACTTTCTAATTCTAGTAGTTCAGATTTCTGATAAAGTTGAGAGAGTGTTTTCTTCATAAATTTTACCTCGTTAAGGGTAATAATGGGATTATAAACTGTTCTAAGAGCAGCAAAGGAAATTGCTATATATATTTCATCTATTAAAGTTAAGAGAGAATTACCATTATTTATGATTTGCTGACTAAGGAATCTAGTATTTTCAAGACGAAAATCATTTTTTAATTCTTGAATTTGGAGCGCAATTCTGTTCTGATTAGTAGATAAAGTAGATATTGTTTCGTTAAAGGTTTTCAAAAGTGGTTGCAGAATAGAGATTTGTAGATTCATTTGAGTCTCAATATTATGTTGGTTTTTATCTAGAATTCTGATGTGTTCAATTATTTCAGATTTGTCATCTTCCGTTAGAGTACCGAAGAGATATTTTGATATTTTACCTATACCATCTATAAGTCCTCTTTTATGGATTCTATTAGGGATTAGAGGTTCTAATTTTAATGTAATTTTATTTAATGTGTAGCCTACATGTAGAAAAGATTCGTCAGAACTTATTGTTGTCAGGTTGTTGTAAGATTCATATAGTTTTGTTAAATAGTCCGAAATTATTGAAATGTCAATTTGATATAGGAATTTATGATTTGATTCTATTAGTCTTACGGGTCCTAGTTGAATGGGTAAGATCGGGTTCGTTATTGGGGATCGAACGTGGGGTTGTCTCCCTGGTTCAATGTCACTCGTAAACTGAATACGGTGAGTAGGAATAAGGTCTTCAATGTCGTCTTCATCTTCAACCTGCGGCGAAGAAGAATCTTTTAGTTTCTTTCTAGGTTTTTTGATAATATTTTTATGATAGGTGCCTAATTTTGTGGTTGCTAAATGATCTTTATCGGAAATTACTTGGGTTTCTTTATAAATAGGTTTTGTTTTTGAGGTAAACTTATCTTTGGTTTTTAGATAAACTGTCTCATCAGCTTGACATTTTACGGGTTCGTCACGTTCCTTATTTAATTTCGAAATAGTTTTGTCTTTATTTTCGGACATACGTTGTTTAAGGTTATCATACAATTTCTGGGAGATGTCTTTTTGCTCACTGATATAATCGTTTAGAATTTCGGCTTCATTAATGTCATATGGAATTTTTCGTCTATCTACGAATATAATTTCTAAAGGTGTCAATTTTGTAACCGAATGAATGGAATTATTGTAGCCAATAATTGCTAGTTTGATAATTTGTGTCAGGTCTTTGTTTGGGTGTTCTAGTTTGACGCAACGTATTAAATCGAGAAGGGTAGAGTGGAAATGCTCTACAGGTGCATTAGAATTTGAGTTTTTGGGAGTTGTTATATGAAATTCTATTTGATGTAAATTATAAAATTCTTTAAATAAGTTGTAATCAAATTCTTTACCGTTGTCCGTTACAATTTTATTAGGGATGCCATAGTGTGAAATAAACGTAAGCAGGGCTTCGTAAGTGTCAATAGAGTTTTTAGTTTTAATATGGTGGGCTTGACCTAATTTGGAAAAAGGGTCTAGAACTGTTAGAAATATTTTGGATTCCGCAAAAAATAGATCCATGTGTACAATTTCAAATGGTCTTTTAGGAGTTGGTGTTACTTGAAATTTAATATGTTGTGGGTGTCTTTCGTATTTTGCCTTTTGACATGTTCTACATGAGTTTACGTAATTAGTAACATCGTTAACTAGGTTTGGCCAGTAATATCTTCGAAGAAGTGATGTTTTAACTTCGGTGATTCCTCGATGACCAGTTTTTCCTTCGTGGTAGTATTTTACCTTTTCATTTTGTTCTTCTATGTTACTTACATCGTCAACGAATTTTCGTGAGATGCACAATTTTAAATTAGTGAATTTTTGTTGAAGGATACGAATTAGTTTTTTCTCTATTTCTGGTTTCTTAAAGTACAGGCAATAAGTGAATTTAGGTGAAATTAAGGATTTAAATAATTTGACAATATCTTCATCAGGGGCTGTTGTTCTAAGGGTTACTAGGTGACGGATCTTTGTTTCAAATGGATTTTAGGATATTGCTGAGTCTATAATTGTGTTATGTGATTTTTGGATTATAATCTGATGATTATATTGGTTGAGGCAATTTTCAGTATAAGGTATTTCCTGAATTGGGTTTCATTAGCGGAGTGTTGGGTTTCTGCGTCATCTGGTGGATTAGGTAGAGTTATTTCAATATCTTCAAATATTTTTTCAATCGTAGGCGTGTCTATTAATCTTTCTCCAATTTCATCTCCTATTAACGATACAAAGTCGTCTATATCGTCAATCTTATCTCCTGGGTTGGTCATTAAATCGATTGGATTTGCATCGAATTTTATTCTCGAAAGGCAGTCCGCATTGGTGTTATGTTTTCCCTTTTTGTATTGTATTTGATAATCACATTCTTCAAGTCGGAGTCGCCACCTTACTAATCGACTATTGGGTTCCTTTAAATTGAATAACCATTGTAAAGGTTTGTGATCGGTTTGAATAATGAATTGCTTACCGAAGATGTAGGGTCGAAAGTATTTACATGCCCATACAACTGCTAGGAGTTCTTTCTCGATGGTGCTGTAATTAATCTCAGCAGGATTTAGGGTACGTGAGGCGTAACTAATCGGATGGTCATTTTGACTAAGAACAGCACCTATAGCGTAATTGGAAGCATCTGTTGTAATGGTGAATTGTTTCTCAAAGTCCGGGAATGCTAGAATCGGATCATTGCATAATAGGGTTTTATAATATTCGAATGTACTAACGAATTCCGGGGTGTGAATTACCTTTTCTCCTTTTTTTAAACATTTAGTGAAAGGTTTGGTTATTTTGGAAAAGTTATTGATGAAACGTCGGTAGTAACCTAAGAGACCTAGAAAACTTTTAATATCTCGATGAGTTTGTGGAATCGGAAAATGTTTGATAGCTTCAATTTTCTTTGGGTTCGGTTTTACGCCATTAGGAGTTACTACGTGTCCTAGAAATTCGACGGATTTGGACATAAATTCTGACTTGTCAAGTTGGATTTTAAGATTATGACGGCGAAAAGCTTCGAAAACTTTATGGAGGTTTAAGATATGTTCTTGTAACGATGTTGAGAAGATGATGACATCGTCCATATAAACAAGGCATATCTTATTCTGCAAGTCTTTAAGGACATTATCCATAACTCTCTGGAAGGTACTTGGGGCATTTTTAAGACCGAAGGGCATCCTTAAAAATTCGTAATGCCCTTGTTCAACGCTGAAGGCAGTTTTTTCGACTGAATTGGGGTGAACCTCGATTTGATGAAATCCGCTAGCTAGATCAAGTGTGGTAAAATAATTGCATCTCCCTAACTTATCCAATATATCCGTTATATTGGGCAGTGGATATCGATCTTCAATTGTTTTGTCATTTAATTTGCGGTAGTCAACAACAAGTCTCCATTTCTGGATTCCTGAAGCGTCCTTCTTTTTTGGTACTACCCAGATTGGTGAAGACCATGGGCTAATACTTGGCCTAATCATGTTGTCGTCCAACATTTTTTCAATTTGATTGCGCACTTCCGTTTTGTGCACATAGGGAAACCTATACGATTTGACATAAATAGGGTTTTCATCTTTTGTTCGAATTTCGTGTTTTACCGAATTATGAAAAGTTAAAAGATCACCGGGTTTTAAAAAGATATCTTGAAATTTGTTACAAATATTTAGAAGACCTTGTCTTTCTTCCAAATTTAGATGATCTAAACGAAGTAAACCTTCGATATTGGTTTTGATACTATCAGAATCAGGGGATTTAATTTTATAATCGAAAGAATCATAATTTTCAAAAAATGGTTCGACAAAGAGTGGTTCTTCAAATTCAGCGGTTTGTATTTCTTGGGACATATTATAGATTTCAACTGGGGCATAACCATTATGACATGTACTTACAGAAGCTGGAATGAAAAGATCGTTGGTCGATTGATAAGGGATGTAAATATCACCATCGAGAGCATTTACTGGAATTTCTTTGATTAGAACTTCATGAGCATTTATTGAATATCGTTTTGAAGTATCATTTGGATGTCTATAATATATCGGAATATTTATTGATTTGTCGAGATTACATAAGGATTGCTCGGAAAAATTAATTGATAATTGGAAATTTTGTAGATCGTTAAATCCTATTAAACCATCATAATAATCATGGAAGTCATGAAGAATAACGTTTATAAGTTTATCAGAGTTAAACTCTTCAAAAATCGGAATATCTGCTTTATATCGTGCAGTGGTAGTGCCTACACAAGTTTTTAATTCTGTTTTGTCAATGAAGATACATGAGGGGTCATACATATTTTTCGATTATCGAAGGACGAATTATTGACGATGCGCAACCTGTGTCTATCAATAATTTCATCGGTGGGTTTTGAATAATTATGTATGGTAATGGGCAAGCTTGTTTTAACGCATTTATTTCATTAGGTGGTGGTTTGCTTTCCTCGGTTTTTAGGTAGGGTTGTTCGAATCCATAGCCATATGAAAATTTGATGTTGGTTGACCTTGTACATCTTCATCATAGTATTCCTGAATTGGATGTTCAAAGACTTCGGGAAGACTTCTTTCCATATTTGAGTAGTCGTACATTTCTTGCGTTTGTTCTTCATATTGATATCCTTCTTGGGAATTTGTTGGGTCTTCTTCCAAATTATGTATTTCTTCTGCTATCCAGTTTCTTGATGCAGCAGGTTGAAACGTATTATATCGTGGTGCTGTCGTTTTGGAAGTTGTCGACATTGGTGTTGGTTTATAAGATGGAACTATACCTTTAGGTTTGAAAGCATTTTGTTGCTGTGGTGGTTTTCCAAAAACTCTATTGTTCGTGAAAAATTTTTGTGGAGGTAATTGTCTTGGTTGAACGTTTATCGGTTGTGATGGGAAAGTCTGCTTTAAAGCTTGCGTTTGGAAATTTTGACGTTTAAATTGATTTGGTATTTGGTTATAATTTTGAGAATAACCTACAGTAGGACTTGGCATTGCATTATATTGGGGTTGTTTAATTTGAAATGGTGGTATCGTTGGTTTTTGATAATCAGATTTGTTTGAGAATACTGGATTTTGAAAAGATTTACTATAGTTAGAAAAATTTTCTTCCTCATTAATTTTATTAATAGCTGTTTCTAAGGAATCTACTTGTTGTACTCTTATCATGAATTGTAACATTGGACTCAAAGATCTGGTAAATGTGTCTAATGCCATTTGTTCGTAATGTTTAGAGTAAAATTCTTTTTCGGGATAAGTTTTATTTGAATGAATTAATTTACTCATTAAGAGACTGCGGAGCTCTTGACATCGTAATCCAAAACTATGATAATTTTCGTTTCTCGATATTTTTAAATTTAAAAGATCTTGCTCTAAACATCTTATATCTCTCTGATCACCAAAGTTGACTCTTAAAATTTCTTTAATTTGCAACCAATTCTGAATTTCTATCCGTGAACCAACTAACATCTGCGCTTTACCCACTAATTTACTTAAAATTGCTTGATGCATAAAGGTATTTAATGCATCTCTATCCGCATTAAAAAAATGGTTTATTAAATTATCGCAAGAGTTGATGAATGTATTTAATCCAAAAGGATTTCCGTCATATTTTGGGATGTTATCTATATATAGCCTTAATAGTTGATAGTCTACGCTAGGAATAGATGTATGTGTTTCTCTAGTAGTCATTTTATTAGTTTTTGAAATATTCAAATTTTCTAAGGAATTTAATTAAATTAGATAAATCTGAAATTTTGAAAATTTAAAATTTAAAGCAATGTATAAAATAATTATATGACACTGTGTGAGAGAATTTATTAAATTAAATAAATTAACTAATTCTTATTAAAACTAATTTGAAAAATTAATATTGGAAATTAAATAAACTAAAATTTCTTAACCTACGTATTCTCGTTGAATAGCGAGCCTATTGTTCTCAAAGAATTTTCAGAGAAAATAGGTGGAGTTATAACAATGGTCAGGAGCGAAAATAATGCTTGACTTACTTTTTGTTGTCTTGTCTGCACTATCTTCTTGATAAACTTGTTCGATCAATTGGACAGCTCAGCCTGTTGTGGAAAAATGATTCTTGCCTTCGAAGATGAACTTCTAATTAACGGTCACTCTTGATGTGTTAATTGACAGTCTATCACTTTTTCTACGCGGGATCGCGGCGTCTTCAACTTAGAAAAGTTTATTCGAATCACTCACGAATTTCAGAGGTTCAAACGACACTATATCCCATCCTCATCGCCAGTTTTGTTCATGAGATTAATTGAGGTGAAATAATACACGAATCGGTTTTGTAAGTAGCATAAATTTAGCTCGGAGACTTTATTGTTATAACTGCATTTTCAAATATTACAATACAATATATATGATTTTGATAAGCTGACTCAATGCTGATTCTTCTTATTTTTATCTCAGCTCGATAAATATGGTTTACAACATTTATGTTATGAATTGAATAATAATACATAGGCAAAAAATATAATATACGAGGGACATCACTAGCGTATTTAGATCACTTAATATTCATAGAGTTCCCCCGTACATCACAGTGTGTTGATTCACGTGTGGTTTCGTGGAGGGCGCGCACGATTATAATGGACGACGACAACTGCATGTGAATTGTAAACATTTGAAGTAAATTAAGACCATCGTAATGAATAATAGGTTTTATGACGGTTTAATATATGATACGAGTAAGCAAATCACAATAATATTGCGCCGCCTCCTCGCTCATATCGAAGGCACCTCCGGAGCATACCTTTAGAGGCTTCGGATCAAAAAACAAAAGTTACCATGTTGTTCACAAGGGTCGATTTACTATTTTGATATTGTCAAAATGCTGAAATTCGAACAAAAAGCATTTTGTACATCGATCTAAAAATTTCGTGACACGAAAACAGCCGTTTAGTAAATAGAGAGAGAGAAGTACAGTACTACAATACAGGAAGTATTGTAGTATATACTCGTATTAATATTAGCTATCTGCGCAGTGTGAAGTGAAAGTTATTTGATAAGAAAAAGTGGCTCTCGTGCGGAAAACTGGAAAATTCATTTTCTCGAAAACTGTATCCGAGCGGATGAAACTGTCTCCATTCCAGCCAGATTCGTCTCCAGCATCCTCGAAAATAGAGGGGTAGGAAAAATTTGGTGGATATTTCCAAGGGTTCACACTTGTAAATAATTACCTTACTTTTTTCTATTATTGAGTTTCCAGTTTCCATTATTAGTATTGGTAATTAGAAAAACAAAATCAGTTGAATGATAAAATTTACTTTTATATAATTATTTCAACACAATTTTATACAATTATTTAATACAATTATTACGTTTTTAAAATTACTTAAAATTATTTATTTATTTACTTAAAATAAATTATGCAGTGGCATCAGAAGAAGAATCAGGTATGAGAATAATGAACTGCTGCTACTTTAAGTGAAACATAATTTATAAGCATTTTCAAGAAATATTCGAATACATGGGAGATGATGGGAGTACACAGAATATATATTGCAAGTTATTGTAGTTTTTAGTCTCTACACAAGCGATTGTAGTCATTATTGAGAATGTGATGTGTAAACCAAGATCAATCAGAAAACATCACGCGCGAAAGAATGTACGTTTATCATTGCAACTGCTAGCCGACTATGGCCCACTGGTTCATTTCGTGTAAAACCATCTATTTTTCGATTGAATGGTACAATTCTGGCATGCAATCATTGCTGAATTCTTACATAGGTGTACATGCTATATCCTACTGAATTTATATACATATGGATACCTATTCAATGACAGACATAAGGTGGGTTGGGTTTCCTTTATACATAAGAAATTTGTTTTCATGTTTTATACTGTTAGGTCGAGCAAATAGTAAAAAAGTGCCAAATAAAATAAGCAACACAAACTAAACTAGTAAATACTAAAAACAACTTGCAATGAATATATTTCTGTCGTTTTCATAAAGTACATTTATTATATTTTTCAAAACCATAATAGGTACTTTAATGCACCTGTAAATTCATATTTCAATAGCAATACCTATAATCATTAAAAGGTTATTTCTTATCTGAATATGAACTCGAAACGGAATATTAAGTAAGTAAACTGATAAGAAATACTAATTGTAAGTACAAAAACTAAAATTGATGTAATTAGATATATTACGTATGTATAAGGAGTACCGAAAATTAAACTTTAATTTCACAATAAATACCATTTTTCCTCAATGTTTCCTTACTTATTAAAAGAATGAATCTCTGAATATTAAAAAATTATGCCAGGTTTATAATGGGAAGGTTTAAGAATAGAATCTCAAAATTTAATGAAATAAATATTATATTAGATGTGATATCAATATGATATATAATTTATGCAATATAAACATGTACGATAAACTATAGATATATTTATGAATATATGTACATATATTTAAAACTAAAGTATACTCTTCAGTTATATATAAATAGCATTCATATCTTCACGTCATTTATTAATATGTAGTGTTTAAAAAA
This sequence comes from Rosalia funebris, assembly GCA_037954035.1. Taxonomy (NCBI): domain Eukaryota; kingdom Metazoa; phylum Arthropoda; class Insecta; order Coleoptera; family Cerambycidae; genus Rosalia; species Rosalia funebris. The sequence goes on from JAZFAV010000033.1 coordinate 2,774,540, forward strand.
AATACATTAATTTTAATCCAAACCAGTTCATGTTTGATGTCTAGGATACACTCAGGCAAAGCTGTAATTTTGTCATTGTTTTTGTACCCAGCAGGTGGACGAGCATTATTCACTAACAGTTGAATGTTTTATGAGAAATTAGCATCTCGATATAGTTAAAAATTATTATTCCTTATTAATATAATTAATAATTGATTGAATCTTTTGAATCACCAACAGGTTGATGGTCTTTAAATTATCACTAGCTATTAGGCCTTCCTAAGAAATATTGTATAATGTTTCCCTGAAAACACTTGAATACTTGGAGTATTTGATACAAGTTTTATAATTGAGATGTTTAGTGAAAAGCTCATATCCATTTTTGTAGTCCTATCAAATCTCATCATTCCACGTATTCAAGTGTAATAAATATAAGAAGTGGTTCTGATAAAAGTGACTATATATGTGTAAATTATTTAATAATGAAAATATAACATTCATTAGTATGAATAATCAAAGATTAATAAGTATGAATAATCAAAGATTTTCTGTCTAAGTCTATTGGAGTTTGGGTATGATTCCCTGCTCTGGGATAATTAATACCCGTTTCAAGATTGGTTGTGACTGAAATTCACTTTTGCTGCAGGGTAACCTTTATTTTATTTAGCATATTTATAGTCGTTACAGTTTTATAACCTATTTTATATGAAATTGAATTATGAAGCATAATACATTTTCACCAAAATAATTTTGGGACCAGTTCTGGGGACTTGTTAGAATTCAGTGTGAAAATAAGACAGAAAATAATAGGCATGCGATTTTCAATAAAACCGGAAACATTGAATATTCATTTAATATATCATTTTCCAACAAAATTAACAAAATCTATAAGGTTTAGGCAATATTTTTTTGTTACCTAACCTTTTTGAAAATTAATATGCAGTACATACATAATTCAGAGTGAATATATAATTTAAAAATTAATGATACGTTATATTGCATAAATATTTGAAACATTCTCTTTTCAAAAAACTAGTATAGTGCGTACCCTGTGAGAACCCGTCTAGTAATACGAAGGTTTCCAAGAAATATTGTAGAGGATAAATACTGCCAAATATTTTATATCCATATTCCTGAGACTGATCAACACCAGGTTTAGCGACATATTCTTTTAATATTATCGAGCTGAGATGACTTTCAGCAAAAGTGGAAAAAATTCTAATGTTTTTAACTCATCATTTTCCAGCTATTCCAATGATAGAACTTACCTATTTCCAAAATTGCTCCTCCAAAAGTCGGCAGCGTCCGATTTTGTAATTCGAAACAAGTCTCCAGCAAACACACCGTTAGGGAATAAAGCCTTAAGTTCACTTAACATATGACTAAACACTAAACTAAGTTTCGTTAAGTTCCTTCTGTAATGCGAATTTTCATCGAACATTTTTTCCTTACCCTCTTTGAACAATTTAATAGCCTGTTTACACTTCCGCATTAAGTTAATTATAAATATATTAAAGTGTTCAATAGAATGTAATGCCGCCATGTTATCTTCATATTTCGAATAAATAAGTCTTAATCTCTGGTAAGTGTCCGGCAAAATATCTAAAATAAAAGGGGGCGAATTTTTTAAATTCATTTTTTGATGTTGACATAACTTCACAACTTTGTCCATCAACTTCCATGTTTTATCCAATGTTCTTTTATCCGTTGCATATTTTGGATGTGTAACTACATCTGAAAATGCGCCCTGTAACTTGGAAAATATTGTAGACAAATTTTTATGTTGGACAGGACGATTTCGACCTGCCATTTTGATGTGCGGTTTATCTATATTTTAACAGAAACTGGTTACACCATGGAATATAATGTTTATAAAAACCATTTTATTTCACATTATACTAAACATCACTTCATTTAATTGTCCCTGCAATAAACATCGATAGCCGAAATTATTACATTCACGGTTGTCATTTTCTCGCACTGATCTGAAGTTTGATAATTTAAGAAGACGCGTTTACAGGACCTGACTATGGGAAATGTCAGAGAAATGCATAAATTATTAGTTTTCACCAAATTTTAATTATCATTACTTGATTAATAGGATATTGTATAGAAATATTTAGGTATCAATTTATTTATTGTGTTCATTACATAAAAGCAAAGAGATAGTATAAGTACTAGTGTAGATATTATTTCGTAGGTAATGAAGCACTTAAGACATCTGTTAGTTCAACCCTGTGTATTAGTAAATAATTTCAGTGTCACCAATTTATAATCAACAAATATTCTGTTATCAAGTGGTGCCAAACATAAGTAAATAAAAATTACTAAATTAAAGGATTAACATCATTCACATGTTTCAATTTATGTCGACATGACTTCTTGATTTCTTCAAACCACAGACTACCTTCAGACTAATAACTTCATAGGACAAATCACATTGTTCTTTCTGACTCTCTCATACACAAGTATTGTTTGGCCAGGTAGTGTCGGATTCGTATACGCCTACCGACTAAAAACCCCCCGCTATCCTATCAGTGTGATGCTGAAAAGGAACTGCTCTCACTTTGCTTCTCTCCGGCATATCAATCAGGATACTTACTCATTCCCCACTTCCCTTTCCTCCTTCTCTTTCTCCTTCATGATGGACGTTACCATTTGCTCCACCACTGTCCATCTTTCTCTGCTCTCGAGCATGATTGGGATCATGTTGTCCGCAATGATAGCATGTCCTATATTTTGCTCTGCAGCTCTCCAGCTCTCCTTTCTCCTGTCCACCTTTTGCAGCTGAACACTGTGTGGCCGGCATCATCGACCTCTCCGCAGGACCACCACTCTCTGCTTTCGCGTTTGCCTATATTCAATAGGTAGTCCGCGAAACAGCCGTGCCCAGTAAGGACCTGGGTTAAGTAATACCCGACATCGCCATGTGCCCTTTCTCACCATGGCCTTATGTCCGGGATTAGCACCCTCGTCCATCTCCCATCTCTCCTGCCAGTGTTCCCATAGGCTCTCCCTTGCTGCACCTCTATCAGCGCCTCCGTACACCTCCCATCTCTCCCTTGCCAGAAGATTGATGGGTGGTATACAGGCTATCACCAGCGTTGCCGCTGCCGATACGGTTCTGTGTGCACTACAAACTCTTAGCGCTGTTCTTCTCGGGACTTTGCTGAGCTCTTTCCTCCACTTGTCTCTTCTCAATATATCTACCCACACCAGGGCAGCATACAGTAAGATCGACTGCACCACCCCGCTGAGGACTCTCCTCTTTGACGCCCTGGGGCCCTTGATGTTTGACATCAAGCGACCAAGGCCCGAAACAGTTTTGCCCGCCCTGTCCAGCGTCTATTTGATATGTTCCCTAAACGACAGAGAACTATCAATCCAGACTCCCAGGTACTTAATACTCTGCTTCGGCACGATTTCGGTATTCCCTACTTGAAACGTAATGCACAGAAGCTTTCTCCTCCTTGTCAGGAGGATTGCCTCCGTTCTTTCCAACGCCAGAGTCAGTTCCCTCTCTTCAACCCATCCTTTGATCCTCTCGATAGTGAGGTTGGCGTTTTCCCTCACGTCGATGTCACTTCTTCCGGTAACGACCACCGCGACATCATCAGCGTAGCCCAAGACCCTCACTCCTTCGGGCACTCAGAGTCTAAATACCCCATCAAACATAATGTTCCATAGGGTAGGACCCATAACCGACCCCTGTGGCACTCCACACGAGATTCTCCTCCTCTCGCTACCATCCCCGGCCATCAATATCAGGCCTCTGCAGGACAGATAGCTGGCGATCATGTTTACAACATACGGTGCTATTTCTAGCTCCCGCAGCCTCTTGATCTTTCCCCATGAGGCCGAATGGAACGCATTTTTCACGTCCAAAGTGATCAACGCGCACAAATTCTTGGAATCCCACGCTTCATGTGCAATGGTTTTTATGACCATGACAGCATCCACCGTAGATCTCCCCGCCCTGAACCCGTACTGGTTCTCCGACAGGCCTCCCTCTCTCCAGCTCTCTCTCCAGAGTTTCCCCAACACATCGATCAGACATATCGGTCTGAAAGATGTGGGGTCCTCCACCGGCTTCTTCGCCTTGAGAATTAGAACTAGCCTGGCCATCTTCCATCCTCGGGAAAGTCGTCGCTCCTCATGACGTAATTCATGATTCGCAGCACCTCCACAGGATATCCCTCCACCACGGCTTTTAGGATATCGGGGGGGGGGGGCGGGGGATACCGTCCAGACCAGGCGCCTTGCCATTTTAATCTTGGCACAAGCCCTTAGCAGTTCCTCCTCCGTAAGCGGATCGAGATCTGCTCCTGGTTGGCGTTCCCATTCTTCCATCGGTTTCACGCGGAAGAGCGCGTCCACCGCATCTTTCATCTTTTCTAGAGGAATCTCCTGCTGATGACTATTCGTCCTCTTCACCACCAGTTTGTACCCGTTACCCCAGACATCTTTATCTATGTCGGCGCACAACTCGTCCCACTTTCTCCTCTTCTCTGCCTTGATAGCGTCCCTCAGGTTTTTCTTTTCAGCCTTATACGCTACCTCCGCCTCTCCCTGTTCATTAGGGTTCCAGGTTCGTCTGGCCCTGTCCCTGATATATTGCCTTGGTGCGGCAACGCACTTCTTCCTTTTAGCAGAGATCTCCTCTGTCCACCAATATATCCTCGGGGACTGCCTGCTTCTCCATTTTCTGGACATGGATGCGTCACACGCCCTCGTGACGCTTTCAACCAAAGATTTGAGATCCCTGATCCTCCCATTTTCTCTTTGGCTGTCCATGACCCCACAGAAACTAACCCTGTCCCAGCTGTTTAGCTTCCAACCTCTGTTCCTGGTCACGCTAAGCGTCTGACCCGCACGTTCCCCGACCTCAAAAAGGATGTATTTATGGTCGCTGAGTGTTTCCTTGTCAGATACACTCCATCGCATCACTTTGGCTGCTACACCTGTCGTAGCGAACATTACGTCCGGGTTCGACGTCCATCTCCCCCTTTCGAAAGTTGGCTGTGCCCCTCGATTTAACACGAACAGATTCAGCCTTGCTACCCACTCCAGTACAAGGTTCCCCCTGGCATTTGGAACTCTCCCCCCCCCATTCGGGGGCTCTGACGTTGAAGTCGCCCGCGATGATGCAGTCATCATCACCGCGCCTGCCACCAATTCGCCACCAATTCCTCCAAACTATCCAGCGAAACCCGAAGTTCCTCTAGCCTTCCATTTGGAGAAAAATAGCAGCTACACAGGATGATCCCGCCTACCTTAACCCACGGACCATGGCCTGAACCAACAACGACGAACCCTGAGTTCGCCACCATAATGACAGCATCCACCTCCTTCGTGACGTGCCACCCCTTCCCCCAGGTCATTTTGACGTTGGGCTCGCTGATGATGGCCACATCCACCCTCTCTTCCCTCATCGTCACCCAGAGTAAGTCCTGGGCCGCCCGGCACCTATTTAAGTTGACCTGGATGACCCTGAACGTTCTAGCGATCCCTTTCCCTTCCTCTGTCCCTCTTCGGTCTTGACTCTTTGCTTACACTTAGCCGGGTCGGCCCTGTGGCCCTCCTTTTTGCAAATAGGGCAGAAAGTTGCATTTTTGCATTCCGCCACCTTGTGTCCCTCTTGTCCACACCTGAGGCACAGCCTCCTCCTATCCACCCCTCTGCATTTTGCCACGAAGTGGTCGGTGCTCTAGTATCTCACGCATTTCGTCTGGAAGGGTCTGGCTTTTACCCTACACCTTCCCCCGCCTATACGTATTCTCCCTTTGTCTAGGAGCTTTTTAGTCCCCGCCTTGTTGACCTCTAGCACAGCTACCTGACTGTCTGCCGGACCCAAGACAGCCCCTTAATGGGCACGTTGAAGAGACAACTTATTTGTGAAAATAGACATACTTGACTATCACGTCCACTGGAGACATCTGCTCGACATCGTGTTTTTCAAATTTTATTCGTCTTTGCACATTGGCGAAAATTTATCTAATTCGATTTTCTTTCAAAGTTCAGATGCGTTTTAATATATCGCCTTACTGGGCACATTGAAGTGACAACTTCATTGTGAAAATAGATGTACTTGACTATCACGTCCACTGGAGACATCTTCTTTACATCGTGTTTTTCAGATTTTATTCGTCTTTGAACATAGTCGAAAATTCATCTAATTCGATTTTTTCAAAATCCAATTGCGTTTTAAAATAGTTATTGGCACATTGTTCAATATTGTATCGAATTTTATCAGCCGCAAAAAGATATATCTTAGAGTTGTTTTCAGAGTTAATACGTTTTAAACTGAATTCATCTTAATTAATTTTTATAAAATGTTGTCGCTCGTACAACGAAGTATCGTGTGTTTATTTCTGTGTTTTTGGGTTTGCATCCTAATTACATTTGTGTATGTGGATGGATAGCGCCAATATGAAATACAAGACCTGCCGAATTTAAGCATCGTGGCTAAACACCATTTGCACCAGCAAATATTTTTGCAAAGAGGACTAGAGCCCTCGAGTTCCTGTTTGCCGATACGAGGGTGGAAATAGCCATCTTTAAGGACGAAAATAGCGAGACTAGAAGTGAACAGGGGGAAAGAGGGAAACCGTCAGAGATCGCCCAAAAGGAGCGAAGAATTAGGCCACCAAGAACGTATGCTATCCTGATAAAGATGCCCAATACAAGTTATGTGAACATACTTAAGGCAGTGAGGCAGATCGTAAATCCGGATAACATCGGTGTGGACGTACACAACATGAAGAAGACTCAGGGCTGGCGATCTTCTACTAACGGTGCAGAATGGAGCAGACAAGCTAGAAGCACTAAAAAATGAGATAGTAAACAAGGTCCCAGAGGCAACTGCAACCCGTATTACTAACAAGAAAGTACTCTACATTCAAAACCTAGATGAAGCCACTACTGTTGAAGAAGTAAGGAATGCTATAGGCACTAAGCTGGAAAATTTGATGTCCGGGCCCTCCGGCCAACATTCGCCAACAGACAAAAATTAACGGTGGTCACCCCGGAACTGGAAGCGAGCAAACTATTAGAAATAGGCAAGCTGGACATCGAGTGGATTAAATGTCGAATACTTGAGCGAAAAGAGGACAAAAAGTGCTTCAGGTGTTGGGGGTACGAATACACCAAGATGCAATGTAAGAGACCCGACGAGGAGGAGCGTGTTTGAAGTGTGGCCAGGAAGGACACAAAGCAGCAGAATGCAAAAATAACGCGTACTGCGTCCATCGTAACGTGGAAGGGCACCAGTCCAGCAGCCCTAAGTGTCCAACCAATAGCCAGCAGAGAAAATCGGATACCCCTAGACCGTCGGGGAACGGAAACAGCTAACATTAAGCTGCTACAAATAAACGCATTCCGAAGCCGGCCGGCCCATGATATGGCGCTGGCAACCGCATCTAAGATAGGGACTCAGATAATCCTAATGAGCGAACCAAACCAAAACGTCGTACGCAATAGGAGCGATTAGATATGCGATGGAGACCTGGACACGGCCATAAAAGTTATGAACAGCAACATTATAATAAAGCGACAGGACCAAGGACACAGCTTCTCATACGTGGCAACGAACGTATGCACTATATATAGTTGCTACTCATCCAGAAACAAAGATATAGAAGACCTACAGGAGATTATGTCCGGGGTGGAAACTAACATTAGGCTCCACAATGAAAAGGCGATAAGCACTAGCAACTTTAACGCAAAATCCCCACAGTGGGGTATGGACGAAACGGACAGAAGAGAGGAAATGGTTACGGAATGGATCGCGAAAAACGACCTAGTCATCGCTAACCACTGCACTGCAGGTGGCAATGCGCCCACCTTCCGTAGGGAAGAATCATCCTCTATCTTCGACCTTACTATCGTGACGGCAGACCTAAGCAACAAAATTGGTATGTAGGAACTTCTAGAAACAGGGTTGCTGAGCGATCACAACTACATCGCCTTCGAGGTAACGGAGGAGCGCCAACAGCAGAGAACACTGGCTGGCAAGCCAACAAGCTGGACAAAGCAAACCTAAATCAGATGCTGCGGAAGAAAGAAGACCAAACATGGGGAGCTACAAGCCTAACAGACTTCACCAGGACGTTAAGCCAGATATGCGAAGAAACCATGCCGAAAAGAAAAATTAGCCCCAGAGGCAAGCCCATCTACTGATGGAATGAGGAAATATCCAAGCTTCGGAGGGAATGTATAGGGAAAAGGAGGGTGTATACACGCAATGTCAGGAGAAATACAGCAAAAGAAGGTACACAACTCTGGGAGGAATACAAACAATATAAGAAAACATTTCGATTGAAAATACGTGAATCCAAGAGAAAGAGCTGGAAAGAGCTATGTAATAAGGTAGACTGTGATATCCGGGGGGATAGCTACAGGATTGTCATGAAGAGGATGTTCGGCTACCCACCCAGACAACAAATGACTATACAGACAGTGGAGGAGGTGACCGAACACCTCTTCCCTGTCCATGAGCAAGTGATATTAGACTGTGATAGAAATGTGATATTTACACCATTTACGATAGGAGAACTGCAAAAGACGGGCGGTAAACTGAAGGAGAGAAAGGTCCGGGGACCAGAGAACATCCCGCCGGAAATAGTAAAGGAGGTGGCCCAAACCAAACCAGAATATACTCTCGCGGTATATAACAATCTAGCGGATCAATTCATGTTTCCAGCAGAATGGAAACAGGCTAGGCTCGTCCTGATAAGGAAGGGGGACAAACCCATCGAAAGTCCCTCATCGTTCAGATCAATATGCCTTCTCGATATGGAAGGAGAATTATATATACATCTCATTCTTATTAGACTAAATAGCGAATTGAAGCGCACGGGTGGTCTATCTGACCGTCAATATGGCTTCAGGGAAGGACGACAAACAGCAGACGCCATATAGGAAGTCCTGAGTACCGCTCGAGAGGCCGAGGCAAACCTCTCCCATTGCCGCCGAAGACTGTGTGCCATAATTACAATCGATATCAGGAACGCGTTCAACAGTGCATCCTGACAAAGGATACTTGATGAGCTTAGGGAGAGGAAGGTGGAATAAAGCCTCATCAATCTGATAGCGTCCTATCTCTCAGAAAGAAAAATCATCCTTGAGACACAGAACACATCCAAAACAAGGTCAATCAATAGCGGAGTTCCACAGGGCTCGATACTGGGACCGACTCTATGGAAAATCATATATGACGGAGTTCTAAGACGAGAACAACCAGAGGGGTTAAAACCGATAGCCTTCGCAGATGACGTAGCAATCACGGTAGTAGCTCAAGGGGAAAACAACCTAATTAACATGGCCGATGTAGCCCTACTAAGAGTCTCAAACTGGCTGAAGCCTAACGGGCTCCAGCTAGCACCGTAGAAGACGGAGGCAACTATTTTAACAACGAGGAGGAAACTAACCCCAATAAGGTTCAACGTGCAGCACGTATCCGTGACCCCAGCCAAAACAATAGTGTACTTGGGATTGTGGTTGGATCCCAAACTGACATTTACTGAGCACGTCAATAAGATTATGCAGAAGGCGGAGAAAACAACAAGGGCATTGGCTAGCCTTTGCGGGACCCAGAGCAATGAAAAGAAGACTGCTGGCGAGCGTAATTCACTCTCAAGTACTGTATGCATCACCCGTCAGGCACTCGGTAACGAGCAACCAGAAAAACTGTAGAAAGTTAGCGAGTCTACAACGCGAAGTCAACATCAGGATATGCTCGGCATATAGAACCATCTCAACGGAAGCGGCGGGGGTGATAGCAGGAGTCACACACATCAAGCTGATACAAGAACGCCATGAAAAGTACACTGGGACAGATGGAGAGACAGCGAGGAGAAATCTACTGAGACGATGGCAAGGCAAATGGGAAGTAGCAATACACGGAAGGTGGACCCACCGTCTAATATCTGACATACAGACGCGGATCGGGCGGCCCCACGGAGAGATAGACTATTTTCTGACGCAAACTCTCTCCGACCACGGTTGCGTTAGTAAGTAGCCGTACGACCAGCATAGAGCGGACACGGATAGATGCAAGTACTGTGGAGATATTGACGACGTGGAACACCCTATTTGCATGTCCAATGATGCCAGAGGAAGCTATGCTGAACAAGCAGAGGCACTCTTTAACAAACAAAATGTGAGATCCGACCCCGTAACAAGCGAAGAGACTGTGAAACGCATCTACAAAACTATTAGAGACATCATAGAGAAAAAAGAGAAGGAACACAGAAACAACGCCAAAGGGGATTAAGGACGGCTCGCTCACCGAAGTCATGCTAACGCTGTACCAGTGAGCAGAGCGAGACCGAGGAGGAGTGGTTTTAGTCGGTAAGAATCCGACACTCCCGACTCGGGGTGTTATGTAAGATTTCCACTCCTCATTAAAAAAAAGTGCGAATCAGCTATACCAAAAATAAGGAGAATGTCCCCAGGCGGTTTGTATTTTGGTACCTGCTGGTATGTTATCTTTTCATTCATACTTCCTGCGTTTTCCTTTAAAAAGTACCATGGGTGGTATAGCCTGACCTATAGCATTTCCACAAGCAACTATGGTTGCATTTTCTGCATGTTCAGATGCTATATAATGCACCATCTTAACACCTTTTCTAGCCAAAATATTTGGCTGGTGGTGGAGAATTAATCTGCATCCCTTCTCATCCATGTTAAAAATTTGATGGGACTGACTCATTAGATTAAGTTTTACTTGTACAAATTCCAGTTTTTTAAAGTACTCGCCAACTATGTACTTCAAATCAAATTTTTGAGACCTTGCAAGATTTACAATTTGTGCCTTCCTATTACTGATATCTTTTCTCTTTTGATATGGTTAAGAAGAGTTCGTTGTGGAATGTTGTACTCTTTAGATGCTCTGTTCATGGACATTTCAGAAAATTGATGCAATTTCATCAGTCCTGTGTAAGTTGTAAAAAAAATGGAGAAATATAAACCTAAAACTAAGACATCTTGAAATTCTATTTCTTAAAATAAATATATTTTCTAATTAATCATCTCCAGATGATACCAACTTTGTTGGGGAAACGCGCGTCGAATGTAGTGTAGTGTTTTGTGGAAAACTACGTCAATGTTATTTTCTCATTAGATTGTCTACAGTGTAAATGAACTATTGGCCATTACTCCTTCAAATGTCCCATTACTAAACGTGCAACTCAACAAATGGAGAATAAAGGGAATTTTAAAGTTCACGATTTTTTAGTTAAAACAATGAAATTATAAAGGTTATTTAGAAAACATGCATTTCCTTATTTACATCTGCAACTTACAACGGGTAACTTGAAACTTCCCAATATCCATATCGTTTATAAATATATTTCTTTCTTACTACTACTACCACTTTTTGGTTTCTGTAATATATGAAAACCAATATATTGGCAAATATAATATATAAAAGTTGCAACAGATTCAAATAAAATTTAAATACAGGGAAAAAGGAAGGTTTTGCATGTCGCATGGCAAAGTTTGAAATTTATATTACCAATTTAAGGCCTATTTTTATATTTAATAATATATGGATATAACCCTGAACCTGTTTATTCAAGTAAAAGTATTAATCACAATATATATATATATATATATATATATATATATATATATATATATATATATATATATATATATATATATATATATATATATATATATATATATATATATATATATATATATATATATATATATATATATATATATAGACCAATTTGAATGGTCATTTTACATGAATAATTACACTTTAATGTTTTCCCACATTTTTTATAACATTAATAATAAAATAAAAACAAGGATTCTTAGATTTATTAAGTTCTATCTATGTTATACACAATATTCTTGATCAACATGAAATGCTCTTTATAAAAATATACAACTTTTAATATAAATTAATAAATTAAAGCCTACCAATTAATTATCACAATTTTAAACTATACAAATACCTACTAACATTCTAATTTTACTGGTTACTAATACACATATCACTCTCCACTTCATCTGAATCATTACTCATATATGAAACTAATTGTTCTAATTGTTCCACTTTTTCTGCAAGTTGCAATTTTTCTGAAATAATTTTTTTATTTTTCATTTTAATTTCACTTAACTCTGACTGTATCTCTGAATATGCTTTCTCTGCTTCATCTAATGTGAGTTTTAATTCAAAGTTCTCTTCCCTTATCAGCCTACACTGATCCTTAAGTTTTGAAACTTCCTTAGATATTCTGTCATTCTCAATTTTTAATTCATGTATTTCCAGCTCTTGTAGTTTATTCTTGTTATTTTGATCCATTATAATTCGTTCAAGATCATTTATTACTATCGTAGGAGATTTTATTTCGGTCACAGAATCATCATCACTAGAACTATCTATACTTATAACGTCTGATTGATCATTAAGCAACTTAGAGTAATAGTTATTCAATATCTGAATTTTTTCTTCATGCTCCTTTTTGACTTCACCGATAGCACTTGCTATTCTTTTCTCCGTTCTTTCCATCAAACCTTCAATGTATTGTTTATATTCAGAGCGTATGTAAGTTCTCTCCCGAGTCAATTCCTCTTGATGTTCTAATCTTTTTTGTTCTATTTCTGAATATAAATCCAATATAACATTTTTCAATTTATTTATTTCAATATCTTTCTCATCCTCTTCTCTAATGTCCCCAATTGATTGACTGGAAATAGTTTTCCTCTCCATAAACTGAGAAAATCTATTAGTCTTCTTTGGTTTTGTAAGTTTAGGTTGTTCTTCGATTAATATCTCTTTGGCTATAGCCGAAAAATTTAAAACATGCTGACTTTCATCAAACATATTTTTAGACGGGTTGATATTTACAATCATTGTAATATCTTCTAAACCAGTAAGAGCTCTTTGAAATAATTGTGTTAATTTTGATTCTCGAAATGGTACTAGCCGATTATCTCCAATTTGTTGTGCAGATCGGATTGTACTAATGCACCGTCCTAAAAATATACTTTTTATAGTACACAATTACTTTTCCTGTTATTTCAAAAACTACTAAATATAATTAATAAAACTATATTGCTTTTAACATATTTTCGTTTATATATACCGGGTGTATCAAGAAAAGCGCCCCAGCCTATAACTTTTTAATTATTGACGCTAGAAACGCCATTCTTTGGACTTCGGTGTTAAAGTAGGTTTTTTACAAGTTCTGCATATATTATGTAACATGTCGCTTTCGGAAGTGACCGGAAGTTATATCAACTTTTTTATTTTAAATGGAACATCCTGTAAATTTTTACGGTATTAGATGGCACATTTTATTCTGAATCCATTGATATAATATTATTTGTGCTTAGTGTCAACGGTTAGCAAAATACAGACCTTTGTACATTGCATTACATTGTAGCACTAGGGAGCTGTGGGACATATCTTGAACAATGAATATCATTATAATACCATTTTTTTTTAGAAGAATGTGTGTTAATAGTTTGAGAATGACGGTGAATAAAATAAGAATATCTAGGTATAAACAAAACTATTTAATGAAAAACAGCAGCAAAACCAACAAATCAATAACAAAAATAATCTAAGGAATCTAGAAAAAACAAATAAAACGTTTCATTAAGAAAACCAACGAATAATAATGTACCTGGTAGTTCAAAATCTGTTAGTATTTATTAATTTATCAATTTAAATATTGTTCAAATTGCCAACCTTCATTTTCAATGCATAACTGACACCTTCATATTACCCCATTTACGGTATTTTGGACAAATTGAGGTGATATGTTGTCAACAGCCACTCTAATCCTTTGCTTGAGGTCTTCAAGGCTTTGCGGAATTGTTAGGTACACCTGATCCTTTAAATGGCCCCATAAGAGAAAATCTAATGGGTTGAGATCAGGTGACCTAGCTGGCCATCTTGTTGGGCCATTCGTTCCGATCCAGTTTTCTCCAAATCGCCCATTTAAATAGTTTACATTTATACGAGCATTATGGCTAGGGGTCCCGTCTTGATGGAAAATCACATTCGCGTATTCATTGACAGGCAATTATTTATTAGTTATTGCCGCAATATAGTACATGTATTTTGCTAACCGTTGATAGTAAGCACAAACAATATTATATCAATAGATTCAGACTAAAGTGTTCCATCTAATACCGTAAAAATATACAGGGTGTTCCATTTAAAATAAAGAAGTTGATATAACTTCCGGTCACTTCCGGAAGCGACATGTTACATATTATATGCAGAGCCTATAAAAACCTACTTTAACACCGAATTCCAAAAAATGGCGTCTCTAGCGTCGATAACTAAAAAGTTATAGGCTAGGGCGTTTTTCTTGATACACCCGGTATATTTTAGTTCCCAAGTGATACATACAAAAGTATATAGGTGCCTCATGTACACATAGTGTACATATTTCCTCTGCTATTTGTTTAAGGAATTATAATGATCGTGTTTGGCTTTATAATGCCTCACAAAAATAACAGTAGATAAGTGTACCTAAAACTACATTTTATATTCCACGTTATCTATTAAACAATGATAATATGCATTTATAATATTCAATATAATTATCTCGATTACCACTTAGTTTAGAAGAAACGATAAGAGATGTGAGATTGAAATATTTTTTTAAAAATATTACTTTTCTTTTTCATTAAACGACAAAATAGTCAATAAATGCAACCATTTTATCACAATTGCCATAAAAGCAAAAGAAACCTAAATTATTTTGAATAATACAAAAATATTAAATTATGGATAAATATTATTCCTCAGAGAATTTTGTTACACAGCACCAACATCTGTAAGAAACAGAAAACCCTCACTCTAATAAATTCTTTATAATATCGCAGCAAGCACAAAACTCATTGGTTGAAAATATTAGGACAAAAGATATATAAAACTATTGCCTACAAAAAAAATTAATGCACTTACCTAAGACAAGTAATGATGTATTTATATTATTTGATTCTTTTAACCTCTTCCCTACATTCATTGTCTTTTTAATACGTTCTGATCCTGCCAAGTCACAGAAGTTAAAAGTACTAACATATATTCCATCTTCTATATTGGATGACTGGACCAGTTTTATAGTAAAAATGCAGTGAGATCTACTAGATTGTGAATTGATTGATGTAGCGGCATAATTCAGATTATGAAGACCATATTGGAGGACCTGATAAGCCTCAAGGCCCGAAGTTACACTTATACTGGTAAGATCTTTTATATAACAACATCTTTTGGAATTAACAAGTCGCAACTTGGGGCGTTGCTGTCCACTTGATGGAGTTGATTGCAACAAATCATAAATGTTTTCATTATATATTTCTGCAAAACTCACCCATATATTCACAGAGATATTTGAGATATCACCAGTCTTAGCCACAACTTCAGAACTAAGTCTTTGCTGCATTTGCCTTGCAAAAAAAAAAACAATATATATTTAAATTAGTTATTAATATTATAATCTGAACTAAATATTAAAAATACATTAATGATCAAATATTTAGTTTCCCTGAAATTTGCTCTTTTCACTTCAATGAAACACCATTTGCTTTACTCTTAAAAAAGTGTTTTAAAAAGTTTGTATTCTTTGATTTATCTATACTGAAATACCAACATATTGAACAATCAAAACATTTGAGAATATTGCTTGTTACCACATATTTTCTTGATGTGGTTCTATATCTATTTTATATATTTGAAAAGTGATGAAGTGAGAAGTTTATATAATCAATTACACTAAAATTTTTTTTTATTTTAAAATTTTATTACTGCTGGTATTCTTCAGGGGAGACTTCCAAGGAAAGTGTGCAATTTGCTTTGAATTACCATAAGTATAAAGATAAATCTGTCTATGAAGTTCCAATGTGCACCTCTCAAAAACAATGGAGCAATTGAGGCATTTAAACTTTAGATCGTATTGTTTAAAAAAATTTTTTTTATAGATTTTTAATAATCTATAAAAAAAAGGCTTGTAGTGTAGTTGTTATGCCACTTACTACCCTTTCGAGGCCATGTTCTTTTTTATTTGTGTATTTTAATTCATTTTATTATAATTCATAATGGGTAGGGCGGTTATGTATCATAAAAGCATTCAAAATATTACATTGCAGGCCCAGTAATGTTTTAAATGCTGCAGATTGAATGAACAGTTAATTAATCCTGATAGGGCTCTAGCAATTTTTAACATAGGAATGAAAGTGACTGAAAATTAATAAAAAGTGAATCTTTTATTGCACTGAAGTTAAAATGAATTTTCCTTTTTAACTTCAAGCAACATGAAAATACCAACTAGTTTTGATATTGCTGAATTAACAAAAAAAAAAAAAAACACTGTAAATGTCTAAAAAGCTTATGCGCCTAGAATTTGAAACACTTCAATAGAAAAATACAGAAAAATTAAGTTTAACAGATTTCAATCAAGAAATTTAATTATGCTGAGTGGCGAAGCGTTGATTTAAGCTGAGGGTAGGCTGTCCTGAATTAGACGAGGGAGGGGGACTGCTCATTTTTAATGCAATATATATATTGAATAGTTGAATGGCAAAAACAACTTACCTATATTTTTTTGTATATCAATTCCATTCGCCACGTTTTCTTTTCTGCAAAGACATTTATAGTTCTTGAAATAAGTTGGTAGGTTTTACCGCTTTAATTTTCAGTTTAACTTCTAAAGATTATTAAAATAACCACTCTTATTAATTAAAAAGTATACTAAATCGGCAGTGTATTATCCTCAAAATAACACTAATCACTACGACTAACAATAGGTCAATATTATAGCCACTGTATTACGCAGTGATCGATCCGGTTAGCTAAATTGCATATCATTTTTCGCATACTCCCCTCTTTCCCCCCTGCAAAGCAGATCTCTATAAAATCCGTTAAATCCAAGGCGGTCGAGAATCAGCCCGGACAGCGGCCTGCCAAAGCCTGAGCACTGCCGGTTGCCGGCATGTTGGCGTTTCAGTTTAAATGGAAATAGGTATAATATGAATAGAAAATGTTTATCATTCTGGCAGATTCATGTGACAATATAAAAACAGGGTCTACCATCTAAAATATATAGGCTGCACCTTACAGCCTTAATGGACGCTTCGCCACTGATTACACTACAGATCTTTTCGTATACAATTGATTATTACAGTTTTAGAGGTAGGTTAACTCTTTATACCTAAAAAATTTAAAATATACAAAAATTAAATTCCTTTAATTGAATATTTCGTACCAGTAGAACATTCAATTCAAAAATGAAACATCAACCTAGTTAGACCTTGGAGACTGTCCACTTGTTTAAAAGATTTGCATGTAATCTAAGTAGAAAATGAGCGTACTTACTTACTTATATGTTTTAATGTGAACTGAATGATCATGTATAGCATTAAGAATCATTGATTTTTTAATTTTTTCTGAAGCAAACATTTGTTCATTTAGACGGCTTACTTCTCCATTAGCTAAAGGAATTACTTTCGGAGTTTCTTTTAATTTTGGAATAGTTCGAAAAACATATTCTAAAGCCCTTGGTATTAAACCAGGTTCTTCAGGTGTCCCCACAATCGTAAAAGTTTTTCCTAAAACAATATCATCACGTAAGTAATATATACTAATAAATTAGAAATTAGTGTTTCACATTCTATATAGTTATTCATAATCTGATTGTCATCATGCATATAAGTCATGCATTAGTTAATCGTGCATAACACCTTGATTGTATTAAAAGGATACAATTATTTTTTAGTTTGGTCACATTTTAATTTGATTTCAGTTTTCTTTTAAAAGTGAAATCATAGAAAAATCTTATTTTAAAATAACATTAGAAAATAATATTCCTAGAAATAGTATTCGGTACCGTAAAGTCCAAAAATAAATGCTCGGGTAAACGTAAAATAGTTGGAATATCAGTAGTCTAGTATTCATTATTTTTGTTCAGAGAGTGTACTCTATACTCAGACACTGCATGCATATGTATACACACAACATGTTTATTAGTTGAAACTAAAGACATAGCAACATTATGTAGTGTCGTATTTTAATATATTATGATTGTGTATGCCTCATATTTAACCTAACTAAACTTTTTTGGGGCGTGAAAAAAAATTTATAGAAAAATAAAAAATTAATATGTCGTGATCAGTTGCGGGGCAATAAAGAAAAATTTGCAAAGAGGAAATCATTTTCATCAACCGTTTTAAATCAATTTTATTAAAACAGTATGTTTAATAAAGGTGTTGTTATTGAAAATACAGTGAAATTATTTCCTTCTGTATAACAAAATACATTATGAAATGGTTTGTAAGAAAACTTAACTAAGAAATAATTAAGTTAACTTTTCTTCAAATGTGAAAATTACCTTGTCTAATACTCCGATAGCAAATATATACTATTCAAAACATAAATAAATTACAAGATAAAAATATACAACAAAATTTTTAGTTTATACCAAACCTTCTGATTCTCAGATAATATACTTAACTACCATATCAAAGACAATAAATGTTTCAGTAATATGTACTATTAAAAACTACAGATATAACACATCCAAATTTTTCCTAGACGTCCAATATTTTATTTAATGAATATAAAACAATATACACTCATAATGTATTGTAACATATTACCTCCTGAGAATCATCAAGGAAATCATTAGAATCGCTATCTAAGATTATACACTCTGTAGAACACATTACAACCACTGTGAAAATTTTTTATTTCAAATTGATTTGAAATTCACTGTTATCAAAACTTCGGACAAAAAAATATGAGGCAAAAAACATCCTTGAAATGTTTTACTCTTTTATATAAAAAAACAAAAAAAAATTAAATCATATTATTGAACACCCTTAAACGGCAAATAGCGATCAACATCTAAGTGTTATATCGTTTATTTGTAGAATATGTTAGTTTTCATTTATAACTTACTGTTTGACTGCTTTTATTAGTATCATTCAACAATTTCTTCGCTAAGTTTATTCTGACTTCATCTAAACCATGTCGATTCCATGCTAAAATGCTCGGATCCCTCGCATGAAGATACGAAACGTTTTTCAGGACAATATTTTCAATATTCATGATTATTTGAAGTGATAATTAATAAAATTAAAGCACCAAACCAAAGATACATATAACATACAGCTGTCAAATTTGAAAATTCGAATAGTCTTCTAAACTCAAACCCTACGAGCATGTTCGTAGTTCAAACCACTCAAACTTATTCCTTGAGAACTCTTTGCTCGTAGGGCACACTAAACTCTTATTGGGTGCTATCACAAGGTAGTCTGTGCTTCAAACTATAAGTGATTTCGAATCACGCATCAGTAAATTATTTTTAATAGAATACAGTAATTTTAATTGCATTATTCTGATTCCGGTATCCTGGTTCTAAGTGTTTTGTTGATATTTTGTGCCAAGTTTGGTGGAAAATATATAGTTAAAATAAACAAAATAATATAGAAATCCGATATTAATATGGAAAATAACAAATAAAAATTTATTTTTATGAACAAGGATCCCATAAGGTGTGGATGTAATTAAATAATGTTACGCAATATATTGCTAATATTTTTGTTACGGGTGGATAATTTCTGTACATTCTCTACACAATTTCTATAATCATTACCAACGACACTAATTTTAAAGGCAAATCGAAACTCGAAAATTAATAATTGTGACATGAAAGTTCAAATCACAGTGTCAAAAGATCTTTTCATTGTTGAAATTTTTTTGTGCTCATGTGTTAACTTCTGCCATGTTTTTCGGGCACTTTATACGTGTATAAGCTGTGAATAGAATGTTTTCAATGTAATTCATCATCATTAGGTCATCAGTCCTAAGACTGGTTGGACGCTAACCTCCAGCTTCTCCTATCTTGTGCTAACCTACGCATTTCGCTAATTGTGCTACAACCTACATCCCTTACTATTTGCGAGCAGTAGTCTAATCTAGGCCTACCTCTGCCTTTCTTCACTCCTATTTCTGCCTCCAAAATATCGCGGACTATTCCCCCATGTCTCAGCAAGTGGCCTACCATTCTATCTCTTCTCTTCTTTAAGTTTTTCCACATACTCCTTTTCTCGCCGACTTTCTCCAATACTTCTTCGTTTCTAACCCTATCAGTCCATGGTATTTTCATCATTCTTCGGTAACACCACATCTCAAAAGCTTCTAATTTCTTCCTACTTGCTTCCCCTACCGTCCAGGTTTCGCAGCCGTAAAGTGCCGTGCTCCATACATATGTTTTCAAAAATCTCTTCCTTGTTTCTAAGTTTATTACCCCTGAGCATAAAAGTGCTTTCTTTTTGTTAAAAGCTACTCGACCCTGCGCTATTCTTTGTTTTATGTCTTTATCACTTCTTCCATCCCAATTTATTTTACTTCCTAAATAAGTGAAGTCTTTAACTTCCTCCAATCTTTCATTATTAATTTGTACTTTCGTTTTTGCTCTGCTCTCGCGCCCTCTGCACGCTAACACTTTAGTTTTGTTTTTATTCACCCTCATTCCGTATTCCTCTGTCAACACTGCCTCCATTTCGTTCAATGCTGATTCTAGTTCCTCCTTACTAGATGCTAATACTGCTATATCATCCGCGAATCTCAGCATTTTTAGTTTCTGTCCCTGTACTTTAATCCCGAAATCCATCTTTTACCATATTAATCGCCTCTTCGATGTACAGATTAAAAATTAGTGGTGATAGCGTACATCCTTGTCTTACTCCTTTCCTAATACCTACTTCCCTTTCCTCCCCTTCTACTTCTATAACAGCAGTTTGCTCTATGTATAGATTGTGTACTACTCTCCTATCTCTATACTTCATTCCCGCGCTCTTTAGTATCTCGAACATTTTTTCCCATCTTACGTTATCAAAAGCTTTTTCTAAATCTACAAATCCTATATAAGCGTTCTTTCCTTTTTCTATTGTTTTCTCTAACATTACTCTTAGCGCCAGAATAGCTTCGCGAGTTCCCCTATTTCGCCTAAACCCGAATTGGTCTTCTCCTAGTATTTCCTCCGCTCTATTTTCCATCCTCTTCTGCACTATTCTAGTTAGGATTTTTGACGCATGGGAAGTTAGGCTAATCGTTCTAAAGTTCTCGCATTTGTCGGCTCCTCTCTTTTTCGGTATAGTAACGATAATGTTCCTCTTATAATCCTCCGGCATCTCGCCCGTTTCGTATATGTATTTTACCAGTTCAAACATCCTATATACTACTTTCTGTCCCGCACATTTCAAAATTTCCGCCTGTATTTTATCTACACCCGGCGCTCTATTATTCTTTAGCCCCCTTAGTGCTATTTCAAATTCCTCTCTCAATATAGGTTTTCCTACATCTTCCCTATCGATGCTAGATTCTTCCTCTAATATCTCTCCTAATTCCTGACCCTCGTATAAATTTCCTAAGTACTGCTTCCATCTATCCGCTTTCTCCTCTCTTCCTATCAGTATGTCCCCCGATTGACTCCTAACATTTCTACTTATTGTTCCTATATCCCTGAAGTTCCTCTTAATTATTTTGTAAGCCTCATCGGTCTTACCTACTTGCAACTTATCTTCTACTTCTTTGCATTTCTCCTCTATCCATTGTTCTTTCGCTTTTCTACATTTTCTAATGATTTCCCACTTTATTGCCTTATACGTTTTCAGTCCTTCTTCGTCTCGTCTGTTATTGTAGTCTCGTCTCTTTTGCATTAAGTTTAAGATTTCGTCCGTTATCCAGGGCTTCCTAGCTTCCCTTTTATCGTGTCCTAAAACGTCCGTAGCCGCGGAAGCTAGACTATTCTTGATACCCTCCCACTCAGTTTCTGCGTTCTTGATTTCGTCCTTACTCGTTTTATTTATTAATTGATCTGTTTTCTCCTGGAACTTATCTTTCATATTCTGATCCCTCAATATGTCTACATTTATACGTTTCTTATCCTTCCGGGTTTTCAGATTTTTGAACTTTAATCTAGCTTTCATGACTTCAAGTTGTGATCGCTGTCTACATCTGCTCCTGGATAACTCTTACAGTCTTTTACTTGATTTCTAAATCTCTTCCCAACCAGAATGTAGTCTATCTGATACCTGTCTATCCCTCCTGGCATTTTCCATGTGTACCGCCTCCTAACGTGATTCTTGAACAATGTGTTCGCGACTACCATCTTGTGCTTCTCACAGAATTCTATCAGTCTGCTACCTCTCTCGTTTCTGTTTCCTAATCCATAAGGCCCTACAAATTCTCCTTCTTTCCCCTCACCTACGACTGCGTTAAAATCTCCTACTATTATTAAATTTTCATGACCCTTCACAAATCCTATTACCTGCTCTATGTCCGAATAAACGGCTTCTAACTCTTCCTCGCTGTGGTTAGAAGTAGGCATGTATACTTGCACTATTACTGTTTCCACTGGCTTCGAATCTAACCTAACCATCATTACTCTCTCGCTGTATTGTAGGTAGCTATCTACACACTGTCCTGCGTTCTTCCGCATAACGATCCCTACTCCCGCGTTTCCATTTACCGATCCTGTGTGTATTACCCTATAGTCACCGCTCCAAAAATCTCCTACTTCCGGCCAGCGCATCTCACTTATACCTACTATATCTAATCCTAACCTATCCATTTCTATCTTCAGATTTTCTAGCTTCCCTGCCTGTCTCATGCTTCTGACATTCCACGCTCCGACTCGTGAAATGCTACACTTCTTATTATTATTGCACTCGATCACGTTTCCCGGAACAGTCCTCACCCGGAGATCCGAACGGAGGACTATTTTACCTCCGGAGTTTTTTGTCCCAGGAGACGCCATCATTAATTTAGGATAAGCTTTCTGCTAGCTGTTCTGAGGATTATAATGTGGTGGTTTCCTCTTGCCTTCCACATCGCAGTCGTGTGTGTCATAGCATCATACCAACCCCCACGGTTTCTGCCACTATGACTACTGAAAGAGCTGCTGCCCTCCTTCAGGGACTTGTCTTAGTCTGGTTTTTCAATAAGGACCCCCCCACTATGGTTAAACCTATGGTACGGCTCCTTAAATCATTAAAACGCGCAAGCCGACCCACCCGTTCCAGTTTGCACTAGAACTTCGTCAAGGTTCAAGTCCTATCGGATCGGTCAATGTAATTAAAAGAAAAAAAATTAATTGTTATAATACACTTAAAGTAAAATAATAACGCAAGCATTTTAATTAAAATATAAAACGTTATCAGTAAAGAAAGGAACAAAAAACGTTGCTGTTATGGGATATGTCGTAGCGATACGTGCAGTAAACATTTTTGAAGAATTTATATTATTTTATTAGTTTTCCAGTCTTGTCTCGAATATCGCCGAAAACTTATTAAATCAACGAAACAAAAAAAAAAAAAACATTTAAAAATTCGTCCAAAATGCGATTTGTGAGTTAAAAGAAGTGAACGAGGCGATGGTCGATTCCAGCTGATTGATTATATTAATAAAGACACATATATTTGTTCACTTCATTTCGAAGTAGAAAGTGTCCAACAACAGAACATCCTGACCCCATCTGTTGTGTAAAAAGGTCATATACCTAATCAGGTAATTTTCATTAAATTGTTAATGTAATAGCTCATGCTATAACCTCAAATGATGAATGTTCTTTGTAGGTAAAAGTAGCAACTCTAATGGCTAAGTTGATTATTGAAAAATATTGCTTCTATGGTAGACTATAAAAGCTTTGATAGAAATGGAAACCAACATTTTCTAATAAACTAAAAATATTTTATATTTTTTATTTTTAATCTTTATTTTTTTAATTATTAATTAATTCAAACATAATACATATAAATATAAATGTTATCCTAACTTCAACAAGTTCTGCTTTATTTCCGCCTTGGGAACGACATGGCACTTAAACTATCGTCGTAACTGAATACGATTATGTGCTTCTATTGTGGGATGCACTAATGAAGCACCATAAATTAATTATTCATTTAATTACACTAATAATAAAGGTAATGATTCTTGTTGTCCAGCTATATTTATAAAAAGTGCCCAAATTCCCGCCTTTTTAACATGGCGGTCACGCTTGCGCGTAACTAGTCGTGAAAAGGCCTAATGCGTCTAATGGGTCTAATAATTGACAGTTATATCTGATATCTGATCAGAACCGTACTCCGCTGTACGAATCACTGAACTGAATATGATTTCAAAGTGGGAACATGTAAAAGGATTATTGTTATCTGTCTTATGATTATTAATGTGGTATTATGGTATTTATTAATGTCAAGTATTCTAACTTATGAAAATTAAGAAAAATATATAATCAGTTCAAAATTTAACAGTAGCACTCGAAAAATAAATAATTGTGATATGAAAGTTCAAATCACATATTGTCAATTACACAAATTTTAATTGACAGCTACATCTGATATCTGATCAGAATCGTACTTCTCTGTTCAGTTTATCAGAACTGAATAAGATTTCAAGGCGGGGTTATGTAAAAGGATTATGGTATTATTTTCCTTATTAATGCTAAGAATTCCAACTCATGAAAACTAAGAAGAACATATATTTTTTATAATATTAGATTATTTTTCTACCAGAGCTAAAGGCAGCTCATAAATATCGATTGTACTGAACTGAACAAATGAATAAAATTATCACTATTTAATTAGCACTTAAGGGGAAAAGGAATTGAATTGAATGTATTATTTTAATAACATAATACGTGTATGATTGATATTAAATAGAACGTTTTCAATATTAAATTCATATGAATAAGTGAACATAATCAGAGTTTAAACGTTAAATGAAGGACAAGCCACTTGATCACTAACCGTAATTTGTATCTGTTACAAAAATAATAACCGCTCCATATACGCAGCCAACCGATTCATGATTGGTCGTGTGGCAATTAGCTCAGAAGAACAAAGTTCTTCAAACTAATAGAAATATGGCAACCGCCATCTGCCCGCTTACACGACAAAAGCCATGCTACTTCTCATTTATAACGCAGATTACTTTGTCTAACGCAAGGTTTTACATGGCACCACGTAAGGCGGTGTCATCAGTACCCCCCCACACTTACACTGATGACTCCTAATAAAAATGAGTGTTGGTGTAACTAAGAATAATTAGATGACAATAATTATTTTGATTATCCTCTAAGTATACCAAATAAGGTAAATAAATAAAACAAAATGTTCTAATAAAAAAAATGTAAGTAAATAATAATTTAAAAAAATACAAACTAGAACAAATATATAAATTCTTTTACAATTTTGAGCCAGGAGGCTCAAAAATGTCGTTACACATATGTAACGACTTGTGTTAAAAGTGTAACATCTCTGGTTACACTTTATAGGGTAGCTACAGTTTTAGTACGTAATTCATCAAGGTAACGAGATTTTTTATGTTCGTGTCCGCAGATTTTCATTTTCGTATATCCCCACAAACCAAATCAGGTGAGGCGAAGGTCGGCGAATTTTGGAGCCTATTTAATTGTAACCCCTGCATAATGAACAGAACAACCATCTTCCAACCAATCTATTTATCTATGGGCCTATCTTAAATGCAAATGTAAATCGAACGACAGTAGTATAGCAAAGTCGGTTCTGGCTCACCCTCGGATTTGTCCGCGGACATTTGATGCGGATGGCATGTGTCCATCGGGAGTGACCAAAGATGTGGGTGTGGTCGCGAAGAGTTCTTGTGGATGATCAACAATGACCAGAGGGTGTAGAAAAAAACATGGCGGCGGAAAAAAGGGGAGCGAGGGGGTGGGAGTAAGAAAAAAACACATGGCTAAAAAAAAGGAGCGTGGCTGCAAAAAAAGAGGGTGGGGGGTAAGAAAAAGATAAAAGGGTGTGGGGGTAAGAAAAAAAATGCATTAAGAAAAAAGAGGGTGTGGCTGCATTAAGAAAAAAGAGGGTGGGGGAAAAACATGCATTAAGAAAAAAACATGGCTGGAAAAAAGGGGGCGTGGCTGCGTTAAGAAAAAAACATGACGTCTTATGATTGGCGAATAACGGAAAAAATGTCTGACGTCAGAGCCTAATATAGGATGAGATAGCACAGAAAGAGCTTAGTAAAAAAAGTGTGACGTCAGAGCCTAAGATAGGATGAGATAGCACGCAGAAAGAATGTAGACGTCTATGATTGGTGAATAACGGAAAAATTTGTGATGTCATAGTCTTAGAGTATAAGTGTTGGCTGTTAAGACAAAAAGCAGAGAAAAATGAATGTCGAAAAGGCCTTATTTCACGACATTTACGGTGATCAGTCATCAGGATAGCAGAAATATTCAAGACGTATGCACATATATTTAAATGAAATAATATTTAGTCCATTATTTATCAAGATTCGACAAGTCTAAACTATTAAGATAAATAAAGTCGTAAATTTTGTTTGTATTATAATAAAATATCCGATAACGAATGTTGCTGTAATTTACAACGTTATCTCTGTATACGGGATAGAGTTTCCATATAAGGTTTTATTATTTAACACATTCAATTCAGGATTCATATGTATACAGGGAAATTTGAAATAATTATCTTCAGGCTAATTAAAAGTAATATACGAGGGGTATCGGAAAATAATAAAAAGACATAAATGTTTATAAAATCATATTTATTAACCTATAAAAATACAATACTAATTAAAACTATGTAATAAAAAATATTAGAGCATAATATATAATTATAATACTTAATATGGCTTATAATATAATAAGCCATATCCTTTTTTATACGGTTTCATGTAGAGTCCGGATCCTCTTTTCCCTAACGCTACTGCCTCTAAAACTCTATTGTGTCTCTCGTCTTCTTCCAATTTTTTCTTAGAGTTTTTAGCATCTATTACGGTCTTCGCCACTGCAGCAGCTCTTCCCGACAGAGCTCCTAATGCACTTAAGCCAGCAAATATCGGTATCAAAGGTAAAATACCACCAGTCTTCGGTAATGGTAGAATACGAGGGGTATTTATTTTTCTCTTACCGCCTGCATTCTTGACTGCAATTCGAGCTGCCTTTAACGTTATTGCAGCATCTTTTTTTAAATTGTTACTTGTATATCTTTTCAGTACTTTAGATATATTTGTCAGGACAGCCTTTTGGAATGCGACTTTTCTACGTCCCCCTACACCCATGCCTAGTTTACGTTTAACCTTCATTGCGTTGGTGACAGCCCAAGCCGTGGCTTTTTCACCTAATTTAGCGTCCTTTGCTTTAACACGCTCCCAAGCACGTTGTTCGAGCTGGTAATCTGCCTTGTGTCTATCTTCTAAATTTTTGTTTTTACTATATGCAATATCGTGCTCTCTGCAAGCTTTATCGAGAGGGTTTATACCTGCATCCCCTCGAGCGAGTCTTTTATGTAACTTCGTACCAGGCCCGCAAAATTGGTATCCCGGAACATGCAATTCAAAAGTCAACTTATTAATTAGATTATTGACTACTCCACGTCCTACTACGTGTTTACGCGATGCCATATGGATTGTGAATGACGATGTTTGACATTAATCATATATATATATATATATATATATATATATATATATATATATATATATATATATATATATATATAAAGTATTACAGTCAGTAAAATAGTTCAGACGTTACTATGCGTGTTCAAAGACAACAGGTGTCCCTGCCCGTTGAAAATTTAGATCTGTTGACAGACCATTGTGTGGGAGGAGAAGAAAAACATGGAAAGTTATTTCCTAGTACTCTAAGAGCTATTATATGCGGACCCAGTGGAGCAGGCAAAACCAATTTGCTTCTAAGCTTATTATTCAATTCTAATGGACTGTGGTTTGAAAACATATACGTTTACTCTAAATCACTTTTTCAACCGAAATACAAACTATTGGAGCGGGTATTGCAGAACGTAAATGGAGTTGGATATTTTCCGTATGCAAGTAGTGAGAGTATTATCGATCCATCTGAGGCTAAATCTAATTCAATATTCATTTTCGACGATGTGGCATGTGACAAACAAGACAAAATAAGAGCATATTTTAGTATGGGTAGACATAAACTTGTAGACTGTTTCTATCTCTGTCAAACATATACGAGGATACCTAAACATCTCATTCGTGATAATTGTAACTTATCATTTTATTTAAACAAGATAAAATCAATTTACGACATGTGTATGATGATCACGTGGCCCCAGATATGACACTCGAGCAATTTGAAGACATGTATAGAGAATGTTGGAATGATAAGCATGGAGTAATGGTCATCGTAAAAGATTTTGATTTACATGGTGGTCGGTATCGAAAAGGTTTTGATCAGTATATAAGCGTGTAACGTAAACTGTGTCTGTTATTATTAGTTAGACAATCGAACTGAAGAGATAACCTCTGCTTAAAAACAGGTCATACAACCCCATTTAAACAGGTCTAACAAGTCATACAGCCCCATTTAAACAGATCATACAAGTCATACAGCTAATAGGCTTAGTTTAAAACAGATTGCTGCTAAGGTTGTAACAATGAAGTCTAATAAAATAACTTTTGAAAAGTATAGAGTATCTAAGGTTAAACCATTGGATCTATCAAAGAAAAAATTGCTTAAAGATAAAATTAATAAGGCATCAAAGGCTATCAGAAAAAGGTATCTAGCATTAAAACTAGGAAAATCTGACGAAGACGAAACTCTTAATAGACTCTTGAAGCCCATTATCGAATCATTAAAAGAACTCAAATCTGTAAATATATTACAGAAAACAGACACGAAGCGTGTAGGTTTATCGCAACAAAAAAAGTTAAAGCGTGACTCTAGTTCAGCAGAGTATAGATCAAATGCAGATATTAAGGATGACATATTGTCTCTGGATCCTCAGTATGAAGTAGGAGATGCTAACTTTCAGGATGGCAAAACGGAGAAAACTGCTCTTAATGAATATTTTGAACTGTATCCATCTTTAGCTAGACACTATATAGAGGGGTTTTTTACTAAACGCAAAGACTATGATGAAACCTATGGCATTAGATTAGATTTACAAATGAATAAACTGTATATTGGTAATATGGAATTAAAAATTGGTCGTGCCTCTGAAATAATTATTAATGATAAAGTATATGATGGCAAAGTGGGGTTATACAATCTACTTTTTATGAAGGATCCCACAGATTATGATATGACAGATTATGAATGATTTAACTGAATATAAGGAAATTTTGCAAATTACCAATGTACATAGAAGAAATTATGAACCGACTGGACAAATTAATGGAACTAGATCTTCCAAGTATATTAAAATAATAAGACCATTATTGGATAGTAAAAAGAAGAAAAAAACACAGTCAACTAGTAGATTCGGTCTGAATATGGTTTACAATCAAAAGCCAATCGAATATGTTTATTGGGATGACATCAATGAGTTTGTTGATAGACTGAAACTTCTGAATGCGTCAAAGATTGCAGGAAATACCGATTCACATGACAATGAAATATCAGCTATCATTAGTGAACTACGTGAGGCTGGAGTTATCTATTAAATATTTGATGTACATACAATTTGAGTCATTATTAGGATGAGTCTTGATAAGTTTGGAAGGTCTTCGCGACGTAGTAGTGAAATTAATGATTCATATCTCAGCCAACCACAACGTGGATTTGTATTTACCGAAGATGAAAACATCAACATTGAAAATTTAAAGCTGTGTAATGTTCTATCACCTACTGATGAGGGTGATGCCGTTAATAAAAAATATGTAGATGATCATATAAATTCTATTCTATCAAACAATATTGATGTGCTATTTGAACGTTTAAATAAGTTTAAGGATAGTATAAAACATGTGACATCAGATTTATATCAACAGAAAACATATCTAACAGATATAGGAAGGACCATTGAAAAAATAAATCAAAAAGGTTTAGATAGTGTTGGTGGAAAAGACATTGAATCAAATGTAATCAATGAAACAATTTACAGCCAACCCGATGAAGAAATCTAGAGAAAAAATTCAATTGGTTAATGAGCTTCATAAGCCTGCACGCAAAAATTTCAATCGTAGACGTATTATAATAAAAGGAATAGACGATTTGTGGCAAGCAGATTTAGCCGAAATGTGTAATTATGCTAAAGACAATCACAGTTTTAGATACATTCTCATAGTGATTGACTGTTTTTCAAAATTTATGTGGGCTAAACCCCTAAAAAATAAGAGTGCACTAGAAGTTACACAAGCAATGAGTGGTATTTTTAAGGATAGCAAGAGGAAATGTAAAAATTTAAATACGGACCAGGGTACTGAATTTTATAATGCTCACTTTAAAAACTTGATGAAAAACTATAAGATAAACCATTACAGTACATTTACAGTAAAGAAGGCAGCTATAGTTGAGAGTTATTAGAACGTTAAAGGAGAAATTATATAAATATTTTAGTTTAAATGGCTCATACAGATGGATAGATATACTCCCTGATATTGTCAAAGAGTACATCAACAGTCATCACAGAACAATAGGAATGAAACCGTTAGATGTAACTAAACAGAATGAGAAACAAATACTTAATTCAGTTTATAACAATATTAAGTTGGTAGAATCGCGACACTACAAAGTTGGAGATATTGTACGAATCAGTAAGAATAAGCATGTCTTTAAAAAAGGATATACACACAACTGAACTATTTAAAATTATTAAAGTACAACTCACCAACCCCACCACCTATTTGCTCGAGGATATGCATGGTATTCGAATAAGCGGAGGTTTCTATGAAGAAGAACTACAGAAAACGAAAACTCCCGATGTGTATCTCGTTGAAAAGGTATTACGTAGACGAGGTAAACAAGTTTACGTAAAATGGTTAGGTTTCGACGCATCTCACAATAGCTGGATTGATTCAGATAACGTACTTTAATCAAATATGCATTGATTCTTATGGAAAACACGAACATTTTTACGATTGCAGAGGGGCCTTTTTTTTAACAATTAATTTAAATATGTATAAAAAGGGGTTGAAACCATAATCATTCATTAGTCTACCGCAATTATGACATCAGTAACATCTAGTCTAGCCGATTCTGACTATTGGCATGAAGTGGATAGAATTAGTGCACAATATGAAGAAGCTGCGCAAAACGAGGGTCGATATCTTTTAGAATATAATACTGACATAAAAAATTCTGTATATAAAATAACTACAGGATTTAGTGTTGCAGGAGGTTATGTTCCTGCTGTAAGAATTTTACTGAATGTGAATCCAGACTTCACCACATTAGACAACATCTCATTTAACAGAGAAGATTGGGATGATTTTATTACTTACCTCCAACAATTTGTGGTGGATTACTTTGATGTGGTGACAGAAGAACAACCCGAAGAAATAGAAATGAAGTTTTCCCATTATGCTTTAATATCCTCGCAAATTATTGGAATCAAATTGTTGAAAATGAGTAACGGCTTCTGCACATTTCATTTATCTGACAAAGTTGTTCGTGAGCTTATCTACACCAATAAAATTGTATCATCTCATATGGACTTATTAAATAGTTTAAGTTTTGAACAGTTCTATAATAACTTTTTAAATGTAGCTAATAATATCTTAAGTGAATCTAATTATGAATTGTCACCATATACTGTTATGTTAAATTTATGTGACTTATATCCATGTAATATTCAATCATACTGTATACGTGAATGTTTATTTTATAATAAAGATACTATTCTTAACGATTTAGATAGAAAAATGTATGTACTGAAAACAAGTGCTTAAATAAAAAGAAATTTATATAATGTGTGTTTTCTTTTTTTAGGTTAGGGGAAATAAAAAAATCATGATAATTTAAATACATATAATGAAATAATAAAGAAAAAATACATATAATAAAGAAAAAATACATACATATAATAAAAATGTGATTACATAATAATAAATTAAAAAAATACATAAAATTGGTTACATAATAATAATAATAAAATACATAAAAATATTAAAATATAACAATAGACTTGAGAGATTTTTAAATTTGATGTAAAGCAAAAGAAGAATATCCGCAATGAAATTACGACATGTCCATTATGGAGTAGTGCCCCCAGGGGAGAGTATCATGAACTTCAGGAAGAGTGTACCTCTTATCGTCGAAGGGATTAAGAGCAATTTTTGTTTGTTCGACGCTGTATACTTCATGTAATTTTGCTTGTGTACAGCGTTGAGTTTTATTTAGTAAACACTCTTCGTAAGGCTTTTTGTTTACAAATTTCTCCAGACAGTTGAGATAATCCTCAAAAGTAATTTTATTTGCCACAACATTAGACTTTACACCTTTTGCTTTCTTAACTACTTTGTTTGATTCGACTTTATAGGTGTACTGCTTAGAACGTAGCCCTATGAAATGAGTCATTATTTTCCCATTATTTTCATCCTTCATTAAACCAGGGATTTTTTTATTTACTAGAGGAATATTCCAACGATTATCTTGGGGATAATCACTAGTATCAAATTTATTAATGTCTTTTTTGATAACATCTTCATATACATCATTACACTGAATTTCGTATAAGAGACTGCCTGTATCTGTGTACAAAAGTTTACATTTTTCCACGGGGAATTTTGTTAACATGTATTTATAGTGAAAATCATATACGCAAATTTTAGAAATATCTAAAATAGACATTCCAATATACAAGGGCTTATTGAATATAATGCGAGATTTTTTCATTTCAATGGCCATAAGATTATCACCGAAAATGGATCTGCTTTGGAAATTAGGACTAGCAATCAAATTTTTAGCTCCGTACCTCCCTTCCCATTGGTTTACTAGCTTAACGATTCGATGTTTTCGAACATTCTCCATTGTTTTATCAAACGTAGCGTTATTCATTAGTTTATAATTGTTTTTTCCAAAGTTTGACTTTGCTTGAGTTCTCAGTGATGTGTTTAAGTCAATGTAGGACTTCAACCATGGAGACTGTTTGAACTGTAGAACTCTGTGGATATGTATTAATTTTATTCCATGCTGTAGGGCTTGTTTAAGATTTCTATAGTGAATAACGTACTTTTGCTTACTGTAACAGGTAGTCATTAATTTAGGAAATTTTGAATTTGGTGGAGTTCTGTGTTCCGGACAGAATGGCAAATCTTTATGTAAATCATGTAGATCTTCTGGGTATTGGAGATCGACCTCTAAAATATAACCAATTTCAGAGTCATCAGGCACACTGGTAACGTCTATGTTGCAATCTGTCCACTGGAATTCTCCGTATGGAAGGAATTCTCTCATGCTCCAACCATATAAATTGTTTATATCGAAATAAACAATGTATGTGGATGGTTTGCTGGCATCATAAGTATCTAAATACTTGTTGTTAGCCTGTGAAAATCGATTGCAACATTGACTCACCTCACCTCGAATGCCACGCTCAATAAACATTAAAATATCTACATCTTGAATAGTTTCTAGCCTACACCCTGTATATTTCAGCATGCAATCAAACGTATAACCTAGTATCGAAAAATAGTGGCTTGGGTCGAGGTTGTAACAAGTACTGCGAAAAGTTTCAAAAAACGCAAATTAATAGCATGATATCTGTTTTCATATAGAGATCGCTGTAATCGCCTAGAGTACTCATACCGAATTTATCCCAAACAATTTGCGCATGTTCATAATCAGTCTCCTCTATGTTCTTGTCGTTTAGTTTATTGTAAAAGTATTTTGTGTCAGGTAATTGCGTTTCATCTAGTTTTTCTATGTTATCCAAATAGTCATAAAAGAATACATCTTTTCGTGTTAATAACTGAAATTTTTCATCGTCCAAGTCCAAAAATTTACGTTTAAGATTTTCAAAGTTTTCGTTGTTCAATGTGGAAGCTAGTTCTTCTAGAGAACAACCCATGAATCTGAAGGAGTCTATAAATCTAAATTTCAATTTGGTTTCATTATCGTGAACTGTGAAACTAATATATTTTTCCTTATTCTCAGGCAATAAAGTAATATGATTTCGTTCGTAGTTTAATGTAGGTTTAATGTAGGATGAACCGTTCCCAACTTCATATTTATTTATATTAATTTCTAAGCTAATTATTTCATTTAAAGCCCACATAAAGCGTTAAAAATATCATCCCTTACATTGGATTCAAACCATTGACGTAAATCCCTCCCTGCATCAATTACCTTATTTTTTGTATTAAAATATTTTTTTTCAATAATTTCTGTGTCTTGTGACTTTCTTATAAATTCGGCGCAGAAAGTAGTATTAACTTTAAGCATTGGTACTTTTTTCGTGGCATTCATTATTCTAGTTTTGAAAAAATGAAAAGCATCATTGAAAAATTCATTCAAATATTTATGTTTTAAATTAATGATTACTCCAGTACGAACTCTACTATTAAAAACTGATATTAAATCTTCCCATTTGACCCGATTACTACGTTTTTCTTTTACCAATACCGCTCTCCCAATATAATTTACTTTTTCAATGATACTTTTAAACCTTTTCAAATGTCCTAAATTAGTCTGAAGGTTACGCAGTACACATACTGATAAATTAGATCCCTTGATAGCTCTAGTTAAAAGTCTAATGTGCGATTTTACCTTTTTTATCCATAGCACTCTCTCCTGCGGGGTACAACAACCATTTCCTAAAAGTGTTTCCACTTCTATGAACTTTTTAATAATATCATTGCTGATATGCTTAATTTCTTCAGAGTCCATAGCTGTGTCTGCGTGTATTCACTTGAAGGGTTCTAAAAGTAAATGATGATATCTCTGTCTGCGTGTATATTTTATATAGAACTGTCTGGGCTCACTCTTTGTTTTCAGCTAAAAAAATTACAAATAAAAACTTAATATTTAAAAATTGTGTGTGTGTTTACTTACTG
The DNA here is from genome assembly GCA_037954035.1 of Rosalia funebris. Classification (NCBI taxonomy): domain Eukaryota; kingdom Metazoa; phylum Arthropoda; class Insecta; order Coleoptera; family Cerambycidae; genus Rosalia; species Rosalia funebris. The sequence continues at coordinate 2,809,305 of JAZFAV010000033.1, forward strand.
TTGATAAACTTGAACTGAACTCCCATAGAAGGCTTATTTACATCCTTCAAACCTTCATAAATTATGCTGTATTTCCTTTCACATTGAAATTCATCCAAATTTTTTCTTATTTCGTGCAGTACTCTTCTTGGTAAGAATATATTGGTCTCTTGTAATTCAAGTAATATAGTCTCACCGTACCGAGTTTTCACTATTCTAGCCCCATAAATTGGCTGTGGAATATTTTGTTCCAAGTCTGATATCTTAAGAACTTGTTTAGTTTCTAGAAGTGAAACCTTGTTTAATTTTTCTAAATCCATCTAAAATTAATAGAATATTTTCTTGTTAATTTTATTGAAATTTAATAAAAACAATTTTTTACTCACGCTTGTTTCCCGTAGATAAAACACACAAATAAAGATTTTTCTAATATTTTATAATACGTCACGTATAGCGCACAAGTATAAACACATATGATGAATTATGCCGGCTGTAAACCTTTTATATCATCTGTGACGTCAATTTTTCATACGTCACCATGAGCACGTGTGAAAAATAATGTTGAGTTAGCAGTTTTTATTTCGTGGGATTCATATTTTGTATATGTTATAATTGACAGTTTTAAGTCATAAATTCATTTTTATTGATTTCTCCACAGATTAGAAATAAAATGTTTTGTCTATCAAGCCGAAATTTTGCTATTTGTTTACATTTAAGTCACGTTCCTGTCGACCTCTCGTGCCCGTCTCTTCGTAGGAGGGTCCTCCTCTCGCTCCATCCCTCTCTTCCATCTCGCTTTCCTCCCCTCGGGAGCGAAAGGTGGTGGGGGATGGGGGTGCCCGTGTACGCAGTACGGAGGGTTCCTCGCGTACCGGACGTACACGTTGCTCTTCCAAGAGCATCCCTTTCACGTCGTGTCCCCTTTCGACGCGACGCGGCGTTGTCTCTAATTGCGCTCCCGATGATGACATTGGGGTGGACGCCCTTGAGGCCCGCTGGGATGCCTCCTGGATCCGGCTGGCCGCGCTGCTCCTTGGTGCCGGCACGGACCGCTGTTGTTTGGCGCTCCTAGGTGTTTGGGGAGGTTCCCGTTCCCTTCCCGTAGCGTGGGGGTACTTCCCTTGTGCAGCAGGAGCCGGGTCTCGCTCGGGCTCCGGGGGTTTCCTGCCACGACGCGTTTCCATCGTTGGATGCGTTCACTAAATTCAACTTTCCGACCGTACCTCGTATATCGATCTTTTTGATATACCTCGTATGAATGTAAAAATGTATAACCAATAGGCGGATCGTAAATATGGTTATTAATCGGTACGGTATAGACAATTTATAGACAATTTCTTTCCAGACAATTTCTTATAAATAACGAACCTTCGCTTTATTAAACCTACGTGTTGTAATTTTGCTACGTTACCGGGGACAGGAATCTATCTACGTGGGTTGCTCCGGGGGGTCTCTTCACAGTGTCGAGCGGTAGGGTTTGCAAGCTAGGGAATTAAAATGGAACAGACTTACCCCAATCCAATTCGTCTAGATTGATCACCCTATTGGCCTCCGGTCGATCTGCTACCAGGCGCGCACTCCCGGCTTTCCTACGGCGATCCCAGATTCAGGACCTGTGAACCGTGGACTCCGACGCGACGTTCTACTGACGCACAGTCGTTGACGAACGTACAAAAGACACTACGGTTTAAAAGCTCGCGGATGTTACGTTCGTTTCTGTCCTCGGAGGAATGAAAGTAGGCGCGGACGGGCGGGGGCCCTCGTCGGTCCAACGGTACGAAACCGTGGGATTTCAGTACCCTTCTTTACTAAGGTACTGGTGTTGGCTGAACGGTTATTTAAAACCTCTTTTGTTGTCTCCGTTGAGATCACTGAATACAGTAATAATCGAACCCTCTTTTAAAACATTTTATGGGCAGGGCCACATAAAACATCCAGGTCGCAGGTATTCAGCAAGACTTGGCTTTGTTCAAGTAATCGCGTGTACTAGCTAGATACAGGTCACTCGAAGCGCAGCTGGAAACAAGATCGAATTCGCCAAAACCTCCGATATTTATACACTCCGATCCGGCTCACTCGTACACGCTGACAGTGACGTCAGGGTAGCGTGATCGCTTGACTGGGTCAGATCGAGTATATCCAGAGGGGCGTGGCCTAATACGTCACTTCGAGCGAATGTATAAATTAAATTGAGGTCCAGGATTCCGTTTCCTCGACATTCCTTAAACCAGCCTACGACGTTTTTGTTTTGTTGAGTTAGCAGTTTTTATTTCGCGGAATTTATATTTTGTATATGTTATAATTGACAGTTTTAAGTCATAAATTAATTTTTATTGATTTACCCACAGATTAGAAATAAAGCGATCTGGCATTTTTGCAGTTTGTTTACATTTAAATCACGTTCCATGTAGAAATAATTCGAACGCCGACGTTTTTGTTTATAATAAATCATTTTGATAACCCAAATATATACGCAACACAATCTAATCTGAAGACGTTGATATTTTTGTGGGATTGCTTACTCTTATTTTTATAATCACATAGACGTTGTTTGCGTTTCTCATATTACCAAAAATTTTCATACGTGACTTCTTTATTTCATTTACGCTCTCGATATTTTTATTGAAGTTATAAATTAATTTTTAATGGTTCATTTAATCACTTTAGCATATTTCAATAGACGTTGTTGAATTTTCTCATATTACTGCGACTAATTATTTATACTTACGCTTTGATGATTATAAAGTGTTTAGGTTAAACAAAATCTGCAATTCGATATAAATACTGAAGTCTAACGGAATCCTTTTTATTTAAATATCAAATCTAGTTCACGAAAGATGTCGTCATCTGAGTGTTTGAATATTTTGCAAGAGAACTTTGAAGATATGTAAGTTATTTTTTTTTCATTATTCAACTTATTTTACATTATACTTACTTTTTTTTAGTGAATTTAATGCTTGGGCTCGTATGGTTCAATTAACGAACCGATATATGCCACCGGTAAATCCTGAAGTTTACTTCAGAGAAAAGTAAGTAATTTTTTACATAGTTAATTCATTTTTCAATTATAATTATTTTTTTTATTTTGTATTCTTTTTTTCAATTATATTTCTTTCAGTGATCGTGATATCGACTTCATTGTCGTGGACGACGACGACACCGACGACGAGACGGTGATTGTCATCTCCGATGATGAAGACGAAGTTGTCGAGATTAGCGACGTGGAGGAGGATGAGGTTCGACCAACTGTAATATGTTGGGCAGGTCGTCAATAATGTTTTTTTTTTTAAATTATTTTTTTATTAAATTGTTTTTTCTCAAAAATTCTTTTTTAATAAATTACATCTGTATTGAAATTAGAGATTTGATTAATATTTTTACATTAATAAGTTTTTTATAATACTACAATATTGTATCTTAATAATTTTCTTTAAAGTTATTCTATTATGTTTAATATTGAATCTAAATGTAATGCTAAATATATGTACTATTTTTTTACCATAAATATATTTTCTTTGTCTATAACTTTTTTATTTATTAACCTATTAAAAATACTCTATCTTGTGATTATGTTCAATTAATTTTTTAATGAATTTTAATCTTTATTCGATTAAAATCGGATAAAGTTTAAGATAAGGTCCTTTTGACTGCGTCAGCCACTGACCGGCGTCCCCACCCCTTTGCCACCATGTTTTTTTCTTAACGCAGCCACGCCCCCTTTTTTCCAGCCATGTTTTTCCCCACCCTATTTTTTTCTTAAGCAGCCACGCCCCCTTTTTAAATACAGCCATGTTTTTTTCTTAATACATGTTTTTCCCCCACCCTCTTTTTCCTTAATGCAGCCACACCCTCTTTTTTCTTAATGCATTTTTTTTCTTACCCCCACACCCTTTTATCTTTTTCTTACCCCCCCACCCTCTTTTTTTGCAGCCACGCTCCTTTTTTTTTAGCCATGTGTTTTTTCTTACTCCCTCGCCCCCCTCCGCCGCCATGTTTTTTTCTACACCCTCTGGTCATTGTTGATCATCCACAAGAACTCTTCGCGACCCCACCCACATCTTTGGTCACTCCCGATGGACACATGCCATCCGCATCAAATGTCCGCGGACAAATCCGAGGGTGAGCCAGAACCGATTTTGCTATACTACTAATGACAACATTCGAAGTAGTGTTATTTCCATACTACCAACATAATAATCTTCACTCTTTCTTCGGTAGTATAAACCAGAGACATACTCTCTATGTCTCTGGTATAAACCAGCCCCCTGGCACTGCGGTAGTTCGCCGGTAAATTATTGTACCAGGGGCGCTAGTTGTTTTGCAGCGCGAAATTGCCGGTAAATTTGAACATAAATGTTTTTAAATTTATGATGTAAAATTAATAACAAAATGAATTTATTGGAAAATTATTTGAGCCACAATGTATTACGTAACAATTATTATTATTTACCGTATAAATGAAATTGAATTAGGTTAATTTGCAATTATAAAAAATATGTTTTCGTGTGTTCCTGCAATAATTTTTTATTTACACGTAATATGTACACATACGTATATAATCTGTCTGAAAAGTGCTGATATTTATTATTTGAACGTTTCTGTTACAAATAAGAGAAATTATTTCAAAATATTAATTCATAGAGGCAAATAATATAAGTTTGTAGTATACACTACAAATTATTGTAAGACTAATTTTTGGACAATTCAATGAGAATTGGAATTCAGTATAACATAACTTTATTCGGCTTCTAACTAGTACAACTGTATATGAAAGACTGACTGCGCTCCCCGCAATAACTCCGATTCAGCGCTCGGAATCGTTGTAGACCAAACATCCGCACGTTTAGATGCCAATAGATATGACTCACCAAAATATTGCTTACAGTTCGGCCATCCTGTATCAGTTGGCGTCCTCGCCTAGCTGCATCACTGGACTCAATCAGTCTTTAGCCCCTTCGGCTCACAAATTCCATGGCCCGGTCGGCCTGCCTACTCCCAGTCGGCACAGAAATCCCTCGGCCCAGTCGGCACACAAATTCCGCGGCCCTGTCGGCCTTACCATTTCCCAGTCGGCATACAAATTCTGCGGCCCTGTCGGCCTCACCACTGCCCAGTCGGCATACGAATTCCGCGGCCCGATCGGCCTCACCACTACCCAGTCGGCATACAAATTCCGCGGCCCGGTCGGCCTCATCACTGCCCAGTCGGCATACAAATTCCGCGGCCCGGTCGGCCTCACCACTGCCCAGTCGGCACACAAATTCCGCGGCCCTGTCGGCCTTACCATTGCCCAGTCGGCATACAAATTCTGCGACCCTGTCGGCCTTACCACTGTTGGTCTACTATTGTCCCTAACCTATCATAATTATTGTTTATCAGCTGGATACATTACTTTGTTTATGTATTATCCGAAATACCACTTACACTACAAGCATTCATGTAATTTGATCCATCATTCCCGACCTACACCAAATCTTCGTGACCTTCCGTCTATTTACAGTTTTCTAACGACAGCACTAATAGCCACGGCGTTATTTAGGTTTCTATTTCATATTGTCGTAATAGTAATATTGGTTTTAGAAAAACTTTACAGCTGCACTGTTATCCATTTCTTCATATTATCTACTGATACTGTGGTAGTAAGATTTCGATATCCTTCTCGCAAATCTTCCACGACGTACCTGTCCTTAGGTAATACATGTTTCACTCTGAACGGTCTTTTGAACTTTGGATTTAATTTTCTGCTTGTACCCATACTCTTGTCACTAATAATACGTACTGACACTAAATCTTCTACGTGATACTAATCCGCATTCGGTCTGTTTCTATCGTATCGTTCCTTTTGTTTACGTTGGTTTTCGCTAATAGGATCCGTTATCCTATTCTCAGTTGTTTAAGGCCCACTCTTTCCACTTCAACCTTCAACGAATTTAATAAGGATGTCTCCGCTATTGTTTTACACTGGTACCCAAATAAGGCCTTAAGGGGGGTAGTATTGATACCTTTATTAAAAGACGTAATTAATGCATTTTGTAGACTTTTGATATGTATGTACATCCCACATATCGCTCTCTCCCTTGGTGCTCATCGTAGCTAACATATTTAGAATTGTGTTGTTATAACGTTCGCACTGTCCATTAAATCGTGGTGTTGCCACTGCATTTAGCACATGTTTTATCGAATAAGAGTCACAAAACAGTGTGAATGTTTTAGCCGTAAAAGCGGTACCTCGGTCATTTATTATGCGGGCCTTTACAGTGTAACCAAACGTCGCATTTTAGCAAACCAGTAGTACATTCGAATTCTATGTATTGTTTGGTCAATACTCTGATAACCTGCATCGTCATGACATAGTCTTACTATCTGCCATCTCACGTCCTTAGGCACCACCCATAGTTTCTTGCCATCCTTGAGTTCTCTGTACACCTTATTATTCTTAGCATGTAATCACTGAAGAATTTTTTAGTGTCATTATTGACCACTCCTTCCTCCAGCATTTGACGGATTTTCGTCAACTGTTCATCCTGAAGCTGTACCGCTAAAATCCAATCACCTTCCGTGATATCGATTTGGTGGATTTCTTCAGTGTGCAACGGATATCGGCTCAGAGCGTCGCCATGGGGCATTTTGGCACCCGGTCTATACACAATGTCAAAAGTGTAATCTTGTACAAGTAGCCACCATCTGCCTACACGTGGAATCAAGTCCTTTGAAAAGGTTGTCCTAAGCGCATTACAAACTGTCACTACTGTGAAATGTATTCCTAACAAATACACTCGAAAATATTGCAAACTTAGCACTACTGCCATGGTCTCTAAGTCATAGGAGTAATAGTGTCTTCGATCGACTGAGTTTTGTTTACTAAAATATACTACTACACATTTCACACCGTCATTAAATTGAAGTAACATTCCGTCTACTGCTTCTGCACTAGCGTCCGTGTGAAGTTCAGTGGGTAGTGATGGCTCAAAAATCGCCAATACCAGTCGAGAGGTTAACACCAAGGAACATCACGACGTAACAACTTTGTCAAAGGTTATGCTATTTTGGCGTAATTTCTCACATGTTTGCGAAAATAACCCGCTAGTCCTAAAAATTGCCTCACTTGTTTAACGTTTCCGGGTGACTGCATTCTTAGAACTACATCTACCTTTTGTTTCCCTGGTCTAATTCCAGAGGCACTTACTTCTCGTCCCAAATACTCAATTTCCTCACGGAAAAGGAACATTTATTTATCTTTCACTGTGATCGCATTCAAACGTCGATAATCCACTACCATGCGGTAATCACCAGTCTTATTTTTCACTAGTAAGATGGGGCTGGCATACGGTGAATTATATTCTCTCATTATATTATTACTTAGAAGTTCGTTAATAATGTTCTGTAAAATAATATTTTTCAGATCGTGCCATCCGGTATGGTTGGTATAAAATTGGTGTATCAGACATACAATTAATTACGAATTTTACAGAGTTCGTTTTAGCTAATGTCGACATTGATGTTGTGATTCGATCTTTAAACTTGGTCAACAAATCGAAGCATTTTTGTTTAGATTATTCAGGCATGCGACCGATGTTTATATTACTCATTACTTTTGCCAACTTATTATTTGTTTGTTTAGACTCCGTACTTTGATTAATTGACATAGTCGGTCCCGTTTTGATTAATGTCACAGTCGGCATATTCAGAAAATCACAACCGACTATACAGTCATAAAACATGTCTGAATCTTTCACTATTATCGCACAAATTTTAGCACTGACGTCGTCAACACGAACGTGTGTCCTTGCTATTTGATTACTTATTATTTCATTGCCAGCAAAACCTCGCAACCCAGATGTCTTTGTTTCTACTGCTAATCCAAGTCTTTTACACACACTTTCTTTGATAAATGTTTTTGAACTTCCCGTGTCTATTAAACAATCAATAGTTTATCCACGGATAATCACTTTTGAAACCGTAGGACTATTTACACTGTTACAATGTGGTGTTTGGACTAGTCAGGGTTTTGAGTTCTTGACCTTGCTATTTTTCGCCGGACATTTGTTTTGTTTGTGTCCTAAACGACCACACTTGTAGCACTCTATTTTGGGGGACATTCCGATAGACGATGGGGACCTCTACAATTATAACACTTAATAGGACGCCTCTCTTTGTTAACTTCTACGGTATCATGAAATCGTATTTCGGTTCTCATTGATGGCATCTCTCCCATCGTGCTCAGAAAAGAGTACAGTTCACTGGAATTTATGAATCTGGATGATCGAGCTGCCCTGGATATATTTTGATCGGGTATTCCCCCAATTACGACATCTATTATGCATTCTTCTGGTATAATAATTTGCAAGGCTCGTAGTTTTTCCATGTTGGTAAAACAATATTCGGCTAAATTCTGTCCGACCGTTGCTTTATATAGGGCAGCGTCTTTTAAGAGTTTTGCGAATGGCATTGGTTTATGGAATTGTTCTACTAATAGCGTCTTCATTTGTTGCCAAGTTTTTGTCAAACCTTCAGCATCATACCACCTTCTTGCTATACCTGATAATCGTGTAGCGGCAATTTTAACTGTTGTTGATGAATGCCATTGATAATACTCTGCCAGCTCTTCGACTCTTAATACCCATTGTTCAACCGTTAATGTTTTTAGTTGTGCGTCAAATTCTGGAATCATCTTCTCATCCACTCCCGGCAAATACATAGGTCTCTCCATTGAGTATCTGCATCTCTTTTTGGATAACCTATGCGTTTTTTCCTTCTTTTGTTTCTGCTTTTTGCTTCTGAGTATTGTATCACTTGAGGAAGCACTTGAGGATGTTGAATTCGACAAATTTGAAGAAGATGAACTTGGTGTACTGGCACTCAATTCTCTTATCCGTTTTTTATTCTTCTTATTTGATGCCGTCTGCCTAATCTCTGATGTAGATGATTCACCCGTAGGGGTATAAACTTCATCAACTGTCGCCATGACAAACTCACTGAGCCAAACGGGCACTAACTACTAGGTATAATCCCACTTCTGACTTGTAAGACTAATTTTTGGACAATTCAATGAAAATTGGAATTCCGTATAACATAACTTTATTCGGCTTCTAACTAGTACAACTGTATATCAAAGACTGACTGCGCTCCCCGCAATAACTCCGATTCAGCGCTCGGAATCGTTGTAGACCAAACATCCGCACGTTTAGATGCCAATAGATTTGACTCCAAAATATTGCTTACATTATAATATTGTAACAATTCACAATATTATAATGTAATCAAAGTATCGTTGAAGGGAAAATGAAGCTATCTATTGTAAAAGTTATATTTTCCCTAGACTAATTTAATTACATTTTTATGACAAACGGCATATTTCATTTCTGTAAATAACCGTAAGAGCAGAGCTGATCTCTATGTTTATCTCAGACCAGCATTCAAATATAATTTATTGCTTGTGGTTGTGTCAACACAGGCGTGAGGTTAAAGACGCATAGAATAACGTAGTCCTAGTCAGTCAGTAAGTGGCGATATTACTAAAAAGGCCAGTGTGCGAGTGTGTGTGTGAGAGAGAGAATTAAGACACCCCCGTGCACAGATGCTCGGCTTCAGGTCGTGGTTCCTTCGAGTGCGGCTACTCACGGTTTGGGGGTGTCGCGGGCCACTCGATTGACATGATGCAGGTGTGTGTGGGTAGACCTATATGGTTGCCCCCGAGCCGGTCATTGGGATGCTTCATCGATGGGCATCCGGGGGAGCTTCTACTCAGGGTGACGTCTAGCTAGTCGTTGAAGAATATATGGTTTGTGAGTATATGTATGATAATATTAACCCAATAAGCCAATGTCTTAGTTATGTTTGAATCTATTGAAATATATAGAACGATGTGATATTAATAGAGGACATCAGTAGCAGGGAGCAGAGAACCCCCGGTGAGTACTCTCTCGATTATTTATTTGTGCACAGAACAGTAATTATTGTTTTTTTGATTTAATGTCCTGCCACTGGCCTGCCAAGTTATTGTTTTCACATAAATAGAAGAACTGCATTGTGATGACCCGCGTGTGGTACCTACAGGTATGTTTACTTAAGAAATACTTATTAAGTAATTTTATATTTTTACACTATTTCACTGCACTTTACCGAAAACAGAGCATGCCACAATATCGCAAATTTTGAACACACTTGTGTACAATTGCGGATAACAATTAAAATGGTAAGTATTTTTAGTGTATATTATGTGTTTCAGTGTATTGTGAAATGATTATAGACAGAAAGCTTCATTGTCCCTTTAAGTGAAGTTAGAATTAAGATTTGCACAATCGAGCAAGTTTGTTCTTTTGGTAATTGCACGCGGGCACTATGTAACGTCGTATTACACGAAGCATTTTCTTTTTTACTTTCGGTGGATCCTCTATTTTACACTATTATATTTGTCGGAGCCGTAGGGGCACTTCTGGGTTTTGACCGCATGGACATATTACTTAAACACTTAATGTACCTATGAAACTTTTATTAATTTAATACAGGTAATATGAGAACACACGTCAGTTTACAATACACAATTTTTAAAATGAATGTTAGTAATAACCAAGTAATTATCTACCGAATAAAATGCAAAAGAAACAATAAGGTAAGTAACTAACGGTCCGCGCCCGCTAGCCCGTACGCGTGCTGCTTTCTTTTTCAAAGCTCAAATTCAACTCCCCTTATTCCGTGTCCCGAGCTAGCAGGTTTGTTTTGTTCGCTCCCCATAAGCGTGTTACTTTGCCCATTAAGGAAATGTGTTTTATCCTAAACGCCTATTGGCTAAAGACTATCTTAAACATTCTTAACATAAACAAAAATATGTATCAAGCATATCTACAAATTCAATATGCCCAAACAACTACAAATCACCTTCGTAATGACTTGGGGTTAACGAATAAACAAATAAATACAAATGAACATGGTAATTTTAGTGGTGACATAAATATCACTGCTGCATTTTAGGTTCCCACGAAGGGATCCATAGGCGGGTGGAATTTTTTTGTTGCAGCCGCCGACACGGCCATTCTGACAATGTGCACGTCCTCGGGCACTCACCTTAAGGAATAACACCTATAAAAAAAAAGGAAACAGATCTTGTCATTACTGCTCGTCTATCCTGACTAAATAACAAAAATAATTATTATTATAATATGGCCAACTACAATGTGGCAGGAACACAAGTGCCTCGTCCAAACGCATCGGATTGACATAAACAACAATACAGGTAACACATCCGAACGCATCGGGATCGACAAAAGTACCTCTCATCCGAACGCATCGGATTGACACAAACAGCAGTACAGGTAACATCCGAACGCATCGGATTAACACAAACAGCAGTACAGGTAACATCTGAATGCATCGGGATCGACAAAAGTACCTCTCATCCGAACGCATCGGATTGACACAAACAGCAGTACAGGTAACACATCCGAACGCATCGGGATCGACAAAAGTACCTCTCATCCGAACGCATTCGGATTGGCAAAATAACTCTATATATAAAAACATATAAGACATACTAGACATATCAATATCATAATCAAATCGTTGTTTATTTATTCTACAACTATAGGCTACTACTTTGCCACCGACACTTGCTCATTCTTGTTCTCATCGTCAGACCCTGAATCTGTTACAATTTCACCTTGTCCCTCTGGTACACTAATTAGCTGATCGTGTACAAATTTGAAGATTCGGCCTCTGCCTTTATCGATAGACTTAATTGCCTCATATCGATCATTCTCCAGAATTTTGGTAATTTTAAAAGGACCTCTAAATTTACGGTCGAGTTTAGAAATCATGCTTTCATTATTTTTACTGTAAACAAAATCACCAACTAAGAAGGGCTTGATGATAGCTTTTCCAACACTTTTTCTATCTTCATCATACTTAGAAGAATTTACGATATTTTTTGTGACTGCTGTACGAATATCCGCTAACGAAATGTGTTTTTCGAAGCAATCGTCCTTATTATATGAAATTTTTTGTAACTCTAAAGAGCGGATTGAAGATCCGAATAAGATTTCAGCAGGGCTGAAGCCTGTAACTCTATGTTTAGTGCTATTTAAAGCTAACTGAACTTCGCCTAAATTATCCTGCCACTTGCGATCGTTTTCAGCTTCAACTATCGTCAGTGTATTTTTAAATGAATTCTTTTAAGCAATTAACAGCAGTTTCGGCAGTTAAAGAACGAATACGGTACAGTATTACAAATTTAGAAAAAGCGTCGATGATTACCAGTACATATTCTTTATTATCACTTTTACCAGACAGCTTGCCAGATAAATCTACGTGTATTGTATGCCACGGTTGTTGATTTTTATTAATTGGATACATTTTAACCTAGGCTTTTCCCGATTTACTTTTCGAAGTTTTGCAAATTAGACAATTATCGACAAATTTTCTTACAGTACGCGACATTTTAGGAAACCAGTATAGTTCATAAATTTTATCTAACGCCTTTTCCCACCCTAAATGTTTTATGTTAGTATGTACATGATTTATTACCGACCAAATCATGGGCCTTGCCACTACTGGTAGATAATGGGAACGACTGTTCCTTTCAATTTTACGGAACAAAATATCATTCCGAATATCATATGTCTTTACGACATATGGGTCTAGTTCGTTTGCTCGAAGGGCGGCAATTAATTTTACCAGTCCATCGTTGTTAGGCTACGGTAAGCCAGTCTGAATGTAGGTCAATAACCTGAACTATTTTGGCTGAATTATGATATTTAGTGTTGTCGTCTTTGTAAGTGGTCCCCTCATCAATGAAGGTAAACGGATTCCGAGAAAAGAAGTCGGCATGCTTCACGCGTTTACCCTCTCGAGAAACTATGTCGCAGTTAAAGGCTTGTAAGAATGCCCACCAGCAGTATACGCGCGGGGTTAAGTCGAGTGTCGTGCGTGAAGATTTAAGAGAATTACAATCTGTAAAAACTGTAAAAAATCGTCCACAAAGAAAGTGAAAAAAAAATGTTTTATTGCTTTTACTACCGCGAGAGTTTCAAGTTCATTTGAATGATAACGAGACTCGGGACCAGTGGTACGCTTACTAAAATAAGCAACCGGGTGAAGTTTAGTATTTTTCTTTGAAATAAAATCGCACCATATGCCTCAGAACTAGCATCAGTATGCAGCTCTATCGGTAAATCAGGGTCAAATATCATGAGAATAGGTTCAGACGTCAAAGAACGAATTAGATGATTTCGCGCATTATCATGTTTAGGGAGCCATTCAATTCTTTTGCATGATTTCGTTGTTAATTGGTACAAGGGCGCAGCTATGCCTGAAAAATTTGGGATAAATTGACGGAAGTAAGATGCAAGGCCCAAGAATTGACGAACTTGAGTCGGAGTTTTGGGAATCGGTGAATTTGACAGGGCTGATGTCTTACGTGGGTTGGGGCGCAATTCCTCAGCTCGTATTAAGAAACCTAGGTACTCTACTTCCAATTTAAGAAATTTACACTTTTTCATATTAAATGAAAAACCAGCCTTGACAAGTGCGCTCATGACAATTTCGAGGCGTTCTATTCCTTTGGATACTGAAGATGATGGTATTAAAACATCGTCAATATAAACCACTGCAAATTTATTACGTAAATCTCCTAGAGCCTTGTCAATAGCACGTTGGTATATAGAGGGGGCGTTCGTGAGACCAAAAGGCATAGTTAAGTATTCATACTGCCCATCAGGTGTGACAAATGCTGTTCTTTCTATCGAGTCAGGTTGAACAGGAATTTGGTGAAAACCTGATGCCATATCAAGAGATGAAAAATAATATGAGTTGTGCAATCGATTAATTTGGTCACTGATAAGTGGTAAAGGATACTTGCCGGGTATTGTATTCGCGTTAAGTTCGCGATAATTTACACAGAGACGATCGGACCCATCTTTCTTTTTAACTAAAACCACAGGGCTTGAAAAAGGAGAACAGCTACGTCTAATTATATTAGCTTGAAGTAATTCTTCAATTTTAGTCCTAATAATTTCGCGCTCAGTGGGAGCCACTCGATATGGCCTTCTTTGAACAAATTTGCTTGAATCTTTTAAACGAATTTCCAACTGGCCTGTGTTTACCCTTCCCGAAGGTACACCCATGACAAAGTGATCTTGAAAACTAGACAATAACTTATTTAAGGTATACTTATTATCGCCATGTAAAACCTGTATCAATAATATCGAAACTTACAATTTCACGCTCACAAACATGAACTTTAAGCTCTCGAGAAATAAATAAACCATCTGTATTTAACTGAACATTAATATTTTGCGCTATTAAATCTTTTCCAATAATAATCTGAGCCGACATAAATTCGTTTGGCACCACAAAAAATAACAGTTCAATTAAAAGCCCTTGAACTTTAACTATTGCTAGAATTTGACAATTACAAATGAAAGATTCACTACCAATGCCCTTTAAACTGACTAAATTACTAAATCGTTTCCCACTGAAGTGGGTAGCGATATTTTCTTTTAAAAGAGAACAATCTGAGCCCGTGTCGAACAAAAAAGGAAAGGTCTCACCAGATCTTAGTTTTAATTGTCCAACAGATAGTACTTCCGCTTCGCACACGTTGACCCTCTTTTCGTCAGGCTTTAGATCACCATTAGGACACTGTGGTGAAATATGGCCTGGCTTGCCACATGTATAGCAACTCCTGGAATACCCTTGAACTGGTTTCGGCGTCCTAGGTGGAGATCGTCTGGGCCTCCTACATTGATTTGCACGATGACCTCTTCGTCCACATGTTTTGCATCTTCCTCGAAAGTACGTGTCCTCATCAGGTCTGGAAGGTGATAAGGCTCGACGCTTCGATCCAGTGTGGTGACCGGAGGGAAATAGCGCCGGACGTTTACCAAGTCTTCCTTGTAACATGGCACACATACTTTTGGCATCCTTTGGTCGGTCCGTTTGGTATCTTCGCCTCACAAATTCATTACGAGTAGAGCCAAAATAGCAAGCAACGAGAACAGCAAAGCTTTCGTCGCTTTCTCTGTTATTTAGAAGGGAAATAACAGTCCTCATCGAGTGTAGCATTTCTTCAATGAGAGTAGTATGTTCAGAAGTGCTGCTTCTTCCATTTACAGCTTCTGAAAACTGCTCGATGGGGTCCGCTGGTTTGGCAAATACAGCTAAAAATTCGGCTTTTAGAGTAGGCCAATCCTTTTCAGTTGGTTTGGCAGATATAAACCAACTTGCTGCCTCGCCTTTCATAGCTTGTGTTAATGTCATTATTAAGGTCATTTCATCAGGGTTGCATTTGCTCACCCATAGGTCGACAATTGCACACCAGCCTTCGGCGTCTGCAAATTTTGATGTTGGATCAAAAGCTGGTACCAAGAAGATTCGGTCGCGGGATTCGGATATACGTAGGTTAGTGCGAGATACAATAGGGTTTAGACCAGCAATCATAGCGCTTGACTGGAACGAAATGCAGTCTTCATACTCTTCAAAGTTAAAAACAACTGGGAAAGGAGACCGATATTGCGCAACTAACGGCTCCCAGTTCCCACTCTTAAAAATCTGAGCCCACTGGCCGCTGAGTTTTATTATTAGGCATTAGGATCCGTTCAATTTCCAAATAGTGATTCAGATCATTCGGTCACTTCAAAGATCCGTTCTAAAAGATTTGTTCATTCGCGAACGACCCATCTCTAGCTGTAATCGATTCTCTTTGGTTTAAATTACATTCGCTTTGTTGGGTGTTCTGTATTTTGTATTGTTAATGGCTCCTCTACACGTTGGCCAATGCTTATTGGCCAGCGTGCAGAGGAAACTTTTTGTCGTATTGGCGGCATTGGCAAAGCTGGTCCAAGCGTTGGCGACCGATCCGTCGTGGTGTCGGTTTTTCAAGACACATCAAAGGGCGCTGGCGGACGTTGGTAGTCATGTCCACACGTTGGCTGCACTCGCCTAGTATGAGAATAGCTTCTGCAGGGATAGTAGGTACGACTGGGTAGATATTTTATGTTGTGCATTGTTTATTTGTGTATTTGGTGATACATAATGGCGGCAATGAGTAACGAAGAAATAAACTGCAGAATAAACTTCAGTAGCTGCTCTTATGACGTCCATGTTGTTGTTCATATTGGCCTGCGTCGAAACAAACTGAACGTCCTTCCAACGTGTGGACAGATATTTCAATTTCCTTGCCAGCGTGTTGGTCACAGTGAAATGTATCTAAAGAACTGAAACGGCAACCATATACATAAACTGTGAAACCAGAAAAATTGCCAGGAAAATCAACGCCCTTTAGAGTGTCTTGAAAAACCGACATCACGACGGATCGGTCGCCAACGCTTGGACCAGCTCTGCCAATGTTGCCAATACGACCAATACTCCCCTCTATACGCTGGCCAATAGCTAACGTGTAGAGGAGCCTTAATAAGATTTAATGCCAGTGATGGAGTACGCAGTATTCGTGTTGATACATGACATAATACATGTTTAAACAGAGGCAAGCTGTTAAAAAAACATTTGCTTCTGATTTGCCAAAACTGTTAATAGTCACATGTTATAACATGAATGTTCCATTATAGGCCTGAATGATTGGTTAACAACATAATTATTTAATACTTGTAGATTATATATGATTGAGGGCAGTGCCGAAGCGTCGATTTAAGCTGAGGGTAGGCTGTCCTGAATTAGACGAGGGAGGGGGCTACTCATTTTTAATGCAATATATATATATATATATATATATATATATATATATATATATATATATATATATATATATATATATATATATATATATATATATTGAATAGTTGAATCACAAAAACAGCTTACATATATTTTTTGTATATCAATTACATTCGCCACGTTTTCTTTTCTGCAAACACATTTATAGTTCCTGAAATAAATTGATAGGTTTTGCCGCTTTAATTTTCAGTTTACCTTCTAAAGATAAATTATAAAAATAACCACTCTTATTAATTAAAAAGTACTGAATCGGCAGTGAACCGGGAGTAAATTATATTTTTATGGGGCTAAAATACGTTAATGTATATTATATAAACCTTCCGTATGTCTAGTGAACATATTATCTGCTTTTCCCGAAGTATATTCCCGAACTATACCCCCTTTTTTATATCATGGATAGGAATTATTGATTTTGATTGTGCACATGAAGGTGTAGTTGCCATATGAATTATACAGAAACTAAAGATAAAAAATTATTTACTACACTTATTTTTTCAATCGCAGGCACTTCTGTTTCTTTTTAGTAACATTTGGAAGAAATATAGTTGCAATTGTACCAGTCTTTAAATAAACAAAAAAAAAATAACTGTTTTTTCGTATGGCTGACGTAATCATTAGGTTTAAAACAATCAGAACCAATTATTGTTAGTTCGGTTGTGTTAGTAAAGTTGTGCAATTTGAGTCAAAATAATGTGCCCAATAGACACGTTATCTGATCGTCAGATTCCACAACTTCAATGGTGCACAATTTTTCTCACAAGAATGAAACCTATTTTTAATATTAAAATTATTGGTTAAATATGACTTGAAAACATAAAAATATTTGCTTATGAAAACAACATAAGTTTCCTTTTCAAGGATGTTTGCTACCGCATAAAAACAACCTTGAGTATTTTGGCATTTGTTTATTCACAGCGTTTCTACTTAAAAAAATAATTAAAAAATAGAGATTTGTATTCGTATTCTAAAGGGGCCTACACACCTTCGCTGGCGCAGTTATCGATAGTACATAACTGAATATCTGTACATTTATCTGAATGTGTGTAGGCTACGTTCAGTTTTCGTCTCAGTTCCGTGTAATTTTTCTTCAGTTCTCTCCTCACTCTCCTCACTGATTTCTAAAGATCACTAATAAGTTTTTAATGATCTGTGATCACTAATGAATGAGCACATTCAGCCAACACAGCAGTTGCATAAGTTGACTTGTCGCTCTTATTGAACGGCGCTTGAGTTTTAGTTAGTTGAATTATTGATTAACATTAGAAAGATTCTGTAATGCACATAAACATGCATAGGTAGTTAAACGACTATTAATATCGTTCAGGCGCTCATTCTACGTAATTTCCATCACATCAGAAACATGTTTGTTTTAAATAAACTGTTGTGTTAGCTGAATACGCTCAATGAATACAATGGGCGCATTCAGCCGACACTATAGTTGATTTTAACCACAAATCTGTTTCTGACCTGGTGGAAGTCTATGTGGTAAATGCGCCTGAACGATAAAGATAAGCTGAAGGATAACACGTGAGCGAGTTAACTCAGTGAACTGACTTGCTCAGATCTCCAATTATGAAGTATCCGACTTTTGACTCACTGCTATTCTGTTGTTTTGTACATAGAGCCGACGGTTGCGGAATCTATATGTTGCGTACTTTATTAGTGTTTGGTCTGTGCTGCGCACTCTTTGATGAACCATGACGCGAGAGTGTACAGCTCACCAGCTCACTTTGATACGGCGTAATATCATGGTGCCTCAGTTCAATTATACACTAGAATAGTTGCGGATGATAATAAATAACTATGATAGTTTAAACATGAATTGCAAATATAAAATATACACGTTTTACAAGAACGCGCTATTATTTGCATTAATGTTATTATTAAAAATGAGGATTATGAAAATAGAAAATTAGTAATTTACTTTTACGTAACTATTTGTTTTAAACTTATATTAGCTTCAAATCTCTATAACACTAGTCAATTGATTTACTGTCAATATATGCTTATAAATGTCTAAATCGAATATCGAGTCGAATATTCTCGTCTAGCTCTTTTGCTTCTACTCATTGAGCCAACTCTTTTGTAAGAGGTAGATGCAAAGAAGCGAATCCTTAAAACAAGTTATTTATCCCATATATATTGAACGATATTGGTAGTTGTGTAACTATGAATGTTTCTGTGTCATCGGAGAATTTTTCTGGTGTGAATGTTAATCCCGATCCGATAGGACTTGAATCTTGACGAAGTTCTAGTGCAAATTAGAACGGGTGGGTCGGCTTGCGCGTTTTAATGATTTAAGGAGCCGTACCATAGGTTTAACCATAGTGGGAGGGTCCTTATTGAAAAACCAGACTAAGACAAGTCCCTGAAGGAGGGCAGCAGCTCTTTCAGTAGTCATAGTGGCAGAAACCGTGGGGGTTGGTATGGTGCTATGACACACACGACTGCGATGTGGAAGGCAAGAGGAAACCACCACATTATAATCCTCAGAACAGCTAGCAGAAAGCTTATCCTAAATTAATGATGGCGTCTCCTGGGACAAAAAACTCCGGAGGTAAAATAGTCCTCCGTTCGGATCTCCGGGTGAGGACTGTTCCGGGAGACGTGATCGAGTGCAATAATAGTAAGAAGTGTAGCATTTCACGAGTCGGAGCGTGGAATGTCAGAAGCATGAGACAGGCAGGGAAGCTAGAAAATCTGAAGATAGAAATGGATAGGTTAGGATTAGATATAGTAGGTATAAGTGAGATGCGCTGGCCGGAAGTAGGAGATTTTTGGAGCGGTGACTATAGGGTAATACATACAGTATCGGTAAATGGAAACGCGGGAGTAGGGATCGTTATGCGGAAGAACGCAGGACAGTGTGTAGATAGCTACCTACAATACAGCGAGGGAGTAATGATGGTTAGGTTAGATTCGAAGCCAGTGGAAACAGTAATAGTGCAAGTATACATGCCTACTTCTAGCCACAGTGAGGAAGAGTTAGAAGCCGTTTATTCGGACATAGAGCAGGTAATAGGATTTGTGAAGGGTCATGAAAATTTAATAATAGTAGGAGATTTTAAAGCAGTCGTAGGTGAGGGGAAAGAAGGAGAATTTGTAGGTCCTTATGGATTAGGAAACAGAAACGAGAGAGGTAGCAGACTGATAGAATTCTGTGAGAAGCACAAGATGGTCGTCGCGAATACATTGTTAAAGAATCACGTTAGGAGGCGGTACACATGGAAAATGCCAGGAGGGATAGACAGGTATCAGATAGACTACATTCTGGTTAGGAAGAGATTTAGAAATCAAGTAAAAGACTGTAAGAGTTATCCAGGAGCAGATGTAGACAGCGATCACAACTTGGTAGTCATGAAAGCTAGATTAAAGTTCAAAAATCTGAAAACCCTGAAGGATAAGAAACGTATAAATGTAGACATATTGAGGGATCAGAATATGAAAGATAAGTTCCAGGAGAAAACAGATCAATTAATAAATAAAACGAGTAAGGACGAAATCAAGAACGCAGAAACTGAGTGGGAGGGTATCAAGAATAGTCTAGCTTCCGCGGCTACGGACGTTTTAGGACACGATAAAAGGGAAGCTAGGAAGCCCTGGATAACGGACGAAATCTTAAACTTAATGCAAAAGAGACGAGACTATAAAAACAGACGAGACGAAGAAGGACTGAAAACGTATAAGTCAATAAAGTGGGAAATCATTAGAAAATGTAGAAAAGCGAAAGAACAATGGATAGAGGATAAATGCAAAGGAGTAGAAGATAAGTTGCAAGTAGGTAAGACCGATGAGGCTTACAAAATAATTAAGAGGAACTTCAGGGATATAGGAACAATAAGTAGAAACGTTAGGAGTCAATCGGGGGACATACTGATAGGAAGAGAGGAGAAAGCGGATAGATGGAAGCAGTACTTAGGAAATTTATACGAGGGTCAGGAATTAGGAGAGATATTAGAGGAAGAATCTAGCATCGATAGGGAAGATGTAGGAAAACCTATATTGAGAGAGGAATTTGAAATAGCACTAAGGGGGCTAAAGAATAATAGAGCGCCGGGTGTAGATAAAATACAGGCGGAAATTTTGAAATGTGCGGGACAGAAAGTAGTAAATAGGATGTTTGAACTGGTAAAATACATATACGAAACGGGCCAGATTCCGGAGGATTATAAGAGGAACATTATCGTTACTATACCGAAAAAGAGAGGAGCCGACAAATGCGAGAACTTTAGAACGATTAGCCTAACTTCCCATGCGTCAAAAATCTTAACTAGAATAGTGCAGAAGAGGATGGAAAATAGAGCGGAGGAAATACTAGGAGAAGACCAATTCGGGTTTAGGCAAAATAGGGGAACTCGCGAAGCTATTCTGGCGCTAAGAGTAATGTTAGAGAAAACAATAGAAAAAGGAAAGAACGCTTATATAGGATTTGTAGATTTAGAAAAAGCTTTTGATAACGTAAGATGGGAAAAAATGTTCGAGATACTAAAGAGCGCGGGAATGAAGAATAGAGATAGGAGAGTAGTACACAATCTATACATAGAGCAAACTGCTGTTATAGAAGTAGAAGGGGAGAAAAGGGAAGTAGGTATTAGGAAAGGAGTAAGACAAGGATGTACGCTATCACCACTAATTTTTAATCTGTACATCGAAGAGGCGATTAATGTGGTAAAAAATAGAGTGGATTTCGGGATTAAAGTACAGGGACAGAAACTAAAAATGGTGAGATTCGCGGATGATATAGCAGTATTAGCATCTAGTAAGGAGGAACTAGAATCAGCATTGAACGAAATGGAGGCAGTGTTGACAGATGAATACGGAATGAGGGTGAATAAAAACAAAACTAAAGTGTTAGTGTGCAGGGGGCGCGAGAGCAGAGCAAAAATGAAAGAACAAATTATTAATGAAAGATTGGAGGAAGTAAAAGACTTCACTTATTTAGGAAGTAAAATAAATTGGGATGGAAGAAGTGATAAAGACATAAAACGAAGAATAGCGCAGGGTCGAGTAGCTTTTAACAAAAAGAAAGCACTTTTATGCTCGGGGGTAATAAACTTAGAAAGAAGGAAGACATTTTTGAAAACATATGTATGGAGCACGGCACTATACGGCTGCGAAACCTGGACGGTAGGGGAAGCAAGTAGGAAGAAATTAGAAGCTTTTGAGATGTGGTGTTACCGAAGAATGATGAAAATACCATGGACTGATAGGGTTAGAAACGAAGAAGTATTGGAGAAAGTCGGCGAGAAAAGGAGTATGTGGAAAAACTTAAAGAAGAGAAGAGATAGAATGGTAGGCCACTTGCTGAGACATGGGGGAATAGTCCGCGATATTTTGGAGGCAGAAATAGGAGTGAAGAAAGGCAGAGGTAGGCCTAGATTAGACTACTGCTCGCAAATAGTAAGGGATGTAGGTTGTAGCACAATTAGCGAAATGCGTAGGTTAGCACAAGATAGGAGAAGCTGGAGGTTAGCGTCCAACCAGTCTTAGGACTGATGACCTAATGATGATGAATGTTAACCAATAATCGTACCTAACCAACATTCAACAAGCCGTGTTCTACGGAAATTCAACCATTATATCGTCTGTTGTATAGACTTACTCAACTGTTCTATAATTGCTGTGTCTTTCAACTGATATCTCAATTCACTGATTTTCTACACTGATTAGTCATTCCAGATAAACTAGCCAACTAGCACACAAGAATTGAAATGAAGTGAAATTGCAGATCAAAGAAATATAGTTAACGCTAACGTAGATAAAAGAAAAACAAAACGAAATACACTTGTTAATAGCTAGGGTCTTATATTTTTCCACGAGAGTAGACCTTATGCAGACACCTATTATAAATGAATATTAATCTGAGGAACAGATTTATATTATTCTGCATCGGTAGTGATATGGACATTTGGCTTAAAAGTAACCGGTTATTCGGTTGTTCGGTTACATCGGAAATACCGATGTAATCTGGTTATTGTGAATATTCAAATGAAAAATAACCAGAAATTATGTTCACAATAATATGATCTGAACCGGTGACAAAATGAAAATGTGTAACAGCACCAGCAATAAACGATTTTTCTGTCTTCTACGGTTTCCTCGATATATACTTTCATAAAACTAAATATCAAATCATTAGAAAACTGGATTAGAGATATAAGCTTATAAAGTAAGTTTATACGAAATTAAATGAAAGTATAGTATTTATATTATTTTGTAGTAATTAATAAGATGTAATTTATATTTTGTATTGAAAGCACTGTAGCAGACTGATTAAGCAAATACGTGTGCGTTAAATTAAATTAAACATGTAATTTCTAGTAACACACTTATTAATAACAGAAATAATATTCTAAACATTAGGCATTACATTACTGTGATCGTAGTCCTATATATCTGTAAAGTAATGAATGAAACCATTCAAGTGTTTATTTGAATGATACAATTATCAATATTATTCAGATATAAAACATCCGATTATGGAAATATTTCGGTTATGCCCATCACTAATTTATGGCCTTTTAGGTCTATTTATACATGATCTGTTTCGAGTCCGCTCTGTAATCCGCTCTGTAACACCCGAGAATTCGAATAATCTCTATATAGTTCCGTTCTGCAAATAATATAACTAAAATAAATTTTGAGTTTGAAATACAAAGTTAAAATTTGTTATTCAAGGCTATTTTTGTTCATGCCATTCCGTCTTAGCCCAAATCATATAAATTTAGATATACTAACGATATTATTGTTTTATATTTGTTCAGATATTTATGTCCATATATTTTTTATGAGAGACGTATTAAAGACAAAAATCTCCCTTTTCGGACTCGAACCCGAACATACAATGACCCCCCCCCCCCCCCAGTTAGAAATCTTATCTTCCTCTAATACTGGGCCCAGCCCGTCACCCCGAATCACAATACAAATAACATTGTTGCATCCACCTTTATAGGGGAATACGACGGATACCCCATCCACATATAATGTCCATGGAGCAAAGCAAAAGCACTTTTATAATTTGTTAATGTTGGATAAGTACATATTGTCCTCCCAATTTTACATGACAGTTATTTTGCCAATTTTAATATTACATTTTACTACCTACCCTACAGTTTGGATTGCACAGAGTTTTGAAAATTTTCAATTGATTAATACTATAATCGCATAATATTAGTTGCATAAATATTAGGGTCATGTGGTTTGTGAATATTAATGGAGCCACTGTGTTCCTTTGTTTGTATGTCTGTTGTATCTAAATTATTTCCTTGTTTTTTAAGTTTCTTGTCCAAATTTCTATTGAATCATTTCCCTTGCTGAATCTTTTTGAATGTTTCATTTATCGATATTTTCATCTATTTAAATTTCCCGTCTATGCTAGTTTTTTTTAATCTATAATTCATGATTTTGTTTATTTACAGTGTTGACTTTCCTTTCTTTCTATCGCAGTTATGTTTTCCTTCACATCTTATGAGTTCATCATTTCTCTTAATACATATTTCATTTATTTTTTTCATGTATTTGGGCATCGGCAGCCAAAGCCGTTAGTCCAAGATCCCAGTCTGATCAGATTTCTAATAGTAAACCGCAGGACTTTAAGAAGGATATCACCTTTTCAATGGAATTCAAATCGATCTGAGGCCAATCTGCAATCTAGAAATGTAGTATCATGGGCAGTGGACTGTAATGTGTTCCACGAGTTGAACCTCACATACTCCACAGATTGGGGGTCTCCTTCTGTTTTCTAATATGTACATTGATGTTAATCTAGTATGGCCGATTCTAAGTTAGGGCTACTTGTTCTCTTCGTGATAGTGAAGCGGGCGTTGTCCACTTATATAATTTGGTTTTAATTGGCTTGAGTTTAGTCTCGCTCATATTTCGATCATTCTGTCACTGTGTTCTTATATTTGATGAAAATTTTTATATCTTGTGTATGTATAGGGATATCCTCAATTGTACGGTCTTCAGCGGCTTGATATGTTGTTCTCTCTGCTATCTCATTTCCAGGTATACCAATATGGGTCGGACACCAGATAAGACGAATTTGTTTATTCATTTTCTTGATGGGAGCATGAAGGCACAGAATACGTTGAACGAGTGAGTTTGAAGAAATGGTATTGGTGATTGCATATAGCGCACTTAGTGAATATGAACAATTAAGGAAGTTCTTGCTATGTGACATTTGACAGTATAGCATAGCTAGCCAAATTTCATATAATTCAACAGTCAATATAGAGGCTGGAGTGGGTAAGCTCCAATTATATGCTTCTGTCTCGATAGAGAACGCACTTCTCACTTCCTGTTGTATTTTAGAACCATCGGAATACAAAATATCGTACTCTGAATATTTTTGAATGGTTTGGTAGAAAAATACTCTGTAAATAGCGTCACTTATGGTTCCTTTTTGAAGGAGGTACATTCCAAATCGATGATTGATGATAGTAGCTTCCAGGGTGGTATCTCAGTAACAGAAGTAGGTAACATAGATAGGAATATAATGACTAGGTTGTTAGCTGCTTCGTGTATACGTACGTCTATTGGTTTCGTAACAGTTCGACGAGATTAAAAGTTTTTCAGCTGCTCCTTATTAAAAATAGAAGCTTTATTTGAATGATGAGACTATATCATGATGTTTACGGCATAATTGATCAGGAATTTATTCCTTCTTAGATCTAGGGGTGTGATGTCTGTGTCACAGTGTAGGGATTATATTGGGTTAGTTCGAAATGCTCCTGTTGCATCTTAATGTTTAATGAAAAGTCTTAATGCGGTATTTTGTTTAACATATCTAGTAATTTTAGACGTGAAGGTGTTCTTGAGGAGTATATTGCACACCCGTAGTCTATTTATCATAAGATGAGACTTTTATATATTTGAAGTAGAACTTCTCTGTCGGTCCCCTAATTAATGTTTGCCAAGCATTTTAAGATGTTGAGAGATTTTTTGTAGGTTCGTACTACTTTCTCTATGTAACATCCCCACGATAACTTTGAGTCAAATAGTAGCCCAATGAATTTTACAGTGTCTTGAAATTGAATAGGTTTTTCATTAATAGTAAAATGAGGGTGATCATAGGGTAGTTTTAGGCGGCAGAAATGAACAGATTGACTCTTTGTTAACGATCATTTTAAACCTTTCTTCTCCGTTTCCTCAAGTGTTTCATTTACAGAGGTTATATAGGAATGGAGGGAGTGTTACAACTTCCTCCATTTTGAGAGTGGTGTCAGCAGAGTAGAAAATCGCCAGGTCGTCGATATTTAAACATTCTTGGACGGGTGGCCTAATACATGCTACGATACTGTTAACAGCTAAGGTGAATAAAGTAGCACTTACGGTGGAACTTTGCGGTACACCTGTTTTCAAGTTGTGACACTCTAATCTCGTCGTGTGAACTCGAACCATAAAATGTTGGGATGTCAAAAAACTCTTTATGAAACTTGGTATATTTCCTTTAAGATCCCATTCACATAAATGTTCCAAAATCCCATGTCCCCAGGTGATATTATACGCCTTTTCGATGTCGAAAATATTGCTGTCAGATGTTTTCGGTTGAAGAAGCAGTACTGGATGGCACTCTCTAAAGATGTAAGATAATCTGTGATAGATCTATATTTTCTGAAATCCATTTGACATTCTGCTAGAAGATTATTTGATTCCAGTACCCACATTAATTTATTTTTTATTAAAATTTCATAATCTTTTTTTTATTGGTATCTCCATAATCTGTTTTATTACTTCTTTTATTTTTCCTTATATTTGGTCTTAGGGGCTCATGGACATGAATTTTCATTCTCTCAATAATATTTTGAAACTAGGGTCATATTCTTTATGACAATTGTTTATTTTAATTTAGTTCATTTATTAGCGGAAATATGAACCTCTAAAATATTGATAGAAGCAGGTTTTATTTTTTTAGGTAATTACGTTTGATTATTTTCTATTATTGCTATAATTTATTATTTTGAATTGTTGCTTCGAATTTCAGGGTGACCACTCGAAGATTATTTATTTTTCTAAGAAGTTTACTTGGAAAGAAATTTAACGTTTCAACAGAAAAATAATATATATTTTTTCCTGTATGACTGTTGAAAATATGTTACCTATGTCAATAGACGTATGCGGACGTTTCTAAGACTACAAAAATTGGATGGATAATGTGAAAACAAAAAATTTGACTAACAAAGAAATATCAGAACAAAAAAGTAAAATGTGCTATTGTATATATACGTAGATTTATTCCATGCATTCCTGTGTTACTGAAAAAATAATTTCAGTTATGGTTAATTAAATTTAGTTAATTAATTAATTTAGTTAATGGTTAATTAAACTTAGTTAGAGCAGTATTTTTTTAAGAAATATTAAGAATAACTATTCCGTCTAGAAAATCCACTGATTTTTAGTTTCAAAAGTATTTGCCCATAATCAAAAATATCACTTTGCATTTTTATTACTTTCTGATATTGTTTAAGGCGTTATGCGAAATTAATGGTATTTTTGGTACACCTTTTTATTCTCAAATTATTGTTATTGCGAATTTACAATATAACGTTTCATTTTGAAGTTAGAAAAACTGTTTAACATGGAATTTAACGGTATTATTAATAGTTTCCAAGTAGTAATTAATAGCTTAGTTTTCAGAGAATCAGAAAATATTTTTTCTACTTGCATTAAAAATACATTTTGGGATGTAATTTTTTGTGTTGAAAATATTATTAAATTTACCCAAATATGCGCGGTAAAATTGAATATCGCATTAAAAATATATTGCCATACAATTTTGTTTGATATTTTACAGAAACGATTTTGTATTTCGCATTTAATAGAAATCATTTTTCGTTTTTACAAATTATATATCAGGAACTATGGCGATGACGGTGGTATGGTAAATGGGAATTATCTTTAAATTTTCATAGGAAGCAATTATTATCTTATTCATTTTGCCAGCAGGACATATTTTTTGAATTACTATCATAGTACCTATTATATATTTAGCATATAGAAGAGATGATCAGCCGACTTAATAATTATATAATAATAAGATAAGAGATTATTTTAATAATGATATAATTTTGAAATTCACTTACCTTATTTAATACTGGTTACATATTAAAAAACTGTTTTTAACTTATTTTATTTAAATAGGGCGAAAAAGACTAATTTTCTCTTTTACAATTAAATGTTTTTATAACAATTTTATGATGTTATCCCTATTCTGTACAGTATTTCTGTAAAAGGTGGAACTTCAACTGGAATAAATTCTGTTTCTTGAAATGGAGGATCTCAATAAAAACTCTTGAAACATATATTTGATATTGTTTGTTTATAGTTAGGAGGTAATGATTTTTAGGTATCTACATACCCTAGGTGATGTATCTACATACCGCGCAATTTTTGTGTCAAATATAAAGGTATGGTGACTGACATACTACTTGAAAGGTCTCATCGAAAGAAATATAACGCACATTTAATTTTATAAAATTTTCAAATTATTACCTGTAAAAGAAAAAAACTTACTTCTCATATGAATGATTCAAATTATATTCAAAATGGGTACCGTTTCTTTTCTTAAAAAAGGCTAGTCGGTGATAAAAGCGATCTCTATTACATTCTGTAGCATCTCCGGAGTGATTTGTCTCATTTCATGTCTTATTATTTGCAAGAATTTTATTTTTCAAGTACCTTCAAGAAAAAATCAAGTGGGGTAAAGTCCGCAGATCTTGGTGGAGCTGCATCTTGTTGAACTCATATTCTTGTGTCAGGTAGATGTAGATGTAATTAATTGGAAAGGCGAGTCGACGAAGATTTAGTTCTAAAATCTACGATGCATTGATGATTATCTTCAAATAAGTATTTAATTTTTTTTTAGTCCCATAAGAACGCATTACAAATATTAAAACGACGAATATTATCTGATATGAGTGTTACTTTGCGTTTATAGATACGTACAATGGGTTACTTGTCGGTTAGAAAAAAAAACATGACAAAAGAACATAAAATAATTAATAAACAAAAATATTACTCAAACCTTATTGCATTAATATAGCTATTACTACCTTATCTTAACAATAATTGTTAAGTAGTACGATATAATAATAAGTTTAATTTATTAATATAAATAAGTCATTATCTACCTAAATAATGGTGGAGAAAAAATCGCGAAATCGTTCTAATTACCGACTTGCAACAATCAAAGAAACATATTTTTTACTTTTCCGCACTCCACTATACGCGGAAAAGTAATGTAATCGTGTAAATTTTTTTTTTCTAGGGTTTATTTTTCGTTTTTCGACCTAAAAACAAAAAAAAAAATAAACAGTTTTAAAACAATAAAACGCACTTTTCCGCACGTAGAATATCTCTATCTCGACATTGAGTGGCCTAGAAAAAATAAACCAACACATAAATGTAGAATACGTGTTTTATGAGACAGTTTTACTTTTTTCAAATAGTCTACCATCGTGCTTTCTCATGGACAGGGTGGGGTGTGTCCTATCCACTTCAAAATCAATAGATGTCATCTGGTAGACGTCCCTAATCAGAATCAGTCGAAACCCGATCGATCCGACACGATTTAATTGAGTGATCGTGCTAACAAAAACAATTTCTTAAATAGTCCACCATTGTGCTTTCTCATGACCCATGAACATGGTAGAGCGTATTCTATCCACCTCAAAATCAATAGGTGTCGTCTGGGAGACGTCCCCGATTAGAATTAGTCAAAATTCGATCAATCCGACACGATTTAGTTGAATTATCTTGCTAACAAGACTAAATGCCGACGATAGCGACGCCAACGACAACGGCACACACAGCAAAACATTTTTAAAAACCATTTTTTTTGTTTTTAGGCCGATAAACGAAAAATAAACCAAAAAAAAATTTAGTTTTTCACTTTCTCTTTACACGATTACATTACTTTTTCGCGTATAGTGGAGTGCAGAAAAGTAAAAATAGTTTTTAAACCATTTTGTGTGTGTGTGTGTGTGTGTGTGTGTGTCGTTGTCGTTGTGGTCGTCTTTGCTGTCGGCATTTATTATTGTTAGCACAATAACTCAACTAAATCGTGTCGGATCGGTCGGGCTCTGACTGATTTTGATCGGGGCCGTCTCCCAGATGACATCTATTGATTTTGAGGTGGATAGAACACACCCCGCCCGCGCCCTGTCCATGGGTCATGAGAAAGCACTATGGTGGACTATTTGAGATTTTTTTTTTGTTAACTTAAATAGTTTGCTCAATCTGCTTTATATCCAGCAGTATAACTTTAATTTTAACAAAGAAGAAAAACTTCTGTCAAATCCCAAAAATTCTAATGTCAGTTATAATTTTAGGAAAGCAAACTTTCAGACACTTTATAATGCTCTACTTGACGTAGACTGGTCCTTTCTTACCGTTGCGCGTCGTAATGGTCTCAGACGTCGAATCTGCATGTCAAGCCTTTAATGATAAACTGTATCAGTTATTTGATCTCTTAGTGTCTAAGTATAACACTAAATATCGTAAGAGAACATATCTTCCTTGGTTCAACAGCACTATTATAAGAAATTTTAGAATTATAGCCAGATATTGGCTTAGATATAAAAACCTTATAATGATATTAAAGTGTTTCGGAATCTGGTAAAGAACGATATCGATGTTGCTTACTTCAATTATGTTAATAATGCTGAAGTCAATATATTCAGGGAACCAAAAACTTTTTGGGCTTTTGTAAACAGTAAAAGAACATCTGGGAAATACAACTGCATTAAATAAACCTAATCCCAAGCTAACCTGAGCCTGATGGCGTTCCCTCATTCCTGATTAAGGACTGTGCAATTATTGGCTATCCGTTGTCGATTTTGTTTAATTTATGCATAAAAAGCTCTTCTATACCCGCAATTTGGAAATATTCCAAAGTCTGTCCAGTAACTTTAGACCAATCGGTATTTTATGCAATTTTCTCAAAACCCTTGAAATATTAATTTACGAGTAATTTATCCTAATGAAAGTATGCAAATTTCAGAGTATCAACATGGATTTATGCAAGGACGATCTACAACATCGAACTTAATTTGTATTACCCAAAGCATAGCTGAAACTCTTAACCAACGTAAGCAAATGGATGGTATTTACACCGACTTCACCAAAGTTTCTGATAGGCGCGATTATAATATACTACTGAGTGAACTTGCAAGATTTGGTTTTTCAATAAATTTATTAAGCCATCTAAAGTCCTATCTCTCTAACAGAAAACAGTACGTTGAAATCAATGGTTTCAGGTCCCTTGAGTATGATGTCACGTCAGGTGTGCCTCAAGACTCTATTCTCGCTCCCTTGCTGTTTAATATTGACAACATTGTCACTGTAATATCTGTCAATTATCTGTTATATGCTGACGACCTTAAATTATTTAAGCGTATTACTTTCCTGGATGTTTGTGCTCTTTTGCAGAACAATCTATCTAATCTTCATAATTGTTGTATTAGTAACAAACTACGTCTAAACGTATCTAAGTGTAATGCTATGTCCTACTCCACTAAATTATCTTCAATAATTTACGATTATAGGTTAGTCGACTCTGTTCTTCAAATATCTGGTACGTTCAGAGACCTCGGTATAATTTTTTAAAGATCTGTCTTTTACCACTTACGTAAATAAAGTAGTGTCTGAAGCATCACATACATTGGCTTTCTTAATAAGGACTAGCAGAGATTTCTCAAATATATTGAAAATTCTATACTTTGTTTTTGTTCGATCTAAACTTGAGTACGGATGGTTAGTATGGAATCCTTATTATCAATGCCATATTAACAGCTTGGAAATGGTTCAAAGAAGGTTTATAAAAGTACTATGGTTCAAATCTAACACTGTGTATCCACCTATTAGCTTTCCTCAGAATTATCTTTTGGCAAGATTTGCGATGACAGCACTTGACGCGAAACGGGAATGTTGTTCTCAAATATTTGTATATAAGCTTATACATAATATGATTGACTGTCAAAAACTATTAGGCAAGCTAAATTTTTATATACCACAATTGCTTGTTTGAACATCCAAAAGCTTTCACCTCCCTATTCCGCGTACTAATATTTTAAAATTCTCACACCTGTTTTTAATGTGCACTAGATACAACTTTAGTAAATTCGATATATTTAACTGCACTCTTCTGTTTATTAAACATTGTTATGCTTGATCAAGCATCTTTGTTTTTCTATTTTTCATATACTATTTCATATATCTATATATTAAATGTGTATATACGCATTTGTATTAAATTTGTTTGTTTGTTTGTGTAATATTAATCTAATTTGAATCTGAACACTCATTGTACTTTCCTGCTCTATAAATGGGTTTTCCTGTATAGTACTTGGTAGTAAGCAGGAGGGGCCGCAAAACATCCATCTGGCCTTTGGTGAGTAGCGACACCACTTACTCCAGCTGGGGTGCAAAACCGGACCGACAACACCAGCGCACCCGGGAGAGGATAACATATTCCCCTCTGGTGTCCGCCGTGGGCTTACTGGGCTAACTTTCCGGTAAGCCCATACTTCTGGTTCCAAAGAACAGAAGAAGATGCCTCCACGGTCGACCCCGTTCGGATAGGGGTCATAGGTAAGGTGGTGGGGCCCAAATGGATGGATTACCTAGAGACGACGTGCGCCAAATACATGGACGCTTCGAGTGGTCACACGAGCTGAGGGACGACCTGCTGCAATGCTATGAAAGCAGTGAGCCCATACGGAGGGGATACATGGCACGTATGAATGGCCTGTGGTGTGAATTACACTCAGAGCATGATGCCTTCACGTCGCAGCATCTTAATTATGTATCCTATCTTCGTAGAAAGGGTTATGTGAGGACTGCGCTCCGATTGGCGAATGAGGTAGCTGAAAGGCTGCCTAATGAACCAGTTGAGGATGTGGTCTTCATCGCTCCACCAATCGTAGAGGGCCTCAGTATCAGAAGGGAGTTACATCGCATAAGACTCCTTAGGCCACAAGACCTGGACAGAGTGGATGTTGAAGTTCAAGCATCGCTTCCAGAAGGGGCTGACATCATCAGGCACATGAATTATGCCGTGTACACTGCCGCCGAAAGCTTCTCTCATATGGAGAGGGCGAACAACTCTTCATCTCTGCGAGAAAGAGCAGAGCGGCGTGTACAGAAGATGGAGGCCAAGATCCAGTCGGCAAGACAACGGGTATTCCGTATCCAATGTGTGATGGACTATATGGCGGCCAATAGGCCTTTTACGCAAAAATTACGGCGAATCGCCTCCAATTTAAGACGCGTCCATCACACACTTAATGAGGTAGTGCTGCGTACCACCAAACAGCACTGCCGATATGGATGCTAGTGACGTGCAAAAATTCACTAATGAGGCGGAAAATAATTTGTTTCGCCAAAAACCCTCGCGCCTATTCGAACCGCCTTAACCTGTTGTCGAAAATCCGCCGATTGTAGATCAGGTGGAAAACTTTTGGAAGGCGCTGTATGAGTAGAAGCTCCCATTCCAAAGAGACACTCCAGCCCTGAAACACTTTGAAGACTTTTGCGAAAGTTTTCAGCGATCAGAACATGTGTGCCACCCGATAACCCCTGAAGAGGTTCGAAGAGCTCTTGTGGGCTCTAAGAACTTTGTTGCCCCAGGTCCCGACGGGATAAATAGCTTCTGGCGGAAAAAATTATATAGTACCCACCACCATTTAGCCAGAATTTTTGCCACCTGGCTAAATGGGGAATGGCAAATTCCTTCTTGGGTTGTCCATGCTAATCCCGAAAACCGAAGTTTTGTCCGACCCAAAGAACTACCGACCGATAACTGCTTAAACGCATGTTACAAGGGATTTACACGCATCTTGTACACGCGAGTACTCCTAGCAGTTGAGCCGGTTTTCTAGGGCAGTGTTTTTCAACCTTTTTCATGACACGACCCCCATAGTATCAAAAAATATTTCGTGACCCCCCAACCCTTAGCTTTTTTTCATGTATGTTAGAAATATTTAATCCATACAAAAATTTTATGCGTTTGTGTTATTAGGATTCGGATATAAATATATACAGTAATTAAGTACGTAAAACACATCATTTTAAATCGAATACGTGGCCAATTGATATTTAACAAACAAACATAAACATATTATTACGGCCGAGACTACCAGCGCCATCTGTTGGTAACACTCGGAACTACTACAGCCCCGCGCGCTCCACGGCCCGCGCGAAAGGTCCACAAGGTTCGAGACGTTTCGTTACGCTTCGAGATGATTCTCGCTAGAATGCGCTGGCCGGCTGGCCTATAAATAGGGCGGTCGACCGCAGCCGCGGCAGTTGAGTTTGGAATAAACTCAGAAGCGACACCGTGATAGGTGGAAACGATTCGGAAGCGATTCGGTTTTGTAAGTGGGACGTTTAAACTTTGTGTGGAAGGTGCCTTGGTGTAATTGTAGTTTGACTTTGTGCTTAAGGTGCCTTGGAGCTTGGAGTAATTGTAGAGTTATTTGTGAGCGTGAGACACGCGCGGTCGTGTCGTCTGCTGTTTAGTAAAGTTGTTTGAAGAGCGCAAGTCACTTGTTTTACGTATTTATTTGAGTTGTTTGTTATAATTATGGATAAATGGACAAATCCCTGAAAAGATCATCAGAACCATCAACTTCTAGCGGGGAGTAGTGGAATAAAGAAAAAATGTCTTTATGACGACAATTATTTGAAATTTGGGTTTACTGTGATTGAGAATAAACCGCAGTGCGTAATTTGCTTTGAAACTTTGTCAAGAGAAAGCATGAAGCCATCGAAGTTGGTACGCCACCTAAACACAAAACATCCTAATGAAAAAAATAAACCCGTGGAATTTTTTTGAGCGAAAATTAAAAGCTCTCGAACATCAAAAAAGTGCTATAGTACAAATGTACAACCTAAATGAGAAAGCGTTGCTCGCTAGTTATCGAGTAGCTTTTCGTATGGCTAAAGCAGGAAAACCTCACACTTGCTGAAAATTTGATTTTACCAGTAACTTTAGATATAGCAGAGATTATGTTTGGCAACCAAGAGGTCGAAAAGCTCAAAAGTATACCTCTCTCTGACAATACCATTCAACGCAGGATAAGCCATATGGCGACTGACGTTCGTGATCAAGTCATAGAAAAAATAAAGAATAGTTCTTTTGTGTCCTTGTAATTGGATGAATCAACGGATATTGCGGATTGTGCGCAGTTTGTAGCTTTTGTGCGTTTTGAGTCCGATGAAAAATTAATGGAAGAAATACTATTTTGCAAGGCACTTCCCACAAATACTACAGGTCAGTGCTTGCATGACATGTTCCTTGAAGCTACGCAAGATATGAATATCGATTGGGCACAAAAATGCATTGCTATTTGTAGTGACGGAGCAAAAGCCATGACTGGTGCCAAGAGTGGATTTATTGGTAGACTGAAAGAATAGATGCCAAACGCTTGTTGGATGCATTGCTTTCTCCATCGCCAATCCCTTGCAGCCACAAGAATACAGTCAAGTTCTAAATATTATTATTAAAATTTTAAATTCGATTAAAGGAAAAGCGTTGCAGACTCGATTGTTTCGAATCATTTGTGAAGATATGGGGGCACTCCATCAAAATTTGATTTACCATACAGAGGTAAGGTGGTTATCAAAAGGCAAAGTACTGACCAGAGATATGGAACTTCGCGCTGAACTTT
The DNA here is from genome assembly GCA_037954035.1 of Rosalia funebris. NCBI lineage: Eukaryota > Metazoa > Arthropoda > Insecta > Coleoptera > Cerambycidae > Rosalia > Rosalia funebris. Next base: position 2,844,680 of record JAZFAV010000033.1, read on the forward strand.
TAATATATTTACAGCAAGCCAAGTCAGATTATTCGGAATTCACTTCTGACCCGGAATTCCTTTTGAAATTAGCTTTTCTTTCTGACTTATTTGAGCATTTAAATAACTTCAATAAAAGTCTTCAAGGGCGGGATGAAAATGTCATCACAACAAAAGACAAACTCCATGGCTTTACAAAAAAAATTGAATTGTGGTTATCGTCTATAAATCAAAACAACTTGGATTCATTTTCGTCATCACAGTCTTTCATTGAAGAAGTCGGAAGTGAGATAAACATCAATTCATATATATCTGTTATGAAAATGGTGTTAGATAATTTGAAGAAATAATTGTGTCAGTACTTCTCAGTGCAAGAGATATCATCGGATAACACTGGGCAAAGATGGATCTTAAATCAGTTTTTAAATGCAGCTATACTGAGGCAAATTTAGCAACTAAGCTCAAAGAGAATATGCTGGAATTATCTGCCGATGGGATGTTGCACTTGGAATTCAAGTCTGAAAATGTGGATACCTTTTGGTTAAAAAGAAAAACAGAATACCCGGAATTAACAACTGAGGCTTTGAAGTGTTTGATTCCATTTGCTACCTCGTACTTGTGCGAGTTGACATTTTCATCAATGGCCCAAATACAAAGTAAACAAAGAAATCGCTTAAATTTGGAAAACGATTTAATACTTAATGTTGCAAAAACGGATTCACGATGGGAGAAATTGATTGAACAAAAACAAGCGCAACCTTCACATTAAAATGAACGAGTAGTCGAAGATTTTATTTTTTGTTAATTTGTTTGTATGAATAACATTACGGGTATCCTTTTGTTAACTATTTCTTAATATGTCTATCTTTTTAAAATTTATTGATTTTTTTGCTGAAGTACTTAGTTCTCTCAACCTCTCGCGACCCCCCTACAAAGGCTTCGCGACCCCCCAGGGGGTCGCGACCCACAGGTTGAAAAACACTGTTCTAGGGGATATATGAACAACGACGGTCTAAGAGGGGTGTCGCTGGCTGCAAAGAGAATCTGTTGATTGACAGATGTATCATGCAGGATTCCGTGCAGCACAAGCGAAACCTTTCCATGGCCTGGATCGACTACCGCAAGGCATTCGATATGACATCGCATGAGCTAATAATTCACTTGCTCCAATGCCTTGTGGTGCCCGGTCCTATAGTGAGATGCATTCAAGAACTGATGCCGCTCTGGAGGACTCGGTTTATCATAACATCGGGTGATACTAGAGTCCGGACAGAGCCGGTGTCGTTCAGAAGGGGCGTGTTTCAGGGAGACTCCCTTAGCCCTTTTCTGTTTTGCATCTCACTGCTGCCGTTGTCTGTGTCCGTCTAAAAAACCCGTGGCTATAACTGCGGCACCCCCGGCGATCGGAGGCATAAGATCACCCATCTATTTTACATGGATGACCTAAAAATTTATGCCTCCGGAGAAAGGGAATTACTCGAGTCCCTAAGAGCGATGCAGGAGTACACGCCGACCATCGGGATGAAGTTCGGGTTGGACAAATGTGCACTGGTTCATCTCAAGAGAGGGCGAAGCCGGGAATACGCAGAGGATGCGCAGCTCGTAGACGGAAGCATCTCTTACACCATCTAGATGCCGGAGAGTCGTACACCTATTTGGGTGTTGAGCAACGTTCTACTCAAGAGGTAGGTGTCATAAAAAACGCTCTCCGCGGCAAGTATCAGCACCGCCTCTGACAGATCTGGTCTTCAGAACTGTCGGGAAAGAACAAGGTGTCTGCAACAAACATGCTTGCCGTTCCGATCCTTGTCTACTCCTTCGGAGTAGTCAAATGGACATAGGAGGAGCTGAGACGACTCGACGTAGTAACCCGAAAGAGGATGAATCTCAGTAAGAGTTTGCATCCCAGATCGTCCGTTCCACGGTTACATCTCCCACGACATCGCGGAGGCCGTGGACTCTTGAGTTTGGAGTGTCTCAACAACAGGATGGTTCTGGACGGAGCCTGTAAAGTTATCAGAAGGTCGGATCCCTTTCTCTGCATAATCCGAGATCACGAACATGCAGGGATAGGAGCAATTTTATTTAAGGCAGTATGTAGAGCAACCGATGACCTTGGTCTCGTCTTCGACACCGAACGGGCCAATCACAACTCTGTCACCGAGTTGGAACCCGTTCTATTCAAAGCCCAACTAAAATCTGCAGAGCATTTAAGAGCTCTGCAGTTTCACAAGGATAAGCCCTTGTACGTCTTCTATAGGAATATGGAAGCCCTGGGCTTATCCGAAAGGCTGATCTTTGCTTTCTTAAGGTCAGCCGGGCTAAATTGAGAGACCGAGGGATTCATCATGGCTTTCCAAGATGGTGTATTTAACACGCTCGTCTATCGGAGTCAAGTGATGGGTATGGAGGTCCCTGATGTCAGCTGCAGGGCCTGCCGCAGGGCACCGGAGATATTGATGCATTTACTGTCGGCTTGGTCGGTATATGCAGTCTCAGCCTATATCCATAGATACAACGCAGCGTTACGGGTTCTTTATTATCATTTAAGGCATTCGTATCAGATAGACGAGACACCAGTGCTGCCTTACGCTCCAGGGGATATTGAGTCCGTTGTGGAAAACGAGAAGTGCCGAATATATTGGAACTATTCGTTTCCCACCGTCAGACAAATACAAGCCAACAAGCCTGACGTAGTCCTCCTCGACCACCAACTCAGGACAATGTTCGTCATCGAGTTCTCGGCACCCGGTGATGGTAACATTGTTTTGAAAGAGGAGGAGAAACGAGACAAAATATAGAGACTTAATCTTCGAACTCCGCAGACTCTATCCAGACCATTCTGTTAAACTTAAGGTACTGATTGTAGGAGCTCTTGCTGGAGCGAGAGATACACTGCTTTCAAAATTAAAGACCGGCTAAGATTAAAATCTTAGCCGGCCACATGCAGAAGGCTGTAATTCTCGGTTCGCTTCGTCTACTCAGGGCACATGACTCGGCAAAAAATTATGTATATATATATATATATATATATATATATATATATATATATATATATATATATATATATATATATATATATATAATATATTTAATGTAAATATTTTTCAAGTTTCTGTTCGTGTTGTCCACTAAAGATTAAATGATAATAAATGTTTGTTGTTATTATTATTTGGTTATTATTAATAGCCAGCGACAATGCTGACTTTCTATTTGGATATGATAAAACTATCTATTATACATATACATTTATATTGAACACGTTAATTACATTTCAAAAAATAAAACGCGTCACAGGTAGGTATTACTATTGTCTGTATGTAGTTTTATTTAAACAATAATAAAATAAAAACAAACTGAATGATTAGATATTAATTGGAAAAATGTTAATGTTTAATTTATGCACCAATTAAAAATTAGTTTATAACTGAAAAAATTAAATGTTCCATATTTAAATCGGACATGTATAGCGCATAAAACAATAATAGAAAAATCGATTAATTAAAGTTACTGGGATTACCCTCTTTGAGAAAGAATACATTATATGTACATGTATTCGACACAGGGACAGGGACTGATTTAGGTGACTTTGTATGAGGCTTATCGTATTCCATGTACATATGTATATAAGAAGAAAATGAACACGCACTATTAGGTCTTCAGCTGTTGTCTCTCATAAAATAACAAAATGAAATTTGTGTTTCTAGCAATACTCGTAATATCCTCAATTTTCGTGTACGTAAATGCTGGTAAGTATCATAATTATATAGTAAATAATTCGTTGTGAAACTTTTAATTATAAACAACTCAAACTTTAAATAATAAAGCGGAGTAATAAAGAGTAAAATGTGGTTTGGATTAAATTTTGAACAAATACGTCCAGACGTGTCTATGTTTCTAATCGTGCATATTAATTTGTACGTTGTAATGAAGTAAGCATATGGACATTTTATAACATGTGTGTTATTTTTATGGATAAATATTAAAAGCAAAACAAGACAGCTATAATCAGTATATCTTTACCAAAGAGCTTTTTTCTGATTATATTTCTTATTTGAGTCTACAAAAATTTTATTTCCAGTAAGAGATAGGTATTCAGGAATTTTAGTTACTTTCAGAATGAGATAGAGATTGGGGACAAGTTGTTTAAACTATGAAATAATCAATAAAGGTTCAACTTCTTCAAAATATTCTGCGTTTCTTTTAAATATACTGTTTATTTAAGTTTAAAATATTTATACTATCTAATGAGCAACTGGGACTAAATTTAGTTTAGTTATCTCTCATGGTCCTGTACTATCGTTAAAAGTAAATTAATCTGTATTACTTGTCTCACATTTCATGACAGTTGTAAGATACTGCAGAATAGGCAGTGGTCAACCTTTAAGGGTTTATTGTTAAAATATACTTATCTTATGTCACATTTTTATTACCTTGCGGAAGAAATGAAGAATATTTGTTCTGTAAACCATGCCGAGCATTATTCTGCGGGCAGAAACCACCGGGAACTTGTACTGCAGTATGTCAAAACCCAGGATGTTACTGCCGAACTGAATATTTAAGACGAAATGGAGCGTGTGTCCCTCAAAAGCGGTGTTAAAACTGACTAAAAATTGTCATGATTTTTCTTGAAAATATATGTGATAGGTTATTTTTCTAAAAGTAAAATGTAAATTTTATAAAACCTGCAATTTTCATGAATTCCTTTTCCAAATTTATGCCCTTATCGTTGTATTTGTAACTAAATTACAATACTTCACATGTAATAGCGCTGTATATAAGCGACCATATATAATGTACCAGATAATATAACAATCGCAATGAACTTTTATGAACTTGCTATGAATTCAAGTTTATTTGTATTTTATATAACTTTTCTTGCTAGCTGAGTATATTATTTTCTGCCCAAGAAATGAAAAATGTTTGTTCTGTGAACCATGTCGGACATTATTCTGTGGACAGACACTACCCAGAGCACAGCTTACTGAATACAGCGTCGTTTGTTCGCTATGTTAAAACCAGGATGCAGTGGCTGAATTGGATATTTAAGATAAAATTAAGTTAAAACTAATTTTGTATTGTTTGTATTTTAGAGAAACATATCAAACGTGTCTCATTAAATCTTTTCTCGATTGTACATAATATATAAATTTATATGCACATGTTACAACAGTGCATCTAAATTTATATATGTATTTGCATCAATAATCTATTTCCTCCTTATTTAAAAATTAATTTGTTTTACATTGAAACAAGTTGATGAAATATGGTTCAAGTATTTATCTTTTCTCACCTTTCAACAACGTACTCTTTAAAATAGCCTCGAATTGTTTTTTTATTGTTTGTAACGGAATTAAATAAAAAAACACCTATAAATAATTAATTATGATGGTATGAGTTTCTTACAATATTTTAAATGAAAAGTATTGTATTGTATATTTATATTTTACCGTAATCTCCATAAATATTATAATAAAAGAAAACTTCATTAGTATGGAGCCTGGTTGTACTATAATTTAATTAATCTGAATATTTTTATAATTCGAAAATAAATAAGTTTTCTGAGATCCTGAGTTTGGTTAATGATTTAAAAATTATTCTAATTACATTGAGAGGAACATGAGATACACTATGTTGTGATCCAGTTTATTAATTAATAATAAAATAATGCTTATAAGCTATTAATTTTGATAATAAAAGAAAATATATTCCATTTAAAACATCAAAGTCAACGTCCTTATCCGATAGAAATTTATATTACCGATTAATGTAACCTACTTGTCAATACATACAGTTTTTATGTTTTACTGATGTATATTTTGAAAATTGGTTTATAACTGAAGAAAGTGCGTATCAGATCCATTTTTAAGCCGATCACGCTGTGTAGTGTATACAACTATAACAATGGATCCACAATAATTAAAGTTACTGGGATTACCCTCTTTCAGAAAAAAAATCATTACGTATGTATTCGATATAATAGGAACTATTTTCGGTGACCTTGTATGAGGTTTATGGTATCACATAAATGTACATATATAAATAGAAAACGAACATATATTTTAGGTCTTCAACTGCCGTCTACCATAAACTAACAAAATGAAATTTGTGCTTCTAACAATATTTGTAGTATCCACAATTTTCATGTGCGTAAATGCTGGTAAGTATTTATTTGGTAAATGATTTGTTTGTGATACTTTTAATCGTAAATAATCTAAACTTTAAACCACATTTACCACATATGTGTATACTAGTGTAATAAAAGCTCAAACGAGAACAGTGTTAAATTTTAAATCTATACGATTAAACGCATGTCCATATTGTTAATCATACATGTCAATTTCTAATTATTGAAAGCAATAAAGCGAATATGTGAATATTTTTGTAACGTATGTTATTTTTGTGGATAAGTATTAAAAAACAAGATAGCCAGAATCGATATCTCTTTGCTAAAGCGTTATCTTCTGATTTTACTTGTTATTTAAGTCAAATCAAATTCACAAAAATGTTAATTTAAGAATGGAATAGGGAGGGAGCAAATTGTTTAACCCAAATAAACATTTTAATGTACTTTAATAGGATGTCATTACCAAATACTTCAATTATTGTATATATTTTTTCAAACACGGTTCTGTATTATAGTTAAAATCAAATAAATTTGTAACTATTTGTATCACATCTTGTAACAAGTGCAAAGACAAGACCAACTACCAAAGCATGATAATGACAAAGTGATCATTCCTTTAAGGGTAATCTTTCAGGGTTTGTTATGAATTAAGAAAAATACATTTTTTCCAGCCTGCGGAAGAAACGAAGAATATTTGTCCTGTCAACCATGTCGAGCATTATCCTGTGGGCAGACACCACCCGGAGCATGTGTTGCTGTATGTCAAAACCCAGGATGCTATTGCCGGACTGGCTATTTAAAACAAAATGGAGTGTGTATCCCTGAAAACCGTTGTTAATACCACTTTGAAAATACCAGAAACGTATTAATTGTTATCGTCATGATTTTTCTTAACAAAAAATTGATGGTATGTTATTTTTGTAAAAATAAAACACATACATTTTATAAATTCTGTAAATTTCATGGGTTCCTTAAGTTTATGATCTTATTGTGTAATATTATGGAATTAAATGATGTCAAATGATGTTAATAAACTCCATCAATATTATTTCTAACTGTCCATGATATTGCTTACCTGTTAATTTTTCTTATCTCTTAAAATATAATTTTATATCTACCTATATGAGGTAAATGTTTTGCTTTTCTTTTATAAAAAGCGAGTTGTAGTAATGACAGAATAAATTAATTCTAACGATAGATTAAGTTTACGTTTTCACAATATTTTTAAAAACTTGTGAAACATGCCTATTCGATTGATAGATTAAACTCGCCTTTTTTAAAATATCTTTAAAAAGAATATACTTTTTACAATCTATTTTGCTATCAAATTTTGTTTGAAAACTGTGAGTTTCTCAGAAACATTAAATACGAGAATTATATTATGTGCTATATGTAATTTAATAGTAACATGTATAATCGAATTGGTAGGGAATGAGGTAAATGCATTTTATCGTTCTTGCCCTTCTGTGACAATACTGAAATTTGTGAAACATAGTTGACAAGAAGGATCTGCCCACCTAGGGATGTTCATGCATAAATATTATGAAAGTACTTGTGAAACATGTATTTTCACAGTATAGAGATCAACTCATGTTGCTATTTCTTAAAAAAACGAATATATATATATATATATATATATATATATATATATATATATATATATATATATATATATGTATATATATATATATATATATATATATATATATTATATATATATTATATATATATATATATATATATATATATATTATATATATATATATATATATATATATATACATATATATATATATATATATATATATATATATATATATATATATATATATATATATGAAAATTGATACATGCGCTTTCTTTTTATAAATTTTATAAAAAGATCCTAGAAAACATACAATTTTAAGAAAGCTAATTTTCCTGGGCTCTTTGATGTTTTACTGCATAATAATTGGGAGTTCTTAAAAAGTTATATAGATGCATGTGAAAAACTTTATTTAAAATATTATAGTCGTATCAGTTTGTACCTGTATATAAAACAAAAATAAGCGTAAATATTCAGCGTAGTACAGGGTCAGCGAAACTCGATGTCTCAGCTTTATTATAAGAGAAAGGAAAACGATAAAAAAATTTGAAAAGAGGTTTTTAAATGGGATAGGGTAAGGTCCATTATAAGCCAAATTTGCATATTCTTCCATATTTGGAAACTGAAATAATGACGTCATCGAATTTTTATTCCCAGAAATACACCTGTATTTTGGCATATTTAAAAATAAATAATTTTTGTGAATAAATTTTGTAAAGAAAAAAATGTGCTATCTTTTTCCGTTAAAAAATTATAAGCAAATTTGTAAAAAAAAGTATTATCAAAAATTCGTAATCGTCACGATTTAAACAAGTAGGCTTTGGAAACAAATAGCAAAGTCTCATCTGTCAATAATTATTCTAATGGTTGACAAATATTGTTTTGTTGTCATTTGACATTGAAAAGTGTTCACGCACAACGAAACTAATAACAATATGTTATTAATTTATGGGGAATCTCAAAAGAACCCTAGAAGAGCAGTTCAGTTATATGCCCAGAGATACCTCGAACGTGTTATTCCAAGCTTTAAAATATTTTCCAGATTGGAACGGAATTTACGTGCAAATATCGAGGCATTTTCTTCTCGAAAGGGACGAAAAATTGTTAAAAGTGTCAATTCTGACAATACTGTTGCTACTGTTTTGCAGTATTTTGAAGACCATCCAAGGAACTCGATTCGGCAAGCTTGCCATGAGTTCAATTTAAAATATAGTTCGGTACGAAAAATTTTGAAAGAAAATAATTATCACGATAATAAAATTCATAATTTAGAACACCTGTCAGATCAACATCAACAACGAAGAATTAATTATGTTGTCCAAGTGATGGCAAACTTAGAGATCAGTGACAATTGGTTTTTTCAGCATGTGTTGTGGAAGGACGAAAGCCGTTTTGTTAGTAATGATAAGCTCAATAAAAAAATTAACATTTTTGGGCTACTGAAAATCCAAATTTTGTCAATCCGATTGAAAACCAAGAACACTTCGGAATTAAGGTTAGGTGTGGTATTATTAACGGGCATTTGATTGGTTCATATTTTTACGATGGAATTTTAAATAGGGAGCGATATTTACAATTTCTTCGCGAACAACTTTCTGTGCTTCTCGAAAATGTGCCATTACAGCTGCGAGTAAACATGTGTTTCCAGCATGACGGAGCTCCACCGCATAAAGCAAGAATTGTCCAACAATATTTAAATGAAACTTATGGAGAAAGTTGGATAGGTATAAATTTACCGATACAGTGGGCGCCTGAATCACCGGATTTGACCTCACTAGACTTCTTCTTGTGGGGAACTTTGAAAAATAAAGTTTACTAAAAATAAAGTTTAAACACCATCTATTAACTTGGAACATTTAAAAGAAAAAATCGGAAATGCTTGCGATGACCTATCTAGAAAAATGTTTCGTAAAGCTTCAATGAGAGAAGTAAGGCGGAGATTGGATAAGTGTTTGGAAGTAGGAGGTGGTCACATTGAAAATTTGTTGTAGTGATAGCCTACATACTTTGTTTCTTTCTGTGGTAATAGTTGTAACATATTATGTGTTTTGTAATATTAAATTAATAAATAATACTAATTAATAATGTTTAATTATTGACAGATGCGACTTTGCTATTTATTTCCAAAGGCTACTTATTCAAATCGTGACGATTGCGAATTTTTGTTAATACTTTTTTTACAAATTTGCTTATAATTTTTTAACGGAAAAAGATAGCAAATTTTTTTCTTTAGAAAATTTGTTCAGAAAAATTAGCTCTTTTTAGACATACCAAAATGTAGGTATGTTTCTGGGAAAAAAATTCGATTACGTCATTATTTCAGTTTCCAAATATGGAAAAATATGTTAATTCGGTTTAAAATGGGCCTTACTCATTCCCATTTAAGAACTTCTTTTCAGATTTTTTCTATCGCTTTTCCTTTTCTTATAACAGATTTGAAACATCGAGTTTCGCTCACCCTGTACACTGTTGAAATAATAAACTGGAAGGTTTTACCACCACAAAAAAAAAAAAGAAAAAGCACCACCTAACTGATCTCGAATTCAAGTGATTATGAGATATTATTAAAGCACAAATGGCTGATGTTTATATTAACTACTTAATATCAATTCAGCAAAATTTTCAGTCGTTGTTCACGACCGTTCACAAAAAGAGTGTTCACAGCCGCTTTTGGTCTTATGTTCAGAGTAAGAAAAGTTCGACGCGTATTGCTACAACGCTTTTTATGAGGAATGTTTGATGACAATCACTTGATGCTCCAAATAAAATTGTAAATGGATTCGCTAGATATTTTCCAGTACGTTTTTTACTGACAATGCGCAGGATATAAACACAAATTCTGATGATCATAGAAATTATATCAATGTAGTAAAAATTGGCAACGGTCATCCCATGTTGAACATTAATCCTCGTCCGATCACCGATGTCAAGCAACCTCGGGCGCAGTTAGCACTTGGATGGGTGGGTTACCGCTTGAAAACACCGCAGCCGTTGCCGTTTTAGCCTGCAGTGCTGCTGGGTGGATTGAGTAGCCCAGTAGTACTGTTGCCCTGTTGCCGGTCCCAAGCCCGGAAGAAAGAGGAGGGTTAGAAGGCCAAGTTTAGCTGTCTATCCTCTGTAAAAGCAGATCCAGCTCATAGTACCGATGATATTCATCGAAGAGGAACAGGTCATAGACCTACTTTAAAAGAAGGAAGAAGAAGAAGAAAATGTAGTAAAATTCACAGAAACGGACACCTTTATCAAAACTTGAAGAAAAGATGACCCGTGAAAATGATCAGATCCTCAACTCTTTTGATAAGGATTGTTCAGGACCTTTAATATAGCCACTTCTCATTTTGTTTAATCTGATATTTTCTACTCATATGTTCCTGAGGTTTGGAAAGTAGCAAGAATCTGTCACATATTAAAAGTTAGCACTCCATTTCATCCCAATGAAAATTATTGCCCAGTCATTATTCTACAATTTTGTAAACATTTTGGAAATGTCATTAAACACCCACATTTAACTTGGTGTGTAACACGTTTTATTTTCATGGGCCATCAACACGCGTTTGTTACAAAATGCTCCACAGATACAAATTTAGTAAAATTTACCCACATAATCGTAAATCACATATGCATATAATAAAGGGTAAGTGGATGTGGTGTATACTGAGTTTTCGAAGGCCTTTGACAAGGTGAATCATAATATATCAATTTCAAAATTAGAATTATATGGATTCACTAATAATCTTCACTTAGTCAAATCGTATTTATCCAGACATATCTTATTTGTTTCATATAATGACTTTAAATCTGACACCTTCTTAGCGTCCTCTAGAGTACATCAAGCCTCAAATCTGGGACTATTATTTTTATCTTAGTTATTAATGATTGGTGTCTAATTTTTAAGTCGCATTATCCTTTGCCGATGACCTAAAATATTTTCAAATATAACCTGCTTAGATGATCTTTTGAGGTTGCAAAAACTCATCGAATACCTTGTTCTGTCCTAGTGTTTGGAGAATAAACTATTAATAAACATAGATAAATGTAAAGTTTGTTTATGTACTTTAAAGAACTAGCCTCTAATATATGATTATTTTATTGGCGGTACCGTCTTAATATATTCTTAAAATATTAGGAGAATCTTGGTATGTACTTTGATTATAAACTATCATCTCTGAGGGTATACCACATGGTTGGTATACCCTCATCCTTGGCCTCGTGATAAGAAACACGACAGCGCCAGAGTTTAATAACACTGCTACCTTAAAATGCGTATATTTTGCGTTAGTTTGTTCGAAATTATAATATTGTAACCTTATTTGATATCTTCTGTACTTAAGTTATATGAATCGACTAGAAAATATTCAACTTCGTTTCTTAAAGTATGCCATTTCGTATAGACAGTTATTATCCAGTAAGGGGTTACGACCATACTTTGCTTCTACTGTGATACTTCCTGTTTATACGTTAAGTAATATTGCATAAATGCGCTATTAGCTTATCGATTCTAGAGTTCAATAAACGATGTATACAAAATAGTTACCTAGTTAGTTCAAAGTACTTTAATATTGTAATGCAAGCATTTTATACCGATATTAAAAATGTAACCATACCTATACCTAACATATTAGAATAAATTCTGAACAACCAACAACTCGTATTAATTAATTTATACACGCTTCGCCACATGGCCATCCTGCCATCAGAAGTTTCCAGGATAAATGTATTTAAAGTTATTATAGTGAAGTAGAGTAAAAGTGTGTGACAATAGTATAGGTCGTTCATCAAATAAAATGGGAAAATCTGCTTCGAAAGAACAGGACTTAACTGAAAATGGCGTGATCAATTCAAATTTTGTGGTAAAAGAATACACCACCTCCGTTGACATCAAAATTATATTATACTTATCATTATTATATCATATTGGCACTGATGATTTCGTTCTTAGTATTAAAATTGTACAATATTCATAAGAAAAAAGTACGTTGCGTAAAAGTACTGACTCTTGTAAAAGAGTCAGTTACGTAGAAATATGGCATTGTCTATTATCAACGTGGGCTTAACAGTGAATCCCTAAATCTACATGGACTACCTACACCTTCAACCCTCGCAGCTCTAAAGCAGCAGAATAAGTGCAGTGTACAGTGACTGTGAGTGTATTAAGTACGCAAAGGACACATAATATGTAAGCATAATTAGCAAAATTTACATATTTTTAAATTTAAAATTAATTCAAATTTGACAATAAATATGATGATTACTAGAAATATATTTAAAGGAATTAATGTTAAGTTTCTATGAGGTCTAGTTGGGAACAAATCAAACAGAAATTGTTAAAATTTAAAGATAAAGAAAGACGTACCAAAAGGCGAATTGATTAAAAATGAAAATCGAGACACTCTTGATGAATTTATTTAAGGACACCACAAAATTTATAAAGTACAACTGGTCTAACTTAGATAGTTCTCAAAGGCTAGAAGTTATACAAAATTTTTTCGTCAATTCGCGACAAAGTAATAAAATCGTTTGAAGCGTTAAATGTCAAATATAAAGTGCCTGTAACCTGTATTGAGCTAATTAAGATCCACTAATCTTAAAACAAGAAAAAATAACACTGGCAATGTCAAGTATGGATTTTTTCAATTTAGCTAGCAGAATACCACAAGAATTTGACGGTTTGCTAGATAAATTGCAATCATTTGTAGATGCATTAACATTTCTTGATCAAAATGCGCAAGATCACGTTCAAAACACCCTTGCCTTTGTCAAGACTCGTTTAACCGACAAAGCTCGTGATATAATAACAACCGAAGCATCTTTACTTGAAATAATAAATATTTTAAAAAGAAATATTAAAGGTGAAAGTTCGCACATTTTGACAACTAAGATATTAAATTTAAAACAAAATCATAAAGATGCTACAAGTTACGGCTTTCAAATAAAAAACTTTTGGGAAAGCGAGAAATTTAAAAAAAAGCGTTTATTAATGAAGGCAAACCATATGAAGTAGCAGGGAGGTACTCAGATCATGCGGTTAGATTATTAAGTCGTAACGCCAACACTGAAAAAGCCCGAATAATTATGGAAGCCAGTACTTTTAAAACTGTACAGGAAGCTGTTGGAAAATTAGTTTAGAAAATTGTCAGCATCAATGGTGAATCTGAAACTAATAGTTTAAACGTTTTTTACACCAGATGCAATTCAAATTTCAGACGCCTTAATTTTCGTGGAAGATTTCAGCAAAATTATAGTAATAATGACACCCGTGGACAAAATATCCGCGGAGGTCGTGGACGCGAGAATAACAGATACCACAGAAATTATAGATATAACGGAAACAATAATTATATTCCAAATTTTAGCAGAAACACTAACAGTGCCGTAAGAGTTATGGAAACGTCTCGCGGTTCGGGAAACGAGTCGAACCCCCAACTCTCGAACCTTCGATTGCGGGGCGAGATGTAAATATTTTTCATTTCGATTTAACATTTTCCAATTTTGTAATATTTATCACATAAATGACAGGTGCACAAAATACATTCCTAATCGACACCGATGCGGACGTTTCAATTTAAAAAAAATCAAGAATGCATCCAAATCAAATATTAAATGTGTCAAATAGCATTAAAATAAAAGGTGTGACTGATGACTTATTAAAAACAAAAAAAAAAGGTTTTTAAACAATTTTGTGTGTGTGTGTGTGTGTGTGTCGTTGTCGTCAGCATTAATAAAATTTCTGGTCAGCACGATAACTCAACTAAATCATGTCGGATCGACCGGCTTTTGACTGATTCTGATCGGGGACATCTCCCAGACGACACCTATTGATTTTGAGGTGAATAGAATACACTCCATGTTCATGGGTCATAGAAAGCACAATGGTGGACTATTTGAGAAATTGTTTCTGTTACACAATCACTCAATTAAATCATATCGGATCGATCGAGTTTCGACTAATTCTGATTAGGAACGTCTACCAGATGACATCTATTGATTTTGAGGTGAATAGGATACACCCCATCCTGTCCATGGGTTATGAGAAAGCATGATGGTGGACTATTTGAAAAAAGTAAAACTGTCGCATAAAACACATATTCTGTATGTATGTGTTGTATCGAGGTAGAAATGTTCTACGTGCAGAAAAGTCTGTTTTAAGGCTTTAAAACTTTATTAATAATACTTACTAATACAATATTACCAACAAAAAAATTAATATTAAAAATAATGTGCGTGAACTGAAGCTATTGGTAATATATGTTCGATAGAATAGGGTACTTCTGTTATATTAAAACGATATACAAACACTACTTCAGCGTATCCTCATTTGTCGATATTATGAACTATAAACACATCAAATAATTTCGATAATACACAATACATAAATAACATAAATAAAACACAATAAATAACTACGAGATCCAAAGTCGAAGCGGTTCTGAAAGGGGTTACAAATTAAAAAAAAACTTGGATTAGAGCTATTCTCTGCAACATTGCCAGACTGGAGTTGGGATTAGAACTATATTTATTTATTTACTATATTTTATTTATCGTATGTCTTAACATATGGATTCAAATTACAATAATTACAAAATACAAAATATCTTAGTTATATATATTTCACAGTGTCAGATCCAGGTTTTTGATCCATTCGATCGCCGAGGATGTAAGGGATATAAAGTCGTCCGCATCTCCTGGGTATGCTCTATTTCCACAGTATTGGACAATGTGGGTTATGGTTTGGATGGGATCCCCGCAGTCATATTAAGGTGAAGGCAGCTTACCCCATTTGTTTAGCATGTTCGCACATCTGCCATGTTTAGTTCGGATCCTGTTGGCAGTCTTCCATATTTGCCGTGGGAGGTCGAATCCAGTGGGCTTACTCTGGACTGTCACTTTAGGAAATACATCCGGCGGTGTGGACTGTTCCCAGGTCTCCTTCCATCTCTGTTCCACATTGAAGCTGCTTGCGCAGAGTTCTAATGCGGTCTTGACTGGTGGTCTTCGGGATTTAAGTCTGCTATAAGTTACTTTACCAATGTCCTCAAGTATGGGGAGTTGTTGGTATTGGCGAGCTAGAGCATTTTGTATTTTGAGCTGTGGCGAAGCGATGTAGTTGAGTGATGGTAGCCAGTATGTCGGGGTGGATTCGATGCATTCCGTGATGTTGCGCATCGTGCAGTTCAGTTATATGTCGAGTTTATGGACATGTCTACTGTTTAACCATACAGGGGCAGCGTATTCTATAGTACTGTATACGAAGCCCAGGGCAGAGCTACGTAGTGTGTTCGCTGTTGCTTCCAAAGTGGTGCCGTAAAGTTTCTGGATGATATTATTTCTTGTACTGACTTTGGCTGAGGTGTTATGAAGGTGCTGCTTCAAGGTTAGTGTTCTGTCCATGATGACTCCGAGGTATTTTGGAGTCGGATTGTTTCTGAGCAGCGTACCTTTAAAATATATTGCTATTTGTTGGTTTGCCAACTTATTATTTAGATGGAAGTAGGTACATTCAGTTTTATTTGAGTTAGGGGTTAGCCTCCATTTCCGGTAGTATTCCGCCAGGCTTTGAAGGTCGCTGTTTAGGATTTGTTATGTGGTTCTTATAGATGTTCGCTTGACCGCTAGGGTCATGTCATCGGCATATGCGAATTTCTTTGATATGGTTCCGGAATGTCCGCGATGTAGATGTTAAAGAAGACTGGGGCAAGGACCGAGCCCTGTGGTAGCCCATTCTGTAAGTGTCTCACCCTGCTAATTTGGTCTTCCATAACTACCTGGAATAATCTGTCGCTCATCATGCTATTCAGTAGCTGAGTTAGCTTCCTGTTGGCTATGATTCTTAGGAATTTATACAGAAATCCCTGCCTCCAAACGGTGTCATAGGCAGCCATTAGGTCTATGAACACAGCTGATGCTTTTAGGCTTTCTTGAAATCCCTCTTCTATGAAGGTTGTCAAGCTCAGTACTTGGTCTGTGCAGTTACGTCTCACACGGAAACTCGCTTGGTGTATTGGAATGTGTTCATTCACCTTGTCTTTTATCCTTTTAAGGATCAATTTTTCCAAGAGTTTATAGAACGCAAAATATGTTTAGGGTTCGAAGAACAGCAAAACAATTATAGTAATACACTTTTATTTACTTCTGGATGACAAATTATGTAGTACTAACTCTAACGAGTAACAAGTATAGTCTGACTTACAATTCGAGGGGTTACACTTTTATATGAAATGATATCAACGCAGAGGGCGTCTGAGGGCAGCTTTAACGGTGGGTTTGAGATAAAACTGTATCTTTAACAATTATTATTATGTGAGAAACTCATGCAGTGGTTAAAATAAATATACGGAGTGTTCTGGCTATCCATGTAACTCCTCCCTTCTTTAGAATGGCGATATTACCGAAGGAGATGTCGACATTTCATTTGAAGGTATCATCGTAGGTATTGGAGGTGATCTCTTGAAGATTACGGCCAATTTTGTCGAGACTGTTTTTCTTTTGTACCAACATAGAAAGAAAAGGCTGAAACATATAATTAGACAAAGTAGGATTGTGAAGATCAATGTTGATGAAGGTTCTTCCTTTGGAAAGTCGTCAACTTCAATGGGTTTGAGGGCCTTGAATTTCTTGTGCAATTCTGAGATTTGGGTTAGAGGTATACTCCCTAGTTGTAATAGTTCAGTGTTTATTATTTTAGGATTTGTGTATAGTTCTGGCATAATAAAGCTTGATCCGTTTCTTAGGTCGGGTCTTGTGTTATATATTACATCGTTTATTTTGAGAGTACAGTCTTGTGGTATTTTGACTTCGGTTGGTCTAGTAATCCTTTTTAGTATTGTGTCTTGACATTGGCTGATTACTTCTATTATATCAGCGGGGATGATTAATATGTGATGTGTATCTATTTGTTCGATTAAAGATTTTTTATGTACAAGTGGTGTAAATTCACATGTTAAACCAGGCTTTCCTTGTAGAAGTTCTGGGAAACATTGGCGATAGTTTGGTTGCAAAGAACCATGGCAGATGAATGTATCTTCGATCTCTGGACATTCTTCATTTATCCATAAATGTTCGTTGGTACCAAGTAGTAGGTAAGGTAGATTGGGTAAGATAGTAGAGTTATGTATTGGAACAGGAAAAAGATGGTATAGGGAATAATTTTCTTTGTGTAGAATTTGTATATTTACAAGAAATATTAATTTGTTCGTTTCAAATTTGACTGTTATGGTCATATATTTGTAATAATTTTGATATGTATTTAGTTGAAGGATCTCTTTATCGGAGTATAATTTCGTTAATATTGATATTACGTCTCCTAGGTCATAGATTGGTAGAACGAATGGGTGTATCGTATTTAAATGTCCAAAAGCAACAGCTGTTTGCAGATTATCTAAGTATTCTAGTATAGTCTCTAGGGTATCAATAATGTGTTGACATAGCATAAATGTTTCTAATACGTCTACTCTTTTACCTATGAATTCTATTATGTCTTTTATGTTCTTTTCGTTATTCGATATTATAGTTAAAGTTTCGTTTGTCTTTTCGATAAAGTTAGTAAGTAACGACATGCGGTAGTTAATTTGGGTAGCAAGATTTTGTTCGTTCTTTAGCAATGTGTTAAATTTCGCGTTTATTGTTTTTAGATCATTTTCGTCTAAAGTTCCGAATAGGTATTTAGATATAGATCCAACAATATTAAATAATCCTCTTTTTGTTCTTTGTAATGGCTGCAAGTTAATTAATTTTTGTCTTATTCTTATTATGAGGGTTTTGGCTTGTGTTATGAATATATCTCTGACATTTAATTTATCTAAGTAGATTTCAATATTGTTTGTTTTTTTGTATGATAGGTTCTAAGTTAATTATATTGATTAGGGTGTGATGATGACTAATAAGTTTGGTCTGTTTTCCGAGTTTAAGTGAATATACTGGGTGATTAATGTTTTCGAAGGAAATATCCATGGCGTGGGGGTTTATCGTTAGTGATAAGGGTAGTAGATTCAGAAGGATTATCTTCATTGTCTATGTCTGTCGTTGTTGTTTCCTGTAAAGGAAATATTTTATTTAACTTCCTTTTTCTTTTTATTATATTTTTATGGTAATGACCATGATTAGTTATTAGAGTGGGACCTCTATCTTGGACACCTTTTGATTTTTTGAATTTTGGTTTAGTTTTGTACCTATAGTCGCGTGATTTGATGTATACAGTTTCATTTTCTGTGTTATCTACGGGGTCTTCGCGTTGTTCGTTTCTCTTTGATATAATATTGTCTTTGTTAGTTGTAAGTTTGTCTTTTATAGAGTTGTATATATGTCCCGTTAATTCTTTGTGTTCTTGAACATAATTGGATATGATTGCATTCTCGTTTAATTCAAATGGCGTTTCTTTGTTTAAATGTCCTAAGACTATTTCGAATGGAGTGAATTTTGTTATGTTATGAATTGAATTATTATAGAGCATGACAGCTAGGGTAATGATGTAAGATATGGGTTTATTTGCGTGTTCTGTTTTCAAGCACCTTATAGAATCTAATAATGTGGAATCGAATCTTTCGACGGGGGCATTTGAATTAGAATTTCGTGGTGTTGTTATATGTAGTTCAATTTTATGTAGGAGGCAAAAGTCTTTAAGGAGTTGATTGTTAAATTCTGGACCGTTATCTGCAATTATTTTGTTGGGTATGCCGAAATGGGATATAAAGAGTAATAAGTTGTTTTGTATCTCGATGGCAGTTTTGTTGGGGATGTGGTACGCTTGCCCGAATTTGGAAAAAGGATCGAATGAGGTTAGAAAATATTCTTTTTCGGCTTGGAATACGTCGATATGTATTGTTTGAAAAGGTTTGTGAAGTGTAGGACTTATCTGAAATTTAATTTTGTGGGGATGTCGTTCATATTTGGATATTTGACATGTGTTACAAGTGTTGATGAAGTTTGTAACATCTCTCGATAGGTTTGGCCAATAATATCGTTTAAGTAACGAGTTTGTAGTTTCGTTAATTCCACGATGGCAGGTCTTTCCTTGATGGTGGTATTTTATTAGTTCTTGTCGCTCTTGCTCTGAAACGACATCTTCAAGTAAAATATATGATATGAACATTTTTATTTTGTTATTTAAATTTTGTTGCAGTATGCGAATGATTTTCTTTTCTAGTTCTTTGGTTTTAAAATATAAGCAGTTTGTTTCTTTAAAGTTTATAAATGGTTTGACAAATTTAAAGGTGTCTTCGTCACTAAGATGAGTGCGTATTGTAATATAATGTCTGATTTTTGATGAATTGAAAATATCTTCAGAACTAGTGATTTCTCGGGGTGTATTATTGCTTTCTGTTAGATTTACTTAATTTTTATAGTGGTTTATGGGTTGCTCGGTATAGGGTATGTTTAGTATCGGATTTTCGATAGAAAAGTGTACCGTGTTATTGTCTAAATCGTTATCTATCATCGGCGTGTCTTGTGCAATTTGTTTAGGTTGTTTTTGTGCGGGTTCAATGGTTACTGAATTTTTCGGAAAGACGTTTTCTAGGTTTTCTATGATTCTATCTAGGTCCTCGGGGTCGGGTTCAGTTCCGTTCTGTAAGTTATTTTTAAGGATTTCGTCGATGTCGTCGTTAATGGTGCCGGGGTTCGCGATCATCGATTGTCGGTCTATTTGATCGTCTTGGTTATCAAACGTATTAATTTTATTTTCAATTTTTATTCTAGATAAAGCGTAAACGGGGTCCTCGTCTGTCGTTTTAATTTCGTGTGTAACTGTGTTAGAGAACGTTAGCTTGTCGCCAGGGAGAAGAAATATGTCGTTATAATCTTGACATAATTTTAAAAGATTATTTTTCTCTTCGGTGTTAAGATGATTTGTACGCAGGAGATTTGGAATTTGTTGTCTGCGGGGTGAGTGGTTAGATAAATAAGAGATTTGTGGGTAGTAACAGTCGAAAGAAGATAAGGGTTGTGTTTCGATATTCTTATCGAATCGGATGGTAGTCGGGTTATCACTTATATTGTGTATCTCTGTATAGGCGAGTCCTTGATTAGCGATAGTAATGGTTTCCGGTATAACGCAATTGTGAGAAATTTGTTTTGGTATATATATTTCAACGTTGTCGGGGGCGTCGACAGGAATTTGTCTGATAATAATTTTTTTAGCGTTAATAGAGTATGATATCGATGTGTCGGACGGGTCACGGAAGTGGAGAGGAATTATGAAAGTAGGGTTATAGATAATTTTCTCTGAGAATATTATAGAGAGATTAAATTTAGAAAGGTCTTCGAAGCCAATTAGACCGTCGAAATAATTATGGAAATCGTAGAGTAGAACATCGATAGTGTTATTAGAATGAAGTTCTTCAAATGCGGGGATTTCTGCTCGAAATTGGATCTTGGCTTTGCCTGTGTAAGTTTTAATTTCGGTTTGATGATTGTACATGAATTCGGGGTAGAATTTTTCAATTATTGAAGGGCGAATAATGCTATTCGAACAACCAGTGTCGACTAAGAGTTTCAGAGGGGGATTTTGTATTTTTATGTATGGAAGGCTACAAGGGAAAGATACTGAATTAAATTCATGTTTTATGTTGGCTCGTTGAGGAGCTGGTTGTCGTCGAAAAAATGTTCGTCGGAAATTTCGTAATTCTGTGTCATATCGTCTTGCGGGGTTTCCGTGTAGTCGGTTGTTGAGGCGTCAAGTTGGTCTAGTCGCCGAAGCTCGTAAAAGTCGTACATGTTACTTGATGGGTACGGGGTGCCTGAATAGGAATTAGTTCGTGAGGGCGGTGTTCCGTCTGTTTCAGCGTTGAATATTTCTTCTGAATGGAATGGGGGTTTCGATTGTTGATTTGATCTAGAATTTTGTGGGTGTGGAAATTGACGTTTGGGTATTACGAATACACCTGACATGGGTGTTGGTTGGTAAGTATTGACAACTTGTCCGGGTTTGAAAACATTCTGGGGTTTCCGAAATGGTTGATTTGCGTTTGAAAATTGAGGTTTGTTTTGATATGGGAAATTTCGTAATTGAGAGTTGGGGAATGTTGAATATACAGGTGGTTGTTTAAGAGGTTGTTGCGAGATATTTTGGGGGTTGAAATTTGAAAATGTACTTGCGAATTGTGGGAAACTAGATTGGGGTTTATTTATTGATTTTTGATTTTTGTTTTATGATGTTGGAAGTTTCTGGTTTATTGACAGTCTATATTGATTAAACTGTTCTTCTTTATGAATGAAGGCAATAGCATTCTCTAAGGTATCTTGTTCTCGTGTTCTCAACATTTGTTGATAATGGAACGGTAAATTCCTAACATATGTGTCTAACGCGAGTTGTTGATAGACGGTGGCTAAAGCTTCTTTTACCATTTGTGGATGGGCACTTTGTTGTAATTTTGACATTAAAAGACTCTGGAATTGTTGTATACGAGCGCCAAATTGTAATAGATTTTCTTTCGTTTTGTCGTAAGTTAAATGTAAAAGGTCTTGTTGTAAACAAGGTAGGTCTCGCGGGTCTCTAAAGTTGGTGATTAATAATTCCTTAATTTGCTCCCACGTATTTAATTCTAAACGAGTTGAAACCATAATTTGGGCTTGACCGTTCAGTTTAGATTTGATTGCTCTTAACATAAAAGATTGCGTCGCTTGATCGTTAGTAGGGAAACTATTCAATAACTCTTGCGAGCTATTTATACATTCGTTTAAAAGGCTGGGTGAGCCGTTAAAGTGAGGAATAATATCGATGTACATTTTCATTAACTGATAATTTACAGCCATTTCGTTGTTTTGCTTTGTTTGAATCGTATTACTAGAGAATGAATCAATATTGTTAGAAATTTGGTTATCGTTTATGTTTTGTTCTTCGTTTACTATTGACAAGCTGTGAACTTTTTGGTATGGTTGGAAATGTTGAAAATTTGTTTTACTTCTTTTTCGTTCTGCCAGCTTGGCCTATATTACATTTATAGTCTAATGATGAATTTATCTTAATATGAATTATTTAATATTAGTTTTATTATTGCTCAAAGTTTTTTTTTTGTCAAAAAAAATATTATTTCTTAAACTAACCTATATAATCGCACAAAGTCAACGAAATATAGGGTTCCTTCAAACAAGATCACACAGAGTCAGTGATTGCATGAAGTTTCTATTTATACCAATTGCACACTTTGAAAAAAGGGTAAGCAAGGAAAAATAGATGGGTGAGAAAATAATTGGAACTCACTAGTCTTCCGAAGTCGCTGCTCGTACCTCTGGTTTAGTGCTTAAGGGTTGAGACCACAAGAAGAATTCTGACTGGACCTGTTGGCTTTGGTTCAGGAAAGGTGCCGCTGAACGTGGTAGTCTTCAGGTGTTATTTTCAGGATCTTCTGCACTATCCTACCGACTGCGCCAAATATGTTTAGGGTTCGAAGAACAGCAAAACAATTATAGTAATACACTTTTATTTACTTCTGGATGACAAATTATGTAGTACTAACTCTAACGAGTAACAAGTATAACCTGACTTACAATTCGAGAGGTTATACTTTTATATGAAATGATATCAACGCAGAGGGCGTCTGAGGGCAGCTTTATCGGTGGGTTTGAGATAAATCTGTATCTTTAACAATTATTATTATGTGAGAAACTCATGCAGTGGTTAAAATAAATATACGGAGTGTTCTGGCTATCCATGTAACTCGCACTTAGAAGTGATATTGGTCGGTAGCCTTCTGCGCTGTTTTTTGGTTTGCTCGGTTTAAGGATACCTATGATTTTTGTTTTTTTTAATTCCTTGGAGAGGGTGCCGCTATTAAGTATGTCAGAAAGGAAATCAGCGAGCCATCTCCTAGTGTGGGGACCAGTGTTTGTTAAAAATTCATTATTAATTCCATCGAATCCTGGGGCTTTATTGGCTTTGATGTTCAACAGTGCTTATCCAATCTCTTCGAGATCAAAAGGCCTTGAGAGGGGGGATTCATCCGGACTGTTGTTTCTCAGGTTATTCAGTTCGTGTTTAATCTTTGTAGTATGAGGTCTACCTTTAGGGGCTCTCGACATGGTAACTATGCGGTCAGCGATCTGATTTGGTGTGACTTCACTATAATTTCGTGTAGGAGGGTTACTTGCGCCTAATTTTCTGAGTAGGTTCCATGCTTTCCTGCTTCAGTGTTTGAAATCAAGTTCTTCGGTCGTCCTCATCCACTTTTTCTGAAATAACAGTTCATCTGTTATTTCAGCGTCTCCGCTTTCGAGGAAGTCTTTGTACATGGACTTACATTCCGTATTCCAGCCTGGAATATATTCTTTCCGGAAGCCCCTAGGGACATGTTTTCTCGCTACGCAAATGACAGCCCCTACAAACCTTTTGTAATTTCCGTGTTTGGGTGGGATTCATCGGATACAGCTATCCAGGTCTGATTTAAACTTTGTCCAGTTTGCTTTTTGGAAGTTCCATCTGGGCCTGGGGAAGGATCTTATAAGTGGAATTTGGATGCCTACTTCCAATATAATGGGTTGGTGCTGGCTTTTCGGGAAGTCGGGAAGAACGATTTTTGATATATTTATAGGTTGGCCATGTTCATTTGTTGTTATAAATGTCAAATCAGGGTTATATTCTCTGTTCCATGCAGCAGACTAAAGGAGCCTCTGTCTTTGGCATGGAATATTAGCTGGAGGTTCTGTTCTTCGGCCCATTCCACGAGCATTTCTCCATTATGGTCGTTCGTGTCATATTTCCAGCTGGTATATTGGAAATTGCCTGCATATATACTTGGGTGGGGGAGCGATGGGACGTTTTGTGGTGTCCAGGTAGCTACTGATGGCTTATGTATATTAACAACCTTCATTTTTCCAACCTCGACGACTATTTTATGGATGTCCTCATCTGAGCTGAGGGAGAGCAGTTTGACATTCTCGATGTCGCTTCGGGCGTACGTTATTACTCCGTATGTATGATGATATGTTATACCAATGATGTCATAGCCAGGAATTTTTGCTCTTGATCGAGCTCGATTTTCGTTTTGTAAGTGGGTTTCTTGAATTAGAACTAAGTCAATATTATTGTCTTTCAATAGTCTTGATAAAAATTGGCATTTAGATCTACTGATGCCTTCAATATTCAGTTGGTAGATCCGGGTTACATCACCCAGGTCTCTTGTCAAACAGCCTTGAGAAAGGCTATTAGGTTGGTTTGTTTCCATATGTGTGTAGTTGCCAGGAGATCTAAAGATAGACTGGTTACCAATCGTTCTAGCTTTTTAGCGTTACCCAGGGTGCACGTGTAACATCTGTTACGGACGCGAGCTAGAATTGCACTCCGGGATTAGAACTCAGACCGCGCTAGACATTAGTTTAACAGTATGTGGACTTTTAATTCTTATTATGGCTCTTGTAGAAAATTGGAAATACCATTTATCTGCACGCTTCTACTAATTTCTTACAAAACTGCCAGCTTGGTACAAAGGCATTCACAAAGCGTCAGACATAGTCCAATATACTTCTACTGATACTAGTGATAATTCTTAATAAGGAATGAAATCGCGATCTGTAGTTCCGCTATGGTCTGATGTTTTCAATTGAGAAGCAATTAGATGGCAATAATTCCTTTTAAATTATGCTTATATTATACTCAATTATGCTCTAAAATGCTAAAATCGATAATTCTTGCGGTTGAATAACTGTTCTACACGTCAATGTTATGAAATCTAACGTATGGATTAAATACAGAAAGTGACCATGTTTACATATAAGGTTGTAGGAGACCAGCCCTAAGGTTGGCTGTAGAATAATGCACAAAAGTGTTTTTAAGTTGTAGGCACATATACATAAGTTAATTTTTAAGGTATTACATTGTTATTCTAAAATTGAATAACCCAGTACTTTAGTTTTTAAAATCTGAATCGATTGGGCCGTTACTTGATGAAAATCCATATTTATACAAAATTAAAACATTCACTGGTTAGATTTTCACTTTTTATTTGTTAAACATAACAATTGTTCCCCCAACACAGTGACTTCGTCAGATGTTGAGTACATAGACTAAATTTTTCAAGTGGATCTGCGCTTATATAACTGGGGTAATTCTCGGTTTATTACTATGGGGATTCGTACTATTAAATTATTGTAATTAAATTATACAATTTTTTCAACAGATGTTATCTGTAAGCTTTAAACAAGATTTTTGGGTAACAAGTAGGTACTAAAATAAATTTAATAACGGAAACGAGTTTGTTTCTATTTGATCATTTAATATGATACCATATTTTTTTGCCTTATTAATTTCTAAAGATTCTAATAAATTTAATTGTAAGCCTTTACTCTCTACATGTACAATTTTAAATTTTTCGTCAAAAGTATGGTCTGCTTCTATTATAGGTATGTTGCATCTGTTGAATATTTTTATTGTTAAAACTCCTTTTGTGTTCTGATATTCGCACGTTGAAGTTCTTCATGTTTGTTCCATAAATACCTTAGGGCAAGTACCGCAGGCGAGCTTATGGACTCCTTTGGTATTGGTTTTATCTTTAGCATTTTTTATGTGTTTTTCAAGAGTATTATTACCTTTGTATGCTACTTTATTACTTCGTTTCTTTAAAAACGTGCAATTTTTTGAGATGGTTTCCCTATGTGTCTTATAATTTTGAAATTATGTATTTTATTTTGCAATCTTAGGATATACTTGCTGTATAGCATTATTGTACGTTATTTTAGCTATGATATTATCTATTATCTTTGGAGGAAAACCGTTATTTAACGCTATTTGTTTTATTATATTTAATTCTTTATTATAACTTTGGTCAGACATTGAAATATTTAATAGTCTATGTATCATACTATTATATGCTGCTATTTTATGTTGAAATAAATGTGTAGAAGTGTTATGTATTGTTATGTCGGTATGTGAATGTTTGTCAACAATAGAAAAATCATGTTTGTTGTTGGATTTCTTAATGGTTAGATCTAAAGAGTTAATAGAGTTATTCGTTTCTGTTTCTAGAGTAAATTTAATTTTGGAGTTGGAGTGAATTTATAAAGTTAAAAAAAGTATTAAGTGTTGGAATATTACATTCAACAATAATTATTTTAGATTTAAAAAAATAGTCTTCATGCGGTGCCTGAAATTAAACATAAACATTAGGTCAGCATTTATGAGTTCGGGTAACTCAATATCGAATGTTTAACAGTCTAAATGTCGTTGAAATAAAAATAGATTATTTAGCAAGTTAGTCTGAAAGATTATACGTTAGAATACACATCTTAATTTCTTTATACGTAATTTAGTTGTTATGCAGGGTATCAATAAACTCGTATTGTCCTCAAATTGTATCTTTAATTATTTATTCTCCCAAGTACTTCGAACAGTATATGGGCCCAGGTGCGTCGCGTAAGCTCACTTGTAAGGGAGAATAATTAAAAGGTACATCGCAAGTGATAACTATTGTTGTATAGACAACTGGAATATGGCGGAAAGTGTTAAGTATAATATCGAAAAGTTGAATGGGCAAAACTATCAGTCCTGGAACTATTTAGTGAAAATGTTATATATAAATGCGGATTTATGGGATGTAGTTTCGACTGAATTACCAACACTGAAGGAACGAAACGACACCTGGCAGAAGAAAAATGACAAGGCCTTATCAACCATAGCCTTACTTGTCGATGTTAGTCAACATCGTCAAGTAAGTCATATCAGTGCCGCATACGGTACGCCGATTCTCGATTTCCGACTTATAAGTTACTGACAGAGATCGTATCGATAAAGATGTATAGGCCATAAAGTTCATTCGGCATTTGTCCTGAATCGGCGTACCGTATGCGGCACTGATGAGAACTAACAAGTTCGAAACAGCTGTATGTCGTTCGGTTCCGATCTGGGACAAATATCGAATCCTACCTGTGGCGGGTTTTATTTTTTGAAATCTTATCTGATCGTGCAGAAACACGAGAAAGGGGTCGAGGATCGCTTCTGGGTATAATTCAATGCCTGGCGGGGCTTTAGCCCGAGGAGTAGTTGTTTCCTAGAGCGATTATGTAATAGCTTTGCTATTCGGGAACTACTTTGATAGCCGCTTGGCGGCTTGGTGGTTCCTTTCTCGATTTCCGACTTATAAGTTACTGTGTAAAAGGTAAAATTATTCGTAAGAGTTTTCCGTAATTTTCTCAAAGCAACACATTTAATATACTTGACTTAATACATACAGATGTTTGCGGTCCCATGAAGACTGTTACTCCAGGGGGTAAACGGTACATTCTTACTTTAATAGACGATTTTTCAAGGTACACAACTGTGTATTTATTGAAAAATAAGAATGAAACTGAAAAATATATTAAAGAGTTTATCGAGTTAATGAGTAATCAGTCAGACAGGGTACCAAAGGTTATTAGGTCAGATAGGGGTGGCGAGTACGTAAATAATGCGTTAAGGGAATATTTAAGCGGTAAGGGCATAAAAATACAGTACACGGCGGGGTACTCTCCAGAACAAAACGGTGTTGCAGAGAAAAAGAACAGGTCGCTAGTCGAAATGGCTAGGTGCATGTTAATCGATGCGAATTTACCAAAGAAATTTTGGGGGGAAGCAGTTGTTACAGCCAATTATCTGCAAAATCGACTATCCACTCAGTCGAAACAGAAAACACCGTTTGAGTTGTGGCATAAAGTCAAACCTGATGTGTCGAATTTTCAAATATTTGGATCTAAAGTGTATAGTCATATTCCAAAGGAACATATTAGAAATATATTTGATAAAAGGGCAGAATCACTAATTTTCGTAGGATATTCTGATGAATCTAAAGCATATAGATTGTTAGATTTAGATACAGGGCGTATAAAAATTAGCCGTAGTGCGATATTTCCTGAAAGAAATATTCGTGTTAAAGAAAAAAAGATAAAAGATGAAGAAGCGACTATTGAGTTCAAAAAGGAGCAAGAAAGAATGGAGCCAAACGACACTGGGAGACATGAGGCCGCAGATTTCGAAAAAACTGAAGAAATAGAAGAAGATACGGAGGAATTTAATGTATATGAAAGTTCAGGTACAGAACAATCTTGTGGCAGCGATAACAGCTATCAACCAAGTGAAGAGTTCTACATAGAGCACGGAGGTGATCGTAGATCAAATAGAATAAATAAAGGAGTTCCACCTGAGCGCTACACAGCAAAGTTAGCTGAACTTCGGGAAATAGAACCTAAAACATTTAAAAAAAGCTCTTGTCAGCAGTGATAGCGAAAAATAGAGGAAAGCTATGGAAGAAGAAATGAAATCTTTGAAGAATAACGAAGTATGGGATTTAGTACTTACACCGGAAGACAAAAACATCATATCATGTAAATGGCTGTTTAAGCTAAAGACAGATGAAGATAAGATCTCGAACAAGTACAAGGCACGATTGGTAGCGAGAGGTTTTAGTCAGAAATTCGGTGTGGATTACGATGAAGTGTTTGCGCCTGTAGTGCGGCAAGCAACTCTTCGAATATTGTTAACAGAGGCATGGAATCAAAAACTAATAATAAAACATCTAGACGCAAAAACAGCATTCTTAAATGGAGAACTAACAGAAGAAATTTACATGGAACATCCCGAAGGATTTGAAGAAAGAAACTAAAATTTTGTTTGCAAATTGAAAAAGAGTTTGTACGGATTAAAACAATCTGCTAGAACTTGGAACCAAAAACTCGATGAAGTATTGACAAGCGATAAATTTCGTAAAAGTAATATAGATGCATGTTTGTATATTAAGGTTATTGATGATCAAAAGGTTTACATAATAATATACGTAGATGATATATTGATTGCAGCAAGAAATATCGGAATTATCGACTTGTGTGCAGAAAAACTTAATCGTCATTTCGAAATAACAAGTTTGGGGTTACTGAAAAATTATTTAAAAGATTGCAAGAAATGATCAAGGAATATACAGTTTAAATCAAGCAGAGTATATAGACAGGCTATTGCATAAGTTTGGAATGAGAGATTCAAAAGAATCAAATATACCATTGGATGTTGGATATTATAAACTTAACGGACGGGAGCCTATGAAGAACAGTGAAAAGTATCAACAAATTATTGGAGGATTATTGTATATTGCAGTGAATACGAGACCAGATATATTAGCTAGTGTAACCATATTAAGTCAACGCAACAAAAATCCGAGAGAAGTAGATTGGAATGAAGCAAAAAGGGTGTTGAGATATTTAATTAAAACAAAACACAAAAGGCTAATATTAGGAGAATACAGTACAGATAATGTATTATATGCAGACGCCAATTGGGCGGAAAATAAAGAGTATAGAAAGTCAAATAGTGGATACATATTTATGTTTCGAGGTGCACCTATTAATTGGGGATGCAGA
Source organism: Rosalia funebris (assembly GCA_037954035.1). Taxonomy (NCBI): domain Eukaryota; kingdom Metazoa; phylum Arthropoda; class Insecta; order Coleoptera; family Cerambycidae; genus Rosalia; species Rosalia funebris. The sequence continues at coordinate 2,874,676 of JAZFAV010000033.1, forward strand.
AAGCAGAGTTGCGTATCACTATCATCGACCGAAGCTGAATACATAGCACTGGCCGAAGGATGCCAAGAGGCAATCTGGTTAAAGCAGACGATAAAGGAGTTTACGAATTTAGAACCGAAAGTGGTTATGTACGAAGATAATCAAAGCTGTTTAAAGCAGCTAGCAAACCAGAAATTTAGCAATCGAACGAAGCATATTGATACAAAGTATCATTTTTTAAAAGAATTGTATGAAAATCAGGCTATTGCATTCGAGTATTGTCCGACTGAAAAAATGATAGCTGATATGTTAACCAAGCCGCTAAATAAAGTAAAGCTAGAACATTTAAGTACCAAGGGTGGTCTGGTTGACTGACTGAAAAATAATTATAGTTGCGAGGGGGTGTTGGAATATTACATTCAACAATAATTATTTTAGGTTTAAAAAAATAGTCTTCATGCGGTGCCTGAAATTAAACATAAACATTAGGTCAGCATTTATGAGTTCGAGTAACTCAATATCGAATGTTTAACAGTCTAAATGTCGTTGAAATAAAAATAGATTATTTAGCAAGTTAGTCTGAAAGATTATACGTTAGAAAACACATCTTAATTTCTTTATACGTAATTTAGTTGTTATACAGGGTATCAATAAACTCGTATTGTCCTCAAATTGTATCTTTAATTATTTATTCTCCCTATTATACTTCGAACATTAAGTTGTCGTGTAGTGCTAGTAAAACATGTGAAAATGTCATCTATTTATCTATCCCAATACAGAAAATTTCCACTTTCTTTATGTGTATATATCGTGTTTTCTAAGTAATTTATAAATATTCCCGAAAGGATCGGTCTAAGGGAATTACCCATAATTAAGCCTTTATTACAGGTATAAATTTCATTATTAAACTGAAAGTAGTCTTGTTCTAGACAATTGCTTATTACGATTAGAATTTAATTTTTTATAACGGTATTTGCGTGATTTTTATCTAAAATATTTTTTGCCAATTTGATTGCATCTTTTGGAGGTATACTTGGACATAAATTTTATACGTTAAATGAGATTAATTTTGCATTGTCTGGAAAGTGATGTATTTAATTTTATCCATTAATTCGTAAGAGTTTGTCACACTAGGATTTGGACGACATTTTATGTTTTATTATGTCTATTAATTTATGTGAAATTTTGAATGAAGGTGCGGTTACAAACGAGACTACTGGTCTTATAGGAAAATTTTCTTTATTTAATTTGATAAGTGTGAGCCATATTTCCTTAAGAGCCGAGGAATTAAATAATAATGTACAAAAAAATAACTAAATAAATAAACAAATTATAATGTCAGGTTTGAGAATAAGCAGAGCGTAATAATATTCAAAAAAATTTACTTAATTAATGTTCTAAAGATGAATGTACTCCTGAGCAAGGCGACAAGACAAGTGAGATACCTGGAACAAAACAATAATCTGAGCAACCAATTCGCCATATGTTTTTTTTTATCAAAAATTGCCTTTAATATAATTACATAGATCTTCATTAAAAGTTTTATTATTTCTAAAACTTAATTTATCGTTATAAGGCACTTCGTGTCTGTCACCCACTAGTGCAAAACTAAGGATACGCTAAGTTGTGCAAATAAAACGAGGTAACAGATAAAAGTATAGGATCACACTGTAGCTCAAACACTCCACAGCAACCTGAACAGTTAAAGCACTCCGTCAGGTAAAAATAGGGAAGGGTTATGCCAGCGGCTCAAGCACTCCGCAGAGCAAATCCCAGGGTCACGCTAAACGGCTCAAGCACTCCGTAATAGCGATACATAGGATTAAAGAATTGCGCAGCTCAGCTATCCTTATGATCGCACAGATCTTCACTAACAGTTATACTATTTCTAAAGCTTAATTTATCGTTATAAAGCACTTCGTGTCTGTCACTCACTAGTGCAAAACTAAGGATACGCTAAGTTGTGCAAAGACTTATATAATAGAAAGCGAGGTAACGGATAAAAATATAGGATGCACTGTGGCTCAAACACTCCACAGCAACCTGAACGGCTCAAGCACTCCGTCAGGTAAAAATAGGAAAGGGTTATGCCAGCGGCTCAAGAACTCCGCAGAGCAAATCCCAGGGTCACGCTAAATGGCTCAAGCACTCCGTAATAGCGATAAATAGGAATAAAGGATTACGTAGCTCAGCTATCCTAAAGTTATACTATTTCGACCTGTATATTTTAATGAAATACTTAAGTGATTGAACGTAAAATCAGTTAAGATATAGTATTTGATATTTAGGAGAAAATGGAATGCTCAGTGAATAAACTCACCAATTGATGATTATCCAGGAATTATTATAAAGAAACACAGTTTTTAACACAATTCAGTTTTGTTTTTAGCTGCACGCACAAAGGTACTCCATATACATAATGAATCGACCGATGTAGGGACTATTGGCTTCAGGCGTTTGTTTATAAAATATGTGCCTGCTGGCATCATTTCTTTGCCTGGCCTGTGTATTTCATATTCAACCGGTCTTATCTTAATAGGAGTAGTGTCACCGGCGTCGGTGTGACAGCGGGCCCATAAATTAGACTAAGGAAATAAACTTACGTCTTACAGTCGGCCATCCTGCGAATATCTCGTCCCGAGATACTTAGTGCATTTGGTCATCTTCATCTGAAGAGATAGCCACTCCATCTTCATCTTCACCACTATCATCATTAGTATCATCCAAAACACCTCCAGGTGTGCTCCAAGGACGCATCCGATTAACAGCAACGGCCTTTTTCTATATACGTACTTTGATTGAGTATCTTTTGTAGCTCGTAAAAATGAAAACTTGATGAAGGCATCAATCCCTACTATGAGGTAGCAATTTCCTCTCCTCGATTTCGGAAAAGCGCCGAGATGATCCACATGGAATGTGGATAAGGGCTTCTTGCCTTTAGGAATTGGATGTAAGAATCCTTCTTTCCTACCAAAGTTCCTTTTATTGTACAAACAAGGTACATAACGGGATATGTATCGTTCCACATATTTTCGCATCTTTGGTAACCAGTAGTTTTCGCAAAATCACTTAAGAGTTTTGTCGACTCCAAAGTGACCAAAATCGTCATGCGCGGCTTTGAGGACGCGCTGTCTCATTCCAGTTGGAACCACCCACGGTATACCTTTAACGGTGATACGGTACACGCGGCCATCTCCTAGGCAGTAATTCTTATAGATGTACCTTTCGTGTTCTGTCTCCGGAGGTTTTGATAATATACTGCGAATGTCCTGAATCCTCTCGTCAGTTAATTGGGCGGAGAGTACCCAGTCAGCTTCCTCAATGCGGAACACTTGTTCTCTTCCTTGGTGGTCGGATGGTTTTGAGTTACAAGGGTTGCGACTAAGGGCATCTACATGTTTCATCCTGTCTCCTGGTCGATATTATACGTCAAATGTGTATTCTTGTAGCTCCAGCCACCATCACGCTATCCTAGGTATGATCTGCTTCTTCTTGCTACTAACTTTTATGGCATTGCAATCGGTAACTACAGTGAGTGTTACTCCCAATAGGTATATCCTAAATTTCTTTAGGCTCTCTACCACGGCAAGTGTCTCCAGCTCGTAAGAATGATATTTCTGTTCCGTGTCAGAGGTCTGTCTACTATAGTAGGCTACGGGATGCAGGCGGTCATCCATGTGTCGTTGTAGCAATATGCCGGCAAGTCCTATTTGGCTGGCGTCTGTATGCACTTCTGTGATTGCCTCTGGGTCAAACAGCGTTAGAATTGGCCTAGAGATGAGCGTCGATTTCAGTTGTTTAAATGCAGTTTCTTCCATTTCCTTCCATTGCCACGGTACGGCTTTCTTTGTAAGTCTGGTTAATGGCTTCAAAATCAGAGCATACCCCTCTACAAAGTGTCGAAAATAGCCCGTCAATCCGAGAAATTGTCTGACGTTGTGTACATTAAATGGAGTTGGAAAGTTGGCTACCGCTCGAATTTTATCAGTACCTGGTCTTACTGTGCCTTGTTCGATTTCGAATCTCAAATAATTAACTGAAGTCTGCAAGAACGAACACTTTTTCAGATTCAAGGTTAATCCTTCGGAACGAAAAATTTTCAATGACTTTCAGTCTATCTAAGGCTTCATCTATAGTTCTGGCATATAAAATAACGTCATCTAGATAAAGCGTGGAGTTTCCACGAATAGGCTTTAGGATTTTAGTCATTAGACGCTGGAAGATTCTGAGGATAATTTTCGGCGTTGTTAACTCCGACTCTTACTTATCTCTAAAGCATCACTACGGTTATAAAATTTCAATGAAACATCGTCTTTCACGACTAGAATATTGGGTAATTCGGTAAAGTTTCGACCTATTAAGATTGGCACCTCTTGAACGGGATTTGGTACTACATATGCTGAAATGGTTTCTTCTATTTCATCTACGGTGATGGTAAAACAAACAGTACCCGAAGTAGAAGTATAAGCATTACCATAACCTTGTAGGATGGTTTCCTCTGTTGAGCTGTAGTCCAGTTTTAATGGTCCCATATCTTGCAGTCGGACTGTAGAACATGAGCTACCCAAATCTATATAAGCCAAGGTCGAGGTTCCATTGACGAGTATATTTTTATAAAATTTTTGATTTAACTTATCCGTTACTAGTCGAATTTGCTTAGCAGATTTTTGCTTGAGAAAGCATTTCTCCTCAGTATGTCCTCTACGTTTGCAGTAGCTGCATTTTACACCTTCTTTCTCCTTCGACTTCGTTGGACACTCATTTGCAAAATGTCCAGGTTCTTTGCATTTGTAGCAAGTCCCTTCGCTAGATGAAGAGTTTTGTTGTTTCCCTTTCTATGAACGTTGCTTCTTCTTAGAGCCAAAATGATCCGCTCTAGCCGTAGGAGGCAAATTATTCAGTGCACTCAAGTAGCCAAACAATGAATCAAGCGTTTGATGATTTCCTGCAGTGGCTCTGGTCTTAACCACTACGTCACTAATTTCTCCGATGACGCAGGACACAGCATCAGTGCCAAAAATTCTGCATCTGTTGAGAAGAGCCATTTTTTTCATAATAGTACTTCGAATAAGTTTCGTCGGATCTCTTTCTTCGGTTCATCATCTCCCAGAGATTAGTATTGTAATCCTGTCGAGAAGGAAAAGCGGTTTGTAATTTTTCCTTCCATTGTTCCCAGGTGAACTTTAAGGTAGGTAAACTCTTATACCACACATTAGCCAAACCCTTCAACTTGGTGGTGGCGAAATAAACAGTCGTCTCTTCAGTCCACCTGTAAACTTCTTGCAGTTCATCGACCTTCTGACACCACTGTAGTACAGTTTGGTTTTTATTGTCGGGGTCGAAGTCAGGTATAACGTCCCCTTTTCCCATTGGTAAGCTAACACGCTCTCGCTTTTCGAGTAATGCCGTCATGGCAGCGGTCAATCGTTCAATGGAGTCATTATTATTAGACACGGAGGTCAAGCTATCAGTTGTGTTACTCCGTTGACGTGACGTAGACGGCTCGACTGACAGTCGATCCTTGTTGTCAATGGGAAGTGGTTTTTTTACGGCGCGCGTTGCGAGAATTCATTTTTCAATTTGTTGCGATTAAGCTATTTAAACAAAACACAGTGTTAGAAAGTGTGCAAAAGATATCTATATACTGTCACCGTGTCATTAGCACCTTTTATTTGAACTATATTTTAACATACTCTATTTGTCATTTTTTTTTTATTCTGCATATAAATGTATATACTTCAACCTGTCCAATCATGCATTCATGGGGTTTAGGTAATTATTTTTGTTAGTTAGGTGTAATTATTGGATTTTCTCACCAGCAGACATCGACACTCTTAATCTCACAGACGTACATACACACACCTATATACACTTATATGTTGGTAAACCCCAAAGTAATCCGGTAATCCGGTAATCCCCAAGGTAATCTGGTAATCCCCTAAGGAAATAAACTTACGTCTTACATAAGTAAATATAATTTTGGTGGTCGAGGGTTCATTGTTATTAATTTATATTTTTCAGAATGTTTAGTAATAACAGAATTCTCGATTATGGATTTAATTTCTTTTTGGTAAAGATTTGTAGGGTCTTCATTTAGTTCATTATATTGTCCTAATTCTAAAAAGAAATTTGATTTTTCTATGTAATCAGTTTTGTTTAGAGCAACAACTGTATTACCTTTGTCTGCGTTTGTAAAAACTAAATTACTGTTTACTATTTTATTTTTTATTATTATTGTAGTGTTGTAATCTTGGTTGTGGAAACTCCATTACCTTTCTCAAAACTTTCTTTAATAACATTAGCGGTTTAATGTTTGTCTACTTTGTTAATGAATATATTCGATAGAGCCATTTCTGTTTCGACTCCTAAATACTCTAAATTTTCTTGATTAATTTTTGGATAAATATTATATTTCAAACTTTTACTAAAGTTGCAATTTCTCGGATTGTGAAACTTGTATTTGATAAATTTATAATCCTGCTAAAGAATTGATGTTCTGTCAATTTGTTCGACCTTGGTCTTGAAATCTGTTTGCTTTTTAACAATTCGTCTTTGTTTAATATATTTCTTGTGAATTAAGTTATTAATTTGTGTTCTTACATTGGAATCTAATGTATCAAAACTAATATTATTTAGTCTATAAGCTAACTCGGAGTGTATTACCTTAAGATATACGTTATAGATCTCTCTTTTACTGTATTGCATTCTATTTTCATATGTTATTCCTGCTTTGCGTCTTTGTCTTGCGGCTTCACTTCTATTGCTTGGCTTCAAGTTTATGTATTTTGGAAAAATGTATTTTTTTTCGGTGAAAAACCAAATATTCTGCATCACTGTTCCATTCAGTATATATACATATATATATATATATATATATATATATATATATATATATATATATATATATATATATATATATATATATATATATATATATTATAATAAGAGCGCAAGAATTGAATTGCGTGCCAATTTGGTTGTCATGATTTAATAGGTCAATAATTGTGACAGGTCGATAGGAGACAGACAGTAACAATTAAACATGGAGCGCTACACGATACAACAACATGTTCTTATTGTAATCGTTATTATTCAAATGATGAAAGTTTGGTTGCTACGATTGGTAAGGTACGTCCAATTTTCGGTAGAAATAATGTTCCAAATTTATCAACTGTGAGAATAATGTAAAATTTGAAAGTACTGATTCAGTTATCGATGAAATACCGACACGAATTCGTAGTGATCGTTCAGAACAAAATATCACGGTAGTTCGCGAAAATGTGGCCCAGAGACTATTGACCTCGATTCGTCATCGTGAACAAAAATTGGACACTTCAGCCGCCACTTTTCACTATATTTTCACAAAAAATTTGCATCTTCATGCTTATAAAGTCCAACTGACTTCACAACTTCCGCCAACAGCCCATGCACAGTGAAGAGCGTTCACCAATTGGGCCATTGAATAACAAGAAGTGAATGCCGATTTTGTGACTAAAATCATCTTCAGCGACGAGGTCCATTTTCACTTTGATGGCTTCGTTAGTAGGCAAAATTGCCGAATTTGGAGCCCAAGAAATCCATGAATGATTCATGAGAAACATATGCACCACATCGTGTCACTGCACCACATCGTGTCACTGTTTGGTGTGTATTGTGATCTAAAGGAATCATTGGACCATTTATATTTGAAATCGAAGCAGATAATGCATTAATGGTAAATCGTGAACGTTATCGTGATATGGTAACCCAATTATTTGTGCCTCAATTGGAAGATATTGCTTTTGAAGATATGTGGTTTGAGCAGGACAGTGCCATTTGCCATACCACCTGTGAAAATTTGACGGTCTTGACGTTTTTTCCTCCCCTTTTAGTGATCTTTGGTCATTTGGTCATCTCCCATTTTGGTGATCAGATTTGGCAGCCACGATCTTGCGATTTAACAGCTATGGATTTTTTTGTGGAGTTTTCTGAAGTTTCACGTTTACACCAACAAGCACTGAAAGCCGAAATTGAACACTGTATCCACGAAATACTGTCACATTTATGCAAAACCGTCATTGAAAACTTCACCAGAAGAGTACTCGTGTGCCACCAAAGCCGTGGGGGTCATTTACCGGATATACTGTTTCATATATAATTCCCAAATATCTACATTATAAATCAATAAATATTTCAATACTTTGCTACAGAAAACCATGTTTTATTTAAAATCTACTTCATCTTGTACTCATATTCTTTAAAAATTAGTTTGTTTTAAATTGAACTAAGTTAAAATAACTTTATAACATATAACATTAATTGAACCAAATAAAATAATTTCGAACTGATTTTTTACTATTTGTAACGGAATTAAATAAAAAACAAGACACCTATAAAATTAATTATGATGGTATGAGTTTGTTAAAACATTTTAAATGAAAAGTATCCTATTGCATGTTGATATTTTATCGCAATCTCCATAAATATTATAATAAAACAATACTTCATTAGATTGGCCTGGTCGTATTATAGTTTAATTAATTATTTGTATAATTCGAAAATAAATGTTTTCTGAGTTTTTGAGTTTTGTTAATAATTTAAAAATTATTTTAATTACATTGAGAATAATCCGAGAAAAAGTATGTTCTAGTCTAGTCTATAAATAAATTAATAATAAAATAAATGTTATAAATTATTCATTTTGATAAAAAAGTTTATTTCATTTAAAACATCAAACTTAACATCTATATCCGGTAGAAGTTTATATTACCTATTAATGTAAATATTACTTACTTGTGAATATATACATATAGTTTTTCAGTTTTACTGATATATAGTAGAAAATGAACACATATTCTAGGCCTTTAACTACCGTCTACCACAAACCAACGAAATGAAATTTGTGCTTCTAACAATATTGGTAGTATCCATAATTTTCGTGTGCATAAATGCTGGTAAGTAGTTATTTAGTAAATGATTTGTTTGTGATACTTTTATCCTACCCAAATCATAAATAACCCAAACTTTAAACCATATTATATACTGGTGTAATAAAAGCTCAAATGAGAGAGAGTGTTCATTTTTAAATCCATACCTCTAGACATATGTCCATATTGTCAATCATGCATAACAATTTGTAATTATTGAAAACAATAAAGCGAATGTTTGGATATTTTATAAGATATGTTATTTTTGTCGATAAAAATAAAAAAAAAACAAGATAGCCACAATCGACATCTCTTTGCCAAAGAGCTTTCATTTGATTATACTTTTTATTTAAGTCAAATCAAATTAACAAAAATGTTAATTTCAGAATGAAATCGGGGACAAATTGTTGAACCCACGAAATAAACATTTTAATTTGTTAATAAGATGTCATTACCAAATACTTGCAATATTATACTTTTTTCAAATACACTTTTTATTCGTTTAAATGTTTAAGCTACAGAATAAGCAACTGCGACAAATTTTTTCCAGTTATAACACATAGTTTTGTATTATAGTTAAAATCAAATGAATTTATAACTATTTGTTTCACATCCTGTAACAAGTGCAAAGTGCTAAAGACAAGACAAAGAGGCAAAGCGTGAGAATGATAAAGTGGTCATTCCTTTAAGGGTAACATTTAAGGTTTATTATGAATTAAGAAAAATATATTTTTTCAGCCTACGGAACAAATGAAGAATATGCCTGTGAACCATGTCGAGTATTATCCTGTGGGCAGACATCACCCGGAGCATGTATTGCTACTGTATGTGAAAACCCAGGATGCTACTGTTGGACTGGGTATTTAAGAAAAAATGGAGCGTGTATCCTGAAGACCGTTGTTAAAGCCAATTTGAAAATACTAGAAATGTCTTAATTGTTATCGTCATGATTTCTCTTAACTATAAATTGATAATATGTTATTTTTGTAAAAATAAAACACATACATTTTATAAATTCTGCAAATTCTTAGCCGCAAATTTTCCGCTTTCTTGTAAACATCTTCCACCTCAAATCAATCAGAAACAGGTACACAGCCATCTTACTCTTAGAAGCCTTCAGCGTGGCCCTCTCGATACTTCTATTTACATATATATTTTTATTTAATAAATTAAATTTGTATATTTCTAGTCATGTGTTTTCTTTATTCTACACTTGACATTCAACCCCGCACTCACATAATTCAATAACCTCCAACCAGAAATACAGCCATCTTGCCCTTAGAATTCTTCAGCGTGGCCCTCTCGATACTTCTTTTCACATATATTTTTTTATTTAATAAATTACATTTGTATGTGTTTTTTTCTTCCATATCTGACCGACCAAGCTCCTTCCCCCCGCCTCCCTACCTTCATTTGATGTAGCCTACATCAAATTCCTAGCAACAAATTACCCGCCTTATTTTCTACACTGTTACCAATATACTTATCCGCGGCGCTAAAACCACATAATTCACATTCCTAGTCTTCAGATTTCAAATTTCCCGTCTTCCTACCATCAAATATTACTAATATCCTTATCCGTGCTAACAACTACATAACTCAAATTTCAAATTTCCCACCTCCTACCTTCAACTGTTACCAATATCCTTATTCGCAACCACATAATTCAGAAATAAAATTTCCCGCCTCCTATCTTCAACTGTTATTAATATCCTTATTTTAAAATTTGTCTAATAAACGACAACTAAGTTAAAAATAACTCAGCATTTTATCATCTACGTGAAGATAAGACGTCGCACCGAAACCATTAATCATAGCAGCTTGTTGAGTCTATAATAGCGGCAAACACCAGTTTGTTTACAGTTCAGTCACGTTCCCAATTCGTACCATCACACAGATGTATCAACCCAAATCTAGTGACTTCTTTTGTGTGGAGGAAAATCCTTTATGGACATCATGCCTCAGTCTCTGCATGGTGTGTGTGGCTCCCGTGACTGGTGCAACCACGGTATACCCATTAAAAACCTCCATTCTTCTCTCTGGTCTTCCGGAATCTCCTGATTTAGGTTACATCAGTAGCCAGAGTTGTCCTATTTTATTAGTTGTCGCATGTTCTTGTATCTATGGCTGACTGTGGTTTTGTCTTTCTCTATCGTCTTTTTCTTTCGTGTTCAAAATCCTGTTTATATGTCGATGTATTGTTTCCCACTGGTTAACGTTTTCCATCATACATTTTACGACATTTTCCACCGTTCTTTGTTTTCTGATCTTATTCTGGAGTTCGATTCTTTCTCTTTACCATCTCTTACACAGGAAAAACGTGTGTTCTGGTGTATCTTCTTCTCCGCAATACGTGCAGTCGCTGCTTTGGGTGATCTTCATTTTTTTTAAATAACTACCGAATTTTCCATGTCCAGATAAGAACTGGGTCAGGTAGTAGTCTACCCTTCTATGTTCACAATTTGTGCATTCCTTTATGTCCTTTATTAGTTTTTTTGTCCAGATTCCAGACTCTTCTTACCGTGTCCATTGTTCTTGCCATTTTTGTAATGTTGTGTCCCTTTCCTCCTCTTTTATTTTTTGCAATTCTCCATCTCCATTTCTTCGGTGTATTCGGTATCTTTCGTACTAGCAGAGTAATACAAGGGATTCCAGCAATTACCTGTGCTACCACTGTTGATATTGTTCGATATCCACTTATCACTCTTATTAGTGCTCTTCTTTGTGTTCTAGATATCATTTCGCTATACTTTTTCTTGCCCATTGCTTCATTCCACACCGGTGCTCCATAAAGAAGAATTAACTGCACTACTCTATATATAGCAGCTCTTTTTTTGTTCCCAGGGCCTCCTACATTTGGAATTAATCTGGTTACCGCTGCCAATATTCTTTCTGCCTTCTGTACAGAGTATCTCATATGTGGTCCGAAGTTTATTCGATCATCTAACATAACTCCTAAGTATTTTAATTGTCTTTTTGGTACTATTTCTATTCCTGATATTTTGATTTCTATGTTATCTTTCTTCCTCTGTCCTCTCAACACTATAACTTCTGTTCTTTTGTAGTGCTTCATTAAGCCCATGTCTTTCTATCCATTCTTATTTTCTAAAGAGGGATTCGTTTACTCTATACATTAGTTCATCTTTATCTCCTGCTTCTACTATTACTGCGAGGTTATCCGCAAAAGCTACGGTAGTCACTTCTTCTACCTGTCTTATATTTAATACGTTGTCATAGAGGAAATTCCATAACGTAGGTCCCAGCACAGATCCTTGTGGAACTCCCGTATCTATATTGATGTCCTCATTACCAACCCTTATACTTCTATGGCTTAAGTACCTGTTTATCAAATTTATTAAGTACCTAGGTATTTTCTTTTCCTCCAGTTTGTCCATAATCTGGTCCCAAAAGGCTGTATTAAAAGCGTTTTTGATGTCTATTGCCACCATCATTACCCATCTCTTATTTGATTCCTTTGCTTTCTTGATGACTTTCTCGACCGCTTGGATCGTTGATTTTCCCTTAAGAAAATCATACTGTCTAGGGGAAAAACTTCCCTTATTTTCTATTTCGTGTTCCAATTTTAATCAGACCCTCATACAACTTCCCTAGCGTGTTGAGTAGGCAAATCGTCCTATAAGACGATGCTTCCTGTAATTCCGCTGTTTCTCCCTTCCATATCAGCATTACTAATGCTTCTTTCCAGATTTTTGGAAAGTTTTGGTCATATAGTAGCCTGTTAAACATATCAAGTATTACCTGTGGGACTTTCTCTATTAATATTTTAATTGCTTTCGGTGATATTTTGTCTAGCCCTGGTGCACGGTTTAGCTTAATGCTTTTCACTGCTTCTAATAGTTCTTCCATTGTAAATATGGGTATTTCATTTTCTTTGACTCGGTCCCAACGGTATTTTCTTTACCCTGTGTTCGGAAATAGTTGTCTGCACAATTCCTTCTTTTGCTCCTGACTAGGGTTATAAGGCAGCACTAGTCTACTTATTTGCTTCACTACAATTTTATATCCTACACCCTAGATATCCTGGTCTAGTTCTTCGCATAGTTTATTCCAGTGGGCCCTCTTTGATCCATTTATGGCCTTCCTCAGTTCTTTCTTCTTTGTATCATACTCGTTTTTTGCTTCTTGTGATCGTTGATCCTCTATCCCGTATTTTCCGTTTGATCTAAGCATATGCCTTCTGCTTCGGATACATTCCTGTCTGGTGTTATCAATTATTTTATTCCACCAATATGGGGCATTTAGCCTGTCCGAGTTGATGTCTGTAGTACTTTCTTCCACTACCTTTTTTATATCTTTAAACTAGCATCTTCACGTTGTTATACAGCGGTTTTAGTTCTTTCTCAATTTTTTGTGCATAGGCTGCCTTATCAAAAATTGCTTTCCTGTATGTCTTACATTTTTGTTTGTTTTTCCTCTTATCGATATCAAACACAATAGGTTTATGGTATGTTTGAAATTCTCCAGTCGTCACTTCCTACCCGTCTATTCTTTTAGCAATCTTTTGTGTCGCCCATGTAATATATATGTGTGTACTGCTATTTCCTCTCTCAAACGTAGGTTCTCCTGTATTTAGGAAGATTAAGTTTAACTCCGCAGCCCACTACGCAAGGTATCTGCCTCTCTAATTGGATATTTAGAGTTTAGGTCACCTGCAATTAGAAATACCTTCCCGCAGTTTTTCGCATCTGTCATTATTTTATCCACCATGTCTTTGAATTCATCAAATGTAATATTTGGTGATTTGGTATATATATATATATATATATATATATATATATATATATATATATATATATATATATATATATATATATATATATATATATATATATATATATAGTAGATTTGCCAGTCATTGAAATTTAGCTTAATATATCCTTCATACACATTATGTCCTTTAATTCCCATATTTTTATTTATAATTTGTACAGCCACTGTATTATTTTATTGCGAATGAATCCTGAACCTCCAGATATTTTTATATTCGGTTCTGATATAACAGTCATGTCTAAGGCTTTTTCTAACGCCATCGAGTAGGTTAGATCATGCGCTGCCTTACCCCTGCCCAGGTTAGTCTGTAAACACCTCATTGTTTGATTCTCCTCTACTTCTAATAATACTCCTCCGGGAATTTCTCCAACGGTCCATCTTCCTATTTCCTTCCTTTATTAGTCTTCTGAATGTTGGGCACTTTGTTTGATCCGCCCTGTGCCTATCTTTTTTGCAAACTATTTGATATTGAATTTGCACAGTTGATACACAGGTTTGACTTGTCCTCTCCTTTACACTCCATCGATCGATGGTCAAATTCCAGGCATCTAAAGCACCTTGTCGCTTTCACTCTGTCTCTAATTGCACACATCCCCCATCCTATCTTTATTTTCTTCATCTTGATCATTTCTTATGTTACATCTCTTTCCATCCGTAAGGTTGCAGCTTGATTTCAAGCTGCAAGTCAGCGTCGATATTGGTTACATATAGGATCATGTCATTAGACTTTTGTATCATCTCCACATTACTCAATTTACTTTTCAGTTCCTCTTTTAGTTTTGTTTCCCATTATTGCATTTTAATTTCCCATTATTTCTAACAGTAGATCTCCCTTGTTGGTCTTCTTTGATTTATTAACTTTTAGTTCTATCTGTTTAATATCAACATTACTTTTAACATTTCTTAATAGTTCAGCATAGGTCCTTCCCTGTGCTATGTAAATCTAGTGACTTGTTTAGTGACTATTTAGTACCAACACAGGGGAAAAAATCCCTGTGTGCTGGTAGCAACTTAGCTATATTACTCAAATTATTTGGAACATATTAATTTAAAAATATAAGAATTCTTGTGCTTTAGGGACAAGTTATTTAGAATAAATATTGGGATTAAAACCTGCTCAAACTGCAACGGCACATCATATAAATAATATTTTAGAAAAGTGTGATTCTGTTTTTAGGAACTTGAGGAAAAAAATTTATATTTTTTATAGCAAATCATTAAGATCAGAAATATTTTCTTGTGATTCTCAACAACATTCTGTATTAACTAAATGTTCCAAGTTCCTAACTGAGAATATAAGAACTACAATACAATGTAATACATTGTTTTGGTCAACATAAAGTACGTAGAGTATGTAAATTCAAATCTTATACACTTTTACATTTTGTCAAGTCGCCCCCTATTTTAGGACTGATTATTTTACTGAGCAAGATAAAAATAGATCTGTTATTGTCAATAATAACCCTCAAATATTACAAATAGATGCTCAACTTAGTATGAGTACTGCGCCGTATTGTTCAATGGTTGATAATTTGCCTAAATTCAATTGCACAACTGTGATTACCTCAATAGCCGTAAATATTAGGGACATCTATGGCGTCCAACATAAAATAAGGCTTTTGTTAGATCCGGACAGTGAAACAAAATTTTTGCCTTTGGTATGTTCAACCATCACAGTTAGATATTTGTAAATGTGATGTGTCTATCCGGAGTACTAACCCTCGAGATAGTATAGTGGAAGGAAAAATCAAGGTTACTTTACCGCTCATTTGAAATGAAATGTTTTATGTCCAATGCAAGTTTTGTTAGCAAAAAAAGCTTGCCTGACTGCGATCTGTAGATAGAGTGAGATTTATTAACACATTTATATCGTTTACTATTAGTAGATAATACTTTTGACAAACCATTATCACTGAAGGATTTATAGAGACGAGATTATTTGGTTTTTTATTAGGCTGCTGTAATGTTACTGGATCATTACATTGTCCTATTGTAGTTGAAACATATGGTTATGGCATCAACTCCTGTACCATTAATGCAATTCAAATCGCGTCGATCTTTCCGTATGGCGATTAACGGATCTTTGGATCGGCAAATAAGCAAATTTTGGAAGATACAAGATATTTCTTCTCAAAAATATGAAATTCTGACTGAAATATGATTATTCTGAATGTAAGAATATCTACTTGTCCATTGTGAAACGGTAATCTCGGGACGTTTTGTGGTTACTTTAAGAAATATCTTTGTGTTTTTATTTCTTGGATACACAATTTGAAAAGTTTTACAAGAAGGGTATATGTCGAATACCGATGATCGAAATTTTAATATTCCTTATTATTTTATATCTTACTATGAAATATTTAAATCCGACAGTTCATCACATCCTCTTCGTTCTATATTTGATTGAAATACATTATCTCATCGTGTGTATCAAGAAATTTTGTGGCGGTTTGTGAACATTTGGGAGTATTTTCGACAAATGAGAGTATTACATATGTATATAAAAAATATATGTTAGGTACTTATTTAGATGTTCTCGTAAATAAGTACTAAACTTTTAGTACTTCGTATTCTTTATACCGTATAGACAAGCAAATGTTTCTTCTTTCCAAGTAAATTGTTGGCCTCGTCATGAACATTATGATAATATTAGATAAATGAGATTATTAAATACATTAAAACATGTGTTATATACTTATTTACATTTTATCGAAAGTAATAAACTTTCTTGGAAAATCTTTGTACGGTGGCATGGATAGTGTATATGACGTAAAACAGTTAATCATAAAAAGTGTAAACAGGTTATTGTTTTGCAAGTAAATAGATAACATATTAAATACTATATGTAGCAATTATACATTTAGAGATAAATACCTGGGATTACCTTTATTAAAAAACATGTTTATTACTGTTCACAAGTAAACATCCACTTATAAATATTATAAACATTTGCGACCTTATTTGAAATTCGTAATCTACATAAGTAATAATTTAATAAATAACTTTATATTACCACCAATTATACCGTCTATTACACAGTGCGTTAAATTATCATAAAACTATGCAAGACACATTTGTGTTTAAAATATATTTTATAAGATAGACAAAAATGAACTAAACGTAATAATTTCTGCTTAAATTAAATGAGATAGAATATCAGCACGTTCAAGATAAACATATTACTACTATACGGTAAGAGCAATAATGTACATAAGGAATGATCGTGTAAAAGCAAATATTACATTGTTATTATAATATAATATAACATAATACTATGTCTTTAATGCCCAATGGATTACCATCTGTTTAAGGGACAGGATAAACTAATCAAAATATCACATTAACTTAATACATTTAATATAAATTTTAACTAGGGACGCTAAACAATATAAAATTACACATAATTATTTAATATATAAAAAAAGAATATGCAATAGATATTGTAATTATAATAATATATGTATGACTTTTAAAAAAGTATATAAAAAATGACTGTACTGGTTAGTACTATTGCGTAATTATGTTAAACTTACATGATAAATAACAGAATAAACCAACCTTATTTAAATACCGCAAAAGTATGTTTGACTTGGCTATTGGTAACTGGAAGATGTGTTGTCTAGAAATACTGTGGGTTTCGAAAATTCAACTGACCAAGTAGATAACTGGGATCAATTTCATTCTGTATTAACTGTGCCAAAACTGATGCTAGATAAGACATAACCCATGTGTAAGGCCAACATTTGAAAATTGCCATGAAAAAGCTGATGATTGTAGTCCCTTCTTTGAACTGTATCTTTTAAATATTCTCTGCACTTGTTCCACAAGATTTTTTGATTATTGTAGTAGGGATACCATACATTAGAGACATATTACAGTTTCGACCGTACGAAGGAATAGTAAATTATTTTAATTGAATGAACGGTTTTAAAATTTATACAGCTTCGGATTAAGAACCTCAACGTTTTATATCTTGTTGATGGGGGTATATGAGATATGTTCAGTAAACGAGGGCTTCTTGTTGAAGATTATACTTCAATATTTTACAAACTGGCAAGCATTAATCTGTTATGGATTTATCATACAAGAACTGGCTGTTTCTTCAGAGTAAAAGTGAACTATTTACATTTTTATGAATTTAAATCTAGTCTATCTAATATCAAGTTTTTACTTTTAACAATTGTTCTTGAATAAATAAATAATCGTCAAAACTTTCAATAGCGTAACTATATCTTAAGGTTGTCGATAAACAATTCATAGTGTGAGTTTAGAATTTTAGTAAGTTCATTAATAAATATTATAAATAGTAACGATTCTAGATTGGACTCTTAGGGCAGGACAAAATGTTTTTCAATTAAACCCATTATAAGCTACATGTTGTTTACTTACCTGTTAAGTATGAAACAAATAATTTTAGTAGGGGTTCACTAAGCCCAAAATATATTTCATGACTAATTCTGGCAAAAGCTTCGGTAACATCCATGTCACAACATTTACTTGACCATGTCTATCGACAATATTTAAAACATATTGAGAAAATGTAGATAAACTGGTGACTGTTGAACCATAAATTCGTGCTGATTAGGATATATTCAATTTATTATAGAAGGATACATGCTTTGTGTTTGTTCTCTAAGGATCTTGAGACATCTCACGATTTTTAGAGAAGTTGCATAATACAGAAATTGATTTATAATTATACAGAAGAGAATTATTACCGGCTTTTTGAACTGGATATATAGGATTTGTTTTCTATGCATTAAGGTATGTGGAATTTTTGAAACTAAATTAAACAGTATTAGTAGGTTATACAAAAATATATCTACAATACCTAACGAAAAAACATGAAATTTGATCTTTGCCTAATACCCTGTAATTTTTTAATTTACTTAAAGCAACCAGTACTTTTAGTTTTTAGAGATAAAATACACTTCTCGAGAATTTTTTAAAGCGTGCTATAGGTATAGTGATAATAATATGTATAGTTGTAATATTAGTTAAATCCGGATATGTAGACTGTGAGTACACATAGCTAAAGTACTCTCTGAACCCATTGTACTATACTTTACAGTATATCAGATATAATATCGTTACTTTTTAACCTTCCCGATATTTTACTTTTTCTTTTTTGTATGAATGTATGACTAAAAGGAATTAGGATAACTTTCACTTTTATTTTTTTTCCAATTTCAGGGGTGATTCTATGTAAGAAAACATGAAAAATGCAACCTTTGAAATCGCTATAACACCCTTAGAACTGATTTGAGGACCTATGTTCATATGAATTTTTTTTTGTTTTCTTATGTACCTGGAGTAGGTTGGAACCTTTGGTGTGAAGATAACACTAACTGAGTTTTCCACAAAACACCAAAATACTATACACTATACTCGACGCGCGATTCGCCAACAAAGTTGGCATCATCTGGAGATGATTATAACAGTTTTAACTTTGTTGGCGAAACGCACGTCGAGTATAGTGTATAGTGTTTTGGTGTTTTGTGGAAAACTCAGTTAGTGTTGTTTTTCTTATGTAGAATCGCCCCTGAAATTATTCGAACGGAATTTCCGGACACTCTGTATATGTTTCATTCTAAATGTAACAATTGAAGTTCGTAAGATTAAAATCTCATACGATAACTATATTCTTGGTGTCACTTTTAACATTCGAAATATTTCAAGAAATATTTTGAATTCAGAAATGAATATATTACGTGGAATATACACATTATATATAAATAAATAATGAATAACTACTTAAACACATCTTATACTCAACTATATCTACTATTGACACATTATTAGCAATATACGTTAAATCTAATTTTACAACATCGAATATAAGTGTATAAGCAACTAATATACCATCACCACTAGATTTGTCCTCTATCTAAAATCTTATATCAATGTAAAAAGTGCATTAGTTTTTTATCTCAATCCATGCATATTTTGGAAGTATAGTAGAGACTCGAATTCGTTGAGCTTAATTAATTTAACAATGATCCACTGGGCCTAATTAGTTTAACGTTATGACAATGAAAGGGCAAAGGTTCCAGGCCAGAGTGCAAGTTTTCGATCTCGAAAAAAATTTCGAAAAAAGACGCGAAAGAGTAAAAGTATTTTATGGTGACGGTCGCCACTATTATGTGTATTTAGAACTTGTCACCGTGAAGAATTGTACCAAGTGCCTTTTAGGCTATAAAAATGCCATTAAATCTTTGCAAAAAGTACAGTGTTAATCGTTGATGTCTATCAAACAGAGGGTCTGTTTAGTAGATATTAATGATTAACAAGGTTTCATTAAATATGTGAACAATAAATGTGTCAAGACATTAGTAGTGCACAACTACGTTCGACGACATTTCCCAACATTGCAACATTTGTCAATTTGTCAGATTTCTCAATTTTGTCGACATTGTATTGAACATTTTGTCAATATACATACACTTAAGTCAATCTTAATAAGATTAAAAATGATTCAGATAAGATTTCTTTGTAATATTCATTGAACTGAAACATATATAGTTTATTTCATCGCTATTTGCCAAATAAAAAATCTCAAAATATATCGTGGCTTATGTTTATGGCTAGGCTCAGATAAACTGTTCCATTTATCGAGTTTTTTATTTGACAAATAGCGATGAAATGAATAGTACCTCTGAATATTTTTAATTATTATAAAACCATAATGAAATAAGTGTAAGTATTCGTTAGAAGAAGCAGTATTGAAGGTTATGATTGATGTTATATATATATATATATATATATATATATATATATATATATATATATATATATATATATATATATATATATATATATATATATATATATATATATATATATATATATATATATATATATATATATGTTTTTAAATTAAGTCGCAAAATGCGATGTATCTATTTCAAATGGATGTAAAATGAATATAACATAAGACTCCTTTTTATGTTCTATCGTAGAATCAGACTATTATATTCAATATTTCAACACGTTAACTGTTACACGTATAAAATAATGATTTCAAATTTGCAGGAATAAAACATTGAAATTTAAACACAATATTTGAGAACTCATTATTATTTTAACCGTTTGACTTAACATTGTTGATGATTTAATATAATTTAAATTATAATTAACAGTGTTGAACTTAATATGTATTTTGCTCTATACTTCTTTTCGTTGTATATGTCTTTTTTTTTTGCAAAATATCCATATTATAATTAGGTAAACAATTCATAAATACATACTCATACCATAATAATTTAGACAGTAAATAGAGAATAGATAATTTATTATAATAGTTGAAGGTAAATAAAAATGGGAATAAACCCAGACAGAATAAACGATAGACCAACGTCATTAATTGTTTTACACTTATACATTGAATAACATTATGTTAATTTAACTTAATTTACAATATTAGATTGATGGTCTTCAGATTTAATAAATATAAAAAATATTTAATAATTAAAAAAAACATTTAAATTGGGCCTTGAAAGAATGAAGAAGTTACAGCATAAAATTACGTGTATATTTTTCTAAGGAATCCTAAATCATCAAGAACAATACCCTATAAATATACAATATGTGGTTTTGTATATGTTTTGAAAAACATATCACATAGTAAGTCCCTGTGATATTTGGTAATACCGTAATAACAAGTGGACGCCCATTTTTATCAGGAATAAATTAAAATGTGCATATTTTTGTAAGTATGATTGTTCAGCAGTGTATCCAATACAGTTCAAGGTCATCTTTTATAGTATAAAGAGATAATATGTATATATAAACTTGAAATATTATCCTTGTACATTATTTTTGAGTACATGGTCTTTAGTCCATATATGTGGACCATGTTTGACGTAAGTTATTAAAGAAAATTAAATAAAACCTTATATTACCCTAATTAATTAGTAAGAAAAAGTAAAATATATAAAATTCAAATATCAATTTGGGTTTAGTCGGATGTTTACTTCCGACTTTTATACTTTGATTAAAAAGTATAAATTAAAAAAAATTCAAAAATTTTAATATTGTACATATAGTAGTATTAGAATAAATTGAATACAACATTGAGCCTTTGAGCAGAACTGAACTTGTTTTTCTTTAGTTACAACATGAGTAGTAACATAAGTTAGCGGTTCATTTATCGGTTTTATAGTCTAAAGGAGTATGAAATTCCTAACATACACCACAAACTAGTAGAAGGAGTACAGAATACTATCATTTAATTTTCTCTTTACAATCTTAACATGTGATTCTCAGCGCTAATTTGCGGTTAATTTTTGGTTTTATTTGAAAACTTGAAGAATGTAAAATTTATAATGTACAGGTAAATCACAACAAAATTCTGTGGCACTGTAATTTAAAATATTGACTAATGAGTCGGCAACTTATAACATACTATCACTATTTCAATCCAGCGTCTGAGAGTATTTTAGTGCAGATTTAAAAATATGAAAACAATATGTTCTACTAATAGCTGAATTTTTGGATTATCGTTAATTGGGATGTGAAATATGTATTCAATTGACACAAATGATGTAGAGGCTTGGGCTCTTACAACATATTTATTTTATACCATGTAATCAAACTACTATATTTCAACCTAGATCATGAATTCTAAACATTCGAGGGTTCACATTCAACAAAACATAGCAACTTATAGATAGTTATAATTATGTTAATATTATGGTAATTTAGGCAACTAGGTAAGAATGGTAGTAAACTGTCAATAATAACAAGATATCTTATATACATTGTTATCTGACAATCTAAGGATAAGGTGTGCATAATACACAAAATAGACAGACCTACAAGTTAAACCTTGAAGGAACTACTAATGTCTTCCAGAAGAGAAGGGAAATAGCAAACCTATGTACACGATACGATGGTATGACCAAGACGCTTTGAAGTTTATTATCGTGCTTTGCAACTCTACGAAGATACGGATTATGTATTTAAAAGCTGTATACATTAGGAATTATATTTATAATGTAGAAGAGCATCACTAGATAAGTGTACATTTGCGACGCATTTCTAGAGTAGTAGGTATGCTTATTTCACCTACTTAGGTAACTAACGTATTTTGTAAGATGATCCATTTATGCCCTTGTATTCTTCTTACTTCTTTTGGAGTTGGACTAGCTTGTATAAAATAGTCTTATTATCAATAACTGCCCCCCAGAATACTTTAAGAATTTATGGGGTGTAGTACAGTAATGTGTACTCATATTACCTGTTATTAACATTCACTTGAAATAAGTAATTCAATTCCTTTTTCTTGAAATTCTTAAATAACTAAAGACAGTTACGTTTATATCAGTATTTTTTAGTGTTTGTTGTGAGATTATACTGGTATTCATTAAATAACTGCTGAAAATATTCTGTGGATAAGTATATCAAATAACGTAAATAAACAAAACAAAATCTTATATGACAAAAATACAAATAAGTAATAATTTAAAAACTATAATAAAAATAATTTAAAAATGTGATTTTTAATTTATAAAAAGCTCAACAATATCTCCGTGTTGCGCTAGACAATATACTAAACGATTAAAGAATTATTTTCTAACGTTTGTGAATATCTCTGGTTTCACACTTTCTAAGACAGCTATAATTTTAACATGTTATGCATAACACTGACTTAGTTTTCCACAAGACACTAAAACACTAGAGACTACACTCGATGTGCGTTTCACCAACAAAGTTGGCATCATCTGGAGATGATTAAAATTATTTCAATCACCTCCAGATGATAGTGTTTTGGTGTTTTTTGAAAAACCAGGTCAGTGTTATCTTCACACTAAAGGTTCCAACCTACCCCAGTAGTATGTTTTGTATCACGATTACGAGCTCTTTGATGTTCGTGGCCGCACATCTTCGTTTTCGCGTATCCCCATAAAAAGAAAACATTTGGGGGCTAAGTCTGAGGATCTTGTAGCAGTTAAATTTTCTTCAAAGAATAAGGCTTTTTAAAGACAGCTTCAGCCCACTTATTTACTTTACCTTGACGCTGGTTATAGCATCTTTAAATTCAATAAGGATTTTCTTGAGACCGGTATCAGCAGCAGCTACTACGATGTTCCCCTCAAAGAGAAAGTCGTTACAATTTTGAAAATAATGTTAGTTTATAGTACGAAAGTAAACTTTAGTTGAAACGTTTACCAGATCTCTGATACGAGATAGCTCTGTAGTTACAAAACATTGTTCTTAATGTAATCGTATGCTGCAATTTCCGGTTTAATATCCTCACTATTATTAGCGGTAAATAGGAAACCCCTAATACGGGGCACCGCTGTACTTGAAAAACATAGTTTTGTTAAAAATACATTATTGAAAAAATACTATGGCGTCAGAATTAAAATAAAATCTGAAAAATAAAATTTGTACGTCAGTTTATATCTTTTTAAAAAAATAGTTGCACGTGTTTAAAATTTTTTCAAAAATCATGGAATAACAACATTATGAATATTGTACGAAACTTTATACCACCATGTATAGATATGAAGTGTGTAAAATATCACAGCCTTCAAAATATGATAAAGTGTCATAGAAATACTAAGTCAGTTTGAAGTTTTCCTCTTCTTCTTCCTTCTTCTAAAGTATGTCTATGACCTGTTCCTCTTCGATGAATATCATCGGTACTATGAGCTGTTTATCCGTTTTTACAGAGGGTAGGCAGCTAACCTGGCCCTCTAACTCTCCTCTTTCTTTCGAGCTTGGGACCGGCAACAGCACTACTGGGCTACTCAATCCAC
Organism: Rosalia funebris; assembly: GCA_037954035.1. Classification (NCBI taxonomy): domain Eukaryota; kingdom Metazoa; phylum Arthropoda; class Insecta; order Coleoptera; family Cerambycidae; genus Rosalia; species Rosalia funebris. The sequence goes on from JAZFAV010000033.1 coordinate 2,899,115, forward strand.
CCAGCAGCATTGCAGGCTGAAAACGGCAACGGGACGCGGTGTTTTCAAGCGGTAACCCATCCAAGTGCTACTGCGTCCGACGTTCCTTGACTTCGGTGATCGGACAAGGATCAGTGTTCAACGTGGTATAGCCGTTGCCCTCGTCACATTGAAGTGTTTTCTATAAATTGCCTTGAGTTGGATAACATTTGCATTTAATTTTCTAGGTTGTGTCTTCTTCGTGCTGCAGCGAAAAGCAGAAAGATGTGTTTAATTGTAAGAACTTGGTCGCAAAAACAATGTTGGACCACATAATCGCAAAGCATACATAAGACTGTTACATAAGAGTGATTTATATTCAGACGTATAAGGGGTAAACGGTTTAGTCTAAACTAAAGGAACTTAGACTGCAGACCAATGGTTTTATAGATATTAATTTTGAGGTGGTGGTATTATTTTGCTCATTTTGCCAGATTCTTAGAATATGTAACTGTACATTACTTTTTAAGTCCATAGGTCTCAATAAACAAAAATCTATAGAAAATCTTAAATAACCATAAATAATTAGAAACTCTGGACAAATATGTACTAGATGACAGAAAAATAACGATAGCAAAATAGCATACAGATCCGCGATATACGTGGTCCCTCAGGAGATATGGTGCTTTTGAAAAGAATAACACAAGCTTATTTTTGAACGAATTTTAAAATTTATTGTTTTTATACATTAGTTGTATATTGCTATTGAAGAATACATACCATAAGTCAGCTGCGAAGAATCACTCAAGCATCCTGTTGTTTGAAATTTGTTCACCCATTTCATATTGATATCCCGTTCTTGAACGCGACCATGCTGACCAACATTAAAATGGGTTCTAATCGTCGCTGTGTGAGCATAATAGAACGACCAATTTCAATGAAAGTGTTGTAAATTAACACACCATGTGCCACAGACCACGGCTCCATGGCTACTAGATTCGTATCCCGCAACGAGCAGATATCAACCATTATGAAAATATTCTCTCCACGCAGGCGCACATAACAGTCGTCTCAAAAACAACATACCTCCGTGGCGGATCCTGTATATATAGAGGAGTCAGGTAGAAGAGTCCATAAAAATGCCACACCATTATTAACTATAGCACTTTCTACTCCTGATTTTGTTTTTGATCCATTGGTGTAGATCAGGGATCTCCAAACTACGGCCCGCTAGCACCATCAATCCTAGCAGGCCGGACATGCCCAGTATCCGGTTCTCCATACTTTGATTACATTTAAAATTAACAATGTAAGTAAATCATAAATAATAATTAGATGTTATTATTTAATGACCAATTAAGAAACACAATAATTGTCATACATAATGGAATTGAACACTTTAATAATTAATGATATGAAGTTTATACTAAAAACTTACAATAAGTGGTATACATAGGTAATTAACATAATGAAATTAAACATTATGATTAATGAGATTTATGTGGGTGTAACTGTCTACAGAGAAATGTTTATAGTTGTGGACCAAGTTTACTAGTGGAAATTATCAGCAGTAATTTCAAATGCTCATCAGTTAATTTGAATTTATAAATATTGTTTGTATACTTCATTATGGAAAATGTTTTTTTTTCACACAGATAAGTAGTGCAGAAAGCGGAAAAAATGTCATGAGCAAATTTATGCAACTTATCAAACTGTGTGAAAGACTTCCAACTTCCAAGAAAATTCCAACAATGATGACTTTAAATATATCTTTTTCAAAATACCGTTACATTGCAAATCAATCATTTCATCAATCAATCATTAAAATTTGCACGTAGTTCAAAACTACAGTGTGAGTACGATCAGCTAGCTAGATTTTGGTCCTTGGGACGTAGGAGGAAATGGCCTTTAGGCTTAAAAGTTTGGAGACCCGGAGTGAAGATAATTGAAGTATTAGGTTACACATTTACATGTACTACAAACTTAAATTTGTACGATGATGAAGTGTGAGGTAGTTGTTTATGGAGAAATAATCTAAGAGGCATAGAGGCTTATGGATAGTTCACGGATGTATCTCGCACATTTGAACTCACACATCAAACATATCAGGCAAAACATAATGCAGGTTATAGAAGACTTTTTGGAATCTTACTAGATCCTGTTTTATAATTGCTGGTTGTTGATCGTATTTTTTGCTGTTACAAATTATAAAATTGGGATTTAAATGGTTGAGGTGGCTTATAATGTTGGTTACATATGATAACAGCTAAGATCTTGTAATCCTAACGATGGTATTCTTAATATTAATTCATACTAAAATGAATAACTAATGTATTCATAAAATACAATAGAATAAAGCTACGCCAGATGTTGAGGATCAGTTAATCTAAGTGACATTTTACAACTTTTCGTGTTTTGACGAATACTGTGAACTAAGAAGTATATACTATTGAGCTCAGTTTATAATTATCGATTTTGGACTCACTATATATGTAGAGTTTATTGTCTTTTCAGATGTATCATTTAAGCAAGAATGCTATGACAATTTTAAACCAGGTATGTTCTAAAATGGTGCGTTCTTATCTTTTTAAATTAATTATTCCGTAATCCATTCCAGAAAGTCCGTAAAAATTTGACATTACCAATTACATAGCTCAAATCTATCAAAATGATTATTTGTCAGAAATCACATTAAGTGACTTAATTTTGACAACGTTCTAAATTGCTGTTGTGAATAGAAACATGAGTAAAACATCTTCAAGGTCCAGAACCTTTTCAAAACTTTCTACTGATTTAGAAGGACACAGAGTAATAGTGCCAAATGGATTTAAGGGATTAGGTAAAAGGTATTATGAACACCTTGGCCAAGAATCGAACAAAATCCTACAAGTAAGATATTACAATGTTGGCAATGCAGTAATACTTATATTCTAATTAACTATTACAACTTACTAACTATTACCATATTATATTACAACTAACAAAACTGTTTAAGGTAGATACTTCAGCAGGAATTACAGAAACTAAAGGATCAGTTAAAGGTAGAGGCATACAATTGGCTTTGGAAATGAAAAAGCGGGGAATTGAACAAAATAGTGTAGTAGTAATATTTAGCAAAAATCACGCAAACCAAACAATTGCAATATTGGCGTCATTATTTCTCGGTGCTATTGTTGCACCACTGGATCCAGAATTAAGTAATAATGAATGTTTCGATATATTAAAAAAGCTAAAGCCGAAAATGTGCTTCTGTGACACAAGGCCAATTAGTCAAGTTCACACATTATTACATAATTTAAAGTTTACTGCAGAATTAGTCCACTTTGGGGTAGAAAGTGAAGGAATACCATTTCAATCATTATTTGTCCATAAGGAGGATCCACAATTTCAGCCAGTTTCAATAGACAATCCACAAACATCAGTAGCCTTTATTTTACCAACTCAGGGAACTACTAGTCCTCCAAAGCTAGTTTGCTTATCTCACCAAAGTATTTATGTGCAAACTAAGTCTCTATTGGATATTTTTAACTATCCTGAAAAAGTTTTATCGTGGTTTCCACTTTCTTGGGTTTTGCAAACTGTACTAGCATGTGCCTCGTTTGAAGCAGGGGTCATAAGAATCCTTTCTCCGGTGACCCTCACGGAAAGAAACGCCTGTAAAATGATTCATGATTTTGAGATTGGACATGCAATTTTCAGTGTAGAATATGCAAGAAATTTAATAAGCAATGCAGGACTTAAGGTATATTTACAAGAAAAGTACAACAGCAATTTAAATTTAAAAAGTACACAAATTTTAAACTTTGATTATATTTGAACGTCAGATAATACCATGCAAATATTTTTGAACGTCCGAATTTTAATTTGTTTCTGTGTTTTGAAGATCATGATATGACAAGTTTGAAATAAAACTTGTGAACTGTCAATTAGTTGCCAGGCAATTAAAAAATATATATAAATGAAAATCTTTACAATTAAGTAAAATATAGACTACATTTTAGAATCACAGTTACCTCTTTAATTTCCTGTATCAAGACTAAGTTTGTATACGATCCCTAGGAAAGGAACTATTTTGACCAAATAGCTATGTAGTGTGTATTCTAACAACTAGCTTATTGAATTTAGGTAATATTTAGTCAAATATTTAGTAAATGAACTACACATTTGGTTTTTGGTCTTTTATGCTATTTAATAAGATTTTCCTCTTTTGGGTTTCCCCTATGTGAGCTTATGACCCAAGTTTCTCGTTCATTATCAGTTTGCTATATCTTGATTTTATTATTTTAATAATTAGATTTCTGGAAATGTAAATGTACTTTTAGTGGAATAGAACAAAAATTTAATAGATTTGGGAGCTAAATGGAAACGAGGATCTTCCTAAATCTAGTAGGGAACCTTTTGTAGATGATGAAAGGAAATTGGATGTATTGGTAGATATTGGTGAAAGTTCTCATAAAGCTTATCATCTACAAAAAAATATTTGTGGTACAAGCCTTGGAATGCCAGAGAGGAACATTTTTATGTGTTGCCCTATATTTAGAAATATATAAATAATAACAAAGAAAATTATGGGGTTTCGTATGGAAATGTTCGATTAACTTATACCAACAACATTAAATCTACTACTGAATATTGGAGTAATTGAGAGAGATTTTTGATATGTCAACAATGGGAGATATGTAATCTCTAAGCATAATCTCTAAGCCCATGTCTTTAACTGAGTTTTATTAGGCTCTATTTATAATAGTATGGACTTGATGAATTGAAATGATTGAAAATATTCGAAATGAGTCTCATTTTCGCTAATTTCAGCATTTTATAGAAAAGTTGAATTTAAAATCTAAAGAAGATATTTCTTGAACACACCATTGACTTCATGACAAATAATACTTTTTTGAAATTAAGACAATACCAGTAATATTCACTGAATAACAATACGTTATTCAATGAAAGATATATTATTTATGATACATATAGTCGTATAAGAAATACTATAAGAATAACTAATGCCGTATTTATTTTTAGGATTATAATTTGAGTTGCCTAAAATGCGTACTACTTAGCGCAGTTAATACAGAATACGAAATACATAATTTGAAAAAGTTGTTGCCACATGTAAAATTCTTACAGTGTTACTATTTAACTGAAACTGGATGTGTAGCACTCACTACTGAAACAAATTATAATTTATATTTGGATAAACCTAACTCAGTTGGCCGATTATCTCATAACTGCAAAATTAAAATTGTCGATTTAGATACCAAAGAATCTTTGGGACAGGATAATTATGGAGAACTCTATTTTAGCGGTGATGGTTTGATGTTAGGGTATGTAATAAATATTTCCTTACGTATATAACTTTGCGCAACTTTTATTAGCCTTAATAAATGCCAATTAATCGATAATACGATGGGCATTTAGATCAGCTTCTCGCTGTGGAGCTATAAAAATGTAATACTTAAAAAAACTTTTTTGCAAATTTTGGAGACCAATTTATTATTAACTTTTGCAAGACTGAATCCTTCAAAGTCTCTTGACAAGAAACTCCTAAGATTCCTCAAAGTAAAACAACGTAATAAATATATTCAACATACATGATTCCTGTGATCAGATATATTAATTTTACGAAAAACGTGTTTATTAGAAACATATAACTTATATGAGATGACTTTCATATATTAGATTTACTGAATCAGTTTGCTTCAGCTTGCTTGTAAAACTATTACCATAAACTCTATGGTAATATTTTCACAACTGATTCACAAAGCAACATGAGTATCTATAAAAAATTTTAATAAAACCTTGAATTTTAAAGCAGTTTGCAATTCATATTAATTGGTTTTTGAAAAATAATATCCCTCTGTGTAATTTAAAGATGGCTAAGGTGATAAGGCCAATAATACAACATCATGTTATATATATTTTATATCATTTATTTATTATTACAATTTTTCAAAAACAATTTTGTTTAAACTACCAAATTTTAGGTTACAATCTATATGTTGGCAGTATAATTACATTACTGAGCAATTCAGCTACATCACCACCTATTGGAGTGTATTTTTAGGGTTTTATAATGCCGAGAATGTTGACATAGCTTTGGATAGCAACAAATAATTTCTTAGAATTATTTTTCACCAAGTTTTTGAAAACGGTCATGAACGGTTGAAATATGGTTTACAAATATCATTAATAATAAATTTTGCCATTTTACTAAAAAATAATGTTGGTAATTGTATTTTATTAAAATGGCAAAAGTTGAAAAAAATGTAAATCGATTAATCTATTTTTAATGTTTTTTTTAAATTTATACCCAAAATTAAATCGTTAACTTATAGTTGGGGGTTGTAAAATATAGTCAACTGACACTGTATCGATAGCGCCTGTTACAGTATTTTCCTAATTCTTGATATTAGAGAATATTTTGTACGACAGTATAGATTTGTTTAATGAATATATAAAAATATATTTTAGTTATCTTAAGGAAAACGAAAAAACTCGACTGTCAATGGAGAAGGGCTATTTTAAAACTGGTGATATGGCAATGTACGACGATGAAGGGTGGTTGTATATTAAGGGAAGAATTGAAGATTTGATAATAATGGACAATTATCGCTTATGTCCCTCGGAACTTGAGGATATTGTTTTAGCACACCCATTGGTAAAAGATGCGGTCATTGTAGGTAACCAAAAGGAAATAGTAGCTTGCGTTGTAAAATACTCTGAGAAGCTATTAACTGATAAAAAGCTGTTAAAGTACGTATATTTAAATTTGTAGTTACACATATTAGTAGACATAATTCAAAATAGAATAATATGTGTTATACAACGTCATATTTTGTACGTGTAACGTATATGATATAGAGAGTGTTGCCAAATTGATTCATTGGTTCGTACAAATATAAAGTCCAAAATTAGAACCATAGTATAGAATAAATAACTATTAACAATAAATATATCTTAAAATATCTATATATTAAGAAATCTACTTTATTGTTATAAAAATATATTCAAAATGTTGTGAATTTACTTCTGGATCACAATATACCTATTGAGGAAAACTTTATACTGAACTAAAATATCGGGAAGGATGTTTCCAATCCTACATGAAGGAAGAAATCATACGTCAAATTACGTGAATAATCTTTCGATATTGGAAGAGTACATTTTGTAAAAAAAAAACTAAGCAATATAGTGTATCCGTCGAATTTTTAAAATTAAGGGAAAATATTGTCTCCATCCTCCTGATTTTCATTTTTAATTGTCGATTTAAATTTGGAAAACCATAATAATATAGCGTTACTAGGATATTTTACAAGATAATGTTTGATGAATTAATCATCATGAGGTCATCAGTCCTAAGACTGGTTGGACGCTAACCTCCAGTTTCTCCTATATTGTGCTAACCTACGCATTTCGCTAATTGTGCTACAACCTACATCCCTTACTATTTGTGAGCAGTAGTCTAATCTAGGCCTACCTCTGCTTTTCTTCACTCCTATTTCTGCCTCCAAAATATCGCGGACTATTCCCCCATGTCTCAGCAAGTGGCCCACCATTCTATTTCTTCTATTCTTTATGTTTTTCCACATCCTTCTTTTCTCGCCGACTTTCTCTAATACTTCCTCGTTTCTAACCCTATCAGTCCACGGTATTTTCATCATTCTTCGGTAACACCACATCTCAAAAGCTTCTAATTTCTTCCTACATGCTTCTCTTACCGTCCAGGTTTCGCAACCGTATAGTGCCGTGCTCCATACATACGTTTTCAAAAATCTCTTCTCTTTCTAAGTTTATTACCCCCGAGCATGAAAGTGCTTTCTTTTTGTTAAAAGCTACTCGACCCTACGCTATTCTTTGTTTTATATCTTTATCGCTTCTTCCATCCCAATTTATTATACTTCCTAAATAAGTGAAGTCTTTATCTTCCTCCAATATTTTATTATTAATTTGTACTTTCGTTTTTGCTCTGCTCTCGCACCCTCTGCACACTAACACTTTAGTTTTGTTTTTATTCACCCTCATTCCGTATTCCTCTGTCAACACTGCCTCCATTTCGTTCAACGCTGATTCTAATTCTTCTTCACTAGATGCTAATACTGCTATATCATCCGCGAATCTCAGCATTTTTAGTTTCTATCCTTGTACTTTAATCCCGAAATCCACTCTATCTTTTATTACATTAATCGCCTCTTTGATGTACAGATTAAAAATTAGTGGTGATAGCGTACGTCCTTGTCTTACTCCTTTCCTGATACCTACTTCCCTTCTCTCCCCTTCTACTTCTATAACTGCAGTTTGCTCTTTGTATAGATTGTGTATTACTCTCATATCTCTATAATTCATTTCCGCGCTCTTTAGTATCTCGAACATTTTTTCCCATTTTACATTATCAAAAGCTTTTTCTAAATCTACAAATCCTATATAAGCGTTCTTTCCTTTTTCTATTGTTTTCTCCAACATTACTCTTAGCGCCAGAATAGTTTCGCGAGTTCCCCTATTTCGCCTAAACCCGAATTGGTCTTCTCCTAGTATTTCCTTCGCTTTATTTTCCATCCTCATCTGCACTATTCTGGTTAAGATTTTTGACGCGTGGGAGTTAGGCTAATCGTTCTAAAGTTCTCGTATTTGTCGGCTCCTCTCTTTTTCGGTATGGTAACGATAATGTTTCTCTTATAATCCTCCGGTATCTCGCCCGTTTCGTATATGTATTTTACCAGTTCAGATGAATTCATATAATATAAAAAATCCTATAGATTCTAATAGTTCAATAATTAAAATGTCAAATGTATACAGTGTCTTAAAACCACTAGTCACTTTATTTAATGGTTTGATTTTAACGTTCACGGATTGACTTTGTACTTTTATAAGTTTATCTAACTAAATTTTTCAGGTATCTTCTGCACTGCTTCTTCTGGGTGCCATCAGGAATCGTTGAGAATGACGTCTTGAATCGTTGAGTCTCCATTTGAATACTATATAACCTGAAGTACGATGGTTCAAAGCTCGGATTTGTATTAGGCTAGGGGTTGTTACATCGACTAATTCATGGGGTTGACATTGTTGAGTTATCCTAAATATTTGTGCTGGCAGGACATCATTTACAATTTTTGCCAAGGGTAAAAATGTATATATAAATGACGTTTACCTCTTTGATGAGTCTCCATTCGAATACTTTATACCCTTAAATACGATAGTATAAAGGTCGGAGATTTGTATTATTCTAGGTTGTTACATTGGTTAATTCATGGGGTTAGGATTTTTAACTATCCTGAGTATTTGTGTCGGCAGGACAATTACGTAGGCATCATTTATAATTTCTACCTGGGGCACTTGCAGGTCGATACATGTTAACGTGTTAAGAGATATCCATAAGTTTGGTTATTTCCCCATAATATTTGGGATATTACGTCTATTGGCTTTATCTATTCTGCTATGTGGACTATGCAATATTTGTTTACTGGGTTGCAGCAATTGTGTTTTAAATTAAATTAAAAAACACTCTTCCCGGCTATCGGGAAGCGTATTAAATCATTATATTATCATTGTGGTATTTTAATCTGTTTACAAGTATCTCTAATATTCTTCTTTAATATGAAAATCACAAATTTAATCATTATATTTATATTTCGCTATTGTAGTTAATTCTGTTAATTCGTTAAGTCAGAAAGTGAAATTACCTAATGCTTTTAATGTGGTAAAAGTGACTCAATTTTGAATATCATCTATATGTGTTACCAACAAATTACAGTCTATTAACATATTTAATATTTGTCGTAAACCTATTTAAAGAGTTATTTTGTCAATGAATCGTGATAGTTCTTTTAGGTTTTGATTAATAGCATTAATATTTGTTTTTCGAATAATCTTATAGTTTTATTCATGAACTTTTTAGGAATGGATACAAAATTATTTGTAAAATCGTGACGTTGATTATCTATTTTTATCTAAAAATGCAATAGCAGTATTGTATCTTCCTCTAGCCTTGTCTGTGAGAGTGCTGAAAAGCCAGCCTTGAACTCTTACGAACAAAATTAAACAGAGTAGAGATCGTCTTCGACTTTTAAACTTGAAAGTTCTAAATAGACTTGCTGTATTGAATCTCGCATATGATTTTGTAAAATATCTCTAGATCTGGTTTATCTAACATTGGAGTTCCTGCTAGTTTTAACGTATATAATGCATAACGTGATAAGCATTGTTCATATTGAATATATTTTATAAAAGTATGTTTTTGTAAAGTTGTATGAATAATTTCTTATGAAATATTCCTTTATTAGTGACTATTTTATCTAAGTCGGCTATTAATGCTTTAGCTTGTCGATAAATACCCCTTATTTCATTTGCAGTATTATCTTTAAAATATAAATTTGTATTACTATCTATATGAATTCTTGGGTGTTTTATTCTATTTATACTTATTTCACTTAAATCGTCAAATTTTAAATTATCATCGTTATTCAATCGATTTATCACATTGGTGTTTTTAATGCGGTTATTTATATAATCAGATACTATTATAACTATTAGTATTGTATTATTTGGATACACTTAATTATTTAGGTGTAAATTTGGTTGAGCTATGAATAATGTTGTTATAATCAAGTAAAGCCCGTATCATTAAATTTGTTACTGAATTTTATTATTCAGTTACTATTAAATTTGTTATTGTCTTTTGCTCGACTCGTAGTATGTACACTTAAACGTTCAATTGTACTCTTACGGTATAATACAATTTTTTATTGTAGTGGTATAATGCAAATCAATTATGTATAATGGACAAAAATATTCAAAACGTTTATTTTTGGGCCTTGGTGGCAAGTAATTTTAGTAAGTATTCTATAATGTGATATAAATTGTAATACGTTATCTACAATGTGTATTGTGTACAACACAGTAGACATTGTAGTGGGTTATACTTGGGCAAATTTAGAAGAACTGTTGATTATAATAAAATAGATCCATTTTTTTATTTGGAATGTGTCTACATAAATGTAATTGAAAGATTTAACTCCAACTGGAGCATTTTTTAATATTATCTTATGAGAATATCGCTCATATTTAGTTTTTTGATAAATCGGCCACACATAAGTATACATTAATGTAATCATTTACATCTTTCTTTCAAGCTAGGTAAATGCTTTCGTATATTGGCGGCGGTTGGTTTTTAATTTATACCTATATGTATAATTTTAGATTCATCATGGTATTTTAATTTCAACAATTGTTCGTATTCAGTTTTAACATCATCTAAATATAATATATATTCAAAGTTGATTACATCTTCTTTGATATGTTGTGATTTAAGTGTAACCGAGTGTTGCTCTGTTGAAGTGTTGATTTTAACGTATTGCCGTTTATTTGAAAAACTATTTCTATATGAAAAATTATTTCATATATGAATGCATTTATTGCATTTTATGAAATAGATATTGATGATATAGGATTTTCTATTACCATATGTACTGTTTCATTAATACCTAATAATCCTCCTGGTGTTATTATGTCCGAAATTATATTACATAATTGAGGAGTGGTTAATATCTCGTTATTTATAGCTTCATTAATAATTTTTTCTATAGATGAATTTAATTATGTAATTTGTGATTGATATTATTACAATAATTCGTCTTTATTTATTAAGGTGAAAATGAATTAAATTATTTTCTGTTACGTCATATATATTTAAATTGATTATCCGGCGAAATTTTTATTCTCGATAATGCTATCTGCTATTTATTGCTCTCTGCTACGATTATTTTTACCTTTAACGCAATTTATTTTATTCCAATTAAATTCTTGCATTCTTATTATTCAATGAAAAAAAAAATGCCAATTAGGGTCTTTTATACTTGATGACCATTTTAATGATCATCAAGTATGAATGGTAAATTCGTTTTCAAATAAATGGATGTTCTAATAATTACAAAAATGTATTATTATATACAAAAATATATAATAAATAAATTAAATAAATAAAAAAAAAAATAAATAAATTTTATCACAAAATAATAAATCAATATACAAAAGTAGTAGGATACTTAATGAAGCTGAAATAGGAAATTATTCGATAATAAAAAAATATTTTTTTTAAGTAAGCAGTGATAGGTTTAATTATTTTATCAAAACCTTTAATACTTTTTCTATAAAGCTAGTAAGCGTCAACATGATTTTATATGCTTAGTTCTTTGAGGGATAGGGAAGTTTTGTATCACCGCATTTTTTTTATTAGACTTTACATCTTTCTCAAAAATGTGGTTAATAACATTTTTATATTTATTTATTACACAGAGGGTAATATTCAAACTACAGAAATAAGGAGATTATATGCATGAGATTATATATTGCAGATGGGTTGGAGTATAATCTCCTTATTTCTGTAGTTTATTTATTCTCATTTTATTCATTCTCATTTGTTCATTTTACACTCAATTTTCTGTACTCCGAGTGCAACTCTTGCACACAGTAAATTAGTCCTCTAGAAGTGATATAGTTTTTATTTCGATAATTTATCGATTTATTCGTTACTCTTTTTTATGGTATCTAAAAGGCCAAGCTCACCTCTTTGATAAAGGAGCACAATAATTTATCAATTTTTGAGAAGTCTTTGAGTATTATACATATAATTGAAAAAAAAAATGTAATGAAATACTTTCGACACATTTTTCTGTAATATGCTAAATAATGATTTCATTTTAAAGTTGATTATGTCTCAAATTTGTCATATCCTATATTGATAAAGAGCATAACTAACTGTAAACCTAAATCATTACCTACGAGTATATTTCAGGGAACCTATCGAAAGTATATCATTACATTATTTCTTGATGGTTCGATGAATATTTAGTTAAGTATTATTCACCTTGGAAGGGATAATAGTGTTATAAAATGTTTATTTGGAAGTACATGATTTAGGTAATAGCATTCATAGTATGTGTAAGTAAACAGAGAAAATATAGAAGAAAACTAGATGCATTACAATTTAATGCCCATAACTTAGGCACAATGACTACGACTTCATGCGTTGTTGTTGGTTATAACCTCCAAGAAATCACTCACAACTGTATCTAAAACCATTATTTGGGTTTTCCTTTATTTCAAAATACACATATCGGTATAGGGGTTCAATTATATGATCGGCTAGGTCTTTAGACGTTAGACAATTTCTTGTAGGGCTATATTAAGGAGTGTATTACCGTTGGGTTTGGATAACATAAAGAATCAAATTCGTTTGAAATGTTGTAGAGTTATGATATGTAGATATGAAGAAGCTGCGCACAAAATAGTATCATGTACTATGATTGTTGTTAGCAGGTTTTATTTTTGTTAACTAACGTAAACCGTTTTCTGACATTCATTTTATTTAATTAATTTTCTCAATTTTTAATATATGCTCTATACGGAAACATCTTGTACAAATCACACGGTATATGGTTTTTATTCCTGTTTATTTATGATAAAATACAATGTCTGCAAAGGTCAATAGTAATTGTTGTTTAAATGGTAAATATTCTTTCTAAAGTAGTAATGTAAAATATTAAGTACAATATATCACTGTATTTGTAAATATGTAGTACACATTGTATCCTATTGCCTGAAATAAGTTAATCCTTATTTTATAAGGGTTAGGATTAATATGTTCTGGAGTAGGTTCCGACGTACTCCAGTACATACGAGGTGTGGCTACAAAATAACGAGACTGATGCTGTAAAACTATTTATTTTAAGTTTATACATACTTAATAATTATGTCCTTCAATATACACCCCTCTTCTATTCATATACCGCTCCATGCGAATATCCCATTGTATAAAACAGTGCTGAAATTCTTTTTCTGTGAGCTCGTTCATGATGCGTGCCGGTTTTCTTTCAAATCTTGAACGGTCTGAAGTTTTGTTTCTCTTAATGCAAATATGACCTTAGGGAACAGATAAAAGTCACATGTTGCCAGATCAGGTGAATAAGGTGGATGGTCTAAAAATATTTTCAATACAAATATTTTTACGAGCTTATTTTTGTTCCATTGTGAGAATTTTCGACACCATTTTCGCACACACTTTTTGCATGTTAAAATTATTATGTAAAATTTACCTTACTCATTCTCTGTCAATTCCTATACTTTCAGCAATCTCACAAATAGTTAACCGACCGTTAGATCGGATCAAATTACCGACTTTCTCAATATTTTTATCCGTTTTTGACGTCGAAGGGCATCTCGGGCTTGTGTTATCTTAAACGTCTTCTCGGCCATCTTAGAAACGTTTAAACCACTCAAAAAACCCGTGCATGCGATAATTTAATTGCCATATACTTCTTTTAATAAAAGGTAAGTTTCAGTAGAGGCTTTTACAAAGTTCACGACAATTCGTTGCTCTACTAAAACAAATCATTTTTCCGGCGAAACAAAAAACAGATCTTATGTAAAAGAAGATGACCAGAATAATATGTCTACAGACAAGGGAGGGAAACAAGAGAAAGAGAAGCTTCACGCTACACAACTATTGTTGTGTTGTTGTACGACTTTGGCGTATACGTAGTTCGTCTGTAGTAGCATCAGTCTCATTATCTTATAGCCACACCTCGTATATAAGATATCAGGGTAATTATAATTGAGATATTGGGCCGTATTTATAAAAACCAAGGATATCCTCCCAAGCATAAGGTAGAAGTATAAGCATTATTCTTTCCGTATTCATAATGATTACCTTATACTTGTGAAGATACCCTTCAAGCACAAGTAAAATAGTTCAAAAACATTTTTTTAGACAGACACAATTTTATTTTAGTTTCCAAAATTGTAATTTTGTAAATATGTAATTGGTTTAACAAGATATGTAAAATGCATCACTTGTAAACTTAATTATTATTAAAATTGTTTATTACAATACTCGAGTTTCTTTTGATTTCCTGTCCTTGATGGCGAAGAGGTAGTTCATTATCATTACTGTCATGGTTTTCTCCATCTTCTTCTGGTGCTTCTTCAGCTGGTTTAAAATTAGGATCACCTAAAGTATTTGTAACGTTATGGAGTACAATACAGGAACTATTATTTTTGGTACATTTTCCAATTTCACGCGACAAACGTACTGTATGATAGGAAACCGGCATTTCAGTTGGCCAAAACATCGTTCAATTATTACTCTCTCTTTTTTCAAAGGCTTCTTATAATTTAACTGAGCACCAGGAGGAGGATTTCTAAATGAAGTCATGAGGCATGGCTTTATCCCATATCTGTCATCACCAAGTAGCATAACATTCCTTTTATTTCTTAATTATAATCTCACTTGTGAATCTTTCTATATCCTCGAGTCGTACACAGATCCAGGCCAACTAACGTCGACGCTAGTGAGCAAGCATTTCACTGGCTCATAAGTGGTATGAACATTCAGAGTAGGCTTATCTTTTCGATTGATGTATTCATGTCTATGAAGTCTTAGTTTCAGTTTTTCCCTATGTGGTGCAATCAACAGCAATATCTGTCAGGAACTTATACTTGCTTTTCCATAACTGTCTTGCCTCAGTTATTTCATTGTTGGTGGTTGGAAACTTTATTCATTCATTTGAATGCGTAATTATGCTGTCAACTACTGATTTTACAGTCTGAGATACTGTAGCTTGACTAATACCAAGTTCTTGACCAATATCTTTTTGGTAGCCAGGGTACATACCTTCATTCTATGAACAGATGACAACGCATCTGGCCGAGTTTCTTCATTTGTACCAAGAAATCGGTTCGAAAGCCACTCTACATTTCTTTCTTCAAAACGGTATAATCCTTCAAATTCACGAACAAATGTAGATAAGCAGGGTTTGTAATGTTTAATGTCCCGCACATCCACAACTGCCATCTGAATCGCCATCGCACTGAAAATCGGACAAAACAACCTGTCATTACAGAGCTGAGTCTGCTACTGACAAAACTCAGCATATTTGGAGGATATGCTTTTTATTTAAAGTAAAAGGTAAATATTATGTATTTACTTTTATATGAGTATAAGGATATGCTTGAAATTATTATGAATACAAGCAGAAGGATTTCCTTCATATTTTGCAAGTATAAACATATACTTTTATTTATGAATTCGGCCCATAGTTATATTTAAGGTCATGTTATTTACCATTGAAGCATAAATATACATGGAGATTTCTATTTATTGCTGCCAATTTGGTACACCAGTTTTAACAGAATTTGCAAACAAATAGAGATTCTTTACTCCAGGCTACTTGATCATGTAATTATATGAGTATTCTTTGCTGCTAAAAGTACCTTTAAAAAGAGAAGCATTTTAATGAATTATTGAAAGTATTTAAAAGTGTCTGGATAAAGTAAACAAATGTATTATTGAGAAATCATTTCTCAAAAAAATTTAATTGACTTCTGATAGCTTGTTTGGAACTAAACTGTCCAAAATATATTGTAGTCTTTTTTACACGTAAGAATATGCTCATTTTACAAATAAATGTATTCTTGCCGAATGTCTTTACTCCACCATTATTCTTTAATTGTTAAAAAAGTGTTTAGTACTAACGAAACAAGGCTACCATGTTATAGACAGAACAATAGTTTCAAATTTATACTGGCCATAAAGTGTTGATAAATTGTTAAATTATTTAAAGTTAATATGGTCGTTTGACTTTGATTTTATACTAGAACATTTGTTAGCATTGTTAGTATTATTTATTCTAATAACAATGAAATTTGTTTTTTATTTAATGTTCTTATTAAATCAAATACATTGTAAGTTCTGTTAAAGTACGTTCAGTAGATTTTTGTTGTTTCCAGACAATAGGTAAATATTTGTTATATTCTTCGTTGTGGATTACTTTTACTTTGTTTTGAACCACGTTACCACGTTTTGTAAATTCAACGTTTTATCATAAGCTTTCTTCGGTGTAATAAGTCATACTATTGTTTAGTAGGCTTCTTTTGGATTCCTAAATTGTGTTTGTTCCTATAGATTACATTAGTATCTTATATTTATGGGCTAGGTGAGATCAGTTTTTGTTGTTTAATGTAATGACAAATTCGATACAGTAACATATGAGTCGGAAATCGAAAAAGGAACTGCCAGACCGCCAAGCAGTTATCAAGTAGTTCTCGAGTAGCGAGTCTATTACATAATCGCTATAGAAAAAAACTACTCCTCGGGCTAAAGTCCCGCCAGGCATTGAATTATACCTAAAAGCGATCCGCGATCCCTTTTTTTGTGTTTCTGCACGATCAGACAAGGTTTCAGAAAATACAACCCGCCACGGGTAGGATTCGACATCTGTCCCGGATGGGAACCGAACGACAGACTTCTCAACAGCTGTTTCCAATTTATTAGTTCTTATCAGTGTCATACACGGTACGCCGATCCAGGACAAATGCCGAATGAAATCCTTTCTCGATTCCCGACTTATATGTTACTGACATAGTATCAATGTAGATGAATACACCACGGATTTCATTCGGCATGTGTCCTGGATCGGCGTACGGTGTACGGCACTGATGAAAACTAATAAGTTCGAAACAGCTGTCTGTCGTTCGGTTTCCATCCGGGACAGATGTCGAATCCTACCCGTGGCGGGTTCTATTTTCTGAAAAAATCGATACAGTGTGTAATGAATAAACGTGACACAAAGAGTAAAGGCACATTTTGAATTATTAACGAGTATAATCATTTATAATCATTTGATGTGTGACAATTTACTAATTTTGAATTTAATCTGGAAAATTGTACCTGATAGTTTACAGAAATGTAGGCGTTGGTCACGTTGTAATTATTAACAATATAAATAAAATTTTAGGTATATTTCGGAAAGAGTTCCAGAGTCAAATAGGCCTACAAAAATAATATTTATGGATAGTTTCCCTAGAACTTCAATTGGCCAGATTTTAAAGCGAAAATTGAGGGATACATTTCTGGAAGTCAATATCGGTTATGCTACGAGTCTTTCCAGCATTCCAACTGTTTGTTAGTAGCCCTGTAAAATTATATTAAAAGCATATTTAAGTTAGCATATTTTTGCTTTGCGTTTTATTTAACTATTTTCTTATGTAAGAGAGAGGTAGGTAGTGGATCAAAACTTTACTTAATTCTACTCGTATATGCAAAGTCCATGTCCGTAATATTTAATATTCAAATATTGTATGCTTATTTTATGTAAAATAAACAATATTTAATTGTTTAGTAACCACTACATTCTGGGAATAGTATTATGTAAACTCATTGTGTATTTGTTTTGAAAAAAACAATTTGCATATTTATGTGACTTTCATAAAGTATAAGAAATGTGTTTTTCATATTTTTTAGGAAATCAGCATTAATATAAAATAGTTGATAGATTTTATATCAACTATTAAAATAGAATATTTTCTCAGGTAATATGGTCAACTTAAATAGGATTAGGAGGTAAATTCCAATGATAAGTAAAATGACAAACGTCTTACGTTTATGTATACGTCTTTTCGTCTAGGTTAAATAATATGAGAATTTACCGTGGATAGTGGTTTTGCAGTATAGCTCGTCAATAATAGGAAAAAGTGTAAGGTTTCTCTATATATACGAAGAAGAAAGAGTGAGGGAACATTCGGAGGGAAAATGATGTACTTTACGCGCGGCCAGATCGAATTTTGTGTACATTCACATTGCACATACGTCACTCTGCAAAGGTCTCAATGCGACTAGAATTTGTATAATGCATCTTTGCGCGTGTTGAAATTTAGTGGCGACGCGCGACGCATGGATCACATGCTACACCACTCGCAATTGTTATTAATATGCCAAAATTACCAGCACGTATGTCTAACGACACATGTTATTAACTACGTACGGCATAGACAGTTAATAATTTGCCGAACAAAATACAATTATCAAGTCACGTCTTAGCTTTACTGTATAATTTGATTAATTGGCGTTTCAATATTTCTGCAAAATTTATTTTATTTTTGTTTCATTTATTTTGATTTTTGTTGAATTTATTTCATTTATTTTGATGGAAATATCACTTCCATTGAATGTTCTTGTGGAGAACCTTTCCATTACTCTGTCATAGGTTGATGTATTTGTATTGTACTAACTGTTATCCTAAAATGTGTTTTCGGCACGACACTGTTCAAAAATGTCAGTTGATTGATTCATACGATTGTTACCTGTAACGCACACGCAAAGTTATAATATATAATAGCACGACCAGGCTATTTACTGCGTAGCTAACCTGTATACGTGGGCTGTCCGATATCGCAATTTTGACAAACTTGCGTATCGCAACTTGCTCCTATTCTTGACAAGCTGTATATATATTACCAAAGTATATGGATAATATTTGGAAACAAAATTATCTATATTTTGTATCTGAATATGTCTACTATCATCAGGATAGTGCTGTAACCTTCAGTGAGTCTTGGTCTGCTTTAGAAATTCCTTCCAGCTTCGAATCACAACAAACGTTTTTCCATCTCATCTAGGTATCTAAATTTCGGCCTTCCTCGTTGACTTGGTCTATTTAGTATGATTTCTTTTATAGAGTTTCTGTTTTTCATCGGTATCACATTGTTTATCGATCTACGACTATTTATTTTGATGGTTTAATGAATGAAGTTTAAAACTGTCATCATCTCCATAGGACGTTCTCTTAGAATTTCCTTATACACTAAAGAGTCGTATTGAGAACTGTTCTTCTAAAAATGTTTAGCATCTCTTCATTGTGCTTTGTTAGTATCTAAGATTCCGATATATGGGTAAATATTGAACGTATTATTGTTTTATAAGCTGCATTCGACATCTTCATTGCAAATTCTGAATTGTTTTTATGCAATCTAGGCATGTACGAGATGCTGCTGCCATGTATTTGGTTTTCTGAAAATTTATCGTGAGTCCCATGTTTTCTGCAGCATTTTGATATTCGTGAAATATATAATCCCTTGTGTCACAATGCCACTAACATAGCTGTTAGCAATTAACACCTATCAACCAATTGATAGTTTTATATATTAAACCTAATGGTATTCCAACTCAACAGTAGCCGAATGTAGCTGGGTTCTATCACTGATTTAATAAACTGCTTTAAAATCTACAAATATATAATGACAGTTAATGTCATGTAATGTTTTCAAGAATTTATCGAATGGTTGATAATATACTCGTATATATTTATAATCGGTAGTAGACTGGTTCTGGACATGTTCACATCCATTTACACATAAAATTTAAAATTGATATTTCCCAAATAAAAAAACTCTCTTATTTTGCCGATAAATGGAACAGTCCACCTGAGCCTAGTCATAAAAAAGCCACGGTATGTTTTGAGATTTTTCATTTTGGCAAATAGCGATGAAATAAACTATACAATTAATATTTCTTAAAAAAATAACAAACCTTATATCGTTTTTACACGATACGAAGCGCACTTGTCAGTCACATTCGTTATCAGAGAATTAGAAGAAATATATTTCAAAAGCAACCTATTTTTCTAAAAATCGTTTGAATTCATCGATGATTTCCTTTTCCTTTCTGAATTCTAGTCTTAAGTCAAATTCAATTTTTAAATAGCAATCGATTTTGATATTGTGAAGTTCTATATACGATTCTAAGTGTAGGTACTTTATGTAATATTGTGTAAGCTCAATCTTAAATTGAGCTGTTTTTAGTTTTCTCTATTATTTATTATTTTGTTTCTTAAAAATATTAAAAACGCTTTATAACATTAAAATGGTTTCAGATAAAAAAATGCTTTCATATTTCTGTTTCGATAAAATGTTTTTTGTTCTATTGTCATTGGTATTCTCTTGAATACCAATTATAATAGTGTGAGTTCCGAATTTTAACAGTCCTGATTTGACCATAAATCCCATGTATTAATGTTGCTAAGTTCTTTTCCTTATTTTCTTTTGTATTTTGTTTGTTTTATTTTCTTGTTACGTTTGTATCATATAGTTTTTATTTACTCACTAAAGTTGTTTAAAATCTAATGATATTTTTCCCATGAACAGTTTTCCTTTTCTTTATTATAATGAAATTTTACGCACACTGTTAATGTGCTCTGAATTTTGGATTAGAGTATGGAACTGGATAGGATTAGGAACGTACCCATATTCAAAAAATATTGTTACCGTGTTTAAATTGTTAAACAATAAACAAATCCAGAATAAGTTGTCATAAATAATTTACATTGAATATAAATAGAAACATATAAACTATAGAAAAATTTCTAAGGCGTAAAATGAAAGATTTCCTAAAATCTCAATTATCTAGACTAGAAATGTTCTGTAATTCTTACAGAACATTTATATGGGAACTGGGATACTGGGAGCATATATTTCGAACTGAAATGATGTTTTCAACTCCAGAATTTATAAGATTAGAATTGATTACTATATTTAGTTTTACATGTATGTAATAATAATATGCTCATTTTAGAACATAAAATCGATTAATATAGATTTTAGATGCATATAACTAAAACTAAATACCGAAATTGCTGATTCTCTATTTTAACTTTCTTGTAAAATTTTGATAAATAATCTTACTTATTGCTCTTATTATCTAAAGTAGTACTAATATAAAGATTATCAAATATAAATACAGTGTTAACAAATATAACATTTCATGCACTATATCATCAGGGGCGTAACATTTTATTAATATATGTAAAAAATAAATTGTTTGATTCGACAATCAAATTTTAATTTTGTTTCTCGTCAATAATACTTTCATCATATAAAATACTATCTCATATACAAGGTAGATATGTTTCATGAAATGGTGGATTTTATTACTTGAAATAATTATTTCTGTGATATTCGAAGTGTGATTGCTTTAATACACATGTTAGCGATAGTACTGACAAGGGAATATCTTTGAGTAAAGCTTTTTTGGTAGTTACATAAATCCACTTTACATGTGTTAAAATTTCACATTAATTAATGTTACGAAACTGTGCATATTAATACTTAAATATTTGCAAGCATTACTGCCATGCTTCATCCAGGTATTCCCACAATACAGCCATTGCCATTCACAAATTTATTTTTCCAAGGACATTTCTATTTCTCTACTTGATATTATTCAATATTAAATTTTCTATTCGTATTTTCGCAATACGAATTTGTTGAAATGTCCGCCACATTTCATCAAAAGTACATGTTGACCATATCTCATTTTACTAGTCTGAATAGAAATACAAAATTCGTTACTTTTTTTAATTTTGTAAAGAGATAGTAGAAATCACTAGAAAGTATGGACAACGTTTTTGTGGTTTTCACAAATACAGTTATTACATTCTTTAACAACAAATTATATGTTATCCTATATATATGTTAATGTGAAACACCGAAATCCGGTGAATGTCGAGATACACCAGTGAATGTCAACATTCTCTAAGTTGCTTGGCGTGTGTCCGAAATATCGGTCAAATATCATTATTTCTAACTTACACCGGTGAATGTCGACATTCAGCATGGTGTATGTTGAAAAGAAACATTTTTTTAATAAAGGAAAATAAAAATAAAAGTATAGGTAATATTTATTTATTAAAACGACATGGGAAAAGTTTTCCAATAAACTTAAGGAAATTGTTGAACTTAAAACAAACAGTAGAACATTGCAAATCACGAAACACAAATAAAATAATGTCAATATAATAAACACACACATACATTTTAATTTTTAAACTGAAATATAAAAAACCAAGAAAATGTATGACATTTTTATTTATTGCAACAACTTAAACTACCATGACACTTCGAATTGCACAAAAGGCTTTGGCTTTTGCAGCTGTATTTAGCCGTCGAACACTTCCTTTTGCAATTGCAACGTGTATAGCCTTGCCCTCCACTTTTTGAATTAGCACAAGCTGCTTCTCTTAGCGACATTCAAGGCTGTTTCAAGGTACCATTTTTGTTTGCTAATTTATAAAAGCCTGAATACTCTATTCCAGCAACAACCGCTAATACATTTCGAGGGTCTGTACGACCACGGTCGACATCAGGGACTTTAATTCTTACGGTATCACCAATTTAGGCTGGAGGAAACTTTTTTTTGACGTTCGTAACATTTTTGTTGCTTGAAGTAGAAGATTCTCTTTTGCGGCTACTCTCTTTGAAGAAATTAGCTCTTGTTGTTCAGCCAGTACTTGAGATGAAGCCGTGCTAGGTTGTGGATCAGTCAACGCTTCCATCTGAAATATGGTCATCAATATGGTCACTACCCAAATTTTCTTCAAAAGTGTTAACATAGGCTTCTAACTGTTCTTCGGTTTTAATGCTTGCAATATGCCCGCCAGGGAGAGATGACGATGCTATGCCCCTTTTTGGTTTAACGTAAAACAGGGCTTCATATGGACTCTGGCGTATTCCTTCGTCATATGTTGTGTTTTTGGCGAATTGGACAAACGGCAAACCTTCTGACCATTTATTTGAGTCATTATCTTGCATCCATGCAGTTAGCATATTCTGTATGTCCTGATTGGCTCTTTCGACTGAGCCTTGTGTTTGACTGTGACGAGGCTTTCCGTGTACTATTTTAACATCTTTCCACATAGCGCATAGTTCAGATATGACTCGATTACTGAATTCTCTACCATTATCCGAATGCAATATAGCGAGAGCACCAAATGTTAAAAAAATATGAAGAAGGTGATATGCTACTTCTTCCACTCTCTTGCTTTTTAAAGGTCGCAACTGGACAAACTTGGCTAGATGATCTTGATATACCATTATAAACTTGTAATCGCCATCCCTGTGTGATTGCAAGTCTATCAAGTCGACTTGGCATCTAGAGTTCAATTCGGAACTGACTATTGGTTGCACAATGATACCTTTTTTAGGCACACTGTGTTTCATTTGACATTGTTTACACAAATTTAAATAAAGCATTACAACTTCATAAGTAATATTTTTGTATCTAACTTGCAATTCTTTAAGCATCGTGTTCTTCCTCCATGGCCTATTCTTATGTGAGTGTCGGAAAGTATATTAAACAGCTCATCATTTGTAACATAATACTGGATATTCGTTTCCCCTGGTTTTAGTGGCACAATTAACTTTTCTTCATCGCTAACTTTTAAAATGTCCGTTTTAAATGTAAATGTACGTTTTAAACGTCTGTAGTCCAAAGGTGTACTACACTTACTTTTAGCAGAAATCACTTCAGAAACGATTTTAGAGTACCTCTCTTGAGAAAAATAAAAACAATTGTCTTCTCGTTTACTTCCAATTAAGGCATGTAACTTTTCAAGAAACTGATCACGATTCACTGCAGTAGCCATTGAACACAAATTATAATATCTAATAAAACAAATTAAATTAGCAAGCTTGCACACACGCTATCAGATCTTGCGTAAGACTGCCGAAGCCAAAGCCAACAAACAGGATGCAGGAACCGCCCAAAAGCAAGTTACGACCTGTCGTTTCCGACACTCACCGGAGCCCATTTGTGTTTGTCGACATACACCGGTGAAAGTTTGAATGTATAATAAAATTAATAAACGTTCGGTCTTTCACCAAGCATTTGGTATTTGTCGACATTCACTAATTTCGGACTTTCACAGTAACATATACATGCATATATGCATATTTCGATTTCGATGTTATCCTGCTGAGCAGGATATATTTTTTCTTATTCGATTGTAAATTTGTATTTCGAGTACGAGAATTCGCGTTCAAATATACGGAAAACATAATAAATGTATTGTATATTAGGGCATGTTGTTAAAATCTCGGAATACATATTTTAATTCCGATATATTTACGATCAACTAAGAGAACCTGGATATTTCAGAAATGATATTCAAGGTTTTAAATTTGGAGTCTTTAGTAGAAGTTTTACGTATGCATATAATGTCCTATATATGTGGATACGACTCTGTATTTATGAATAGTTTTGCTTATATAAGAACAGCCGGATATTCACATATTTTCATTTACCGTCTCGTCTGCTGCGATACCACATTCATTATGCGCTATTTATTGCTAAGTCTCATTGTATCATCAACGTTTTTTATGTTGTCGTCAGCTGGTAAGTAGCTTCATGTATTTATTCGATATCATTAAATAAACAATGAAATTTAATAATAAAACTAACAAAATATATTCATGTAAACAAACCTGGAGAATTGTTTTAATATATTTAACATCAACGTCAATCTTTATTTTATAATTTTTATTAAGATAATAAAGACATTTAGGCAATTAATTTTGGCAAATTAATTTGGAAAATCATTTAATATTGTATTTGTATTAATAACAATAGATGTCCGTATGTTCATAGGCTGTGGAAAAAATGAAGTTTTTATGGAATGCCAACCATGTAGAGGTCAAACTTGTGGAGAAACTCCTCCTATATTTTGTCCTGCTGTATGTAGAAACCCTGGCTGTTATTGTAAAGAGGGGTATCAAAGAAACAGTGGAGGGTGTGTACCAGAAAGTCAGTGTTAAATAGTTTGTCTATGATTTTGAAGTTTATACAATATAATGGTAATCAAATATTATTGAATCTTTCATTCGTTTTTAATTAAAAATATAAATTGAAATGTTATTAAATAAAACATATCTACACTAACTTTAAATTTCAATTATAACTGTAACTACTTTCTGAAACTACTATAACTGAAATTTTCTGCAAAAATAAACAAATACTTCCTTTACATAAAGTTTTATTGCTTTTCATAAATATGAGACAATTTAGAAATCTAATTTATACTTTATATCATTGGATATTCTCTAACAATATTACTAAAATTTAAATATTTCAATCTGTATAGGATTCTGTACAGATCTCTCACAATTTTCATGCAGGAAACTGCATTTTGGCAATTACTTCTTTAGTTGATAAAATATTTTGCAACATATCATTAATTTTATGAATCATAAAAGATATAATAGGTATGAAGTTACTCTTAAAGAAAATTTATTCTATTTATCTTTTAACCAGTAGTAGAAATTACAGCCAGACTACGTCATAATTGTAATGTTTATACATTGTAAATATTTGTGCAGTTTATTATTTGTTTATTATGTAAATAATATCTAACTAATATGTTATACTGGATACTACCGCCACATAATTTGTTTTTAAAAATAAATTTATTATAAATGGCTTGTTATCGAGGTCGATTGGTTCTACTATTGATTGAATTAATTACTCAATCGGATTGGGGGTTATAAATAAAGCAATACTCGATAAATATGAAAGCCTTCATTATTAAATCAAAGGTATGTAATTTGTTTAGAAATTTGGTGTTAGGGTGCTACTCCTTTTTTGCAAATTGTAAAACCTTCTTTCATCTTTTAAATAATTTTCATTTATGTTACTGGGATTGTTATTAGATAGAAAATGTTATTGTTAGTAAATAAGATTCTTTAAGTGCTGCAAATTAATTTACATTAAGTGCTACTTTTATCATTTTTATTATATACCTTTACTAAGTTATCGAACATTGAAACATGAAAAATTCAAAAGAGCATTTTACATTTAACTCTTTCAGTCTAATAAATGTACCACTAAAAATCGGTTGACTTTGCGTGGTGGTATGATTTCTGGATCGCGTATTTAAATCCCTATACTGAAATAGTGCGATGGGTTAGTTTGTGAATCACCATTTGTGCATGCAGTTTAACGTGTGATTACCTACTTCTAGGTGGCGTGTTCGGCAAAATTTGCTTCAATATCATTTTACTTGCACTGTAACAGTTGATACAACCTGTTGCTGTTAGACGTGTGATTTTAGCTTACAGTTTCGACTTATTTAAGTTTAAAATACTAGGCTTAGTGAATTTTCTGGTAAGTATATGGTAGAGATAGTTATTTTTAATCAACAAATTTCTTTTGAGAAAATATATTGTCTTTTGTGGAGGGTCGAATTACATACCACCGCGCGCTTAGAAAAAATTTTTTCGTTTCAGAATAATGGATTTGCCATTCAGACTGGTCGATCTTACTGAGGAAGAACTGCTTGCTGAGCTTTATATTGATGACACCGAAAGAAATTATACTGAGATAGAAGCCCTTCCCTCGGATGAAGAATCAGTTTTGGAGAGTGAAATGGAAGAAAGTAATTTAGAAATTGAGCCAGACATGGAGGAAAATCCAAATTTGGAAATATTAGAAACTGATTCAGATAGCGACAGTGATGCTGAAATGAACATACCATTATGTGTTTTACGACAGAATCTACTTAACATTATTTATCGATGACATTATTTTTCAAACAAATCTGTTTGCCCATCAGCTGGGAAAACAGTTCAAGCCAATTACAGTTGAAGAATTCAAAACTTTCATTGGCATAAATATTTTAATGGGGATTAAGAAACTTCCAAGTTATAGAGATTTTTGGAGCAGCTCTGACCTGCTCCATGACCATTATATAAGCTCACTTATGACAGTAAAAAGGTTTAGCTGGATTCTTACACATCTGCATTTAAATGATAATAGCTTACAACCTAGGCGTGGTGATCCAGCGTTTGACAAATTGTATAAAGTTCGGCCCTTTATTACAAAACTTCAGACTAGATTTTCCGAATGTTTTTTGCCATCAGAAAACTTATTTATTGATGAATCTATGATTCGCTTTAAAGGTCGGTCCACTATGAAACAGTATTTACCTAAAGAGCCTATAAAACGCGGATATAAAGTATGGATGCTGGGAGATAGTAGTGGTTATTGCCTCAAGTTTGATATCTATACTGGAAAGGCGAATGAGTTTTTTGAGGCGAGAAATTTAGGTACACGAGTGGTAAAAAATATATGCAGGGGTTTGGAACATAAATTTCATCATGTGTATTTCGATAATTATTTCACCAATGTAGATCTTCTGGAGTCCCTACAAAAGAATGGAATATATGCTTGCGGTACTGTCAACAAAACCAGGAAGAAAATACCAATATTTGTTGCTGATAAACAACTTAAACGTGGTGAATATGATTATTTTATTAGTAATATTGGTCTTCTAGCTGTCAAATGGATGGATAAAAGATCTGTACATTTGCTGTCCAACTTTCACCGTTTTGATGACATTTCTACCATAAAAGAAAGAATAGAGACGGAACATCAGAATATATACCTTGTCCTCAGATATTAATTGATTATAATCGTACATGAATGAAGTTGATTGTTGGAATATTACATTCAACAATAATTATTTTAGGTTTAAAAATAGTCTTCATGCGGTGCCTGAAATTAAACATAAACATTAGGTCAGCATTTATGAGTTCGGGTAACTCAATATCGAATGTTTAACTGTTCAAATGTCGTTGAGATAAAAATTGATTATTTAGCAAGTCAGTCTGAAAGATTACACGTTAGAATACACATCTTAATTTCTTTGTACGTAATTTAGTTGTTATACAGAGTATCAATAAACTCGTATTGTCTTCAAATTGTATCTTTAATTATTTATTCTCCCAAGTACTTCGAACAGGTTATGGGCCCAGGTGCGTCGCGTAAGCTCACTTGTAAGGGAGAATAATTAAAAGGTACATCGCGAGTGATAACTATTGTTGTATAGACAACTGGAAAATGGCGGAAAGTGCTAAGTATAACATCGAAAAGTTGAACGGGCAAAACTACTAGTCCTGGAACTATTTAGTGAAAATGTTATTAATAAATGCGGATTTATGGGATGTAGTTTCGACTGAATTACCAACACCGGAGGAACGAAACGGCACCTGGCAGAAAAAAAATGACAAGGCCTTATCAACCATAGCCTTACTTGTCGATGTTAGTCAACTAATGCATATCAGAAATAAGGAATACGCGCATGATGCGTGGGAAGCACTAAAGGAGTATCATCAAAAATCGAGTTTATCTAGCATGGTTTTTCTGTTAAAGCAAATTTGCAGGCTATCGCTAGATGAGAATGGTGATATGGAAGCACAGATAAGTTCATTCTTGGAATTATTGAATAAACTGGCCGCTTTAGGGGAAGAAATTAAGGACAGGTTTGCAGCAGGCATTTTGCTGGGAAGTCTTCCAGACTCATACAGTTTTAATCACAGCGCTGGAAAGTAAGTCATCGAGTGAATTCACGCTTGAATTCGTAAAAAGTAAATTAATCGATGAGTACAGGAGGCGTCAAGGAGCTTTGAAAAGTCAAAACGAGTCAGCCATGAAATCAGTATATAATAAAAGGATCCAAAGTAATCAAACTGCAAGTACAGATATAAAGCAATGTTACTTTTGCAACAGGAAAGGTCATTTTAAACGGGACTGTTTCAAGTATAAAGCGTTTAAAAGAGAAAAGGTCAATAAAGTTACTGAAATTAATACTGGTGACAGTGATGATGCGTGTTTTATGGTAAATTCAAGCTCAAATGACGTAAACAGGGATTCTGCTTCGTGGTATGTGGATTCAGGAGCTTCGAGTCACATGGTAAACTACAAAGAATTTTATACCCAATTTGACGGTAGCAGAAAAGGCGTTGTGAGGTTAGCGGAGAAAGGGCAACACTCCAAGGTTCAGGGTATAGGAACAGGATTCATCAAGTGCGCGAATAGTGCGGGAGTGAATAAGCTAAAAATCGACGACGTGTTGTATGTGCCGGACTTATATTCAAATTTACTTTCTGTGAAAAAGTTAACTAGTGCGGGGTATAACGTGCAGTTCGACAACAATAACTGTAAAATTGTCTCAGGCGGAAAAGTGATTGCGAGTGCAAGGCCGGCGCCCGACTTGTACAAGCTGTCAACTGTAGAACAGGCACTGAGCATCGTGAATGAACACTCCAGCAACTGTCAGCATACGTGGCATCGACGTTTTGGGCACAGGGACATAGAAGCAGTCAAGCGCTTGATGGAAAGAAAAATGGCAATCGGGATTAATATTAAGGATTGTAGGATTAGGGAAACTTGCAACTGCTGTGTAAAAGGTAAAATTATTCGTAAGAGTTTCCCGAAATTTTCTCAAAGCAACACATTTAATATACTTGACTTAATACATACAGATGTTTGCGGTCCCATGAAGACTGTTACTCCAGGGGGTAAACGGTACATTCTTACTTTAATAGACGATTTCTCAAGATACACAACTGTGTATTTACTGAAACATAAGAATGAAACTGAAAAATATATTAAAGAGTTTATCGAGTTAATGAGTAATCAGTCAGGCAGGGTACCAAAGGTTATTAGGTCAGATAGGGGTGGCGAGTACGTAAATAATGCGTTAAGGGAATATTTAAGCGGTAAGGGCATAAAGATACAGTACACGGCGGGGTACTCTCCAGAGCAAAACGGTGTTGCAGAGAGAAAGAACAGGTCGCTAGTCGAAATGGCTAGGTGCATGTTAATCGATGCGAATTTACCAAAGAAATTTTGGGGGGAAGCAGTTGTTACAGCCAATTATCTGCAAAATCGACTACCTACTCAGTTAAAACAGAAAACACCGTTTGAGTTGTGGCATAAAGTCAAACCTGATGTGTCGAATTTGCAAATATTTGGATCTAAAGTGTATAGTCATATTCCAAAGGAACAAATTAAAAATAAATTTGATAAAAAGGCAGAATCACTAATTTTCGTAGGATATTCTGATGAATCTAAAGCATATAGATTGTTAGATTTAGATACAGGGCGTATAAAAATTAGCCGTAGTGCGATATTTCCTGAAAGAAATATTCGTGTTAAAGAAAAAAAAGATAAAAGATGAAGAAGTGACTATTGAGTTCAAAAAGGAGCAAGAAAGAACGGAGCCAAATGACACTGGGAGACATGAGGCCGCAGATTTCGAAAAAACTGAAGAAATAGAAGAAGCTACGGAGGAATTTAATGTATATGAAAGTTCAGGTACAGAACAATCTTGTGGCAGCGATAACAGCTATCAACCAAGTGAAGAGTTCTATATAGAGCACGGAGGTGATCGTAGATCAAATAGAATAAATAAAGGAGTCCCACCTGAGCGCTACACAGCAAAGTTAGCTGAACTTCGGGAAATAGAACCTAAAACATTTAAAGAAGCTCTTGCCAGCAGTGATAGCGAAAAATGGAGGAAAGCTATTGAAGAAGAAATGAAATGTTTGAAGAATAACGAAGTATGGGATTTAGTACTTACACCGGAAGACAAAAACATCATATCTTGTAAATGGGTGTTTAAGCTAAATACAGGTGAAGATAAGATCTCGAACAAGTACAAGGCACGATTGGTAGCGAGAGGTTTTAGTCAGAAATTCGGTGTGGATTACGATGAAGTGTTTGCGCCTGTAGTGCGGCAAGCAACTCTTCGAATATTGTTAACAGAGGCATGGAATCAAAAACTAATAATAAAACATCTAGACGCCGATTGGGCGGAAAATAAAGAGGATAGAAAGTCAAATAGTGGATACATATTTATGTTTCGGGGTGCACCTATTAATTGGGGATGCAGAAAGCAGAGTTGCGTATCACTATCATCGACCGAAGCTGAATACATAGCACTGGCCGAAGGATGCCAAAAGGCAATCTGGTTAAAGCAGGCGATAAAGGAGTTTACGAATTTAGAACCGAAAGTGGTTATGTACGAAGATAATCAAAGCTGTTTAAAGCAGCTAGCAAACCATAAATTTAGCAATCGAACGAAGCATATTGATACAAAGTATCATTTTTTAAAAGAATTGTATGAAAATCAGGTTATTGTATTCGAGTATTGTCCGACTGAAAAAATGATAGCTGATATGTTAACCAAGCCGCTAAATAAAGTAAAGCTAGAACATTTAAGTACCAAGGGTGGTCTGGTTGACTGATTGAAAAATAATTATAGTTGCGAGGGGGTGTTGGAATATTACATTCAACAATAATTATTTTAGGTTTAAAAAAATAGTCTTCATGCGGTGCCTGAAATTAAACATAAACATTAGGTCAGCATTTATGAGTTCGGGTAACTCAATATCGAATGTTTAACTGTTCAAATGTCGTTGAAATAAAAATTGATTATTTAGCAAGTCAGTCTGAAAGATTATACGTTAGAATACACATCTTAATTTCTTTGTACGTAATTTAGTTGTTATACAGAGTATCAATAAACTCGTATTGTCTTCAAATTGTATCTTTAATTATTTATTCTCCCAAGTACTTCGAACATTGATAAGTTTGACCAGTTAAAATCTGTTTATAAAATAAACAGGAAGAGTCATAAATGGTATCATCGCATTTTATTTTATTTTGTGGATGTATGTGTGGTAAACGCAAACCGTATTCATCATAGTATTGGTTTACCCAAAATAACAATGAAAGACTTTAGACTTTCAGCAGTTGGGGGTTTAATTACTAAACCTTCTAAAAAGAGACTCTCGAGAGAGCACGTGACTCCAGTAAGAATTAAAAGGCATAAGCCCTACATTCCGGAAGAACAAAGGACAAATGCGGCCGACCATCAGCCTGAATACGGTAGCAAAAGGAAATGTGTTCTCAGCAGTACAAAGAAAAAGTAACAACGGACCAACTGGAAGTGTACACAATGTAATGTACATTTCACATGAAGTAATTAGATCTAAATGTGCAGTGGACTAAATATGGCACCTCCTGTTTTTTTTTTGTGAAACAAATTCTTTTGTTTATCGCCATTTTTTTTGTAAGTAACAGTAATTAATAAATATTTCGTTAAAGTTTACACTTTTCTTTTTCTGCCCCTTTAAGTGAATTTCATTTTAAAATATCTGCCTCTGAAAGAGTTAAACATTTCTCCATGGCATTGAACAAAAGTTCTTTGTATTTTTTTTTTAATTTTCGAGTTCTTGTACTCCATTGTAATAAACGTATGTATAGATTTTGTATGTTTTGGACACAAAAAAATGTTCCAAGCGCAAATTCTTTATAAATAGTATTGTTTTTGAAAGACCACACTAGTTTTTGGAAATATTCAGAGTCTGACATCTTTAATTATTACATTTGAGTAACAATTTGCAATACATATCTATAATTAAACAACAATTTTAGGTTTTAGATTATGTACAATGTTAACGTCGGCGTCGGGAACAAGTTGTTCAGATTTTTATTATATATTATTCTAAGCAACTGTTCATTATTATTACGTTTTGAAATTACGGTTTTAAAACTCTCTATTTCTTAAATATAGAACTCATAAAACATTACTGAAAATGCATATGGGTATGTGATTTTTGTGAGTGATATAAAATGTTAAGCAAATACTATTATCACTGACGCCTTATCTAAATTATGAGAAGGTATAATAATGAAACGGATCTATTTATAATATGTATTTTTGTACATTAGTTGATATTACAAAACACAATATTCATTCACATCATAATTTAACAACAATTACGTTTAAAACAACTGCTTCTGAATCTAAAACAAACAACAAGAACAGCCTACTGCAATACAAGACACAGCATTTTCATTATTGCGATACAATGATTGTAATTATCACAGAAGGTTGGGAACAAAAATTTGCGCATTTCTACATTAGAAACAGGCCAGTCATGTTTTTCACAGACGGTGACTCTTAATAGCTTTTGTACTATTGTGTGAAATTTGTTTGCTACAGAGGCAGGCAATATCATTGTTTAACACGTTTTAACTAATGGGTATTAGTACACGCATATAATAATTTTTTTCGTTATTGTATTATTAACAGTGTGTTGGCTTAGATGTGGAGGAATCCTCTAAATTCATTACTTAGGGTTTAATTTTAACTATATCTTCTAAAATATGGAGTTAATGTAAAACAAGTTACATGTAATTTTACTTTTTACGTTGTTAAAATGGTTTTGTGCGATACATTTTTAACAGTAAAACTTGAATAAAGAGCTTCTCTCAAATTTTGTAATATTTTGGTTGTTATATTATGATAATTACAAAACAAATTCTATGTTTTCACATTTTATAATTAATGTGGAAATATGTACGAATTAACTCAATAAGGTACATGATACATGTATTATATATCATTTTGAAATCTCATTTTCTATATTCAAAATATATGTTAATGTGCGTGGTGTAAAAAAATGAGTACAAGAGATATACGGACTAGCTTTGTAAAATTAAAGCAGATTTAAACAAGACTTGGAGTAGAATTGTAGTAGAATGAGTTATCATCACCTAACTGATGCCGTTTCTATAATTTACAATGATTCAAATCCTCCAACTTCGTAGAATTACCCAGTGCGAAATAAGTAGTTGATTAGTTTTCTACATAACATGTAAATTATATACTATACTCGACGAACGTTTCGCCAAGTCGACATCATTAGGAGATATATTAAAACTGATAATTTAAACGCCTGATGATGCCAACTATATTTGTGGAACGTGTGTCGAGTATAATATCGGTGTTTCGTGAGGAATTATTTTCTCTCTTTCTATATTTTGGTGTTTTATTCAAAAATATTTTTATTCAAATTTATAATTAAATACAAATATATGGTAACCAAAGTTACAAAGTTAGGATCTAGTTATTCTTTTATAATTTGGTGACACAACGTTTTTATACAAAGTCAGACAAAGTTTGTATTTCGGCATTCTTCAACAAATCAGTATTCTCTTATTTATTAGATAGTAGTCAAACAAGAGATTTCTACCCCATTACAAGAATACTTTAGAGACTACCTTGTTTTGTATTTTGGTACTGTATTGAAGTTTTAATTCAGTATTAGAATTTAATATAAATAAAACTAAAACTATTTTATTTGTGGTTATTTTAGAGCTGAATGACATGACATTTTGAGATATGTATTTACAAGTTGGAATCGATTACATATGTTAAGATTTCTATTAAGATCTAAAATGAATAACTAAGTGACTGACTTCGATATGAATGTCATTTTATTGTCAATATCATTACTTCATTGCGATTTGGACTATTTTCCCCATTATCTCCTCGATATCCATTGGATCTCAAGAGGTGGAAGATATATTACAAACACCCTGGATGTGATTTAAAATGATTGAAGCTTCTGCTATACAACTCATTGATCTGCTATGAAAAAATGAATTGCAGAATCTTTTAAATACATAAATAAAAATTGGGAAAGATTAAGATAAGAGATATTGTATTGTATTGTATTGTATTGTATTGTATTGTATTGTATTGTATTGTAGCTTCTGTATCACTTTTTCAGAAAATCATGAAAGACCTGTAAAAGTAAGGAAACTGAAGTATAATATTTAGGCCACTTTATAAAAACACGAATATGAATTAAACATACGTTTTAGTATTGTCTGTGATATTAAATGACAAATTTATGACAAGTCTCAATTATAATGTATTTAAATCTTTTAGATTAAGAACGTCAAAGTTATATAAATTTGTCATTTAACTTACAAATCATAAAAATGCCATAGAAATATATAATCGTGCAGTGCGATTCTCTAGATCTATATATTTAAAATTAGATAACAATAAAACTACTCCTATAATATTAAGTGCATAATGTAATAGATTCTATATAATACTGATGCAACTAATAACAAAATGAACACGGACAAATTAAATGACGAAATACCACACATTGTTTAATAGTAATTTATAGGAAAATATAATTTATGGTTATCTCAATGTTACTTCACTCGTAACATACCTGCATTTGGATACAGATTAAAAATTAAAAAAAAAACGGATCAAAATAAAATAATGATTTAATAGTAGAATACATTTACTTTCATTTACTTTTTAATACAACACTTAATTTATATAGCTATATGTGTATCCGTAAATTTAACAAAATCGCATTTAATCGTGTTACAATAAATTTACAATGTCAATATACATAGTAAATGTTCACAATTTACTCTGTTGCAACATCATACGTTATTATTTAGTAAATACACTAAATATAGAGTACTCTTAATTAAACATTAGTATTGCTATATTCATTTAAGATCGTTACTTGGCTTTCTGGGTTTGACAAGCAGCTAACAAACGGATATTTATGGGCAATGTGTAAAATAAAAATAAGTAAAAACTAATATTTAAATATATGAATTTTAAAAGAGAATTTAGTCAATGCTATTATTTAATCAGTACAACACATGCTATTGCATTGATTATATAATCGTATTAAACTTTAAAAATTTGTTCTTAAAATATTTTATTATAGATATATTAAATCGCCTTGGTTATATTGCATACATTACCCATATTTATCACTTAAGGTGCGTCCAAACATGCAACAACGAAGCGTATCGTAACACCCCGTGACAATTTAAAGGGCTCACAGCGTGACATCGTAACGTCGGTTGTCGCCCAACATCAGAGCGTTTCGTAACTTGTCGGTTTTTCAGCGTCACATCAAAGGCTTGTACTGCGGTGGCGTTACGCATCCCCTTTCCATGTCTGGACGGGACTACAACAAATACGATGGATGGAACGGCGTGGTGTTACGAATCTCTGTCACGCGTCGATGTCCTGTTGCGGATGAAAAGTTTGTGTCTTGTTGGGATATTTTGTTACGATAGTAAGTTACGCGTCGGTGTTTTGATACGCTTCGGTATTGCATGTTTGGACGCACTTTTAGAATATGTATCATCGATACGTGAAGTCAAGCAACAGCGTAGATCTTTGTATCACTTCTCGTCTTATTCAGAACCGACCTCGGTCGGCTTTCCTATAACTTCTAGTAGCTTTTCAACTCAATCCAAAGTACATGTAAAACCGTATTGGTGTAAAACCGATATTATTTTATTTATTATATCTTAATCAAATGCAATATTTCTACCTCATTACAAGAGCAGGGGTTAGGCCAAATTTATAGGTTGGGTGTGGCAGGTCTCTTTTCAATCCATATGCAGCATCTACCTTACGTGAATCACTTGATATATAATTAACAATATCTCTAGTTTTTAAATTTTGTCACTAAATTATGTTATATTATACATATGTTACGCGTAAAGTAAATATATGATAATGAACGAGATCATATCATCATTTGCTTATGATCAAATGACATAGCCCATATATGGTCGTAAGCTCATAATATATAATGGATTATCATACAGGATGTAAGAATAACTGGCATTATTTTAACAATTGATAGTTTGCACTTAAACGAATAAGAAAATGTTATACAGTGTGGGTGTTGAACTCTACCGTTTACGAGAAGAAAAAGTGTAAATCTAGATAATACACTTTTTACTAGGTATTGTATAATACATACATTATGGGTATAATAGATACATGAAGTATTGTTTTATTATTTAACGAATTCCATAGATCTTGTAGTCTTTATTTTTATTCTATAGTGTATTTATTATCCCTACAATTAGACGATTTAAATTTTTCTTTCGCTAATTGTAGAATTCATGTTGTACAACATTCATGTTGTATTTGTCTAGGTCCAAACTATCAACGGTTAAAATCAGGACAGTTCTGTTTTTCATACCTTATATATCATTATATATGTTTATGTAATCCCTTTAGAAACAATTAAGATTTGCAAATAGTTAAAGGTAATAGTAAATGAAACAAGTCCTAACTGTATATTTAAAATATACATATAAATTTATTTTAAATGAGGTTTTAAACATATTTTTTTTCACGATTTAATAAAGTAATATCAAATGTATGAATCTGACATATATGTATGTAACAACTACATTTCATATTTTTGTTATAAGGGATATCCATTTATGCATGTATGTATAATTGTTTTAAACTTATTGTAGCAGCTCAGAAATATCAATTGCTATTTAGCATTGTCAACATTTTCAGTGTGAATTATTTGCCTTGCTTATTAATACCTCTCATGCCATTCGATTTGAAAGAACTGATAATATTTCAAGATTTAAGATTACAAGACAAGTTCCCATACCTTCCATATCTGCAAGTGGTCCTAAAAATAGAAGCCAGTTATTAGAAATAACTTTTCAAAGAGCTGTATCTATTTTATTTTGTAATATATACAATTACGTGAATGTAAGGGTACAACATTTAGCAAACAGGTTGTGCGATGTACACAAAAGCTGTGTAATATTAGGTATACCAAAGATTTTTTCCACAAATTATCATAGTTTAAACATTTTGTTAATGGACTCAGTGGAAAATTAGCCCTATTTAAATTTGAATATAACTCGTGGGATAAAACGTATATCAAACGTAATATGGGTGTAATAGAAGATTATGTAAGAATAATTTAAATATAAATATGCCTATAATTTTTCTAAACGTATACTAAGTGACGTTTAGAAATACCACATACTTATATATTAATGTGTGGATTAAGATTTATTTATATATTTTCACGTATTTGATTTTTTTCTACAGTAAAGTTGTTCAAGTTGGTTTACGCTACTTCTGCCAGAATAAGTTTTACCATAAAATTTGAGTTGTTATACGAAATTGACAATGTTTTAAAAATGAATTTTTTTCTTACGTATTAAATGTCGGTTCAGATGTTAAATACCACTCTTTAGCTTTGTCTCTCTGTAGACATATAAATTCATAAATAAATATATCGTTATCTACTGAAGTAGGTATAGTGTGAATGTTCAGGGGTTAGGTGTAAGAATAGCTGTAGCTAAACCTCCAGAAAAATAAAGACCAATAAAACAAAATATAAACTTTCACCACGGCTCCAATGACAAGGTACTTTATCTTGTTTTAAATTTGTTGTAAGAAGTTATCTCTATGAGTTATTAATAAATGAATGGATTAACAATAATTGAATGGCCACTACCTTACCCTTAATTCTTAATTAGTTCTACTTTTTTCAGTGATAGAAAAGTGAGTTTTAATTTATGTTCTTGTATACAATTTTAAAAGGAATAACTGCGTTAAAATTTAATGGATTCACTTTATCGAAAACATCTATAGTGATATAATTTTTTATAATACCGTGTATGAATTAAAAAAAAATTGTAGATACAAATAAAACGTTTACACACTATAATTAAGTTTCTTTTACATTTCCGATTTTTTATTATCTATGGATTAGCGAGTATTAAAGTAAGAGGTTATCAGTTTATAGCTTTTGGTTATCAAATGCGGAAGGTTAAATTTATGAATAATGCCAGTGATAACTTAACTTTGTCTGCCACTGTGCAAATAGATGAAAACAACTTTTAAGCATCTCCTTTTTTCTTTTCTGAAATAATAAATAACAACTTGTGAGACATGCCCTATACATACGAGGATAGGGTAGAATATTTTAACAAGATAGTTTCTTAAAGAGGGGTGAAGCACGAACATTGTAGAAGTTATAAAAACTGTGTAAGAACAAGTATTTTACACAGATTTTCTTAAACTTTTTGCATAGAGCTGTAAGTTTATTATATTATAATCACTTTTAAAACTGCTATATTACATAGAAAGTTTAATACTATACGAAAGCGACTGTATCTGTAACTTATCAGCAAACTTTGTCAAGCCTTTAATTGAGTTTTCATCGACCACATAAATTTACATCTTTATTATGTTTCCTTTGTATTATCTCTATAAATAATTGACAGGTGCAGACAAACAATTTTGTACCAACAAGTGTTTCTGTTATTCGAGAAGTTATTTTTGAAATGGTAAACCGGTTACTGATTTTATTCTACCACCTCAATAATAATAGTTTGTACAATTTTAATAAAATATGTAAAATATAAGTAATACATTTGGAATATAACTGTAATTTTAGGATGTAGCTTGATGTAATGTAGGATGATGTAATTTCAAGAAAATTACATATAAATATATATTATAAAGAGATTATATCTATACGAAATTTAATGTAATTATTGTGCCGTAATCTATAACTACTTTATTAATTAATTTAAGTACCTCTAGATATTCATGTTGCAAGTTTTAATAATATGGTTGCTTAATCTTTAATAATAATTGTTAATAGTTAAATGAATAGTGTTTTTACTATATTTTCCTTTATCGGTTGTTATATATTATAAAATAATATATAACTTTATTGAATATACAATAACGTAGTGAAAACTCAATTAGATTAGTCACGATAGTATTGCTATTTAGAAAAAGATACTTACATAATGTTTAAAAGCCTATGAAATATTTTATTTAAATCTTTATACAGCTTCTGTATTATACAAAGTCAATTTGTTGCCCAAAATAAATTTTTGGTTTTAATTGGCTATTAATGAATCGCTACTAATTATCTCCAGACAGTCTTCTTCAATCTAAAGAAAACAATGTTTTCCAAAAATCATTTTGGGCAATTCTATAATTATATCCTACATAAATATTTTACTATGTCTAATAGATAGTTTAAAAAAGTTATGTTGTAGAATTACATATTTATAGACAGATCGATATTTTGCATAAAAAATATTGAATATTGAATAACACATTTACTATTCATTTCATTGCTACATGAAAAATAAAAAACTCTCTTATCTTGCCGATAAACGGAACAGTCTACCTGAGCCTAGCCATAACAACAAGCCACGGTATGAGATAAGAGCCGTTTGTGATTTTTTATTTGCCAAATAGCGATAAAATAAACTATACAGTATCTTTTGTTGTCATGTAAAGCGGCACTCCTCTAATTTGTTTATATATGTCTTATGGTATTAATTTATACCTATGATACAGTATAAATAGTAAAATCTGGAGTAATAAAGCACAAACAAATAATACTAAGACATGATTGTCATCTGTTTGTGCTTATGTTTCTAAATAAATTAAGCGATTTATAGAGTTATCTCGTTTAAATACGTTTCCATAGAATAAAATTGACTAACACATACGAGAGCGAATAAAAAACAACAGTATATATAAATATACTGTTTATACTGGTAAAAATAATTTGGGATGATCTCTATCTCTTTATTAGATATTATTCATGATAAGATAATAAAAGCATAAAGATACATCCTTCTAAAAAATATTAGAACACTAGGGCCAGTAGATATCAAATCCTAACTGAGACAAGCACGTCGTTAGTGAAGATTTGAAACTATATTTCATTATATTCCTTTTGATATAATAATGACTGAATACAGCAAAGAATAAAAAAATATTACCAAATTAAATTATAAATTAAATAAAATAAATACATAAATAAATTATTATAAATGAAAATATTTTTCGTGAATGTAAATTCTAGACCAGTTCTTCATGAAATACTCGCAGTTGCACCGGTTAAACTTTCATGTAGCTATATGCAAAAATATTCTATAATATATGTCTTTTAACTCTATTTACTTGGCAAAACTCAGAACAATACATTCATAGATTCGGTCATTAATATAATCATAATAATAATAAATGGTGTGCTTTTCAAATATAGGTCTTCATATAGTACCTGCTGAGATATTTTTTAAATAATAATAAAAAAAAATCTAGATGTGATATTCTTTCATTTACAGAAGTCGGAATATTGATCTCATGGAGATAATGGTATTGACTGATTAAATATCATGTATCTTACTGACTGCATTAAATTATCACTATCATACTAACTGTAAGTATTAAAGTGTCTTCCTAGACATTTTTTT
This sequence comes from Rosalia funebris, assembly GCA_037954035.1. NCBI lineage: Eukaryota > Metazoa > Arthropoda > Insecta > Coleoptera > Cerambycidae > Rosalia > Rosalia funebris. The sequence continues at coordinate 2,940,420 of JAZFAV010000033.1, forward strand.
TGCGTATTGAAAACTTATAGGAAAAAAACTTATAGGATCATAATGATCCGCTTCAGTTACACCAGAGATTTATTGTATTCCTCTTGGCCATAAACGATTTTAAATTTAATAAACCTGTATATGCACAGTTTAATAGTAATCCTATCATCGTCAGCAGGATTTGTTGTTTTTTATTTGAACGCCGCTTTTTTCGATTGATTGCATTCGAATAAGAAATAATATATCTTGCTGACGAAGATATCATTGCTATCGAAATATAGATATAAAAATGTAAATGTGCGTTGACATATAGTTTGTTCTTCATGGAATACATGGGTTTGTTTGTAAATCCCATAGAAGTCTTGTGTAGTGGAAGTGCTTTTTAATGTTTTGTTCCTGAGTTAACTATCAGTTTTGCATGTATTGAGATTTTCTTTTTGGGTATTGAAAAATTGGGCCATAATTATATATTTAGGTTTTACAACACATTAATTATATTTTTCTTAATCACAAGCGTATTTTAATGTACCTTTATATGCATTTTTCCATAACAATGCAATCTTCTACAGTAGGGTATGTTGCTTTTTATTCGAATGTGATCTCAAATTTAGATTCGAATTCGATCATCGTAGAATAATAAAAAATAACATTCTACTGGCAAATATAACATTCCCGAAATATTCATAGTATATGGTAGTAGGTACGTCAATTTAAATACAGCTTATAGTCAAGGAGAAAGCAATAAACGAGTTTATTTGTGAAAGTGCTTTTTAGTATTTTATTGTATTTCAGTTAACTAATAACTATAAATTTTGTATTTACAAAGATTTGAGAAATATGAAAATTTTTTTTTGCTATTTGCTGATTTCATCCTATATGAATATCTGTTATATCACCTTTATACATATTAATAATTAAGTGTTGTATTTAACATCCTAAAGAAAAAGCATCGCTGATATTTTCGGCAGCCCAAGTGACTTTTGAATGAGGTTATTGCAGGCAGTAGATCTACTGCTATGTTCACGTTTTTCGTTTTTGCCTTGCTTTGCCCTCTTATATCGCCCCGATTGTGAAAGATAAAAAATGTCAATCGCTTAAGGGGTGGAACTTTCTTACTTTCCCAACCTATCAACATTGTAATGCTTTCAGAAGGGAAACGTGATTATGAAGATCTGTTATTAAAGCTTTCATTCGCAATTATTGTGAAAAATATATTTCACTATAATTATATGAATGGATATATTATACTATAATAGTACAATATATGAATAATACTGCCAAAACTATCAATAGCCAGTTTACAAAGTATTATACAAAACCAAAATATATGGGGCAAATTTGAGTTTGTGTGATTGTATTACCACATTTTTCTTATATATTGAAGACATTTATATTTAAATTCATATTAATATTATTGTTAATAAAACAACTTTTATTCTGCTTCAATGACTAACATTTAATATATTTCAATTTCATAGGCCTCGCTAAAAATTAATAATTTAAATAAACGCTATTTAATTCACTTTTCATCAGTAGCTACATATATTATTCAATTCTAAATAAACAAACATATGTTGCATGGATAAATATAATATAATTACGGTTATATTCTATACCATAATATTTGCCTAAAGGCCAATCAATTAAATTTGTTTGTATTACATAATGCCAATATTAATAATAATTCTGGGATTTTATAGCAGTGGATAAGAGCTAATTTAAGAATACATTAAAATATTATTAGACAAGAAAAGAGGATATAATGAACAAAAACTACTCGTCGTAGATTTGAAACTAGCGAAACCACCGTATTATTGTAGTTCAGAACAGAATATAAAAGATATTTATGCTGACTTAATATATAAATTACAGAAAGTATAAGAATTAGGAGTATTTACTATTCATGTATACACTAAATTTGCTACTGTTAAATGAACTTTTCATAGTAACAATAACAGTAAATACATTCTTGGGATCCGTCACAAGCAATACTTTCTTTTTAATTACTCTTAATTTAACAAACTAATTTAGAATTTTAATTTTCATTGAGATATTAAATTATCAACCAACAAGTGGCATAATAGACTGAATAAAGTTCTATCAGAAGGTTTTTAAAAAGTCATTGTCGTGAGTTAAATTATACATCCATTCAGGAGTGTGGAAACTACTACTATAGAGTTTACTGTACAGTCAAATTGAAAATATACTAAGGCCTTGTTGTTTAATGTTCAGTTAAAGCAACTTAACGAATGGTTAAACTAACTATGTGGATCTTAGTAATAAATAAAAGGTATATTTTAAGATGTGAACTTGAATTATTTGTGTAAACTATTGCTTAACTTCCAATTAAAAATTATTATTTATGTTTATATTATGATCATATATTAAGGCAAATGATGTGGTATCAATATATTCTATGTGTAAAGCATTTATTTTAATCTAAGTTACACTACGAGTATATAGATAAAACCTAATCCCTATGCGTGTAAATATAAATTTGCGATTAGGTAGGAATCGTTACAGTATGGCTTAATGTATGAGGCGTAGGATTTTAGACCCGATGATATAAAACTCCATTTATGTTGACTATAAACAACGAGTTTTATATACTATCATCTATTATATTATATTAACAATTCCCAATTATTTTGAGACATATATTATATTCTCTTTCCTTTCGGTTTAAAAATATATTCCGTGCTAAATTGCCACGTTATCAACTTGTCTAGGGTTGCTTTCTGGACAATATGTATGCCAGGACTAGTTTAAATATCTTCTTGAAGAAGTTAATTGCAGTGGACGAAGAAACAATAAGTGGTAGTAGTAGTGTTAATAACCGCAACAATTCCAATATTTTCGTAAAGAATATTGGTGTTAGTTTTTTTCGGGATAAATATTTCTTTATCTATGAAAAACTCATGAACTGACCTAATTTTGTACAGGATATATTTATTTTAAAGTACATAACAATATATCTGAATTTCTAGAGCAAATAGAAGAAAAAACATAAATCCGTCTTTTTAGAAAAATTTAATGGTAGAAAAAGGTTTTTATAAAACGTTTTACGACAAACATGAGATGTTTTTGCAACTTCAAAGAAATATGATAATTTACTGTCGAAACAAACAGTGTTACACCTTTTAACTAAAAAGTTTCAGATCGGTTTTTACTAGTTTCTTATGGCTTTATATTATAATTATTTATGGTGAATGGCTTATTTTTACATTATAATAATGTGCAATATGTATATTATAAAATTCTACATTATTGTATTTTTCTGACATTATTAGTGAAATTATTTTGACAAACTAATCTTACACTGTGTAAATTATAGTCATTTTATTCCCATGTAAAATATATCAAAGAAAGAGTATTCCTAAACTGACTATAATTATAAACTAATTACATTATTTCATGCTTTATCTTAATTGTAACTATATTATACGCTCGTTAATAATGAGTTGTGAAAACTCAAGAGAAAGACAGTTCTTAGAAGTTTTTTTCTACTTCAGTATTAGCGACGTTATAAATAGAAAAACCACGTAGGAAACGTTAGTAATTTTTCTGAATTTAAGGAGGTTACTCATTTGTCGACAAGTAAATTCAAAATTGTAAAAATAAATAAAATAATTTATTTTATTATTATTAAAAAGTCAAATAATAATAAAGTGATATAAAATGCATTAATCACTCCTTTGGTTAAGGAATATAATGATTGTCTACAAACTTGATTGTGACAAACCATTAAAGAATTTTGGTAAAGAGTCATATGAACATTAGTTTATAAAGATGTACCTTGCATTTTAAGTATTCGTACATTAAGAAGTCGCTAATAAGCTTTATATTTTAACATTGATTGCAATTCTCATTTTTATTTATATTCTTGTATTTGACATTTTTCTTGAAAGTATGAAATTGCTTTAATTACATATCGCTGGAAAAGAAAATAATAGTATTTGAATAGTTGTTAGCAAACTGAGTAAAGTAGAAACTGCAAAAGATAAATTATTCGTTCATGTTAAAATGAATAGAATTAATGAAGTAATTCTGTAAATATTCGTCGAGTGAGACTGCAATGGCGGAGAGCATTAATAAAGCTTATATCTTATTAGTGAGTAATATAAATCATTAAGTTATATATACTTTGGCAAATATTTTGATAAAAATAGATATTAAATGGTATTTGTTAAAAAGGTTAATTTGGTATTAAAAAAGATTGCGCTTCGAAAATATTATCTCATACTTAATTTAAATTTATATAATGTTTTTAGATATATCCAAAATATATTTAAAATCATCTGCAATTTGTTAAAACATGTTTTTCTAGCTTTGTAGATATTAGTTAAATTTTTAAATTAAGCAAAATTAATCGAAACTTTATTGTTTAAAGGACTATTATGTATTTTTTTGTCAATACTTATATACAGGAAAGTATACGTAAATTTATTAATCATCTAAGAAATTAGTTAGTTCATTTATGAATCCTAATTCTTTAAAAAATATGTTCATGTTTATATTGTTGATTATGTAATAGGTTGCAAAGAAATTGAGAATATAAAGAAAATTTTGTAACATTTCTCTTGAAAATAGACATGTTTGATTATTCGAAAAAACTATATCGACTTTATATCTGACTTTTCACATGCTAGCAAATCATGTTAAGAAATAAAGTTTTCTATATTTTTGACTAAACATCCATACCATTTCGAATAATGTGCTTTGTCACACCAACAGCGTATTTCAGTTTTATTTGTTTAATATCGTAGAAGTGGCATGCTGGCTGGTACGATACTGCCGTCAAGTATAATTCACTACACATTCCACTTTAATACAATTATATGTTTTTTCATCTATCTATATCATTATTTATCCTATTTTCTAGCGGATCATTATGTCCCATTTTGAGATGTAACTTTTAAATATTGACGACTATACTGTATTTTTTCCGATCTCGCATGTAGAGTTTCCTGACTTCAACTTAATATTTATACTTAATTGAGCGATGTAGCCATATTTTGTCTCACGAGAGACAAACATTCGTTTCACTTGAAAAATAAAATCTTACCAAAATTTCTTAATCCCACCGTTATCGATATCAATTTTTCTTATTTGTACATTTCAATATTATCAGTCATTCTTTTTTAAGCGATGTTCTTAAGATACTCAATACTACTGTACAAAATGCTGCACTTGTTTCACATAAATTGAGAAGTAGAACCTAATTTACATAGAAATTAACTAGGGTAAATAACACAATTTTGGAAGATACTATACAATAGATTAATTATTTTAGAATGTTGCTTTCGAGTTGTCAAATACTAACAACTATGTAGAATTACTATCTAATAATTATTTAAGATAACAGGAAGCCTTAAGAACACCGCAGGACACAAACAACATCGTCGTAACCGATAAGAAGACATCTGTACTCTGTATAGATAATCAAGCTGATAATATAATCGTCAACTAGTCAGTTTGTTATCACAATAGAGATATAAGTAATTTTGGCATTGGCCGTTGGAGCATTAGATGAAACTGCATCCCCTGAAATATGAATTGCCTCCCTCGATTACGTCAAAGCTTTTCGGGTGTAATCCCATCTTCCTTATGCTATTCTGATCCTAAAGTAAGAGCCTGCACAATCCTGGGATCAGCTTTGCTGCCTTCTCGGAATTCCTCGAGCGTTAGACGGTCGTCGTGATTCTTATCCATTTGATCGAATATTTTGTCTACTCGCTTTTGAGGTGTGTTTTCATCCTCGGAGGGCTGCTGCCCCTAAAGACATAAATTAAGTTTAATTGCCTGGAAATTTCAGTGTTTTTACTAAGATTTTACGGTAATTGGTTTGTTAGAGTGATTGCTTTAATTACTTTTTATGAGAGGATTGCAATAAACTTGGAGGGAAATTTCACTAAGGGTTTAGACGGTTCAGTTATTCATCAAAAAGGAATAACGTTCAACAGCTCCTGCACGTCCCTGTGGGATGATGTATAACGGGATCACTAGAAGTTATTATTCTTAATACGTTATGCTATTATAGGATATACGAAACGAAGGTGCTAATTATTATTGTTAGCGATAAGCGTCGCTATTATGAAATGAATTGGTTTTTATGAAGTGGTATTAATGTATGTATGTATGTAAGTAAAATAATATCATTAATAAAAGTCATTCACCAAAGTTATTCAAGTAGTGTATCTGATAGCCCAGGACATTTAAATTTAAATTTTTCACATATGTAGATTTTTCCAACCTAAAAGAAATGCATGATTTTTATACAAACAGGATAACAAAATACTACATAAAACTTATAACTTTCTGGAAAAATTTATAAAAATAAAAATAACAAAGCGTCTAGTAGATACATTAAATTAAATAGGTGTAAGTTGTATATATATATATATATATATATATATATATATATATATATATATATATATATAGGTTAAAGAGGAAGAAATTTCGAGAAATGATTATCGTATCGAAACACGAATTATACTTACATATAAAACAAATGCGAATAACATGTGATTTTCTGTAAGTATAATTCCGACTTAATGCAAACTTAATGACTTCAATATTCTGCATCATGAGACAAAGGGCGAAAACGCAATATTAATAAAAAATAATTAAACGGAAACAAATTCTCATCCTTTGTTAAATTTATTTTAGGATATATCTTTCCAAATATTGCGTACATATCTATTTACTAATCTAATGGGTTCTACCTTTATTACTTAATTATTGTTAATTAATTGATTACTTCAAAATTAAATAGATATCTACGAGATAATCCCAGACATTGGTGTTTTTGCTAATTAGATTCATTGCGATGATCAATGATTCTTTATTATATAAATTCTTATTTATATCCGAAGAAGTCACTGTGATGATTGATGATGAAGATATTTGGAGAAAAATAAAAATAAATTATGTTATGAACTTTCAACAAGTAATGGCCAATTCAATTTACATAGTACTTGTTGGTATTAACTACGTTGAATACATTAAATACAGGCTATGTGGGTATAAAATAGGTACTTCAGAAATTCATTAATTTTATTTTATAATAATGTTAATAACGTAGATTCTGTATTTGGTACAACATAATTAAATGATTTTCTGGACCGAAATAATTATAGGAGATGCTGAAAACATCGATGAGCAACATCTAACTATAAATTGCTTAGGCACTTTCCTATTGCAACATCACAATATTTTGTTTACTAATTAATTTTTTACCAATTGATTGACGATTCTCTAAGAAGTTTTAAATATCAGTTCTTAAATAATGTATATCGGTTTGGTGAATATAATAATTCAATTAAAATGTTTCACATACATTTAGATAGGCTATTGGTATTAAATAAATAAAAGAAACGCACATTAGAGTTTTTACGTTGACTTCGAAAAATATGAAAATATAAATTTTATTACGCCTCCAATATTTGCATCGGATATGTGCTTTTAGGGAAGCTTTGAAAATAGTACGAAAGGTATTAAAACCATAAAAGTAATATTGAACTGAAAAGGAACTAATATTTACCTAGAGAGAAGAGAATACTTCACTATTCGATTTTCCAAATGGACCACACACGTTGAAAGATGAGAACGGCTTCCCAGTATTGAAATGCACTACGTTTTAAAGTTAGTCCATGTTGATTTATGAAGGAGGCTTTTATGTGATACTATGCTAATTTAATCAATATATATTTCAATTGATATGGTCTATAAATAGTTTATATATGAGTATAACCATTTTCTTGCAATTGTGACGAAGAAAGTCTCATCCATTTTTAGATATTATACTTAAGTGTTACTCTGACATAATATTCAGAATTTTATAGTTTTAATTTACATAAAATGTGAATGAAGTGGAAATAAACATTCAAATTGATGATAATAATTTTTTACTCTGATTTGTTAGCTTAATCTTTGATGAATCAACTATGTATTTAAATAAAATATGTAGTAAAAAAAAAACATTAGAATATTAGAACTAAAGACAACATTGCAGTGGATGATGGTGGCATTGAAAAATAATGTAATAAGACATATTCGATACGTTTCACTGAAATAATTGATTAAAGTTAGCGTTAATTATATTTCTGGTAAATAGAGGTTGAAACTATTTTGAAATCAGACGACTGTAAAGTTAATACATTATTGCCTATATTTCAGGAGACGTATGTAAAATGTCTCAATACATTATTTCTCAAACAAAATCATCAGAAATAAATGTGTGTTGCGGTGTATGTGGTTGAGAGAAGGTTATTGTTATACCAGAAGTTTGGAGTTTGTGCACAATTTAATGATGGCAGTGTCAGTTTTCACGTTCTCCATAATACGTTTTCTATATTGATGGATTGAAATAAAGGGACCTATAGAGTGACTTACTAGATCACCAGACTTAATTCGTATTCGACATTATTTGTAGGAATGTTTGAAAAGTAATCTATACAATGGTGGGTCAAAATTTAGAAAAAATCAATGAGAGAATTGGATGAAATATATATCATTATAAGCAGTTGATTACAGTATTCAATGATAATTTTTTAATAATTGTTAAATTAAAATTATTTTCATTTAAAAAAAAAAATAATTGAAAATCTTATTGAGTTAGTATATTTATAATTTCTTAATGGATTAATAAATTTCTTGTTCAATGTAAACATGAAGTTATTGGCCTTTTGGAGAATACATTTTAATAAAACTTTAATTTTCTTGATGAATAAATAAAGATAATATATATATATATATATATATATATATATATATATATATATATATATATATATATATATATATATATATATATATATATAATATAATACAGGGTCCGTCAGGCAGGTATGGTCTTTTGAAAAGAATGACACAAGCTTATTTTTGAACTCATTTTAAAACTTATTGTCTTTATACAATAGTCGTGTATTGCCATTGAAGAATACATAAGACAAGTCAGCTGCGACAAATCATATCAGTTAGGTGGTGTCCATTTTTGTCGAGACATACTTGTAAATGGGTGGTAAAATCATCCATACTCCTTTCGAACATGGCACGAGAAATCAACTCGGCACATCAATTTCGCGCGTTATGGTTTCAGAAAGTGCTTCAAAATATCGCGGTTTGTCTATGTAAACTTTAGCTCTTAGGTAGCCCCATAAAAAGTAGTCACAAGGTGACAGGTCTGGTGACCGAGGAGGCCATTCCACATCCTCACGCAACGAAATCAGGTGCTCAGGGAAACGTTCCCTTAAAAAGGCCATTGTTATCCTGGACGTATGGCAAGTCGCTACATCTTGTTGGAACCAAACTGTGTTGAGGTTAATACGTTGTTTCATTAGTTATGGCACGAGATAATCACGCAACATGGCGAGATGGTGATGGATATTTAGATGCCCAATATCGAAAATTCTGTTTGTTAACTATTCCCGATAAACGAAAATGGGCCTCGTCACTCATGAACAAAACGATGTTGTCGGCCAACAACTCCAACATCCGTTCTTCGAACCTATATCGTCTCACAAAGTAACTTTTCTGTAATTTTTGGACAACCATAATTTGTGACTGTCCAAATGTGAATGAAAACGAAAGTCTAGGTGTAAAATTCTGCGAGCTGAACTGTCTGATATTGCAAGAGCGTGACAGTGACGTACCTCTGAACGAAGAAGCCTATTTTGCATCGCTTGTTGCACCCTTTCAATGTCTTCCGGAGTTCGTACAGGTCGATCTTCTCCCCATGTCCAAGTCCCAGGTCTCAAGAATCCTGTTGTTTGAAATTTGTTCACCCACTTCATAATGGTATCGCGTTTTGGAAAGTGACCATGCCAACTAACATTAAAATGGTTTCGAAATCGTCGCTGTGTGAGCACCACAGAACGACCAGTTTTAATAAAAGTGTTACAATAGTAGTAGTAAACACACTATATGCCACCACGGCTCCATGGCTACTGAAATGGCATCCGGCAACGAGTAGATATCAACCGTTCGATCCAGGCAGGCGCGCTTGAAAGTCGTCTTAAAAACACTATGTATAAGATACATACACTACAGCACTATGGCCATTTGCTTGTTCGCCTGCTTGTCAATAGAATATTTACATAGTTTTATTAGATCAGCATTGCAGAATATGGTGAATGCGCCAATGTAAATATATATTCTCTAAATTATTTAGAAATGACAGAAATTAAGATTTGACTTTTTTTATATTGAGACTTTTTCATATATCATGAATATTTCTTAATATATAATTACTGTATAAAATTACTATACTTAAATTGAATTCATTTTAAGTTGACAGTTTAAATGCATTTTCGGAAGAATAAGAATATCAGAAACAACTAAGAAAAAATAATAAGTTCTCGATATAAAAAAGTCAAATCTTAATTTTTGGCGCATTCACCACATTCTGCAATGCTGATCTAATAAAACTATATAAATATTCTGTATATCTGTACAAGACTAATAGATCATAACGGCGATATATGAAACAACTAGGAGAACAGGTGTTTTTGCGTAAATTAACAGTATATGACTTGTTTACCTACATAAGTATGTTATATGGATCTTCAATATAAAAAATGTTATGATAATACATTATTATATGACAAGGTAATATGAGATATGGTAATAAATATGTATTTGTCTAAAACGAGTTACGTAAAATAATGTTCATTAGAAAATAATAAAATAATATATCTAATTGTTTACTTACTACCATCTGGTATATGGCGTCCACTATATTGTACATCTCGTCTCGTGTTATAAAACCATCGTTGTCAACATCGTAAAGTCGAAATGCCCCTGTAATAAAATGTTTAGTAAGATATTGTAGGAATTATACCGTGAGCATGTATAGTTTGGAATACATTTTTTTCCTGAAACCTGTGTGTTATGTTGGTACAACAGTACTATCTGCTTAATCAATATAACCTGCATAACATATATTATAATATCACTATTATAAATCAAATATAATATCACTATTATAATATCAATAACAGCCGTGGACGTTATTTAATAATTACTTTAATTAAATTTATTCAAAATTTTTAAGCAAAGTGCAAATCTATAGAACACTATTTTGTATGAGAACAATTGTCAAAATTTTTGATTCCAGGAATTGAAACTTTTTTCACTTTATTGTTGATTGTACCATCCTCGGAAGAAATTTCTGAATCTAGTTCAATATCAGCATCTACTCGATCAACACTGGCTATTCTGTGTATTAGGAAGGCTGATTAAATATCCTTATTTTCTGTCTACATGTATTTTCTGAAGGCTGTAGATTATTTACCGGAATAAAAAGTTTCTTCGAAATTTTAACCTTCTTACTAACTGATTCTTCGACATTTCTTCAACTGTTTCCATTGTTCGACTGCTTTAATTGTTCTGCAACTGTTCCAGACTTTCAGCCTCTAAACTTCTTCAGTGTAAGCAGATCGCCACCATTTTCAATTAACAATGTAGCTGCTGGTCGCCTAGAGCTGTGACCCGTGCAATCTTGATAAATCTCTAACTTTAAAAATCTGTGATATTCTTAGCGAGTAATCGAGTAAATAGCGAGTGATTAGCGAGTGCGAATATCTGCGATATTCTTAGGAACGCCTCCAATTTTATGAACTCCTACCAGTTGTCTTGTGCATTTACCTTTTGTAATCTACACGTTATCATTATTATTCCTCGTAAATAAATACGTTGACATTATACACCCACTCGCCGTAGGGCGGCACATTTCTTATAGAGCGTACAGCTTTTAAAGTAAGTATGATCTTCCGCAATAATAAATTTCCGGTAAGTCTTATCTTTTGTGTCTTCCAACGTTAAGATTATCAATTTTCCAATATCTTCAATATGGTTTGTTTGCAACGTCAAATCTTGCCGTCAAGTTCAGACGTCAATTTCTTGGAGACGACAAGTATCAGAAATTCCAAACACTAAAATAACCTCCTCTAGCAAAAAGTAGTCGTCTGATGTTTCCAGAAAAAAATGCTTATTTGCTCTTGTTAGAATTTTTGCCATTTTTAGTTTATAACATTTAGAATAGCGTTTCAGGAACATAAAAAGTTTTCCATATCTGTAACTAGCGTAAACTTTGAGTAATAAGAAGTAAATGGAAGTGATGAATGTTAATCCAGAAATGTCATCATTCTTATGTAATTTCAAGCAGGTCTTTATCATGGAAATTTTTGTGAAATGGAAACGCCTCTGCTTTTGCACCATGTTACAAAATCCGATATTCTTTTTCATACCTGACACTAGTCCAAACTTGCAAAGGTAATAAATCCAAGTTTACAGCAGCCATCTTCGGGAATTTCACAAAATGGAATACTTTCACGCTATGTTATTTTAATAGTTTTATTTTTTGTTTGTAAACCACAGTTACTATATTAAGAAATTAATATTGGCTGATTAGTTTACTGAATTATATTTTAGATTTTTAAAATTTATCAGTTTTTGTAGGTATCACGAAAAATATTGAACAATATACAGCCGATACAAGCCGAATAAATATTGGTCTAATATTGTTATATACTATAACCATTCAGACATTTCTCGAAAAAATGGTTGGACCTAATAAATATTTTTTTTTAGATTAGCCCTTTACAGTAGATGATAAAACTAGTTCTAGGAAAAATAATTAATGTACTATTAATGAAATTTGGTATTTCATGTTGATAACTTCTGTTGAGCGCTTAACAGTCAACTTAATTACGAAATTTACAAAATTAACAAAAAAATTTGTAAATTTAGTATTCATGTGTGTAGCTTCAACATAATTCTTATCAAGACGTGAATTTTTATTAATAAAGTCGAATTTTTAACGTTAAAATGCCGCAGTTTATATTTTGTTTCTATCATTTGAAATAAAATATCTAAAAAATATCAAAGGGTGCCAGTCATATTTGTATAATTTTTATAATTTGAGATCCAGAATACGTAGTTCTACAAAAAATCGTTAATGTTTGTGATGGCCCACCTACTACATGATAACGGGAGCTCTGTTGGAATATTTATTAGTGAAAAGCTTGTAGACCTCCATTTGGATGCATATTCTATCTGTATATTCTTAGAATGCATAGAAATACTGATGATGGTATTTTTATGTGTTCTCTCTCACATAAACGTAAATTAACGTTTTTCTTTTTTGGTAAAGATTACAGGATCGTTGTGGATGCAAATGACCTGTGATACGACTTTTATATAAATTGTTAAATTCATTTTAAAAAAAAACTAACTTCACTATTAGGATGAGTTTATGCAGCTACCATGCAATGCTAATTTCGTTAGTTAAGTAAAACTAATAAATTTTAGCACTTATTGCAGTTCAGTGTAGATATGGGGCTCAAGTCCTGTAGTTTATTTAGTTCTATTAACTGATTCAATTCATCTGTATATTTACCTCATAATTGTTAACATGGTCAGTATTTTATATAGAATTTAAAAAAGAAATAAAATGTAGTGGTAACCCCTTAAATAAATCAACGTTGGCGTGAGAGATTCTTTCTAGGTTACCCTGTATACATGATAAAATTATTTTCAATAGGATAAAGTAAATCTCATTAATAGTGTCGAATATGTAATAATCATAATACAAATTTTGATTGAAGTAAATGTTCAAATTGATGACTATTCACATATATTTCACCTGTTTATAACACTTATTACTTTATTATGAATGTGAATATTAGAGTATAGAAGTTTGGACAAACAGAAATCAACTTCCTTCCCCTAAAGTTTCAGGTTGTGGTGGTAAAGGTTACACATAGAGATAATGACAAACATCAGGGAGAGGCGTCTAACTCCCCCCTTTGGGACTTGAACCAAATCATACAATGATACCCCAAAAACAATCAGTCCGGTAGCCTGAACCACAGAATAATATTGTCGCAGCCCCTTCCTCAGGAGAATGCGATAGATGACCCATCCATTTAGTGGCCGTGGAGCAACACGTTGCACTTTTATAGCTCCAAAAGTCGGATAACTGACTTGAGCGTCCATCGTATTCTAAGATATTAAAGTAAAACAATCAATAATATAATTGGTACAACAATAATTGCTTTAGTTCGTCAATATTCTTACATATTTTCTTACATGAATGGTTTTTAATGTATTCCCAAAAGAAGAACTGGAGAGGTTTTACACCAATGAAATATATTGATGGTCATTTGATTAATATGTTGTTTCATATCCTGTTATTTTCAAACTTAACATTTAAGAATTCTAAAACTACTCTGTTAGTGTAAGGTGGTGCACCTGTAAATTTATATAATATGCTCAAAGTCCGTTGTCTTGAGGTCCTAGTTTAAGCTTCAATCTGATGATTCAAAATTGTAGAATTTGCAGTCGCTAATTTAATTACATTTATAGGTTTAGTATCTCTAATATTCTGTCTTTAGTCTTGATTTATTGAAGGGAAACTGCTATACATTTGAATTCATTAACAGTCAATCCCTTTCACAGAGGTAATTGATATATATATATATATATATATATATATATATATATATATATATATATATATATATATATATATATATATATATATATATATATATATATATATATGTATATATATATATATATTTTTTTTTTAATAAATCTCTTAGATAAGCTGCTTTAACTTATACCATGAATTAATTTTAAACTATTAATTATGTATTTTATTTATTTCATTTGATTAATACATAAAAACTAATACATATGTTCCTATTAACATATGCATGACTATAATAATAATATTGGTATCAACTTTTAGAGAATGCAAAAGCTATAAACTAATAGAGTCGTACTTAGACTAATGGTCTGCCACTTTCAACATAGTTGCTCGTCAAGTTCGCAGAGTGCATTTGCTCGAACGAGTTGAATTCATGACAGGCCATTTACAGCTGATGTCCTTGAGAAATCTACACACGACTTTGGTTTAATAAATGAAAGACAATTTTGCGAACAATTTAGCATAATCAGAAAACTAAGTAAACAAGCAGTATTTTCCTGGTATATTATATTTTATACTTATTTTTCCAATTGAGTAATGAGTAATGTGAAATTAAGAATAATTTAGAATCTGGATGTTGACATGAAATTCATTTTTTATAGAACATAAATAATTAAGGGAACATTGATTCTTTCAACATATTTTTCTACATGTTCTGCACAATATGGAAACGTTTAACTTTTCCTTTTATCTGCTATAAAATTTAATAACACCAGTAGTACCATTGTTTATTTTTTATGTTAACTATTTTTTTAATGACTAACATGTATTCTTTCTTTAAGACGCTTAATATTTTCATATGGTTACGTTTTTTCCAAGATTTTTGCTTGGAACTGATGTATTATTGCACCATTGTTTTAGCTAATAAATTTACAGTTTTCTGTAACATATTATTGTTATAAGTTTCACTATACTTATCTTTAAGAAGGAGAATAATATGTTCAAACGAGAAATTTCTTCAAATGCGATTAGGTATAATAATATTGTGGTATTTCAATTTTGATATATTTAATATCAACACTTATTATATCAGCTTACCACATTATTAATAATATTCAATGAATATTATTAATAATGTTGTATGAGCGAAAATTATAATTAATTTATCTAGCCATTCAAATAAGCTGATCCGATAGGACTTGCACCTTGACGAAGTTCTAGTGCAAACTAGAGCGGGTGGGTCGGCTTGCGCGTTTTAATGATTTAAGGAGCCGTACCATAGGTTTAACCATAGTAGGAGGGTCCTTATTGAAAAACCAGACTAAGACAAGTCCCTGAAGGAGGGCAGCAGCTCTTTCAGTAGTCATAGTGGCAGAAACCGTGGGGGTTGGTATGGTGCTATGACACACACGACTGCGATGTGGAAGGCAAGAGGAAACCACCACATTATAATCCTCAGAACAGCTAGCAGAAAGCTTATCCTAAATTAATGATGGCGTCTCCTGGGGCAAAAAACTCCGGAGGTAAAATAGTCCTCCGTTCGGATCTCCGGGTGAGGACTGTTCCGGGAGACGTGATCGAGTGCAATAATAGTAAGAAGTGTAGGTAGCATTTCACGAGTCGGAGCGTGGAATGTCAGAAGCATGAGGCAGGCAGGGAAGCTAGAAAATCTGAAGATAGAAATGGATAGGTTAGGATTAGATATAGTAGGTATAAGTGAGATGCGCTGGCCGGAAGTAGGAGATTTTTGGAGCGGTGACTATAGGGTAATACACACAGGATCGGTAAATGGAAACGCGGGAGTAGGGATCGTTATGCGGAAGAACGCAGGACAGTGTGTAGATAGCTACCTACAATACAGCGAGAGAGTAATGATGGTTAGGTTAGATTCGAAGCCAGTGGAAACAGTAATAGTGCAAGTATACATGCCTACTTCTAGCCATAGTGAGGAAGAGTTAGAAGCCGTTTATTCGGACATAGAGCAGGTAATAGGATTTGTGAAGGGTCATGAAAATTTAATAATAGTAGGAGATTTTAACGCAGTCGTAGGTGAGGGGAAAGAAGGAGAATTTGTAGGTCCTTATGGATTAGGAAACAGAAACGAGAGAGGTAGCAGACTGATAGAATTCTGTGAGAAGCACAAGATGGTAGTCGCGAACACATTGTTCAAGAATCACGTTAGGAGGCGGTACACATGGAAAATGCCAGGAGGGATAGACAGGTATCAGATAGACTACATTCTGGTTAGGAAGAGATTTAGAAATCAAGTAAAAGACTGTAAGAGTTATCCAGGAGCAGATGTAGACAGCGACCACAACTTGGTAGTCATGAAAGATAGATTAAAGTTCAAAAATCTGAAAACCCGGAAGGATAAGAAACGTATAAATGTAGGCATATTGAGGGATCAGAATATGAAAGATAAGTTCCAGGCGAAAACAGATCAATTAATAAATAAAACGAGTAAGGACGAAATCAAGAACGCGGATACTGAGTGGGAGGGTATCAAGAATAGTCTAGCTTCCGCGGCTACGGACGTTTTAGGACACGATAAAAGGGAAGCTAGGAAGCCCTGGATAACGGACGAAATCTTAAACTTAATGCAAAAGAGACCAGGCTACAAAAAACAGACGAGACGAAGAAGGACTGAAAACTTATAGGTCAATAAAGTGGGCAATCATTAGAAAATGTAGAAAAGCGAAAGAACAATGGATAGAGGATAAATGCAAAGAAGTAGAAGATAAGTTGCAAGTAGGTAAGACCGATGAGGCTTACAAAATAACTAAGAGGAACTTCAGGGATATAGGAACAATAAGTAGAAACGTTAGGAGTCAATCGGGGGACATACTGATCGGAAGAGAGGAGAAAGCGGATAGATGGAAGCAGTACTTAGGAAATTTATACGAGGGTCAGGAATTAGGAGCGATATTAGAGGAAGAATCTAGCATCGATAGGGAAGATGTAGGAAAACCTATATTGAGAGAGGAATTTGAAATAGCACTAAGGGGGCTAAAGAATAATAGAGCGCCGGGTGTAGATAAAATACAGGCGGAAATTTTGAAATGTGCGGGACAGAAAGTAGTAAATAGGATGTTTGAACTGGTAAAATACATATATGAAACGGGCGAGATGCCGGAGGATTATAAGAGGAACATTATCGTTACTATACCGAAAAAGAGAGGAGCCGACAAATGCGAGAACTTTAGAACGATTAGCCTAACTTCCCATGCGTCAAAAATCTTAACTAGAATAGTGCAGAAGAGGATGGAAAATAGAGCGGAGGAAATACTAGGAGAAGACCAATTCGGGTTTAGGCGAAATAGGGGAACTCGCGAAGCTATTCTGGCGCTAAGAGTAATGTTAGAGAAAAAAATAGAAAAAGGAAAGAACGCTTATATAGGATTTGTAGATTTAGAAAAAGCTTTTGATAACGTAAGATGGGAAAAAATGTTCGAGATACTAAAGAGCGCGGGAATGAAGTATAGAGATAGGAGAGTAGTACACAATCTATACATAGAGCAAACTGCTGTTATAGAAGTAGAAGGGGAGGAAAGGGAAGTAGGTATTAGGAAAGGAGTAAGACAAGGATGTACGCTATCACCACTAATTTTTAATCTGTACATCGACGAGGCGATTAATGTGGTAAAAGATAGAGTGGATTTCGGGATTAAAGTACAGGGACAGAAACTAAAAATGCTGAGATTCGCGGATGATATAGCAGTATTAGCATCTAGTAAGGAGGAACTAGAATCAGCATTGAACGAAATGGAGGCAGTGTTGACAGAGGAATACGGAATGAGGGTGAATAAAAACAAAACTAAAGTGTTAGTGTGCAGAGGGCGCGAGAGCAGAGCAAAAACGAAAGTACAAATTAATAATGAAAGATTGGAGGAAGTTAAAGACTTTACTTATTTAGGAAGTAAAATAAATTGGGATGGAAGAAGCGATAAAGACATAAAACAAAGAATAGCGCAGGGTCGAGTAGCTTGTAACAAAAAGAAAGCACTTTTATGCTCGGGGGTAATAAACTTAGAAACAAGGAAGAGATTTTTGAAAACATATGTATGGAGCACGGCACTTTACGGCTGCGAAACCTGGACGGTAGGGGAAGCAAGTAGGAAGAAATTAGAAGCTTTCGAGATGTGGTGTTACCGAAGAATGATGAAAATACCATGGACTGATAGGGTTAGAAACGAAGAAGTATTGGAGAAAGTCGGCGAGAAAAGGAGTATGTGGAAAAACTTAAAGAAGAGAAGAGATAGAATGGTAGGCCACTTGCTGAGACATGGGGGAATAGTCCGCGATATTTTGGAGGCAGAAATAGGAGTGAAGAAAGGCAGAGGTAGGCCTAGATTAGACTACTGCTCGCAAATAGTAAGGGATGTAGGTTGTAGCACAATTAGCGAAATGCGTAGGTTAGCACAAGATAGGAGAAGCTGGAGGTTAGCGTTCAACCAGTCTTAGGACTGATGACCTAAGGATGATGATTCAAATAAGGATACACGAACAAAAATAAATTATATTTATCAACACAAGTTATTTCCATAGTTATTCATTTATTCTAATATTTTCAATTAACAATCACATTTCTTTGTAAAGAAAACCTACTATACTCTCAACTTACTCAACATCCATCTAATGTTGTGGGATGCGAATTGTTTTACTGGATATTGATAAAGTCGGGCATCCAGGTCTACTATTCAAAATCAAAAGGAATCTACTCAACAAGTACTTTAATTTTATCGAAGTCATATCTGAACCAAAGACAATTCTTATTAAAAGTTAATGGAGAAACTTTCAATTGTTTTCAAATCTACTCGGGTGTACTACAAGGAAGTAGACTTGGCCTTCTTCTGTATGTACTATATTATTTACCAACTTCAAGACAGATGTATATAGTAAGATGTACTAGTAGTGTATAGTAAGATTTACCAACTTCAACACAGATAACTACGGGAACATTCGCTGATGACACAGTCCTAATGTCTAGAAATATAGATCTTAACATCGCAATACACAACTTCCAATATCATCTAGGTAAACTTGAGGGGTGGTTGAAAAAATGGAAGATAAAAGTAAATGGGTCCATATCTTCTCATATAATATTTACCATTAGAAAAGAACTTTATTCTGAAATTCATCTCAACCAGGAAATCGCACTTCAAGTACTAACCCCTGTCACGTACCTTGGTCTTTACCTAGACAGTAAAGTTACCTGGAAGGAACACACATCTAAAAACAAAAAAAACAACAAACAAATTGACTTAAAAATAAAAGAAGGAACTGGTTGATTGTATGAAAGTCCAACTTATCAATGAAAATATACTACTTCTATATAAAACAATAATCAAACCCATTTGGATCGACAGAGTAGAACTCTGGGGCTATGTAGCTGAATCATACATTTCTATAATGCAAAGAGCAGAATCGAAAGTTCTTCGAACGATTACGCACCCTGGTGTGTTTCAAACCACACGTTACATACATACTTGAATATCCTTTATGTAATCGAAGTCATCAAATACCTAATTCATACTCAGCATCTAAAACTCGAAGCATACCATAATCCTATCTTAGAAACATTATTACATCCAGTAGAGAACCGAAGACTGCAGACGAATACTGGCTAGCAGACTTAAATAGAAACTGAGGTGACTTCTTTGGATTATCACCTCTTCAAGTCATTAGTGCAAGCACCTACTCCTTGTGCAAGTTAATACATTAGCTTAAAATTTGTATTGTATCTGATTACTAATAAACTTGGACATTAAAGTCTTAATATATCTCACTATTTCTTCATGACATTTTTAATGACTGAATCATTATTTTTTCTACATATTTCATAGATCATTACTGTATTTAGATGTATGTTGAAAGTTCGTTTGACATTCCATTTCTTTATATATATTTTTTAATATCGTTATTTAAATTAATTTCTCTATTGTTAATAATCTTATAACGTTCCCATATTCAAGTGCGGTTTTAACGACTTTTACAAATCGAAGCACCAATAAAACTATTGTAATCTATACAATAAAATTGCTGGTATTTTATCCAGAGCAGTAAATGAAAAATATAACATTTGTTTTTCTATGATAATAATATATTAAATATTATTTTCATAGATTTAATTTATTATTATTGTGCTTTTCTAGAGGAACGTTTAACGCTAACAATTTCTATATATAAAATAGTGTATTGTTTTTATAGGTATTGCTCATGGAAGATTTTGGAAGACGTCATCTAAGAAGATATAAAAATGAAGTAAGTAATAGACTTTTTTTCAAATTAGTAAATTTGGTGTATTTTTAAGATACATATTTATTCTTGTTGCCGTTAAATTAACTACAATAATCTGTCTGTGACTTCACTTCCGCGTAATAAGTAAATGAACCCGTTAAAAACGAAAACTCGAGTTTTTATCAATATCAGACTAATAATTTTATACAGTCTAATACGTTAGGCAGTTCGCCTTGCTCAAATTACAATTTATTACTGGCGCGAAGGTTCTAGTCACGCGATGTTAGATATAATTATTACACTTTAGCATTAGACAGCTGGTAATTTAGTAGAATCCAGTGAGTACAACATGTTAGGCTTTATAAATTAATATCCTATAGATATTATAGTTGATGACTGTATCAGTATATTGTTGGTGTCTTTATTAAGGGTTTTTTTTGGATAAAATGAGATAGATTGTCTTACCCTTATAGCAAGTTTGTATTTTTTAAAGTTCCTTCTTAAGTTTTTAATATTTATTTATATTTATTTTAGATTTAATCGCTATATTAAAGAAATAATATTATCAGCACGTATCGTTGAGACTTTTCACATTTTAACCCAATACATTAAATCGAGTTTAGCTGTACTCAAAAAGACAAATCCAAAGTGCTATATCCAAATCCGAAAGCACCATGTTTGGTAAACTTTTGAACCATTTGAAATTTTTTTTATTAAAACAAGTATTTTCAATTATAATACGGGATGCAATTGAATGTGAATAAAAATATGCAATACTATGTAGATCTATTTACTATATAAACTATAGATTTTATTAATAAGTTTATGAATCTTATCACGATTTTAAAAAGAAAAGTTATATATATATATATATATATATATATATATATATATATATATATATATATATATATATATATATATATATATATATATATATATATATAATTACTATTTATTTCATCGCTATTTGCCAAATAAAAAAATTTCTTATCTTGCCGATAAACGGAACAGTCTACCTGAGCCTAGCCATAATAACAAGCCACGGTATGTTTTGAGATTTTTTATTTGGCAAATAACGATGAAATAAACTATATATGCAGCAAACTACTCATGAAAGAACTCGATAATCGAATTGTTGTTGGCGAACGTTGTGCTAAAGTTTTATTTATCCATGTGATAGTCGAAGAACATGCATGATTTTATTGAAGCGGGTAGGTATACCAACTTCAGAAAAATTTACATAGAAAATCATTGTATCATTTGAAAACTGAGACACAAATAGTTTCATGGCACCAGAAAGACTATTATTTGGTCTAATTTTTATAGACAGAATTGTAAATGGAAAAATGATATCAAAATTTGGTAGTGTTTGATAAGATTCCATCATACCACTTGCACAAGCTTCATAACATAAATTATTTTTCCCTAAAATTAGAATACCACCTTTAGACTCATTTGTATTGCCATATTAAGAAATATAATTCTTTAAAGATTTTGAGCTCGCCGTGGATAATTTATGATAATATTATTAGATAAAATCAACTAATTGGTGAAAAACTGTTGTATTGCTGAAAAAATAAATTGGTGGATTTTCAGCAGTTGCAATAATTTTAGTAAGAGATCGTATACCTCTCCGTATATACTACTTGTTATCATTTATGTTATGGATTTATCATTATATTATATTTTAAATTTAAATGCCAACCTCCTTAAAAATGTGTTAGTAGTCATATTATAATATACGATAATAATCAGAAGTATACCAAATAATAAATACTATAAATAAATTTATAATGAAAAATTTACTAAAATATCATTTTTAGAAAATAATATTTTAATCAAAAATTTCATAGAATTAAGCACTATTTAAAACATCGTTCTCATATACAGGGCATTTCGAGTAAGTGTGGTACACTAAACTTAATCTACTCTCAAATGTAACATCCTATATGTTTTTACATATTCGCATTGAAAATTTAATTTGGAATATTACCATAGTGTAATTTTGAAATTATATTTAGACATAACCCAATATTTAAAACAAAAGTATTTAGTTTCCTGAGTTACATCAAAATTGTAAAAGAATTATTGAAAGGTAATTTACTGGACTCATTTTACAACTAGTCCTTATGGAACTGCAGAATTATAAACAAGGCATAATTTAACTAACAAATAATCAATACCTCAACTAATCTCAACTAAACCTTGAAAATGAACACCTTTCTACAGCTTGATAGTGCCTAAGCTTATTTGAAAAATGGTGTGTAACATTTTGGCTTGAATTCAAGTTTGTAGTACATATAAGTTGGTGAATATTCTTTGTATATCTGAATTTTTATATATCCTCAGAGGAAAAAGTTTATAGTGTTTAAGTTTGGCAATCTTGGTGGTCATTTAATGGCTTCTAGCCGCTCAATGCAAAAGTTCGAAAATACCTGGAGTCCATCGGTGAACATTAATTATATAAAATTGGCGGTATTCGTAGAACATAATTTTAGAAAAAATAGATTTCGGTTTGGAAATCCAGGTTGATTCTTATCGGGAAATAAATTTACAATATCAAGTCCAGTATGGACATGCAAATGATTTATGTAAATATCAGTTGGAAAATTTCTTTGTATGAAGCTACGAGTACACGGACAATTTGTTAGCTGACAATACTAGCGCACATATTGAGTCTCTGAATGTGTACGTTATGTATGATGTTCCATCATCCAATGAGGATTCTTTACCCTTTAATGGGGAATCCATTTAGCGAAAATGTAGCTTCGTTGGACAAAAAGCACATTGTTTGCGAAATTCTGTTTATCATTTGCCATATGGTTGTTACCTATTGTATTTTAATATTTCCCGTAAAATTTCTATTTCATATTTCGGACACCCTATATGTTGGGTTATACACACAGTGTCCCAGGTTTATATAGCGGGTTCGTGGCATGTTATAAATCACATATGTTAAGATAGACCTGTGGAATTATAGTATCTTTCTCGAGATACAGGGTGTATAATTTAAAACTGTAATTGAAAAATTTAATTAATAATATTTTAAATTTTAAAAAGAATGTAATAAGACAATTAAAATATGCTTTCCTAAACTATAGAAAATAATTAGTACAGAGTGAGTCAACTAGTTAGATAATTAGATTATTGTAGTTAATTTTTAGATAGTTAATTATTAACTATAAAATTGTTTTAGTGGGACATATTTTAAAATTATAGAACTCTATAACTAATAATGTAATAATGTCCTTTATTATTCCACAAAATTTCATTTTTCTGTTTATGCCGTCTTCGCTTGATTTGTGATTGAAGATTATCTTGAAGAATTTGAGGTTTCAATAGAATTGTAGAGAACCAACTTATGTAATTGTCCAAGGCAAGTAACATCGTTGATACAATTGGATTTTTATAACTATGAGTAGTATATTTAGGGCTGATCTTGATTTCTCATTGATTTAGGAGGTCTTGGTGAAACATCTTTTATGTTCTGTGTGTCGTCCGTTTTAAGTTTGTGACCAACCATATAACGTTAAATTAGGCAATAAGATTTCTGCATTTATAATTCTCATTATGTAAGTATTTATAATAAGATTTCTGCATGAACAGTATTACATAATTGACAAAATAATTCTTGTGAACGTTATTGATTTCTGTATTCAACCATTATTATTAATATTTAAATTTCTTCCATTCCAGTTAACTTCTTTAAAAAATACTAAACAAAAATTGTCAATATTGAAAACTAATAATTTTGTTATCCTGTGTAAGATAAAAGTGTTTTTTTATATAAAGTTGAGGCCTTTTTATTTATTTCTTGTATTTCAAGAGGGATTAGTTAATCATAGAATGCATACAGTAAGTTAGCATTCGATATTTCTTTTGTTGTGCTTAAAGAAATTAAATGTTAAATATTATTCGATAAAAGGTAAATTAATTAACAGCTCCAAATGTTACGCTCATTCTAATCTTGTACACAGTTTGCAATGTTCGAAATTTTTTCCACATTTTGATGACCTCCATTTGCGAATAAGAGTAGAGGTGTTAAATATCCGTAGTCCTATATAAAACCTAATGTAGATTATCAAGATTGTTTTATTTCAAGTGAATATTTCTTTTCCTGAAAAAAAAAATTTCGGCATCTTGATTGATTTTTACTTTTCCGCACTCTACTATACGCGGAAAAGTATCGTGTAAAGAAAAAGTGAAAAAAAAAGTTTTTGGGTTTATTCGTTTTTCGGCCTAAAAACAAAAAAAAAATTATATTTAGCACGATAACTCAACTATTGATTTTGAGGTGGATAGAACATACTCTACCATGTACATGGGTCATGAGAAAGTACAATGGTGGACTATCTGAGAATTTTTTTTTTGTTAACACGATCGCTCAATTAAATCGTGTCACTATATACTGAAATGTGTTATCATTAAATCATTCACTTTCGGTGTCGCTAAGATGATTTTGATCCTTCAACACAGTTTTGTTGGAGCTTCTTTGTTTTTGTTTTTTAACTTTATCACTTTAAGAAATAGAGGCTTAAATTATAATGCTTTAGTTAAAATTGTACATACAATACAAATTTCTGATATTACCGTTTTTAATAATAAAAGATACAAAATGTTTTCATCAGGCTCTTGTTAAAATAACATTATTCTATTATCTCGTTTTAAAATGATTAAATGGAAGTAAAATTGTTATATAATCTATAAAATATTTGTCTAAAGTATAGACTCCTATGCCTATTTTCCACCAAAATAGTTATGGATATAAAAATCTTTATTTATAATGTTAAGGTGTAAATTCCGTATCACTTCTAAAGTATTACTTTTTCAAACGCAAAATGATGGAAAAAGCATAACAGAAAAACCATAATACAACATAATAAGTGTTTATGTATCAAATATGGTACATATAAATATGGTTATATATAAGCCTTTATTATTTTTAATAATGTCACATACACATAAGGAGGAACTGTTTCAGTTACATCGCATTGTTGGAACTGTCAAATCTGTCATCTTCGAATATTATTTTTCGCTTTAACTCAGGGATTTTTTTGCTTATAGCTACAAATAATGAACCATATTATGGATATACTGTGCTGTAATTTAATAAGATATTATTACGGCTTTAGCATGGATATTAAAGGATCATATCTCAATCTCAAGACTTTCACGAAATAGAGTTTTTCTTCCGTTTTCCTGATTTTAAGGGGATATCTCAGTCAATATGCCGTAAAGTTTTCCGAATAAAATTTTCAACTTGTCTTATTTTCATGTTTTGCGGATTCATTTCTTGACAGCAAAATAAAGAAAAATCTACTCAAGAGAGTCCATTACATATAATAACTTTTAAAGAAGAATTATATTTGGTGTATCGAATTCCTACTAAAAAATGATTTTTAAATTATATCTGACAACAATAATTGTTATTATTCAAGATATATCAAATCATATGGCCATTTCACCGAGTGAATTCCAATGACGAATTCGTCAGTGGAATTAATGTACCTTATGTCGTTTAACTACCAAGGAAGGAAGAAGAGGTGATATGTTAATAGTAGATAAATATTTTACTACTTCAGTAGACGTACATTAATTTTTTGTAGTGTATCTGTAACATGGTATAGTAAGTGAGTGACTAATTTAGTAAAGTATAATGTAGTACCTATATTTAATTTCTGTAAAAGATAAGTTCAAGGGACGTTATATATGACATTATAAATTAGATAGAGTTATCTAATTACTAATATCCATTCTTAATCAGCTGCGTGAACCAGTTATTCTTGTAGATGGTATGAGAATTATTATTTATCAACATTCAGTTACTTCAAATTGGTACATCATACAAGTTTATTGAGAAATATTGGACCAAATATCCTAAAATGTCAAAAAAAAAACAACAACAATAGAGTTATAATTCATATAATAACATTGTGGGAGAATTATTAGTGATCTACAAATCGAAGTTTACTTCTTATAGGTTTTCTAATAGATTGAATTAGTGTTGCTTTTTCACTCTCATATAATATACTCAATATGCCATATATATTTGTAAGATAATATACCTAATGCATTAAGAGTCTTTTAATAACTATTTTTATAGTCTAAAGTTTTTAAAATGCAATTATACCGGCGGCACACGGCGTCAGTAGTTGAAGTTAAAGGGGCGCGGCGCAGCCATCCTAAATAAATTGTCCCTAAAGGGAAATTTTATTTTCCACTTTCCGAATATCTACAGATGTCTCACAAACTTAGTTTCAAAGAACTTCAAACATCTTTGGAGCTATACAACTTTAAACAATAACATGCTCCAATTCTTCTGGCAGCATGTTCGTTCAAGAATGTTTTCATTTTAGGATAATATCTTTTGCCGTAAATAATATATGTACGGTTAAGCTTCGAATAATTTCATTTAGTATTGAAGTTGTTTTACTTTATTCTTATCACCGCTTTATTGCAAAATAATAAAAGAAATTTACTTCAAAAGAAGTATAATTGGCTGTTTATTTCACTGCCTTAAAACCTATCTCTTGGATCGCAAATAAAACATTGTAATGGAAGGATATATGCTTGTTAAAAGTAGACTTAAGTATATATCTACCATGTGAGCTCCCACTTATCAAGTGCACTGTGAAAATATCGAGAGTGTACAAAGAAAGTACTTGAAGTATATTAGATTTCGAATGGATGGGGTATACCTTACATATGAACAACAAAATTTATTAGATTCAGTTAACGTCATATCTTTAGAGAAAAGTAATGCACTCCATTATATTTATTTATAATTAGTTAGTTATTGTTTTGATAGCCCCTCAATATTGGAACTGATCAAGTTAAATGTACACAGAACCACATCGTGATTTCCAAACACATTTTATTTCCAAGTGCAACGTAGCAATTTATTTCAATCGTTCCTAATCTATCAAATATGTGCAAACTGGTAACTAGTGCAAGATCAAATAGATAATTTTTTCTATACCCTTGTGAATATTAAAATTCATTTTAAAACACTTGTTTAATGTAGAAAAAATACCTATTTATTTTATTTGAATTGTATTGCATTTTATGCAATTTGTATTGTATTTCTATTGTGTTCCTACCCTGTAATTGTAAATGTCTAATTTCTGTTGGGTGGCTGTATTCTAAATAAATAAATAAATAAGTAAATAGATTTTATATCGTGGTCGATAAAAATCAATTTTTAAAAACAATTTATTTTTGAAATACACAATTGAACGTTTTGTTATAAAGGATTTAAAATTACAATAATATTAAGTGAGTACCGGAGGTTTGAAATGAGTTATGCTAGTTTGCCGGATACTATGCCGGTCTGCCGGATACTAACTTCTGGTCGCACGCTTTCGCCTATATAAACTGTCATGTGCTGACTCTGCATGGGAATGGCTTTAGCCATGAGTATTCTTAGAAGTTAGGCGTGAGTTGCTGACCATAAGCAAGTCTTTGTTTTTGAGAATGAGATAAGTCACGAATAGTATCAAGTAACTATGAGAAACAACTGATAAGAAAAAGCAAAGATTGTGTTACTTGAGATATGATACAATGTAAATGGTACCTAACTGAAATTATTCTAAGTATTCTAAGTCTAAAATGTATACAATTAAATATCTTATATAACAACTCCCCCCTTATAGAAAAGTTAGTGGTATACAGCAACTTTTGGATAAGCAGAAAGTTCCAAAAATATGAAAGTTGCTATTAAGTGCAACATAAATGCAATAAGCAATATAATAATATAAGGTAAAATTGTAATAAAATCAAGTGAACAAAATAAAATAATAATAATCACATAAGTCCAGTTCACTTGAACACTAGTCACAAAATATAAAATGTTAAAGTTCCAAAATCACTATAAAGTCTCAATTTAGTTCAATATCTTCTGGGGAACTGTCTGTTGGTCTGATAGCGGGCCTTCTTCTTGAAATAAAGTTGGTGAGTCGTCCAACGGGTTTTGATTGTCCAGGAGGCGGTGGAGGTAAATTTGACGTTAGGGAAATAGCAAGTCTTCTTCTTCTTCTGCATTTGCATGTGAAGTATAGGATGACGAGAAGAATTATGGCAGTAATTATGAAATAGGCAAACCAAGAAATATATTTCGTGACAAAAGGTTCGTTGATTAAATCATTAAGGGTTTTGAAATATTCATCTAATTTGTGCTTTGCAACTTTGAGGTCTTCAACGTTGAGATTGTTTAATTTTAAAGGCTTTAATTTTGGAATTTGCAGATCGTTAGGAATGTTGTCACAACAGTTGTAAGGGATGAGAATAGGGTGAGAATCATCATGAGTTACAGTAGTGTCTCTAGAGTTTGCTTGGACTTTGGTAACACCAACAAAAGCACTACAATAAGGTTGTAACTTGAGAATAGAATTTTTGAAAATGACTTCAGTTTTAGAATTTCGGTTTTGACATGAGATGGTTATTTGAAGGGGTTCAGAATTGATTATAAGCCAAGTGTTGTCTTCTAGATTGTGAAATTTGTATCCTTCTGCAAATATTAAAGATGTCTGGCAATTTTCCGGAAGGATCTTGGTGTTCTTCAGAATTTTGGCTTCGCAGATGGCGTTGTCATCAATGGGGTAGGCGAACAAATTTGAACACAGTTTTTGTCCAAAGACGAGTGGTTTGCATCCGTCGAGATTTGACATAGGAATGTACATTATAGAATCGTCGTCTCGCGCAACATATTTTTGATTGGTTGACAAAACATGATATAAACCAGTCCTATTATTGAGGATAGGCATTGGGAATAATTGGAATAAGGAAAATCTTTGTTGATCAATAAGAGGAATTTTTAGAACAAATATTAAATCTGAATCGGTTTGAAATGCTGATAGTTCTATGATATCTAGATATCTACCAACATCAGATAATTTTATTGAAAGTGGTAAATTATTTTGATGCAAGTTTTGAGATATCTCCTGTAATGCGGATATCAGATCTCTAGGATTTATAATAGAAGTATGAATGATTTTTAGACGCGCGAATGTAATTGAATTTAATATGTCATTTAATTGATCCTCAATGTACAAGTAGCTTTCCATTAATATTTCGCATTTTTCTAGGAATCTTAATTTTACTTCGAAAATTTTGAGTTTCTCTTTAGTTCTGTAAATTGTGTCAGATATTAATTTAATGTCTCTGTTAAATGTTTCTTCGTCTAGTTGTAATTTTTGAATAGTTGTGTTGAAATTCTTTATTACCGATTTTGTTACGGATATTTGATTTTTTAATAAATTTTCAATTTGATGTTCGTCTGTAATTAATTTGTTAATACCGTTTATGTAATATTCGCCATCTTCTGCGTCTAGATTGCCTGTGATTGCTTTAAATACAGAACCAATAGGATTTGAAATACCGCGTTTATAGCGTTTTGTATCATAATTAATTTCATTTAATTTTTCTTTAATATTACCAGAAATTTGTGTTAATAAACTGATGTGGATCTTTACTTCGCCTCGAAATAAATTCATGTTTTCAAAAATAGGGCTGACGGCATGTATTAAATTTTCAAGAATATGTTCATTATGTTGATAAGCTAATCTTAGAGCTGAAATGTTCTTGTGAACAAGGAGAGTCCAATGCTTGTTTGTCACATAAATATGGCTTTCATGGTGATAATAGACTCCGATTGTATTTTTTATGGGTGTTATTGAGTATTGGGATGCTGCTGTCCCTATCAGTAGGAGAAACCTGTAATTAAATTTAATTTTCAAAATAGGGTTTCATTCGGTCAAAATTTACTTTAGTTGTTTGATTCGTTTGAGAGTTTAATAGGATTGCAGAATTTTTAAGTATTTCTTGAATTTCGAAGGGACCGTTAAATTTATTGCTAAGTTTATTTTTGATCTGTGACTCTTTCACGTAGACCTTGTCTCCGACTTTAAATTCGTATTGATTTTCGGGGACATTTTTGTCAAACCTGGTTTTTTATTTCTGCTTAGACAGTATGGTTTTTTCACGAGCAATTTTGTAGTAGTGAGAAATTCTGTTATTGAGGTCTCTGATGTATTTTGAAATTAACTGGTTTTCATTATATAATTTTTCTGGAGGTCGGCTGGAAGTATGACCGAAAATTAATTCGTATGGGGAGAATCCATGGGTTTTGTTGACGGAATTGTTGTAGCATATTACAGCATATGGGAGTACTGTTAGAGGGTGTTCGTGAGGGTTTTCCGTTTTTACTAGAGAACTACTTAAATTTTTTCTCAAAATTTTTGTTCTTTGACATGTCTCGCAATTTTGAATGTATTTTTCGACATCTTTTAGTAAACCGGGCCAATTATATTTTTCTTTGATTCGTCTAATGGTTTCATTGATTCCTCGATGAAGGTTAGATTTTCCTGAATTATGTTGATCAATTATAATTGGTATTTGGTCATCGTCAGGTCGTTTGACTAAATTTTGACAAATAGTAAGTTTTATGTCTTTACCTGAATAAATATAGGAAAACATTTCTAAAGTTGGTAGGTCTAAATTATTTTCAATATAATAATTTTTTGTTTCTTCAAAATTGTCTTGTCCTCTGAATAATGTGATAAAAAGCGTTTCTATTATACTATCAGGTTCAAATGGTAAAAGAATTATATAGTATTTACGATTTTTAACGGATTTACTAGAGACTATGTTAATTTTGTTATTCATAAAATCGGGTTGCTCTTCGAGTATATCCTCGATAATTTTATAGTGTAAATCTGCTAATTTATCTTTTCGAAAGAATGTAACAATATCTTTTATGTTTTTTATCTAATAACTGATTATTAGTAAATTGGATTTTGTTGTAATCTATTAGGGATTGAGTTTTATACAAGTTTACGAAATTTTGGAGTTCTTCTACAATTGTCTCAGGGGATTCGTCAGTACTGATAGATTCGTTATCGTCATTGTCAGAATTTGAATTTAAAACTTTTGTTTGTAATTTTGCACAATTTCTGAAATAATTAATTTTTATTCGCGATAGTGCGTCCGCGTTTTTATTTATCTTACCTGGTTTATACTCAATTTCATAGGAGTATTCCTCTAATTTTAAACGCCAGCGCGCAAGGCGGCTGCCTGGATCTTTAATCGAAAAAAGCCATGTAAGAGGTCTATGGTCTGTGACGAGATTAAATTTTCTGCCAAAGAGGTACGGTCTAAAGTGTTTTACACTCCAAACAATAGCTAATAATTCACGATAAATGGTGCTGTATTTAGTTTCTGCTTGACATAATGTCCTTGAAGCATATGCAATGGGGAGGTCTTTACCGATAGGACCTTGAGATAAAACTGCGCCAATTGCGAATGCACTAGCATCCGTTGTCAGTACAAATGGCTCATCGAAATTTGGATAATTTAGTATAGGGGTAGTGGTTAAAGCTTCTTTCAATTGTTCGAATGCAAAATACAGTCACTGTCAAAAAAGAATGGAACATCTTTTTGAAGTAATTTTGTCATTGGTTTGGATAATTTTGCAAAATTTGGAATAAATCGGCGGTAATAACCTGCGAGTCCGAGAAACGATTTAATTTCTTTTTGATTTTTAGGTTGCGGAAAGTTTGCAACACAATTAATTTTGTCGGGGTTTGGTTTTACACCGTCAGGGGTTATTATGTGTCCAAGATATGCGACTTCTTTCCAGAGAAATTCGCATTTGTCAGGTTGAATTTTGAGGTTCGCGTTTCGTAGTCTCTTAAATACGTCTGTAAGTCTTGACATGTGTTCCTGAATAGTGGGTGAATAAATGATAATGTCGTCCATATAGACAAGACATCGCTCATTTTGAATTCCTAATAATATATTGTCCATAACACGTTGAAATGTGCTAGGGGCGTTTCGTAATCCAAAGGGCATTCTAACAAATTCATAGTGACCATTATCGACAGAAAAAGCAGTTTTGGAAATATCTTCGGGATTAATTTCTATCTGGTGAAATCCAGAGGCGAGATCTAAAGTCGTAAAATATTCGCACTTACCGAGTTGATCTAATATATCCGAAATATTGGGCAAAGGGTATTTATCACCTACTGTGGCTTCATTTAGTTTACGGTAATCCACCACAACACGCCATTTTTGTATACCAGAGGCGTCCATTTTTTTTGGGACAACCCAAACAGGGGAGGACCATGGCGAAACTGATGGCCTAATTATACCTTGATTCAACATTTTAGATACTTGATTTTTTACTTCATCCTTGTGGATGTACGGGTATCTATAAGATTTGGTGAAAATGGGTTTCGAATTTCCGGTATCAATTGAATGTTTATCAAATGCTAAAAAATTTTGAATAGGTTCTATTTCAAATTTAGAGAAGTCAATAGTTTTTGCTATAGCGTTAGCATTGATAACTGTTGTTAAAAATTCACCTTGGTTATTAATTTTCACAAGGGCATTCGGTATACGAACTTTTTCTATTTCTTGATTACATATTATTGCGTCAGTATTAAAAAGATTACATTTAAATTTGAAAATTTGTTCAGTTCGAGGACCTATACAAATTTTATTTTGAATTTTGGAAGGTTTTTGGATTACTTTTGGAGATGTCTGATTATAATTTGGAAAATTTAAATTTTTGTTTTCAACTGTAGTCAGTTTTTGATCGAATTTACAAATTTTTGGAAGAGGATGAGTCACTTCTTTAGTCTGATTTGGAATGGAGGGCGGCAGATCAAAATCTTGAGAAGGGTCTTCGACCTTAAATAGAGGTACTGTTTTAAAGTTCGTTACGAGTTGTCTATTATTAAAATCAATTACACAATTATAATGCTCTAGGAAGTCAGAGCCTAGTAAACCATCGAAACTAATTTCGAGATTGTAGATATATACTTTGTGTGGATCGTTGTCAGCGAATGGAATTAATGTTGATTCAGTAATTAGAAGTTTTTGATCGGTTATACCCTGTATAACAACGTTTTCAGGGGACCTTCTTTTATAATTTAGACATGTTTTTGGCTTAAAAATTGAAATACCTGCTCCTGTATCTATTAATATTTTAGTTAGTGTTAGTTATGTCCTTTATATAATATAGGTTGTGAGGATTTACGGTGAGTAAAGGCCTATTTACATGAATTTCTGTTCTTGGCTGTCTTGATTTTGATTTAAGTTCATCGTTTGAAATTGAGCTTGAATTTGTTCTAAGGCGGTTGATTGATTCGGCGGGTCTTCGTAAGACTGGGGGTCTAATTGAAAATTTTGGGTATTTGAATTTTCAGGATATTGAGTAGTATCGAAATTTTGAGTATTATCGTTAAAAGTAGTGTCGTATGAGTCTTGATTTTGAGCAGTATAATTGTATTCGTAATTATCAATTTGATAATTGGGCTGAAAATATTGAGTTGAATTTGAATAATCAGGACTATTCGTCATTCCGTATTGTTCATTTTCGTACAAATGAGCAGTATCATTTGTGTAATATGTTTCATAGTACGGATGAGCAGTATCATCCACAGTTTCATTTAAATGATGCGTACGTTGTTGATTAAAATTTGGGTTTGATCTTATCACGGAGGGTCTCTGAAAATTTGGGTTTTGTCTAAAAATTGGCGGTCTATTTTGCATAAATTTGTTTTGTTGAAAATTATTATTTGGCTGATTTGGCCTAGGTTGATTTTGGGTAAATGTAGGTCTTGGAAAAGTTTGTTGACCTGGTTGATGAAAATTTGGCCTAAAAGTGTTGTTAGAAAAATTCGTAGAATTATTTTTATTAAATTGGTGGGTAGTTTGTCTAGTGCGACATTCGTTTATAGTGTGTCCGTTTCATTTGCAGTACGAGCAGACTTTTTGTACACTAATTTGAGGTTTCTTAATTTGAGATGTATTTACTGAACGAGAAAATTTTTGGTTTTCAAAATACGAAAGCTGTAGCTCTCTTTTAATTCTGAATATTGCTTCTAGCATATTACAAGGATTGCCAGCACGAATTATTGAGCCAAGTTTAGGATCTAGCCCTGTTAAAAGAGTATTTAATGTTATCGTCTCTATTAAAGTAGATTGTGCTAATTTTTGCTCTGGTGTCAATGGTTGTTTCTGAACACAAGCGTGCATTTTCGCATTATGTGACTGAAGTCTCAAAATAAAATTTAAAGCGGATTCGTTTTGATTTTGTGAAATGCGGTGAAGGTCTTGAATGAGGGATGTGAGATCCCTAGAATCTCCGAAATGAGTTTCTAATAAAATTTTTATCTCGTCCCATGTTGCAGGGTTGCGAGAATTAATTAATTCAGCAGCTTTACCTTTAAGCTTATTTTTGACATGGAGGGTCAATAATGTTTTTTGGTTGCCTACAGCCATTTGGAAGGCACAACGAACAGCGTTTAAAAATGTTTGTAAGAAGATCTGATTTCCATCATATTCGGGTACAATAGAAAATACTTCTGAAAGCTTATAAGCTTCTACCTGTTCTTCAATTTGATTATTTACGTTGGCAGTTGCCATTTTTAATAAATTTGTTAGAAAAATTTAAATAAAATAATAAAAAATAGGTTTATATATTTTTTTCACGTTAAATGTAAAATTAGGGAGTAAAGTGAATATAGGAGCAATAGCGACTGGACTATACCACTTTATTTTTAGATGTAGATAAAATGTAAGTAATGCGAGTAAGAACAGTATAATCGTATAATGTAATATACACTTTGAGAAGTTTGAGATAAGGCGTGACAATTCTATATGAATGCACTTACTAAATCAAATTCATCCGGACGCTGGCCTGGATATCGCAGTTAATGAGGCAATTTCCGTGTTTTAACTAGGTCACCTGGGAACAGCTGATTTTTCCGGGCTTCAAGAGGTTCGGACTAGTTAGGCGATTCCGTGTTCTGGAGTGATTTCCTTCTTGGGGTTTTCTTGCGTTTTTCGTAAAAATTGTTTTCTTTCTTGAGGTTCTTTGTAGTCACTTGGGAATTGGAATTCCACGACGATAGTGAGAAAAGTCCGTGTTCTAACGACGTGTGAAAATCCTACCGACTGCGCCAGATTTTTATGTCGTGGTCGATAAAAATCAATTTTTGAAAACAATTTATTTTTGAAATACACAATTGAACGTTTTGTTATAAGGGATTTAAAATTACAATAATATTAAGTGACTACCGGAGGTTTGAAATGAGTTATGCTAGTTTGCCGGATACTATGCCGGTCTGCCGGATACTAACTTCTGGTCGCACGCTTTCGCCTATATAAACTGTCATGTGCTGACTCTGCATGGGAATGGCTTTAGCCATGAGTATTCTTAGAAGTTAGGCGTGAGTTGCTGACCATAAGCAAGTCTTTGTTTTTGAGAATGAGATAAGTCACGAATAGTATCAAGTAACTATGAGAATCAACTGATAAGAAAAAGCAAAGATTGTGTTACTTGAGATATGATACAATGTAAATGGTACCTAACTGAAATTATTCTAAGTCTAAAATGTATACAATTAAATATTTTATATAACATAGATATAAATCTAAGAACTTAAATGTGACATCGAGTGGGCTTCAAAGGATGATACATGGGATCTATTCTGTTCTTATTTGTTATTACTGATATAAAAACCGTAATTACAAATAGTTATGCTTTGCAGACAATCTTAAACCATTCAAAATCCATTGTACTTATTAATGATTGTCACCTAATACAAAACATATCTGCAAAGTATGATAAAATTTTTTTTGAATTTATCATCTCGAAATGCAATGCGATTAGTTTTATGAGGAAAGGAAGCATAACAAAACCAAAGCCTTAGAGTAAGTGTAAGGTTCAGATACTTTCTTTCGGACTATGAGTTGTTAGAATTATGAAACTTATAATATACTTTGTAATGATATTTTGTAATGATATAATACTAATTTATAAGTTTAATGTGGAGTGTTAATAAGGTTTCTTGAAGTTGAAGCCCTATAGGATGCAGCTGTTATCATTCGTTCGAATATTATGTTTATTGTTCTATAATTTCATAGCATAATTCTACTACGACTACGATTACTACGACTTCATTTTTGTATCATATAATAAACTGTACTATGCACAATCTTTCTGTAGTATTGTTATAAGGAAATTATAATGGATAAACGGAATTCGATAATTGAATCTTAAAACCCATTAATGCCTAGCGGTGCTTATAAACAGCGTTCAGTTATATGATTTACCAGGCTTTACACGTAAAATATTTGGCATTGGCGTGGCAGCACTGTGTATAAAAAGAAATATTGCTTTTATAAGCACGCTTTGATTGATTTGCTGTGATTTTGCCGGTCGTGCAACCTAAACAGTGCATTTTTAAGATGTTTTCTTGTAAATCAGGAAAAGATGGACGGGAAAGTTGAGTACGAAATATTTTTGTTTTAAATCCTTTTAAATTTATAAAATTATACGTTCAATATATTGTACGAGATCTGACAAAAAAATACGGTGAATAATTTTATTACGAACAAAGCAATAAGCTTACTTCAAATTTGAACTAATCTCCTTCAAATTACTGTCTTTGGCTAGCGATGCAATTATTCCAACGTTGTTTCCATGATTGTAAGCATTTCTGGAAGGATTCTTTCGGAGGGGCCTGTAGCTGCTCCGTCGTGACTCTCTTAATGTCGGGAATGGTGTCAAAGCGTTTTCCTTTTAGCATGGCTTTGATTTTTCGACAAATCGAAGAGTGTTTTTTCTTTCTCCGTATATCGTTCCGCAAATGTTGCAGTACGCCCTTGTACTATTCGGAGCTTACACTTTTGCAATGTTTTCGTCTGTTTTTGAGTCGAAGAACGTCCCGACCGTTGCTCGTCTTCAATCCACTCATTTTCGCTTCTAAATCGCTTATACCACTTGTAAGCACTTTTCAGTCACCACAATGTCATCATACACTGATTTTAACAGTTCATGAGATTCTTTGGCACTTTTCTGCAACATAAAACAAAACTTACGTGTGAATACGTTGTTTGAAATCCATCCTCAATCAGTCAGTCATTCGAGTCCTCGTATATAGTTGTAATATTTTTATCCTGTTAGAATTTGTAGGTTAGATACTATATATTTTATGTAATGTGGTCATAAACACGTGTTTTGCACATATGCAATAATTCTGCAATGCTTCAATTCTGCTGTACTCTGCAACTTTGACTTTTTATTTGCATTTATGCATCATTTTAAAATGTCGAAGAATTATTTTGAAATGACAGACATTCTCTATCTTGGACGCGGAATGGTCCTCCAAGAAGCGTTGGAGATGGCTGAGCCGAGGTGGTGATGAGGATTTGAATTACCTTTCCGACTGATAACTTCGCACACAAGTCGAGTTAAAATTATCTGATTGATGAGATCAAGTGTTACAGTTTCTTCACTTGACCGATAACAACAATTTACATCAAAAGAAGAAAGGTGGGAAATGTCGTCTGTTGATGTATTAATTGATGGCAAATTTTTTGGAGCATTTTACACCAGAAGAAGAAATTAACTATGATGAGTTTATGAGGTACTTTGGCAGATACAGCTGTAAACACTTTATTAGGAGCAAGCCAATATATTTTGACTTTAAAATGTGGCTACTGAAAGTCTGCAGTAGATATTTAATAAATTTTGATATTTATCAAGGCCAAAGTTAATGAACTAAAGAAAACGCTTTATGGAAAGTTCATTATGGAGAATTCACTGCTTCCTTAATAATAATGATCGAAGAACAAAGTTAAGAAAAGTTTTCTCTGTAAGTGGTGCATTGACAATTTGTTTACAGGTGCCAAATTATTGTAAGGGATGCAAGATATTGGTATTTGGTGTATAGAAATATTGCTCGAAAATCACTTGCTCAAAGAAATTTCTCTGCCACTGAAGAAAACATTAATAAAAATTGTAAATAGATGTGAGTAGCAAAATGACCCGAAACATCAACTTTTGGTTTGTAAAATAGCTCGATCAACATAATAGACGATAATAGTGGATATGATTGTATGAATCATTCTTTGATCTATATTCCTGACAACAAAGTATAGCGATATGAAAAAGAAGGCTACAGTTTCTTGAGAGAACCATGCGAATAAAATTTTTTTGTGTGTGCAAATTTTGTTGTTGCATTGTGTATGTGTGCAAAATGTAACTTAAGGTCTATGTACCGAAAGTAATACAGATTCTACAAAAGATAGAAATTCGGACAGTTATGGGCTAATTACTGAGATGAAAAATTATATAAAATATATAAAAATAATTTCTTGTAATGAATATATACAAGTAAATAAAAGTAGACTTGTCCAAATTATCCTCAATTATTCCTTGCTAAGGTTCTAGATTCTGCTTTTACCAATAGGTCGATATCAATTCAAAGTAGCTTAGGCAATAAATGGCCATGGATACACCTGCGCTTACTTGTTAATTACTGTCGCAGTAGCGGTAAATTACTCAATACGTTGAAGTAGAGGAATTATCAGTATTATGGGTGTCATTTTGAGGCAATTAATATTAAAATTTAAATACGTTCACACCTTTATTTTTTAATGTCCATAATTTAGTGTTAATACAGCGTTAACATCTAAATATAACTGTGATCTTAAATGATATAGTGATTAATTATCAAGGTCGTATTTAAAAAGTTACCTTAATATAAATTCTGTTTATACAAGCTTTACCTTTATTAAGATTTTTGTTTGTATTATTTGTATATAGTAGTATTTGTGTATAGTATTTTTAACTATGCCCATGGCATAGTTAAAAAAGAGCGATAGACCAGTTTTCCAAGAACACCAAAATGTTACACGTTACTCTATGAGCGTCTCCGCAACCATGTTGGCATCATCAGGAGACGAATACACCTGTTTTAATGTGATATGAAGACTGTTAATATGAACAACAGCTTTAATTATCTCCTCATGATGCCAAGTTGGTTGATCAAATGCATGTCAAGTAACGCGTAATCTTCCAGTGTTCCTGTTTTTGTTGTTGCATCGAAGGTGATGGTCGATTCGCAAGACATCATACAGTTCGTAATATGCGTTAACTTTAGAAAACCCACAGTACATTTACTAACACTGACGAATAACTTTTGGTAAATAAGTTTACCAAAGTAAATAATTATATATTTATTGTAATAGTATATGTATGTATATAAGAACATCTTCTCAACATTTCTTGAACATTTTCGATGAAATATTGGATTTCATGCATTTGGATGTGCGTCATATATTAACGGATGGAAACTAAATGCACTTCCTTCATAAGTGCTTGTCAAATTTCCGATTTTCTAAATATGTTACCATTGCACGAAACGGAAATTAAAGGGCGATGAGATATTAGCCCGATAATATTTGTCCTTGCATAGTTTTTATTACACGATCGACCTGCGTTCTACACCGCTGGCTCAGATCAAAAAAGCATAAACCAAATTTTAAATTGATCTTATACGCTTCCTCGTCTCGATAAAAGTATGAATTAAATTCGTTAACAACATAGTCCTTACTAAAATACAATGTGTGTAAAACTGAACATATTTTGGATATGTAACGAAACAGTGGTATTTCATTCACAGAACTAAACATCACGTTATAGCAATTAATAATGGGCATAGTTCAAAAGTTTTAGATACACAGAAATCCACCTACTGTGTCTAAAACTTTAGGTTTTACGAAAGGAGGATAAACAGGCCCACGCTCAGAGAGGTATCGAACACAAACTTGCAATGACACCCTCAATACTAGTATCAATCCATCAGGGTAAAAGCGCTCTGCGTCAGGCACTAAACTAAATGGCAACTGTATTCCCAATGGTAATAGTACAGGCACTGAAGTAAATGACCACCGTATTATGAATAGTAGTAGCATCAACAAGTAACGTTACTATTTTCTAAAAACTTAATTATTATGAGATATTAATATATATTATTTTTTTAATATACATAAATAATTATTGTTTTGCAATAATAACATTTACAGCACATTTACAAATAATTTAATTCACTATCACTATCTATTAAATTACCTTATTGTAACACTTAGTTAAAACAAGGTAATTTAATAGATAGTGTTAACTTTCAAATTCTACAATATTAGAAGCCTACAATTTTAGAAATGAATAAATGTGAGATGTGATCATTCGATTCTGACTGACTGATACTGTAGATAAATGACAAGTTTTAGAGCTATCTGAAATAACTACAAAGTTGCATCAGATTTGTAATGTTATTTAGCAAAATATTTTTACGTGCAGCAGTTAACACAATATTTTTATATATATTAAATATTCTTATTATATATTTTCTTAACGCTATACGACTGCCTCAATCAGCCCAATATAAATGTTGCACGTCGAAATCTGACGGAACCCAGTGCTCATGGGTATTTAAATAT
Organism: Rosalia funebris; assembly: GCA_037954035.1. Taxonomy (NCBI): domain Eukaryota; kingdom Metazoa; phylum Arthropoda; class Insecta; order Coleoptera; family Cerambycidae; genus Rosalia; species Rosalia funebris. Next base: position 2,981,368 of record JAZFAV010000033.1, read on the forward strand.
CTCCTATAACTAAATAATCATTTTAATATATAAGAGGGGACTACAAGTAAAACCAAATTACTACAAATCAAGATTTTTTAATGTAAAATTGTTTTATTCCTCCAAAGAAAGATCTGTTTACAAGAATATATTGTAGAATTTTACAAAGAATTAATAATTTTCTGTGGTTGGTTGGGTAATTATGGTAAGTCATAAGTTTAGAATGCTATTTATGCATTCTAAAATTATGACTTACCATATTTTGATTTTTAATGAGTGAAATAGCCATGCATCTCTGAATGTATTTCTTTTTGGTGAACAGAATGTGGATTATCAGCAAGCCAAATTCGACAATTATGTTTGCTGACGTATTCGTCAAGATGAAAATGTGCTTCATCGAACAAAATGTTGTTCCAAAAATCAGCATCACCATTTCAGCATTCTTTTCTAACACCCAATTAAAAAATGGACGACGTTGTAAATGATCTGTAACTTTTAATTATCGCATCAACTAAATTTTGTATGCTGACAGATGCAGATATTCCTTTAAAATCCGATGCTTGGTGGCTCTTGACAGATTCAATTGTTGTGCACGACGTCGAATTGATGTACTTGGATAGTCCCGTACACTTACTGCAGCAATATCTCTCTATAGTCTCACTGCAGTAATGTCTGCATCTGACCGACTATGACGAGGATGTACTGCTGTTGCCTTATCAGTAACAAAACCTGTGTCTTAAAGTTTATTGATTAATTGAACTATGTAAGCGCTTTATTTTGTCCTAATTCCGTGCGAATTTTTCTTAATGCAACTGTAAATTATCGCTCACTTTCATAAAACAGTTGTGCACAAACTATTCGTTAATGAAATGTTTTGTAGATGAGAGTCGTTAAATATTGACGTCCTATTTGACAGCACACGAATAGCGTGTAATTCAAATCCTATAGTTCCAACTGAGACACCCTATATTAGTTAGAATGAGCTAAAATGTTTATTTTATACCACATTATCATTGCCAGAGTGCTATTTGTATTAATAAATTTAAGGTTTGCAAAGGTTTAGTTCACGAACGAAACTGCTGTGCTTATGGAAATTCAGCACAAGATTTCAGATTTCAATGTTTCAAGAAAATGTTCACAGATTATTCATTTAATATTGTACATATGTATAAGCTCATGTAAAAACGAATTTACTTACTATTTGTTTAATTCGAATAACGAATGGATATTTTTTTATAGTCTTAATTTGTTAGAAATGTATACCTTAAATATTTGACAATAAGAGAAATATTAATAATTTAAATTAAACTTAACTTCGATGTGTAATTACAAGACACATTATAATAACATAAATAACATTAATATATGGAAGATATACATAGAAAAATTCTTCAATGTTGTATTGGTGAAGAAAAGTCTCACTTTAAGTGACAAACTCATTCTTGTACCAATAAGACATTTTTATACCAATAAAACAATGTTTACGTCAGTAAGACAAACTATGGAATAATATAAATTAATAAAGGGTTGTACGGTATTATGTTTAAATTTCAGTAACAGTTTCCTACTAATAATGAAATTAGTACATTGGTGTAATTAATATATTAGTGTAAAAGAAATAAATAAAATATACTTATGCAAATGCAAAATTTAAATTATTTATTTATATAAATTATTTACAAAAAACGTTAATGGAACCACAGTCACAGTTAACGGAAAATACTTACTGTGTCAGATTAGCATAAATTATCAAGAATTCTAGAATATTTGTAAACAAGTTATATTTTCGGAATAAGAGATTTAAAAAAAATATGCCGAATAAGAACAATAAGATTTCTTTTGAATTTTAGTATTTCTGCAATCTGTCCGAGGACGTTTGGCAATTGTGACGATAAAGTTGAATTAATGGCATGCAGGACTATGTCCAATGGCCTACTTCTTATTAAAACTAACAGTTATAACTGACAGTTATTGTGCAGTGAGAATCGTTGCCTGATAATAAATAATTAAAATCTAGTTACTAAGTCTGTGGATATACTGTTTTTGCCTACGATTCCAATAGTTTGCTTTAAATAAAGTTATTGCCGATTTATTGAGGTGACTGTCAGGACTTTGCAGTTAACATTATAACCCCTCATTTCTTGTTTAACCATTCGTAAATCATGTTGTTTAACTTCATTTGGTACCTTACGACGATCTTGATATCTGAATTGAACGCTGATTCCGATAACTGCACTCTCAAATGAGTTTTAGGATGGTTTTGTACACTAATATTTTGCTTTAATTTGAACTAATAAGAGTCAGTTTTGATTTTTTTTTTGATAATTCAGTTGAGCTTAACCTCAATTTCTTCTTTTTGAAACTATAAGCTTACGCCACATAAATTCTCGATCTAGATGGATGCACATATATTTCTAGTCTTCGACTTGCGTTACTTATTGGTTATATACTTGCACAGGGGAATATGTATCCTGTTTCGTAGAGAAGATCACCTGAACTTATTTTATATAATTCGCTCTCATTCGCCATTTTCTTAATCATGATTGCATATTGCTTATTGTTAGATTATCTTGCAAGTGGTAGTACTTTGCTATATCTGAATTTTTGTGGTGGGTAGGCAAAATAGCGGTATCATATGCGAAAAGAGCAGCTATTTCCTTTGCTATAGTCAATAGGTCAGCAGTGTCTAGTAGATAGGATATTGGTCCTCATACACTATCTTGGGACACGTCGGTTTTGCTGAGATATAGAGGTGTGTATCTGAATTTACAAATGAAGTGTCTGTTTTCCAGATACGATTTTAGGATTATGTAAATATTATCAGTAAGTTATTTCATTATCCTATAAAGAGTCCTTCGTGCCAAACCTTATCAAATGCTTGGCTATTGATTCAGAATCCTGTTTTACAGTATTATTACATTCTAATGCTTTATTGATTTCATTAATGATACAATGTACTTGTTCGACAGTCGCATGTTTCTGTCTAAATTCAAATTGGTTATTCTATATAACTCGTTTTTTTTCTAGAACGGGTTAAATTTTTTTGATAGCCAATTTCCAGAACAATGGCGCAACTTATTTTTAATAAACAGATTTCAGAACAGATCATAAATTTTGGAAAGGATAATTAATACTGATGGGCGTATGAGACTTTGCTTCGTCAGTTAGCTTTCCTGCTTTTGGGATCACTATAAGAATTGCAACATTCCATTGATTAGTAAAATGTCTGATACTTAAGAGGGGATTGAGTACTGGTATAATATATTTTGTTCCTATTATTATTATTATATTATATAGGTTTGGGCCTCATCAGCTACTGATCGCATGGGTAGTCCCTTGGCGATCCCCTCTTATCCGAGTCATTATCCAAAAATGTTATCCCATAAAAGGAGAAATTTAGGCACGTCCCCCGCCTTAAGCCACGCCTCCTCTAGGATAACAGGGGTCCCTAATATAAGATACCTTATATGCATTCAGGCTACTATGGTGGCCCGTTATGATTCCCACCAGGGTTCTGGCTTTGTGCCTGTTTAATTTAATGAATTCTTGGGCCCATTTCTCAATCTTTGAGTATTCGATGAAGAGTTTGGTTATTCGACAACCCGTTACTCCTCTTCATCTTTTATTGTTCTGGTCTCTTGCCGAGCCATTGATGCGGTCTCTGATCAGATTCCGACTTATTCCCACTGCAGGTTCTGGTCCATAGAGGTTTTCCCTGGTTCCTAGTCTGGCAAGGTCATCTCCAATTAGATTTCCCTTAATGCCATTATGCCCAGGTATCCATACGAGTTCCACCGGTCCCTTCCCTGCCAAGTGGTTCAATGCTTCATAGCAATTATAGACCAGTTTCGACTTTGTCGTTGCTGAATTCAGGGCTGCCAATGCCGCCCTGCTATCCGAGCAGATACATACCTTCTCCTGGGTCCGATTTTGGTCGGCCCCCAGAACAATGTATGTAATTCCAACTAGCTCGGCCTGGAGTGTGGTAGTGTATTTGCCCAAGGGGAAGGTTTTACCTATCCCGTCGCGTTGCCTATACACCCCCGCACCCGCTCTGTTCCCACTCTTGACTCCATCCGTGTACCAGATGTCTCCATTGAGCGGCAATCCAGCTCGACCCTCCATCTAGTCGGTATTACTGGTGAGGGTGATCTTATATTTCTTGTCAAACAGAAAGTGGACACCCGTACTGTCAGAGGGCATCCATAGGAGTCCCTCCTCAGCTAGCTCTCTTGAGAGTCTATTCAGGTCCCTTACCTTCCTATTCATGTTTCCCACCCTGTGCATTGCCTTTGCGGCTTCCGTTTTCAGGATGACATCAAGAGGTGGTATCCCCATCAGTATCCCCATCGCCTCGATCAGTGTTGATCTTGGGGCTCCGGTTATACTTCTAAGAATCAATCCTCTTAACTTGTTAAGTCGGTTGGCTTCCGACTTTAAACAGGCTCTCTCCCTCCAGACCAGTGCTGCATACGTCAGTCTGGGTTTGAGAATTGCCTCATACATCCATTTCATGGTTTCCGGTTTCAAGCCCCAGCTACTACCAATGGCTCCTCTCAATTGCCAAAGCATTGCTGTGATCTTGGAACATATGTGACTTAGGTGTTTTCCCCATGACAGTTTCCCGTCCAGGATTACACCTAAGTATTTCACTTCGCTATTATAGCTTAGTTCTTGGCCACCAAGTTTCAGCGGACATGTTCTTTTCCACTTATATTTCTTGGTGAACACCATCACCTCAGTTTTAAAGGGATTGACCGAGAGTCCCCTCTCCCTGCACCAATTCCCAACCTTGTTTAAAGCTCCCTGCATTATATCGAGAATCGGCTCCAGGAAAGGGCCCTTCGTTATTATTACTAAGTCATCGGCATAGCCAATTACTTGGTAGTCCTTTAACCTTTCAAGCAGCTCATCTACTACTAGGCACCACAGAAGGGGGGACAATACCCCTCCCTGTGGACAGCCCGAGTCGACCCGGCCCTCGATGATAGTCTTGCCTTTATTGGCAGTAAGCTGTCTGTTTCCCAACATATGGTCTATCCATTCAGCAATTATTCTGGGGGTGTAGCATCTGCCTAGTGTTCCGCTAATCACTTCCCTGGATGTAAAGTTGAAGGCTCCTTCAATATCAAGGAAGGTGCCGACAACGTATCCTCCGGAGTCCAGTTGTGACCGTATCGATGACACAACCTTATCCAGAGCTGTTTCTCTTGATTTACCAGCTTGATAAGCATGCTGGCTCCCTTGAAGCGGCTTCTCTATTAGGACAGTATCCCGAAGGTACCTGTCAACTAATCGTTCGGCCGTATTTAGTAAAAATGAAGTAAGGCTAATCGGCCGAAAGTCCTTAGGGGACGTGTATCCGACTTTGCCTGGTTTAGGTATAAAAACAACCCTTGTGCCTAGCCACACTTTCGGGACCATCTTCAGTGCCAAGCTGGCCCTGGTGATCCTTATGAGTGGACGGAGGATTATCTCTTCTGCTTCCTGCAGAAGTACCAGATAAATGCTGTGCGGTCCCGGCGATTTATATGGATCAAAGGACCTCAAGACCCACCTCATCTTAGCCGGTGTGACTATCTCCTTTACAAGTTCCCTGTCGTCCCCCTCTCGGTTTACCGCCCAGGTCCTACGCGCCCCTACTAGCGGGTCGGAAATGTCTCCCCTCTCCGGTCTATAAAAGCCCAGAAAATATGCTTTGATGAGATGGTCTAAGGTTTCCTCATCCGATTTCGTGAATTTACCATTAGGGAGCTTGAGCGATCCCAGTATCGCTTCCGGGCTGCGGGCTAGGATTTTGTTCAGCCGTGCTGCCTCAGCTCCCTTATTTATCTCATTACAGAAAGAAACCCAACTACTTCTTTGGGCTCCCCTAACCTCAGCCCTATACTGATCCCTGGCAGTCCTATAGTCCTCCTAGGTTGTACGGCTGTTACGTTTTCTGGCTCCCTTGAGAAGGTTCCTTACCTTACATCTAATGTTTTCCAGCTTATTGTCTACTCTTGTTTACTCCCTTGAGTAAATTCAGGAAGGGTTCATACCCGGGATGCTGTCAAGCCACATTCCTTCATTTGCATGGACGGGCCCTTTACCAGGGCGCCTCATTCATACTCCCATTCGCTTGGGCAACCCCTACTTAAAGGGGTGCCATCATTCATACAGGTATGGACCCTTAGAGCGCCCCCCAGCCCACAAGGCCCCCCCACCAACTGCAAGGTCTTACAGCCCCTAGGGGGAGGCTGTTCCTGAGTCAGTTAAGTATTTTTCCTGTTATAAGATCATAGTTTGGAGCTCCTTTTGTGTTTAATCGGTTTATTGTATCTGTGAATTCTGATATTATTAAGTTTTTAATTGGTGGTTCTAATGTCCCAGAGACATCGATTGTTTGTAGATTGTGTCGTTTCTCTTCGCAGGGCACCTCAGAGTCGAAAGATTTGAAAATTCCAGTGAAGTATTCTGCAAATAGAGCTGATTTTTGTAAATCATTGTTGATCCAACCACCTTCTATAGCTCATACTGGAAGGATAGTCATTTGTGGACTTTTAAGACTTCTAATGGCACTCCATGACGAATGATGTGTGACTGATTCCCCTACTAAATTATTTAGATATGTTTGAATGGATTTTTGTTTTTCGTCGTTTAATAATTGTTTCAGTTCTCTCATGGCTTTATTAACTTTTACTTTATCGTGTGATGATTTGTTTTATGTTTCCTTAGAGTTATTTCTTGCGATAGGTTGTTGGACCACTAGTGCGCATTTGTCTCTACGAGTAGTCACCCTTGTATATGGTGTAGAATTCTGTCTGTCTGTTGAATAATTTGTATAAAAATTTCAATACCGTCTTCAACATCTTTGGCAGTAGTGTTTAAAAGTAATTCTAAATTTAAGTTTTTCTTAATATGACATTTGAAGTGGTTTCAGTTTTTTCTTTTTGAACAGAGGAGTGGTGCACCTGTCTTGGTAATTATTTCGATGCTCGATGGTATTTTAACTGGAAATGATCTAAATATAGGTCGATTCATGAATACGCTTTTATACAGTTTGTAATATATTTTTCGTTACTTCAAAGTCTATAAAATCAGTCACTTTATTTCTATCAGTAAACCAATACGTTGGCTTCCTCCTGGAAACATGTAGTAAGTGGTTGTTTTGCGTGGTTTGTAAAGCTCTCGATATCTTGGAGTGATTAGTTTCAACTCCCACCGGCCATGTTTGGTGTTATAATCTCCCCCGGTGAGAAATTGTCGTCTGAGGGTAGCATAAAATTCTTGAAAGCTTTGATTACGTGTTTGGGGTAGCAGTATATTCCAGCTATTGTTAATCGGTCAATCCAATAATTTAGGGTGACATTAGTTGCTTGTATATATATGAATTTATAGTGTTCGTGAAGGTGATATTTAATACCATTTTTAATGATTACTGACGTTGCTCCATATGCGCACCATCAGGGTGTTGCGTATCGCATACAGAGTATCCAGGGATTTTTATGTAACTATTATTTAGTGAAGTAAGTTTCTGAAATTACTATAACATCTACGTTGTCCATTTTAATAAACGATATGACTTCTTGGGTATGTTATGCAAGGCCACTGGCATGTCATAAAAGTTATGTAAGCCATTTATTTCCCGTTTCAGTTCCATAAAACCATTTTTAGGTTGTAGATTTTTGGATTTTAAGTTGTAACGCTAATTAAGCTATTTTAGAGACGAAAGTTAAGTATATTTAACACTGTGCTCAGCTGTTCCACGAGTCCTTTTATCCTAGATTTCAGCTCCTGAAGGACATTTGATTGTTGACGTTGTTGCTGTATTAGCACTTTCTCAAGTATCTCATATCAGCTTAAAACACACCAGGATGTATATTTACTTAGTGAAAATATTTTATTGTTAGGTAGTTTCTGCTTATTTTTAAGGGTGAAGGAATTTACTTTCTGTAATTATTTGTAATAACACATTATTTATAATTTTCGGGATGGTTATCATCACATATAATATACTTGAAATTGTCGGACTTTTCGTTTGTTAGATATATATTGATGGTACTAGTGTAGATGGTTGACTGAGCCAATAATTATTGACCTTAGGCAGCTTATTACTTTTGACTGGTTCAGCTCTCTTTTGATCATTCCTTATATTCCTTTTTGCTATGTGCCGATGAATGAAATATACAAACTGAAAACAACAGTTGTATTGTATTTGCAAGGTTTATGCAGAGGATTGTACAGAGAATACATTGTTTCCGTTAAATTTGTTTAGTTGATCATTTGATACTGACATAGGCAGAAGGCTTCATTTGATACAGACTAGATGGCTTGTCTGTATGAGAAAATTTCAACTAATCTCTCCATATAATCTGCATTACTTTCAGTTTCTAAAATCCTTAAAATTGAAAATACGTATAATGGTAATGAAGTACTATTTCTAGTATTACAAATATATCTGTTATAATATTATTGTTAGTCCTCCGTTCGGATCTCCGGGTGGACAGGGTGGGGTGTGTCCTATCCACCTCAAAATCAATAGGTGTCATCTGGGACGATCACACACGTCCCCGATCACAATCAGTCAATATTCGATCGGTTCGACACGATTTAGTTGAGTTATCGGGCTAATAAGAAATTTTAATACCGACAAGGACGACGACACACAAACAGACATAAATTTTGTAAAAATCATTTTTTTTTTGGTTTTTAACCCAAAAACAAAAAGTAAACGCTAGAACAAAAATTTTTTCCATTCTTCTTTTCACGATTACATTATTTTTCCGCTAGTATAGTTGAGTGCGGAAAAGTAAAAATGTCTATGTGCATCTAATAAAGAATTGATATATGTGTATAATATTCTAACAGAACATAAAAATTTGTTCTATTAGAACGTATTGACACATCTATTTTAAATACATCACAACAAGCAACTATCGTTTGTCAAGGAAAATTTAAACTTGAAACTGTCTGAGAATACATACATCCCATTAACACATTCATTGTTGTTAAATTTTAACACTCAATTTAAAGCTAGAGTATTAATTAATAATGTATAATATTTTAACATTATACATTATATAATTATACATTTATAATTAACTAGGAAGATATACAGACGCAGAAAGAAATCAGGAACATAAACATCACAACAAGCAAGGATGGATTTGCTATCAAGCTAAATTGCTTGTTATGTTATACCTATATATAATAATACTTGTATATAAGAGTATATATTGTATACTGCTAAGTAATGCTCTAACTTGAATGGGAACAATATGCATGGGATGCATGCAGTCTCAGACGATTTATTTTTACTTTAAAAGAAAAATATGTTTCTTTATTTCTTTTTCTTGTTATTCTTTTATTTTCTATAGAATTTATTTTTATAGCAACTGATGAAGATAACACAGAGATAATATATAGAATTGATACATCAAAGAATACAACTCTGAAATAATTGATGTTATTATATTGATAATGGCCATACTATTTAGCTTATTTTACAAGTGACAATATAGAAAACACCTGTATGAGGTATAATGTAGTTCTTCGAAGTCTGGTTGTGAAATTTCTTTCTTTTTATGGCTTTAACTGCTATGGTTATTATTACATTTGGAACGAATTTTCCCATTTTATATGTATACAGCTCAGTTACAGTTAACGAAAGAACTTTTTAAAATCTCGCTTGCAAAATTCTATTATAGTATTTATTGCAATCGGGTTGTTAGATATTCCTGCTGTTATATTTTTGGGTAAGATTATCTGGCGAAAATTTTGGTAATTAATACATTCCTCTATTACGTGCTTTATCGCTAGATTCGTATTATAAGTGTTGCAGGTATGTTAGTTTATGTTGCAAAGAAAATAGGAGTGCATCAATTTTGTATGTCTATAGCCAATCCTGGTGAGTATAGTCGATTCATGACGAATTAAGTTTGTAGTCAGTTTCCATTGTTCTATACTTGTTTTAACAGTTTTAAGATTATTAACTTTTGTATCCTACTGATTCTATAAAAAAAAATTTTCTTACTTGAATTTTCCTTCCTATTTTCCTTCATTTAATGTTGTCGATGTCTGCAATAATTTGCGAGTAATTAATGTTTTAGATAAGAAACTAGAATATCATGTATAATGCAAAAATGTATAAAGTAAAAGTTTTTACTTCGCAGAGGGTAATTTTCAAACTACTGCAAATAAGGAGATTATACTCCACCCCATCTGCAAATGCATTATATAATAAGGACTAAACAAATTAGGTCAAAGCAGCTATTCTCCTGGGTATATGCCAAACGCCGAGCGCTGAATTAAATGACAAAATTTGTATGAAATAAAATGAATGTGAGTAAATGAAGTAAAAAATTTGCATTACATTGATGATCTCAAGCTTTTAGTCTGATTTAGATTGTTCTCGAAACTACCAAGATATGGCGTTTGGTACGTTCTACTGCGGTGGAACGTAGCAATGTCTACTAGAAGTGAGCCTCATCTGTCAGAAGAATATTCGCTTACACTGCACTGATGAGACCCAAGATAAGGTCGAAACCGGTCTGCAGTTAACGGTATACCGAGACAGGTGATACTTTGCATCTTCCTTATGGTTTTGAAACAATCTGAATCACTGTATCTTAGTGCTAACTCTGTTAGGCAAAATACGGCAAATTTTGTCATTTAATTCAGCGCTCGGCGTTTGGCATATAGCCAGAAGAATAGTTGTTTTAACCTAATTTGTTTAGTCCTTATTATATAAGGCATTTGCAGATGGGGTGGGGTATAATCTCCTTATTTCCAGTAGTTAGAATATTATGATTAATGGTCTAGACACAACTTTAACGAAATGAGAAATATATAGAATGTGAATAAATTAAAAGCTTTGTTTTCATCTTGTAAACGTAAATAATTAGATTTTGTTTGAAGTTTTAACATTATTGTTTTAAAATAAATTAAATTTGCATTTGTCATCATTTCAATTCATCTGCAGCTCATTGATACCATTGTAAAATGTTTAAAAATTATATCGTTGTATACCCTATTTCTTAAGATTATTTATAAAAAAATAATTAAGCGTTTAGTTGCATGATACAGCAGTCCATATACTCCACACTGGTTTTCATTTAATTTTCCTTCAAAATAAAGACTAATTGCCTCATTATTAGTTTAAATAAATAGTTGTTTCACATGCAAAATTATTTTTAAGATGTTCAGGACTTATGCCGCTATTAAGTAATATTTATCACATCACTGACCAAAAGTATCTAGATAATTCACTAATCATAATTGAATGCTATGTTTACTGTGCAGCGTATCTATATATTTTTTTCAATATTTGTCAAGAATAGTTTGGTTTTAGTAAATGCCTAATATAATAAAATTTCCAAATTTTGTACATCCTCTACAACAATCTACTCCCTGTAGAAGAATACTCACAAAATAACTCCTCGAGCTCGTGTATTATCACCAAAATCAAGCGATGTTTCAATTATTGTCTATTTTACTTAAATTTACTATAATATTTTCAAATACTATCGCAAACTATAAACAAGCTATTTTGTTGTGATTTTGGATAATAGAAAATACACGGTGACTACTTTTACGACTTTAAAGTAATAAGAAGTATACCAATATTCTACATCAAGGGTGTCAAACTTAAAGGCTAACTTGGCCACACAAACAAGGTTTAACTTTAGGTGGGCCGCAAAAAAATCAATATTCATAGAAACATAGGTTTATTTCGAATAATACATTATAATAAACATATATAAAAGAACAAGAAAAATTTAATGTTCACGTCCTGACACTTGACATCTCTTCTCTACTATCTTTCCTATTTCGGAAGCAATTTTGTTCGCAGTGATTACTTTCAAAACTGACCCAAGGTGAGCGTAATCAATAATGTTTCTACAGGAGCCTTATTTCCTTTCATAACTGAAAATAACTGCTCGCACCGATAAGTACTTCCAAACATGGAAATAATTTCATATGCGAATTTGGGAGTATTTTCAAACCTGGCTGGTAAATATTTGTAAAATTCAGGCACTCCCACCTTAATGAATTTTGTCTTCAAATTTGAGTCGCACTGAATCTCGATTACCTCCATTTGCATATGGCTGGGTACCGAGTCTATATTTATTGAGAAAATCGAAGAAAACAAACAAAATTTGTCTTCCAAAGAATTAAAATCTTTAAATCTTGTTTCAAATTCAGTTCTAAGATTTGAATTTATTTTCTGCGTATTTTTGATACGATTCAGTATCATCTAAACTTGATTTGTTCGTGTTGCACGTCGGGAAGTGCGCTAAATCTTCATTTTTCAGTTACTTTTCCCAAAGAAGTAGCTTTGAATTTGAATGCTTTAATTATGTTAAACTTGTTCGTAATGATCTGATCTTTTCCCTGTAACGATAAATTTAAATCGATTAAGTGTTTGATTATATCAATCATGAAAGATAAATCTTGCAACCATATTGGATTGGAAAACAAGCTTGTATATTGATTTTTAGTTTTTAAAAACTGACATACTTCTTCTTTGAAATCCCAGAATTGTTTGAGAATCTTGGAGCAAAATAGCCAACGTACCTCGGTATAGTAGGACAAACCTGAATATGCACTATATAACTCAATTAAGAAAGTAGTGAATTGTCGTTGATTTAAGGCTCGAGATCTTATAAAATTAATAACTTTTTTTATATATGACAAAACATTCTCCATGTTTATTATCTTCGTGCATAGTACTTCTCGATGTATAATACAATGCGTATGATGAATTTTTTAACTTGTAAAACTAAGTGAATTTCACTTAGTTTTTTTTTCGTAGTAATGCTACGAAGCCGTTGTTTTTTCAGGTCATTGAAGAAGCGGCATCTGTAGCTACAGAATTTAATTTTGACAGAGGTAGATTGTATTTCTGAAGAAGTTCAAAAACACAATTAAATATATTTTGTCCTGTAGTTGTACTACATCGGTATTAGTTCCCAATAATTCCTAAAAAATTTTAAAATCCGTGTCGTAAGCACGAAGAAACACAGCTAATTGAGCTATGCCACCAATGTCCGTACTCTCGTCACAGGCAATGGAAAAACTTTTGAAAGAAGATGATTTTGCTTTGATCTGACCACTTAAATTGGCGGCCAAGTCAGTAACTCTTTCCGTAACTGTATTTCGAGACAGAAATTGTTTGAAAAGCCTTCAAATTTCCAGGACAAACAATTTCTCCAGCTTTAATTAGGCATTTATTGATGAAATCACCTTGAGTAAAAGGCTTCAAGTGTTTAACTATCAACTCGTACAAGACGTAGCATGCATGTGCCGCCAGTTAACTTTCTTGCAATACTTTACTAAACATTAACTGTTGTTTTTTCAGACCTAACTTGAGCTCTTTTACCTTTTCTTGTCTCATTAATCCTTCGTAATTATCATATTTTGATTGATGTTGTTCATAGTGACGTTTAATATTATATAACTTTGGTACATAATTTTTAATTTTGGTATAATTTTTACATATCAAGCAGATTATTTTATCTTTTACTTCACAGCAAAATTATTTTAATTCCCATTTTACTTGGAATACTCGATGTTCGTCAGCGATTTTTCATTTAGTTTTACTACCACTTGGCTTCGATATAGGCATACTGAATACAAAGGGCTGGAATAAATAAGCAGTTGTTAACAGAAAATAATAAAACATTTTAATAAAATATCAATGTTTCTTTCTTGGACATTAATTTACCAGACAGAGAATAACTGCACAAATAAATAAGCGTAATATGAATTAAGCAATAATCTTATATAACTTATACGTCTTATTTTCCGAAAGCAAAATATTTTCTGTTACGTGCACCAATCCATACAATAGTTGGAGAACTGAGACCGAGCCATACTACGGAAGATTTAATAATTAATTTAGGCGGGATAAATATCTGGTACAATCTTGTTCAAAAGTTTATTCACATGCGATTTTATTCTTTAGAAATCGTTGCATATTATTGCATCTGACTAAAATTTAGGCAAATCAGTTGTTTTTACAGCTAAATACTGTTAATTGTTTAACAGGACATCTTATTAATACTCTATATTTTCAGCTTCTCGTTCAACAACAAACTACTGTTAATTATTTAACAGTTGAACATTTCATCAACTTTTATTAAAGCATTTTGTTTGTATTTTTTTAAATTATTTCAACATTCTTCATCTACCAAAAAGTCAGTAACCTAACTTTTGATATATTTTAGGTATTATTTATGCTTAAATACCGTATTTACCTAATTGTGGAATATTCAAAATAAATGTACGGATCTTGTTTAATAATAGCAGAGTAGTTTAATAATAATAGAGTATAATTAAAGAAAAAACGTTTAGCGAATTCTACCTGCCTTATTTTTATTCTGCGTCGGTTTGTTATTTTATTATATATTGTTGTGTGTCGATATATTGGCCGATCCGCAAAAATGTTCGTTGCGGGCCGCGAGTTTGACACCCCTGTTCTACATGATATTGATAATTGACTACATTCTTGTAATTTGAATAGAATCAATATCAACATAGTTCTTAGTAAAATAGGAAATACAGGGTGTCTTCATAACTGTGTAGATGATAATTCTTTGAAAGTCTCACGAGTCTCTTAAACATAAAGTAGGATTTAAAAGAGGAACGAGAAATAATCCAGGTACGATATATATTTTTTTGTAATATGCAAGAAACAATTTATATAGCTTTGAATTGTTGCGCTTGAGAAATATATTAACTTTAAAAGTGTAGCCGTATGTATATATGTTCATGTTCTTATACTATATAAGAACAGGTAATAAAAACCGTAAGTGTTAGTGTAGCCTCCAGGATATTTATTTCCTTGTAAAAGCCATTATCCACATCTTTTTTTATTAGCTAAACAACGCGAGAATATTACACCTTAAGTGACTGAAGACTAAACAGACATGAGATAATAATGAGATAATTAAATTTTTTGATATAGCTCAGTTTCAGCATATTTATTTTTGTTTAAGTTTCTTGAAGTAATATAATAATAAACTAGGTACAAAAGACGATAAAAGGGCATTTCGGCCTCACGATTATTAATAATACCACATAATTTAAAATAGTAACGGTAGATCTGAAATGTCCTCTAAACTTATTTAAAACTATATGCCAGTAAAACATTATCTACAGTTAAAAAAAATCATTCGATGTTTATATATTTATACTATCTATCACTTTCCTATTTTCGCATTCCAAGAATTGTTGATATATCTTTACATTTAACGTGTCGAAATAAATATTTACAATTTGTTCCATGCAATAGTGATTATGTAACCAACTTTCCTTTTAGTTGTACTGTACTAAACAATATTTAACTAACATAACATCTCTGGGAATATTTTCAAGGTGTTTAGGCCATTTAACTTTAGCCATTCTCTTCAACGACGCTAAAACTTTCAAATAGTTCCTTTACAAAATTTCTAATGCATCCTACATTATTAACAACTTAATCCTATCTATAATTTTTATTTCAAAGATTTGCTCCTATTCATGCTACTTGAAACTGAAATAGTACGTATATTTTCCTTATACCTTCACTGTCAAAAATATATGAAATAAACGTTAGAAGTGATACAGAATTCTTCAGAAGTTTTTTGGGTATTGGAAAAGTAAAATAAATCTCTTTTATGTCATCATTTTCATGAATGTATATTTTAGGGAGTTGAATAATAATAGTGATAATTATGTAATTAATGTGGTAAGTGTAATGGAATTTGAATGAGGAACGCAAGACGATCAAGACCAACTGTATACCAGCTCTGGATAACTATTTCCCGGTAGTTCATTGTAACTACTTAGAGCTATATATTTTAGAGGAATGAATTTATTCATTCCTTAAAGAACGGTAACAAAAGTTTAATTTGATTTGTTAGGTTATTTCTATATTTGAGAGTGTACAGCCAAGAAATAAATGTTTTGTTAAAGAATATAACAACCCTATTAAATGTGTTTTAAAAGATCAACAATTTTAATTTTATGAATTATGAATTTATAATATGAATATGATAACAACAATATGAATTTTTAATTACCGTATGTGAGTACAGGTTATATTAAGAGAATAGGCTTGAAACATGGGAGGTAACAGACAAGGTTATAAGTCACAAGTTTCTATTCGAAGCTGGTATTATTTGAGCATTTTAATATTTCTCGGCAACATTCAAAGGAATATAGGCAACTTATAAATACCTAGTAATAATATATGTATTAAGAAATGATTGAAAATCATAAAACTACTGTACCAATCACAAAATTTGTAATAATGTTAGGCGAGTTAACCTATTTCTTATTCTTACAATGGATAATAATATATTGAGTTCTGATATTCTTTTCTGGTAGGAAACGAGTTAGTGAGGGAATGAATGAAGTAAGAAGTAAGGAAGGGGATGAGGAACGGAAGGAGCGAGTACAATAATGAATACACGATGGAATGTATAATGAAATGATTGAATAAATGAAAAGGTGAATAATAGAAAAACAGGTAATAAAAAGAAACAATTATGTACATAAATAATAACATAAAGTGGAATAACTTTATGTTATTCATCCAAGAATAATTTCAATGTTTTACAGTGTGTTTATTTTCTATAAATGTAGCTTACTAATGCGTAAACAAATAGAAATAAGTAGTTTATAATTCAATTTATTAATTTATGTAGTAGATGTACATATGTAATACTATATATTGTTGTATATTTTATTCAATAAATCACCAATACGTAAATAAATAATAAGTAACTACATTCAGTTAAATCCTAATGAAATTGATTGATGTACCCTGTGCGTAAACATGAAACCTAACAAGGCATTACAAAAATAGACCACACAAAAATAATTACAATGTTTTACATTCTGTTTATTTTCTGGGAATAAAGCTTACTAAAGAGAAAACGACTAAGAATAAGCAATTTGTAATTCAATTCATCTAGCAGATGTACTCGTACATCTGTAATCCTATTTTATATAATAGTTTACTTGTGCCGGACTGCAACTTTTATTGAAATCACCTATAAATAATACGTACACCAATTAAAACAGTATCGATATTTGTTACATATGTACATAATGGCTCGCCAGACGCGCGTCTGGTTTATATTTGGCAACAGGAAACCAATCCGAATTGAAATATGCTGTAATTCGATATATTCTGTTGTAGTATATTTTTTACAGTTGATGGTGATGTATGTGGTAATAATACCATAAAAATATACATTTATATGAATTTTCAATAACGTTTTAATAGAAAATTCTGTTATCATTTAGTTACATGTTTATTACATACATATTACTACCCCCATAGGGATAAGCGCTATATAGCTGTTCATTGCCCGGTGCATTGAAAATTAATAAAAAATAACAAAACGCTCCGAAATCATTGTTGCTAGTCAAGTGGGGTTCATTATTGTTTGTTTAGACATAACTAGGTCTAGCTATGTGAATGAACATCAACGCGATCAATGGAGGATATATTTAATTTTCCAGCACTAGATATTTATTTAGGACAGGTGGGTTCAATTACTATAGTTTGCGTTAAATCCGCTCCGCAATAAACATAATAAGCAAACATGAGTAGGTTAAGGAAGAAGTTGAATCACTATTTTCATGGTTACAGAATACGAAGTAGACACGACCATCTGCATATATAGTGTAAGTAAGTTTGGCGAGTGTAGTATTTCATGAAATATTTACGTTCCTCTGATACTATCTAACAAAATAATATGATATGCTATTCATTTCATCGCTATTTGCCAAATGAAATACTCTCTTATCTTGCCGATAAACGGAACGGTCTACCTGAGCCTAGCCATAAAACAAGCCACGGTATGTTTTGAGATTTTTTATTTGGCAAATAGCAATGAAATAAACCATGAATAGTTATATTGCGATTATAAGTAATTAAACCTGGCTATAATAAAACAATGAACCAAATCAAAAATAATTTTGTAACAAAAATAACTCTTATAAATAATCTTACTATGTATTTATCTCTTTTCTTAAGCCGTTACTGAAAATAACTTATGCCAACCTTGGTTATCAGCAATTAAAAACTATCAGACTGTCATTCTTTTGATGTGATTTTTCAATCGTCATTCGATCTCATGAAATCCATTATAGGTTAAATTAGGAAATTCAAGGACATATATTAATTTTCTGCCGTTTTACCACTGTCTTCTTATTATTTACAGAAATACATCTCCGTATACTACGTGACGTAAGTATAATTTATGTTATAATAATACTGTTTTAGCATTTGTAGACATCAGTGGAGTAATAACATAAACCCCAAAAGGACGCAATTTACAGTATGCTAAAGTTCTTAAACCCTAAACAAATAGTTTCTAGTTTCAGCTGCTGTTAAGAAAATGACTTACATTAAATTAGTAGTCGTTTACTTTGTCATCACGTTTCCGCCTGTGGAGGAAAGATAATGGATAACGTACTCGCATTTGGCCATTTCCTATTTGTCTTCTCACGTCATGTCCTTACTGCTGTATTTTACCGAATGTAATTTAAAATCGATTGAAAGATCGTTCTTCTAAGGACGAAGACAGGAATGTATGTTGACATATATTAAGCTTATATTTATATATGGTTGTTAAAACTATTCAAAATATTATTGAGATAAATATTTTATGTATATCTATCGTGTGCCAAAATAAAATTTGCTGGGCAAGTCTGATTCGTCCATAATCATTTTCATGTTATGCTAAATTCGAAAAAAATGCCACAGTATATCGCGACTGTTAATCTGAACAAACATTTGTTTCGAGATAACAGAGGCAATGAAAATAACACCAATAAGCAGAAATTTGGTGAAACATTTATTTACCAAGAAGTTTAATGAAAAGCATCTTATTACAAGTGTTTACACTTTTTATCAAAAAAATACTACAATATATTTTATTATGATTATGAAGAATATTGTTTGGTTTCTTAAATGTTATCTGAGATCAAAAATTGTTTTTTATTGAAGAAGAAAAATTTTTAACAATACAAAGGAAAACAATTACCTGTTTTTGGTGTATCTATAATTAACATTCATCAAAATCGACTAGAGCATTATTAGATAGGTAGCGATTTACAAACAACAATTTTATAGTCACAAACATTGAAATTATGGTGGGTATTTAATTCCATGTCTACAGATGAACTAACTAAAGTTAAGTATTAACTCTTGCTTCAATACAGTTTAAACGTTAACTTGTCAAGCAATCTGTAACTGTTACGTGCAAGAATGGTATTCGTCGTGGTATAGGATGGTGGCTTGGGTTCGGTATTGTGAATTTCAGGGAGTTTCGCACCTCTTTCTTAACCTGTGTTTGCCATCATCTTTAATCATACTTTTTACTTATGTAATCTAAGGTATTGGAGAAGAAAATCAATTTCTGTGTCTAAACTGGTTGCTAGTTATTCAATTAGTAAATGAGTAATAATTTTAAGTAACTGTAATTCCACCAAAATAATTCTATTAACGAGATGTCATTTCTTCACTAACGACGAAATGTATTCTTGAAAATCTAGTTTGAAATCCAATAGAATAGCAAGGTTTCTAGCAGGAGCATCTATTTATAGAATGTAGTTATTAATTTCGATTTTAAGTTTAACATTTCATAACTGTTTTTTTCCAATTTGACAAAATTGCACTGAATATATAATGATTGATAAAATATCAAAATTAATATTAGCTTTATCAGCTAACTAGCTAATTTAGCATTATCGGCTTTCTTTGCATAAAAGAATATCTGACTTTGTTGTTCGTAATTCTTTTTTAAAACTTAAAAAGAAAACAAAAAATGTTATTAAAACTATCGGCAATATATAATATAAATGAAATGGGGCCTGCAACAGACCCTTGAGGTACCCGGAGGTTAGATAATAAATTTTCTATTGATACCGTTTGATGCATCCTATTTTACTACTTTGTGAGATACGAGTTCAGAATTTAGAGCTATTCAATGAAAGCCCTGATCCGATAGGACTTGCACCTTGACGAAGTTCTAGTGCAAACTAGAGCGGGTGGGTCGGCTTGCGCGTTTTAATGATTTAAGGAGCCGTACCATAGGTTTAACCATAGTGGGAGGGTCCTTATTGAAAAACCAGACTAAGACAAGTCCCTGAAGGAGGGCAGCAGCTCTTTCAGTAGTCATAGTGGCAGAAACCGTGGGGGTTGGTATGGTGCTATGACACACACGACTGCGATGTGGAAGGCAAGAGGAAACCACCACATTATAATCCTCAGAACAGCTAGCATAAAGCTTATCCTAAATTAATGATGGCGTCTCCTGGGGCAAAAAACTCCGGAGGTAAAATAGTCCTCCGTTCGGATCTCCGGGTGAGGACTGTTCCGGGGGACGTGATCGAGTGCAATAATAATAAGAAGTGTAGCATTTCACGAGTCGGAGCGTGGAATGTCAGAAGCATGAGACAGGCAGGGAAGCTAGAAAATCTGAAGATAGAAATGGATAGGTTAGGATTAGATATAGTAGGTATAAGTGAGATGCGCTGGCCGGAAGTAGGAGATTTTTGGAGCGGTGACTATAGGGTAATACACACAGGATCGGTAAATGGAAACGCGGGAGTAGGGATCGTTATGCGGAAGAACGCAGGACAGTGTGTAGATAGCTACCTACAATACAGCGAGAGGGTAATGATGGTTAGGTTAGATTCGAAGCCAGTGGAAACAGTAATAGTGCAAGTATACATGCCTACTTCTAGCCATAGTGAGGAAGAGTTAGAAGCCGTTTATTCGGACATAGAGCAGGTAATAGGATTTGTGAAGGGTCATGAAAATTTAATAATAGTAGGAGATTTTAACGCAGTCGTAGGTGAGGGGAAAGAAGGAGAATTTGTAGGTCCTTATGGATTAGGAAACAGAAACGAGAGAGGTAGCAGACTGATAGAATTTTGTGAGAAGCACAAGATGGTAGTCGCGAACACATTGTTCAAGAATCACGTTAGGAGGCGGTACACATGGAAAATGCCAGGAGGGATAGACAGGTATCAGATAGACTACATTCTGGTTAGGAAGAGATTTATAAATCAAGTAAAAGACTGTAAGAGTTATTCAGGAGCAGATGTAGACAGCGACCACAACTTGGTAGTCATGAAAGATAGATTAAAGTTAAAAAATCTGAAAACCCGGAAGGATAAGAAACGTATAAATGTAGACATATTGAGGGCTCAGAATATGAAAGATAAGTTCCAGGAGAAAACAGATCAATTAATAAATAAAACGAATAAGGACGAAATCAAGAACGCAGAAACTGAGTGGGAGGGTATCAAGAATAGTCTAGCCTCCGCGGCTACGGACGTTTTAGGACATGATAAAAGGGAAGCTAGGAAGCCCTGGATAACGGACGAAATCTTAAACTTAATGCAAAAGAGACGAGGCTACAAAAACAGACGAGACGAAGAAGGACTGAAAACTTATAAGTCAATAAAGTGGGAAATCATTAGAAAATGTAGAAAAGCGAAAGAACAATGGATAGAGGATAAATGCAAAGAAGTAGAAGATAAGTTGCAAGTAGGTAAGACCGATGAGGCTTACAAAATAATTAAGAGGAACTTCAGGGATATAGGAACAATAAGTAGAAACGTTAGGAGTCAGTCGGGGGACATACTGATCGGAAGAGAGGAGAAAGCGGATAGATGGAAGCAGTACTTAGGAAATTTTAGACGAGAGTCAGGAATTAGGAGAGATATTAGAGGAAGAATCTAGCATCGATAGGGAAGATGTAGGAAAACCTATATTGAGAGAGGAATTTGAAATAGCACTAAGGGGGCTAAAGAATAATAGAGCGCCGGGTGTAGATAAAATACAGGCGGAAATTTTGAAATGTGCGGGACAGAAAGTAGTAAATAGGTTTGAACTGGTAAAATACATATATGAAACGGGCGAGATGCCGGAGGATTATAAGAGGAACATTATCGTTACTATACCGAAAAAGAGAGGAGCCGACAAATGCGAGAACTTTAGAACGATTAGCCTAACTTCCCATGCGTCAAAAATCTTAACTAGAATAGTGCAGAAGAGGATGGAAAATAGAGCGGAGGAAATACTAGGAGAAGACCAATTCGGGTTTAGACGAAATAGGGGAACTCGCGAAGCTATTCTGGCGCTAAGAGTAATGTTAGAGAAAACAATAGAAAAAGGAAAGAACGCTTATATAGGATTTGTAGATTTAGAAAAAGCTTTTGATAACGTAAGATGGGAAAAAATGTTCGAGATACTAAAGAGCGCGGGAATTAAGTATAGAGATAGTATAGAGTAGTACACAATCTATACAAAGTTATAGATAACTGCTGTTATAGAAGTAGAAGGGGAAAAAAGGGAAGTAGGTATTAGGAAAGGAGTAAGACAAGGATGTACGCTATCACCACTAATTTTTAATCTGTACATCGAAGAGGCGATTAATTTGGTAAAAGATAGAGCGGATTTCGGGATTAAAGTACAGGGACAGAAACTAAAAATGCTGAGATTCGCGGATGATATAGCAGTATTAGCATCTAGTAAGGAGGAATTAGAATCAGCATTGAACGAAATGGAGGCAGTGTTGACAGAGGAATACGGAATGAGGGTGAATAAAAACAAAACTAAAGTGTTAGTGTGCAGAGGGCGCGAGAGCAGAGCAAAAACGAAAGTACAAATTAATAATGAAAGATTGGAGGAAGTTAAAGACTTCACTTATTTAGGAAGTAAAATAAATTGGGATGGAAGAAGCGATAAAGACATAAAACAAAGAATAGCGCAGGGTCGAGTAGCTTTTAACAAAAAGAAAGCACTTTTATGCTCGGGGGTAATAAACTTAGAAACAAGGAAGAGATTTTTGAAAACATATGTATGGAGCACGGCACTATATGGCTGCGAAACCTGAACGGTAGGGGAAGCAAGTAGGAAGAAATTAGAAGCTTTTGAGATGTGGTGTTACCGAAGAATGATGAAAATACCATGGACTGATAGGGTTAGAAACGAAGAAGTATTGGAGAAAGTCGGCGAGAAAAGAAGTATGTGGAAAAACTTAAAGAAGAGAAGAGATAGAATGGTAGGCCACTTGCTGAGACATGGGGGAATAGTCCGCGATATTTTGGAGGCAGAAATAGGAGTGAAGAAAGGCAGAGGTAGGCCTAGATTAGGATGTAGCACAATTAGCGAAATGCGTAGGTTAGCACAAGATAGGAGAAGCTGGAGGTTAGCGTCCAACCAGTCTTAGGACTGATGACCTAATGATGATGATGAATCAAAACCATAAAATTAAAATTTAGCTCATAAAAGAGAATAGAGAATCTAAAGTGTCGAATGCTTTAGAAATGTCTAAAAGTATATGTGCAGTAAACAATATGTTATTATGCGATTTTATTACATAGGTACCTATATCATTAATTACGTTTAAAAGTAGCGCTGCCATACCATAAACTTTCCCAAACCTCAATGTAAGTTTTACATAATCTTATAATTAATTTAATAATCACATATCTACTGTTCAATAACTTTTCATAAAATTGTAGGCAATATAGGCAGTATACTAATAGGATATGAAGCTCACTACATGACTTTGGAACACTGGTTTTCGGAAAAGGTTTTATTAAGGAAAGTTTCCAAACTGATGGAAAAAATAGCCATATTTTTAACAAACATTTACAATGCTGGTAAGGTAAGGACTATTTTTTTCATAATTCAAGGTAATTTAAGAAATTATGTTTTTAAATATATTAAATAAGTTAATTGTATATCTTTAGTGCAAGATGAGATGAAAGAAATACAATCTATTTATATAATATATCCAGTTAATCGTTAAAAAACCTTATCTGCAATTTTTTTATTGCACTAGAAAAAAGTTGTAATATAATTTGCAAATAATTGATCTTCTCTTTCATCTGTTCATTCTACTCTACTCAAGATCATCTACTTTTATTGAAACAATTTTGAATTGTGTACTACTACCACGTAATCGAGACTTCTAACTACCTATTTATAAATATAAATAAAAGAAATGTGACACTTTTTTTTTTGTTTCGCTGTTTTTATATTTTTCTTGTTTTCCCTGTTTTATTTTTTATTTTCCTTTTTGATCCTTCATTATCTACTTAGATCATTTTTGACTATTTATTTTTTTGCTATTTCCTTCACTTATTTTATTTTTATATCACTTATCTTTTATTCTCCCCATTTTATTTTAGATTTTTTCAGTTTTTTTAATTTTGGTCCATTGCACTTACTATTATGATAACTTTCTAATATTTTTTCGGAACAGTTGTTGTATTGGAGACAATTACACAAAACGAATTACATAAAAATCATTATTGTATATATATATATATATATATATATATATATATATATATATATATATATATATATATATATATATATATATATATTCTATAATTTTATAAAGAGAAATGAACCAAGATTTTAATTTAAGAATCAACGTAAAAATTATTTCCGAAAATGATTTTCGGAGCAAGATCCAATATGCACAATAATTCAGTCTCGTTGAGGTAATTACTTTTGATACTTTGTGGCGTTTGAACCTTTAGGCATCATTTCCAGGCCGATGTGGTATGCACTTTATGAGGGTTTCGCCGCCCGTATGAAGGGTATTATGGAAAAGCAGAATATAACTCTGTTGTTGACAATCTTGGTTCAATTCACGCCTAGATTATTATACTGTTATTAGCAATATGCAGTTCTCTCACATATCGTCGTCAATCTCATAAAGTGGTGTATCGCACCTATTCGAATTTTACAGGAAATCGGTTTACAATATAAAATGGATATGAAATTCATACGATAAATGTTATGTTATAGGAACTTTTGGTACGTATTCTATAAACTATCTTTGTATTAGTGTTGATGGGAATGGTCCAAAAAGGGGATACTCACAGAAATTTTGGAAACTTTTGAAGATGTAGGAAAACCTATATTGAGAGAGGAATTTGAAATAGCACTAAGGGGGCTAAAGAATAATAGAGCGCCGGGTGTAGATAAAATACAGGCGGAAATTTTGAAATGTGCGGGACAGAAAGTAGTAAATAGGTTTGAACTGGTAAAATACATATATGAAACGGGCGAGATGCCGGAGGATTATAAGAGGAACATTATCGTTACTATACCGAAAAAGAGAGGAGCCGACAAATGCGAGAACTTTAGAACGATTAGCCTAACTTCCCATGCGTCAAAAATCTTAACTAGAATAGTGCAGAAGAGGATGGAAAATAGAGCGGAGGAAATACTAGGAGAAGACCAATTCGGGTTTAGACGAAATAGGGGAACTCGCGAAGCTATTCTGGCGCTAAGAGTAATGTTAGAGAAAACAATAGAAAAAGGAAAGAACGCTTATATAGGATTTGTAGATTTAGAAAAAGCTTTTGATAACGTAAGATGGGAAAAAATGTTCGAGATACTAAAGAGCGCGGGAATTAAGTATAGAGATAGTATAGAGTAGTACACAATCTATACAAAGTTATAGATAACTGCTGTTATAGAAGTAGAAGGGGAAAAAAGGGAAGTAGGTATTAGGAAAGGAGTAAGACAAGGATGTACGCTATCACCACTAATTTTTAATCTGTACATCGAAGAGGCGATTAATTTGGTAAAAGATAGAGCGGATTTCGGGATTAATGTACAGGGACAGAAACTAAAAATGCTGAGATTCGCGGATGATATAGCAGTATTAGCATCTAGTAAGGAGGAATTAGAATCAGCATTGAACGAAATGGAGGCAGTGTTGACAGAGGAATACGGAATGAGGGTGAATAAAAACAAAACTAAAGTGTTAGTGTGCAGAGGGCGCGAGAGCAGAGCAAAAACGAAAGTACAAATTAATAATGAAAGATTGGAGGAAGTTAAAGACTTCACTTATTTAGGAAGTAAAATAAATTGGGATGGAAGAAGCGATAAAGACATAAAACAAAGAATAGCGCAGGGTCGAGTAGCTTTTAACAAAAAGAAAGCACTTTTATGCTCGGGGGTAATAAACTTAGAAACAAGGAAGAGATTTTTGAAAACATATGTATGGAGCACGGCACTATATGGCTGCGAAACCTGGACGGTAGGGGAAGCAAGTAGGAAGAAATTAGAAGCTTTTGAGATGTGGTGTTACCGAAGAATGATGAAAATACCATGGACTGATAGGGTTAGAAACGAAGAAGTATTGGAGAAAGTCGGCGAGAAAAGAAGTATGTGGAAAAACTTAAAGAAGAGAAGAGATAGAATGGTAGGCCACTTGCTGAGACATGGGGGAATAGTCCGCGATATTTTGGAGGCAGAAATAGGAGTGAAGAAAGGCAGAGGTAGGCCTAGATTAGGATGTAGCACAATTAGCGAAATGCGTAGGTTAGCACAAGATAGGAGAAGCTGGAGGTTAGCGTCCAACCAGTCTTAGGACTGATGACCTAATGATGATGATGAATCAAAACCATAAAATTAAAATTTAGCTCGTAAAAGAGAATAGAGAATCTAAAGTGTCGAATGCTTTAGAAATGTCTAAAAGTATATGTGCAGTAAACAATATGTTATTATGCGATTTTATTACATAGGTACCTATATCATTAATTACGTTTAAAAGTAGCGCTGCCATACCATAAACTTTCCCAAACCTCAATGTAAGTTTTACATAATCTTATAATTAATTTAATAATCACATATCTACTGTTCAATAACTTTTCATAAAATT
Organism: Rosalia funebris; assembly: GCA_037954035.1. Taxonomy (NCBI): domain Eukaryota; kingdom Metazoa; phylum Arthropoda; class Insecta; order Coleoptera; family Cerambycidae; genus Rosalia; species Rosalia funebris. The sequence continues at coordinate 3,008,037 of JAZFAV010000033.1, forward strand.
GTAGGCAATATAGGCAGTATACTAATAGGATATGAAGCTCACTACATGACTTTGGAACACTGGTTTTCGGAAAAGGTTTTATTAAGGAAAGTTTCCAAACTGATGGAAAAAATAGCCATATTTTTAACAAACATTTACAATGCTGGTAAGGTAAGGACTATTTTTTTCATAATTCAAGGTAATTTAAGAAATTATGTTTTTAAATATATTAAATAAGTTAATTGTATATCTTTAGTGCAAGATGAGATGAAAGAAATACAATCTATTTATATAATATATCCAGTTAATCGTTAAAAAACCTTATCTGCAATTTTTTTATTGCACTAGAAAAAAGTTGTAATATAATTTGCAAATAATTGATCTTCTCTTTCATCTGTTCATTCTACTCTACTCAAGATCATCTACTTTTATTGAAACAATTTTGAATTGTGTACTACTACCACGTAATCGAGACTTCTAACTACCTATTTATAAATATAAATAAAAGAAATGTGACACTTTTTTTTTGTTTCGCTGTTTTTATATTTTTCTTGTTTTCCCTGTTTTATTTTTTATTTTCCTTTTTGATCCTTCATTATCTACTTAGATCATTTTTGACTATTTATTTTTTTGCTATTTCCTTCACTTATTTTATTTTTATATCACTTATCTTTTATTCTCCCCATTTTATTTTAGATTTTTTCAGTTTTTTTAATTTTGGTCCATTGCACTTACTATTATGATAACTTTCTAATATTTTTTCGGAACAGTTGTTGTATTGGAGACAATTACACAAAACGAATTACATAAAAATCATTATTGTATATATATATATATATATATATATATATATATATATATATATATATATATATATATATATATATATATATATATATTCTATAATTTTATAAAGAGAAATGAACCAAGATTTTAATTTAAGAATCAACGTAAAAATTATTTCCGAAAATGATTTTCGGAGCAAGATCCAATATGCACAATAATTCAGTCTCGTTGAGGTAATTACTTTTGATACTTTGTGGCGTTTGAACCTTTAGGCATCATTTCCAGGCCGATGTGGTATGCACTTTATGAGGGTTTCGCCGCCCGTATGAAGGGTATTATGGAAAAGCAGAATATAACTCTGTTGTTGACAATCTTGGTTCAATTCACGCCTAGATTATTATACTGTTATTAGCAATATGCAGTTCTCTCACATATCGTCGTCAATCTCATAAAGTGGTGTATCGCACCTATTCGAATTTTACAGGAAATCGGTTTACAATATAAAATGGATATGAAATTCATACGATAAATGTTATGTTATAGGAACTTTTGGTACGTATTCTATAAACTATCTTTGTATTAGTGTTGATGGGAATGGTCCAAAAAGGGGATACTCACAGAAATTTTGGAAAAAAAAAGTTACGACCATTTGCGGTACCAAGAAAATATATTTAAAGCTATGACAAAAATTATATATTTTATGGATTTATGGAAACTAACTGAATTGAAAAAACTTGTTAGTATACAAGAATAAAATAACACATTACTCTTAAAAAACCTGTTAAATATATTTTTTTCTTTCAAACAAGGAAATGAATTCTTCCAGAAATCGTACCTTAAAATGATCAGTTCCGTGAAATAAATATATACATAGAATCGAATTATTTGTAAATTAAAAAAGTACGATACTTCCAAATAAAACACAAAGTAGCTCAAATGAATTCGTTAAAGTTTAATAAGAGAAGTATCTCTAGAATGTGCAAATTAACATGATATTTAACATAATATTTTTCAAGATCACTTGTTATAAACAAATATTTGCTTGTTAATATTTAGACACATTAAACTCTATCATCATCAATATTTTAATGATTCTCCAGTTTCTGCCATAATAGTTCTTAGACTTTCACAGGTATCGTATTGTCCAGTTGTAGGATAATATTGTTTGGATATTCTACTGGGTGGTTTTACCATATCAGCAATGAACGGGGAAACTTTGAAGAAACCCAGCTTTGAATCACGACAGAAGCTCGAAAAATGTTAATTTCTCGTTTAAGTCATAAAAGTCGTGGCTAGGCCAAAAGGACTAAAAGCTGCTACTCTAAGTAATGTATGACTTCCGGATTGTGTTTGAACTAGTTTGAACACTTTTTACGTTCTCCCAGTTCCTTTCACTTTGTAATATTTAAATTGGTGGCTGGACCTTGAAGTGATGGTCTTTCTAATTTTTGTTGTTGTATTATATTTCTATGATTGTTATAGTTAGAATGAGTTACTAAACGATTGTAATATAACAGGATCGAACAACGGTGGTATAAACATATTAATTTTATACCTGTACTTATATATGTACCTATATTGATATACATGTATTGGATTCCTCTTGTGGTGTTTTAGATTTTATTATTTGAACTAATTGTACGCTGCCGTTTGATAAGGAACACCTTTGTTATCACTTCAATAGATTTGAACTTGAATAATGAATGCAATAATGAACTTGAATAATGGTGTACTACCTGAAGAATATAAATTTTCGTGACCTGTATTACTTGCCCACTGTACCATAAATCATTGTACAATGTTCCTCGTACATATATTTTTCCAGGAATTACACATTTTGTGATAAAGCACTAACTGAAACATTTATTGATAGGAGATGATAGCTAATTGAGTTACGATACGTTGGGAAAAGATCTGTAATGCCAAAATACCTCAAAAACCTGTTATCTCAAAAACGAGTTAAGTTACTTTGTGAGATTGTTGATGATATATGCATTTAGCTTCTAAGGAGATGGGATCACACGAAAATAATTATAATTAAATTAATTTATATATTTTTAATATACTTACGTTTTCTAATTATAACTAAATGATAATTTTAGATATAAGTGACGCGTGCAAGGAAGGTGTACTAAATATTCAGTTTCGATAAAGTGAATAATTAAATTTCATGGTATCGCATAATTAAATTTCGATGGTCTATATTTTTGTTGATGAGATAATGGAAACTTATTCGAAATTCCAAATTACAATATTGGTATTTATTCAGTAATCGAGATATAGTACACTTACATAGGTTTATTAACATACACGTTTGTATGCCTCATCAAAAATAGGAACAAGTCTCAAAACTGTGATATCGGACCGCTCATGAGGTATGCAGTAAATAGCTTGGTCTTTATTGAGTCGAATTGAGATCTTACAGATTGATTGCAGAGTGAGTACTGAATATCCACGAATGTATATTGAATGTGAATGTACATAGGTTGGATTTGGATCCGAATGCTGCCTTACTCTTTATTCTACGCATACCTACATAATCTCACACCTATTCTTGATGAGTAGTATATTGGGTAATATCAAGTTTTCATTTATCTTAAACTTAAAATTAGGTGAATCCGAATTGTCTTGCTGTTGTGACTTCTTCGTTATCGTTCGCTGTGATGTCCATAATTTGTTCACAATATTTGATACGAATTTCTGTAACTGACATATTTGTAATAAATCAATCAAATCCAGAGAAATATTGTAAAAACTATTTCTGTTTATGAATGTCATTGCTCAAAGAATAAAAAATAAAATAAAAAGGTAATTTAACACAAATGAGGAAAACATTCAGTGCTACTATTTTTCACATTATATGCAGAAGTAGTGTTTTGAGAGTATAAACTTGAAGGCGAGTGTAATTATTATGTCATCAGTAGCACAGTGGATTACGACAATGTTCTTAACCATCGTGAGGAGTTTAGCAGGAATTTTCTTGAAGGAATTTAATATGTAAATGGCTGTAATTAAGCTACTTTAGACAATGTCATAATCCCTTTGGGCATTAAACGAAATCTTTTCTCGGCATGAAATAATTGTAAGTGGTATAAACTTATTCTGGTGTTTTATTTGAAAATATTTATATAAATATAAGTTTATATATATTTAAATCAAATTGTCAGCTATATTTTATATTGAAAGAACACTTATTTTATACTACACAATATTGTCTATATTTCAGGAGAGAGTACTGACAATGTTTTTATACTCTTCCTCAATTGCATGTATATATTGAATATTTAACAGATTTAATAGTTATATGAATCGTTGGTTAGGGTAGCTAACCCTAAGACGAATTAACTAAAGTAACTGAAAACGAAAAGCAGACATCGTAAAAAAGTATATTTTTTTACGATAGGTTAAAAAATATGACATTGAGGACAAAAAGTAGTCACAGCTAGGCACCCTTCTTGGGTTTGAATAAGGTACTTCACTACAATATATTTTTTATACATATACTCGTATAAAATAATCTACATTACAACCTTTTTTTTTGTATTAATCTACATCAACGCGAAAGAAAACATACAGGGTATATGAAGAAATCCGTAATTATCAATATGCTGCCGCCTGAAATACAACTCAGTTTTTTACGAACTTGAAACATTGCTACTGATTAATGGACAAAATGAATATAATTTTTTTATGTAGGAAACATATTGTGAAATACGAAAGCTTTTTATGGAAAAAATTTCCAGTTTTTTTAAAATTAATGACAAATGAGTTACGTCTACGTATGTCTGTGAAGTTTTGTTTATAAATCCAAATAAGATGGACTATTCTAGTAACCAGAAAAAAGAAGCCAGACAATCTAAGGATGCCACAGCTGCAAGATATACTATTTAAATTTTCAAGTGATGTGAAATATCTGAGCGTTATACTTGACAGTAACTTGAATTGGAAAACGCATACAGAGAATAGAAGTAATAAAACATGTGCTGCACGGCAACAGTGCCATCGTGCATTCGGAATGTCATGGGCATTAAGTCCCGGGGCCATGTATTGGATGTATGCTAGATGTACATCAAGTACATGGATGTATTTGGATGTACATTGCTGTTGTGAGGCCAAGGCTAACATACAGAGCAATTGCCTGATGGTAATTTCTCTGGGATGCTGATGCTGGGAGCTTCTGGGATGTGACGATGTTGGGAGTCAGGCAAAAAACTAAAGCACTTATGTTAAGCCATATTTAAAGAATATCTTGTTTAACTATTAATGAAATCTCTTCACTAGTTTATAGAGGAAGGTACATTATGGCCGGCAATATATCATATATAGAACATGAGCGCTTGGTCTGCGAGACATCCGAGTGTCCTGGAGAAAGTAAGCAACTCCCTCTTCCAGAGACAAACATGGATCGGGCCTACCTCAATTTGGACTAAATTTCGACGATTTCCTTAAATCGGTCGAAACAATTCAGTCTACACTAATGGTTCAAGAATCAGTTCAATGGTTTAGTGAATCAAAACTAGTAGCTGTAGACAAACAAAAATATTTTTAGCTATACCCTGCAGTCAACTAGCAAAATATTGCTTTAATATGTCTTATAAATAATCTGCCTTTGCAAATCTATTAATTCTAATAGGATTGTTATTAGGGGACAATGCAGCCTAAACAAGCATTTTCAAGTTACGGGCTGTACTGTTACTTCTACATATAGAGGATGTAACCTGGAGGATGAGACTGCGGAATACATCCTAAGTTTTCTGGATTTCCCGTTCTGGACTCTCATTATATTGAGGAGCTAGTTTGGGAAACATTTGACGGGAAATAAAATTGTATATAATGAGCTGTATGGCTACTCTTACGGTAGAGGATGCCATCTGAAGGATGAGTCTGCGGAATATACATTAAAGAGATATCTTGCACTCTTGCACTCTTAAACGAGTAATGGCCGATTTTCACCGACTACCACCAAATGCACGTTTTCAATACAATCACTCAGTTGGACCACTGGGGGAGTGAGCTCGGTGCTTGGTGAAAGTTATGATGGAGGCAACACAAAGAACACAATATGATGTTTATTCTTCTCTTTATAGAATCCGAATCCGATTCCGAGTTACGTATGAGTACGTTATATCTGGTATACTTTTCATATCGAAGATCTATATCTACGCTATGGAACCATTAGTTGAAACTCAGCAGAAAGATATTCACTTTTAGTAAATGAACAATTCATTTTGATTAGCAATAAAATAAATAAATCAATGTATTCTAACAAACATCTGGACAGCTTAACATAGTAAAGAAATTGTTCACGATGAGGCGTGAATAGGGTGGGAGGTTCTCTAGGCTCAGATGGTGCATGTACCATTTATATTAAATGTCAAATAATGTGAACGCAAGTTGCGTTGCTACTTGGATAGGTGATCAAAACCAACTAGTTTGTCTTAATTTTTTACAGCTTGTATGTCTGGGGCGCTACACAAACTTAGGTGAAGTTTGCATAATAGACATATCATCCTATAGATCCCTACACCATAGAAGAGTGGAGGTTCGGAAAAATTTTCGGCGTAGATGTAGCTCATTTTCCAACCAAATTCTTGCAACCTATAGCTAGGTTGTGGAGAGATAAATGATCTAATATAAGTTCATTGGGAGATATATGTTAATGTTGTATATGACGTAACAATTAAGAGTACAAATAGTAACTAGTAAACGAAAATTAAACGAATTAAAAGTTAATTAAAAATACCTCGTTCTTCTACTTGTTGGAAATTAATAGATATTTCAGCATAATATTTAAAGTTCAGTTTGTTTCAATCAAATTTTATCATATCAACGATATTAGTGCTATTTTTAAGTAGGCGTCAGTCATTTATATTTTACTTTAGCTTTAAATTATGATATTTAAAGTAACCTAAAGCAAGATTAAATTTATATTAGTTTCTCTATGAATGATGAGGATAATGAAGTGGCCTTAAAAGGGTTATATTATCGTTTTGAGAAGATAGAAAAGAAATACTCAATGAAACATTTTTTAATAAGGGATTAATTATAATTTATATATAATGTATAATTAAGTATATATAAATTAAGTGAGTGATAAGTGTATGAAATAATGATTAAAGTAATGCGTGTATGAAGATTTAAGTTCATAGAAGCATAAATCTGATAATGCTGAAAAACAAAAATGTACTTTTTATAATATTTTTGTATTGTGGAATAGTCATGTCACATACAAGATAACCAGTTTTCACAACGCACAGGAAACAATTGATGGATATATTTGGATGGAATGTTAACTCAAAAGTCAGAAAATTTACACTTTTATTTAAATTACATTAAATAAACGTAATTAATTACGTTTAATTAATTAACGCTTATTCTATTTTTAACATTTAGTTTATTACTTGACAACTACATATGAATTGTCTATGAGAACTACTATTTTATTGTAACTATTTTCTACAATTAAAGGATAAGAGGTTATGCAGGGAGTGAAGAAGAGTCGTTGAAACAATAGAACAAATTATTAGATTTTTGAACTCTAGATTAGTATAGAACTTAATTATTAGTACTGATTAATCATTTAAGAACCACCAATAACTTTATACATTTTCCTGTAAAACTGAAAATCCTTCCTTCTAAATATGCTACTGAAAATGGTAGGTAAAAATGTGTTATTGAATCGTTTGTTTTCATTAACATTCGTGTTAACTGTTATTAGTATTCATATATTTTATCCAACATATTGTTGAAAGGACTAGAAATTAAGTCATATATTGTGTATTAGACATTCCTTATCTATGTAAGCTGATGATAATGAATTTTTACAGGTGAAATTTTATATAGGGTATATTGAGTGCTAGTTTACCTATCCTAAATAATACATTTAATAAACTCTATTCTGATTGTATATTACTCTCTTTACATAATTATGATAAAAGTGTTTAATAAGTTCCAACTGTTAATACTATATAATTGAGACTATGATCTGAAATTCACTTTCTGTTCAGCCTTGGTATTAAAGTTATGTGACAACATATTTAATATAATTTAGTAAACAATGGTTAGCATAGAAAAAAGAAATTTTTCTTTATTGGAGGTATAATTTCTTTGTCTGCCTGATGAAATTAAAATTATTGCTTTACTTGTTATAAGTATTTTAAATGTTACATGCTAATTAGTAAAACGTTGATGTATTATCATGTCGCATTGTCGCTATAACGCCTTTTGGTGAGGACAGTCTCATTAATTAATCTTTTTAGCAATTTACAGTATCAGGCAACACTGGGACTATTTTTATTTGGAGTGACAAAGGAATAATGACGATTATTGCGATTCATATTTTATCCTTTGTGTTTAGTTAATTATTAAGGCTGATGATGAAAGGAAGCTACAAAATGCCATGACAAAGTACAATATTTATGATTTATCAGCTTAATGGTTATACAGTGTGCTCCTACTTGATAAATTTATTTTGTTTTACTTAAAAATTCTTGCACCACCTCGATTCGTATTCGAGCTTTGGAACCAATATCCTTTATCAATTTATATGAATATGAAAAATAAATAAATTATATTAGGGAGTTATGAGATTATCAATCTTATGGTATGATATTTTCGTAACTCTATTTCTATTAAATGAGATAAATCTATGTGTAGATATAACTAGAAAGACAACGAAATTTCAGCTTCTATTCAAATCAATATGAAATATTAGCACGCAAGATACTGTATTCGATGTCTGTTTTGTTAATCAAGTTGATATCATCAGGAGATCATGACAGTTAATTATTGCCTAATTGGAAAGCTTAGAGAAGCAGACAATTTTATCAAGGGAACTTTGTAAAGGCTTTGGGCTTTTATATCAATTACAAAGTGAAATAATGTATTCTATATAAGTAGCTATTTTATGAGCGTATATGGGCTGTGTGTTGCTTTGAAAGCTACATATATTACATACAAAAAATAACTCTATGATCGACACGTTGCTCAATTTTTAGACTTTAAATGAGAAAATATGAGATATATATATATATATATATATATATATATATATATATATATATATATATGTTATATATATATATATATATATATATATATATATATATATTATAAAATATTTAATTGTATACATTTTAGACTTAGAATACTTAGAATAATTTCAGTTAGGTACCATTTACATTGTATCATATCTCAAGTAACACAATCTTTGCTTTTTCTTATCAGTTGTTTCTCATAGTTACTTGATACTATTCGTGACTTATCTTATTCTCAAAAACAAAGACTTGCTTATGGTCAGCAACTCACGCCTACCTTCTAAGAATACTCATGGCTAAAGCCATTCCCATGCAGAGTCAGCACATGACAGTTTATATAGGCGAAAGCGTGCGACCAGAAGTTAGTATCCGGCAGAACGGCATAGTATCCGGCAAACTAGCATAACTTCAACCAATTTCAAACCTCCGGTACTCACTTAATATTATTGTAATTTCAAATCCTTTATAACAAAACGTTCAATTGTGCAATTCAAAAATAAATTGTTTTTAAAAATTGATTTTTATCGACCACGATATAAAAATCTGGCGCAGTCGTTCGGATTTTCACACGTCGTTAGAACACGGACTTTCCTCACTATTGTCGTGGAATTCCAATTCCCAAGTGACTACAAAGAACCTCAAGAAAGAAAACAATTTTTACGAAGAACGCAAGAAAACCCCAAGAAGGAAATCGCTCCAGAACACGGTATCGCCTAACTGGTCCGAACCTCTTGAAGCCCGGAAAAATCAGCTGTTCCCAGGTGACCCAGTTAAAACACGGAAATTGCCTCATTAACTGCGATATCCAGGCCAGCGTCCGGATGAATTTGATTTGGTAAGTGCATTCATATAGAATTGTCACGCCTTATCTCAAACTTCTCAAAGTGTATATTACATTATACGATTATACTGTTAATCGTCACATTTTAATTACGCGATTATACCGCTAATCGCATCACTTACATTTTATCTACATCTAAAAATAAAGTGGTATAGTCCAGTCGCTATTGCTCCTATATTCACTTTACTCCCTAATTTTACATTTAACGTGAAAAAATATATAAACCTATTTTTTATTATTTTATTTAAATTTTTCTAACCGATTTATTAAAAATGGCAACTGTCAACGTAAATAATCAAATTGAAGACCAGGTAGAAGCTTATAAACTTTCAGAAGTATTTTCTATTGTACCCGAATATGATGGAAATCAGATCTTCTTACAAACATTTTTAAACGCTATTCGTTGTGCCTTCCAAATGGCTGTAGGCAACCAAAAAACATTATTGACCCTCCATGTCAAAAATAAGCTTAAAGGTAAAGCCGCTGAATTAATTAATTCTCGCAATCCTGCAACATGGGACGAGATTAAAATATTATTAGAAACTCATTTCGGAGATTCTAGGGATCTCACATCCCTCATTCAAGACCTTCAATGCATTTCACAAAATCAGAATGAATCCGCTTTAAATTTTATTTCGAGACTTCAGTCACATAATGTGAAAATGCACGCTTGTGTTCAGAAACAACCATTGACACCAGAGCAAAAATTAGCACAATCTACTTTAATAGAGACGATAACATTAAATACTCTTTTAACAGGGCTAGATCCTAAACTTGGCTCAATAATTCGTGCTGGCAATCCTTGTAATATGCTAGAAGCAATATCTCGAATTAAAAGAGAGCTACAGCTTTCGTATTTTGAAAACCAAAAATTTTCTCGTTCAGTAAATACATCTCAAATTAAGAAGCCTCAAATTAGTGTACAAAAAGTCTGCTCGTACTGCAAACGAAACGGATATACTATAAACGAATGTCGCACTAGACAAGCTACCCACCAATTTAATAATAATAATTCTACGAATTTTTCTAATAACACTTTTAGGCCAAATTTTCATCAACCAGGTCAACAAACTTTTCCAAGACCTACATTTATCCAAAATCAACCTAGGCCGATGTCTACAAATCAGCCAAATAATAATTTTCAACAAAACAAATTTATGCAAAATAGACCGCCAATTTTTAGACAAAACCCAAATTTTCAGAGACCCTCCGTGATAAGATCAAACCCAAATTTTTATCAACAACGTACGCATCATTTAAATGAAACTGTGGATGATACTGCTCATCCGTACTATGAAACATATTACACAAATGATACTGCTCATTTGTACGAAAATGAACAATACGGAATGACGAATAGTCCTGATTATTCAAATTCAACTCAATATTTTCAGCCCAATTATCAAATTGATAATTACGAATATAATTATACTGCTCAAAATCAAGACTCATACGACGGTACTTTTAACGATAATACTCAAAATTTCGATACTACTCAATATCCTGAAAATTCAAATACCCAAAATTTTCAATTAGACCCCCAGTCTTACGAAGACCCGCCGAATCAATCAACCGCTTTAGAACAAATTCAAGCTCAATTTCAAACGATGAACTTAAATCAAAATCAAAACAGCCAAGAACAGAAATTCATGTAAATAGGCCTTTACTCACCGTAAATCCTCACAACCTATATTATATAAAGGACATAACTGACACTTTTAAAATATTAATAGATACAGGAGTAGGTATTTCAATTTTTAAGCCAAAAACATGTCTAAATTATAAAAAAAGGTCCCCTGAAAACGTTGTTATACAGGGTATAACCGATCAAAAACTTCTAATTACTGAATCAACATTAATTCCATTCGCTGACAACGATCCACACAAAGTATATATCTACAATCTCGATATTAGTTTCGATGGTTTACTAGGCTCTGACTTCCTAGAGCATTATAATTGTGTAATTGATTTTAATAATAGACAACTCGTAACGAACTTTAAAACAGTACCTCTATTTAAGGTCGAAGACCCTTCTCAAGATTTTGATCTGCCGCCCTCCATTCCAAATCAGACTAAAGAAGTGACTCATCCTCTTCCAAAAATTTCTAAATTCGATCAAAAACTGACTACAGTTGAAAACAAAAATTTTAGTTTTCCAAATTATAATCAGACATCTCCAAAAATAATCCAAAAACCTTCTAAAATTCAAAATAAAATTTGTATAGGTCCTCGAACTGAACAAATTTTCAAATTTAAATGTAATCTTTTTAATACTGACGCAATAATATGTAATCAAGAAATAGAAAAAGTTCGTATACCGAACGCCCTTGTGAAAATTAATAACCAAGGCGAATTTTTAACAACAGTTATCAATGCTAACGCTATAGCAAAAACTATTGACTTCTCTAAATTTGAAATAGAACCTATTCAAAATTTTTCAGCATTCAATTTAAATGACCAAATTCAAAATTCAGGTCAATTTACTGATAGAAATTTTGAAATAAGAAATCAGTTAAGACTTGAACATCTAAATAAAGAAGAGAAAGAGTTATTAACGGAACTCTGCCTCAACTTTTCAGACATATTTTATCTTGAAAGAGATAACCTCACTTTCACTAACGAGATTAAACATTCAATTGATACCGGAAATTCGAAACCCATTTTCACCAAATCTTATAGATACCCGCACATCCACAAGGATGAAGTGAAAAATCAAGTATCTAAAATGTTGAATCAAGGTATAATTAGGCCATCAGTTTCGCCATGGTCCTCCCCTGTTTGGGTTGTCCCAAAAAAAATGGACGCCTCTGGTATACAAAAATGGCGTGTTGTGGTGGATTACCGTAAATTAAATGAAGCCACAGTAGGTGATAAATACCCTTTGCCCAATATTTCGGATATATTAGATCAACTCGGTAAGTGCGAATACTTTACGACTTTAGATCTCGCCTCTGGATTTCACCAGATAGAAATTAATCCCGAAGATATTTCCAAAACTGCTTTTTCTGTCGATAATGGTCACTATGAATTTGTTAGAATGCCCTTTGGATTACGAAACGCCCCTAGCACATTTTAACGTGTTATGGACAATATATTATTAGGAATTCAAAATGAGCGATGTCTCGTCTATATGGACGACATTATCATTTATTCACCCACTATTCAGGAACACATGTCAAGACTTACAGACGTATTTAAGAGACTACGAAACGCGAACCTCAAAATTCAACCTGACAAATGCGAATTTCTCCGGAAAGAAGTCGCATATTTTGGACACATAATAACCCCTGACGGTGTAAAACCAAACCCCGACAAAATTAATTGTGTTGCAAACTTTCCGCAACCTAAAAATTAAAAAGATATTAAATCGTTTCTCGGACTCGCAGGTTATTACCGCCGATTTATTCCAAATTTTGCAAAATTATCCAAACCAATGACAAAATTACTTCAAAAAGATGTTCCATTCCTTTTTGACAGTGACTGTATTACTGCATTCGAACAATTGAAAGAAGCTTTAACCACTACCCCTATACTAAATTATCCAAATTTCGATGAGCCATTTGTACTGACAACGGATGCTAGTGCATTCGCAATTGGCGCAGTTTTATCTCAAGGTCCTATCGGTAAAGACCTCCCCATTGCATATGCTTCCAGGACATTATGTCAAGCAGAAACTAAATACAGCACCATTGAACGTGAATTATTAGCTATTGTTTGGAGTGTAAAACACTTTAGACCGTACCTCTTTGGCAGAAAATTTAAACTCGTCACAGACCATAGACCTCTTACATGGCTTTTTTCGATTAAAGATCCAGGCAGCCGCCTTGCGCACTGGCGTTTAAAATTAGAGGAATACTCCTACGAAATCGAGTATAAACCAGGTAAGATAAATAAAAACGCGGACGCACTATCGCGAATAAAAATTAATTATTTCAGATATTGTGCAAAATTACAAACAAAAGTTTTAAATTCAAATTCTGACAATGACGATAACGAATATATCAGTACTGATGAATCCCCTGAGACAATTGTAGAAGAACTCCAAAATTTCGTAAACTTGTATAAAACTCAATCCCTAATAGATTACAACAAAATCCAATTTACTAATAATCAGTTGTTAGATAAAAAACATAAAGATATTGTTACATTCTTTCAAAAAGATAAATTAGCAGATTTACACTATAAAATTATCGAGGATATACTCGAAGAGCAACCCGATTTTATGAATAACAAAATTAACATAGTCTCTAGTAAATCCGTTAAAAATCGTAAATACTATATAATTCTTTTACCATTTGAACCTGATAGTATAATAGAAACGCTTTTTATCACATTATTCAGAGGACAAGACAATTTTGAAGAAACAAAAAATTATTATATTGAAAATAATTTAGACCTACCAACTTTAGAAATGTTTTCCTATATTTATTCTGGTAAAGACATAAAACTTACTATTTGTCAAAATTTAGTCAAACGACCTGACGATGACCAAATACCAATTATAATTGATCAACATCATTCAGGAAAATCTAACCTTCATCGAGGAATCAATGAAACCATTAGACGAATCAAAGAAAAATATAATTGGCCCGGTTTACTAAAATATGTCGAAAAATACATTCAAAATTGCGAGACATGTCAAAAAACAAAAATTTTGAGAAAAAATTTAAGTAGTCCTCTAGTAATTACGGAAACCCCGAAAACACCGTTTGAACTAGTTAACATTGACATTCTAGAAGTCCCCACTAGGAATTATGTTTTCACCATCAGAGACGAATTAACTAAATTTACTCAAGCATACCCGCTTGAAGACAAAACCGCACGATCGACAGTAAATACTTTACTTGTTTACTTCCAACACTTTGGCACACCCCTTCGCATTCACTGCGACTATGGAAAGGAATTCGACAACACCCTGCTTAGAGATCTTTGTACCCTCTATGACATTAAACTGACGTATTCCAGTGTTAATCATCCGCAATCCAACGGATCGGTTGAACGTTTCCACGCAACCTTATTAGAGATGATTAGAATAAATAAAACAGAAAACCCTCACGAACACCCTCTAACAGTACTCCCATATGCTGTAATATGCTACAACAATTCCGTCAACAAAACCCATGGATTCTCCCCATACGAATTAATTTTCGGTCATACTTCCAGCCGACCTCCAGAAAAATTATATAATGAAAACCAGTTAATTTCAAAATATATCAGAGACCTCAATAACAGAATTTCTCACTACTACAAAATTGCCCATGAAAAAACTATACTGTCTAAGCAAAAATCAAAAACCAGGTTTGACAAAAATGTCCCCGAAAATCAATACGAATTTAAAGTCGGAGACAAGGTCTACGTGAAAGAGTCACAGATCAAAAATAAACTTAGCAATAAATTTAACGGTCCCTTCGAAATTCAAGAAATACTAAAAAATTCTGCAATCCTATTAAACTCTGAAACAAATCAAACAACTAAAGTAAATTTTGACCGAATGAAACCCTATTTTTGAAAACATGAATTTATTTCGAGGTGAAGTAAAGATCCACATCAGTTTATTAACGCAAATTTCTGGTAATATTAAAGAAAAATTAAATGAAATTAATTATGATACAAAACGCTATAAACGCAGTATTTTAAATGCTATTGGTTCTGTATTTAAAGCAATCACAGGCAACCTAGACGCAGAAGATGGCGAATATTACACAAACAGTATTAACAAATTAATTACAGACGAACATCAAATTGAAAATTTATTAAAAAATCAAATATCCGTAACAACATCGGTAATAAAGAATTTCAACACAACTATTCAAAAATTACAACTAGACGAAGAAACATTTTACAGAGACATTAAATTAATATCTGAGACAATTTACAGAACTAAAGAGAAACTCAAAATTTTCGAAGTAAAATTAAGATTCTTAGAAAAATGCGAAATATTAATGGAAAGCTACTTGTACATTGAGGATCAATTAAATGACATATTAAATTCAATTACATTTGCGCGTCTAAAAATCATTCATACTTCTATTATAAATCCTAGAGATCTGATATCCGCATTACAGGAGATATCTCAAAACTTGCATCAAAATAATTTACCACTTTCAATAAAATTATCTGATGTTTGTAGATATCTAGATATCATAGAACTATCAGCATTTCAAACCGATTCAGATTTAATATTTGTTCTAAAAATTCCTCTTATTGATCAACAAAGATTTTCCTTATTCCAATTATTCCCAATGCATATCCTCAATAATAGGACTGGTTTATATCATGTTTTGTCAACCAATCAAAAATATGTTGCGCGAGACGACGATTCTATAATGTACATTCCTATGTCAAATCTCGACGGATGCAAACCACTCGTCTTTGGACAAAAACTGTGTTCAAATTTGTTCGCCTACCCCATTGATGACAACGCCATATGCGAAGCCAAAATTCTGAAGAACACCAGGACCCTTCCGGAAAATTGCCAGACATCTTTAATATTTGCAGAAGGATACAAAGTTCACAATCTAGAAGACAACACTTGGCTTATAATCAATTCTGAACCCCTTCAAATAACCATCTCATGTCAAAACCGAAATTCTAAAACTGAAGTCATTTTCAAAAATTCTATTCTCAAGTTACAACCTTATTGTAGTGCTTTTGTTGGTGTTACCAAAGTCCAAGCAAACTCTAGAGACACTACTGTAACTCATGATGATTCTCACCCTATTCTAATCCCTTACAACTGTTGTGACAACATTCCTAACGATCTGCAAATTCCAAAATTAAAGCCTTTAAAATTAAACAATCTCAACGTTGAAGACCTTGAAGTTGCAAAGCACAAATTAGATGAATATTCCAAAACCCTTGATGATTTAATCAACGAACCTTTTGTCACGAAACACATTTCTTGGTTTACCTATTTCATAATTACTGTCATAATTCTACTCGTCATCCTATACTTCACATGCAAATGCAAAAGAAGAAGAAGACTTGCTATTTCCCTAACGTCAAATTTACCTCCACCGCCTCCTGGACAATCAAAACCCGTTGGACGACTCACCAACTTTATTTCAAGAAGAAGGCCCGTTATCAGACCAACAGACAGTTCCCCAGAAGATATTGAACTAAATTGAGACTTTATAGTGATTTTGGAACTTTAACATTTTATATTCTGTGACTAGTGTTCAAGTGAACTGGACTTATGTGATTATTATTATTTTATTTTGTTCACTTGATTTTACTACAATTTTACCTTATATTATTATATTGCTTATTGCATTTATGTTGCACTTAATAGCAACATTCATATTTTTGGAACTTTCTGCTTATCCAAAAGTTGCTGTATACCACCAACTTTTCTATAAGGGGGGAGTTGTTATATAAAATATTTAATTGTATACATTTTAGACTTAGAATACTTAGAATAATTTCAGTTAGGTACCATTTACATTGTATCATATCTCAAGTAACACAATCTTTGCTTTTTCTTATCAGTTGTTTCTCATAGTTACTTGATACTATTCGTGACTTATCTTATTCTCAAAAACAAAGACTTGCTTATGGTCAGCAACTCACGCCTACCTTCTAAGAATACTCATGGCTAAAGCCATTCCCATGCAGAGTCAGCACATGACAGTTTATATAGGCGAAAGCGTGCGACCAGAAGTTAGTATCCGGCAGACCGGCATAGTATCCGGCAAACTAGCATAACTTCAACCAATTTCAAACCTCCGGTACTCACTTAATATTATTGTAATTTCAAATCCTTTATAACAAAACGTTCAATTGTGCAATTCAAAAATTGTTTTTAAAAATTGATTTTTATCGACCACGATATAAAATCAAAAATAAAATATATATTAATAGGTAGTATTAAAATAATATGGCTACGTAAAAATAGAATTAAATTCCTTAATGTTCCTACATGTTATATATCCTTAAATGGATAATTCTCGTTCACTGTTATTTCTGAAGATAACATTCACCTACTACACAATAGTTTTGAAAATAACATCTTACATTAGCCAAATGTATTATTTCTTGTTGATGATTGTAGTATGATATAGGTAAAATAATATAATAACTTAAGTAGAAAAAAACTCGTTTATTAAAAAATTCAAGATAAAACTATCGGTAATTCTTAACTCGGGTGTGAACAAAAATAAAGAGCTTTAAATGATATTCTATGTTATTAGACCAACTCGTTACAGTATACCATCCTTATTGTGGTAAATTACTACACAGAGTACTACACAGAGGGGAACATTACGGTTTGGGCAATAGTATCTGCTTTCTCGTCCATTTTTTTTACCGCGAGCATCGCCACCGCTGCTACACATAGGTAAGGTAATTTCTTGCAGTTGTGAGAAGGCATTCCCGAAAATATCTTCCAGTTAGTCTTATAGGGTTTGGCGGTATTGATGGACGTCCACTTTTTACTGAAAAATCAATATGATAATACTTATTTATCAAAATTGGAACTATTTCCAGTCTATATTCTACCAGTTTCGTAAAGCTACGTCCAAAATATGAAAGAACAGTGTTGTGTAGTATTTTCTCTCTTCTCTTTTCTTGGAAGATAATAATCTTTTGGCCTACGAAATGTTTATCAACACAATCCACTCCTCCCATTGTGTCATTATAGTGTTCTAGAACTTATGGCTTCGATATCCTTTTATTTCGATTTTGAACACCATTTTAAAGATCTATAAAGTTGAGAGTAGATAGACTTCTTTATCCTCCCATTTTATTACAGGAAATTTTCCTCTTTTGGTATCCTATTAGTCCTCCTGTCTTCAATTTTCATGTTAGCTCCTTAGGTACCTCTTTTTGTATTATCTTCATTATTCTATATACATTAGTTTTATGAGAATACTTTCGTCAATTGCAATATTCCTTTCAGGTACACAAGGATTACGAAAGCTGTTCACAGGTGTTTCATATACGGGCCAAATCTTGTTTAATTTTGGGTTAGTGCGACGTTCGTGATTATAAATCTAATTATTTGTAAAATGCAAAAACTGTTTTATTTATTGAAACCATCTTTAAGATACAGTTTGTTGAAAAAATGACATCGACAGCATAGGATGTTTTGACTAATATTGTTGTATTTCAGATTTTTCAAATACATTTTGTGTATTATTAAATACTCTTAATAGCTAAAAAATATTTCAAAGTATCGCAATAAACTACCTTCTTCGTCTACAACAATGCTTATTTCATTGCTTGTCACTAAATGAAATAGGATTCGGTGGAATTGTCTATGAATTTATTACACACCATTTTTGTGTTTCATTAAGAATATTAGTGTCGACCTCCTGATCACCTGAGTCTGAAGATTCTATTTGTGACGATTCGCTTCCACTATGTTCTAGAGTATTTTGGCATATCGCAATAATCGCTACCAATGTCGTACTCGTCGTTACTCGAGTACTACAAAGAGTTAAATCGTAGACCGAGAGAGAGACAGGATTGGATTTGGTGGTAAAGAAGTGAGGGTACAAAGTAAGGACTTATTGCTTGGATGAGATATGTCGGGTTAATTAATATAATTAATAACACACGGCTATTACATACGATAATTCGGGCATTGGTACGAAATGTATGGATATGAATAAAGCCCGGGTTATATGGCATCCATATGCCGATGCCATATATGAATGACAAGAGATAAATTACATCCCATTATGACTTTATAATAAAAAAAAAAATACCATTATGTTACCACGTTATACGAGTACTATGAATACAATATAACTCAAACGGTAATAATATATTAAAAATCGTTTGAAAGGCATTTTACTCAAAAAACTAAATTAACGAATTCCTTACAAAAACATCGCCCATATTCGTCCACTGTGTAGAATATTCAAAAATAATTTGGTATCTTTATTTTGACGTGCAACATCGCAGAAAAGTTTCAAAATAAATAAACAGTTTTAAAACCTTAAAACGGACTTTTCCGCACGTAGAACATCTCTATCCCGAAATTGAGTGGCGAGTGGCCGAGAAAAAATAAACCAACACATAAATGTGTCTTATGCTACAGTTTTACTTTTTTCAAATATTCCAGCATCGTACTTTCTCATGACCCATGAACAGGGTGGGGTTTGTCCTATCCACCTCAAAATCAACAGATGTCGTCTGGTAGACGTCTCTAATCAGAATCAGTCGAAACTCGATCGATCCGACACGATTTAATTGAGTGATCGTGCTAACAAAAAATTTCCTCAAATAGTCCACCATTGTGCTTTCTCGTGACCCATGAACATGGCAGAGTGCGTTATATCCATCTCAAAATCAATAGGTGTCGTCTGGGAGACGTCCCCGATCAGAATCAGTCAAAACCCGATCCATCCGACATGAACTAGTTGCGTTATCGTGTTAACAAAAAAAAATCTCAAATAGTCCACCGTCGTGCTTTCTCATGACCCACGGACAGGGTGGGGTATATCTTATCCACCTCAAAATCAATAGGTGTCGTTTGCTAGACGTTTCAGATCAGAATCAGACAAAACCCGATCGATTCGACACGATTTAGTTGAGTTATCGTATTAATAAAAAAAAATTCTCAAATAGTCCACCATCGTGCTTCCTCATGACCCATGGTCAAGGTGGGGTGTGTTCTATCGACCTCACAACTAACACGTATCGTCTGGGAGACGTCCCCGATCGGAATTAGTCAAAGCCCGATCGATCCGACACCAAGTAGTTGAGTTATCGTGCTAACAAAAAAATATCTCAAGTAGACCCATGAACAGGGTGGGGTGTGCCCCATCCACCTCAAAATCAATATGTGACATCTGGGAGGCTTCCCCGATCAGAATAAATCAAAACTCGATCGATCCGATACTATTTAGTTGAGTTATCGTGCTAACAAGAAATTTTAATGCCGACGACAACGACATACACAGATACAACTTTTTAAAAACCATTTTTTTTTGTTTTTATGCCGAAAAACGAAAAAAAATTTTTTACATTTTTTTTTACGCGATTACATTACTTTTCCGCTAGTATAGTTGAGTGCGGAAAAGTAAAATTGTTTCATAAAACGTCATATATCTATATAACTAAAAATGTAAATGTTCGTTTGTTCAAAATCTTAAATCTCCGAAAGTTCCACACGGATTGTTTTGAAAATTTGACACAACGTGGCATTTGAATACGCGCGTGTTTTTATATATCTACTATTATATAGATCTCACACCTGTAACAGGTAAAAACATGAGAAACCTGCGATACATTTTTTCTTGCTTTTTCATTTAACCAAACTGAGGCACAGGAACGCATGGCCGGGTACAGCTAGTAAGTAATATAAAATATTGTGGGGGGTTTGTGACGCTTTTTATCAAAATAACGAACACCCAGGGTCGCAAATAGCAAACTGAATCACCTGGTATAATATATCTGTTCATTACAAAAATTAACCTATGATATGCGGTAGCGAGAGGGTAAATGAGGGAAATAATTTGGTAATGTGAGATATAAATTCGAAACCTACTGCCGATGAAAAATTACTAGGGGTGAGATTTAATGGACCCATAATTTACCAATCATTAAAACCATGCTTGTAATTTGCCTTGGTAAAAGGAAATAATGAGTCACGCGCTATATATCTAGTTAGAGGATAAATATACGAGTTTTTAAAAGCGTTCTATATTTAAATCCTTTATATACAACTCCATTAGGAATGTAAGTAAAAAGTATAGTTGTAATAAATATAAGTAAATTATATTCATTATATTTAGCCAATTGAATAATTCTGGGAAAAGGAAAATTCCAAGTGATGAAGTTTTACGAGAAGTGTTGCACGATATCAGTTTTTTCTTATAGACGTTTCATTATCAGTGTGACTGATTAGAATATTATTCAGATGAGATAGATCAAGTTCACTTTATTTAATGACCATAGTATTTAATAGAGTGCATTGAAATAAAATACGAATTTTTATATTTTTGCGTGCAAAATTAAATACTCGTATGTATAACATGTATGTATAACAAGTATTTATAAGTGATATTTTTAGAAATAAATACATTTTTCCACTTGTGCTATGGACATTCAAACATCCAGGAGAAATATTTTCTCGAATACTTAAAAATATATAAAAATTAATAGTACTTTTTCAATATACTCATATGTAATTTAAATGTATGTAAATGTATGTACCTTACATTTTAACTAATAAATACCTTTAGTTGCAGTGATTATAACTAAAAATAACTGAGCGAAAATGAAATATTGTCATATAGTCAATGTAGATTATTTATTAAAATTTTAATTTAGCGTAATGCGTAAGATATTTATTAAATTACC
This sequence comes from Rosalia funebris, assembly GCA_037954035.1. NCBI lineage: Eukaryota > Metazoa > Arthropoda > Insecta > Coleoptera > Cerambycidae > Rosalia > Rosalia funebris. Next base: position 3,029,988 of record JAZFAV010000033.1, read on the forward strand.
AAATGGCATGGATGCACTTGCCCCATTGCTACCTGCAAATGATGTTCATGATGTATCGCATGTTTAAATGCAATTAACAATATGTAAATGATAATAAAATCTAATAAGTTTATTAGATTTTATTATTACCTACATATTAAGTTTATTATTATTGTGTTCACTTGTTTAATTAATTGATTGCTAAATAAAAATTAAATGTCAATGAAAATATAATAGTTAATCATTTATGAGGCAGAAATGAATATGGATTCATCATTTATGTAATTACATCTTATGCAAATGGTCATATTATGACTATTTTCACATTTGTAAGTGTCTGTTGCATTTAAACTTAATTTAATTTAAACTTAAACTTGAATTAAAAAACTTATTTACCATAATATATTAGACGCTCGTTAGGAAACATTTTTTCCGTTCCAGTTATACTTTTATAGAAAAAATCCAGCGAGCTCTATTTACGATCTAATGGAGCAGGTGTAAAATATTTCATTACACGATCAATAAAACCCGTATGAGATATCACACGTGTTACACGGGTCAGTTTACTACAACGCACTTTATGTGTAATGATTCTAATAGAGCTTTTGTTTCAGGAGCCTAGAATAAAAAAATACTGAAGAAAAAAATAAAGTCGGTATAGTTGTCGAAAAAACTAAAAATACAGATACAAAAATGAAGACGGAATTGTGTACATATTATTATATAGAAATCTAACATCGTTTTAATTAAAATAAATTAAAAACTAACATATGTCATTTTTGAGACTACGATTTATAGACAGTAATCGTTGAAATGAAGGATTCACTTAGTTTTCACATGTGGTTTTTTAATATTAATAGTCAAACCATTTGCGCTAGCTTTTATGTTTTTCATGATTTAATTAAGATGTTTTCCTCATTGAGTAATTTGTTCTATAAATTAATAAGTTATTGTATCGTAAATGAAATACCTAGTTTCCAAAATAGTGACTAATGTAATGTTGCTATAGTTTTTAATTCATACTCATTAAAGTAATATTTAATACTTTTTGGTAATTAACAAATCAATAATCATTTTTAAACTGAATTATTGTAAAAAATAAAAATAAGATCTGTTCTAAATTCGGTTTTTATGGTATTTATTTCTGATATCACTAAATTATATAATTATATATAAACTATGGGCGATTTTCAAATAATTGACAAAGCATATATTTATAAAATACATATGCAGTGGACTTCGGTTATAACGACGATGAAGGGATCACTACAATTTCGTCACTATATCCTGAAGTCGTTACAAGCGACTAGATAATTCAACATTTCAGTGAATGTACATACAGTATTATTTACTATACCTTACGTATTGTATGAAACCAATGAGAATTGAATGTCGGTAGTATAAGGGTAAGTATATAAATGTATATAGGTTTCATACATGGAATTATAATAATAAAACAACGGCTTAGATAGATGCTATACATATATAATATTTATTAATTTATTATGTATATGCAATTTCACATGTACGTGTTCATTAGTGTGACATTGTGAGAAAATATACACAAAACTCACATTTCTATTAATATGTAAGTATACTTTTTTATTTACGGTTATTTTAAAAGCATTGTGTAATATTGCATTGTTTCAGTTTAGATTCTTGTGCTAGCGTATGATGTAAGGTGTATTACATTTTCATAACTACTTCAATTTCTATATTCTCTTTTCTTTCACCAAATAAACAGTATCTCTTGAGTATTGTTACGGCGCACAATGCATCCTTAGTTGTAGGAATATCATCGCAATCTACATCATAATCTTCTTCCTATTCTTCATCTTCCCCATCTAGAATGATGGAACCACCATTTCAGTAATTTCATTATCGGCAAGATTACTAGTAGTGATAACTTGATTGTTAGTATTAACGTAAGTTTATGAATCCACAACGTTTGTTCCCTTTGCCGATACTGTAGCTAGCTGTGCCAATGGTATATGATGATGTCCAATTCATCATCAAAACCGTCATCAGTTATTGTGGTAGTTGAAAATTTACAGAACCCGGCATGAAGAAAATGTTTTTTTTTCTATTGTATTTGGAGTCATTCATGACCATTATTTTAATGGCATTCCAGAAGATTAACGGAAAATGGGGTGGTTTTTTCAATACCTGTTCATCATTTTCTGTACTAGAATCTTTCGATAATGACTTTTAAGGGTTTTAGTTATATTTTGATCAATAGGCTGACAGTAACTTATAAGTCGGAAATCGAGAAAGGAACCACCAAGCCGCCAAGCGGCTATCAAAGTAGTTCCCGAATAGCAAAGCTATTACATAATCGCTCTAGGAAACAACTACTCCTCGGGCTAAAGCCCCGGCAGGCGTTGAATTATACCCAGAAGCGATCCTTGACCCCTTTCTCGTGTTTCTGCACGATCAGATAAGGTTTCAAAAAATAAAACCGGCCACAGGTAGGATTCGACATTTGTCCCGGATCGGAACCGAACGACATACAGCTGTTTCGAACTTGTTAGTTCTCATCAGTGCCGCATACGGTACGCCGATTCAGGACAAATGCCGAATGAACTTTATGGCCTATACATCTTTATCGATATGATCTCTGTCAGTAACTTATAAGTCGGAAATCGAAATAGGCTGAAAAGACACTGATGTGGCGTTTGGTGGTAGAAATTCCAGTTTTCTGTATGTCAAATTCTTGATTTTAGGATGAGCTGGATAATCATTGTCAATAAATAAAATGATCTTCTTTTTGTCACTTTTTATCCAGGCTCATCATCCATGCTTTTTAGTTTGTTTCGTAATCAACTGGTAAAGTTTTAACATTTCTGAAACATCCTGTTTTTTTTATGCCCTGCCTATAACCGTGACTCGTCAGTGTTCCATATTTGACTGTTAAGTATATTTTTCTGTTAATTTTGATAAAACTGTTTTCAGTCAATTGTCACTGTCATTTTGCGATATACTGGTGGCTTCTGTACAAACTTTACCGACTACAATATCGTGACGTTGATGAAATCAGTATAACCAGCTTTTCGAACATTCAAAGTCCATTTTTCCAAACAGTCTGACAAAACGATTATTATTTTCTTGTAAAGGACGACCGCTTAAAGGTACGTTTTGGATTCATTTGAGCTTTGAACAATAGTAGAAGCGCATCTTCGATATCTTGATGAGTTGGTTTGCGATATTTTTTTAATCTCAAGGATTTTGTGTCAAAACACTTCAATATTTCAGCGCGGTTCTTCAACATTGTTGATATTGTAAAATGTGAAACTTTGAATTCTGTGGACAGATCAACATTGTTTTCACCATTTTGCAGTCTCGAAATTATTTCCACTTTTTCATTAACAGTCAACGTACGTCTAAGTGTTATATTCATAAGTCGATGAAACATAGTTAACACACAGAAAATATAATGCTCTGTAACTGATCTTTAAATTTAACTATGTACGTCGCTATATCCGAAATCAGAGATACATCCCAAGTCGCTATAGCCAAATGAATTTCCTATGAAAGTATGCTTTAAATTTAAGGACGTGTTACGTCGGTATAACTAGAGTCGTTACAATCGAGGTCGTTATAAATGAAATCCACTGTATTGTCGAAAGGTACTATATGAAATTAAAAATTATCGAGTTTTTGTTCAGAAAATACCTACTTTTCTTAAAGTTTCAGGTCTCAGCAAGGAAAGTTACATATAAAAATGACAACAAACACACTTATGCTCAAAGAATGAATTTTGTGTCATAATATGAATGAGATGTCAACTTTTCGTGTTGGAACTCGAACACAGACATACAGTGAAACTCCTAATATTAGTCCCATTTCCCACCCGCAGCTGTACCAAAAATAAAATATGTTGCAGAAGCATCCATGCATCACCCATTCATGTTAAGAGTGCAGTAAAATTTTTTATGTATAGGATAACGAACTTGTCAAAAGGAATAATATTTTGAATTTTTGAAAACTAATTTTGGTGTATTTAAACAAATTGTTTAGACTAACATTACATTACCAATGAGGATGTTTAATTTATAACAAAATATGGATAAAATGAGAAAAATATTTAAAATTGCAATAACGACAATAATTGTGAAAAATGCGATTACATCACGAACTGTATCGTTACCGAACCCTTTTCATTTCCGATCTGTTCATACGATATGAGCTAGTAAATAATATTTGTTTCTTTATTTTCGTAATTAAACCTCAATTGTAATTTATATATGTTGTGACCAAGCTATAGACAAATTTGTAGTAATTATCTTAACGCTTTACACTGCACTGTTTAATTATAAAGTCAAATTACTAATCCTATGTAATACAGCTCCTTTAATGCAGTTGTTCTAACAGTAATATAATATAGTTATACCACGTTTCGAGGGTGACTAGATAGTTTTATGGAACCATATTTGCATTGTATGTCAATTATAGTAGATATAGACTCCTACGTAGAATTTATGGTCTTATTTTAGCCATATTTTTTCCTTATCGGGTCTATAAGCTTATCTATGTTTTGTTTAACGACAAATCTTTGTATTGAAAAAATTGTCGTTAAAGGCAGTCCTTTTAAAAATGCTCTTAGTTTACTTATAATTGTACAATTTTCTGACAACAAAAATAAATACCATAAATGCCAAATTTAGAACACATCTTATTTTACTTTTACTTTTCCGCACTCAACTATATGCGGAAAAGTAATGCAATCGTGTAAAATAATTTCTAAAAAATTTTTTTTTTCTAGTGTTTACTTTTCGCTTTTCGGCATTAAAAAATAGTTTTTAAGCAATTTTGTGTGTGTGTGTGTGTCGTTGTCATCGGCATTAATAAAATTTCTTGTTAGCACAATGACTCAACTAAATTGTGTCGGATCGATCGGGTTTTAACTGATACTGATCGAGGACGTCCACCAGACGACATCTATTGATTTTGAGGTGGATAGGGCACACCTCATCCTGTCCATGGATCATGAGAAAGCACGATGCTGGACTATTTGAAAAAAGTAAATCAGTCGCATAAAACATATATTCTGCATTTATGTGTTGGTTTATTTCTTCTCCGCCACTTAATCTCGAGATAGAGATGTTCTACGTGCGAAAAAGTCCGTTTTAAGGTTATAAAACTGTTTACTTAAAAATTATTAACTAAAAGTTATTACTAATTACTAAAAAGTATTTAATATTACATTAATGTTCATGAATTAAAAACTATTACAACATTGCATTAACCCAATGCAACGTTGTAATAGTTTTTGTAATGTACTTACTTTATGTTGAGAACTAGGTATTTTATTTACAATATAACAAGTTATTAATTTATGCAACAAATTACTTAACAAGAATTATATCCACATATAGAATACTTTAAGGGTGAGTTGATAGTTTTATGGAATTATATTTGCATTATGTGCCAATTATAGACTTATACGGAAAATTTATGGTTTTATTGTAGCCATATTTTCCCCTTATCGGGTCTATAAGCTTGTTTATGTTTAGCCAGGGTAGCTTCTATATTTACTCTGTTTTTTCTTTTTATATATTAAGGTGAATAGGAGACGAATTGACGTATTATCGAAATGATAACAGATTAAAACATTTTCAGTGATTTAAATCTTGTATTGTCATAAGTATATATTCATAAGTAAATTTTAAATTAATACCCCATTTTCAGCCTATATACTTTAATATTTTTATTCATTATTTAAAGTCAAATAGTAAAATTTTTAACATTTTAATTCTAAAGCTAACGGTGGTTTATAAATACTTTGCTTATATCCACTAGAGACTTTCTTTAAATGGACAATGATGACTTCTATAAAATTTAGTAAAAGAAGTAGATTTTGTCGTTACAAGTAAAAATAAAAATGTTTTGGTTTTATACCGAAAATTGTTTAGTAGTTGAAAAACCTTTTAAGATTCTGTACAACTTTACAGAATCTTAACAACAGAATAATACACTGCTCCCAAAAATTAACGCACTACATATTCATTTCAGAAAAACATAGTTTATCAAACGATAACATATTTAATGTTATTCTGAATCTGCCTGTCTCGTATGTATGTATGTTCTGAACCTGCCTCGTGTTTATAACATGTATATACGATTTGTTCTTGCATGTCCTTTTGCTATTAAATGTTTTATTTCAAATGTACAAACTCTTAATCAGAAAGAAAACTGATGTTCACGACAGTTTTAGTTTGCTGTTATCACATTAAAGCGCAATTAATTAGGGTGGTTGTGTCAAGTTGTCAGAAGGCAAAGCAATATTAGAAATTTGACAAGTGAGAAATGTGGTCAAGCTATCGTATGCACTGTAGAATAGCTGGCAGGTTTGGTGTGTTTCATACATCGGTTTCCCGAACGCTGCAACAGTATAATGACATTTGTAACTATACAAGATGTGCTGGAAAGGGAAGGAAATGCGATGAAAGGAATAACGCGTGGTCAACATAGTTTTTAAAGCTTTCCTGCTTAAGGTGACGGCTCATAACAGCAATAGTGTTGCAGTTCTACTGCAGTTAAACTTTGTTATGCTTGATACCATATTAGTTCGGTGGACTAGTTGACTGGGACCAAGCTGGGACTGATAAGTCCAGATTTTCTTATATATTTGCGATATAAGTGTTTGTTTTTTGACTGCTAAATGAGTGAACTCACAGAGTAATTTTATGAATACTACTTTATTCGTGTGGGGGGAATTTGGTTGATATAGCGTACTGAATTACTGGTGTACTGTGTTAAATTAAATAATTTAAATTAGACGCGGAACGTTATATATTGGATGTTTTTGAAGAACATGTTTGCTGCTTATATTGCTCCAAATTCCTAATGAGGGATAATGCCCGATCTTATATTGTTCGGGTGATCAGAAATTATTTTTCAGAAGTTGGGTTGACACTATGATCTGGTCAAAGCGGAGTTCAGACCTTAATCCAATTGTATATATCTAGGATATGTTTGGAATATAATTAGGAGATCATCCGAATCGACTTGGCCTAAGTAGACCGCCTCCTTATCGAAATATGGGATGGATTGGATCAAAACGGCATTTGACACTTAATTAATGTTTAATTTTGAGCATGAATCGACAATGTGAGAATCTAATATGAAGCAGAGTCAGGAATACACGATATTGACTTAACTGGGAGTTTAGGTTATAGTATGAAAAGTTTTTAATTGTCCAATTTTTTATTTTTATTTATTAAACGCCAGTTTTAATGTTGTATTGACATAGAGCAATTTTTTGTGAAGCTACATATTCTATGAAGATATCTATAAACCTGAAAATTTTGCTGAATTCACTCTTTTGTAGTACCACAAGGATCTCTTACTTGCCTAATATGTAATAGACAAGAAACTTTTTACATCCGCTTTACATTCTATATCAGGGATAATATGTCTTCTACGCAAACCCCCCATGAGTTTAATTTAGCCTCTGTGAGTCGACTGACATAGAAACCGCTAGAAGTTGTAGGGGAGTAGATTAAATATAATATATGTATGATACCGGAAACTGCTGTTTCTCCCTTTTCAGAAATGCAGTTATTACTGAAAATATGCAGGGTGTATAAATGCAAAGTATCGGTAATAAGAGAGCATAATGTTGTAGTGACTATGAAGGTGTACATTTTTCTTCCGTCCACTTATCATTATAAAGAATTATTGGGCAAAAATTAGTGATATAGTAGGTACCTATATAGAGTGATCAAAAAATACATCTGCTTTTTTTAGTTATGCTGAGCGCCAGTGCAGCTTGACGAACCGAGGCACTATGCTAAGCCTTGAAAAACTTTCAAACAACTGAACATTTTTGTCATTGGTAATACTGGCACATCAATCAGAGTGATTAGGTATCTAACTATTAAATGAAGCAGTAGCCTGAAACTTGAATTCTACTACCACTGGAATAAACTAAATGAGAATTAAATGACATTTTACCTCTAATTTGGCATGTTAGAACAAATGAATTGAAAATAGTGATATTTACTATGGCGATCCTAATAGGGATTTTAAGTTAAGTTGTATAATGATCACTTGGAGTTTGTCTAGATTATCGGCTCGGAGTAATCCGATTCCCACATCAGTCGACTGTGTGTATCCACGTGAATGTTGGGAGGTTAGCTGGAAGAATAGCTGAAAGAAAGTTAAACCTCGCTTTCGTAAAGATAAAGGTACATTAATAAATAACAGATAAACAAAATTTGTATTTTATTGTATTATATACTAAATATTATTTACTGTATTGTATACCATTATAAACTAAATTGTATTTTTGAAATTTTTTTCATAGCTTTAATAACATTTTTCTCTAAAGTATGAGTACATGATATATTTCAAGTTCATGTCGTTGTTCTATGCTGGGCTTCATGTTTACAACTGGCCAATAACACAATTGGTAGCTTAGGAAATGTTGCTCAATACTCACATAGTTTAAATATGATGTAGAAATGTAACTCTCTGCAATGCTTCTTCGGTCATATTATACCATACACATTGAATGATTAATTATACTGGGGAACAGTCAATTTATTACTAGGATTTTAAAAGCCGCTTTTGAATACATTACAGCTGAGAATGGAATTACTTTTTCTAGATAGGCTCTAGTTTATGAAATAAACATACATGATAAATATTAATGCAAAGTAAGAAAAAACTAAATAAAATAAGAATACTCTTTTGTTTTTAATTTTTTTATACAGGGTGGAACGTAAAAAACCCCGCAAGCCATAACTCTATTATTAAATTTCATTTCAAGGTCACGCGATATTCAACTTTTTTTATTTAAATGACAATCTATATATATTTTTATGTAATTAAAAAGAGAATATTTTTATGTTTCTAATGATGTATAATATTTCGTATTTTAATAGACGCATGATTCAGAAAATAATAAATTACTTATTAATTCACGAAAATTTTAAAATATGGCAAGATGGTTTTAAATTGAAAACCAAATGGAACAAGGCATAGTAAAATGTCATTTAACATCACAATAATAAATTTCATCATAATAATAGATTTCAAAGAATTATTTGTGTAATATACTGAATTTAAACAACAACGAACAATATAAATTCTGTTCAAAATATCTGTCATTTTGCTGAATACATACTCTTAGTTCACATCTTCTTTCTATTCCATTAATAAAAGAAGCAGGTAGATATAATTCTCTGGATCAAAATTTCGATGTTTTTAGATAGGGTCAGATATGCCTTGAAATTGAAAACCAATTGGAGCATGACAATTTAAAATGTCAATGCGTTGTTTGACTTAAGACTATTTGTTGTTTAACGATAAGTTTTGTAAATCATCTTGTTAATTGTTACTTTTGTTCAAAAAAGTTAATAATGAATAATAATAGTGAATTGACAGACATAATTCAAGTATATTTTGAATGTATAAGAAACAGTTATTCAGCTGCAAGACTCTATAGAGAGTGTCTTGCTGAAAGAGAAGCATTTATATTTATATTGTTCGTTGCAAAAGAATTTATATTATTCGATATTGTTTAAATTTAGTATGTTATACTTATTATTCTTTGAAAACTATTTCCAATTGTTTTTCAATTTAAAGCCAACTTGCCATGTTTTAAAATTTGATGAATTAATAAATAATTTATTATTTTCTGAATCACACGTCTATTAAAATACGACTTATTATACGTCATCTGAAACAGAAAAATATTCTCTTTTTAATAAAATAAAAAAATATATAGATTGCCATTTAAATAAGAAAAGTTGACTATCGCATGACCTTGAAATGAAACTGTATAAAATCTCAATGAATGCTATATAATAATCTGTAAACAATTATTTAATTATCTCCTTTCAATTTTAAAATCGAATTATTAATAACAAAGTTATGGTTTGCAGCGTTTTTTACGTTCCACTCTGTATATCTATATATATAATCTAACAAAAAAAATAAAGAATAATTGATGCAGAAAATTTTAACAATTATGAAAAAAAGTTTCTGTACGATTTTATTTTATATTTTTGTTGTGAACAGTCCCTCTCCAACAGTAATCGGCCATCATGTGAAGATGCCACCTTCCTTTATACCTTTCTTCCATTATTCGGATATCCTGATGAAATCGGCCATCCTTTTTCTCGCTATAATATCCTAAATTTGAAGGAAATTTGTCTCAGTAACTACGCAAAAAATGTAATTTAATGTTTATATCGGCTCTCAATTTTTCAAAAGACTTTAGCATCTCAAGTACTAGTTTTTGGTAGCTATTTGTCTTGTGATTGCCTAAAAAAAATTGAATTATGGATACATAACTAAACTATGCATCATATTCTACAACGGTCATATATCTGTTAAAATTTGAATCTTTTACAAGTTTTCGAATTTGTGGACTGTCAAAAATGCCTGCTTTTAGTTTTTCCATATTCAGTGCTGCAAATGTTTGATGAATGTCTTCAAAACAATCATGTGAATTGTCCTGTGCTTTTATAAACTGTTTCATTAAACCTAGTTTGATGTGAAGAGGTGAGAGTATTACTTTTTCTCTCTTTATTAATAGCTCGTAAACAAGGTTGGATCTTCCAATGCTCATAGCGTCTCTCAAAGGTCAAACAGTTTGCTGCTAATGCTTTTCCTCTGTACGATTATCCCATACACAGGTGACAAGGATATTTGGTATATCCACTTTACTGTCCAAGAAGTATGGCGACACAAATAAATCATCGATGCTGGGAATAATCATTTTTAGGAGTCCCAGTGATATATCTACATACAGAATATTGAATCGCAGAGTTTTTAGAGTTAATACAAAACTAACGGGTGTCCAGAAAGGGTAGGGGGTATTTGTAGATTCAATAAAAAAACTAGAAGTCAGAAAAAATAAATTTTTTTGTTAATTTTTAGACAAGGTTTTAGAAAATTAAGTACTAAAGATTATGTTCTCCAAATGTTGACCCTCACGCTGCTGGCACTCCTCTAACCGTAAACGGAAATTAGCCACCACGCGTCTACACATCTCTCTGGAAACGGCGGCCATTTTGGTGCGAATGTTGTGCTTTAATTGCACTAAAGTTCGTGGTTTGTTTACATACACTTTCGCTTTAAGGTATCCCCATAAGAAATAATCAAGAGGTGTAAGATCAGAAAATGGATTCGAATGTTTGAGAATACCAGTTCGACTGTAAAAATTCGCAATCCAGGTCGCCCGTGCTCTGCGACCCCACAAGCGATTGAAGAAGTGAGAGTTTCAGTGCGTGAAAATCCTTCTCAATCAATTCGCAAACTCTCACTTCTTCAATTTCAATGAACAATTCCAGTTTATGGTTGGTAGATAGGGCCGTTAGCAGAAGAGAAAATATTTATCGATTTTTCCACCTGTTATGTACTAGATATCTGTAAGATAAAAGGTATAACTTTTTTTAAAATAGAAGATTCAGTTTAAAGCAAAAATAATACAAAAAAATGTGGCTGCAGTTACTTGTAAACTACTGATTTGGCAACCGTGATCAAGACCTACAGCGCAGACGCCGACCTTTGAAACGACATAGTATTCATTTAGAAACAGGTTACAACTTCTCGGAGTGTGTTGCTTGGTATTGCAATTCTTGCAAAAATTTGTGTTTGCATAATTAATCTCACTGACAATGTTAAATAATTAGTTTCTTGTATAAAATTAATTCTAGCCAAATTAATTGGTAATAAGTAGTGTTTTTACATAATATTTTAACATAAACTACATTCTTAAAAACATGGAAGTTGGAAAAGGAAAATAAAATCAACTATAATAAACAAAGGTGCATCTCTTGCACCAAGCAGTAATCCGATTGATCAAGAAAACTTTGTCAGATATAAAACAACGTATTAGGACTCATCTCTTAGAACGCGTTTGTTATTCTCTGTTGTAGAGTATTCTGTTGGAGTATTAGCTCTATTCTTCTGGAAACAATGAATTGTAGTTTTAATATATCCCTAAAGAAATAACTAATTTGGGGGACCTCATTAGCGACAAAATGGTTTCTAGTTCACTTAATAAATGATTTAATAATTGTTCAAGTATTCTCATAGTAAAATATTATTATGGATGGGTCACCCATCTTCACCATCAGGTTGAATGATACGTGAATAAATTTTCGCCCATATGATTTATTGGGATGATTTCTTTTTTATAGTTTTTGGGAGAAACGCCTCCATGTTTTCAAAGTTATAATCAAGCAAATGTGAACAAATTGTGATTCTTTTGTGATTTTGATGGCTATTACGTATTAATTATTTCAGTTTAATTATTTTATTGTTTCTGATGTACAAGTTGTCTGTTGGTAAATACGATATTGATAATTATAATTAATGTAGAAAATTCTACCATACGTAAGATTCATACATCTATGGGCTGAATTAAATTAGTTGGCTTTTTGGTACGTTTAATATTCACGTGCCTTGTATGTAATAAATTATTTTTTGATATGGACGGTGCGTGTACTAGTACACTTATCGAGTAGCGGTACAGTTTGCCAAGCATCGCATGTGTTAAATACAGCCCCATATTTTTCCATCACTATAAATATTAAAAGTAAAATGATAAGCAAAATAACACTTTTCTGACTGCATTTTATTCTTTATTTTTAGCCAATTCTTGTACAATATCGTTTATAATGGCGCAATTTTATTTTCTATATTCCATACGAATTCCGAAAAGCAGAATTTCATTTTTCATTTAGATGGTGAAATTTTCCTTAATAGACTTAAATTACAATAATTTGAAAACCATTTGTCTTTTTATCTACAATAAAAGTCCTCTAGTATTTCTAATCTAGTCTTTCCTTCTGGGGTTGCAAGGATTAGTTTTTGCACCTTATATTTTCTTCGTTTGCATCAATAAATTCTGTTGAATACGAAAAGTAACATTGATGCAAGTCAATGGAACGGAGATTCGTTATTACCAATAGAGAATTATATATTAGACAAATAGGTAATAATAAAATTACGTTTCAAGATGAAGAGGAGTTTCAGGAGTTCATCATTTTCCATGTTAAATATTTTAGATAATAGTGCTATTTGATTAAATAGAATAATATATAGTTATATTAAATCGATAGATATTTCTACTCTCGGTTGTAAACATTTGGTTACAAACGCAAATTTAGTATCTGAACATTCAACAACTCTTTTTACTCCCGTAAATAATGAGAGTTATTTACATTGTTCCAGTTCTTGATTTACTCAAGAAGTGAAACAATCTCTAGTAGTCCTATAAAAATTCAACATTCCCTCAGAGCCACAACTCCAAAATAAATAGCTCATGAAATAAAGTTACTTAACCCAAAAAAGCACCTGGAGCAGATCTTAGAACAGGTAAGATGTTAAAAGAATTACCAAAAAAGGGTATAGTGCCAATTAGCATAATAAGAAATGCTATCTTTAAATTAGGATACTGGCGAAACTCCCTAAAATTGCTCAGATAATAATGATCTCTAAACCAAGTAAGGAACCAACAGATGTCGTTTCTTATCGCTCTATAAGCCTGCTCCCAACTATTTCAAAGTTGATTGAATAATTAGTATTGCACAGAATTAACGAGGATTTAACACCACACGATTGTATTCCAAATCATTAGTTTGGGTTTCGACAGGCTCACTCAACAGTGTCACCGAATAACGCAAGTAATAAGTAAAGCATTCAAAAATAAACATTATTGCTCAGCTGTTTTTCTGGATATAAGCCAAGCCATTGACAAAGTTTGGCATCCAGGATTATTATTTATAATCAACAAAATACTACCTCCTTCTTATTACAATATCCTAAGATTATATCTAGAAGCACAACAGTTTTATGTTAAAATGAACAATTAAATCTCGACAAATCATCCAATTAATTCAGAAGTTGCACAAGGAAGTGTATTGGGTGCACTACTGTATGTTCTATATACCTCTGACTTACCAATATCGGAAAATACAACAATAGGAACGTTTGTTGACAATACTGCTATAATGTCAAGTCATCAAAGTCCTGCAATAGCCTTTAATCATATTTAATAATATCTTGACCATCTCCATTAATTGCTACAAAATAGGCGACTTAAGGTTAACGAAGAACAAATCAGCTCATGTAACGTTTACTCTTTGACGAGAATCTTGTCCACCAGTTACAATCAACAACATACACATACTATAAAGCAATGAAACCAAATATTTAGTATTACACTTAGATAACAAACTAAACTGAAGGCAATATACAATCATCATCAAATCCTAGAAGAATACTTCAATCCACTATTGGAACAGTTACTGTTACTCCTGAACAACAAAAGACTTAAAAGACTATTGCCAATAGACTTAAAATAAAGTGCAAAGAAAGATAACATCATTGCATGTTAACCTTAACATGATATTATCAATTATAGAATACTAGCATAAAAGTAGGTAAATTTTTTCTAACTGTAATTTATTCTGTGATTTTTTTTCTACGATATCAGTATTGAATTTTATAAATTTTGGAAATGTATAAATTTGCTTACTCTAAAGCTTCAATACGTGAAGGAGGGGGTTACACCTAAATATAAGGACAAATACAGGCATGCCAATGAAAAGGTTCCAAACTGCTGCCCGTTGATCCGAACCCAAGTATGTATATATGTACAGTGACACCCTCAATACTAGGCCCAGTCTGTTATCCAGAACCAAAGAGTGAAGGACACTGCTATAGGCACCTCTATAGGAGGATTCAATAGGTACATATACAGGTAATAGACCCGTACATATAGAGAACTTGCATTGGGCAACTGACCTGAATGCCCATAGTATCCTTTCAGATTCATATTTTTATTATTAGATGATAATCATGATTTATTACCATTATGTTTCAATGTGTTCGGGGCTACATTTTGTATGAATACTATTTTATTATAATTAAAATATAATAAATATGTCGAAAATTATAAAGGACGTGATCGACTGCAAAGATGGACCGAAATGAATTTGATAGTGCATTAAATAAATCATCTTTTGGTAAGAAAGTGGCGCCAACGAATTGAATAAAATGAAATCATAGAAATCGTTTTACTATTTTTAATTACTTATAAGTTTCTTAATAATACTCCAAGAAACAAAAATAAAAAGTCTCAATGAAACTAAGAATTTCGAATTGGAGAAATTCCAGATAAATAATATTTGCTGCAGATGAAATGATTTTATTGTCCCAAGACTAATGCCAGTAATATAAAACATGTATAAATAAAAAGGCGCAGACCACAACTCATCCAATAGTTATAAATTAGTATAAAATAGTAAAGTTCTTTTATGGATTTCCATTACTGGCGTCTGGACCAATGTCGTTATTTCTCCTTAAGAACGTATAATCCTTTGCATTTGGCAATCCATGCACGACACATGCACTCAGAGCCGATCTGCTAACGTTCATGGAAGCAGCGTCATACCATTCATTACTTTCATTATCATAATATTCAACGTAGTTTATAGTAGTTGAACCTATAAAATAAAGGAGTACGTATGAATAGTTTCTCTATAATTTTACAATACCATTTTCGTATTAACCTGATACGAATCTATCGTTAAATCCTCCTATAACAAATATATAATCATCCAATATCACCGTAGCAAAATTACTTCTAGGTGTTAACATTTCTGATATTTCCGTCCATCCTGCGGAAATATCTGGTGTATATTTTTCACCGGTAGCTAGTCGAGTATAACCATTAAATCCACCAATTGCATACAGAGTATTATCGTAAGCTACAAGTGATACACCAGATCGAGGCGAGTTCATTTCGGGAATGTAGGACCACTGTTTGGATTCCGTATCGTATACTTCTGCCGAACTCATTACTACTTGCCCGTTAAAACCTACATTAGAATATTATATTTTAGCCATGATTTTAATTATTCACTTCCGGCGGAAAAAATAATTTTTGACATATCAATAAAGCTACGACAAATATAATCAATTTGATTTGTGTATAATATAGGGTAAAACCAATTTGATTATATAATTTGGTAATTTCATGCCTCCTTGAGTTATTATGTTAAGAGCCCGATAATATCTGGCCAAACTCACTACCAACAGCCATAAGAGTGAACTGATTTACTTAAATTGAATTCAAAAACTTATATATAAATGTCTGAAAGACAAATATGTGGTCTAATCAAAATCAATTTAGACGTTTTCAAAGCAACAAAGTATATTAGGTGTTTATGAAGGGTTAATTCAACTATTTTATTTTTATGTATTTATTTTTTTTATTTATTTGTTTTCTTCTAGCTTGAGACATTTTGCATGTAAATATAAATTGTTCAAAAAAGTAATTATTTGTATACAAAGATTTAGTTAATAATATTATAGTATTTGAGACAGAAATTACAAAACTATAAAGAATGTTACAATAAGAGAGCAAGATTTGAATTCCACGACATTTTGGCCATCATGATTCGATAGGTCCATAGCTATGACAGGTCGATAGAAGACAAATAGGAGTTAATGAAAATGGAGCGCTCCATTAGGTAACAATGCGCCCTTATTATTAAACATTACTATTAAAATAGTGGAAGTTTGGTTGCTACGATTCGTAAAGTGTGTTCAATTGTCTGTAGAAATAATTTTCCAAATTTATCAACTGTGAAAAGAATAACCGAAAAATTTGAAACTACTGGTTCAGTTATTGATGTAAAACACACGACACGAGCTCGTAGTGGTAATTCAGAACAAAACGTCATGACAGTTCGCGAGAGTATGGCCGAGAGTCCAGGGACCTCGATTCGTCATCGTGCATAAGAATTGGATATTTCAACAGCCACTCTTCTCAGCATTCTCACTAAAGATCTGCATCTCCATGCTTACATTAAGGTCAAATTGACTTAACAATTTCTGCCGCTGCCAATACACAGTGAAGAGAGTTCAATATGGACCATTGAATAACAAGAAGTGAGTGCCGATTTTGTGGACAAATCATTTTCAGCGGCGAGGCCCATTTTCACCTTGATGATTTCGTTCATAGGCAAAATTGTTGCATTTGGGACTCAGAAAATTTATGAATGATTCATGGTAAACAAATGTATGCCAACGTGTGCGTATTTGGTGTATTGTGATCTGAAGGAATCACTGGGCCATTTTTTTCCAACGACGCAGGTAATACATTAACGGTAAATGGCGAACGTTATCGTGACAATACATGATAACCCAGTTCTTTGTGCCCCAAGATATTGCTCTGATGACATGTGATTTCAGTAGGATGGTGCCACTTGCCATACCACTCGTGAAATATTGACGATCTTGTACGAGTCTTTTTTTGGTCGTGTCATCTCCCGTTTTTGGTGACTAGAATTGGCCGCCACGATATTGCAGTTTAACTATATATTACTAACCTATGCTCTTTTCTGTATGGTTTTCAGAAGTCTCAGACTTATGTCAACAAACCCACGACCACCCAATCATTGAGCACCAAAATTGAACGCTGTAGCAACGAAATATCACCACATTTATGCAAAACTGTTATTAAAAATTTCATCAGAAGTATACTCGTATACCACCAAAGCCGTAGCGGCCATTTACCGTATGTGCTGTTCCATACATGATTACAAAATATCTATAAGTACATTATAAATCTATAAATATTTCTATACTTTGCTACAAAAAATCATGTTTTATTTAAAATTTACATCTTGCGCTCTTATTGTAATGCCTTTTATGTAATTTAAAAAAATACATTAATGATAAATTGAAAGATAGATAAGTCATTGAAATAGATAAAAGAATGAAACATATTTGAGACAAGGGTGATACTTCTAATTGTCAGAAATTAGTGGTAGCTCAATTGCAATTAAAATTTTTGTCATTAGAAAGGAAGTTTAATAACATTTTTTGATTTAATAACATATCTCGTATCAAATAGGTGTAACTGCAATAGAATTTTAGTATTTAAAAAATATTTACTTCATCTTTAAAGAGTTTATCTTAACTATAGTAACATTTACAATAATTTATATCATACATTTACAATTATATGAATAGAATATTATTAATAATATGAACGGTAAACTATAAAGGTTGTATACATATAGATAGGTAGTACATTTACAATAAGAAAATTGTAGAGGTAATTTTATTAGATTGAAGAATGGACCATATTAGTTTGAAAAACCAACCACGTTAGTTAGTAAAACCAAAAAAATTTTCCTTATTTTTGAAATAAGAAATATATTGACATAAGATGTGTTCATCTTATATTCTTAAGTTTACAAGTATATGATGAGCTTGCCAAATTGTTCTTAAGATGACTAGGTATTTATAAGAAGAAAATTTAAATTTCTCTGACTGTATTTACTTAAAATGAATCATTCTACTGAAATTGAAATCAAGACAATGTTCAAGATGTCTCTTTGAAATTACCACTTTCACATTTTCTTACAAAATCTCGTTATAAGTAATTTTTGTTTAATTTACTACTCTCTTTGTCAATCCTAAGTACTCCTGTTACATACTATAAACTGAAATAAAATGATCATGGTATTAAAATATTAAATTCAACATTTCAGATCTGTATCTAGACATGTGCATAATATATGAACATATCATGCACCTGTTTAGATGTATCTCTAAAAAATAATTTTCCTTGTAACATTAATAACACCGAGGATTGAATTATGTTGTATGCATTTTAATTTTACAGTTTATAATTTTGATATGAATTAAATAGGGTAAGTATAATATAAATATTTAAGTACATAATATAAATATTTTTTTATGAAATCTTGTTTTAAATTTATTGATCTAAAAGAATTAATATTCCAAATTAAGTTAATATAATGAGAATATTAAAGAAAAGTAACAGCAAGTATCCCAAGAGCAAGTAAGAGTTAATAACATATTTTTGATATTATTCTTATCATTATTGTTTGCTTATTTAAATCTTGTACGGGACATGATTTACTGAAAGCTATACAATTTGTGTACCCGAAATAACTTAATTTAGATCTATATTTTTACACAGCTGTCTAATTACATTATTATTTCCACATAATAAAACATCAAGAGAAAATGGAAATTAGCTCATTACGTAAAGTACATCACACGACCGCGTCCAAAAAATACAAGTACCCATTCTTGACAAGTATTTCATTATGAATATTTAGCCGGGGATTAATATTGGTATTCTTTTGTCAAGAGTAACACAAATTTATATGGGATTGAATAAACGCAGTAGAGATAGAGGCGAAAACGCCATTTGTGATGTAATTGTGTATGTTTATCATGGGGAATTTTAAAGTTCTATAGTTTAAGATATCTAATACGCTAATTCCATATACCTAAATATTCCTTATATTATCTATAATTCTACTAACCGCCTACGATATATATTTTATCGTGTACCGAAGCAGCACTTGCATCAGATCTCTGTTTCTGCATTGGCGTTATTAGTTCCCACTGATTCTTCTCAGGATCATATTTTTCGGCAGAATTCATTCTTGTTCGACCATTATATCCACCCATGGCATAAATTTTTCCATCGTGAATCACTACACTGACATAGCATCTGGGATAATACATACATGAGCGTTCACTCCATTTGTGGGCGAGAGGATCAAAACATCTAACGGTATTGAAATAATCATTGCCGTCGAATCCCCCTGAGAAAATTTTCCAAGAAAAATTATATCGTCTGATATATTCTATATGTGACACTTTGTTAAACATAACCTAAATATGCACTTAAATAGATATTAATATCGCTAAATGGCATCATGATTATCGCAGCTAAGATACTAGTTCTAGTTTATTATTACTTACAGAGTACACGAATTAATTTGTAAATATAAAATAATGCAGCTAAATTGTACAAAATGTAGACTGAACCATAGTAGGTAAACGTATTATTGCGTAGTTAGTCATAGAGAGCATTACATAAATATTTTTCAATAAATAGTGTGCATTAAATTTCTTAATTTTATTGCTGCTCCTCGTTGCCTATAATAATTCAACCCATGCAAATATGTGTGCAGAAAAAATGTGTTACGAAGAATAGATGTGTAAAGAAATTTGCATATGATTATTACCCCTGCTTCTGAAGAAGATCTCGGTATGTCTTCCCCAATTTACCACTCGGAGAAACATCAATCGGTCATTATAATTTTGAATTTAGTTTTTGAACTTAGTTCCAAATCAAAATATGTTTGCTGCAAAGCGAACACTTTGATACTATGAGCTTTATGCGATTTGATACTGTCATTGTTGAAACAAAAAACTTTTTCTGTTGCTTCACGTATAATTGCTGCTGCGGTCTTCGTTCGGTCTCCGATAACTAGTATATGGCACGAATGGAAAACCACCTTGTGTATTGCTTTGAATGCATCCATATTAATTACCGGACATACTGTCAAGTAAAGCTAAATTTTAAACTGCTTTCAAAAATACCACCCAGCCATGATTCGGACTTCAGAGCTTGTGAACGGCCAATTATCAGCCCGGTCTGCGCCTGGTACGAATTACGGAACACGTGTTTAAAGCATTGCGAAGTAAGCGCGCCAGCGCAGCGGGCTGCTTTATAGCACGAGTTGTATATATGTTGATAAGTTTCATCTAAATTTGGGTTCTTCCTATACGGGGTGCTTTGTTATATTAAGCGATTATATAATTAAATGAAATTCAATATGAATTATGTTGAAGAACGTCTGAAAAAACACTATTCAAGACGAAGTTTTGAAGAAAAACTTGGAACTAAGTCATTGGGCGCCCTACGCCTACATTAATTTTAAAGCAATTTGGAAGAAACAAAAACAGTTCTATTAAAGGATAGTTTAATAAGAACATCTATTTATAAAGAAGTTTCGTGGATATGTGGTTGTGAAATAAGAAATACGTTATTTTGTTTTCCATATTTGTTATTTAAAGGTGAATCTTCATGGAGTTTCAAGGGCGTGACAAATTTGAGGCATTTGCAGGAGTACGTTAAAAGACACTGTGAAAATAAAACACATATAATGAACGTTCTTAATCTGACGAATATTTGTCAAGTAAATATTGCTATCCAGGTAGATAACGAGCATAAACAATCAACTAAGAAACATAATGAACAGATAGAGAAAAATAGATATATTTTGTCAAAAATTATTGATTGTATTAAATTTTGTGGGGCATTCGAACTGGCGCTACCTGGGCATGATTAATTGGAATCATCAAGCAATCCAGGAATTTTTATAGGGTTAATTCATTTAATGGGTAGTATGGACATGATAATTAAGAAGAAAATTAAAAGCCATAATGTTTTTAACGGCATATCCAAGACAATTCAAAATAAATTCCTGGATTGTATGTTAGCCATTTGTCAAGAAGAAATTAAAAGTGAAGTTTCTTCAACTATTTGTTGGCATTATTGCCGATGATACAACAGATATTTCTGAGATAACTCAAACTGCTTTAGTGTTAATGTATGAACAGCATGGAAAAGTGTATGGAAGATTTTGGAGTTTCTTAAATTCTGAAGGCCAGGCCGCTTCGGCGATTTCACAATGCATTTTAAAGGAAATTTGCGCATTAATAAGCAATGAAAAATTAATAGCCCAGAGTTATAATGGAGCTGCGGTTATGAGCGGAAAAATAAATGGTGTTCAAACTAAGGGAGGCCAATATAAAGGAAACTTATAGTAACGCTCGCTTTATACATTGTTACGTACATCAGTTGAATCTTATCATGACTCAATGTGCTTCACAAAATAAGGGTGCTAGAGTTTTTTGTTTTTTAGTTTAAGTGGAATACCTGCGTATTTTTCACACTCACATGTGCGACTTGCTGCATTGGATCAAGTAGTGGCTCGTAGGGTTCTTAGAGTAAGAGTGTTACCAGATGGAATTTTAAATCTATATTAGTAAACGTTGTATACGAGAATAAAGCTGCATTATGAGTGTTTCGAAGAACTAGAGAATTCTAAATTTGCCGAAACTAAGATAAATATATAAATTATCGACTCCCATTTTCACAAGGAATTATGCTACACATTGATATTTTATTCTATCAAGTACAATCTCGCCAAGTAAATGCTGTTCAGGTAAAACAAGCTGTCAATTCATTTAAAGATATTATTCAAAAAGTGCGCAATGACACTGATCAAATTTTAGTGAATGTTACTGAAACATATGCTGCTACTCCAAAACGCCGAAGACAGGAACATTACCTAACAGCTGAGGCAAAGGAAGTATGTAATTTGATGATAACATAAGTTGAAGACAGATTTACTTCTATGGAATACTTTGACATCACAAGATTGATCGATAATGCGAAATTTAGTGACAATTCAAAAGTATTTCCTGAAAGTAATTTAAATATTGCGGTAGAAACATACCCAATATTAAACAAAGAACAGGTTAAGAACTGAACTGAATACGATAGACAAGATTTACGAAAAATTGATGGTGCATTGCCTTTGTTAGATTTTATACTTCGTAATAATATCGAAATTTTTTTTGTAGAAATCAGTAAAGTTTTACGGATTTTAGTTACAACGCCAATGTTTACTGCCAAAACAGAACTGATTTTTTCTACGTTAGAAAGCATAAAAACGTTTTTGAAAAACATTTTCGTAAAAACGGTTAAATGCTTTAGTTACATTATCAATAGAAAAGGATTTGGTTCAAAATATTAAAAACTTTAAATCTAAAGTTATAGACAAGTTTGTATTACGAAATTCGTCGCATGGACATTACTTTCCGACATTAAATAGTAAGGTAAGATTTTCTCAATAATTTTTTTGTATTTTTTTCTGCAGCTCTCACCCCTAAAATCTCACCAGGCGCCACTGATGATAATTATGGTTTAATATTCACTAAACGTATTTCGACAGGAATGTAGTTTTGTCGTTCTAATACTATTAGATTGTAAGTTATAGTATTTTGTTAAATTTAAAAAAGTTAGAGACGCTAAGAAAATAATTCGATAACTACAAAATAAGTACCGTTAATTGTTTTAAATATTGAATAGTATTTCGAATAAATATGATTAGGCATACAAGGATACATATCATAATTTAACAAAGACCATGATAACCACAGCCCAAACACAAAATATGGAAAAATTATTGTTGGGTTTTGAGGTCAATATATTTTTTTTAAAATAAAGGTTGACACATTTCAGAGCCTTTGAAAAACATTCTTATTAATAGAATTATCAAAATTGTGCGAAACTTTATCACCACTCTGTATATAAATTCCATGGGTATTTATTACCTTTAAGTAACACCATCGAAAGTATTATTTTATAAAATGTAATTCTAATTTTGCATTCCTTTAAAAATAGTAACATTATTAAAATGACTAGAACACAGTTATTTAAAATATGGTAATAAGTGCATCAAAATATTTTCCATATTTTCCAGTACTACCGTTACAATAACTTAATAACATTATACATAGCATTCATCATTTAAGTAGAGTTTTAATCAATTATGCTAAAGCAGTGTAGGGTTCCCCATTTATTTTAATTTTAATGTAAATAGCTATTAATTATTCATCAGCCAACTAAATGTTTACTCAACGTTTTCATGGATGCCGGTGTATAATGGCCATGAACCATCCACAAACATCACCCACAGAAGCTCATTGTTCATCTTTAAGTCATAAAACAAGTGCTTTAAATAAAATATGTATATTGTTGATGCACATATGAAAGGGTATATATTCTATTTTAAAGTTGTTATATTTGTAATGTGATAATTTATGTTGTAGGAATTCTAGAATGCGAACGACAGTAAGAATGTATATAAAAAATGCGCAATTGTATACCTATCATGTAAATGAATCCATTTAAAGTACATAACCCATGGTAAGCTCTTGGAGAAGAATCAGTGTCAACAGAAAACAACCATCGATCTGCTCTACTGTCATATGTTTCTAAAAAATTAGTTGGACTACCAGCGCTCCACCCTCCAACTGCAAATAAGACCGTATATGGAATTCTGGGCCTGAATAGGTAATTATTTATGTAATCTACGTCGTCTTCTTGGCCTAGACCACCCAATACTGCTAGGATATCCTGAATGTATTCCCTGGAGTCTTCATCTTCTTCAATTAGATGCCACTTGGATATTCGTTGAACGCTGTTATACGACAGAGTTCCTAACCTGGTACAATTTTGACAATTAATGATCTTATGAATTAAGTAAGTTTTATATAATAAAATTAATTTAATTAAGATAATTTATTTAGTTAATTTATCCAACTTATTTTTTATAGTTAGTATATTAGCGAAAGGTGAATCCGAAAAATTCAAGTATTCGCAATGAAAAAAAAATATTTAAAGGTTGTAAATTTTTTAATTGTTATCAAAAAGTGGAGAATATGTGTAATATCTTAGTAACTGAGATACTAGCCTTATGTTTGCTAAAATATATGGATGTTTATTATGTCATTTAGTGTATGCTAGTTAAAAATATATTTTCCTTAGCAGCACCTCATCACTTTGTTATTAGTAATGAATAATTTAAGCCACTGAAATTTAAAATAATTTAATCACTCTAATTCATGCCGATTCATGCCTTTTGTCCTGTATTAATTAGTTCTTAGGTCGTGTGTTGTCCAGTCTTTTTTAAATAGTATTTAATGTAAAGTGTTTAGAGATAAATGTGAATATTATTAGGTAAAATATCGTTATCTAAAGATTTTGAAAAGCAAAAATGAATGTGAATATGAAAAATATGAATATAGAAAATATATGAATTCATCGGTAACTTCTGGCCCTCTCTGACATCTGGTATAAAATATGTGATAAAATAAATTGTGTTAAAATGTGTTTTAACAACAAAACAAAGACGTAAAATTAGGGATAGACGCAGTCCATATATAGGTACAAACAGCTTGCGAAAAATGTAATGTAATGAAGATGCTCTTCGTTTGAATGCAAATCAATATATCATTACAAAGTTATATGTAAAGCGTGTGCGAGAGAAGTTACGGAAAATAGTTACCGTAAATAAATAAAGTAAAGCACAAACTACTTTTTCTGAGTTGAATTTATATGTCGTGATTATCCGCTAGAACTCTAAATTTTATTATTGTCTAGGTAAGTACATGTTGATACACTATACTCACTATAGCGTCAAATGCAGGTCGTTTGAACGGTATCTATTCTTTTAGAGTAAAAGCTAGGCCGTGTTATTCTTTTTTGGCTTGTAGATACATTTGTTTATTTCATAAACATGGTATGTTTCATAAACAGGCATATTTATGAAATAATATTAGATAATATTTGAAGAATCAAAACTAATATTGTATAAAATATTTAACAAATAGGGGCCGAATTTGGATAAGAAAAACTATTTAATACATGAAACACGTTTAATATATAAGAAGGTAATGTTGTTTTGCTATTCTCTGGAAAAAATATCCAAGAAGATTTTTCTAGGGATGGACATGGAATCTTACATCTGGTTAGAATATTTCTAAAGGGTGTACTAAGACAAGTAGATAAAATATCATCAACCAGGGTCGGTTCATTTGGCAAGGGGGATCGCAGATTTAAAAAAGGGAAAAACTATTTTCGCCAATAATTCCTTTAGTTGTATAATATAATAATAATAAACTTATTAAACTACTGAAATAAGCTTACACTGCACCCCATCTGCGAATGCCTTATATAATAAGGACTAAACAAATTAGGTTAAAACAGCTATTCTCCTGGCTATATGCCAAATGTCGAGCGCTGAATTACATGACAAAATTTGCCGCATTTTGTCTAACAGAGTTCGCACTAAAATACAGTGCTTTTGTAAAATAAATTTATTGTCTATAAAAACATACCTCTTATAACAAGGAGCTTATTAATACATATATGCAGTCTATATCACAATAAAACAAAAGAAAAAATATAATCAATAAACTAAAGCAACTAATATTAATAATAAATATACTATTACGATATAATAGGATATGAATAGGTACTATTAGGATATAACATACAACTATTTTTAAAATACAAATATAAATAATAAAAATAATAACCTAAAGCAACTAATAGTAATAATAAAGACGAAATTGGTAGAAATCATTATGAAAATAATAAGAAAGGGAACCTAATTATTCATTATTTAAAAGGATTCTAACCTTAAGAATGTTTATGAGAAGCTCGCTGGCTACTTTGACATTTTCATATGATGTATTTATTAAAGTGTCGAAGTGCATTTCCTAAAGTGTACATGGTCTTATGACAGAAAGCAGAGGGTAGTTAAGAAATGAATGAATTAAATTTTGTAGTTGAGAAGTGTCGCACAAAAACAAATTTCTGTTAAATTAATCTTGTAGTAGCATTCCCTGTAGTAAGGCCCTAAGCATTCCAAGATACAATTGCAAATGATTGCTTAAATTGAGCTTTGTTTTGCTATTTTAGATATCTGGCTGTGATATGGAGAACCATTTTCAGGGTTTCCTTTTGCCTTTCTGACAATTTTTGGACGATTCTTTATATACTTAATTGTTAAGTCCAGTTCTCTTGCAAGTTTCCATTGATTTAATTCAGTATGTAACTTGCTTAAAAAATTACATCGAATAAGTGTTAAGTCGGATTTGATGGTAATTGAGGGCCATACAATTTTCCTCTATTGCGGAGTAATGGCTAATCAAAAACACACTTTTATAGGCCTTGATCCAGTAGTCGATTTCCTAATGCGAAAATGTTTTATAATTTGATTGCTTACATCTGGGATAATGGCTTTCAGAACCAGTTTAATTTCCACAGAATCGTTTTTAGATTTATTTTCAAAGTAATGTTTTCCTCACGCATAAATCGATCGCTGCATTCATAGTAGGAATCATCCATTTGGTCTTCAAGAGATTTATGATATTTCGAAGTTACTCGTTTTCGTTTTTCAGTGCGTTAGTATTTATTTCGCAAGCTTGAATTGCCGCTGTATGTGAGATAACAAGTTAGTTTAATGAGTTTATTTTCGATTCACAAGATTAAATACAGGTGTTTAGTATCGCAAGTTGATTCATAACCAAATTGAAATATTTAACTGTAAGTGGTTAGTTTTAAGTTGGATATTATAAATATTGAAAAAATAACTAAGTAAAACAAGTTTCCACAGTTCTATACGAGCAATTCACAGAAGATTGTATTTACATTAGTTTAGGTAATATCCAGATTTTATGCTGCCTTTTACAATTAATAATTCATTTAAAAACTGTAATATACAGTAGACATTCACACCTCACTGTTTCTGACACTCACAATGAGTTGTATTATTATGTTTTTCTAATGTATTCAAACATTGATTACAAATTGACACAGTTGTTCAATAAAAGTAATAATTTTAAAAATATCAATTTTCCCAAATTTAACCTTGAACTGACACCAGTAAACATTTTCTGATTTTGTCCAAATTTTGGGTGTTTTAGGTTTGTATAAGTATGAACAAAATTATAGTCCTACATTTAATAATTATAAAATTGAAAATACGGACCATTCCAATGAGCAATCTATAGGTCAGAATTTAAATACCTTTTTTATATATCAATTTAATTGTAATATATATATATATATATATATATATATATATATATATATATATATATATATAACGGAATTATAGTCTCGCTATCGTTATTTAATTCAGAAACAGAAGATACGGAATATTTTGTTCAGAAAGTATCCAATAAATGACTGTCTAAAAATATAATTAAATATACTTGAGGTTATACCTGAAATTCCCATTAATATTTTAATTTTAAAAGAAACTGTTTTGACACTGTATGTGTCATATCCGTTAACGTTGATAAGCCGTGTAACATTCCGTTGTTTTCTTTGGTTGCACTTTTCTCTGTGCGACAATGTAAAATGTTTTTTTTTTGTTAGTATATAAAACAGATGTAACCTTTACTGAAAACAAATTAGAATTTAGATTTTAATGTACGTAAAAGAAAATGTCTGGGAGTAGTGTAAATAAAATTTTCCATTTAGGAAGAACTTCCTCAACGAAGTCCTTTTTTAATCAGAATACCCACAGGATAGGTCACAAGTACTATAATTGATTTCAATGTATAAATAAGATTTAGACCAGCGGCCTGAACATACTGTATATATTATTATACCTTTGTATTATTGTGCACTATATATTATTATACTTTATTATTGTTGTTATTAAAGTTCTCTATACTACCTTAGTCCTTTTTGTGATACTTTATTTACATTGATTGCTCAAAAGTCAATTGGAAGTCATTCTTTCATTAACAAAAAATTGACACAATACAATTTTTAATAGTACGTTATATTGGCCCAAGTGTAATGTTCCTAATCGTAATATAAAAACTATATCTTGTGATATAGGGTGACTGTTCCGGTATTGCACCCCGCTGCCAATATACCAATATATGAAGTACAATAATATTTTGATAGATTTGGTCGCCTTAATAAAATGTCTTTTTCTTTAAGTAAGGTTTTCAGTATTATTATTAGCCAAACTAAATATGTCGGCGAGGATTGTAAAAGGAAAGTTGTTAATGGGTAATAAGAACAGGGTTAGTGACCATTAACCCTTGTAACACTCCTGCGTCAGTTTGGAGCAGGCAACGCACCTCTTATAAATGTGTTGATGGTCTAAAGTTTTTACGACATGCATTATCTTTCGTAAAATTAGTAGTATGAAACTATATATTGTATGACATGCACACTAAAGATCATTAGAAAAAAAATTGTACGTAGTACACTCTGTAGTAACTAAGTAAACTTAAACAAACTAACGTCATTAGTTTATTTCAGAATAATAATATTGGAAGGTTTCTTACTTCTTTATAACTATTTTGTAGAAAGGATACTTAAACAATGTTATTTTCATAATTGTATAATAAATTTATATACACATCATTTATGGACCATAAATGGATCAATTATTATTTTTACGTAATTTACGATTTTTCAATAAAATCCTGGAATCTGAATCTTAAATTATAAAATGGTCTCCTCCCACCTTCCACCTTCCTTACAACCTCCTTGGAGTGACAGTTACCCCTGTGAAATTTTTAAATAAAATGAAGGTGAACATATTTAATGCTACTAAATTCTATTGTAAATAAAATTTTCTATTGTAAACAAAACAACATTTTGATAATAAAGAGGTATTGTTGAAATTCATGTAAGGCACTTTGTATCGCTTCCGAGGTGATTTGTCACTCTTATTCTTACTTTCATAGCAAAATTTGATATAACTACATCCTGCTGATAACGTCTCTATTAATTTCAGTATGTTATTATTACCAGTCTTTCTAACTGGAACTAAAAAAATATGTAACTAATAATTTAAGAAACACTCATCAATTACTGTGCTATAAAAGAAATGTGGCCTAACAGTTTGATTTTCTATAATTCCAGCTCTAACGTTCACTTTCTTAGGCTATTGAGTGTGGGCCTCCATTATCTGATATAAATTTTCTCCATTCTGGTACCTATGGCTCTGTCTGTTGTTTATATAACAAATGCTGCTTCGTACAAAAAATAATGTTTTCTTATACATAAAAAATACTCTTGGTCCTATCATGATTTCGTAAAATTATAACCAATGATCACGATTATTGTCGCTAAGTTTTTGAACCAAATTAATTTTATATGTGTGGTTCTTTGTTTTTTTAGAAAACCCAATAATAGATATAGACGTTTTATTTTGTGGAATTATCATTACTGGCGGTAATTTGTTTTGGTTTATGTGGAACTTACTAGATTTAGGAAGATTATTTTATTAAATGTTTCTCATAAATATGGCGGTCAAGATGCTCATTATCGATCATTTCACATACCATTTTAATTGTTTTCTTTTTTATAATCAAATCCTAATAATATACAATTTTCAGTTTTTGTGTTTCAAAAATAATCATTGTAAAATACTAATCGAGGTATATGTAATATAATATATATATATATATATATATATATATATATATATATATATATATATATATATATATATATATATATATATATATATATATATATATATATATATATGTTATATAAAATATATTGTATTCAATTCATTATTCAAGTAGCTCCCACAGTTTCTATAACTTTATTATCAGGTAACATAAAACCTTCAGTATGTTATCTGAAAGCCAGACGTAATTTAATACTGCTATGTGTCTTATCATATAACTATATACATTGTAACCAACGTTTATGATGATTTGCTGAAACCTTATAATGTTCTTTCTTTAAACTAATCTTTTGCCAATTATATTTTAACTTTACTTTCAACGATGTCAGCATAATGAAACTTATAAAGTCGCAGCAAACCCATTGCATGAGCAGTATAATTTTAATATAGCTTTAGTATAATTTGAGTATTGATATTATTGTTATACTCACACATCTAAATTCTTGTTCGTCCGTTAAATAAAATAAATTGTTTTTAAAAATTTAAATCCAAACTAGTGATTTAACAAATTTGGCGCAGTCGTTGTAGGATTTCACGCGTTATTAGAACACGGATTTGCCTCACTAATAACGTGGAATTCCAATTCCGAAGTGAAATCAAGAACAAAGCTCAAGAAGAAAAGAAACACGAAACAAGAATACTTCAAAGAAGCAACTTCGAAACACGAAGACTTCAACAAAAGAAACAAGAAACAAATCTACAAAGAAACAAAGAAAACAACAGGGGAACTCGCAGATAGAACACGGACCTGCCCTCACTGTTTGTGATTCTCCTCTGCAAGCCATCCTTCCCGAAGACACCCCGCTTCCAGAACACGGAATTGCCTCACTGGTTGTGGACTCTGGCCGGAAGACGAATGGAAAAAATTTGGTAAGTCAAAGAATTGACACGTTACCTTTGAAACATTTATTTATAATTTTAAGAAATATTATACAGGATATAGACCAAAAACTATTATCCTTCCCATCTGCAAATTTATTTTTATTTAATTGTATTTAATTAAATAACTTTACAATATCTAATTTAAACATAATAATTAATTAACTTATAAAAATGACAAACGAAGCTATCTTAGAACCTTACAAACTGTCGGAAATTTTCTCAATTGTTCCGGAGTATGATGGAAATCAAATTTTCTTGCAAACATTCTTAAATGCTATTAAATGCGATTTCGACATGGCGGTCGATAATCAAAAAATACTTTTAACTCTCCATGTTAAAAATAAATTACGTGGAAAAGCCGCTGAACTAGTAAATTCTAGGAACCCGTCAACTTGGGAAGAAATCAAATATCTATTAGAGACTCACTTTGGCGACTCTAGGGACCTTACGTCTCTAATTCAGGACTTGCAAAGAATTAACCAACAATCTAATGAATCCGCTTTAAATTTTGTATCCCGCTTGCAAACGCATAATGCGAAAATGCATGCAGCGATTCAGAAACAACATTTAACCGCGGATCAAAAAACCGCACAATCCAATTTAATCGAGACAATGACTCTTAACATTTTATTGACAGGGCTGGATCCAAAATTAGGATCTATAATAAGAGTAAGTAATCCTATGGATATGCTTCAAGCAATATCCAGGATTAAACGGGAACTTCAATTGTCATAATTTGAATTTCAAAAATTTCAAAAATCAAATAAACCATTACCACCTAATTCATTAAATGCTAAGAAGATATGTACATTTTGTAAACGTAATGGTCACACAATAAATGAGTGCCGAACGAAGCAACAAAATTCTTCAGCACCTTTCCAAAACTTTTCTAGGCCTAATTTTCAACAAAATTTCAATCAGGCCCAATCATCCAACTTAAATCAAAATTATCAGCGACCTCAATTTAATCCAAATGGAAATAATAGACCGATGAATTCAAATTTCCAACAAAATAATTACCAGCAAAACAGTTTTCAACAAAACAGGCCTTCAGCTATTAAACCGAATCCCAACTATACAAACCAATCAAGACCACCAATAATTCGGCCAAATCCGAATTATAATCAACAAAGAGCTCATCATATGAACGCTCAAATGAACCAAAATTTTATTGATGAGTCGTATTGATGATACGGCTCATCAATACGACTCACAGTACACTGATGATACTGCTCATCAGTACAGCTGACATGCACAATATACTGATGATACCGCTCATCAATATAATTACAATTGTGATCAAAATTATGAACAATATCAAGATTCATATTCGGACGAACCAATATATCAACAAAATTATAATTTTTCAACAGACCAATTTAATTATTCTGATACTGATCAGGATTTTCGGCAAACTACTCAAGCCCAAGATCATCCACCGGATCAACAGCTATGCGAAATAACGGAATTAGAAAACCAAATTCAAATAATGAATTTAAACACCAACCAACAGCAAGACAAACAAATATTCCTATAAATAGAGGAATATCAAGTGCCCTTTTAACAGTAAATCCCAAAAACTTATATTACATTGAAGATGCTACAAAAAAATTTAAAATATTAATAGATACAGGTGCCGGACTATCCATATTTAAGCCAAAAACTTGTGAAAAATATTCTAAACGTTTTCCCGAAAACGTTATAATACAGGGAATTACCGATCAAAAAATTCTAATTAATGAATCTACACTCGTTCCGTTTACTCTCAACGACCCTCACAAAGTTTACATTCATAATATTGATATTGAATTCGACGGATTACTAGGATCCGATTTTCTAGAACATTACAACTGCATTATTGACATAAAAAATAGACAATTAATTACTAACTTCAAAACTGTACCTTTATTCAAAGCCACAGAAAATTCCACTAATGTACAAAATAATAAAAAACAAAATGTTCAAACTAATAAATTTCTCAACAAAATTTCTATCAACCCTCGTACAGAACAAATTTCAAAATTTCGATGTAATCTTGCAAATACAGAAGCCATATTAACAGCTATGGAAATAGATAAAGTACGACTTTCTAATGCACTAGTCAAAATTAACAATAGAGGAGAATTTCTTGCCTCCGTATTAAACGCAAACGCTGTCCCAAAAATACTAGATTTTTCCGAAATTAAACTAGAACCAATTCAAAATTTTTCATTAAATAATTTAAACGAATATAATTCTGAAATTTATACAGATAGACGCGAAGAAATAAGACACTTAAATGAAGAGGAGAAAGAAATAATTACTCAACTTTGCCTAGACTTTTCAGATATTTTCTATCTCGAAGGAGATATTCTGACATTTACTAATGAGATCAAACACACAATAGACACCAACAATGCTAAACCTACCTTTACAAAGTCGTATCGCTACCCTCAAATTCACAAAGAGGAAGTGAAAAAACAGGTATCGAAAATGCTAGAACAAGGTATTATCAAACATTCAAATTCCCCTTGGTCTTCACCGATTTGGGTTGTCCCCAAAAAGCTTGATGCGTCAGGTAAACAAAAATAGCGTGTCGTAGTTGACTACAGAAAACTCAATGAGTTAACTGTAGGAGATAAATACCCTTTACCAAACATTTCTGATCTTTTAGACCAAGTTGGCAAATGTCAATATTTCACCACCCTCGATTTGGCCTCCGGTTTCCACCAGATTGAGATCGAACCCAGTGATATTCCAAAAACTGCTTTCACAGTCGAAAACGGTCATTTTGAGTTTAATAGGCTTCCATTCGGTTTGAAAAATGCCCCATCAACCTTCCAAAGGGTAATGGACAACATCTTAATAGGAATACAAAACGAGAGATGCCTCGTATACATGGACGACATAATCGTCTATTCCCCAACAATCCAGGACCATGTTTCACGGCTTACCGAAGTCTTCAAACGTCTTCAAAAAGCTAATTTGAAAATTCAACCGGACAAGTGCGAATTCCTTCGTAAGGAAGTTGTATATTTAGGTCACCTCGTCACCAAAGAAGGTGTAAAACCAAATCCAATTAAGATCGAATGCATCAAAAATTTTCCCCACCCAACTAACCAGAGAAAGATTAAATCATTTCTTGGCCTCGCCGGATATTACCGACGATTCATTGATAATTTCGCCAAAATTTCCAAACTTCTCACTAAATTACTGCAAAAAGACACCCCTTTCAATTTTGATTCAGAATGTTTAAAATCTTTCGAAGATTTAAAACAAACCCTTACGTCAAGCCCCATACTATCGTATCCAAATTTTGACGAGCCATTCCTACTCACAACAGATGCGAGCGCTTTTGCGATCGGCGCTGTACTCTCGCAAGGTCCAATAGGTAAAGATCTACCTATAGCCTTCGCCTCCAGAACTCTCTGTAGCGCGGAAATAAAGTACTCAACAATAGAACGAGAACTCCTCGCTATTGTTTGGGCCGTAAAACATTTTCGCCCATATATTCTTGGAAGAAAGTTCAAATTGATAACAGATCACAGACCTCTTACCTGGCTTTTCTCTATTAAAGACCCCGGTCGCCTAGCACGCTGGCGCTTAAAACTTGAAGAGTACGACTACCAGATTGAATATAAACCTGGCAAAATTAATAAAAATGCGGATGTCTTATCCCGTATCAAAATTAACCATTTTCAAAAATGTGTGGATTTCAAAAACAAAATTTTAACATCAAATACAGACGACGAATCGATTAGTTCAGAAAATACCGAAATTTCACCAGAATCAATTTTACAAGAATTAAATACATTTGTTCACTTATATAAAACCCAGTCATTAATAGACTATTCAAAAATTAAAATTACAAACAATCAATTATTAGACAAAGGATATAAGGACATAATAACGTTTTTCCAAAAGGACAAACTCGAAGACTTACATTATAAAATAATTGAAGATATTTTCGAGGAAAAACCAAATTTTATCCACAATAAAATTAATATAGTCACGAGTAAAACGGTGAAAAACCGAAAATATTATATTGTTTTGTTACCCTTCGACACCGAAGAGATAATCGAAACAATGTTTATTACTCTTTACAAAGACAAAGACATTTTCGAATCTTCAAAAACATATTTCATTGAAAACAATTTAGAATTGCCAATACTCGAAATGTTGTCATTTATTTTCACTGAAAAAGATTTAAACCTAGTTAGTTGCCAAAACATAACTAAGACGCCTGACGAAGATCAAATTCCGATAATATTAGACCAAAACCATACAGGAAAAGCAAATTTACACCGCGGAATAAACGAAACCATTCGGAGAATAAGGAATAAATATAACTGGCCCGGTTTAACTAAAGACGTAACTAAATTCATTCAAAATTGCGAAATATGCCAGAAAACAAAGACTTTACGGAAAAACTTAAGCAATCCCCTGGTGATAACTGAAACACCAAGAACACCATTTGAAAGAATAAATATCGATATACTAGAAATTCCAAAAAGAAATTATGTCTTAACTATTAGGGATGAACTAACCAAATTTACTCAAGCGTACCCATTAGAGGATAAATCCACTAAATCAACAGTAAATACATTACTTCTTTATTTTCAACATTTTGGTACTCCGCTTCGTATACATTCGGATTACGGTAAAGAATTCGACAATGTATTACTTAAAGACCTATGTACCTTATACGACATAAAATTAACATTTTCTAGCGTTAGCCACCCTCAATCAAACGGATCTGTGGAAAGATTTCACTCCACACTTTTAGAGATGATTCGTACTAATCAGGCTGAAAACCCTAATGAACATCCACTAAACGTAATTCCTTACGCTGTTATTTGTTATAATAACTCGACGAATAAAACACACGGTTTCTCTCCATACGAGCTAGTATTTGGACATACGTCCAGTCGCCCACCTGAAACTTTGTATAACCAAAAGGAGTTGATTTCAAAATATATACGAGACCTAAATAATAGAATTTCATACTATTATAAAATTGCACGCACAAAAACTGAGCTTCAAAAAGAAAAGGCTAAATTAAGATTCGATAGAAACGTTCCAGAACATCCTACACAATTTAAAATAGGCGATAAAGTCTATGTTAAGGAATCTCAAATTAAAGATAAATTACATAATAAATTTAACGGTCCTTTCGAAATAATAAAAATCTTTCAAAATTCTGCAATTTTATTAAATCTCGAAACGTCACAAACGACAAAAGTCAATTTCGACAGGATGAAACCATATTTTGAGAATTAAATTATTTTCAGGTTTCTTCTGCTGATTGGAGCAGCAGTATCCCAATACACCATTACTCCAATAAACAACACCATTGAAATATATTACCATCGAGACAGCGAAATCGTTGTAACAAATAAACAATGGACTCTTCTGGTTCACAAAAACATTTCATCAATAAAGAACACTTTTGAACATAACGAGAAAATGCTTGAAATTCTCTTACACGCTATTAACCCCATATTTGAAAACATGAACCTTTTTCGAGGTGAAGTAAAAACACACATCAGCTTATTAACCTAAATTTCAAATTCAATTCAAGAAAAATTAAGCGAAATTTATTTTGATACTAAACGTTACAAACGTGGAATTCTCAATGGCATTGGTACAATATTTAAGTCAATTACAGGAAATTTAGATACCGAAGATGGCGAATACTACATGAATTGCATCAATAAATTAACTAATGACGAGCATCAATTAGAAAATTTAATGAAAAATCAAATCTCAGTAACAACATCCGTCATAAAGAATTTTAACGCTACCATACAAAAATTGCAAATTGATGAAGCCATCTTCAATAGAGATATAAAAATAATATCAGACACAATTTATAGGACAGCAGATAAAATTAAAGTAATTGAAGCAAAATTAAGATTTTTAGAAAAATGTGAACTTCTCATGGAAAGTTACCTGTATATCGAGAATCAATTAAATGATATTCTAAATTCAATAACTTTCGCGCGATTAAAAATTATTCATACGTCAATAATCAGTCCTGAAAATTTGATAACCTCGCTTCAGGAAATTTCACAAAATTTACACCAAAACAATTTACCACTCATTATAAAATCTTCCAATATTGCCAAATATTTGGATATTATGGAATTAGAAGCATATCAAACTGACTCAGACTTGGTATTTGTATTAAAAATCCCTCTAATAGACCAACAAAGATACACCCTTTTTAGATTATATCCAATCCCTATCCTAAATAATAGAACTGGTTTATATCATGTTTTATCTTCATCACAAAAATACTTGGCGCGTGACGTCGATTCTTTGATGTACATACCCATCAAAAATCTAAAAGACTGTAAACCACTTTTCTTTGGCACAAAGATATGTTCCAATCTATTTGCATACCCCATAGACGACAATGCTATATGTGAAGCCCAAATCCTGAAACAATTAAAAACTTTACCTGAGAGCTGCCAAACTTCAATAATATTTGCAAAAGGCTATAATGTCCAACAACTAACGGACTCATCATGGCTAACAATTACTTCAGAACCACTTCAAATTACTGTAAATTGCAAACAAATAAACACCAAGACAGAGATCATTTATAAAAATTCCATTCTTAAATTGCAACCTGGATGTAGTGCTTTCATAGGAGGGACAAAAATACAAGCTGACCCTAAGAACTTTTCGCAAACCAGTGTTAGTGATCACCCCATTTTAATTCCCTTTAATTGTTGTTAAGGAATCCCCGATGACATCCAAATCCCAAAATTAGAACCATTAAAATTGAATAACTTAAATGTGGAAGACCTCGAGATTGCCAAACACAAATTGGACGAGTATTCTCGAACGTTAGACGATTTGATCAATGAACCATTTGTCACCAAACACATCTCTTGGTTCACTTATTTTATCATTACACTAATAGTAACTCTCATTTTGTTATATATTTTATGTAAATGCCGAAAGAGAAACAGATTAGCAACCGCCTTCACAACAAATTCACCACCACCTCCACCTGGACCTACTAAACGCTTAAGAGAATCCTTCAGGAGCATCCTGCCCAGAAGAAGACCATCGATCAGATCCAAAGATGAAACCCCAGAGGAAGAAATCGAACTGAACTAATGTTTCTCAGTTATAAATCGGTTTCAAAGACTCTACATATTTTAATTTTGTAAATTTTATATTTAAAAAATATTAATTGTATAATTTAAACTTAACTTAAGGCTTCATATTCTCAATTAACTTTATTATTATTATATAACTTCAACAATCGTTAAATTCATAATTATTAATTTCAATTTTACTTATTTTTGAAAAGTTGCTGTATAACACCAACTTTTTGTTAAAAAGGGGAGTTGTTATATAAAATATATTGTATTCAATTCATTATTCAAGTAGCTCCCACAGTTTCTATAACTTTATTATCAGGTAACATAAAACCTTCAGTATGTTATCTGAAAGCCAGACGTAACTTAATACTGCTACGTGTCTTGTCATATAACTATATACATTGTAACCAACGTTTATGATGCTCTACAAAAAGAAAGGAACCACCAAGCCGCCAAGCGGCTATCAAAGTAGTTCCCGAATAGCAAAGCTATTACATAATCGCTCTAGGAAACAACTACTCCTCGGGCTAAAGCACCGGCAGGCGTTTAATTATACCCAGAAGCGATCCTCGATCCCTTTCTCGTGCTTCTGCACGATCAGATAAGGTTTCAAAAAATAAAACCGGCCACAGGTAGGATTCGACATTTGTCCCGGATCGGAACCGAACGACATACAGCTGTTTCGAACTTGTTAGTTCTCATCAGTGCCGCATACGGTACGCCGATTCAGGACAAATGCCGAATGAACTTTATGGCCTATACATCTTTATCGATACGATCTCTGTCAGTAACTTATAAGTCGAAAATCGAAAAAGGAACCACCAAGCCGCCAAGCGACTATCAAAGTAGTTCCCGAATAGCAAAGCTATTACATAATCGCTCTAGGAAACAACTACTCCTCGGGCTAAAGCCCCGGCAGGCGTTGAATTATACCCAGAAGAGATCCTCGACCCCTTTCTCATGTTTCTGCACGATCAGATAAGGTTTCAACAAATAAAACCGGCCACAGGTAGGATTCGACATTTGTCCCGGATCGGAACCGAACGACATACAGCTGTTTCGAACTTTCTCATCAGTGCCGCATACGGTACGCCGATTCAGGACAAATGCCGAATGAACTTTAAGCTTGGTGGTTCCTTTCTCGATTTCCGACCGTAATAGCTTTGCTATTCGGGAACTACTTTGATAGCCGCATGGCGGCTTGGTGGTTCCTTTCTCGATTTCCGACTTATAAGTTACTGACAGAGATCGTATCGATAAAGATGTATAGGCCATAAAGTTCATTCGGCATTTGTCCTGAATCGGCGTACCGTATGCGGCACTGATGAGAACTAACAAGTTCGAAACAGCTGTATGTCATTCGGTTCCGATCCGGGACAAATGTCGAATCCTACCTGTGGCCCGTTTTATTTTTTGAAATTCTTTATAGGAACAACACTTGATTTTCAAAAAGATACTTGATACTTTGTAGTTTACCCATTTCATATTTCAGTGAGGAATTTCACAAAATTCATTAATAACATCAAGAATACAAGTTCGTAATATCTAATAAATATATCAACTGCAGCTTATTTTATCTCCAAATGTGACATATACTATGTGAATATAACAATATATTTTATGAATATATCTCTATATTGATTATTTTACCTCACACATTTCAGCAGATCAAACACGTGCACTCTCCTTTTCAACAATGAATAATTTATCCACATTTTAATAGCATCGAATACCGTCTCTTCAGTTTTCACATTTAGCTCATCATCACGTAGTATTTCCTCTAAGTGGTGTGCAGTTATATGATAAAACTCATAACTTTCTTTTAGCAGCTTCGAAAAGTTATGTCTAATAAATAGTCTACCGCGCTGTTCTAGATCCTTGCAGAAATATTGATTAGCAAACTTCAATATCTCCAAACAATTCGATGGGCATAATTCATGCAACAAATAACTACAGCATAATTGGACTACATCTAATATCTGATACTGATCTGCGTGCTTTAATAAATCTTTGACGTTTCTTTTATCTATTGCACAGGTTCCAGTATAAGCGTAGTCGAGTAATGTTTTGAAAATGTCACCTGGAATATCCATTCTTGCTTCAGTTGCCTCTGTTTGATCTCGATTTATGGAGTTTGTAAAAAGTGCCTTAAAGTATGGACTAACTGCTGCTAATATTGCACGGTGTATTTTGAATTCTTCTCCATCATTACATTTCACAATACCATCACACAACTGATTTTTCAACCTTAATTCTTTCCAAACTGGAGGAAACTCGAATGTACTTACCTATTAAATCAATGTTATACTTTATATTAATGTTAAAAACGTATATTACTTGCCTGTAAGGGCGTACAAACACATTTTTTGCATGATGTAATGTTTGACCGTCTTCGCTTTTTTGCACTTTTACAAAACCCCGATGCAGCAAGTTCATCTGATTGAGTTCTCGACGGTATTTTTCTAAGCTTCATTGTGAATTCCATAGTAAAAATATATATTTTTTAAATCTGTGGTAATAAAATGTGGTTCAACGCCTGTAAAATATCACAATTTTTCGTGACATTTAATCACCCTTACATTTCCATGAGAACATATAATTTGACGGGTTTATTAAGATAGATAAACATAATATTTACTTAATTACTATTATTGAGTATTACTTATTAGCTATTACACTATTAAAATAGAGATTTCAACTAGTTACATCTAATTTTTAAATATATTCATCTATAACATCCAATTATCTAAATAGACGATTATATGCAAATATCACTTTAAGATTTTTCAAACAATTTGTTGGAGCGAGACCGGTCCTGCACGGTGGAATTCGTATGAAAGGTGCGTCGCGCAACAGAGCAGAACAATTCAGTTTTAAGACTCGATGTGAGACGGTCCGCGACATATGGTCCTTCGAGCCGGATTTGGAGATATTATAAGAGGAAAACTGCTTGTATAATAGGGGCAGGGGCTTCTAGAGAATATTCTAGAAGTACATGGACATTGGAGACGTCGTTGCGGCTGGATCAGCAAGGTGAAAACGTGGCAAGACTCAAAAGGTGTACCTCATAGGTAGAGTTCCCGTTTTACCAAAAATAGTAAGTCACATTATTTCCTATATTCCCAGGTTGTTGAATTTGAAACATTTAATACCTTTGTCGGCAAAATGTCGGAAAGTTTAAAAGTAAGTAGAGGCTACGTTAAGGGCAAATTAAAGCGATTTGAAACGTATTTTTTGAAACTTGACAGAGAGGCGTTAACTGGGGCGATTATTAGGGAAATTAAATTAAGAATAAGCAAGACTGAAGGTTATTTAGATGAATTTGATGAAGTACAGGCAGAACTTGAAAAGTTAGACCCAAATGAAATACAGTCTAATGAAAGGCAAGAATTTGAGACGTTATATTTTAAATTATTGTCAGAGGCGAAACACTTATGTTATGAATATGAAAATGAAAATAATGTATTTAATCATAATCA
This sequence comes from Rosalia funebris, assembly GCA_037954035.1. Classification (NCBI taxonomy): domain Eukaryota; kingdom Metazoa; phylum Arthropoda; class Insecta; order Coleoptera; family Cerambycidae; genus Rosalia; species Rosalia funebris. The sequence goes on from JAZFAV010000033.1 coordinate 3,071,319, forward strand.
GGGTGATATAAATTTGAATGATGGTTCTGTGCATGGCTCTCGACATTCGGTCAACAGTCATAGCACAAATAATAATGTAAGTAATAGTAATGCAATTAAATTACCTCCTATAAAATTACCTAATTTTGATGGCCATTACCAGAACTGGTTAGAATTTAAGGACGGTTTTAAGGCATTAGTGGATGATAATTCTGCTTTAAATGATACGCAGAGATTTTATTATTTACGTTCGTCTTTGACGAAAGAAGCGGCAGTTATTATAAAGTCGTTGGAAGCGACGGCAGAGAATTATGCGGTGGCTTGGTCACTACTTGTGGAAAGGTTCGCAAATAAGGCATTAATGAAACATAATCATTTGAAATCAATTTTCGAATATCCTAAATTACAGAAAGAATCACATAGAGATTTACGCAGTCTGTATGATGTTTTTAAAAAACATTTGCGGTCTCTACAAACTCTAGGTGAAAGTGTAAAGGAATGGGATAGGTTAATTATTTATTTATTAACAATGAAATTTGATGACATAACAAGACGAGATTGGGAGTCTTATGAGTATAAAGAAGACTTACCTTCAATGGATGACATGCATAAGTTCTTGAGAAATAAATGCGAGGTATTAGAAAAACTAGAAATTAACCAATCTGACAAAAAGAATACGAGTAAACAAAATTTTAGAAGTAAAGAGTAATAGTTTCATGTCATATAACAAAGAGTCTTTACAATGTTATTATTGTAAACAGGAACACGCTATTTATAACTGTAACAAATTCTTACAACTGTCAATTGACAATCGGATTGCGGAAATAAAAAGAAATAAATTATGTTTAAATTGTCTTAAACCAAACCATGTGTCTTGGCATTGTAAATCACAGAAGTGCATAAAATGTAAGAAACCACACAATTCGTTAATTCATATTGATTTAAGAAATAGGTCGAATAATACGTCCGAAAATCAGGCTGGCAAAGTCGAGGTAAATCCGGCGAGCGACCCTTGTACACCATTCAGGAATGTAAACAAAAAACCGCCTGTATCGGCAGAATACGCTAATAGCAAGAATTCGGAAAGTAGTTTAGATTCCTTAAATAATTGTAGTTTTTTACACGATGGAATGTGTAATGTAGGGATAGCGGCGTCGCATTCACAGGTATTGTTGGCGACTGCATTAGTAAATATTTTGATAGATGGAAAGATAATTACCTGTCGCGCATTACTCGACAATGGTTCGCAGAGTAATTTTGTAACCGAGGAATTCGCGAACAAATTGAATGTTAAAAAATATAATGCAAATCATATTGTTAATGGTATAGGACAAACTCAAATGAAATTAAATAAACAGATAAATGTTACTTTATTATCACGTAACGGTGATTTTAGAACGGATATAAATTGTCTTGTAATTCCTAAAATAACTAGTAGTTTACCGAAAATATCTTTTGACAAAAATATAATTAATATTCCCGAATCTGTTATTCTCGCTGACCCGCAATTTAATATAATGAGTGAAATAGATCTATTAATTGGATCACATATCTGTTGGTCAATTTTACGTGAAGGTCAGTTGAGACTAGACGAAAATATGCCAGTTCTCCAGAACACTGCATTTGGTTGGGTGCTAGCTGGACAATTAATTTTAAATCAAATAAATACTAATAATTTGTACAGTAATGGCAGTTCTAGTCTTTTTTGTACAAGTACAGACTCTATTGATGATCAAATTAGTAAATTTTGGTCCATTGAAGAAGTTTCTAGTAAAAATAAAATTTTGTCGGATGCTGAAAAATTCTGTGAATTATATTATGAAAATACAACAAGGCGGGATTCTTCTGGAAGGTTTATTGTCAATATACCGTTTAAGGACTCGATTAAAAATATAGGTCACTCACGAGACAAAGCACTTAAATTGTTTTATTCACTAGAAAATAAATTAAGTAAAAATTTAGATTTTGATATCCCAGAACGGCGTTCTATTTCGAATGTTTTGATTAGTACAGAGAATGTTAGTGTTTTTTCGGAATTGATTAATAAATATTCAGCGTTTAATAAGCTATTGAAAGTCACTAGTTATATATTACGATTTGTGAATAATTGTCGGGGTAATGTTAATAGTAAAACTACCGGTGTGATTACGGCTAAAGAAATGGAAAATTCATTATTATTAGTTGTGAAAGTAGCTCAAATAGAATGTTTTGAAGACGATTATAACGTATTATTACAAGGTAAAGCGTTGAGAAAAAAAAGTAAACTGTTAGATTTAAATCCTTTTATGTCCAATGGAGTCATGCGTGTAGGGGGATGAGTACAAAAATCTAGTGTTACTTATGATCAAAAACATCACATTATTCTTCCCAAAAATCACAGACTAACTAATTTAATAATGTTGCAAACCCACAACAAATTGTTACACTGCGGGGTCCAAAATTTACTTTGTTCAGTAAGACAGAAATTCTGGCCACTATCCGGAAGAAGTGTATGTAAAACGATAGTAAGAAATTGTATAGTGTGTTTTCGTAATAAACCAAAACCTATGACGTATTTAATGGGAAATTTACCAGATTATAAGGTGAACAATTTTGCTCCTTTCGTGAATATAGGTATTGACTACGGTGGTCCTTTCAATATGAAAGATAGAAAGACCCGTGGTGCGAAAATCATTAAAGGTTATTTATGTCTAATAATATGCTTAAGTACCAAGGCAGTTCACCTTGAACTGGTGACTGAGCTCACCACTTCTGCATTTTTAACCGCACTTAAAAGGTTTATGAGTAGACGGGGTAAACCGAGTAACATTTACTCTGACAATGGTTTAAATTTTGTCGGTGCAAATAATGAAATCAGAAAATTGTATGACTTTTTGAGTTCTGAAGGTACATATATAGCAAATAAATTAGTTGAAGACCAAATATCGTGGCACTTTATCCCGCCTAGGTCACCAACATTTGGAGGGGTATGGGAAGCCGGAATCAAAAGCTGTAAATATCATATTAAAAGAGTTCTGGGCGATACTGCTCTAACTTACGAGGATTTTTCGACATTGTTGGCTGAGGTTGAGAGTGTTTTAAATTCACGTCCGCTCTGTCCTCTTTATAACGATCCCGATGACGCTACCGCATTAACACCTGCGCACTTCCTTATTGGAAGACCATTGACTACCCTTCCCGAATTAAGCCACATAGATGTGCCCGAAAATCGACTCGATAAATTCCAGCATAGACAAGCTATGCTACAACATTTTTGGCGTCGTTGGCAACGTGAATATATCAATGAATTGCAGAGTCGAGTCAAATGGAGACAAAAATCCAGTGAGCTGTTGAAAATGGGATCCATAGTATTGGTTACAAAAGACAATGTTCCACCACTTCATTGGCCTCTGGGGAGAGTGACAGCTTTATATCCAGGAGAAGATGGTGTGGTGAGAGTTGTGCAAGTGCGTGTACAAGGTGATTTATTGAAACGCGCCGTAACGAAGGTGTGCGCACTTCCGATAGATAATAATCCAGTTTTATGAACTCTATTTACTATATGTAAGAACCTCTGTTATAAACCTTCATTTAGTAAATAACTGTATTACCAAATTGAAATTGTTATTTACTATTTGGTAATCATCAGAAATGTTATTAGTTTTAGTACCTATCTAGATTTAAGATAATCAAACTATGTGTTAGTTTCTTTGGTTATGTGTAATTGTATTTAGGTTAATATGTTGAAAGCGCATTCTTTCAAGGTCGGCCGAAATGTTGGAGCGAGACCGGTCCTGCACGGTGGAATTCGTATGAAAGGTGCGTCGCGCAACAGAGCAGACAATTCAGTTTTAAGACTCGATGTGAGACGGTCCGCGACCGACTGACTCCTATAGATTTGTAGTATTTTGTAGATTGTATTATATATTTCTTTTACTGTTGAATAAAAGTGGTCCTGAGCTATTGAAGAGGTTGTTTGGAATTGTAAAGCTATCATAGTGGCAGTATTGGGGAAAGCCCCAAACACAATTAGTGAGTATTTATTTAAAAAACTATAGTAAAATATAAATATATTAATTTATACGTTTATATTCTACTTGTCTTTTATTTCTTGGGACTTTAACTAACTAAAATAAAATAAATAATTTGTTGTCCTTACGTTTTGGAATTATTAACCGCCTTTAGAGAAACTACAAAAATAAATAAACTATAAACTATTGATTGAATTATTTTTATGGTTACTTCCACTCATATTTGTTACATAGTATAAGGTACATTGTACTTAATTATTACCGTGTACCATTTAGCAAATATACGAATACAAGTCACAAAAGTCATTTATTTAAAAAAATACTAGTGTAGTTTCTTAATTATTCTCAATTTAAGATGCATATTTAAACCGAAACTTATGTATAATAATATTTTTATTTATAATAATTGACCGAAATCCTGATGAATTAAGGACAAGTCAAGATCAAGACACTATGATGACAATACCTAAGATTAGAAGAAGTCAAGACAGTATGATGACAATACTTAAGTTTAAGAAAGCAGAAAGAATCTATATATCATATCATAGTCATATTTATATATAATTTATACAGCATCCAAAAAATAAATTATATAAATTAATAAATTAAGTTTGTTAAGATTAAAGTTATACATTTTCAAAATCTTAAACAAGCAGTGTTGAGTCTACGATTGGAACCCAGGCCACAATAGACAGCGATTAGTTGTGTTTGTGAAACTGAGTTTTAAAGGCAACTGCTAACTTATTTTTTAGAAAAAGGTAAGGGTATTAATCGAACATTTAATAGAACATCGAGTTTTTAATGAGAAATAAAAATGCTTTTTTAATTTTCATAAATTAATATAATGAATAAATAAAAGTTAGCAGTAATGGACGTACATACACTGTTATACTCCTGTACAACAGTGTATACAAGAATAAAGAAATAATGTTTTTACATTTTATCATTTTATTTTGTGTAAGATGAGGTATTTACAAAGTAAAGGGCAATCGAGCTTATGGTAACATTATGAAATCTTATCAGCTGTCATAATTAGTATTAATAGTAATAATTTAATTAGGCCGAATTATGTACCTCATATATTTGCAATCAAAGGGTAATTAGTAATAACTGATTTAATGGTTGGAAATATTATTAATTTATGTCAAAAGAATCTATGTGGTTATTTTAATTACTAGTTTAATTTATCACTGCATTAGTTGTGAAATATAATCTTATTATAAAACTTATGAAACTCCATTAATGCTCAGAGGAAGGCGAGTATAATATTTTGATCTAATTTACTACTTAGAATATGCTTATGTAAGCTCCCGTACATAAACATGCATATTCTAATATTTAAAATTCATTTAAGGAAAATAAATATTTATATTTTAGTAATTTACTGATCTGAGTGTCAGAGTTTACTTATTTTCGCTATGGTTGAACATATTAGTAAGTCTGTCGACTTTTCGACAAAGAATAAAATTAATGTGATTCTTTGTAGTTATTTTAGGGATAACATTAACGACTTATGGGAGCGTTTGTCAATAGGAACGCACTTGTTTTCAGTGAGTTATGGACCACACACTACCCTTTATCACGGCAGTCGTTATAAGGTCAAAGCAGCATCCGCAATTAAGGAAGGCATTACAAGTCCCGCGGCTTTTAACCAAAAGCCGATTTGATATAAATTCTCATTTTTTTGTAAAGAAAAGGTAGAATATTGTTGTTAGCCGGAGGCTCTGCTCCATTTCAATTGTAAATAAATAGTTTTTAAAAACTTGTGTTAGTGTTAAATAAACTTAACTGGCGCTGCGAACAGGATACGTAGACGTTGGAAAAGGCATTCATAGCGAAAAACTTTGCCAACGGTGTATCTTAATACCTCACTACGTATCCAACGAACCGACAACGTTTTCTCCAAAGAAGAAAATTCCTCGTGAATCACTTCGCTCGAGAACGGCAAGCTCAACACCCTAGGATACCACCAACCCCTTCAAGAAAGCTGCTTGGAATCCTTCACCGAGAAGCCCCAATCAGCACGACTCCATCTTTGAGCGCGAAAAGAGAAAGTCACGGACAGAAGATTCCTGAGACCAGAGACAATGTTCATCGGTCTGATCTTCCTGTAAGTACCTTTCCAATTTCATAGTTATAAGTCCCGTCTTTCCCTAACAACGTATTCTCAAATAAAATAGGTATAAAAAAAAATAATTTTTTACATAGGTATTTAATTGTGAAATTATTTCAAATTAATTGCACCTATAAACGTTTATTTTATTAGTGAGAGTACGGTTAAAACCCGACTCCACGATATAATTTAAAATATTTCATGTCAAAAGACCTCGTAAATATTGAAATAATTCCAAGTTCTGCAAAAAGCAAAACAAAAAGTTTAAGAAAAAAACCTCTCGTCTCTCAAGACATACCTGTCGAGCTTATCACAACCTCGACTTCGCAAATAAATTTACCTGAATCGGCTATCGAAACAATTCGCTTAGAATTAGGTGAAATAAGTTTAAATTTAAATACCAATGACACATTAAAAATGGCTCTTTCGATCCAGGAGGTCTCTGAAATGTTGAAAACTCTTCCTACTTTTGGCTCTCACGACAATTTACCGCATTTTATCCAAAATATAGATAATGTGCTCGAAATATTTTCAAAGTTTCAACTGTCAGAATTTCAACATTCCTTTATTAAGTTAGGCATTTTAAATAAATTGCGCGGACAAGTTGTTGATGACGTATCGCAAGAACCTACCAATGATTGGCCTCAAATTAAAGCTGCTCTATTAAAATACTACGGTAATCACCAAAACGAGAACTTGTTATACGCCCAATTAAAAGGTTGTAGACAACACTTTAACGAAGACATCACGCAATTTTATCATAGAGTTGTTAAATGTAGGAACGCCTTAAATAATCATGCACAGCTATATTCCTCAAATATAACAGAAATTGAATGGAAAAGGTCACATATTGCTAAAATAACCTTAGAACAATTCACATTAGGTGTTAGAGACCCGTATTTCACCTTATTTGCTTATATACCACCTGATACTATCGAGACAGCCCTCACTCGCTGCCACGAACACGACAACAGACAACATGCTCACAAGCAAATATTCGCGTACCAAAATTCAAGTTCCTTCTCGCAAAAAGTTCAACCAAAACCAGTACCAAAACAAAGCCTACCTCAACAAAACCCTCGACCTAACGTACAAAGCCCAAATACGAACCAAAATTCAAATCAAAGAACTTTCGGAGATATTAATAAACCATTACCACATAGACCTATGCAAAATAATTTTCAAAATTCAAACAATAATTTTGGAAGATCACAATTTTCTAATTACCAACAAAAAACCCCTCAAAATTACAAGCCAACGCCTATGTCTGTCTCAACTATAGCGTCAAAATCAAAAATCTATAACATAGAAAGTAACACACCTTTAGAAAACGAAACATCACAATCGCAAACAAATAATTATGAATATGAATATTACGACTCTGACCAACACGAACCATATATAGACGTTTGTGATGGACAATTACAAGACACAGAAGATCAAGAAAATTTTATAATAGATGCCTCGAATCAACGAAACACCACATAATAAATATAGATTTAAATAATATTAACTCAAAACCTAAACTGCCATTTTTCTTTTTACCTGACATTAATTTAAAAATTTTAATAGACACCGGAGCTACAGATTCCGTTATTAACCCGAATCTTTTGCACCGTTTTAAAAAACATATATTTCTCGAACCTTTCGAATTAACAGGCTTACATCGCACAGTAAGATCCGACAAAAATCTTAAACTCAGACTGTTTGAAGAATTAGGTGTCAAAAATGAAATAAAAATTAGAGTAATTCCCTGGCACAAAAATTTTGATTTGCTAATTGGATCGCACGATCTTAAAAGATTAAAAGCTAATATAGACTATGAAAATCAAATTTTAACTCTAAATAAAACTACAAGTATACCATTTTATTTTGAATTTAAATTAGACGAACAAATAAACTTTTTGTCTACCGAAAGAGACAAAATATTAATACCTATATCAATTGAAAATGGCCCTGTCTATATTCCAAGTATCAAAATTGACGAAAACCACACTATACCTGACTGTCTGACTATTACAAAAAATGGCATCTCCGAAATCCCATTTGAAAAATCACTTGACTCCCAAATTATATTTCCAAATCGCATACAGGTCATCCCTTGCGAATATTTTAATATCGAATCTAAAATTACGCAAGATAATAAAAAACTCGAATTTGCTAAATTAATACGCACTGACCATCTCAATCGTGAAGAAAGAGAAAAAGTAATCGACCTATGTCACAAATTCAAAAACGTTTTTTATCATGAAGACTGCGATCTGTCTTTCACATCGCATGTCAAACATAATATTAGAACTGATGATAACCATCCCATATACACTAAATCCTTTAGAAACCCTCAATCAATGCAAGAGGAAATCCAACGCCAAATTTCAAAATTGCTTTATATCCCAGTATATCCCCTTACAGCTCACCTGTTTGGATTGTTCCAAAAAAGGTTGATGCATCTGGAAAAAAAAAGTATAGAATGGTAATTGATTACAGGAAGCTTAACGAGGTAACTATCGAGGATAAATACCCCCTACCACAAATAGAGGAAATCCTTGATAATTTAGGTAAATGCACCTATTTTTCGACCCTTGACCTTGCCCAAGGTTTTCATCAAATTGAAATGGATCCTGATGGATCCTGAAATGGTCCATTGAAAAAACTGCATTTAGCTTAAATAATGGCCATTACGAATATTTACGCATGCCGTTCGGCCTGAAAAACGCACCTGCAACTTTTCAACGTATGATGGACCAAGTTCTAAAAGAATTTCAGTACAAAATATGTTTCGTGTACATGGACGACATCGTTATCTTTTCAAAATCACTTCAAGAACATTTAATTCATTTAAAACAGATTTTTCAAAAATTGCAAAGTGTAAATCTAAAAATTCAATTAGATAAAAGCGAATTTCTTCGTAAAGAAGTCGCGTTTCTTGGACATGTAATTACACCTGAAGGTATTATCCCAAATCCAATTAAAATTGATTCAATCACGAAATTCCCCATCCCGAAAACAACAAAGGAAATAAAGTCATTCCTAGGCATAGTAGGATATTATCGAAAATTTATACCAGGTTTTGCGAAATTAGTCCAACCTCTTACTAAATGTCTACGGAAAAATGAAAAAATCAACATATCTGATCATGACTATAAGCAAGCATTTGAAAATGCAAAAACATCTATAACAAACGCGCCCGTACTAATTTACCCAGACTTCGAAAAGGAATTCACGCTGACGACCGAAGCAAGCAACGTCGCTATCGGTTCGGTACTCAGTCAGAACAACAGACCCGTTACATACTATTCCCGCACATTAAATTCTGCGGAACGTGACTGTAGCACTATCGAAAAAGAGTTATTGTCAATTGTCGATTCTGCAAAACATTTTAGGCCGTATTTATTTGGACGAAAATTTACGATAGAAACCGATCACAACCCTCTCGTATGGCTTTCGAAATTAAAAGAACCAAACTCGCGTCTTGTTCGCTGGAAAATCAAACTGGAAGAATTCGATTTCGACATAAAATATCGTAAAGGTAAAGAAAATCACGTCGCCGATGCTCTCTCTAGAATAGAAATTAATGTAAACGAAACCGAATCTTTGATAGCCAATATTTCTGAAAATCCTCCCGTACTCGCCGATGACGAGATAGAACAACTGCTTTTGTCACCTAATAATTTACCGGAGTTTGAACCTGACGAACTCGGAGATCTACTTGGGCAGAATCAGATTGAGGATAATGGCTTACCTATGGAAATTAGTTCGATACATAACGATGATACCGGGCTTGTTATTCCAATAACTGAAAAATCGGTAAATACCTTTAAAAACCAATTAGTCATTCAAAAACGCGAAGGCCATGTCGAAAAACGAGTAATCACAATTTTTGAAAATAAGAAACGAATAACAATCTCCACCCCTAATACTAACGAATTATTTATGGATATGCTAATCCAGTCAATCTCACCAAACAATATAACATGTTTGCACATTCCGGACCCAGATTTTAGACAACAAGTACTTAGGTCACTGAAAAATAAATTCAATAAAAGAACAAAAATTGTAATTTCGTCCATTCTATTAACTGACATACTCCATTTCAATTGTAAATAAATAGTTTTTAAAAACTTGTGTTAGTGTTAAATAAACTTAACTCAGTGAACACATAAAATGTTTTTGCTATTGCTGATTTCTTAATTTAGTGTTTTATATTTTATGCGATGAACGTATAAACAGAAGAACTTTTATATTAAATCATTTTAAATTATCTCTATCTACAATAGTCTCAAATAGTTCTACCATAATATATTTTCTATACCATTGAGAAATGATATAATGTGCCACTTTCGATGTGTTATCGTGAAATATCGGCAATTATTAATTAGTTTCAGAGTTAATTATGACCATGGTCTCCAAGTGGTTGCATTATCTATTGATCAAGAACATAATTAAATCTTCTTAAAATAATTTTAAGATTGTCCATATTTTGCGGGAATGTATCGAACGTGTCTCATTACACTCTTTCTCAAAAGTACGTATATACTTCATCAATAGTATCGATATTGAGTATTTGGCTAATCTGGAGATTTATAATATTTAGAAGAAATTATTGATATCTTATTGATAGTTAAGTTAGAGATTTATGAAACATTGAACTTGTTGCTTATTTTATTTGAATATTACTTGTTATATGCAAATGTTTAAATCCATATCGTTTTAGAAACAGCTTATATTTTACAATATAGATGTTAATACAATTGTCTAATATCCTTTGATTGTCTGAAATCTCTTGTTCGATGTAATTTAATTAATAATTACAAAAGTTGAATATGTTAAATGTTCCTTCCTGAATAATTATTTTATATAGTTATATTATACTTTAAATGATCAGAATCACACTCAAATGTTTTTATTACCGGATTAATGATTAGACGGTAGTCTTATTGTTTTGAAACTTGCTGGACACCGTCTTATACTGTTATATATAAATATGTAATCTTAATCACTTACTTGTAATAGAAAACATGTTTTGATAATTTTTTCATGATAACACTGCCGAAAACGGTATTAAAACTTTATGTGTTATTTCTATAACATGTGCACACAGTGTAGGCAAATACATAATTCCTCGTGTTGGACTACCGTTCGTATTCATTTATTGTTAGATGCATTGCTGACTTCGTTCTTCTGAAATTTAGGGGTAATAGTTCACAATTCTAGTGCACTCGAACTAGTAGGGTAAGCCCGAAAGCCCACTGGAAATATATCGTGGTAAGATTTTGATTATGGTCAAGTTTTAAAAACATAGACTGCAGAATATGCCATGCACCCATAGCCTATATGGGACAATATGTGAGCTTCACTAGTAACGTTGAATCAGGTGTGCACTTTTCACTTATTGTTAGCGACGTACGGCACTAAAGATCTAATATTATTCATTTCAGTGAGTTTACTGTCAAACATTAGACTCAGGAATTTGACGTTGTTTACATATATGATTTTTTATTCTATATTTAAGATAGAGAATTGAACCATAATGAAGGTTTTCTGTCGACAAAAGTGGACATATTGCGTTTTCAGCTTTTTATACTGAAAACATACCCTTTTTCGAGTGATAAGACCTACGGTTTTCTCTCATACTATAAAACAATTATAATCCAAATACAGACAGTAGATCACGTCATCATCTACGTTTTTCGTAATTTCGCTGTTTGCGATTACGAACATAGTACACCTGAGTGTAGACGTCGGTCGGTGGGGATCCATCTGCAAGTATGTTTGATTTAGAATAACAGCACCCATGCGTACTTCGAACCTCCGATATTTCAGAAAGCATTTAATGAAATAGGTCGTTTTAATCTTGATTCCGTGCTTGTGAATATTGTGGTATTTCAGTCCTCCATTTCATGTCAAGTTCCTCCTCTATACCGAAGCAGACTACTATGCAATGCCCCCCTTTTCGATATTATTCTTGCACTACATAGTTTAATACAACAAGGTGGTACTCTATCGACCAGCTTTTAAAAAGCCAGCTATCGACCAGCTAAAGTCCGCTTGGTAACTAGAATATCACTTTGTCATATGTTATTGAAAAATATTAATAGGTGTTTTTTAATTTCAGGTGTATAGTAAAGCTCTTTAAAATATCGTTAGTAATTTCATCTGGATCTGGGAAAGATGGGCTGCAGTATTTTACTGTTTCATTTCAGTATTAATATTCAGTATTCAGTATTAATATTCATCTCATTTTTTAAGATGCCCTTCTGTTCGTCGAAGGACACTTCGAAGGACACACTATTAGATGAACTGATTGTGGCTGCAAACCTGCTAGCAAGGATTTCAACAATCTCCAGTGATTCGCTTTTTACGATGTTGTCAGAAGCAAGTATAGCAGTGATTGGCTTATAGACATGTATGTCAGCCATTTCCTTTATTCCCCACCAGACCTCATATGCTGTATTTGAGGTGATATTTGAAATAAGTATATGCACTCTAGGATTTCCGCTTTGCTTCTAGGGTATTTCTGCGAGCTATAGCAATACCCGCGAGTAATCTTGTTCGATTGACCAGGTTTTTCTTTGTATTATCCATCATGCCATCGAACGTTTTCGCATTTTCCCTGTTGTTTTTGATATAGATTAATTGACTGCTACAAGTATGTTTGGCGCATGGCTTCCACGTTATCAGATCTTCCTTCTACGTTATTCTGTCACTCTTCTGTCATAAAATTCTCGCTCGACAAGATATTTTTTAAAATTTGACAAGCTCGCTTTATTTACCGTCTGTTGACATTTTAACTTCCTCTTCCTTGTATGTTATTGAAAATGTGTACCCGAAAGTGATCATTATGATGTAAACTTTCATTTACTTTCCAGAGTAATTGGGTTGCTAGAATTGACGAGACAATGGAAATGTCAGTAGCTGAAAAATCTTCTGATATTTCAGCGAAGTGAGTGGATGAGTGTTAAACAGAAATATGTCTAGATGTCTCGATCTAATAAGTTTCAAACCATTCTGCCTCTACGATCCAGTTGTGTCAATTCTCAAAGCGAATTGTGTGTATTGAAATCCCCCAGCGACAAGAAGGGTGGTTCCAATTTCAGAAGAAATTCAATATCAACGACACTCCAGAAAGAACCAAGTAAGTATATACTCCATCGTTACGCACTCGCTGGAGTATCATCCTTTGCCAAAATTATTGCACATTCGTGGGCTCTTACGTTCGGCCGAACAACTTTATGAAATAGGTTATATCTCATCAGGTCGTATGGTTTCCCTGACATCAAATGTATTTCTTGGAAACTCATGCACCGTTACACCATTGCAATTTTATTGCATAATATTTATATTTTATTTTATTGCCATTTTTTAAATCTCGTGTAGAAATCGAATAGAATATAATATATGAATCTATATACATACTAAACAAAAAAATTACAGAATAAATATTCTTAATAATTGCTAATTGTATTTTCCAGGTGGTTTTTTCGGTCTTTCTTTGGCCATCTCTTCCACTTCTTTTATCTATTTCGTGCAATGCTATAGAAGACTCTGGCTCTGAATCTATTAAGAGTTCTTCTAATTTACAGGAGTTTTTAATCAATCAGAGACACCCAGTTTATTGAGAGCGAATCAATATTGGTAAGTTTTTTCTTTGAGTACTGCTTAGTTTTGTTTAGAGAATTTTCGTTATATGGGGTATCACTTCCTTTACAGTGTCTTGAAGTACTTGTACCGTGGTAGTTTAATCACAAATGGTTTTGGAGAGGCAACAATTCTTGCAAGCGATTGCGTTTTCGAGGGTGCCTTTATTCTGACTACTTTCATTATCACTGTACATGTGAGTTTTTTTTTGTTACTTTTATTTTCTGTATTGCAATTTATTCTGTGTAATCTAGGCAATTTTTAGGTTAAGTATGTTTTGTTTCCTTTAGTTTATACTCTTAATATTATATTTTGATGTTTCAATTGTTCCTCTATGTTGCAGTTTAAAATATATCTGTAAGTGAAACGAACTAATCTGTAACCATAGTGTCCAAACATTTTCATTTTTACTATATGTTTTATCTTTAAAATATCTACAAGTAGGTGCTTTCTCGGTTTCTTGATAGGCTGTTGCCTTACCTACTACTCCTAAGAGAACTTTCTCAATAAAAAAGAACTAATTTTGCTGAAATTATTCTCTCTTATCTATACAGTTGATTGTGTTATCTTATTCAATTGCATAATCAAAGAAGAAATATTAATGTTCTATGTATCCGTTTGTTTCACATTTAAAATCTCTGCAATTAGGGGTTTTTGCCTTTTTACAGGATATTGCCTTATCTACTACTCCCAAGAGACCTTTCTCAATAGGAAACGAACTAATTTTGCTGAACTCATTCTTTTTTATCTATATAGTTGATTATATTATATTATTTAATTGCATAGATCAAGAAGAAATATTAATGTTTAATGTATCCGTTTGTATCACAATTAAAATCTCTACAAGAAGGTTTTTTGTCTTTTGATAGGATTTTGCCCTACCCACTACTCCTAAGAGAATTTTATCAATAAGGAAAGAACTAATTATGCTGAAATTATTCTTTTTTTCATCTACATAGTTGATTTTGTATCTTATTGAAGTGTATAATTAAAGAAGAAATATCAATTTTCAACGTATCTATTTGCTTCACATTTAAGATCTATACAAATAGGAATTTATATCTTTTGACAGGATTTATTGCTGACCTACTATTTCTAAGAGATTTTTCTCAATAAAAAAGAACTAATTTTTGCTGACATGTTCTTTTTGTTCATCTCTATACTTGTTTGTATTATATTATTCAATTGCATAATTAAAAGATAAATACTAATTTATTTTTAATTAATATAGGGTCGTAGAAATGATATAAGAGGGTCCTCTTTTATGTTTGAAATTAGTTTAAATGAACTAGGTAACTGTCAGTAACTTATAAGTCGGAAATCGAGAAAGGAACCACCAAGCCGCCAAGCGGTTATCAAGGTAGTTCCCGAATAGCAAAGCTATTATATAATCGCTCTAGGAAACAACTACTCCTCGGGCTAAAGCCCGGCCAGGCATTGAATTATACCCAGAAGCGATCCTCGACCCCTTTCTCGTGTTTCTGCACGATCAGATAAGGTTTCAAAAAATAAAACAAAAAAAAAATTAGGTAACTGTGTTGTGCAAATATTTGGCTCAAAACTTTCTAATCGTATATAAAAATATGGCCTGATTCATTATTGATGGAAAATATATAGGCGGCACTGTAGCTTTTAGCAGCTCAGCAGTTCATTCAGTCGTTTGTCATTCCAAATTAAACGATTTTTAAATGAGATTTAAAATCGTCATAAAATAGTAGGACTCTATATTGACACTGTTTGTAAGCTACGTCTCTAAATTCACTAATTTATATTAGTAAAAACTATTATCTTTTAGTAGAATTTCTTATACTGTAACCTTAATTAAATTAAGATAATTATTAAATTAAATGTAAAAGCACTTACATTGTAACTTTTCGTCGAGATTCCCTCTAGACGTTACGGAAAGCGCTCGAATGAATTCTTCGAATTCTATAGATCCATCCTGAAAAATACAGCACCTGTTACGTCATTTGTAGAATCATTAGTGGAGTACGGAGAAAATAGAAAAGGTGAAGACAATGTTATAAGCCTTCTTTGGTTTGAAAATCCAAAACAATTAAAGGGTATTATACAATAATACAATGCACGAGTATAACTTTTTCATTGTTTTGTTCAAAAGAATTACATTTCTTTTTATAATTGATTTTTCTTATTATATACAGGGTGTCCCCAAATTTCATCAACAACGATTAATTCTATAATCACTATAATAAATAAATACGATCTACGAAAACAAATTTTAATCAAAAATTTTTAGTTTCCGTGTATAGGCTTTCAAAGTTGTCAAAAACAAAATTTACTTAATAACTCGATAACCCATTTGCCGATCGGGTTAAAATTTGGAGAAATAATTTGGACCAATAAGGCCTATTATTTCTCAAAATATTAGTCACACCGATATACTGGGTGATAGTTTTATTGGCGTACCTTCTTCTTTTAATTGTCAGAACTTTTACCGTAGTCGTATTTTTTAAAACGTATAGCAACAGTGAAAAGACCATTTTATTCTAAAAAAAATTGCATCTAGCCAAAGTCACCTGCAGATAACCATTCTTGAGGAAATTGACTATTTACAACCATTTAAAATTAAGACCTAGGCTCGAATAATTGGTGACTTATTTTATTTTGAACATATCTCTATAACGAAACAATAAATACAAATAACAAAAGCACACAAATCTAATGTATAATTGAAATTAAACAGATAGGAATACGAACTATGTATTTTAAGCGATGCATAAAACAATAATTCAAAGTAATAAACACAAGAAATAGAATAAATTTTACAAATAACTACCAATTAAGTACTAAGGTGTACAAAGAAACTGGTTATTTAGAACTAGAGACTGCTTATTTAAACTGCCTCTCAAAGATTTCCCTATCATGTCGGATAAAGAAATTGGCTCGACGCAAAAGATTAAAGCGAATGTTATTAAATACATTATTATTAATGTATATTAGGTAAGTATGTGTCGTATTTCCTTAACGCCTTCTAAGATCTTCTACCACAAATTTTGGGGAGAGTTAACGGGGGTAGAATATACTTTATATTTTATTATTTCCCATAAAATCTCCAAAAGTCCATGGGAGTAATGTTCGGTGATCGCGGCAGCCACCTCCTATTGGTAATTCATTCTATCTGATAGTCCCTCTTCCATAATCACTTTAATTCATAAACTTCATTTAGATGCTGTCTAACTTGAAAGCTATGATAAGGAGGAGCACCATCGTGCATAAATATAATTTCGCGGCGTAATTGCAACGGCACATCGTCAAGTAACTGTGAGAGTGTGTCTCCACACACAAAACGAACTCCTCCTTGAGCAGGACGATCAATTAAAAAATCGCCAATTATTCCAGCCCATACATTAATTTTCAACTGCCGCTGGAAATGAGAAGGTCGTATTTCTTTGGCATCTTCGTCACTCCATACTTCACACATGCAAATTATGAAAATATACAGCTCTGTCTCTTGTAAACTGTAAACATCTGTCTGTAAAACATGATTTCATTGTAAAAAAAAAAAAATTTGCAATGAAGTAAAGTTATCATAAAGTTATCTTCTACGAAGCCATTCACTAACCAGTGGAAAAATTCTAAACGTGCGTAAGAATCAAAATCTTCAAGTTCTTGAGCAAGAGTTAAATGAAATGATCGAAGATGAGAGTTGCTGTTTTACAGTTCTGTGAATATTACTTTTCAATGAGATTAACAATGCCTTCTTCAATTTCAGGTGGCAATTATCGAGGGCGACCGGCATTTGCAGAACACATTTTAAAAAAACCACATTTTCTTAGTTTCCTATCAACCGTAGCGAACATAATGTGGTGAAGTGTTCGACGATTTGGGAATCATTCGCTGTACAATCATGCATCAGCTCGACAGTTCATCCTAAATTTTCCTAATATTAAATGGATGTCGGCAAGCTCATTACATGAATAGTCCATTTTAATAAAATGATTTAATAAAAAGTTTCTTACTAAATAAACTACTAGGACTAAATTTAAAAACCAGTAAACTCAGTTAAATGAAAGAAAAATAAATTGGTAACAATACGCCATCAACTAGAGAAAATAACAATAATGACATTAATCTGATGCTAATAACAGCAAACAACATTTAGTTTTCATCGCCTACCGAATCCAAACTTTTTAATCGGCGACACTCACAACACAAAGCAGAACAACCAGACTTGTAGTTATTTTCCTCAAGAATGGTTATCTGTAGGCGATTTTCACAAGAGGCATTTTTTTAGAATAAAATGGCCTTGTCACTGTTGCTACCCGTTAAAAAGAATACGACTACGGTAACAGTTCTGACGATTAAGAGAGAGATGTACGACGATAAAACTATCACCCAGTATATCGGTTTGACTAATATTTTGAGAAATAATAGGCTCTAATAATCCAAATAATTATTCCAAATTTCAACCCTGTGGGTAAAAAGTTTATGGAGTTATTAATTAGAAACTTTTTTTGGGACAACTTTGAAAGCCTATAACTCGGAAAACAAATATATTTTATTGAACTTTTTCTCCGTAGATCGTGTTTATTTATCATCGTGAATATACAGCCGAGCGTTGTCGGGGAAATTTACGGATACCCTGTATGTTGGTATTATTATATGATACGTTATTGAATGAAATACATAACACTGTGTTTAATAATTGTTATATTTATATTTATTAATTATACTTTACAGCCGATCCGATAGGACTTGAACCTTGACGAAGTTCTAGTGCAAACTGGAACGGGTGGGTCAGCTTGCGCGTTTTAATGATTTAAGGAGCCGTACCATAGGTTTAACCATAGTGGGGGGGTCCTTATTGAAAAACCAGACTAAGACAAGTCCCTGAAGGAGGGCAGCAGCTCTTTCAGTAGTCATAGTGGCAGAAACCGTGAGGGTTGGTATGGTGCTATGACACACACGACTGCGATGTGGAAGGCAAGAGGAAACCACCACATTATAATCCTCAGAACAGCTAGCAGAAAGCTTATCCTAAATTAATGATGGCGTCTCCTGGGACAAAAAACTCCGGAGGTAAAATAGTCCTCCGTTCGGATCTCCGGGTGAGGACTGTTCCGGGGGACGTGATCGAGTGCAATAATAATAAGAAGTGTAGCATTTCACGAGTCGGAGCGTGGAATGTCAGAAGCATGAGACAGGCAGGGAAGCTAGAAAATCTGAAGATAGAAATGGATAGGTTAGGATTAGATATAGTAGGTATAAGTGAGATGCGCTGGCCGGAAGTAGGAGATTTTTGGAGCGGTGACTATAGGGTAATACACACAGGATCGGTAAATGGAAACGCGGGAGTAGGGATCGTTATGCGGAAGAACGCAGGACAGTGTGTAGATAGCTACCTACAATACAGCGAGAGAGTAATGATGGTTAGGTTAGATTCGAAGCCAGTGGAAACAGTAATAGTGCAAGTATACATGCCTACTTCTAACCACAGCGAGGAAGAGTTAGAAGCCGTTTATTCGGACATAGAGCAGGTAATAGGATTTGTGAAGGGTCATGAAAATTTAATAATAGTAGGAGATTTTAACGCAGTCGTAGGTGAGGGGAAAGAAGGAGAATTTGTAGGGCCTTATGGATTAGGAAACAGAAACGAGAGAGGTAGCAGACTGATAGAATTCTGTGAGAAGCACAAGATGGTAGTCGCGAACACATTGTTCAAGAATCACGTTAGGAGGCGGTACACATGGAAAATGCCAGGAGGGATAGACAGGTATCAGATAGACTACATTCTGGTTAGGAAGAGATTTAGAAATCAAGTAAAAGACTGTAAGAGTTATCCAGGAGCAGATGTAGACAGCGATCACAACTTGGTAGTCATGAAAGCTAGATTAAAGTTCAAAAATCTGAAAACCCGGAAGGATAAGAAACGTATAAATGTAGACATATTGAGGGATCAGAATATGAAAGATAAGTTCCAGGAGAAAACAGATCAATTAATAAATAAAACGAGTAAGGACGAAATCAAGAACGCAGAAACTGAGTGGGAGGGTATCAAGAATAGTCTAGCTTCCGCGGCTACGAACGTTTTAGGACACGATAAAAGGGAAGCTAGGAAGCCCTGGATAACGGACGAAATCTTAAACTTAATGCAAAAGAGACGAGGCTACAAAAACAGACGAGACGAAGAAGGACTGAAAACGTATAAGGCAATAAAGTGGGAAATCATTAGAAAATGTAGAAAAGCGAAAGAACAATGGATAGAGGAGAAATGCAAAGAAGTAGAAGATAAGTTGCAAGTAGGTAAGACCGATGAGGCTTACAAAATAATTAAGAGGAACTTCAGGGATGTAGGAACAATAAGTAGAAATGTTAGGAGTCAATCGGGGGACATACTGATAGGAAGAGAGGAGAAAGCGGATAGATGGAAGCAGTACTTAGGAAATTTATACGAGGGTCAGGAATTAGGAGAGATATTAGAGGAAGAATCTAGCATCGATAGGGAAGATGTAGGAAAACCTATATTGAGAGAGGAATTTGAAATAGCACTAAGGGGGCTAAAGAATAATAGAGCGCCGGGTGTAGATAAAATACAGGCGGAAATTTTGAAATGTGCGGGACAGAAAGTAGTAAATAGGATGTTTGAACTGGTAAAATATATATACGAAACGGGCGAGATGCCGGAGGATTATAAGAGGAACATTATCGTTACTATACCGAAAAAGAGAGGAGCCGACAAATGCGAGAACTTTAGAACGATTAGCCTAACTTCCCATGCGTCAAAAATCTTAACTAGAATAGTGCAGAAGAGGATGGAAAATAGAGCGGAGGAAATACTAGGAGAAGACCAATTCGGGTTTAGGCGAAATAGGGGAACTCGCGAAGCTATTCTGGCGCTAAGAGTAATGTTAGAGAAAATAATAGAAAAAGGAAAGAACGCTTATATAGGATTTGTAGATTTAGAAAAAGCTTTTGATAACGTAAGATGGGAAAAAATGTTCGAGATACTAAAGAGCGCGGGAATGAAGTATAGAGATAGGAGAGTAGTACACAATCTATACATAGAGCAAACTGCTGTTATAGAAGTAGAAGGGGAAGAAAGGGAAGTAGGTATTAGGAAAGGAGTAAGACAAGGATGTACGCTATCACCACTAATTTTTAATCTGTACATCGAAGAGGCGATTAATGTGGTAAAAGATAGAGTGGATTTCGGGATTAAAGTACAGGGACAGAAACTAAAAATGCTGAGATTCGCGGATGATATAGCAGTATTAGCATCTAGTAAGGAGGAACTAGAATCAGCATTGAACGAAATGGAGGCAGTGTTGACAGAGGAATACGGAATGAGGGTGAATAAAAACAAAACTAAAGTGTTAGTGTGCAAAGGGCGCGAGAGCAGAGCAAAAACGAAAGTACAAATTAATAATGAAAGATTGGAGGAAGTTAAAGACTTCACTTATTTAGGAAGTAAAATAAATTGGGATGGAAGAAGCGATAAAGACATAAAACAAAGAATAGCGCAGGGTCGAGTAGCTTTTAACAAAAAGAAAGCACTTTTATGCTCGGGGGTAATAAACTTAGAAACAAGGAAGAGATTTTTGAAAACATATGTATGGAGCACGGCACTTTACGGCTGCGAAACCTGGACGGTAGGGGAAGCAAGTAGGAAGAAATTAGAAGCTTTTGAGATGTGGTGTTACCGAAGAATGATGAAAATACCATGGACTGATAGGGTTAGAAACGAAGAAGTATTGGAGAAAGTCGGCGAGAAAAGAAGTATGTGGAAAAACTTAAATAAGAGAAGAGATAGAATGGTAGGCCACTTGATGAGACATGGGGGAATAATCCGCGATATTTTGGAGGCAGAAATAGGAGTGAAGAAAGGCAGAGGTAGGCCTAGATTAGACTACTGCTCACAAATAGTAAGGGATGTAGGTTGTAGCACAATTAGCGAAATGCGTAGGTTAACACAAGATAGGAGAAGCTGGAGGTTAGCGTCTAACCAGTCTTAGGACTGATGACCTAATGATGATGATACTTTACAGATTACTAATTTGTGTTTTAAATAGTATAGACTTGTTATTCATATAACCTATATATGTTATTAAATTAATATGCAACAAAATAGATATATTTCATCAAGTAAGTCAGTATCTATCAGATGAAATAATATAATTGACCCTTTTCACTAAATACTAAATTTCAGAAGAAAAATTGTTGTCACAAGATTTTTAATTTTTTGTTTATAAAATTTAATACCTATGTGGAAAAATCAATGTTTCAAAATTTGACAATTAACGCTTCAAAATTAATCACTTATTATCTCAAGTTAACTTCAAAGTTAACTTGTGATGGTCTTCTTTATAATATTATTTATGAAATTTTACTTTTATTTATGAAACTTCACCTAAACAAGATTATCACAAGTTAACTTCAAAGTTAGCTTGTGATAATCTTGTTTATGATATTATTTATGAAACTTTATACGTATATAGAAAAGTTATTTTATTATTGAGTGTACATTAGATGAAATAAAATGTATTTACTGTTTTTCATTGTATATTTTAATTTTAATTTATTTTCTAAATTTACTCCATAAATTAATAATGATGTATTTAACATTACTTCATTGAGTTTAATACAATAACTCATTGAATCGTTTTGTAGTACCCGGGTTATAAGATTCATATGGTATTTTTCAATTTTTCGTAATATTTTTAGCTTATAAAATTTAATTTATTCATTTATTTATTTATAAAAGTAATTTAGCTTATAAAATTTTGCCTAAATTATTGTCGTTTCAATTAATAATTAAGCGCGTGTAAATTAATTTCCTGAGGGAAACTAGATTTGTAAAATATTTAATAGAAAACTATTGAGATCATAGTATTAGAATATTTGCATACAAACGTATCGAGGCTTCAAATTTTGGGCACTTGATGAACGGTCGGGTATGTATAACATAGTCAAAGCGAGCGACGCATTTATTTTCGATAAGCTATTATCACTCTTATATATTAAGTTCTTATCTGGAACTAGAGTCATGGGAATATGACTAAGTATTCACAAACATTAGGTAAAAACAATGCCGAATATAGGAGATCACGTACTCTAGTACACCACGTGCTATTTCCGGCATTGAGGGTTTCAAGAATTTGTGTTCTCTCTCACAGAGAACCACAATACGCATGCCGCCGAGGTAATAAGACAGTTTAACACTAGTTGGAGAAGAGGAGTTTGAAATAAACTCAAGAAGAAGTAGCCAGAAACTAATCCGAGAAGAAACAGCTCGAAGTTAGTCCGGGAAGAGGCACCCAGGAGGACCAGAAACTTAGAAGAACAGGAGACTAGAAGAACTGAAGATAAGAAGAACAGAATACAAGAAGGTCCGAAAATCAGAAAAACCAGCAACTAATAGTTACTATCCACTGTCTTATCCACATCGGCCCTATTATTTATTCGGGTATAACAAGACTGACTTCGGTGTCCTCCGTCATGGGTGTCACCTACAATAGAGGTTGCGAAACTGGGGAAGAAGTCTGTGAAACCATGTTTATCTGCTCTTTGTTAGATAAAGATTATTTAATCGCTCATATTTCAGTTAATATTCAAATTATCATGAAGAATCATTATTAGCAAAAGGGGGAATTATCAATAATTGATGATTAATTAATCTAATTAATGACTAATAATTAAGTGCTGCAGTAAAATAGCGGCACAGATTAATTAGCCACCAATTAGATTAATTAATCATTAATTATTAATAATACCCCCTTTTACCAATAATGATTCTTCATGATAACTTAAATATTATCTGAATATCCTTCCTGAAGAGGAATAACATCATAGTACATGTTAATTTATATTTGCGTAAAATAAATGAACACTGGGAATTAAGTTCCCGGTAAAAGAAACAATTGTAAATGAAAAACAAACATATGTAGTGGCTAGCCTGCACTGAAACTAAAGCAATGAATTATTGTTATGGCAGAAATTAGCTAAAAAGTATTATATTATAATTGAGCGCTGCAGTAAAATAGCAGCGCAGATTAATAACATAAGACTTTTTAGCTAACTTCTGTCATAATAATAATTCATTGCTTTAGTTTCAGTGCAGGCTAGCCACTACATATGCTTGTTTTTCATTTATAATTGTTTCTTTTACCGGGAACTTAATTCCCACTGTTCATTTATTTTACGCAAATGCCAATTAACAGGTACTATGATGTTATTCCTCTTCACCTATTCTTGATAAGCTAACAACCCTCTGTTAATAATCTACACAATTCATAAAATTATATTAACAGTTACGACAGGTGAATTTCGTTCGGTGGTTTTATACCATCGGTGACATTTACCTGTTGTTTAAAATGATAATGATATTTAGTGCTTACTGTTTTAGGGTGCGTATTTTGTCTACCAGAGAACGGTAAAATTTCCTATCGAGCTAGTTGTCTTTATCTGAGTATCTTAGAGCAAGTAGGTACATGACAAGGCCATTATTAGAGACAGTGACCTTACATCCTATGCTTTTATAACAGCACAAAACCTACGCCACTAAGCCGTTTGCAGACTGAGAGTTCGTGGTTAAGTTCAGATTCTTAATGTCCTTCCAGTGGGGAAACTCACCGAGTGTTTGGCGGGAAGAATTCCTTTTGGTGTATTTCAAAGTTCTATGTATGTCAGCCACTAATTAAATAAACGGAAGATTCCGTTACAAATAACAGAGTTCCGTTTTGTTTATCAAGAACATCATTTCCACCTATCCAAGTTGGATAATAAATGTAAATTAGAGCGGATTATAAGTTTTCCTTCTATTGCCTCCTTCAAGTATTAAACCAAATAAAGTAAATCAGACTTAAATTCACATAAATAAAATCCTAAATTAAATTGACCAGAACAGATCACAAATTTAAATATTAAAACAAGTAATACCAAACTTTATATAAAGTATCGGGGAATCAGAATTAGGAACGTAGCAAGGTTCGAACCACTAGACAAATTCAGACGATCATGCTAAATCCTTGGATTTGTATGTACATTCTCTTGGGGAAGATTAAACAGGGGTAGCAGGGGTTCGTTGATATCATATTCTGAAGGTGTGAGATCAATGCAACTCTTGATGATGGAACATTCTCGCAAGAGGATGGTTTATCCATTTGGAGTCCATATAAAGTTCAAGTTTAAGTCTCTGAACTTTCCTTGTTGATGCTGTTGAACGAAATTATCGTTACAACGATTGCATCACAGTCTGTAGGAAATATGTACGAGTATATAATATTATATAGTTATAAATTTACACCATATTTTAGATGGCTCCCATTTGTATATGATAAGTCTAAATAATATGAATAATTTTAAGTTATGGACCACTTTACTCATGTAAAAGCATACTTCAAAAAATATAAATTGGTGGTATAAAATTTAATATTTAACATTATGGTAATAATTTATAGCCGTCGAGAACATTGTCGTCTTCAATAAATAAATAATACGACAAATGAAAAATACGCATCGACCAAAGAATTTTGTATGCGTTTGTGTGTTCGGTGACATTACCATTCTGAATAAGATGTAGCTTTGCCTTCAGAATGTCAATACTTGTTTGTGCTAGACGTTTCAAAGTTCCATAAAGTTCAACTTGTGTGAAAGTAATGAAATTTCGATACTCGCTTATTTTTAAACAAAACGCAATCATCTGCTTCCTTGCAATATAAAACTAGTGATGCTTGAGTATATGCAACTATAGGGATTACAACACGCTCTATATGAGGAAATTTCTATGACATGTTGAGAGCTATGTAATTATGCTTTAAAATAGCATATAAAAATATTTATTGTCACGAATTTCAGAAAAAGATAAAATTAAAATAAGTAGTAAGTAAAGGAAGTAAAATGTAATAAATAAGAAATAATGAAGAAATAAAGAACAAATTTTCATAAAATTGAGGTACATAAGTCAGGTAGTAAATCGTTATCATAATAACTCGTTCTTTTAAGAATATCTAAACATCCTGGATTTGTTTATTCATTATTTCATATATTTCTTTTATTATTATTTAACACATTTTATTACTATTTCGTGATTATACTTATATTTTGTATTTACTATTGCATTTTTTAGTTCTATTGTCTATAGTGATCAGATAATTCTTACAGTAAAATACTTTTAGCAAGACGTAGTTTTTCTTCATTTTACTTATATCTAAACTGTCTGCATTATACTGTTTCAATAGATCTATTATCAAGTCTGTGCAATCTAAAATATCGACATTAATCTATAAAATTTGCACAAACATTTGTGGTGTCCTTTATGGTTCTATTTTAGGTTAATGTGTTATTTCCATTAATCACATCGTGGGTTAAATTATAAAATATACATTCGATTGTAAATTATTATATTATATAGGTTTGGGCCTCATCAGCCACTGATCGCATGGGTAGTCCTTTGGCGATCCCCTCTTATCCGGGTCATTATCCAAAAATGCTATCCCATAAAAGGAGCAATTTAGGCACGTCCCCCGCCTTAAGCCTCGCCTCCTCTAGGATAACAGGGGTCCCTAATATAAGACATCTCTTCTCCTCCAGTGCGGGGCAGGTGTAAAGAAGATGAATCGAGGTTTCCTCGTCTCCTTTACAGTATCTGCAGGCCGGGCTATCAGTCAGCCTCAGCTTGTGCTTATATGCATTCAGGCTACTATGGTGGCCCGTTATGATTCCCACCAGAGTTCTGGCTTTGTGCCTGTTCAATTTAATGAATTCTTGGGCCCATTTCTCAATCTCTGAGTATTCGATGAAGAGTTTGGTTATTCAACAACCCGTTACTCCTCTCCATCTTTTATTGTGCTGGTCTCTTGCCCAGCCATTGATGCGGTCTCTGATCAGATTCCGACTTATTCCCACTGCAGGTTCTGGTCCATAGAGGTTTTCCCTGGTCCCTAGTCTGGCAAGATCATTTGCAATTAGATTTCCCTTAATGCCATTATGCTCAGGTATCCATAAGAGTTCCACCGGTCCCTTCCCTGCCAAGTGGTTCAATGCTTCATAGCAATTATAGACCAGCTTCGACTTTGTCGTTGCTGAATTCAGGGCTGCCAACGCCGCCCTGCTATCCGAGCAGATACATACCTTCTCCTGGCTCCGATTTTGGTCCGCCCCCAGAACACCGTATGTAATTCCAACTAGCTCGGCCTGGAGTGCGGTAGTGTATTTACCCAAGGGGAAGGTTTTACCTATCCCGTCGCGTCGTCTATACACCCTCGCACCCGCTTTGTTCCCACTCTTGGCTCCATCCGTGTACCAGATGTCTCCATTGAGCGGCAATCCAGCTCGACCCTCCATCCAGTCGGTCTTACTGGTGAGGGTGATCTTATATTTCTTGTCAAACAGGAAGTGGACACCTGTACTGTCAGAGGGCATCCATAGGAGTCCCTCCTCAGCTAGCTCTCTTGAGAGTCTATTCAGGTCCCTTACCTTCCTATTCATGTTTCCCACCCTGTGCATTGCCTTTGCGGCTTTCGCTTTCAGGATGACATCAAGAGGTGGTATCCCCGTCAGTATCCCCATCGCCTCGATCGGTGTTGATCTTGGGACTCCGGTTATACTTCTAAGAATCAATCCTCTTAACTTGTTAAGTCGGCTGGCTTCCGACTTTAAACAGGCTCTCTCCCACCAGACTAGTGCTGCATACGTCAGTCTGGGTTTGAGAATTGCCTCATACATCCATTTCATGGTTTCCGGTTTCAAGCCCCAGCTACTACCAATGGCTCTTCTCAGTTGCCAAAGTGTTGCTGTGGTCTTGGAACATATGTGACTTAGATGTTTTCCCCATGACAGTTTACCGTCCAGGATTACTCCTAAGTATTTCACTTCGCTATTATAGCTTAGTTCTTGGCCACCAAGTTTCAGCGGACATGTTTTGTTCCACTTATATTTCTTGGTGAACACCATCACCTCAGTTTTAGAGGGATTGACCGAGAGTCCCCCTCTCCCTGAACCAATTCCCAACCTTATTTAAAGCTCCCTGCATTATATCGAGAATCGGCTCCAGGAAAGGGCCCTTCGTTATTATTACTAAGTCATCGGCATAGCCAATTACTTGGTAGTTCTTTAACCTTTCAAGCAGCTCATCTACTACTAGGCACCACAGAAGGGGAGACAATACCCCTCTCTGTGAACATCCCGAGTCGACCCGGCCCTCGATGGTAGTCTTGCCTTTATTGGCAGTAAGCTGTCTGTTTCCCAACATATGGTATATCCATTCAGCGATTATTCTGGGGGTGTAGCATCTGCCTAGTGCTCCGCTAATCACTTCCCTGGATGTAAAGTTGAAGGCTCCTTCAATATCAAGGAAGGTGCCGACAACGTATCCTCCGGAGTCCAGTTGTGACCGTATCGATGACACAACCTTATCCAGAGCTGTTTCTGTTGATTTACCAGCTTGATAAGCATGCTGGCTCCCTTGAAGCGGCCTCTCTATTAGGACAGTATCCCGAAGGTACCTGTCAACTAATCGTTCCGCCGTCTTTAGTAAAAATGAAGTAAGGCTAATCGGCCGAAAGTCCTTAGGGGACGTGTATCCGACTTTGCCCGGTTTAGGTATAAAAACAACCCTTGTGCCTAGCCACACTTTCGGGACAATCTTCAGTGCCAAGCTGGCCCTGGTGATCCTTATGAGTGGACCGAGGATTATCTCTTCTGCTTCCTGCAGAAGTACCGGATAAATGCCGTCCGGTCCCGGCGATCTATATGGATCAAAGGACCTCAAGACCCACCTCATCTTAGCCGGTGAGACTATCTCCTTCACAAGTTCCCTGTCGTCCCCCTCTCGGTCTACCGCCCAGGTCCTATGTGCCCCTACTAGCAGGTCGGAAATGTCTCCCCTCTCCGGTCTATAAAAGCCCGGAAAATGTGCTTTGATGAGATGGTCTAAGGTTTCCTCATCCGATTCCGAGAATTTACCATTAGGGAGCTTGAGCGATCCCAGTATCGCTTCCGGGCTGCGGGCTAGGATCTTGTTCAGCCTTGCTGCCTCAGCTCCCTTATTTATCTCATTACAGAAAGAAACCCAACTACTTCTTTGGGCTTCCCTAACCTCAGCCCTATACTGATCCCTGGCAGTCCTATAGTCCTCCCAGGTTGTACGGCTGTTACGTTTTCTGGCTCCCTTGAGAAGGTTACTTACCTTACATCTAAGGTTTTCTAGCTTATTGTTCCACCATCTTACCTGGCCTTTCGGCCTAGCTCGTTTAGGTGTACAGTTCCCTTCATAGGCTTCTATCAATCCTCTACTCAGTCGGGAGGCTGCCACCTCCAGTACTTACCTCTCACTAATTCTGGAGGGGATCTCCCGAACTGTTACTAGAAGATCCGATTTAAACTGTTGCCAGTTTGTGACTCTGGGGTTGCGGACCCATTTCATCTCCTCATGTTCCCCCACTCCCAAATCATGTGGGTTCATCCGAGACTCTCCAGTTCCGCACGTATCCCGCCAGGTGTCTGGAGCCCAAGGTAATATCAATTACCTCCTCCCTTATAGCGTTATGAAAAGTGGGTGTGTTTCCCACATTTAAAATATCTAGCTCTGTACTTACCAGATATTCCATGAGCTCCATACCTCTGCTATTGGTGTTCGTGCTACCCCAGACCATATGGTGTGAGTTCGCATCACATCCCATCAGCAAAGGCAGGTCGGATTTTTGACAGAAGTCCACAAGTTCCTTCACCTCTGGTGTCGGATTGTCCCTGCTGTCATATGGTAGATAGGCTGACGCTATAAATACCCTACCTACATTTTCAAGCATCGTAGTTACCGCCATTAGGTCCCCTGTGGACCATTTCCACAGGGGTGTGACGCTAATGTTCTTCACTACTCTGGGTCTGTTGGTACTACTACTTCTGTAACAGAGAAAATTTCCCAGTCCCTTTATAGATCCCTGCACCACCCAAGGTTCTTGGATGAGTGCTATCCCTGTGTGCATATTAGCAAGACTCCTTTGCAGAATAGAAGAGGCATCTTTGCTTCGATGCAAGTTAATCTGAATAATTTGAATCATTCTTTTTTTAGCACTTGCACCACTTTCGTTCCCTGGTTTGCTCAGATTCCCCTCGCCCTCTTCCTCAATAGAGGCCAAGGTCAAGGTCCCGAGTGTGGCCTGGGTATCGGCGGTGGAGCAACTGCTTGTCTGGGAGGATGGAGGCGTCCACGGTACAGGCTCGCTTTCGACCTCCTTATCCTCCAAGATTCTTTCATGGATTGATGGTTCCATTTTTGGTCCCATTTTAGACGGGCTAGGAACATCATCATCATTGAGGTCGCCAACACTCCTAGGAGTTGCTCCCTCACGTCTAGCTTTAGCCAGCTTCCTTCGCTGGCTTCCGCTCATTCGTTTTTTAGCACTTGCCCCACTTTCGTCCCCCGGTTTACTCAGATTTCCCTCGCCCCTTCCCTCAATAGAGATCAAAGAAATTTTGGTCCCACGAGTGGCTAGGGAAATAAAGGTCCACCCCCGCAGAGCCCCGCATGCGGGGGTAAGGCGACTTAAATACTCAGGAGTTGCACCAGATGCTCCTGAGGCACCGATAGCCACTCTCGGTATCCCCTGAGAGCCAATCAGTCCGATAGGCTCGGTATCTCACACCATCGGATTAGGGGGGTGTGTCATACCCATCCAGTTTCACCAGGCTGAATGGGGGGCTGTTTCTTAGTTGTGAACCGGGTTTGTCGCCCCCCCCCCCCCCCCCCCCCCTTGAGTAAACTCAAGAAGGGTTCATACCCGGGATGCTGCCAAGCCACATCCCTTCATTCGCATGGACGGGCCCTTTACCAGGGCCGCCTCATTCATACTCCCATTCGCTTGGGCAACCCCTACTTAAAGGGGTGCCATCATTCATACAGGTATGGACCCTTAGAGCGCCCCCCAGCCCACAAGGCCCCCCCACCAACTGCAAGGTCTTACAGCCCCTAGGGGGAGTTCGATTGTAAAAAAAAAAACATCAAAATGGCTTGGATATGTATACCTATACGCCTATACACCCCCGCACCCGCTCTGTTCCCACTCTTGGCTCCATCCGTGTACCAGATGTCTCCATTGAGCGGCAATCCAGCTCGACCCTCCATCCAGTCGGTCTTACTGGTGAGGGTGATCTTATACTTCTTGTCAAACAGGAAGTGGACACCCGTACTGTCAGAGGGAATCCATAGGAGTCCCTCCTCAGCTAGCTCTCTTGAGAGTCTATTCAGGTCCCTTACCTTCCTATTCATGTTTCCCACCCTGTCGTACAGATAAGTTACCAGTGAATATCAGTAAGAGTAATGTTATATCATATTCTCGACAAAACATCTATCTACCATTAAGTCTATAGTAATTTGATTATAGACTTACTGGTATTGAATTAAAAAAGTTATGTAATTTAAAAATAATGGCGTTACCTTTGATTAAATTATAATTTGATATACATTCTCTACCTGAAGTGATTTTTAAAAGTTTGGGCTATTATACTCGTATGTACGTAATGCGAAATGTAATACAAAAAATACGTAAAATATAATTTTCATAACACAGAAACGTAGTCGTTATTATTGACGTAGTCGATATAGATTTTGCATGCAGCAAACTCGAATACATGTTGACTGTCTGTAATTCTATTTATATTATCTATACCACATCTATGCCAGTTAACATAGCAAGTCTAAAGTATAATCTTAGCGATATTATACTCTATTAAGCATGGAGTATATCTTATACGTAGTTTCCTTGAAAATACTGAACTTTCTATTTAGTGAGTTTGATTGAAATAGATTATGTAATCAGCATATCATGCCTTCAATTATATTACTGTATGAGAAAGAAATAATGTCATGAAATTATCAACTATTGTATCAAATACAGTATATTGTGTTCCATGCCATAATGTTAGATTTAATTTTGCTTTGAATTTATCATAAACTCAAACTAATCATTAAACTCAAGTTACTGGCTAAACTTTGCATTAATATATTTATAGCATCGCCTATATACAGACTGACAAAATTATGTATCAAACGTACGAAAATTTATATGATATACATATATTTTGTTCCTCAATTAAATCACCTAGGGGATATATAAATATGAACCTCTTATATTCATAGTAAAAATATGAAGTTGTAGGATATTCTATAGGAGAAAAATATCGAAAGATATTTAATTGTTAAATTTTGTTCATAATAACAAACGTTTTAATTTTGGCGAAATGGCAAAAATATGAGGGGTAGTTCTATAGATCGTGCGTAAAATGATGGCACTATTGACTGCAGGTGCGAGGGATAATTAGAAACTTTGGGAAGCGAAGGGTTCATATATGTGCTAAATATCTCCACAACCAGCGACTTTTAGCCTGAGAATACACGCTTTTTCCGCTTACTGTTATTTCCCAAATGTTCTTCAATAATAAAAATATATAATTTGTTAGCATTTTTATAAATTTGTTCTTTCTCAGCATTTTTATGTAGTTTTGAAGATTCTTCATAAGCGTTGTTTATGTTATTCAAAGCTTATATTGTAACATATTGCCCTATATTTACCAGTATCCTGTAACTATGAATTATTATCCTGCTGGATATAATGATAAATAAGTTATAAATAATTTTTGTGAAACTACTTTTCAGTTATAAAAAGTCATTCCTATATCTTTATTTTATGAAGTAATCGGTATTTAGAACAATAAACAAATTTTCATTTCTTAAATACGATCGTGATATATATATATATATATATATATATATATATATATATATATATATATATATATATATATATATATATATATATATATATATATATATATATCAAGCAACTGCAATATATTTAAAATAGTATCCAATGTTTATGAAAAAAGAAATTGCAAAAATATATAAGGGCAAATCCAAAAGAAATTAAATTAGGAAATTCCTTTAATTATCTCCCCATGACAAACCATTATACACAAATGGATTGTGTTGGACATAACAATAGTGGCAGAATTTAATGTCATTACTATCGCCAATGAAGTTTTGTAATGGAGTAATGAAACGGATAGAAGTGTAAATACAGAAGAGCCACGAAAACCACAAGAAAGCCCTTTCTTGTGATTTCGTTTGTGCTTTTAGAGTGTATACGTTAACGACAAGAGTTTAAGAGTATAACGTGGTTGTAGAATTGGAGACATTACGAGTATATATTATGTATATCACAGTTCCTTAGTTAAGACTAGGGAGTCCTATTGTTAATATTGATTCAGGGAATTGTATGAAATTTGTATTGCACAACGCAATGGTCCAGTACAATGTAGTTTGTTTCGTTTCGCGAATTAAAATCAACGAATGGAAATCAACCTTTAAAGGTATTTATTTATTATCGTTTTGATTGATTTCGAATTATTGTTCTTAATGTAATTCTGTTGTACACTGCTATCATTTCAAGATTACCTACCCCCATTATTTCTTTTAGCAACAAACACGAGCCCTGTAAAAACAATTAAGTTTAGATATCGAAGGAAAATTGAAATCAGTGCCTGTTTAGGGTTTTCACTCTGTTTACCCTCAGCTACTCCCACTTAAAAAAATTAAATAGCACTCTCTACCTTGTAATACATTATTTTAAAAATCTTAGAAATATATTGTGATTCAACTCTGTTTATAAAACTTTATTTTTGTTCGGATCGTTGTGTCGTTGTCGTTGAGGTTAAATAAAACGGAATACATTAATGGAATACATTTACTTTTTACAACATAATTTGAAACTTTATTTGATTAAGTACTCAAAATGTTCACTATTGTTGGTTAAGAAAAGAGAACACACTATTCTGGAATGTTGGTTGGACGTTCTGCAAAATATGGCCGTATATTTGGGTAATCCTATTGTCTACGTCAGGGGTTCCCAATCTTTTGTAACCCGCGGCGCAGTTACAAGTTCAATATTTTTTCACGGCGCCCTGTCCTTGTTAACTATTTGAGGAAAATAATCGAAAGAAATAGGGACCTACAATAATAGTAGTTAGGTTGATCGTAACGAAAATAAAACACCACAATATTATAAACTGACTTTTTTTTAAAGAATTTAAAGGGAAAACAACAAGAAATACTTAAGAAAAAACAAAAATTAAATACGATATTTGCTCATTTAAATTAATGTGAAGGGTGAGCTTGGTGATCTCCGCACAGTTTTTCAAAGCGGGGAATAAGACTTGACACTGCTACTCTCATTTCTTGCTCCACATTGATCTTTGAGCGATATTTGTTCTTTATCACAGCTACAGCTGAAAACCCAGCTTCACATAGATATGATGTTGCAAACGGAATGAAAATTTTTATTGCTTTGGAAGGTAAATTTGGATATTCATTTTGAATCGATAACCAAAACTCCACCAAATCGACACTCGCGAATCTAGTTTTAAGGCTGCTGTCGCAAGAGAGTTCAATGAGACTCTCTTCATCCTGTGATGTAAATCCTCGTGGACTTTGCAAATCATCTGCAAAGTACTTCGAAAACAATTCGGTGAGCTTCGCTAGGTGTTCCGTGAAAAGGGCGATCAGGTCTTGTGAAACAACCAGTTCATTTGATGCCGCATAATTATACAATTGCGGGAAGCAATCTTGACCGCCGCCTTCTTTCAACTTTGTTATCCACAACTGTAGTTTCTTTCTAAACGCCGCAATCCTCTCCGAAAGTTTCAGAATGTGCGTGTTGTTGCCTTGCAAAGACAGATTTAAATTGTTTAATTTCTCAAACACATCGCATAAATATGCTAGCTTCAGCAAAAAATCAGGTTCAGTAAAATATTTGGCATTTTCTTGACGTTCTTGCTGTAAAAAATTGCAAATTTCTTCGCGTAATTCAAACACGCGAAATAAAACATTTCCACGTGAAAGCCATCGTGAATTACAGTAGTACAGCAGGGCTGTATGTTCAGCTCCCATATCTATGCATAGTTTTTTAAAAAGTCTGGCCTTTAGAGGCCTAGTTTTTATGTAGTTTACCGCACCAATCACACATTCCAGTACTTGGTTCAGTTCAGAGCTCATTGATTTTGATGCCAGAGCTTCCCTATGTATGATGCAATGGGTCCACATAGCATTTGGTGCTGTTTTACGAATAAGCGCTTGTATTCCCCCATACTTGCCAGACATCGATCGAGCACCATCAGTACACACACCGATACACTTTTTCCAATCCAAACAATTTTCGGTAATAAACTTGTCTAAAATTTCATACAAGTCTTGGGCTTTCGCACTTCCAGTAATGCTTTTGCAGAATAAAAGATCTTCGACAATGATATTGTCAGACAGAAAGCGTACGTAGCAAATAAGATGTGCATCATCATTACTATCAGTAGCCTCGTCAAGTTGCAAACCAAAATCCTTATTTTTCATTTTTTCTATTAATTGGTAATTGAGATCCTCGGCAATGTCATGGATTCTTCGACTGATAGTATTGTTAGATAAGGGTATCTTGGAAATAAATTTTTCAGCTGATTCTCCCATCATAATATTTACCATGTCGCGAGCAGCCGGTAGAATAAGCTCTTCTGCAATAGTATGAGGTTTTTTGCATTTTGCCACCCTGTATGCCACCTTGAATGATGCTAACAGTGCGTTTTTAGGTACTGAGGCCTGCTGAGTGAATACGTTTTGCGTTTTATTTAAATTTAGTAATTTTCGGTGAAAGAAATCACGCGATTTATCAACCATAGTTGGATGAATTGTCTCGAGATGTCGCTTTAACTTACTTGGAAGCATACATTCGGATGATAATATTTTCAAACAAAGCACACACTGCGGTTTTTCTTCATTGTTTACATCTATTGAAGTAAAACCAAAGTCCAAATAGCTATCATCGTATTTACGATATTTCCGCTTCTTTGCTTCCCCACCGCCACTAGTAGATGGTTTATCACTATCATTTGAACTACCGACTTGTTTATTTAATAAAAACCTGTCCATTTTGCGTGAGGTATTTGAAGAAAAAAAAAGCGAAACAAAACAACAACAAACAAAACGTCCGTCGCGCGGCACACTTGTAGGCAAATAAACGGGCATTGTGCGATGCGAGCAAGCGAGCGCGGGCGGGTAAAGACGTGGGAGGGGTATGGTATCGCGACGCGACGGCGAAAAAAGATTTCTACGATGCTATGTTCGATTCCGATGCAAACACTCAAAAAGGTACCCGCCAATATTTGTGGTGTCCAATAATTAGAGGATCGACTCACGGCGCCCCTCTTTACTTTCTACGGCGCACCAGGGCGCCGCGGCGCATACTTAGGGAACCCCGGGTCTAGGTCTTGTATATTTTGGAGCGGAGTTTCATATATAAAATTGCCTTCAAATAATCTCAGAGGAAGAAATTCAATAAAGTTTGCTACCGTAAATCCATTTGTCGGACTGTTCGGACGGAAACTGTTCATCAAACCATGGTAGAACATGTAATACGTAATTACCATTATATGGTATTACATTACCAGAATTCCAGCCCAGACATAATTTTTTGTATCTCCAAATATGTTTATTTTCAAAGTAATTATGAAAAAAGCTTCATTACTGAAACAAATATTTATCAAATTCGGGTGATTTTGAGGTCTCGCAGTCATTATTTTACACAATTGAATCCTCTTGTCACAGTAATATTCTCCGAGTTGCTGAGGAATGCTAATTTTGTAAGGCAATAATTGGTTTAGTTTTAAAACTTTGAAATGAAGTGGTGGAATCAATGGTAAAATGATCTAAAATTCCAATCTGTGCAGCTTCAGTAAGAACGCTCAGCTGCTTATTTACTTTTTTTTTAACAAGATGAAGCACATATCGGTATTCCACATTTTTGTCATAATGTTTTTCGTTAAAAACCTGGGCGGTCACATGAGCACACCTATTTTCAGTATCATAAATAGAACCCGGATTTGACTTCGGATATTTCAGATTCGGACTTATACGTGTTCTGAAATATGTATTAGAAATACAAACACCGTAAAGAAATATCACAATGTTAATAAATTATAAAATAATAGTTATTAATTATATAAGGAAATTAACAAGCTTTTAATCCACGAGAAAAAGTGGGCACTCGAGGCGCAACCCAGAGCGCCCATTTTTTCGAGCGGATTAAAGGCTGCTAATTCTCGAATGTAATTCACCGTTTTATCCACGACCACGGATAAAACCGGTCAATTAATAGGTGAGAAAATCTGGTTTAGAAAAACGTTAGATTTAACAAATCTATTTTGATCAAGAATATTGATTTTGAGCTGAAAACTAGAAAGTCTTGGAGTCGTTTCTAGGACATGCGTTTGTTTATTTGTCAACAAGACAGACATTATTTGCAAAATAGACACAAAAAGTGAGTGACAATGCTCAGAATTTCTTCATACCGACTGAAATTCAGTAAGAAACTCAAAAAGAAACATTACGTCTGCTACCAGTGAAAAGTAAAAGTGTATACGAGAAGGAATTGGTGGGATTCGACAACTGGCGAAAAAAAAAAGAGGCATAGGGAAAGGAGCAATTACAGAAGAGGTACTACTATCCTACTTTTCCAATGTGGAGAAAGGGTTTGCTGTCTCTTCAATGTGCACAAAGTATTCGATGCTAAAATTAATGTTGAAAGTGCACAAAGGTATTGATATTTCAAAATATGGTAAACTTACTTCATATTTGAAAGCCAGATCAATAAAATATAAAGCAAAGAAGGCAAAGATACTGGAGAGAAACCAAATCGAAGAATTTAAAAAAAAAACACCGGATGAGGAATATCTACAAGTTAAGGTGGGAAATATACGATGTCAATATTTCAATTTATACATTGAGCTTTTTATTTTGAACTCTTTATAGGTTGCAACGATCATGGGAGTGGCAGGTGCTTGTCGATGCAATGCATTAACTTTTTTGGTATCAGCCATATCTAAGACAAAGATAGTTACTTGCACGTACTCATTCCGGACACGAAAACAAACATTTCAAGAAGTTTCACGATCTTGGAAGAAGATTTTTCAGTCAATGCTATAGAGATGTGTTGAAAATACATCAATCTGCAACCTAAAACTGCCGGTGGGAGATTTTTCTTGGCGGTGGTTGAAAAATGTACTACACGACATGTAGGCATCAACACAATTTCGAAAACCTTTCTAATGTGGCTTCAATTCTTGGGCTATATGATCCGGAAAGTTATACCGGACATGGAATAAGGCGTTCTTCGGCAACATTTTTGGCCAATGCTGTGGGCAATATTACCACTGTCAAGCCTCACGGTGCCGGTGGTTGGAAGACGACTACGGTAGCGGAAAGTTATATTGAAGAATCATTGTCCAGAAAGATGGCAATTGCTGAAGAAATCCCGGTCCTACCTAATGTCGGCGAAGTTGTGGGCCCTTCCAGTCTTTCAAAAACTCCTATCGAGTGAATTTGAATGATCCCGGTCAACATGACAAGATCGTTCTTGAGATAAATGTTAATGTTAATATTAATAATAATTCTAAATAAAATGCTATAAAATCGAAGCGTGGTGTTATGAATTTTAATCCACTAGTGTATTAGAAGGCATCTAATCTACGGAAAATAGACGTATTAAAGCTTCCTAATATAGTGGTCGTGGATAACATATTTTTAGGATTATAATTACAAGTCCTCATTTATTCCTAAATGACCACGCAATGAAAAGTAAACTAATATGTGAATAATTTTTATATGTAATTTGCTTTTCATTGTAAGTCCGCCTCTATTATTTACGTCATGTTGGACAAATGCCGGGCTTGATCATGGTAATAAATTTTTTCAAAATTTAATTGTTGCTGTAATCAGGAAGAAAGTGTGTGCTGTAAAATAAGAATTATAAGTAATCAAAAATAAGAATGATCTCACTTAGCTCACTTCAGAAAAAGAAAAGTAATGTGTAAACAAATTAAAAGAAATATAAAAAAACTTATCGGTCTGTTGTAGTTGTCTGCGACAACTGTTCCACAAAAATAGTGTCTGCCATTTTCATTGAACTACTCATACCACAGTCCTTAGAATATTTCATTAATTTATTTTGTTTTATTTAAAGTATCTATGTCATTTCTTTTTCCATTACGAAAGAGGGATTAACTGATTTCAGTTTTCTAAACGTCGAAACAGAACTGTCAAGACTTTTAAAAGAATGTATGAGAAGATAAGAGTTGATATATAAAATTTCTATGTGGTGGTAGCTGGAAATAAGGGGGTGAAATTTAAACTACAATGGACTTGGTTTTAACCTTTCCCTTTAATATCTAAATTTATATGTTTCTTGTATATAGAGGTAATATGGATGTATATATGGCAAATAAAGATGATTAAGTTATTAATGTAGATTCTTTATCTCATTTAGTGTACTGTATTTCATTAGAAATGGTATATATAAGTTACCATTTCAGTTTTACTGTGCTACCTTTATGATTATATATTCTTTGATACGCAAGTTCAATATACTCCCCATATTGAACTTAACATGTTAACATTATAATTTGATATAAACATTCTAGAGTACCGATGTCGGGCCTTTACATTTGTAGTTAGTATTTGGAGCAATGTGCCTGCTATTAGCTGGTATTTCCTTAAGATATGTTAAATTTTAATATAGCGATTTGAGGATTTCGTTATTTGTTTAAAATTGCCGTAAAATAATATAAATAAAGTTACGCGAGCACATATTTTGTATTTCGAACTTTCCTTATCTAATATTTACTT
The DNA here is from genome assembly GCA_037954035.1 of Rosalia funebris. Classification (NCBI taxonomy): domain Eukaryota; kingdom Metazoa; phylum Arthropoda; class Insecta; order Coleoptera; family Cerambycidae; genus Rosalia; species Rosalia funebris. The sequence goes on from JAZFAV010000033.1 coordinate 3,110,731, forward strand.
ATTAAAAGTTTAGACACAGTGATATCGAATTTCTTTAATTAGAGATAAGAATAACACTTCTATGTTCATGGAGATGGGCCAAACTCTCCAACTTATTTGAGCCTCAGGATCAGATAGCCGATAAGAATATTAACATTGTTAATAATTGTTAATAATCTACCTGGTAATTGAATATTTGTAACTAGTTGTGTTGAGGTATTAAAAAGTACCTTCAAGTATGGAAATTAAAGTTAGACAATAATATTTTTGATTTTTATCATCCATAGAAGTCAAATGTAAATAATTTTTAGAAATGTATCCACCTTATTCAATGTATAACTGCATGTGTCTTCTTATGCGATCAAAAGTATTTTGTAACATTTCTAGTATCCTGGGTGCACTTTCTTTAATATTTTTTGTTGGACTACCAAATCTAGGTACCTACCTATCTAGGAATATAGGACTACCTTTGACCAAAAGCAATTTTTGATATCTCAGTATATATTTTAAACCATAGGATATAATTTATACCAAACCTTATGGTGATGATTTTATTCATTACTGGCTATAATTTGAGCACCCAGTGGGTGGTAAAACTATTGGTAGCCTCGCGGTGTTCATGTTACATCAATTGTGCCCCTATATGGTGACCAATTCTACCGATCAAGTATTCTATTAACGTCACAGTTTTTCCAATTTAAGAGAAATAATACCAGAATATATATTGCAAAATGTACTTATTTTTACCGGTACAACCATAATTATCAGTAAACACCTAATTAACGTTAAAATTCATATAGTTAGTATTATTATGTTATATATTTATATTATGAAAAACATTTGTATGAATATATAATCTTGTAGATTCTATAAATATAACTTATATTCATACATATCAATAATGTATCAGTTTAGAGGCAATTTCTCACGTAGAGGCCATTTCAAACCCATCAGCTTACATATTTATATACATTCGTATAAGTTTAAATCAGTGATTTTTAAGATGCGGAAGTTTACAGAATAGGAAGAATTAATCAATATACGTGCATTAATACGTGAAATAATAAAAATATACTCGTCAAGACTGTAAAATATAACAGTATGGATACTGAAGAGAGACTTGTGCTGTAGTTTGCACTATAGTAACTAATGGGAAAATTCATATTAACTAATCTTGTGACATATCATGAAAGAAAATTTGGTTGGAAAAATTACTAATTTTTGAATTAATAAATTAACTATAATTTCTAATAATGGTAATGGTAATGACGTAATATAATGACGTTGCTATGAATATTTTATAAAAAATCAGTTATTACTGAATAAAATGAGTTGTTTGAGTTTTTCAACAATCTGGATTATATAGTCTGTGTTTTAGTAATAATGGAGATACAGTCCTATAAAAATTGACAAATGTTGGAATATGTGAACCGTTTCATGATGAAATAATTCGCGATATGGTACTAGGACTGTACACTTTAGATTTTCTTATTTTGGTAAATAATCATGTGGTGAGAATATATGAATAAACACTTCGAATAAAATTTTATATTCATTTTGCATTAAAAGTTATTTGCATATGTAACAGATGTCCTGGAATATTTTTCTTCTTATGGGCGAATAAAATTTGGTTATTCAAAAATATTTACATTCACAATTTTTTATTTAAATTTACAATATAGAGAAAGTGATGTATGAAAAATAACATCATGAAGGTGAATTAATTACGCCGCTGTACCTCCTCAAGGCATAGAGTAAGAATTTCGATAACTCGGTGACATAATACAGGGTAAATTCTCTGAATTTATTCACGTATTCTGGATTTTAACTGAAGAAAATGCATCCTTATACTTAAAATAATCCCACAAAAAGATATCGATCGGTGTTAAATCGGGACTTCTGGGTGGTTAATTAATGTTCCCTTAGTGGTCATTTTTCCAGGGAACATCGCTTTAACGGATTCCATTGACAAATTTGCAATATGGGTTGTAGCTATATATTGCTGAAACCACGAGTCTTAATTACATCCAGCATAATTTTGAGGTGCTGGTGCCAAAAAATTCGTTAACATATCTCTATATCGAAAAGAAGTAATGGTGAGTGCACTATCGTTTGCACCATATTCAATACTCAATTTCATAAAAGTAAGGGCCAATTATGCCAGATGTATTCATTGCCGTCCATATCATTAATTTAGGAGAATGTAAGCGATTTTGGAGCTTCTCTCGAAAGTTTTCTATAAGCCAGTAATGCAGTAGAATTTATACAGTAGAATATAAATGGAAATGTGCCTCTTTGGTGAATATGATGTTATAAAAGTTTTAGAATAATTTGAAATTCGATTCGATTTCGATTTGGATAATCTTCAACATTTAAAGATTGCACATGTTTAGTTTTGCAAGGACGAAAGTTCAAATTCTTCATAAGGATGTCGCGGATGGTGGTTTTACAAAAATTTAAGGGGGATGTATGTTTTCATACAGAACAACGAGGTGTACAGGTCACTGCACTATGAACATGCTTGACGTTTTCAACACTTCTTGCTTTCGACCTGTTGGTTTTTTATTCATGGTAGTGCCTTCTCTTTAAAATTTAGCGATCCACGTTTTGATTAATTTTGCCGAAGGAACTTCATTAATGTTGTGAAGGGCTACTATGAGAAAATGATAGTTCTTGTAAAATACTCTGACACACACGGCACATTACTCATCGGTGAAATGATTAATTGTAACTAAATTTTTAAGGCGTGATGTTTAATAAACACATGCGCGCACACATTTACCACTATCACTTACCGACATGTTCAATAAACAAATGTTACAGGACACCTTGTACTACTAGTAGCAGTAGTATTTGAAAGTGTTACTAGTGTATTTGATAGCTCGTGTTTGCGTACTTGATAGGCATGTAGCTCGAATTTCTGGTATTGCCGGTATTGTCGGTGAGACAAGGGAGTTTTTTATGTTGTAAATAAATATGAAATGCGCTATAATTAAGTACCTAACTCATGTATTTAATAAAGGTAGTGCAACAGTGATAAAAAATTAAGGCAATAAAAAGAGATACAGTTGATATACAATATAGAGGAAGAATATTTCATAAACGTAGTTATTATTACTACATTACATTATGTAGTTATTATTATTACATTAAATATATAATTACTACATTGATTTAATTAAGACATGCGATAAAAATGTTTAACTACTAAAGGTACGAAGCCATATATGAAGTCACTGTGTTTTATGCGACGTATTAGAAATGATGGTAATATACTACTTAACTCTGAATGTTTTAACTACTTTTGGCGATAGCAAGGATAAAAGTGCATTTTGCCTCGACCGGGAATCGAACCCGGCTCTCCCAATTTCCGGTTAGTTGCTCTGACTACTGAGCTATCGAGGCACACTCATTATCCTTCCTAATGGGCCAGTTTAATGCGTCACTACAGTACTCCCTCCCTAGACACATGGCTCGTCTCGATACAATTTAACGGAATGTAACCGTGTTCGCCATTCTTACGAACCGTTGTTCGGTAACCCCCGGGACTATAGGGCGATGGATAGGACGGGAATCGAATCCGCGAATTTGAGATGTAAGGGAGGTTGCATATACTGGAATGAATCACATCACGTCGGGGTCACCACTTTGGCGTTAGCAAGGATAAAAGTGCATTTTGCCTCGACCGGGAATCGAACCCGGCTCTCCCAATTTCCGGTTAGTTGCTCTGACCGCTGAGCTATCGAGGCACACTCATTATCCTTCCTAATGGGCCAGTTTAATGCGTCACTACATACTAAAAGCGATAAAAATGTTACGGTACTATTGAACCAGTACTACTGAAAAAGGTAAAAATATTTTAACTGCTAAAGGTTAATGGTAATGAAGCCATATATGAAGTAATTGTGTTTTATGTGACACATTAGAAATGATTGTAATATACTACTTAACCCTCAATTTATATACATTAAATTTAGCCTGTATATACAGTTATATAATGATATATTAAAGATGATAATTAGCAATTCAATATTCTCCAATGTTCTGTTTTCCATTTTGTTTTCTGTTATTTCTTCTTATGTTTATTCAACAATAATCAAAAGGAATGATAATTGTAGTACTGTAAAATAACAATAGCACAAGGTGAGAATTCCAGAACGTGAACGTGATTATGAAGAAATCTTACAGTGACAATGCAGAGGGTATGATTTATGTATTAGTTCCGCAGTTATTCTAGATCAATACGACTCTTGGAAAGAAATCTAGACAGATATAACCTAGTGGCTGAGATAGTACACACCATTATTATACAATAGATGTGTTACATACATAAAAACATCTGACTAGATTATCCATGTGGATTTATATAAGAATAAACATTCTATTCCTTTGATATAAAAATGTTTTTCGTTGACGTCTTCGTTTTAATCTAAAGGAAAGGTTATCGACAATCTTATAATGTTTACCAATTAAAAATATTGTTTTGTCTTTGGAAATATCCATAAAATATGATCCATTATAATGTATACAGGATGTCCGGAAAGTAAACTAAATTTCAGTGTTAGAAGTGAAAAATTAAATTAAATGTATGTTTTAATGTATATGTACATCCTGTCTTTGAAATGGCGGAAGTAACTGCTGCTTATTATTAAACAAATTTAATGGAGGAGTTGCAATATGAAAAGAAAGATGAAAATTAATTAGATTCAAATTGTGACCGACCAAAATAAATGTATTTCAAAAGTTATTTCAAAGCAACATGCAGTTTCTAAGTAAGGCATGGTTTACCGCCAACTGCTAGAAGCGCTGAAGGAGTAGAGGATATTTTAAAGTAAATAGAACAAATGCACATGCAATTAGAATGAAATACAGTAAAACATTCCAATACCGACCACCCTCGGGGAATCATATGTTGGTCGGTTTAAAAGAACATAAGAAAATAAATGCACTTTATATTGTTTATTTATTAATAATTTTAATTGCATACTTATAGTATCTTATTAAAGAAAAAATACTCTAAATTTAACTAAATACACAATATATGTATATATATATATATATATATATATATATATATATATATATATATATATATATATATATATATATATATATATATATATATATATATATATAATATTAAATTATGGTCATATACATAATATGTATGTATGTATTAACATACAGATATTAAATTTACATATATACCTATTACTCTTTAAAATAATCGGAAATTAGTGACTGCTTCATACTATTTAGTTTATTTTTATAAAATTCAGACTCACATTTTAATAATAGCTATGACACATTTGTAACCATGTCCAAATTGTTAACATTAACAAAAAACTTTTCTAAGTCTCTCAAACTTGCACAGCTTTCAGATTCCTTAATATCGTACTCAGTTTCAGAATCGGAAGTAGATTGACTCGTTTGTCGTACCTCTTTAATACAGCCGATGATGGACAATTCTGAATTTTCTGTTTCTACAACATTGCTATCAATTAATGCAAATACTTTCAAACTAACAAATGTGTCGTTTAAAGCAGGAAACAGTTGTGCTAGCGGAATGTTATCTTCTTCTTCGAAATCTTCCACATCTATATTTGTAAATCCGGCTTTAGAAAAGCACTTCTTTATTGTCATCGCGGACAAAGTTCTCCAGGCCACCGAAATTCATATTAAGACGTTGGTTAAAGTAATGTTTCTCTCTATTTCTTGAAGAGAACAGCCACTATCCACATATGTTAAAAGCCTTTTAATAAAGTAGCTTCTATATAGAGTATATTAAAACTCTGAATAATGCCTTAGTCCAAAGATTGTCAATGTAAAGTAGTGTTTGGTGGAAGAAATATAAGTTTGACATTATCCAATGTAATTTTGGAGTGAGATGTTGCATTATCCAGGAATAATATCACTTTCCTATTCTGATTCTTCATCTTGGCATCAAATTCGGGGAGCCACGTTGTCATAATGTCTGCGATCATCCATGCTCTTTTGTTGGAGACCTATTGAAGAGGTAGCTTTTCGATGTGTGCTCCTTTAAAACATCGAGGTTTTTTGCATTTAGCTATGAAAAGTGATTCCTCTTTTTCACCTTCCATATTTGCAAAGAGCAAAATTGTAATTCGTTGTTTTGCAGTTTTATATGTTGCTATTACATATGTTTTTGTTGGCAATGAACGATAGTAGAGACCCGTCTCGTCTGCATTAAACACATTTTGTGGGGAGCAATTTTTTAGAACGACCGTCAACTTCTCTTTCCAAATTTTGAGATCTACGACATTAACATGTCTAGACTAGCGCAACTTCAAGGGCTTTCGCTTGAATTATGGACTCAGATATTGGTAAGTGTTTGTTTTGAGCCTTACAAAACCAATTGAAAACGATTTTATCCACAATACGTCCCTCAGTTTTAGGAAATTTTCTTTTTTTTTTATTTGAATCATTTACATTTTATTGCCCTTTATTGAGAGTGTTTTTAGCATTGGTGTGTACTAGAAAATTCCAATGATGGGTGCCCGCCTTCGTTTAAGAGAATGGTCGGTGTAAGGGAGTACAAGAGTATGGGATTTCCATTTGTAAATTCGGGGAATTCAAAATCGCTACAACGTAAGTTGTAGCTTTATATCGGGTGGTCGCTAACAGGGGTTTTACTGTATTAAATAAAATTTTTGTGAGTACCTATTAGGACGTTACGAACTTCGTTTAAATGTTGAATCAGATTTTTTTTTTTTGGAAAACCTTTTTCCAGCCATACTTAAAGCATCTCTTTAAACATGCGGAGAAATGGGTGAAATATGCAGAACTATTTAAGCAGTAATTTTCCGAAGTTTATTTCCGATGTCCACATCTATTTATACCCCTCGCTCGAGCAGCTTTGATTTTATGTTTGGAAGATTGTCCAATTGATATGTTGTGTTTCATGTTTATATTCATTTAAAAACATAATTCAGTATGAATCTTCGATTCTAACAAATACACCGACACGCTTAAATGCCCCTTTTTCTATTGGTGACGGTATATATTTTCAATATGAAAAAGTATAGGTACCTTACTTTTATCAAATTAATTTGTGTATCATAATCGTCATACGGATCAAAATAGTGAAAATATAGAATATAGTAAAACATTAAATAAAACAAATTACTAATGGCGCTTTTTACAATATACAGCAATGTTGATGCTGCCTCAGTTTTATGAATCTCATATAGTATGTACGTGTATGACGTTTTATGATGGGTGATTTTCGTTTTTAAAATATAAACTACGAAAAAAATAAACTTTAAGGATTTATAACTTCTAAATAAAACCATTGATTCCTGGACACTGTATAATATAACTTTATTTTACACAAATTTACTTTTGTTTAGGTATATAAAAAATTCACTAGAGATATGGTAAATCGTACAAGATCGTGGCAATACACAAAGATAAACATTTTTTTTTGTTTGTATAAAAATAAAACGTGTTTCATATAAAAATAAAACACATAAACAATCATTTATGCATACATAATGCTACTAGCACTATCATTACAACGTAGTCAAGAATATTAAACTTGGAGGTTATCTTTGCAAAATAAAAATGTAGTTGAAGTATATTTTCTGTAAACTCTGGATATGTAAAAGGTGTTTATTTGATAAAATGCTAAAGCTTTATGTGCTACAGAACTAAGTCAAGGAATAATTTATAGACCAAATATTCGTATTTTTAAGACCTTATAGATTAGAGTGAACTACATATGTAGAGCAATTTTTAAACTAGAGAGCGAACACTTGTCAAATGTAATTGCGTTATCGTTAATATACAGTTATATACAGTATGTTAACAAAATATGGATAAGAAGGATTTCACATGATTTCATAGAAATCGTTTGCATGATTTGTTAATCCCTATCCAATCAATATAATGCCTATCTAATAAATATAGATATTAAAGTGGGAGGATATTGAGTTTGGGTCTTTTATAATTCAATATGGATCGACTTTTAAGTCAAGGAGGCAACCTGACATTTAATTTTGTCTTTAATTGTGGCAACTTGAACATTAGCCCACCTACCTCCAGCCGATACAGAATTTTATGGGAACCGTAACTATGGAAGAGTTACAAAACTATGGAAGAGTTATAAAACTGTCAATAAGACTTCTTATATTATTTTTCGGTTGATATCTAGTATTTTAGTTTCTTGGTTAACAATTACTTTTTTATGTAATTTAATTGTGGCAAGCCGAATGCTAGTGATGAATATCAACTATCAATAAGATATTTTACATTTCATTTTTATTTCCGGTATTTTAGTTTATTGATTGATTTATTTTTTATCTAATTATGACATCCCGAACCCTAATTAAACCACCCGTGATTCTATGGGGAAATATAATTTTGGAAGTGGTTAATTAATATAAAATTTCATTACTTCTAAGTATTGAAGTAGTTAATTTGGACTATTAATAAGACATATAGCATTATTTTTCTATTGATTTCTTTAATTTTATTTCTTGGTTAACCATTGTTCTTATGTAATTGTGGTGGTTTGAATCCTAGCTTAGCTACCCCTAACTCATATATGATTTTATGGACAATACAATTGTGGAAATGGTTAGTTCAACTGTCAATAAGACATCTTATATAATTTTCCTGTTGGGATGTTTCTTGTATTGTAATCTGTTGGTTGAAAATTATTTTTTTATATAATTGTGGCAATCTAAATCCTAGTCTAATGGTAGGTACCCTCAGCTATTGTTTTGAATATTTTTTTACTCGAAAGTTTGTCCTAGTTAGTAATTCTTTTCTACTGTTTTACCTGATTGTACTACTCTGTCGTTTTAACCTTTTTTGTTACTAGGTACTGCCGTTTGGAATATTTTGTTTTCCGAATATATCGTACCGTATATGCATCACATATGATAGTACATATCATATTTGAAGTTTTTATTTGTTTAAGAGTTTGGCGTTAGCAAGGATAAAAGGGCATGCTTTGACCGGGAATCGAACCCGGGTCTCCCAATTGCCGGTTGGTTGCTCTGACCGTTGAGCTATCGAGCCACACTCATTATCCCTGCTAATGCGCCAATTTAACGCGTCGCTACAGTACTCCCCCCCTATAGACATGGTTTGTCTCGATGCAATTAACGGAATGTGGCCGCGTTCGCCATTCTTACGAACCGTTGTCCGGTAACCCCCGGACTATAGGACGATGGATAGAACGGGAATCGAATCCGCGAATTTGAGATGTAAGGGAGGTTCGATGTACTGGAACGAATCACATCACGTCGGGGTCACCACTTTGGCATTAGCAAGGATAAAAGTGCATGCCTTGACCGGGAATCGAACCCGAGTCCCCAAATTGCCGGTTAGTTGCTCTGACCGCTGAGCTATCGAGGCATGCACTCTTTATCCTTGCTATCGCCAAAGTGGTGACCCCGACGTGATTCGTTCCAGTACATCGAACCTCCCTTACATCTCAAATTCGCGGATTCTCGTCCTATCCATAGCTATATAGTCCGGGGGTTACCGAACAACGGTTCGTAAGAATGGCGAACGCGGCCACATTCCGTTAATTGCATCGAGACAAACCATGTCTCTAGGGGGGGAGTACTGTAGCGACGCGTTAAACTGGCAACATTAGCAAGAATAATGAGTGTCCCTTGATAGCTTAGCGGTCAGAGCAACCAACTGGAAATTGGGAAACCCGGGTTCGATTCCCGGTCAAGACATATGCACTTTTATCCTTGCTATCGCCAAAGTGGTGACCCCGACGTGATGTGATTCGTTCCAGTACTCGAACATCCCTTAACATCCCGAATTCGCGGATTCGATTCCCGTCCTATCCATCGCCCTATAGTCCGGGGTTACCGAACAACGGTTCGTAAGAATGGTGAACGCGGCCACATTCCATTAATTATATCGATACAAACCATGTCTCTAGGGAAGGAGTACTGTAACGACGCGTTAAACTGGCACATTAGAAAGGATAATGAGTGTCCCTCGATAGCTCAGCGGTCAGAGCAACCAACCGGAAATTGGGAGACCCGGGTCCAATTCCCGGTCAAGGCATATGCACCTTTATCCTTGCTACCGCCAAAAGAGAAATCGGTTTCATCGAATACAGGAACAGTGTTTATTTGTCATAAATGTAATCCATTACCTATAGATCCATTACATTATCTCCATGTAGAGGATAAAACATTAATAAAAGCATAATAATTTGTCACCGTAAAATTTGTGAAACCGATTTCCCATTAAAGAGATTATTTTTAAAAAGTTAAAAGGTTTGCATTTAAATAATTCCCGTGGAAGATTAAAAAACTATGCGTAACTACAATCTATGTAAGAGAAATATATTAGTGTTAAAGTAGACAATGTACTTATATAGAGATAGGCGACTTTAATATATGCTAGAATTAAAAGAAATTGTGTAAAAGAAAATATGGAATCCATACTGTTTTTAATTCATGGCTACGATACTACAATTGTAGCAATTTAACTTCTACAGTATTAAATAATACGTGAACAATATGTATGTTTTAACATATCTCATTCTGAAAATTTTGATAATGTTTAATTAAGACATTTTAAATTGTGTAAGGTATCAGTACTATATTTAACAATTAATTACTAGGTTACTGTCTTCAATCTTTGAAAAAACTCTTATAATATGTTATGGGTGGTTTATATAGTTCAACACCTTCACATGAAGAAGTCGCCTCAAATATCTCAATTTCTAATTGTCGAAGAGATGTTTTCTATATTTTTGTACTTTAATAATATTAATTTTGTAATTAATAAATTTTAAATAAAACTAATAACGAATGTAGATCTACTCTACCATTTAGCTAGCATTTCCTCCTACCTGAGAGCCAGATCTAACTGTTGAAATATAAGTAAGTTCTGTTACAAAATAATAACTTTCAGATGACATGATATGGTCACGTTATATTTGTGGTTGTGTTACTAAATTCTGATTTGTTTATTTCAGCGGTCTCTTAAACCATTGCTACATACTATTACAAATGATTTCAGAATACAAACTATCGATTGGTGACCATTAACATGTCGTAATACATAACTGAATCGACAAAACCATATAGATATGAAACATAAACCTATATATGCAAATGATAGCTATCGGTTTAATGGCCGTTTGTTGAAATCAATATTCAAATAAATTCTTCCCAGCAGGGCAATAAGGAATGATTTATAGACTTTTAAATAAATAAATGCACATACTGGTAATTTCCATTTCCAATAAACATAAATTTCTCCACAGGCCACGCACATGCTTATGTGTTACGACGAGATAGGTTCTATCTTATTCAACTTAATTTTAGTGGTATAAAGGGATTCCACAACCTCGCATACGATTTTCTATCAAAGAGTAATTACGGAACGAGGTATTGGAGCCTACACGACGATGCTATATAATTTACAGACTTTGTAAAGCTATTCGCAAACGAAAATAAACTGACTGACCTGAATTTTAGGCGGGGAATTAGGTCTCACTTTCAGGCCTATAAAAGTTTCAGGAAGCAGTTTACCGGTCCCGTGAGTAATAATAAGATATTAGGCAATCTACCCATCACTCTTTAACATAATGACGAATCTTTAGAGATAGATGAAATTCACAATTACAATTGGTGTCTAGCTAGAACAACTAAGAATATTGGCTTTATCCCTCAATGATTCACTAATTACGTCTCTTTATCACATGATTCTAAATTATATATCCATCTATTATCTATGTGGTAATTAGTGCGAAATTAAAATAAATAGATTTTGACAATAAAACACAAATCATAAAAATAGTAAGTAAAGACTGAAAGAGATTCTATATAATGTAACGAATTTACTAGAAAGTTCTTTATTTCTCGAACACTTATTTACAATTCAACTATTCACAAGTCCAACTAACACTAACTTTCTTTCTACTTTAACTTTATAAACTAATTTTCGCACTGTATATCACTTTCTTCGCACTGTATCGCTCATTACTGCGGTCCAAACTCAACTAACTGCTGGCCGGGCGACACAATTCTTATATAGGCAGTGGAACGTCTCTCCAGGCGTTTCTAGATAAAGAACTTTGGCGAACCTTCTAGTATAGAACGGCACTGGAAACAAATACCGCACGCTCTCAAGGTTTCGAATATTCCCGGCGTTCGGGATCGCTCGAGGCGTTCGTAACACTGCCCCCCTCCTAGTACTGGTCGTCCCGATCAGTAGATCGCCCTCGGAATGGTGACAAGTGGTCGATGTGAACAATTTTCATTTTTGCGCGTGGTCCTTTCTGGATCCGGTAAACTAGGTCATTTATTCTGGTCACAATCTTGTAAGGACCCTCCCACGATTTCTGCAATTTCGGACATCAGCCCTTTTTGCGAGACGGATTGTATAACCAGACTAGGTCGCCTACTTGAAAACCTTCAGTATTCGTCTTTCGGTCATACCTTGTCCTTATTCGGTCGCTCTCCAATCTGGTCTTCCGAATTCGGGGCAACTGACACACTCCCTGGAACACACCCGATTTAGTGCGTGGACATGGCTCGGTAACGTCGACAGCAATTCGCTCAAAGGGAGTACCGACGTTGTATTGTTTCCTGCGTCCCCGGCGTCGAGTGTTTGGGTCTTTGCTGCTAGCGCAGACGTCGCATTTCCTGCACCAATCTTCTACGTCTGACCGTCTTCCTACCCAGTAGAATCGTTCCTTCACTTTACCCATCGTTTTAGCTACCCTAAAGTGCCCTTCTCCAGTTCCGCCGTGAGCAGTTTCCAAAACCTCGGCCACTCTATTTTTGGGTAGCACGATCTGTAGTCGATTCCTTATACCATCCGGACTTTCCCAAACTCTTTTCAGAACCCCGGCGTCAATGACCAGTGAGTCCCATTGAGCCCAGTAACATTTCGTAATTGCGCCGAGGTCGCTGATATCCGCCCACAATGGTCCATTCTCTCCTGTTTCTTTCCGACGCATTATAGGCCCAATGCGTTCGTCGTTTCTTTGATCCTCGGCCAGTATGTTGGCATCCCAATTTTCCTCCGGCTGTACAGTCGTTAGACAACAAGTCACTTGAGGGAATCCGTCCTTTTGCTCCAGATTAAAACAGTGCATCATTTGTACATGGCCTTCTAGACATGGCGTCAGGATTGTGGTGATGTTTTCCAGCTCTGTGCTCAATGGTGAAATCAAAGATCTGTAATTGCTAGAGCCATCTCGCAATTTTCCCTTCTGGATTTTTGAATTGGAGTAGCCACTTGAGAGAAGCGTGATCGGTTCTTAACAGAAATCTTCGTCCGTACAGGTACTTGTGGAAATGCTCCAAAGTTTTCACTACGGCTAGAAGCTCCCGTCGAGTTACACAGTAGTTTCTCTCGGATTTGGACAAAGCTTTACTGAAATAGCCAACTATATTCTCCTGTCCATCCTGTTCTTGCAACAGTACTCCTCCAATTCCCTTGCTGCTGGCATCGGTATCTACAATGAATGGTTTGTCAAACTGTAGATAGCCTAATATTGGAGCCGTAGACAGTTTTTCCGACTGCCTGTCTCTGCTGCTCGCTTGATTCCCAAGAGCTCGGCAATCACGTCGAAGATGTCCCATGCGGCCGCAATTCCAGCACCTTAGTCTCTGTGGCTCTCGGTCTTCTAACAAAACCTTTTTTTAGCTCTAGCAGGAAGTTGCCAATTTGATTCTGCTTGGTTTCTTCCTCACCGTTGACTTCGGCCATGCGCACCCCCACGTGCCCTTTCGATGCTTGCATTGCGGCCTCAAACTCTAGTGCGTGCGCTAATGCTTTGCTGGGAGTGTCATGCCGTGACATTCTCAGCACCTGCTGCAAGTCCGGGTTTCTCACGCCATCGATAAATGTTTGCATGCACAGTTGATTTGCAAACTCATAAGGTGCTGTTGTGTATGTCAGCTGAACTAGTCGTTCGACGTCTGCCCAAAATTGTTGCAATGTCTCGCTGCTCCTTTGATTTCGGCTCTTCAGTTGCATTTTGTAGACTTGTTCCATGTGTTTGTCACCGTAGCGCATCTCTATACGATCTACTATTGTTGTAAAATTCTGTTGACTTTCCGGAATAAATCGGAGTATATCGAGAGCCTCCCCTCTTAAGGCGACGATAAAAGCTATAGCTTTTTCCTGATCGTCCCAATAGTTTGCGCAAGCAGCAGCCTCGAATTGTCTTCGATATACTGACCAAGGTTCGTCTTTCATTTCCTCTTGGTTTGATTTCATTTCATCTTGTCCTGTTTTCATTTCTTGTTTCATTTGATCTTGTCCTGCTTTCAATGCAGCTAACATTGCTAGTAGCTCATTCATTTGTTCCTCCATGGCCGCGGCTTGGCTTCTAGTTCCTACTGGCATCCAATTCGCTTTTCTTTAAAAATTTCCCAAAACCCAGTAGACGTCTTGTTCTTGACGAGACAATTCCGGTGATGCGTCACACTTAGGGGTTTTCTTGGCTGCTATCGAAAGTTCGAGAATGTTCTCTGATCTTCTTAAAACGTCAATATTCGACCTCTTCATGACGATACGAGTTCAGTGATATATCGCACTCGTGGGTTTCCTTGACTGCTATGGAAAGTGCGAGAATGTTCTCTGACCTTCTCGAAACGTCGATCTTCGACCTCTTCCACGCCGGAACGGCTTCGGCGATGCGCCATACTTGGGATTTCTCCTCCAACTAAACCAAGTGTTCCAGAACTTTCTACCACGTTCTATCCCACTTCTGACACCAATGTAACGAATTTACTAGAAAGTTCTTTATTTCTCGAACACTTATTTACAACTCAACTATTCACAAGTCCAACTAACACTAACTTTCTTTCTACTTTAACTTTATAAACTAATTTTCGCACTGTATATCACTTTCTTCGTACTGTAGATAAAGAACTTTGGCGAACCTTCTAGTATAGAACGGCACTGGAAACAAATACCGCACGCTCTCAAGGTTTCGAATATTACCGGCGTTCGGGATCCCCCGAGGCATTCGTGACAATAATATGAACAAGCTAATATTGTAGTTGGCTGTAATATGCAAATTATATGCAACATACACATTACATGCCATTGGCTTAGAATCCCTCCAGATTACTGCTCGTACTGACTAGTTCTAGAAGTGAAATATAGCACAAGTTAACTGCAGTGAACTCTATACGAACGTTCACTGGTTAACGGAAGCAAGGTGCGACCTGTCATATGAGTACGTTAGTCGAATTAGTTGACATGTAAAAATTATGTAAAAATATGTTAAACGGAAGTTGTTTGATATATTTTACATGCTATGTATGTGGTCAAATTCTATGAAAATTTCACTTCCCTTAATCGCTTAATAATTTTTAATGACAAAATATGCAAATTGGGTTACAATAAGAGAGCAATATATGAATTGTCACTTTTGCTGTCATGACTCGATAGGTTAATAATTATGACAGGTTGATAGAAGATAGACAGGAGTTAGTAAACATGGAGCGCTACATGATACACCAATGCGTCCTTATTGTTATATTACTATCAAAATTGTGAAAGTTTGGTTGCTGCGATTCGTAAAGTGCGTCCAATTTTCGGTAGAAATAGTGTTAAATTTGTCAACTGTGAGAAGAATAATCGAAAACAGAACGTCACGGCAATTCGCGAGAGTATCGCCAAGAGTCCAGGGACCTCTATTCGTCATCGTCCACAAGAATTATCATGACTTTATAACCCAGTTCTTCTTGACTCAATCGAAATATATCACTCTTGAAGACATATGATAGGCAGGACAGTACCACTTGCTATACCAACCGTGAAACATTGACGGTCTTACAGCAGTATTTTCCTGGTCATGTCATTTCCCGTTTTGGCGACCAGAATTGGTCGCCATGATCTTGTGACTGAACACCTATGGACCTTTTTTCTGTTGGGTTTTTTGAAATCTCAGATTTATGCCAACAAGCCCATGACCACTGAAGTATTGAAGGCCGAAATTGAACGCTGTATCAACGAAATACAAACAAAACATTTAAACAAAACCGTTATTGTATATAGTCGATACAATCTGAAAATATAGAATAATATGATTGTACCGTCCAGCCGTCATTCCTTTACAAAACGTTATGTTTACATGTTCGCTGAAAATGTTCGTTAATAAATCAAAAATCGAAATTGCAATTATTACAATATTATAATATTTAATCCATGTACAGCGTTTATTCAAAATAGCTAGCTCCAAATCTCACCAGGATGTATTCACGAATAAAGCGAATTTTGCTCGCTTCGAAATTTTACCACAGTTTTGTATTTAATTTCAGTTTTAATTGTATTTTAAGTTAACCGTTACACGTAACTTTTGTGTCAGTCCCTGGTGTGCACTTTTAAAATATATCCTCTCGCTCGCTCCGTGAAAATTATTATAACGGTGATAAAATGAAATCTCGAGTTAATTAGAATTAAGATTTATTCCTACTTAACTCTGAGTAGCATAATTTTTTTAATTTATGCATTTTTCTTGTTACTTGGTTTATCTACTTTAATTTCCATTTTATAATCTGTACCTTGAGAAATAAATATATCCATTACTATACAGTGAGCATAAAAATGTTATAATTATTGGTACCGAAAAAGTGGGAAGAGTAGGAAAAATGCTCGGACAGATCGAATAATGCAACTTTTTTGAGAATTCCTTCACTCTTTCTAAGATTGTGTATTGTTTTTGCATTATTTGCGTTTGTTAGGCTCCATAACTATTTTACTTATATATTGTCAAAAGTTTCTAACTACGCATTATTATAATGCATTCAAATGAAACACAAGGAATGATGATTAATAAACTTAAGGTATAAAATAAATTAAAGTTACTTAATAAGTATCCTGAACGACCTATTACATGCTCAACTCTAAGTACAATAAAAGCATTATTTTGGAATTCTGATGCTATGCGACAATTATCGTAATCGAAGAAAGAACATCTTGCTGTTCCAGAAGGTACACTGTTGGATCTATTAGTAGTAACTGCGCAGAAGAATGTGATCTCGCTCGACAACCAACTTGCGAAATAGTAAAGAAGGTTGCAATGCGTCAGTCGGCTGTTTTTAAATGCCTAAAAAAGAATAAATAGCAACCACATGAAGTTCAATTAGGTTGCGAACTTCTGAAAGAAATTCTGTAATTTTCAACAAATAATTATAAATTTTATGAGTTAATGATGGAGTGATGTAATAATAATTCTAAATTTCAAACTAAGTTGTTTTCTCTGATGAGGTTACTTTTTGTTCAATAAACAAGCTCATAACTGCAGGTATTGAGCTCCTGAAAACCATAGAGAAAGGCATGTAATTTCCAAAGAGGAAGCCAAGGCGCGAACAGGAATTGTTGGTACCATAATTGTACGACCAGTTTCATTGACGGTGGATTAACTTCTGAACAGTATTTGGAGTTGCTACAAGAGCGCATAGTTCCATCACTTGTGATACTGCATCCAAATAATGAAAATCCCCAAATTACAGAACCTAAACCCAGTCAGGAAGATTAGCTATTAAGTGGCCAGCTAGATTTTCGGATCTAACTCTGCTGGAATTTTTGCCGTGGGACTACTTCAAATCCAAACGTATATCTTAATGTACCAAATACTGTTGAGATAGTAACGCTAAATAACGTATTACAAGAATTTCAATTTCGACTTTCACATTATGAAGAGGTGAATGGGAAATAATTTGAATACTTAATTTTATGAATTTTCATAATAGTATTTTAATTAATTTGTTAAAATATTTATATCTCTTAAAACAATTGTTATGTAATCTACCGCACAATTTTAAGCATCACACGGAAAACAAATGTGCACTCTTAAATGCTATCATGAGTGTTGTCATTAACAAAACTATCGATGACTTCTTAACTTTAATAGTGGTGATATAAAGAAAATAGATATACCAAAAAAATGAACAATTGAAAAATACGATGGGTATTCAGGTTAGTTGCCCGATGCTACAACTAACGGAACTATAAAACTGCAGCATATTGTTCTGCGTTCACTATATATATATATATATATATATATATATATATATATATATATATATATATATATATATATATATATATATATATATATATATATATATATATATATATATATATATATATATATATATATATTTTTTTTTTTATATCACTTTTTATTTAATTAACTTTTTAAAAACAATTTATTTTTACTTTACGATTTTGCACACTTTACTATGTCAAAAAAGGAGTAACCGACTTTTATAATTTAATTTAGACTTGTTGGATGTTTACTCGACGACTAATCGAAGATTACTGATATGTGAAGTTACGGACTACTTCCGATTACTTCTGATTACTAATATGCGGACTACTGAAGCTACCAATGGTTGTTTCTCTATTTAAAACATTTCTGTATGCTGATGCTGCAGGAATGTTCTAAGAAGTGTTTTTCTCAAGCTTTTAGCAAGTTGCAATAATTGCGATAAAATACAATGTAGGTTTATGATAAGCACGAAAGGTTTTTAGTTACGCGATAACCGCAATGACTTTGGTATACTCTTTTCTGGACATAACATCCTGTATGCTAATGGCCTGTTACAATGTATATTACAATATTATAAAATACAATATTAATCTAAGTCTTAACCTAATATAAGAGAGGATTCTATATAATAACTCCCTCCTTATAATAAAAGTTGGTGTCATACAACAACTTTTTTGTAAAAATCGATTATAAAATCGATGGCGTTAAGTTCATGCAAGCACGTAAAAACATGAAATTGCATATAAACTTTTTCTTTAAATTGACAATGGGATTACATTGGAAATAGCAATATAATTAAATTAAAACATTGGGATAAAGGTTAAACAAAGTGAGTTACACTGATTAAAAGTTAAAATTAAAACTTGAAACGGAATCTAGCACTGTAGCACTGAAAATTAGTTCAATTCAATATCTTCTTCGGATGGTTCTTCTGGTCTGATTGATGGTCTTCTCCTGGGAAGGATGCTGGCGAAGCTTCTAAATGTTTTCCTTGGTCTAGGTGGAGGTGGCGGTGTAATAGCAATGGCTAATCTATTTCTTTTTCGGCATTTACAACAGATGTATAATAAGATAATGCCGATTATTGCAGCAATTGTGAAGTACGTGAACCATGAAATATGTTTGGTGATGAACGGTTCATTAATCATATTATCCAGCGTTTTTGAATATTCGTCTAATTTATGTTTTGCGATTTCTTCCGTATTAAGATTATTTAATTTTAATGGTTGTAATTTGGGAATTTCGAAATCGTCGGGAATGTCATGACAACAGTTGTATGGAATTAAAATAGGATGAGCATCGAGCTCCTTTACGGTGGTTTCCTTCGAATTGGATTGTATTTTAGTAACTCCTACAAATGCACTGCATTCTGGTTGTAATGTCAGAATGGAGTTTTTGAAAATAATTTCTGTCTTGGTATTTATCTGCTTACAATTTATAGTGACTTGAAGTGGTTCAGAGTTTACAATGAGCCATGAGTTAGTTTTTGAACGTTATATCCTTTTGCGAATATTAAGGACGTTTCGCAATTTTCGGGTAGTGTTTTTAGATTTTTCAAGATGCGTGCTTCGCACATGGCATTGTCATCTATGGGATATGCGAAAAGGTTTGTACAGAGTTTTGTTCCTGTATAAAGTTGTTTGCATCCGTTCAAATTTGACAAGGGTATGTACATCAAAGAATCATCATCACGCGCAATATATCTTTGTGAAGTTGACAGTACATGATATAATCCAGTTCTGTGATTTAGAATTGGTATGGGAAATAATTTAAAAAGTGTGTATCTTTGTTGATCAATTAATGGAATTTTCAAAACAAAAATAAGATCTGAATCTGTCTGAAAGGCTTCTAATTCCATTATGTCTAAGTATTTAGCAATATTAGATAACTTGATAACCAATGGCAAGTTGTTTTGATGTAAATTTTGAGATATTTCCTGAAGTGATGTAACCAGATTTTCCGGATTAATTATTGATGTATGAATTATTTTTAAACGCGCGAAAGTGACTGAATTTATGATATTGTTTAATTGATCCTCGATATACAAATAACTCTCCATTAGAAATTCACATTGTTCTAGAAATCTCAATTTGGCTTCGATGACTTTTATTTTATCAGCTGTTTTGTAAATCGTGTCTGAAATAATTTTTATGTCCCTATTAAAAGTGGCTTCGTCAATTTGTAATTTTTGTATAGTGGCATTAAAGTTTTTGATAACAGAGGTTGTTACTGAAATTTGGTTTTTTAATAAACTTTCTAATTGGAATTCATCTTTTGCTAGTTTCTTAATACAATCTGAATAATATTCTCCATCTGCAGAGTCTAAATATCCTGTGATGGTTTTAAATATTGACCAATACCGTTGATAAGTCCTCGTTTGTAGCGTCTGGTGTCGAAATAAATTTCATTTAATTTCTCTTGTATTGATTTAGAGATTTGCGTAAGCAGGCTTACATGGGTTTTAACTTCTCCTCGAAATAGATTCATATTTTCGAAAGTAGGGTTGACTGCGTGTAAAAGAATTTCTAATAAGTTTTCATTATGTTTGAAAGCATTTTTCAATGACGATATGTTTTTGTGAACTAATAGGGTCCATTGTTTGTTTGAAATCACTACTTCACTTTCCTTATGGAAATATATTTCGATGGTATTATTTATAGGAAATATGGTGTATTGTGAGGCTACTGTTCCGATCAGAAGCAGAAACCTGAAATTAGATTTTAATTTTCAGAATAAGGTTTCATTCTATCAAAGTTTACTTTTGTAGTTTGATTCGTTTCTAAATTTTGTAAAATCGCTGAATTTTGAAATATTTCTTTTATTCTAAATGGGCCATTAAATTTATTGTGAAGTTTGTTTTTTATTTGTGATTCTTTCACATAGACTTTGTCACCGATATTAAATTTAGGTATATTTTCCGAAATGTGTTTGTCAAATCGCGTTCTCGCTTTTTCCTTTTGGAGGTTCGTTTTTGACCGTGCTATTTTGTAGTACCATGAGATTCTATTATTTAGATCTCGAATATATTTAGAAATCAGTTCTTTTTGGTTGTATAGTGTTTCGGGAGGACGACTAGATGTATGTCCGAAGACTAATTCATATGGCGTGAAACCATGGGTCTTGTTTACAGAGTTGTTATAACATATTACTGCGTATGGGATAACCGTTAAGGGATGTTCATTTGGATTTTCTGCTTTATTGACTCGTATCATTTCTAATAATGTCGAATGGAATCGTTCGACGGATCCATTTGATTGTGGATGATTGACGCTAGAGAAAGTCAGTTTGATGTCGTAAAGAGTACATAAGTCTTTTAGTAACGTATTGTCAAATTCTCTGCCGTAATCACAATGAATTCGGAGAGGTGTTCCATAATGTTGGAAGTACAAAAGAAGGGTGTTGACTGTTGATTTAGCTGATTTGTCTTGAAGAGGGTATGCCTGTGTAAATTTTGTTAATTCGTCCCTAATTGTCAGGACGTGATTTTTTGTTGGAATTTCTAAAATATCTATGTTGATTCGCTCAAAAGGTGTTTCCGTGATAACTAAAGGGTTGCTTAAATTTTTACGTAACGTTTTTGTTTTTTGACAAATTTCGCAGTTCTGAATGTATTTATCTACGTGTTTTGTTAATCCTGGCCAATTATATTTTTCGCGTATTCTACGGATGGTTTCATTTATACCACGGTGCAGATTTGCTTTACCGTTGTGGTATTGATCTATTATTATAGGAAATTGATCTTCGTCCGGTGTTCTTGTTAAATTTTGACAAATTGTTAAATTTAGATCTGATTCAGTGAAGATGAATGATAGCATTTCTAAACTTGGAAGGTCTGGATTATTTTCGACAAAATATGTTTTCGAAAGGTCGAGAGTATTTTTATCCTTGTATAAGGTAAGAAACATTGTTTCAATTACTTCATCTGCATCAAAAGGTAATAAGATTATATAATATTTGCGATGTTTTACAGTTTTACTAGATACGGTATTTATTTTATTGTGATCAAATTTTGGATTCTCATCAAAAATGTCTTCTATTATTTTATAATGAAGATCTTCTAGTTTATCTTTCCTAAAGAATACTATTATGTCCTTGTGTTTTTTGTCTAATAGTTGGTCATTAGTAAATTTAATTTTGTTATAGTCAATTAAAGATTGCGTCTTATAAAGGTTTACAAATGTCTCTAATTCCTGTGTACATGTTTCTGGGGATATTTCTGTAATTTCTGAATTTATTGATTCATTGTCTGAATTTGAAGTTAAAATTTTAGTAAGAAATTCTGAACATTTTTGGAAATGATTGATCTTTATTCTAGATAAAGCGTCAGCGTTTTTATTGATTTTTCCCGGTTTATATTGGATTTCATAATCATACTCCTCAAGCTTTAATCTCCAACGCGTTAGGCGACTTCCTGGGTCTTTTATTGATAGTAGCCAAGTTAGAGGTCTATGATCAGTTATTAATTTAAATTTACGTCCAAAAAGGTAAGGTCTAAAGTGTTTGACCGACCAGACAATAGCGAGAAGCTCTCTTTCAATTGTGGAGTATTTAGTTTCGGCATGACATAAGGTCCTGGATGCAAAAGCTATAGGTAAGTCTTTTCCTATTTGTCCTTGGGATAGAACTGCTCCTATTGCAAATGAGCTTGCATCTGTCGTTAAGATAAAGGGTTCATTAAAATTTGGATATATCAAAATAGGGGTTGAAGTTAACGATTCTTTTAATTCTTTAAAGGATTTCTGGCATTCATAATCGAAATGGAATAATATGTCTTTTTATAATAATTTTGTCAAAGGCTTAGAAATTTTTGCAAAGTTGGGTATAAATCGTCTGTGAATCACCTGCTAGTCCTAAAAATTGTTTAATTTCTTTTTGATTCGTTGGTTGAGGAAAATTAGCTACACAATTAATTTTGGTTGGATTTGGTTTTACTCCGTCGGGTGTAATTATGTGACCTAAATAAGCGACTTCTTTGCGGAGAAATTCGCATTTGTCGGGTTGTATTTTTAAATTCGCGTTCCTTAATCGTTTGAAAACTTCAGTTAATCTACTAATATGTTCGTGTATTGTTGGTGAATAAATTATGATGTCATCCATGTATACCAGACAACGTTCGTTTTGGATACCTAAGAGTATGTTATCCATAACTCTCTGAAATGTCGCGGGGGCATTTTTTAAACCAAAGGGAAGACGAGTGAATTCATAATGTCCGTTCTCTACCGAAAAAGCTGTTTTTGCAATATCCTTTGAATCAATTTCGATTTGGTGAAAACCTGAAGCCAAATCTAAAGTTGTGAAATATTCACATTTACCTAGTTGATCTAGTAAATCGCATATATTAGGGAGAGGATATTTATCTCCTATGGATATTTCGTTTAGTTTCCGATAGTCGACGACAACGCGCCATTTTTGTTTCCCGGAGGCGTCCAATTTTTTCGGGACGACCCATACTGGTGAAGACCATGGGGAAATAGACGGTCTTATTATGCCTTGGTCTAACATTTTTGAAATTTGCGTCTTTACTTCCTCTTTATGGATGTGAGGGTATCGGTATGATTTTGTGAAAATAGGTTTTGTGTCTATCGTGTCACTCGTATGTTTAATTTCGTTTGTAAATGTCAAATTGTCACCTTCTACGTAAAATATATCTGAATATTCTAAACATAATTCTTTAATTAAAAATTGTTCTTCCTCGTTCAAATGTTCAATTCGCAATTGATTTTCAATTTCGAAATTTCGGTCTGTGTAATTTTGATTTTTATTTACTGTGTTTGTATTTAATAAACTTGAATTTTTAATGGGCTCTAATTTTAGATCATCGAAATGTATAATTTTTGGAATTTCAGTCGCGTTAATTATTGATGTTAAAAATTCTCCTTTTTCATTAATTTTTACAAGGGCATTCGGAATTCGTACTTTGTCTTTTTCTTGACCGCTTAAAATAGCGTCCGTATTAAAGAGATTACATTGAATTTTAAATATTTGCTCAGTACGAGGGGCGATCGAAATGTTATTTTTAATAATTTTGGTTTCTAAATTTGGTGGTGTGTTTTCTTGTTGCTCGTAATCATCAGTAACTTTAAATAGTGAGACAGTTTTAAAATTGGTTATAAGTTGTTTATTTTTAATGTCGATTATGCAATTATAGTGTTCCAAAAAATCAGAACCTAATAGTCCGTCAAATTCTATGTCAATGTCATGAATATATACTTTATGAGGGTCCGAATCTGTAAATGGTATAAGTGTTGACTCTTTGATAAAAATTCGTTCATCCGTTATTCCCTGTATAATAACATTTTCCGAAAATCTTTTAGTGTAATTCTCACAAGTTCTAGGTTTAAATATCGAAAGTCCTGCGCCTGTATCGATTAAAATTTTGAATGTTTTGCTAATGTCTTTAATATAATATAAATTTTTTGAATTTACAGTTAAGAGGTTTTGATCTACATGAAGTTTTTGTCTTTGGGTTGTCGGTTTTTGTTGCATTTTATAATTTGAATTTTGGTTGTCTCCGAATCTGGAGGGTGGTCTTGACGGTCGAGGATGTGAAAATCCTGATTCGTATTTTGTTCTGTCGGATCGTTAGGGTCATGGAATTGATGAGCAGTATCATCATATCTGTTATAGTTCTCATATGGTGAATATTCTTCACAGTATTGGTTTTGAAAGTTATATGGATGAGCGGTATCATCCGGATAATATTGTGGGGTTATTTCTTGCTGATGAGCTGTATCATCATATTCGTTATACTCACAATAATTTTGATTCATATGATGAGTTTTTTGTTGGGTAAAATTTGGGTTTGGCCTAATAATAGATGGTCGTTGTTGCGAATAGTTAGGGTTTGGTCTTATAGCTGAGGGTCTATTTTGTTGAAACTGTTGGAAATTTTGATTTGTTTGAGGTCTGACGTTATTAGCATTAAATGGTTGACGTGGTTGAAAATTATTTAAATTTT
Source organism: Rosalia funebris (assembly GCA_037954035.1). Taxonomy (NCBI): domain Eukaryota; kingdom Metazoa; phylum Arthropoda; class Insecta; order Coleoptera; family Cerambycidae; genus Rosalia; species Rosalia funebris. The sequence continues at coordinate 3,135,696 of JAZFAV010000033.1, forward strand.
GCGAAAAATTCGGTGTGTAATTTGGCGTGTAATGTGGTCTAGCTAAATTCTGAAAAGTTCCGAAATTTTGTTGGGTACTCCTACATTCGTTAGAAGTATGGCCAATTCTTTTGCACTTGTTACAAATTTTTTTATTTGGAAAATTTTTAATATTAGTGGGTGGTCTGTTAGTTCTATTAAATTTTTGTGTCTCAAAATATGATAGTTGTAGCTCTCGTTTTATTCGGGCGACAGCTTGAAGCATATCATTCGGGTTACTTGCTCTAATAATGGAGCCTAATTTGGGGTCTAAACCTGTTAATAGTGTGTTTAAAGTCATTGTTTCAATCAAGGTACTTTTCGCTGATTTTTGTTCTGCGGTAAGCGGTTGCTTTTGTATTGCCGCATGCATTTTTGCATTGTGAGTCTGTAGTCTAGAGACGAAATTTAGTGCAGACTCGTTAGAATTTTGACTTATTCTTTGTAGGTCTTGAATCAAAGCTGTGAGATCTCTAGAATCTCCAAAATGCGTTTCTAGTAAATACTTAATCTCATCCCAAGTGGATGGATTACGGGAATTAATTAACTCGGCGGCTTTGCCTCTGAGCTTATTTTTTACGTGTAATGTTAGTAAAATTGATTGGTTATCGATGGCCATATCGTAAGCACATCTTACTGCGTTGAGAAAAGTTTGAAGGAAAATTTGATTTCCATCAAATTCAGGTACTATGGAAAAAATTTCCGATAGCCTATATGGTTCAATATGTTCTTCAGCCATTTTTTTTTATTAAATTATCAAGTATTTTATAAAAACAAAATGAAAATTTTAAAATTAAAAGATTTCAATTATATAAAAATTATATGACAGAAAAAAAAATAGTTCGATTCACTGGTTTATATCAGTTGTTCGTAGGTATTGTACGTAAAATAAAAATATACACACAAAAATTGTACAATGGGGTAAGCGAGATGATTCTTTGCGACTTACCAAATTGTCGATTTCATTCGTCGGCTAGTGTCCACTTCCAGTGAGGCAGATCCGTGTTCTGGATAGGGTTGTCCTGGCTGATGTTGAATATCGTGGAGAAGAGGTCCGCAGACAGTGAGGCAGGGTCCGTGTTCTATCTGGGTGTCCTTCTTCTTGTTTCTTAAAACTAGGTTGCTTTTTTTTTCTTGTTTATTCTTCTTTAATTATTTCTTCTTGAATTATTTCTTCTTATTTCTTGAAACTTCCTGTTTCTTTCTTCTATTGGTTCTTTCGCTTAGGAATTGGAATTCCACAACTCTAGTTAGGCAATGTCCGTGTTCTAAAGTTGCGCGAAAATCCTACAGGCTGCGCCAATTTTTATATCACTTTTTATTTAATTAACTTTTTAAAAACAATTTATTTTTACTTTACGATTTTGAACACTTTACTATGTCAAAAAAGGAGTAACCGACTTTTATAATTTAATTTAGACTTGTTGGATGTTTACTCGACGACTAATCGAAGATTACTGATATGTGAAGTTACGGACTACTTCCGATTACTTCTGATTACGAATATGCGGACTACTGAAGCTACCAATGGTTGTTTCTCTATTTAAAACATTTCTGTATGCTGATGCTGCAGGAATGTTCTAAGAAGTGTTTTCTTAAGCTTTTAGCAAGTTGCAATAATTGCGATAAAATACAATGTAGGTTTATGATAAGCACGAAAGGTTTTTAGTTACGCGATAACCGCAATGACTTTGGTATACTCCTTTCTGGACATAACATCCTGTATGCTAATGGCCTGATACAATGTATATTACAATATTATAAAATACAATATTAATCTAAGTCTTAACCTAATATAAGAGAGGAGTCTATATAACATATATATATATATATATATATATATATATATATATATATATATATATATATATATATATATATATATATATATATATATATATATATATATATATATATATATATATGTTATATAAAAATACCGTTTATGTACATTATTAACTTAATACATTGTAGAATATTTCAGTATGTAACTTTAGCTATTATCTTGTGAGAAGGTAATATGATATTCTGGGAATCTGTTATCATTCTCTTTCCAGACATCATACGATACCTGATTCTGCATTTCATATTTCATTTATCACTAAATGTGATGGCTTGGACTATTGCCAAGGCCTTCCCAGAAAGCCACGCTTGCCACGCGTTAGCGTCAGCATTTTTAAACTTATAAATTATATCCAAGCCAGCACAAAGCCAGTCTAGATTGTAAACTCATTTCGTCGTCTACGACTCATTTCAAAATTATACAAAATTATAAGTAAAGTGTTTAATATTAAAAAATTGTTTTAAAAAAACTTATAAGCTGAAATAGCATATAAGAAATTGGCGCAGTCGGTAGGATATCGAGCATCGCTAGAACACGGACTGTGCCTCACTGGTGGTGTGAGATTCTAATCTCTAAAAGCGGTATCCGAATCAAAAAGTGCTACGAAGAAGAAACAAGAAAGAAATACAAAGCAACTCTTGAAGAAAAGAAATCTCAAGAAGAAAGAAGAAAAGAAAATAAATCAGTCAACAGCGGTGAACTTCGGAGTAGAACACGGAGGATTGCCTAACTACCCGCGAGTTCAGCCGACACCAGCCCATCCTCTACATTGGCCCGCCGTCGCTAGAACACGGACCTGACCCCACTGGCTTCGGACCCATTGGCGGAACAGATGGAAGGAATTTGGTAAGTCAAAGAATTGTATCGCTTGCCATTTTTATTGTGTACATTTTATTCACAGTTATTTGTGCGTTTAACGATATTTTATTCGTTACAAAAAAGGACATAGACCAGTCCAGGTTATTTTTACATTAAAATTTCATTTTAACTAATTAACAAAAATGTCTACTGAAAATATTAATAATGTTAATGAGGGAGAACACGTAGAACCCTACAAACTCTCCGAAATCTTTTCAATTGTACCGGAATTTGATGGTAATAAAATTTTTTTGCAAACCTTTTTGAATGCTGTAAGATGTGCTTACAGTATGGCCGTTGCTGACCAGCGTATATTTTTGACTCTCCATGTAAAGAATAAATTGCGCGGTAAAGCTGCAGAGTTAGTTTACTCTCACAACCCTTCCACTTGGGAAGAAATTAAAAATTTACTTGAAACCCATTTTGGCGATTCCAGAGACCTTACGTCTCTAATACAGGACCTTCAAAGGATCCATCAACAAAGTAACAAAAGTGCGTTAAATTTTGTGTCTCGACTACAAACCCATAACGCGAAAATGCACGCAGCCGTGCAGAAACAAACATTAACGCCCGAGCAAAAAACTGCTCAGTCTAACTTAATAGAAACAATGGCGCGTAACACCCTTTTAACTGGCCTAGATCCAAAATTAGGATCAATTATTAGAGCGAGTAACCCTACGAACATGTTAACTGCAATTTCACGTATCAAACGCGAGCTGCAATTATCGTATTTTGAATCACAAAAATTGAAAAATCAAAAACCTGTAAATTCAAATTTTAGAACATCAATGCCAACACAAAACAACTCGACTAGAAAAACTTGTAATTTTTGTAAAAGAATTGGTCATTCTACTGATGAATGCCATACCAAGCAACAAAGTGGTTATCCACCACAATTTCAAAATTTTTCTCGTCCAAATTTTAACAATTTTAACAATAACAATAGCAACCAAACTCAACAATCAGCCTCTAGTAATTTTCAGAGACCTCAAAACAATCAAAACTCATTCAGACCACTTAATCAAAACTTTGCTCAAAATAACTTTCAACAAAACAGGCCACCAGCTATCAGGCCAAACCCAAATTTTTCAAATGAACAAAGACCTCCAGTCATCAGACCAAACCCAAACTTCAATCAGAGAGCCCACCATGTAAACAGGTTCGATGATCAATATTACGACGAAAGCTTTAATCAAAATCAATATGAGACTGATCAAACTAATCAATACCAATATTACAATTACGATCTTAACAATACTGATAATACCGATTATCAGCAAATGAATAATTATTGCTATGATGATACTGCTCATCAAATTCAAAATTTTGACGACCAATACAATTGTAATCCTAATCAGGATTTTCAACTAATTCAACCCCAAGACCAACCCCCGAATTTAGAAACCCAAATCTCCAACATCCAAACGCAGATTCGAGCAATAAACCTCAACCAAAATCAACCAGACGAACAGATGTTTCTATAAATCGTGGATTTACAAGTTCTCTTTTGACAGTAAGCTCCAAAAATTTATACTATATTAAAGATGCAACAAACACATTTAAACTTTTAATAGACACAGGCGCTGGACTTTCGATTTTTAAACCGAAAACTTGCGAAAAGTTTAATCAACGTTATCCTGAAAATGTTATTATTCAAGGTATAACTGACGAAAAAATTTTAATTACTGAATCGACTTTAATTCCATTTGCAAAAGGTAACTCTCACAAAGTTTATATTCACGATATAGACATTGAATTTGACGGACTACTGGGATCAGATTTTCTGGAACACTACGATTGTGTAATAGACATAAAAAATAAACAATTGATCACAAATTTCAAAACCATTCCACTTTTTAAGGCATGTGAAAATTTAAAATCAGCAAATGTTCCACAAAATAATATTTTACGTCCTGTAACTAAAATTCTTTCAAACAAAATTTCGATTACTCCTCGTACGGAACAAATTTTTAAATTTCATTGCAACCTCGTAAACACTGATGCTATATTATCAGCTCAAGAAGTAGAAAAGGTTCGTTTGCCAAATGCACTTGTCAAAATTAATCACAAAGGTGAATTTTTCACTTCCGTTATTAATGCAAATGCAATCCCAAAAATGATAGATTTTTCAGAGTTAAAATTAGAACCAGTTCAAAATTCTCTTTTACTAAATTCAAACATTTTAAGCCCAGAAACATGTCAAACTGACCGTATAGCAGAAATAAAAAATCAACTCAGGTTAGATCATCTAAATTGTGAAGAGAAGGAATTAATTTCCGAAATCTGCTTGGAATGTTCAGATATCTTTTATTTGGAAGGAGATAACTTAAGCTTCACTAACGAAATTAAACATTCTATTGATACTGGTAATGCGAAACCTATTTTCACTAAATCGTATCGTTATCCACATATTCACAAAGAAGAGGTTAAAACTCAAATTTCGAAAATGTTATCACAAGGTATTATACGACCATCTATTTCACCCTGGTCATCCCCAGTTTGGGTCGTACCGAAAAAATTAGACGCCTCTGGCAAGCAAAAGTGGCGCGTTGTAGTTGATTATCGTAAGCTTAACGAAATATCCGTCGGAGACAAATACCCTCTTCCGAACATATCAGACTTATTAGACCAATTAGGAAAATGCCAATACTTTTCAACCCTTGACTTAGCTTCAGGATTCCATCAAATAGAAATAGAACCAAAAGACATTTCCAAAACTGCATTTTCTGTAGAGAATGGACATTTTGAATTTATTCGTATGCCATTCGGATTGAAAAATGCTCCTGCTACTTTTCAGCGTGTGATGGACAACATACTTTTAGGCATACAAAATGAACGCTGCCTCGTCTATATTGACGATATTATTATTTATTCCCCGACAATTCACGAGCATGTTGATCGTCTAACCGAAATTTTCAAACGTTTAAGAAATGCAAACCTCAAAATTCAACCGGATAAATGTGAATTCCTTCGAAAGGAAGTCGCTTATTTAGGACATTATATTACACCAGAAGGAGTAAAGCCGAACCCAGACAAAATTAAATGTGTTGCGAATTTTCCAGAACCAAAAAGCAAAAAGACATTAAATCATTTTTAGGCTTAGCCGGTTATTATAGACGTTTTATACCCCAATTTGCTAAAATATCAAAACCATTGACAAAATTATTGCAAAAAGATGTTGCATTTAATTTTGATTCAGAATGTCAAAAATCATTTGATCAACTAAAAGAAGCCTTAGTAACCACTCCTATTCTTATTTATCCAAATTTTGATGAAGAATTTATACTCACAACCGATGCTAGTTCTTTCGCTATCGGAGCCGTTTTATCTCAAGGACCGATAGGTAAAGATCTGTCAATAGCTTATGCTTCACGAACACTGTGTAGCGCTGAAACTAAGTACTCCACAATCGAGCGTGAGCTCCTTGCAATCGTTTGGTCTGTAAAACACTTCAGACCGTACCTTTTTGGCAGGAAATTAAAATTAGTGACAGATCATAGACCCTTGACGTGGCTTTTATCAATAAAAGACCCCGGCAGTCGCATAGCGCGTTGGCGGTTAAAACTCGAGGAATATGAGTATGAAATTATATACAAACCCGGTAAAATAAATAAAAACGCAGACGCTCTTAGTCGTATAAAAATCAATCACTTTCAAAATTGTTCAAAATTTCAAAATAAAATTCTGACATCAAACTCTGACAATGAATCGAACGCATCTGAAGCAACCGAAATTGCTCCAGAAGCTATCGTACAAGAACTAGAAACCTTTGTAAATTTATATAAAACTCAGTCACTAATTGACTACAATAAAATCAAAATAACAAATAATCAATTACTCGACAAAAGACATAAAGACGTCATTACATTTTTTCAAAAAGACAAACTAGAAAAATTGCATTATTCAATAATCGAAGACATTTTCGAAGAAGAACCAAAATTTTGTCACAACAAAATTAATTCGTTTCAAGTAAAACTGTTAAAAACAGAAAGTATTATATTGTTTTATTACCCTTCGACCCCGAAGAAATAATAGAGACAATGTTCTTAACTCTTTATAGAGACAAAGACATTTTTGAACCCTCAAAACCGTATTTTGTCGAAAACAATTCGGAACTTCCTATTTTAGAAATGCTTTCTTTCATTTTTAGCGAAGAAAATCTAAATTTTGTAGTATGTCAAAATATTACTCAAAAGCCTGACGATGATCAAATCCCCTTGATCTTAGATCAATATCACAACGGAAAGGCAAACCTGCATCGAGGATTAAATGAAACCATACGTAGAATACGAAACAAATATGATTGGCCCGGTTTAACCAAAGATGTAGAAAGGTTTATTCAAAATTGTGAAATCTGTCAGAAAACTAAAGCTTTACGAAAAAATTTAAATAAGCCATTGGTAATCACAGAAACCCCAAAATCCCCATTTGAATGAATCAATATCGACATTTTAGAAATCCCTACTAGAAATTACGTTTTAACGATCAGAGATGAATTGACAAAATTCACACAGGCCTATCCTGTTCAAGATAAATCTGCAAAATCAATCGTAAACACCTTACTGTTATATTTTCAGCACTACGGTACGCCTCTGCATATACACTGCGATTATGGCAGAGAGTTTGATAACACTTTACTAAGAGATTTATGTAAACTATATGACATTAAACTAACCTTATCAGTTAATATCAAAGTACATACGAGATTTAAATAATAAAATTTCATTTTATTACAAAATAGCCCGATCAAAAACCATAGCTCAAAAAGAAAAGTCAAAAATTCGATTCGATAAACACGTACCAGAAAAACCCAATCAATTTCAAATCGGTGACAAAGTTTACGTTAAAGAATCTCAAATTAAAAACAAATTAGGTAATAAATTTAACGGTCCATTCGAAGTACAAGAAATATTCAAAAACTCTGCAATACTTATGAATTCAGAAACATCACAAAAGACAAAAGTAAATTTCGATCGAATGAAGCTTTATCATAAAAATTAAAATTTATTTTCAGGTTTCTCTTGCTGTTTGGCACAGTACTCACTCAATACACCATTAAACCCATTGACAACACCATCGGAATTTATTATCACCAAGAATCAAATTTAGTAACAGCAAACAAAAAATGGACTCTCCTGGTTCACAAGAACATTTCTAATATAAAAATCGCTTATGAACACAATGAAAAACTACTGGGTACACTTGTAAAAACAATTAGTCCCACATTTGAAAATATGAATCTCTTTAAAGGCGAGGTTAAAACGCATGTCACTCTCCTAATTCAAATTTCAAAATCAATTCGAGAAAAATTAAACATAATTAATTATGATGCCAAAAAGCGATACAAGCGTGGCATTATAGATGGTATAGGCACCATATTTAAAGCGATCACAGGTAATTTAGACGCTGAAGATGGCGAGTATTATAATAATTACATTAACAAATTAAATAACGATGAACACCAATTAGAAAACCTGATGAAAAATCAAATTTCAGTCACATCAGTAATAAAAAATGTTAACGCTACAATTCAAAAACTACAGCTTGATGAGCGGACGTTTAATAACGACATTAAATTGATTTCAGACACAATTTATCGTACAGCAGATGAAATCAAAATTATTCGATTAACATTGAAATTTTTGGAAAAATGCGAAATGCTCATGAAAAGTTATCTATATATCGAAAATGAGTTAGATGATATTTTAAATTGAATTACTTTTGCAAGATTACGAATAATCCATAGCTCCATAATTACACCCGAAAATCTGATTACCTCACTTCACCAAATTGCTCAAAATTTACACCAAAATAATTTACCACTTCCTACTAGAATGTCAAACGTTGCTGAATACCTAGACGTAATGGAACTAGAAGCTTTTCAAGCAAACGATGATTTAATTTTTGTATTAAAAATTCCATTAACTGATTAGCAAATATACACTTTGTTTAGATTATTTCCAATTCCAATTCTAAACAACCGAACTGGTCTATACCACATTTTATCAACATCTCAAAAATACATTGCGTGAGATGACAATTCTTTGATGTACATTCCTATGTCTAACCTGGATGATTGTAAGCTACTGTTTCATGAAACCCAAATTTGTTCTAACCAGTTCGCGTACCCAATCGACAAAGATGCCATTTGTGAAGCACAAATCATGAAGAATCTGAAATCCATACCAGAAAATTGCCAAACCTCGCTGATATTTGTAAAAGGTTATAAAGTTCAAAAATTAACCGGAAATACTTGGTTAATTATAAATTCAGAGCCTCTACAAATCACAATCAACTGCAAACAGAGAAATTCAAAAACCAAATTGATTCTCAAAAACTCGGTATTAAAATTACAACCAGAATCCAATGCATTCATTGGAGCTACCAGAGTACAAGCAGATCCCAAGGACTTTTCTGAAACAACCAGTGACTCTCACCCAATTATAATTCCATACGATTGTTGTGAAAACCTTCCTGACAACATCGAAATGCCGAAATTGCAACCGTTAAAACTAAACAACTTAAACGTAGAAGACTTGGACATCGCTAAATACAAGTTAGATGAGTACTCAAAAACATTAGACGACTTAATAAATGAACCATTCGTTTCTAAGCACATTTCATGGTTCACATATTTTACAATTACCCTCATAATCGGTATTGTCATACTTTACATTTTCTGTAAATGCCGTAAGAAGAGGAGACTCGCAATCGCCTTTACGACGAATTCGCCTCCACCTCCACCTAGACCCGGAAAAAGACTATTTGGAAGTATCCTTCCTAGGAGAAGACCTTCCATCCGACCCGAAGAAGACATCGCTCAAGACACCATTGAACTGAACTAATCTGTTGTGCAAAAGACAATTTGTATTTTATTCATTTCTATTTTTGCTTTGTATATTGTTCAATTTTTTTATTCAATTTAATTTTACTTTCAACTTCCTTAAAAGTTGCTGTAATACACCAACTTTTATTATAAGGGGGTAGTTGTTATATAAAAATACCTTTAGCTATTATCTTGTGAGAAGGTAATATGATATTCTGGGAATCTGTTATCATTCTCTTTCCGGGCATCATACGATACCTGATTCTGCATTTCATATTTCATTTATCACTAAATGTGATGGCTTGGACTATTGCCAAGGCCTTCCCAGAAAGCCACGCTTTGCCACGCGTTAGCGTCAGCATTTTTAAACTTATAAATTATATCCAAGCCAGCACAAAGCCAGTCTAGATTGTAAACTCATTTCGTCGTCTACGACTCATTTCAAAATTATACAAAATTATAAATAAAGTGTTTAATATTAAAAAATTGTTTTTAAAAAACTTATAAGCTGAAATAGCATATAAGATATATATATATATATATATATATATATATATATATATATATATATATATATATATATATATATATATATATATATATATATATATATATATGAGTAACCTATTGCATTCTTCTATATCGGTAGCTGCAGCAATGTCATTCATAAGTGACATATTTGTTGATAAAATTTTTGACTCCGAGAAACATTCGTTGTATCTGCATTGTAATAATTACGGTTGTAATATATGAATAGTTATAGTCTTTGCAAGTATTAAAATGCCAACTTATTAATTCATTTTATAATTTGTCACTGTGACAATGTCATTGATGCTGTGGTCTGAGATTGGCATCACTCCCTGACTATAGGTGTACTCATTCTCGTGTCTGTGTGTAACCTTTCCCTCCATAAGCTGAATATTAAGAAATTGCACGGAATATTAAGAAATTGTGATGCGATTGTGGTGCGTATGCACCACATAGTTTGCCATGTGTAGAAATGCACGAAAACTTCGTAGAAAGTAGAAAAGTTATTCGTCAGTGTCACTTAAAATTACCAGTGCAGGAAACTAGATGTTTCATTCCCTGAGAAAATTAGATTGTCTCATGATCGTGTCTGATGTAATAAATTGGTATCAGGAATAAATTAGACGAGACAATTACACACTGAGAGAAAATTCTATTAATAACCTTGTATTCCTAATCTACAAAGCGGAATGTGGAAAGAGTCCACATTAACTCAGGCCATCATATCGGGTCCATTGGTTTGGTTACATTAGAGCTGCTAATTTATCACCAGACACCGACCTCATTCCCTCAACCATCTCACTGCGTGAGTGTATTGAAGAAGTGTATTTATTCAGCTGGAACTACACCATCAAGTTCCAATGACTTGAAAAGTGAAAAAGTTTTTATAGGTCAGGTGACCTTTATATTGTTGACTAATTCCCTAGCTACAATTCCCTTCTGAGGATGTAGAAGAGATTCGAAGCAGTCCAGGATGGGTTATCACGATTTGGTTGCTTGGAAATGGCGTATTAGTAATTCTGCATTTAGAAGTAATTATTCCAAAAGGTTAATTATGAAAGTTCCATCCTATTGTTTGAGAATGCCTGGCTGATATTGAGAGATCATTGATATAATATCCTTCAGACGGGCCGCTGCATGCACATATTTCACAACATCATAGAAGATCCTCCTCGAGTCTCTCTATTTATAGCGAATAAAACCTTTGTATGCTTTCTGTTGATCTCGGTAGTACATGCAGTTCACATCACAGTTAGATTTCCTTGCCGGATTGTAGAGTTTTCTGATCACTGTTCTCAACCGGGTAAGTTGAAATTCTTCATTGCACCACCAAGGTGTACTGAAATTTTCCTCAGTAGGCATACTTCCTTATAACTCAATATAAGAGACGTTGAAGTTATTACATATAGGACTCAATATCCCTTGTTGTCTCAATTGGATGTTCGTATTGGTTTAGTTTCCGCTCGATAGGCAAGAAGATCAACAAATTGTTATCATATTTGTCTGCCTGGACTCCCGGTAGAGTATGCTTTTCACATCTCGTGCATTTAGTCTGAAAATGATTCAGCTGTGGTTTATAATGTTGATTTTGTGAGACACATGCACATCACATATATTAAGTTTGAAATTTTCGATGATATCGATGTGATATCAGCCACAATCTGACTGCGGAACGTTACAAAATTGGATACTGCACCCCTATATACAATCGATTCCATAAAAAGTGAACCCCACGCAGGTTGTTTTGCCACAATAAAAATTATTATTGTTCAATTATATGTTGTAATTATTACTATCGACATTATCCAGTGGCGGCTGGTCAGGGGTGACAAGGTGGGCAGTGCCCACCCAGCTGTTTCCTAGAAGAAGAGGAACACAGTTCCAAAGTTGGTTATTTATCGTTTATAGAAATTAGTGAAGATATAATTATGTAATATGTAATTAATTAAATACATTATATATTACATAACAACAATAATACAATGAAAAGTTCTGATTATAGATACTAATAGTAAGATTAAGGTTTTCTAATTTTGAGAAATTAAAATTTTTTGGTCTTCTGGATTCCTCTAAATTTCCAATTTTTGAAAAACGATTTCCAACAGATTTATTAAATACCTTAATAAAAAATTATCCAAATCTATTCCAAAAGGTTAAATTAGAAAACGAACTAAGGGTATTGTATTCAGATGTCGAACTTTTAGGCCATTCCACAGACATGACTGGTAGACTTAAATTTATTTACTCCAACTCCTTACAACATATTGTTCCCGAAATATATAAGTTGCTATCATTAATATTGACATTACCAGCTACATCTGCTTCCGTTGAGAGAATTTTTTCAGCTTAAAACGCATAAAAAGTTTTACCAGAAATACAATTTCACAGTCGCGATTAAATAGTTTGTCAACAATTTCAATAGAAAGAGAACTTATAAGATCATTGAAGGATAATGAAACTTTTTTCGACCGCGTTATAGATCACTTTGCTGCCACAAAAGATAGAAGAATCCAGTTAAAATATAAACACAATGTTGAAGCGACTTTCATATTTGATTCTTTTTTTAAATCCTTTCCTTGTAAACCTCACCTCCACCTACGTCACCTATAATCTTTTGATTTTATTTATAATATATATTTTATTTTTATTGAAGTTATATTTCATTTTGGTTAGAGTGAATTTTCTGCTTAATTATTTATTATCTAATTTGTTATATATTTATATTTTTTATTCCACAAGTTTTAATTATTTATTTTAATTATTCGAGGATGATTTTATTTTTTATAGAATATATGATTTACTTTTTTAAATCCAACAAAAAATGCCATTTTTTTTTGTCTATCTATCCTGTTATGCCTTATCCACATATTCCCTATCCCCTCCTGATAAGAGAACACTCTAGACTTCCTCGTGGTTCTTATCGGACTATGTACACTGTATTTGTTATATTATTAATTATTTTGGTTTGGTTAAGTTTTTTTTTTACTATATTTTACTTAATTATTTTGCACTATATAACCTATATAACAACTAACTATTATACTAATAGTTAGTTGTTGCCCACCCATGACAAATCACCACTAGCCGCCACTGACATTGTCCTATGATTGTTACTAATAATAAAAAAAACATTTTGTTTATTGCCTTAAATCTATGTATCTTTTACTACTAATCAGAGCGCGATTTAATAATGAATATATTTTACTTTTACAGTTAGCAGATCACTTTTTTATTGTAATGTTAATACTTTATTGCAAAAAAAATTTGTTGTTGGCATATCACTTTGGGACCGCTAGATATGGTTAATGTAAGCAGGTGTATTTGTTTGCTATAGTTACATTATTTTGCAACGATTGAAAAAATATTTCTGAATAGAAAATAGTAGTTTTGTAGAGCCAACTTCGGTATTAGACCGGTGGCTAATTGCATGGTGTCGCGCGTCTGTTTAGAAATAGATCGATGGTATATAACTACGCAAAACTCGTCGCTATTGTTTCAGAGTCTAATAAACATCCCAGCTAGAATGAAAAATGGACAATATTAATAATAAGTTTATGTTTGCTGATTTATGTTAATTTATGACATCAAAACAAAGATGAGAAATTTCTAATTGAGAGAAAAAATAAGACTATTATAGTTTTTGGTTTTATTTTGCTAAAATTAAGAATTCATTATTTATAATGCCTATATCTTTGAAATAATTTCATTGAAACTTCACTGTTTTAATATAAATGGTGGTCTGACATAAATTAACTGAAACGCCTCATTTGCATGATACCAGCTCATAAATTTAAATGTTACTCCTATAATTTTGCGTAGACAGTTACATTATTTGTGTGATGAATGGTTGTAATATAGAAGTGATAACCGCCAATATTATTCATTATTATATTTGTTTTTTTTTATATTTGTACTGTATAAATGCTATATACCTCCTATTTTCATTGAACCAAATAATTTACCATATTACTGAGGAAACGTACCGGGTTAGTCACCTAAAATTGCCCCCCCCCCTTTATTTCTCTTAATTTCAATCGAATCGAAAAATTCAAACAAGGATTTTACATGATTTTTTTATAAATTTTTTGAATATTTAAACACATTTTCAAAAACTGCAAATTGAAAGGGGGCGAACAATTTTTTTATTTTTTTTAAATGGAACACCCTATATTTTTTTACTTAAAAAAGTTACCCACTTATTGAGATATTCATACAAATATACAGGGTGATTCAGCTAACCCGTTCATTAAAAGTTTATGCACTTCCCATTGGAATTCATTTTTTAAAATTTGGAATCAGGGGTTAGCGAGGACGATATATTCAGCTAAAGTATTTTTGATTTTCTGAAATTTCCGGTTATACCGGAAGTAGCTATCAACTTCCTTATTTTAAATAGAACACCCAGTATATTATTACATTTTTGTATTACACTGCTGATTTTAAGTGAACTTTCTTAACAATTCCCTATACCTATCTTCAGCAGTTTTTGAGATATTTTAATTTTTTTGAAAAAATTAGGTTCTGTAGTATCCCATTGGAATGCTCGTCACTTATTCAAAACAAAAGTTATAGTAGCAAATTATGGGATGTCATTAGGCGGACTATTAAGATTTCAGGTGATATATAGTTTGATTTTTTATTATTTACAGGGTGTCCAAAAAATTGAGTTCATTCTGACAAACTTCAACTGCTCAAAAGTCAATTTTCTTAAATGGAACACCCTGTATTTTATTGCTTTCTGTGATTTAGAATTAAGTGATATTTCAATCTGTATTAGGATTCCCTATACCTATCTGCTACCGTTTTCTTGTTATCGAGGTATTTTTTATTCGATACCATAGTTTTCCATTTTATTAATTTACTTCTGACCAGCGGGCCATGAAAATAATACGCATTGTTTTAATTGTCAATGTAAGCATCAGAGTAGATGTCAAAGTGAGATATCTTACATAGTATTATAAATTATAACGTGTATTATGGAAATCCAACATGAATATTCAAATGAAAACATATTAAATTTATTTTTCATTCATGGAGAATGTAAAAAAATTATTGAAAGGACTTGTCGTTTGTTTAACGAGAGATATCCACATTTACGGCCTTTAAACAAAACTGCCTTCAAGAGAATAGAAGCAAATTTTAAACGATTTGAAACTGAAGTTACTAGAACACGCCCCAAAGATGTTACTGGTGATGAAGGCAACCAAGTAAATGTCTTGGCATAATTCAATGCAAATCCACATACGTCGATTAGAGCTGCGACACAAGATTTGGGACTATCTTACTCGTGAATTCAGAGAATTCTGGAAAAACATAAAATGGATGCTTTTTCCATTTTAAAACTGCAAGCTCTCCACCAAGGTGACGAGGTACGACGTGTGGCATTCTGCGAAAGCATTTTATTAACAACGCAAGAAGACCCACATTTTTTGAACAAGCCCCAACAAGAAACAGCTGTATGTCGTTCGGTTCCGATCCGGGACAAATGTCGAATCCTACCTGTGGCGGGTTTTATTTTTTGAAACCTTATCTGATCGTGCAGAAACACGAGAAAGGGGTCGAGGATCGCTTCTGGGTATAATTCAATGCCTGGCGGGGCTTTAGCCCGAGGAGTAGTTGTTTCCTAGAGCGATTATGTAATAGCTTTGCTATTCGGGAACTACTTTAATAACCGCTTGGCGGCTTGGTGGTTCCTTTCTCGATTTCCGACTTATAAGTTACTGACAGAGAAGGGATAATAAATAGGAGGAATTGGCATGTTTGGGCAGAACAAAATCCACGAATGGTGCGTGAAGGTAACTTTCAAAATACATTTAGTTTTAATGTTTTTGTTTTGATGATGGATAATCGCGTGTGTTTTGAAGTGTATGATGAAAATTTAAATTCTCGTAAATACCTACAAATTCTTAGAACGGTCGTTTCAAATTTTTTGGAAAATTTGCCACTAAATATTCTAAATACGTGTTGGTACCAAATGGATGGCGCTCCAGCCCATTCAACCCATGAAGTTTACCATGAGTTAACAAATATGTTTGAAGATCGCTGGTTTGGGCGTAATGATCCGGCTCTATCGCCTCCCAGATCACCTGATCTAACACCCCTTGATTTTTTTATGGGGCATAGCAAGAGTAAAGTCTACTCAACGCCCATCAATACCAGAGATGACTTATGACATCGAGTTAGAACTGCCTTCACCGAACAAGATGAAGGAATGGTATTGAAATCTACGACCGTTGAGATTAATAAACGAGTATTATTGTGCTTAGAACACAACGGACGGCACATAGAACAGTTGTTACACCAATAAGACCCAATTGTTAACATTTAGTTATTATTGTTATTATGTTTTATTGTTTAGGCTAATGTAAGTTCCAAATCGTTTAAAATATGTTTTTTATTCATGATGATTTTTTTTGTTCAATAATTTTGCACCATTGTTTATGATAAAAAATTAATATAAATGTTACGTTGTTTTAATTTTCATGGCCCGCTGGTCAGAAGTAAATTAATAAAGTAGAAAACTATGGTATCTAATAAAAAATACCTCGATAGCAAGAAAACGGTAGCAGATGG
Organism: Rosalia funebris; assembly: GCA_037954035.1. NCBI lineage: Eukaryota > Metazoa > Arthropoda > Insecta > Coleoptera > Cerambycidae > Rosalia > Rosalia funebris. The sequence goes on from JAZFAV010000033.1 coordinate 3,152,342, forward strand.
GTATAGGGAATCCTAATACAGATTGAAATATAACTTAATTCTCCACCACAGAAAGCAATAAAATACAGGGTGTTTTATTTAAGAAAATTGACTTTTCAGCAGTTGAAGTCTGTCAGAATGAACTAAATTTTTTGGACACCCTGTAAATAATAAAATATCAAACTACACATCACCTGAAATCTTAATAGTCTGCTTAATTACAGCCCAAGATTTGCTACTATAACTTTTGTTTTAAATAAGTGACGAGCATTCCAATGGGATACTACAAAACCTAATTTTTTCAAAAAAATTAAAATATCTCAAAAACTGCTGAAGATAGGTTAGGGAATTATTAAGAAAGTTCACATAAAATTAGCAGGGTTATTCAAAAATGTAATAATATACTGGGTGTTCTATTCAAAATAAGGAAGTTGATAGCTACTTCCGGTATAATCGGAAGTGTCAGAAAAACAAAAATACTTTAGTTGAATAGATCGTCCTCGCTAACCCCTGATTCCAAATTTTAAAAAGTGAATTCCAATGGGAAGTTCATAAGCTTTTAATGAACGGGTTAGCTGAATCACCCTGTATAGTCACATCACAGGAATAAGTTTGGCATAAGACCATAAATCAGGAGAGTTATTTTTTTGAGATATAACGACACATCTTGTTTTTTAAGAAAAATAGTATGAAAATTCTTTGATGCGGCAACACATAATAATTATAATAAACAAATAAACCTTTATTAAAATGACAACAACACAGTTTAATGAACACAAAACATAAATAACGAAATAATGATAAAAAAACAATGCGCAACAATAAATAACATAAGACCAATGAACTTTATTACAATTAAACATACCTATATGTTCTCCACGTATCCTCCGTTTCTATCAAGGCACAGTTGGCATCTTTTAATAAATTCATTTCTAACGTTTTCAAATAAATGAACATTTTGCCGCAAATTTTCTATTTCTTGACTGATACAGTCCTTCAACTCATCCGAGTTATTATATACCGAATTTTCGTATATGTTTTGTTTTAGTTTTCCCCACAAAAAGAAGTCCAAAGGACTCAAGTCTGGGCTATTAGCAGGCCAATGCATAGGACCGTATCTTCCTATCCAAAATAGATATTTGTCATTTAAATATTTCGTTACGTTCCGTACAGAGTGTGGAGGAGCACCATCCTGTTGCCAAATAACAGAATTCCTGGTTGCAAGAGGAATATTATCTAAATAGTTCTCTACTTCACCCCGAAGAATATTCAAATACTGAACTGCATTCAAGGACCCTTTAATGAATACGGAACCCACAATTGTATTTTGATCCTTGGGTTTTTATCTTTTTTATAACATGTGGATTTGCGGGCGCGCAATAATGTGGATTTTTCCTATTAAAAAGTCCAGCCGTTGAAAAGCTACTTTCATCGGTCCAAAATAAGTTTTTTAAAAAGTTATTGTCGTTTTCTTCTCTCTCAATCATCTCTCTACAAAAAGCTCTTCTGTCGGCAAAGTTATTTTCAGTTAAAAGCTGAACTGGCAAAATACTATAAGGCTTATATTTGTGACGTTTTAATATACGTCTTATACTTGCTTGAGAAAAATTAAATTCTTCTGCAGCAGCGTTAGTAGATTTATTGGGGTGGTAGGTAAAAAAAAAGTAAAACGTCCATTTCCATATCTTCTCCTGTTTTGGGCTTCTTTCTTTCTCGTTTATTATCTTTTAAGGATTCGCTGTCCCCAAAGTTGAGATAAATATTAGAGAAAGTGTTCTTGGAGGGAACGCGTATTTCAGGATATTTTCTTGCATATTCCCTTTTAGCTATATATTTGTTTTTATTGCTGGTTAAGTAAATTTCTAATATTTCTTTCCTTTCGACTATTGAATATCCCATATCAATATATTAGATATATTAACAAGTGTATTGAAACTTAACTTAAAGCGTATTAATAATATAACAATCAAACATAAGTCAAACATAACATAAGCATTATTGTTTCTTTAAATCATTTCTATATATATGTGACTATATATTTGTATGAATATTTCAAGAACTATACTTACCAAGATATAACAATTATATATTTTTGTGATCAGAGAACTATGGGTAATGTTTTTAAGTAAAAAAATATAGGGTATTCCGTTTAAAATAAAAATTAAAAAATGTTCGCCCCCTTTCAATTTGCAGTTTTTGAAAATTTGTTTAAATATTCTAAAAATTTATAAAAAATTATGTAAAATCCTTTTTTGAATTTCTTGATTCGATTGATATTAAGAGAAATAAAGGGGGTGTCAATTTTAGGTGACTAACCCGGTACTTATCAACATGATTGTTATATACGCATATTAAACTATTCGAAAGATAATATTCAGTAGGGGCGACTCATGGTGAACAGCTTTGGTGAGGCATAATTTGAAAATGGATTTTTCTACTTAATCAACAAAACATTTTGATATACTCGTACATATACAACAAAATATTTTAGAATTCACCAACAACCAACGAGAAGGTACATAAGTTATACAATCTTGCTTTACTAAAGTAAACTTTATATCTAATTTGTATTAAATATTTTGGTTTAAAATAGTAATGCAAGATACCTACTTTTTTCCAGTATATGAAAAAGCCGAAGTTATGGGTATAGTGATGCATAAATAAATGAACTTAAATAATTCGTGTATACAAATGTTCAGCTGTATTTAATAATTCAACATTTCTTGGGGTGCCTTAGAATTTACAAGTATTTTGTCGAGTATAAACCATCAAGTTCGTTTTAAGTGTACTATTTAAATAGATATCAAATATTTCTTGTGAAAAATTTTTAGAATAAGATCGAAATTTAAATAAATTTCAAACTTATTCTAAAAATTTTCAAGTTTGAAATTTAAATAAATTTCAATCAATTTAAAAACAATTTGTTATCAATAAATATTGATAACAAATCAAAAATCATACTTATAAAATGCCTTGGAATCTGATAGCTATTTGGTTTATAATAGTATCTAGGATTTCATAAAATAATGGTTCATGCATATGATCTTGCATCGCAAATTTTTGTTCTTTTGGCTTAATCTTTTTTCACATTATATTTTATAGAATAGAAATTTCCTGTATAAAATAGAAAAAACTACATGAGTTTGTTGGAAAACTAATATAAATGTGTTTAACAAAAAGTACAGTCTCTATTATAGAAATATTCTTAATTTCTGAGTATAATTTATAACATAATTAAATAGTTCTATAATTTAATACATTCTGTGAGCGTAGGCCGTAGACACAACCCGAGAATAAAATTCCAGCGAGTAGATGTGACTGCATGTAATCCGATCGATTACCACAAAAAAATCTAAACTGAGTTACGTTCCAGCTTTACATAAGAGAATACCTAAGTCAGCATTTATCCCCAACCACTGTAGTAGATAAGCTAGCATTGTAACTATAGGCTTTAGTAATAATCTAGTTAGTCTTGCTGTATTAATCTTCCAGTGCGGTCAATAAAAGTTTTTAAAAAGTCTCTCGTTTATTTGCAAAACGTAACTGGCGCAGTCGGTAGGATTTTCCGAAGTGTAAAGTTTTCATTTTGAGATTTATACTTGTGATTTTAATCCTTAATCGGAAAAACGAACACGGTGGGTGAATTGAGTAGCCTACAAAACACACGATTGCAGGTGAATTGAGTAGCTTGCGGAAGACATCGTTGGATTCTGGCCATCGTGGTTTGGAGCAGATTTACCCTGCAGTTTCCAGCGAGGATTCCGGAGAACCGAAGAATTGTCCATCGAGGATCGGAGCAGATTTATCCTGCGATTCTTCATTGGCCGACGGAAAAGCAAGACACGAGACTCCCAGCAGCCTCCTGGTTATAGGCATAGGTTATAAGAAACAAAGCGACGAAGTCCGCAACAGAACAGAGGGATGAGCTTGATTTTTCTACTAATGTAAGTCGTTTTAATTCAAAAGAATTTGCTATTTCTCGTTATTTGAATTTTACAATTATATACTCATATGTGTTAGAATTAAGATTGTATTTACTCGTATTTTAAGTAAATATTACTGTAACAAATATTAATTTCATAATTTCTCTTAACTATTTACAAACATATGTAAATGTTATAAAAATAAATTAATTTAAAATTTACTATTTAAAACTAAGTTACAGAACTATTTAAAACACTAATATTAAGAAATTTATTGGAAGCTGGAGGAAATTCTCAGTACACTTTCAAATCTGAGCATAGATTCAAATTCAGACACAGAAAATTTACTTTCTCCAACAAATTCAAATTTAAATCTGAACACTATGCCAGAAACAAATTATTCACTTTTACGTTACCAAGCTGACAATATTCCAAAGTTTGATGGAAACCCAAAATTATTGCAAAGATTTATTACTGCATCAGAAAACTTAATCAGAGCATTTCAGGATAGTACTAATGCAAACGCACCAATAAACATTTGTTTAATTGATACAATATTTTCTAAATTAAGCGGTAGAGCAGCTGATCTAATCTGCCCCAGACAAGAACTTAATTCTCGGGAGTTAGTAAAAAGTACACTAGTTAGTACATTTGCCGATCAAAGAAATATTGATTGTCTAGTTCAGGATCTATTAACTTTAAAGCCAAGTAAAAACGAATCACTAATTGATTATGGCAGTAGAATGCAAGATGTTAGGAGTTTATTATTTGCAAAATTAAATCAAGTGGATGAACCACAAGAAGTAAGGTTAATAAAAATTGAAAATTATAATTCGCTTGCCTTAAAAACGTACATAAGTAATTTACCATATCACATGAAATTAGTTGTAAGACTAAGAAATCCAACAAACTTAGAACAAGCAATAAGCTATATCGTGGAAGAACAAAATTTTATCCAATTTAAAAATAGAAACCAAAATACCAATCCAACCATAAATAATAATAGGCCGACACCAACTAGACTGACCCCGACAAACAATTTCCCTCAAAGACCATTCAATAATAATAACTTTTCAAATTACCAATCTCAATACCAACGGAATAATCCAATACAAAGACCCCCACAAAATTTCAATTATGAACCCCAATTTAGACCCTTACAATATCAAAATAACAATAATTTTTCACAAAACCAATACAGGCAGAATCCGAATACTTTTCAAAATAATAATGCCCATAATTCGGCATTCCAAAAACAACCGACGAATGTATTTAAACCACAATCCCATACAAATAAATTTATGACAAAACCCACGCCAATGGATACCACATCAGGTAATACGCATATATTCTCAAAAAATATCTCTAAACTGCATAATCAACAGTTAAACGAGAATTATTCAAACGTCCGAGATTCTACGAACGAAATCTCACAGCCAGATATAAATTATAATGATAACGGATATAATGAGGTATCTTATAATGAAATATATAATAACATAGACATAGATTATGATGGAACTAAATATATACATCCAGATAGCACTTCATATGGGTACGATGACACGACCGTTCATTTAATCCACACGTGTTCCAATGCAGACGAACATAATTCAAGCGCGCGAAACAACAATTTTACCCAATGTTTATCACATGGAAATTTTCAGGAAATCTCATTCCAGCAACCACCGACGTAGCACAATTACACAACTATAACCATTTATTACCATATATTATCATACCGTCCTTAAACGCAAAATTTCTTATAGATACAGGTAGTCCCAGAAGTTTCATTAATCCAAAATTAGCATATCATTATTTTTCAGATTTAATCGAAACAAAAACTTTTGAAGTTAAGACAGCTCACGGTTCATCGATTCACGATGAAATTTTAAGAATATTATTACTAATCGATTTTAAAATAGAGCAATGTCACACCTTTTACTTATTTAATTTTTCAGAACATTTTGATGGACTTATTGGTCTAGATTTTATACAGGAATTTGAAGCAATTATCAACCTTAAAACAAAACACTTAGTACTACCTACGGTTAAAATTCCAATTCACTTAGAAAATACTATAGAAATTTCTCCGAAAAATGTTAATATCAATGTCACGTCAGAACAACCATATTCAGTAACAATACCACCTAAAACTGAACAAATAGTAGCTTTACCTACTTATCAACAGTCAGGACACGCTATTGTTCCTTATACGAAATTTAACGAGTTAGAAATGCCTGAATCATTAGTAAATGTAATTGATAATTTCTTTTTAACAACTCTAACAAATGAAACTGACAGAGAAATTGCTTTCACTTTATTAGAGCCTTTGGATACTGAAACAGTAGACACTGACGAACTAAATTTTATGGAAATCGAAAATGAAAAATCTCCTAGAATTAATAAAAGTATAGATAACATTTATAAAGAAAATTTAAAAAACTTAAGACTAAAACATTGTAACCAAGAAGAGTATAATTTAATTAGAAAGCTTTGCTACAAATATCGAGATATATTTCATTCAGAAAATGTCCCTTTGAGCTTCACAAATCAAGTCAAACATGAAATAAACTTAACAAACGATAGACCAATCTTTGTCAAATCATATAGATATCCCCAAATTCATAAACAAGAAGTAAATTCCCAAATTAATCAAATGTTAAAATCAAATATTATTCGAAATTCAAATTCCCCATACAATAGCCCAATTTGGATTGTTCCAAAGAAGCTAGATGCCTCGGGAAAGGCGAAGTATAGATTAGTGATAGATTATCGAAAGTTGAATGAACAGACGATCGACGATCGATTTCCGATACCTAACATCAATAACATTTTAGACAAACTAGGCAAATGTAACTATTTTTCTACCTTGGACTTAGCTAGTGGTTATCACCAAATAGAAATGCGTACAGAAGATATACAGAAGACAGCCTTCTCAACAGACACAGTACATTACGAATTTAAACGAATGCCTTTTGGACTCAAAAACGCCCCCAGTACTTTTCAACGGTTGATGAATAATACTTTACGCGGACTACAAAATGAAATTTGCGCGGTGTATCTTGATGATATAATTATATTTTCGACAAGCCTAGAAGAACATATATCCAATTTAGAAAAAGTTTTCCAAAGACTATGTGATAGTAACATGAAGGTACAATTAGACAAGTCTGAATTTCTAAAACAGAATATAAACTATTTAGGTCATGTAATAACCCCGAATGGTATTAAAACAAACCCGGATAAAATTTCAGCTGTCAAAAACTTTCCAATTCCCAGAAACCAGAAAGAAATAAAATCATTTTTAGGTTTAGCTGGATACTATAGAAATTTTATTAAAGATTTTGCCAAAATAGCAAAACCGTTAACCGTATGTTTAAAAAAGGGAATTACCGTAATTCATTCAAAAGAATTTATTGAGTCCTTTAACCATTTAAAAACTTGTTTAATCAATGCACCCGTACTACAATACCCTGATTTTTCGAAACCCTTTGTCCTTACCACAGATGCTTCGAATTACGCCCTTGGAGCTGTTCTTTCACAAGGAACACCCCCTAACGACAAACCACTTTCTTATATATCACGAACTTTAAATACACATGAACAAAATTACTCAACGATAGAAAAGGAATTACTTTCTATTGTTTGGACATGTAAAATGTTTAGACCATATTTATTCGGAAGAAAGTTCTTAATCTATACAGACCACCGACCCCTTGTTTGGCTATTTAACATAAAAGAACCAAATTCTAAATTAATAAGATGGAGACTCAAACTAGAAGAATACAACTATGAAATTATATATAAAAATGGTAAACAAAATACTAATGCTGACGCTTTAAGTCGTATCCGCTTAAATGCTAATGAAACACAATCAATCGTGAATGAACCTGGTGAAATAAACCAAGAAATTTTAGACTACCTGCGTAACATGGCAGAAAACCCCATACAGAATTCGGAATCAAATGATCAATCAAATAAGATACAAAATAACGAACAACCTTGTATAAATGGCCCGCCTAATATATCAAATGATCCATCTCGTATAAACGTAATACAAGACGTAAGACTTGACATTAATGAAAATAGACCAGACCAGCTTGTAGAAACAGCACATACAACCGAAAACACCGAAAACATAGGCATACCAATTCTAGACGAAATTATCAATAATAAATCATTCCAATTAATAATCGAAAAGAATGTACACCCCACTTTAGATATATCACAAATAACGATAGACGGAAATATTATCAAAAATGTAAAAATTTCAAAACATAACCCAAACTCCATAATAGAACTTCTAAGAGATCACACGAATCCTAGCAAAACAATTTTCGTATTTTTTAAAGACAAAGAACTCATACCTATATCCATTCACACATACACTCAAAACTTCGAAAACTTAAAAATTATAATGTGCACCAAAATAGTTAATAATGTTATTAGTAAGGAAGATCGAATATTGATGATCAAACATCAACATGAGAGTAAAACCAATCATCGAGGAATTACAGAAACACTAGACAAACTAAAAGATAACTATTATTGGAAATCAATGAAAATTGATGTAACCAATTATATCAATAATTGTGCAATTTGCCAAAAAGCCAAATATTCAAGAATCGTCCCATATGTACCACTAGTCTTAACCGAAACACCCTCGAAACCATTCCAAATTTTGCATATCGACATGTTTATGTTTGAAAACCAGAGCTTTCTAACGATCATTGATAAATTCTCAAAATTAGGTCAAGCGTACCCTTGTCCAAGAAATGCAATCACTATACAAGAAAAACTAATAAATTACTTTTCATTTTATGGCATACCCGAAACTATTATCGCTGATAACGGAGCCGAATTTAAGAATCATGTTTTAAATGAACTTTTAAAATCTCAAAAGATTCAAGTCCATTTTACCACGCCTAGGCATCACGAATCAAATTCCCCTGTAGAAAGATTTCATTCGACACTTATAGAACATTTGAGAATTCTAAAGAATATAGATCCTGCAATGTCAGTAATAAACCTGATGCCATATGCGATCTTAGCGTATAATAGTAGCATTCATTCATCTACTCACTTTACACCTCACGAATTGACCTTCGGTCATACCAAATCCCGAGACCCATTAGATCTAGTAAGCGCAACATTTTACTCAGATTATATTTCAGCACACCAAGATAAAGTAAAAGCACTATACCGGGAAGTCGAAATAAAAAATAAAGACGAAAAAAATTATAGACAAACGTAATAAACAAGGCCCGGAACAAAATGAATTTCACGTAAATCAAGTATATAAAAAAGCATCAGAAAGGTCCGCCAAAAGTAAAAATAAATTTTTAGGCCCTTATGTGATTACAGAAATGTTAGAAAATAATAAAGTAAAAATAAAAAACTCTCAAAATAATAAAACCGAAACAGTACACGTAAAAGAACTAAAGAAACCTCATATTTCAGATGGGCATCCGGAATAACCCTTATGACAACAGAAATCATTAAAATTGATAACAACCCTGGACTACTACCATTACAACTTGGACAGACCCAAATTAGCAATGACTACTGGACTTATGCACAAATTTTTAACGTAGAACCTATTATACATGAATTTGCCAAAATTAAATCAAAATATCACAATTTACGAAACTCATTAGAATCTAAAGATTATTATAAAAAAGAATATTACAATTCATATAACCTAATAACTAATTGGGAGAATAAAATAATCGAACAAATAACGCAAATTAACCCAACATACAAGAATCAACCTAGACGTAAGAGAGGACTAATAAATGTCTTAGGGTCCATTATTAAAGTGATCACAGGAAATTTAGATAGTGAAGACGCGGAAAACATTAACAAACAAATCAATCATTTACAAGAAAATCAATATAAATTCAAATCAACATTAAAAGATCAAATCACCTTGCTAAACTCATCAATTAATAATTTCAACGAAATCGTAAAAAATATAAGTCATAATCAATTAATACTTGATTCTAGAATAATACAAATAGAAACAATAATACGAAATATTACCCTTGACGAAAACTATATCTATCAATATTTCTTGTACGTAACTACTGTACAATTGCGTTGCAGACATTGCTTAAAGCTACATTTAATAAATGAACATATCAATCTATAAATAATGCCTGAGGAGCTACAATTTTTATTTTAACTTGTAATGCATTTACGTGTTTAGCCATAACAGCTGCACCTTATTATTTAATAAAGAGTTCTGTTAATACATTAAATCAATCCTCTAATATTCAGCTAGAACTAACATCGTAAAATCCGAAAGATTTACCATTTTATCTTACCGCGCATCTCTTATTATATGTAATACAATCTAAGGGCAACTGGCTGTATATGGTCTCATCTACTTGCAGGATATAAATTATGAATTTATAAGTTGTGAATCTATTTATTGCGTAATAATGTTACTAATAGAGTTACTAAATTCATTTTAATTAGTTTTTGATGTTTCAATGTTCTTAAAATAACGAAATGGCTGTCATAAAAGGTTTGCAAAACTACATCTACTTTATATATCAACGATACAAGTTTTTTAAAGTCTATATATATTATAGAATGTTTACTTTTAATAACCACGAAAGACTAAATCTTGATTACAAAGAAATATGCAAATATTAATAAACCTTTTAAAAATTTCTCGTTTTTTTCTTCAAGGAATAATTATATATTGAATGCCAATTTTTCGGCTTGAATCTACATTTACAATGTTTTTCTATTACTCGTAATAAAATTTTCAGATAATTATACCCCCTTTTGACAAAATATCTTCAGCGGAAAATAACAAACATAACCAACAAAATAATTTATTTTGTATTGCACTTGCAACCAGCTAAGAATATTTTCTATACCATATATTTGCAAATCGGTAATCGGAATTTCTTTTTTGTCTAGAATTGTTTATTAAAGATTTACTAAAATCAGATTCGATACTGCTCAGGTCTTAAAAAACCTATAGTCCTTCTTATCCATGAATCTTCTTGATCCAGCAATTATCACCAGTATTAAATAAGATGTGTCAATTTCTACATAAAATGAAATTTAATTGCAGAGACAAAACACAAGATGACTGCATGAATAAACTGTCCTTTGCATAAATTAACGGCTCCTGAAATTTACAATTTTGTATTTATTTTGTAAAGTTTTAGAACAGAAAACCCGCCACGGGTAGGATTCAACGTCTGTTTTGGATGGGAACCGAATGAAGACAGCTGTTTCGAACTTATTATTCTCATCAGTGCCGTATACGGTACGCCGATCTAGAGCAAATGATAACCGGGAACCACTTGATAACCGCTTTGCGGCTTGGTGGTTCCTTTCTCGATTCCCAACTTATAAGTTGCTGACATGGATCGTATCGATTTAGATGAATACTCCATGGATTGGATTCGGCATTTGTCTTGGATCGGCTTATCGTGTACGGCACTCATGATAACTAAGAAGTCCGAAATAGCTGTATGTCGTTCAGTTCTCATCCGGGACAGATGTCGAATCCTACCCGTGGCGGGTTTTCTTTTCTGAAAGCTTGCCCGGTTGTGAAGAAACACGAGAAAGGGATCGAGGATCGATGATAGGTATTATTCAATGCCTGGCGGGGCTTTAGCCCGAGGAGTAGTTGTTTCCCATGCCAATTATGTAATATTCTTGCTATTCGGGAACTACTTTATAACCACTTTGCGGGTTGGTGGTTCCTTTCTATTTTTTTTTACCTGCAAAAATGTTAGAGTTAAAACCAGCGTTCTGCCAATACAACATAAGGAGAGATGCTTGTCTTTCGTTAGAATTCATAATCGCTCTATATCGTTGGTATCAAGTGTGAGCGAGAAGCAGGAATACCATATAAATGACCATTCCAGTCATAATTATGTCAAATTATATTTTATGTTTGATATTATTAAATATTATCATAATTAACAGTCATCATAAATATTAGAAGACCGATTATAAATAAATGAAAATAGACGTTAAAAACAACACGAAAGTTGTGGTTTTTAACGAAAACACTGCACATCAGTGGTGCACGAGCCACCACTGATGTGCAGTGAGTTTAACAATTTAATATAGATTTGGGTATTTATAATACGTATAAACTAAAAATTATACTTCCAATGTAATTTGTGTGTAACAAAAATAATAGCAGTTCTAAGAATTCAATACATTCTTGGACGCATAAAATCATCATCTGTAATTATGAGTTTGTAAGAATTTCAAATTATAAATTAAAACATGTTTCGTAATCGATTGTCCTACTAATTTTGTTGTTTCATCAGCATTTTCATTTGTAGGTATTCCAGTGTCACCAAAATTTCATATTAATACTTTTGATTTGTTTTCACCATGAAGTCATTTCAATAGTGGCATAAAAGTCTGGACTAAGGGATCGTCACTGTATATATTATTTATTGTTGTAAATAAACTTCGGAAATCTGAGCAAATCACGAAATTATTTGATACACTGTCTTCTGTAAATTGAATAGACTGAGGAGGTTATGTCTTGGTAAGTAAAAAAACTTCTTACATCATAGCCTCTTTTCGAACCATCAGTATATATCTTGATTGCTCCAGGACACTGACTAATAATTTTTTGAAACCTATGCTTCAATAAGACCTGTATTGGTTTCCTTTTCTCATATTGTACACATTCTAATGGTTTCATGAACCTCCAAGTTGGAACTTCGCATACACCAAGGGGATAAATCTCAAGAAAATATATATTACTACCCTCCATCGATTCATTTAAGTGAACATTTGCCGATCAATTTGGGTACTTTGGTTGTGTTAAGTAAATTATTATTACCAATACATATCTACTTGAATAATAATTTCTATATACTATCCTTCAACATGCAGTGCATCAATGCTTAAATATAGTCGTATTTGTCTTAAATTTGAATATTGTTTACGCTTTTTAATAAATGTTTTATAGTTTTAGAAAGCGTGTAATTCAAACATTGATTACACGAGGGGATACCCAAAATAAACCGAGTTTTGTTGTACTACGTTCTGCCGGTAGGAGCATATAGAGTCAGTGAGGCAAGCGTCGTGACTATAAAAGATTCCGTTCAGCTTGTGTGAATTTTGCAGTGAGAGTTGTTTTGCGGACTCGTAGTTTTTTGTTCTTTTGTTTTTTCGATGGGAGAGGACTTTTCGTTGTTTGTTCAGAGTTTATTTCACAAAATCAGATAGTTAATTAGGTTTTCTACCTGGAAGTTTTGAAAAGTTTTTGCAACAGTTTGTTCCGGAAGAGGCCTGATTTTTGACAGCCGGATGACTATTTCTCCACTACCATAATGTCCCTCACACAGCCCCGCCTCTGAGCTAATTATTGAGCAAATAATTTCCACAACTTCGTTGATGGTCCATCGTCGATCTTTCAGGATGATTTTGCAAATTTTCATCGGTTTGAACCTTGGAAGGACGACCAGAGAGAGGTTTATCATCAATTGACATTTCTTGACAACACTTTGTCAATTCACAACACTTGAATTTGCCCAATAGCATCATCCTTGTAGGCCGTTTCTCCAAGCAACACGCAAAACATTACGGCCGCGCGCTGATTACAAGAATCAGCCATTGCAAAACCGACGAACACACAAAACAACCCTTATTAGAAAATTCACACAAGCCGAACGGCATCCATTTTACCGACGAGGCTTGGCTTACTGATTCGGGAATGGTAGCTTCATATACTTCTAGTGACAGAAAAGTATTACAAAAACCAACCACAACATCAGTACGGTTTCTTTTGGGTGCCCCATATATAGACACATTCTTAACGGGTCATACTCAAGATAATTTAATTAACAAAATAATAAGATCAATCAATCAAATATATTCATATAGCTGTGATCATAAAATAATATATTCTGTTATCTTCTTAAAATACACTTTGATTTATTATTGAAGACTAACAAAGGATAGGCGTCCCAATAAATAACAATCTATCTGAAAAATTGGTTTTCTTTTCTAGTTTATTATGGGTAAACCTAACATCTAAATGTTTAAGATCAGTATAAAAATAGAGCACGTTTCTTACTGTGATTTATTACTTCCCTATTATCTCACACCAATAAAGGTGAATTGATTTTAGGCATTTCTCTTGTTGTCATTTGGAAAACTTAAATCGAAAATAAATAGTTCTGCAAAATTGGCGGATATTAGTTAGTAAATACTAAAATTGAATATTGTCAGCAGTCTCAAAAGAAAACGCTTACGCGACATTTTTACAGCTTAAATTTTCAGGGGATTGTTTAGTTAGTTTTTACAGAAAATAAATAAGATAAAGTTATTTAAAAGTTAAAGTTAATGCTAGTCACAAAAAATGTACATTACCAATTGTTATGATCATATTCAGGATTTGACGGATAGAATTTGGGTGTTCTAGATAGCGACGGTGTCCTTACAGGAATGATGACGCATTGATTCATGACTTTTCGCATTTAGCTATGCAGCTGTTTACAATAATACCATTCGTAGTGTTGTTTGGAGTGACGTTCTGATCTCAGTATTGGGTGACATTGTCTGGCTTTAAAATTAATTTCATTATTAGGTCAATAGTACAATCGAATCCTACCTGTGGCGGGTTTTATTTTTTGAAACCTTATCTGATCGTGCAGAAACACGAGAAAGGGGTCGAGGATCGCTTCTGGGTATAATTCAATGCCTGGCGGGGCTTTAGCCCGAGGAGTAGTTGTTTCCTAGAGCGATTATGTAATAGCTTTGCTATTCGGGAACTACTTTGATAACCGCTTGGCGGCTTGGTGGTTCCTTTCTCGATTTCCGACTTATAAGTTACTGACAGAGATTGTATCGATAAAGATGTATAGGCCATAAAGTTCATTCGGCATTTGTCCTGAATCGACGTACCGTATGCGGCACTGATGAGAACTAATAAGTTCGAAACAGCTGTATGTCGTTCGGTTCCGATCCGGGACAAATGTCGAATCCTACCAGTGGCGGGTTTTATTTTTTGAAATATGTATGTCTTATAAAATAATAAATACTTATAACATGACATAAAAGGCATTAGATGAAAATATTAAATTCTACAGAGTTGAGAAAAAGGAAATATTTATAATAAATACTAAATTTGGCGATATTTAATTACTACAATATTTTAACAGATCAACGATGGGTTTTAAGAAGTTTTAAATGATATGTGGATATTTGTTTGACATACACTATGCTATGCATAAGGATTGAAGTTGGATAAACATTAAATATTTAGAACAGTAGAAGAACAAAATAGTCAGTCAGAAACACGTTCTTTGCTCATCTCTGGGAAGTATTTCATTTATATATTGTTGTACATTTATTTAATTCTACGGCTTGTGGGTTGCACTCCTACTATTCCCTTGTATGTATTATATATCGATAATAACAAATCAGAGTGTGGAATGGGCGAGGATAGTGCATTAAATGTTTGCGCAATGTATGTATGTTAAAATTATACGTTGAAAAACTCAAAATATCCAATTGATATGATAATGAATAATTGCTAAGCCACTTATTTATCCTTCCTTTAATAATCTCCAAAAAAAAAACCTAATTGAACCGATTTGTTCATATTTCACAAGCATTCTATTTAAAAAAATAAACTTCCAGCTTGGTTAGTTTTTTTTAATTTTGCAGAAAAAAAGCTGTTATGCTCAAAGGTAAAGGGACCTAAAATAATTTAAGTAATTCAATAATGTACAAAATCAATGGCAACACTGCCATGAGTTTTAAATGGTCATACATTAAGGGTGATAATACAATCTTATCTTTATAAGGAAAGATCCCTGATAAGAGCTTTATGACCTAATTTCTCAATAACGATGTATGTGTAATGCGAACAAAGTTGTCAAATATGACAACACAAAGATAGTGATTTTGGATTTGGCGGAAGGTATCCAAGAGAGCAATGGTGTCCTCATATGAAGTTTATGTTATTAATATATGAGTCCGGAAACGACATTGCTGGGAATATCCGAAGATCCAAGTGGTATATGTAGTGCAGTTTTCGAGAGATTCAGCGATCAAAGAATGTTCCTGTACCAAGTACCATTATCATTATTATTTTTTGACGAACGACGAGTCTTCGAATAAAACAAAGTTTCAAATAATATGTCGTGTATCTCTCTAGACATCTTCCCACTCATTCCTCAATAAGAACAAACGTTACATCCTGATATTAGATTTGAACTAATTATTTAGATAATAATCTAAATTTTATCTTATAGTAGTTGTAGATTTGGAAATGACGAGTACAAGAAAATGTGTCAGCAAATGATTCGATGATATTAGTTTTAATGATACACATAAATTTAATCTTTGAGAATATTCTGTGGATGCTCCTTCTATTGACTAATTGATCTGACTTCCATTGAAGTATGTACTCATTATCAACAGTTATTTTGATTTACAAAATCATCAAGACAAATGGCTGAAGGTTCTTTTTATAGATTCCACATTTACTTGTTGCTCATTAAATATTTTATCGTTGTTCATTGCTGAATTAATTTCTTTCTTTTATGAAAGGACTTGTCCGCTTTAATATTTCCTGATTCATAACATTTCCACACAAATCTTGAAACTTCATGAAACTACTCATTATCAACAGTTATTTTGATTTACAGAACTATCAAGACAAATCGCTGAATAAAGGTCCTTTTTATAAATTCAATATTTACTTGTTGCTCATTGATATAATACTCATTAAATATTGTTACTCATTACCGAGTTATTTTGATTTCCTTGATGAAAGGCCTTGTGCGTTTTAATACTTCCTTATTCATAACAGTTTCACACAAATCTCGAAACTGTTTGTTATTGAAGCATGAGATTTAATGTCAGGGAATATCGCATTACATAAATTGATTAGGCCAGTTGCAAAATGGGTTATCTGAATCCCAAATGAAACTGAGAAACAGCAAAAAAAATGTCACTATTGACCCAGATAACCTACAGACATAAGTTATTTTACAAATCACAAAAAATCCATAAGTTTATTCTGCATAATTTTACCACTTTTACAATTGAATGAAAATTGTTATTTCAATTTTTAATTTTGAATTAACCTATTTTGCAACTGTAATGAGTTTTTAGAAATTTTTGTTTCTGTAGGGTCGGCCATTTGCAAAATGTGTCCAGTTGTAAAATGGGCTAATTTTTATGTCAATTTTAAAAATATATATTTTAATAATGTTTTTCTTTTTAATAGAACATATTTTTTATTACAATTTTATATTTAAACTACAAATCATTCAAATTATGAGTACAGTAAACTAACTTTGACAGTTTTATGATAAGTACTCAAGATTGAAACGTAGTTTTATAATGAAAATAATTCTTAAAAATTTATTGTAGGTAAGAAGAACAAAGAAAGAGTAAAGAGTAATAAAACATATTTTATGCGCCATACTATTTTAAATAAATTCTCCACAGTCACTCTCAATTACATTAAAATCTGTCGGTTTTGGTTCTTCAAGATCATTTTCTGGATTTCTGTCGTCTACTATGTGATCTTCATCTCCAATAATTTACAGTTTCGTGACTACGTTTTTTGTCCCTTTTTCTTTAATTTGCTGAATAGGTAGTATAATACCAGATGAAGTGATTGTAGCAGAAGATTGAGTTTTGAACACTTAATAATCAAGTAGAGGATTTTTTTTCCAATTTTCCCCGTACTGTAATTCTAACAACCTTAATACATCCATTAGTTTTTCTAGTTCGATGTCAACTCCTTTTGCAACCTTTTGCAATTTGACATGGCGTATAGATCGGTTTCTTTTGGTTACAAATTTTGGTTCTCCAGATTCGCAGCTGTAGAAGGGTTCTATCTGAATCAATACCTCTGGCTCGGTAACACCTTTAGTCAGCACGTTTTTTTTTATATTTCTACAATGCCAATATGTTGTGGTCTTCAGAATCTTATTACTTTGCTCTTTCTAATCCAGTATATCACAGTTATCACCAAGACTAATGATTGTGTTGTACCTTTTGAATATGTTGAGATAAGTTTAGGGGTTTGGAATCACGCTCAGGGATTTAAACTCCCTCTCTAAATTTCCAAAGATCCTGTCAGTTGGTTACAAATTAAAAAAAAAACAAAATTAGTATGAAAATAGGGGTCGATTGGAGTTACAGGTATATTTAATCTTCCTTGGTTTTGAACTCATTTAGGCTACCATTACTGTCAATATGCACCTGGAACACCAATGTTTTTAATGCGTTTTGACACTGCTACCAAACTTTGAACTCGATTTTAAGGGGTTATAGTACGTTTTAGTACTTATAACTATTACCTAATTGTAGTGGACGTCATTCTGAATCCAACGATACCCATAACTTATTATTTTTTGCTAAACATAAAAAACTAAATGTTTTTTATTTGAACGACAAAATGTTAACTTCGTAAAAACTTGGGATATATACTTGGGATGCCGACTGGGATGTTTATTATTTTGCTTAATATTCTTTAACCCCAAATTGCACACTCTTATTATTGGATTAGTGTAATGAACTTGCAGATCTATTGGACAATTAATTCAGGTACAATTTACCTCTAAAAGACCTGGCCATACCTATAAGGCTAGCGGCACAATGTAGACGTTTGATCGGCTGATAGTTGGATCAGTCTTTTAATTGGCACGAGGATGTATGCAAGTACGCACACTCAAAAGATTTGAAATCGGTGCGCGTTTTGAATTGTTTGTTAGTATGATAACTTTATGGAGTAGTTATCATACTAACAAACAACCAACTAAACTGTCGGCCGATAAATGTGTAGTCTGCGGCCGGTCTAAACATTCAGGTCAATCCAGAATTGAAGTTGTTCTCGGAAAAAATATCGACCAATTTTTGCTAACCCCCGACATTGAAACCAGGAATTCGACAATATTTAATAACATTTTTGCCTGTATACAACTGCCAGTTTTGGCCCACCTGTGCTGAGATATTCAGCTGCTTCTGGGTATCATCGAAGTCTCTTCAACCTGATATTTCGTTTCAAATACAAAAATGCGGAAGGTCCAATCCATGCTCCCTTGCAGTAGAGGGAGCTGTTTATTTACTTTGTAAACTGTAAATGTCATAAACTATTAGTGTACCTAAATACTATTTATTGAGGTCTAGGCTGAAAGTAATACAGTAATTGCAGAATCTCAGTCCCAAAAATACCGATAGGTCAGACCATCTGTCTATGGCCATATTTATCATATAATTGTATCTTTCAAATTACTCGGAATACAAAGGGTGGAAATGATTATTGACACGTGGGGAACGTAGCCAGGTACCCGGGGTAAGAACGATTCTACAAACACTACATCTCGACAACCCGACCTAGTCATATGTGCTCAAATTTTTTTTATCTCTCATAGTTTAAGTGTTAAATAATTAAATAAAGTATATCATTCTATTCTTCAGTATTCAGTGTTGTATACGAACCTCGCAACCTACAACTTCATAGAAGACCTGTGCCTATTACGCACCCCAAATACTCATTTTTCATAGACCTCCCACATGAAGTCTCAGAGTTATCCTTAAGGTGCCCTGCTCTACATACAATATGAAAGGTGTCAGGCCAAAGTCAGTTTCCAAAGCTGTTCTGGATGTAATCCTCATCACACTAGTAATGTCGTGCTTTTCTGCCTAACTTCAGGCCACCAGGCAATTTCTCCATATATTAGCATTCGTCACAATAGTCATGTACATCGAGTAGGTGATCCAGGATCCTCATGACCTCCCATTTAATATAGATATGAAATAGTGTTCAGATATTTGACTTCACTTGAAAATTGATTACAATGCTTTGTACCTATTGCATCCTTAAATGATTGAGCTTCCCATTCCTGATGTATAGAACAAGTTCAATCTCATTTGGATTTACAAATAGGGATTGCTCTGTACATCAGCTATCGGTAGGTAATTGTCAAGGATTTTACATTACATTAACTTTCTTAATATTAGAACCAGGTTGAACGGTTCTGCAACCAAAACTCTAATATAGTAGGATTTGTATGGTATAAGTTTATCATGGAGAAGAGGCACGTTACTAATATTCTCGTTTTAAAATCCTACACTACTTCTACAATAAAAAACTGAGAAAAACTAAAAAGATATCGTTCAGCCGTAATACTTTTTCCTTTATCGTACACATACCAGTATGACACAATAATCAAATTTGTCACGATGATTAATACGCACTTATTATTTATTGATGAAGAATTAGTAACGAGTGATCTTCGATCGTTAGCACAAACAGGGTCTGGGGTCGTCCAAGTTGTTCATATAGACATACTCGTAGGTAGGTATATCAAAACTTCCTAGCAAACAATTTTTAAAATGGCGGAGGTGCCACCGTCATCTTAATATGAATGAATGGTTACACTCAAGTTAATCTCTAATAAATATGTTTAAAATAAATTTTACTTCAAGTCCATTTCTATATCATGGAATTGTTATATGTGGATATCTGTTAACTGTACTTAGAAACCAGGAGGTAATGTTACAGTAACGATAAAGAAATAATTAAAACTACAGAAATAAGGAGTTTTATACTCCAACCCATCTGCAAATGCCTTATATAATAAGGACTAAATAAATTAGGTCAAAACAGCTATTCTCCTGGCTATATGCCAAACGTCAAGTGCTGAATTACATGGCAAAATTTGCTGTATTTTTGTCTAACAGAGTTATCACTAAAATACAGTGATTGTTCCAAAACCACAAGAAAAGATGCAAAGTGTCACCTATCTCAGGATATCGTTAACTGCAGACCGGTTTCAACCTCTCTATCTTGGGTCTCGTCAGTGCAGTATAAACGAATATACCTTTGATAGATGAAAGATAGAAAAGGGTAATACACACAGGATCGGTAAATGGAAACGCGGGAGTAGGGATCGTTATGCGGAAGAACGCAGGACAGTGTGTAGATAGCTACCTACAATACAGCGAGAGAGTAATGATGGTTAGGTTAGATTCGAAGCCAGTGGAAACAGTAATAGTGAAAGTATACATGCCTACTTCTAGCCACAGCGAGGAAGAGTTAGAAGCCGTTTATTCGGACATAGAGCAGGTAATAGGATTTGTGAAGGGTCATGAAAATTTAATAGTAGTAGGAGATTTTAACGCAGTCGTAGGTAAGGGGAAAGAAGGAGAATTTGTAGGGCCTTATGGATTAGGAAACAGAAACGAGAGAGGTAGCAGACTGATAGAATTCTGTGAGAAGCACAAGATGGTAGTCGCGAACACATTGTTCAAGAATCACGTTAGGAGGCGGTACACATGGAAAATGCCAGGAGGGATAGACAGGTATCAGATAGACTACATTCTGGTTAGGAAGAGATTTAGAAATCAAGTAAAAGACTGTAAGAGTTATCCAGGAGCAGATGTAGACAGCGATCACAACTTGGTAGTCATGAAAGCTAGATTAAAGTTCAAAAATCTGAAAACCCGGAAGGATAAGAAATGTATAAATGTAGACATATTGAGGGATCAGGATATAAAAGATAAGTTCCAGGAGAAAACAGATCAGTTAATAAATAAAGCGAGTAAGGACGAAATCAAGAACGCAGAAACTGAGTGGGAGGGTATCAAGAATAGTCTAGATTCCGCGGCTACGGACGTTTTAGGACACGATAAAAGGGAAGCTAGGAAGCCCTGGATAACGGACGAAATCTTAAACTTAATGCAAAAGAGACGAGACTACAAAAACAGACGAGACGAAGAAGGACTGAAAACGTATAAGGCAATAAAGTGGGAAATCATTAGAAAATGTAGAAAAGCGAAAGAACAATGGATAGAGGAGAAATGCAAAGAAGTAGAAGATAAGTTGCAAGTAGGTAAGACCGATGAGGCTTACAAAATAATTAAGAGGAACTTCAGGGATATAGGAACAATAAGTAGAAATGTTAGGAGTCAATCGGGGGACATACTGATAGGAAGAGAGGAGAAAGCGGATAGATGGAAGCAGTACTTAGGAAATTTATACGAGGGTCAGGAATTAGGAGAGATATTAGAGGAAGAATCTAGCATCGATAGGGAAGATGTAGGAAAACCTATATTGAGAGAGGAATTTGAAATAGCACTAAGGGGGCTAAAGAATAATAGAGCGCCGGGTGTAGATAAAATACAGGCGGAAATTTTGAAATGTGCGGGACAGAAAGTAGTATATAGGATGTTTGAACTGGTAAAATACATATACGAAACGGGCGAGATGCCGGAGGATTATAAGAGGAACATTATCGTTACTATACCGAAAAAGAGAGGAGCCGACAAATGCGAGAACTTTAGAACGATTAGCCTAACTTCCCATGCGTCAAAAATCCTAACTAGAATAGTGCAGAAGAGGATGGAAAATAGAGCGGAGGAAATACTAGGAGAAGACCAATTCGGGTTTAGGCGAAATAGGGGAACTCGCGAAGCTATTCTGGCGCTAAGAGTAATGTTAGAGAAAACAATAGAAAAAGGAAAGAACGCTTATATAGGATTTGTAGATTTAGAAAAAGCTTTTGATAACGTAAGATGGGAAAAAATGTTCGAGATACTAAAGAGCGCGGGAATGAAGTATAGAGATAGGAGAGTAGTACACAATCTATACATAGAGCAAACTGCTGTTATAGAAGTAGAAGGGGAGGAAAGGGAAGTAGGTATTAGGAAAGGAGTAAGACAAGGATGTACGCTATCACCACTAATTTTTAATCTGTACATCGAAGAGGCGATTAATGTGGTAAAAGATAGAGTGGATTTCGGGATTAAAGTACAGGGACAGAAACTAAAAATGCTGAGATTCGCGGATGATATAGCAGTATTAGCATCTAGTAAGGAGGAACTAGAATCAGCATTGAACGAAATGGACGCAGTGTTGACAGAGGAATACGGAATGAGGGTGAATAAAAACAAAACTAAAGTGTTAGTGTGCAGAGGGCGCGAGAGCAGAGCAAAAACGAAAGTACAAATTAATAATGAAAGATTGGAGGAAGTTAAAGACTTCACTTATTTAGGAAGTAAAATAAATTGGGACGGAAGAAGCGATAAAGACATAAAACAAAGAATAACGCAGGGTCGAGTAGCTTTTAACAAAAAGAAAGCACTTTTATGCTCGGGGGTAATAAACTTAGAAACAAGGAAGAGATTTTTGAAAACATATGTATGGAGCACGGCACTTTACGGCTGCGAAACCTGGACGATAGGGGAAGCAAGTAGGAAGAAATTAGAAGCTTTTGAGATGTGGTGTTACCGAAGAATGATGAAAATACCATGGACTGATAGGGTTAGAAACGAAGAAGTATTGGAGAAAGTCGGCGAGAAAAGGAGTATGTGGAAAAACTTAAAGAAGAGAAGAGATAGAATGGTAGGCCACTTGCTGAGACATGGGGGAATAGTCCGCGATATTTTGGAGGCAGAAATAGGAGTGAAGAAAGGCAGAGGTAGGCCTAGATTAGACTACTGCTCGCAAATAGTAAGGGATGTAGGTTGTAGCACGATTAGCGAAATGCGTAGGTTAGCACAAGATAGGAGAAGCTGGAGGTTAGCGTCCAACCAGTCTTAGGACTGATGACCTAATGATGAGATGAAAGATGTCTACTAGATGTGAGCTTCATCTGTCAAAGGTATACTCGTTTACACTGCACTGACGAGACCCAAGATAGAAATGTCGAAACCGGTCTGCAGTTAACGACATCCTGTGATAGGTGACACTTTGCATCTTTCTTCTGGTTTTAGAATAATCACTGTATTTTAGTGCTAACTCTGTTAGACAAAAATACGGCAAATTTTGTCATGTACTTCAGCGTTTGGCGTTTGGCATATAGCCAGGAGAATAGCTGTCTTAACCTAATTTGTTTGGTCCTTATTATATAAGGCATTTGCAGATGGGTTGGAGTATAATAATCCTTAGTTTTGTAGTTTAAATATTACCCTCTGCGTAGTAAAACTTTGCATTATATTGATAAAATAATTAAAACGTTTATTAACATTTCAGAATGATAGTGGTATCACCACCAGTTCTATAAATATATTTGCTGGGTTTATACATCGCCAATATTTTTTCATAAATACCGTTGAAGTAGGAAATTAGAGTTCTTTCCAGCAAATTCAGAAGAACACAGTCTCCTCTTTGTTATATTCGAATATATTCGACTGCAGCTATTTCTTTGTTATGTTGCACTTCCATGTCGTTCATATTTTCATACATGCTCGTATGTGAATGTGGTGGCCTATTAATTGTAATTGATGAAAATATATTCATTTAAAAGGAAAACAAAACATTACCATATACTTATAAATGGTTAAGAAAACGAAGTCCTCTGAATACATTTTCAGATGACTAGCTTGTGAATATTCAAATTATTTTTAATCTAACTTATGATAGCAAGAAATGTAACATCTCCTAGATTTAACTAACCCTGTATAAATTGAGACATTAATCAAAGAACTATATCAAAATATATATTTATGTTCATCTATTTTATTGGAATTACTGTTTATTTACTGTGACTATTTATGTTTTAATACGTAGCGTGATATTATCAAATGAGCCACCCCTAAAATGTCTATTTCTGAAATAAATAATAATGCATGATGTGGTATTAAAATGATGAGTTTTGTTCATGAGCTATCTATTGGGATCTTATTTATAAAAAAAAAAAAATAGGAACTGGCATAGCAATTTCTACATAAATTTATCAATTCTGTTATGTGAAAATGATACTTGATACATACATAGGCTGCTGGGCAACTTAGCAGTTGCTGGGCGTTAGAGATAGTTTCTTTTCACTATTTTGTTATCTGCATGTTACTGTCATATATAACATGCAGATAACAAATTTAGGCGGGTGTTATAATTATGATACGTATACATTTTAGCGTTTACTCTGGAGTGCTGAGCCATTTTTTTTAAGCTTTAAATATTAAAAATAAATACGACTTGGTGTAGATACCTACATATTTCAGTTATAAATATAATAAAAATTTAGTGACTTTTCATTGTTTCTTTTCTATATTGATAGGCATTGAAGATGGCTAAAGATACGTTAAAAGGGAATCTAAAGTAATTCCAAGAAGTGGTCAACCATGTTGAGGCGATGTATGACTATGTCGAAAGATATTTCGGCGAAACCAGGAACCAGGCGAAATCCGGTTTTAAGTAGCCTTCCTGCGCCATTCTGGGCCTGCTGCATGTGACTTTCATTTCACACTACTCGTGGGATTTATATGCATGTTGTAAAAAACCCAAAACTATCTGAGGCGTCCTCCTCTTTAAATAGGGATGTTTATGGGGATCCAACCAAAAAAAAAGCAACACGAACCAGGAGTTGATGGTTTACCCTGAGTTACTGATAATAAAAAAGGATATTTAATGAAAACGAATCCGTCCTTTATTGAGGAGTTACAGATATACATAGTTTTATTAGTACACCACAGAACATTCAGAAAATCATAGATGGATCATTAATGAAAACTGCTACTGCAGCTCAATTTAGATATCTACTTGAATTGACAATGTTAGGGAATTTTCCTGTGGAAGTTACTCCACACCGAAGTTTAAAGTCGTCTAGAGGTGTAATTCTCTGTTCCAATCTCTTAAATTGTTTAGTTGAAGACATATCGGAAGGCATGAAGGATCAAGGTGTTATAGCAGTGAGACGTTTTAAAGTTAAAAAGGAGAGAATTTGGTAGAACCACAAAACCACGTGCTTTAATAACTATTTGAAAAGAGTTAAAGTGGCTATTTGTTCGTTGCAAGTAAGAATATATGTACCACCATCTATTAGATGTTTAATCATACATCTTCATTCATCTTGTGGTAAATATTTATACGAAGGAAATCCACCTGAAGAATCACTATTCTGAGCAAATTATGAAGATTTTCACTCTTCATTAGATCCTAAAATTGTTGTATTGTATATTCGGAACGTATTATGATTTGGAACCCCCTTATTTTCCAGACATTAGTTTCTATGATACTTTACATGTTTCACAATACCGTCCATTCTTGAACTGGTTATATTTCTACACAACATTGTAAGTTTTATGATATGATGTCAACATATTGCGAAAGGTTGGCTCCATTAGTTAGATAACATAGGTTAACAAAAAAATTAAAGCTATATGTACTAAGGAATAAACCATAATTATTTTTTGTATTTTTTCCCGCTGAACACGAAGTTAGAATTAGGGGTTACTGATAAAACTTTTAATAAAAACAATAAAAACCGATAAAAAACTTAATGTAGCAATTTTTTTCTGTATGATGGTACTATTCTTATATTGATTTTTGTTTCCACATATGTTTTATTCAAATGATATATGTATATATATATATATATATATATATATATATATATATATATATATATATATATATATATATATATATATATATAAGGGATTATTGTTTTATTTTCTTCTTCATTGTCGGTTTCTCTCTGCAAAACAGCGTGTATTCTATTATACAAAATATTATGTTTCTCATAATATTTTGTCTTCAATATTTCATATGCATGAAAAAATCATGTCTACTATATGCGTAAATGCAAGAAGTATATATATCGACGTAAAACACAGACTAATTCTTGTTTAGGTTTTTGTAGTAAAATTCATCATGCGACCTGCTATGAACTTCCGTTAGGTATAATAAAATATATGGAAACTTCAGAGCTGCGTTAGTTTTGTGATCAATGTGATAAAAATATCTAATAATGGATTTTTTGTAAAAACTATGCTAGAATCCAAGCTTAATGATATTATGAACAAGATTTATGAACTGTTTGATAATGTCGGAGAAGAAATTTTACAAATAGTTGATACTTAAAGGAAATCCACAGCAGATCGCATGATAAATTTTACTACAAAAACGTGAACAAGAAATAGTCTATGTTCTACATCGATCGAGAATCTACTGCTCGCATTTGCCATATAATAAATATATATTAGACATATAGTAGACATGATTTATTGATGCATATATATATATATATATATATATATATATATATATATATATATATATATATATATATTTCACTATTTACAAACTGTATCTTGTACTAAACTTCAAGATATAGAAAAGTGTAACACTGAATTTAATTATTTTTTTATAAATGATTTTTGCATTTGATTAACATAATGTGTTATGATTATGATAATAATAAATGTGTTATATGCAGTTATAATAGTGCGTTATTATATAATAAAATATTACATGTAGTTTATATATTAAGAGGAGTACTATCATCGAATGTGTTATCATCAACGAATGTAAAGTATTATGTTCAGTTTATATGTTAAGAGAAATGTTAAATTTTATACGAGATTTACTTTTTACTCATATTTACTTCCTTCACAAATGATATATAAACAAATAATACCTGAGAAATGCTCAATTGCTTCAATTTGTGATCGTACCTGAATATCAGACTCAACATGACAACCTAATTGTATCGACAAAAAATATGATTTGCCTACAATAAATTCTGCTTCAAAGATAAATTTGAGGTTACTTTGAATGTAGCAATATATTTATTTTTCAAATTTGATAATGCATGGTACTACCGTTATAAGGGAATTACCATTAAGCATTTTACATGTTCATTCGTAAAAGTGAGAAAGTTCTTAAAGAATATTGTTATACCAAATCAGGTAAAAACTGGTATAGAAATGTCTACATATCCTTATATAATCTGCTAATTGCAACTAAGATAATTGAAATTCTGGGATATAAAATCATAGCAGGTAATGGATAGGTTAGCTAAGAAAAATTCTGAGAAATTTTACAGGATGTATAAACCTGAAGGGTAAATACAAAAAATGGTCGGCTATAGGCCTTACGAAAAGATACAACTTAGAACGAAGGACCTTAGATTCTGTACAATTGGCAACGTACATGAATGGAGGAGTAAATTAGTAGGAATTTATGTACCAGTGGATGGCGAGGCACGAAACTCCAAAAGCTGGTGGCTGTCGACTTCCAGTTCTTGATGTATTCTCAACGATGGGGGCCCCATGAAGAATATTCGTGGTACTAACTCTGAGAATATATATCGGTCGTATAGTTACTTGTAAAGATTGTTTAGGTTTTGATTTCACTACGATGGTAATTGATTACAGATCACACGTTCGTTCTCGAAAGGAAAATCAATCAATTCTTGGAAGTAGGAAAATTTTAGGGGGGATATTGCGGAATTGCCAACTGTCCATTGCCAACTGTGTGGCCTCGTTGACCTAAAGTGGCCTCAACATTTACCGCCCACCAAAATACGTATGTATTTTCCTATCAACTAATAACTAAAATATAATAACAACAATTAAAATAAACAACTACAGTAAACGATAACAAACGAATTATGAAGTTGGCAATGGGCACAACTTCATAACTGGTTTCTTCATGCCATGCATTGTGCGTACATTGGCAACACGATGCCGGCCATCCTTTCCCGGTATTAAATCAATGATGCGGCCTAGTCGCCAGTGTATGGGAACAGTCGATTCATCTTTGATGACTACTAACGAATCCGGTTTTAATGGCTTAGTAGTGGTATTCCACTTTTGGCGCTGTTGTAGCGTGTTTAAGTATTCCAAGTGCCATCGCTTCCAAAAATCGCCATGCAGGCGTTGCAACATTTGCCACCGATTTAAACGATTCAGTTTTAAATGCAAAATGTCCGGATCCGGGATAGCGGATAATGGTGCCAATGTCAGAAAACGACCAGGTGTCAATGGAGTTAAATCATTGGGATCCGAGCTAAGTTCACAAAGAGGGCGAGAATTCAGCAACGCCTCGATCTGAATGAAAACAGTTTGAAGCTCCTCGTAGGTGAGGATTTGATCGCCAATTACCCTGTAGAGATACGATTTGACGGATTTCACCCCCGCTTCCCATAATCCACCGGAATGTGGAGCTGATGGAGGGTTAAAAGTCCATGCAATCGTTTCCAGTGATGCTGAATTTTCAAACAACGATAAGATTTCATTACGTGCGCCGACAAAGTTAGTACCACAATCACTGTAAATATGACTACAATGACCTTGACGAGCGATAAAGCGACGTAAAGCAGCGAGACAAGCTTGGGAAGTAAGGTCGGATACCAATTCTAAATGAAGGGCTTTAGTAGCCATACAAACGATAAGACAGAGATATGATTTGGTGGTTTTAGCACCACGATGTTTCCCATGGTAATTCTAAATGGACCTGCAAAATCGATACCTACGTGAGTGAAGGGTTTTACCTGGGAAATGCGAAGTGATGGGAGTCACCGACGATGAGGGTTTGACTCGAAAACAACGAAAGCATTTTGACAGACAATGCTGTATAGCACGTCGGGCAGATAAGATTCAGAAACGTTGGCGAAGCAAAAAATGCAACGTTTTGAACCCGGGTTCAAAGCTTATGAGCATCCTCGATAATAAGATTAGTTGAACGATGATGTCTAGGTAATAGCGCCGGATGCTTAGCTTCGAAATCCAACTCAGAGTGTCGGAGACGACCGCCCACCCTGAGGACACCCTGGGGATCGACGAAAGGATTGAGTACGCGCAATGGTTTCGAACAAGGTCGTTGGTTTTGTAGCCGATGAAGATCCTCGACTTCTCGTTAGTAGCTCGAAGCTACTTTGTTGAACCTGTCTGACGATAGTATTCAGACTTTGATGTAATTCGTCGGCGGATCGAGGACCTGCTAAAATGGAATTAGAAGCTTTAAGGTTATAAACGAAACGGAGGTAATAAGCAAAAATTCGCTGAATTTTAGCAAGTGATGAGAAGCGATTCAACAAAGTCGATATGAAATTTGGAGAAACAGAGGCTGTTAAGACGACCTTTCTCTCCTCTTGCGAAGAAACATGTGTATCCGCCGGCAAGTTCCACGAAACGGGTGTAATAGAAGGCCACTGATCTACAGGACTACGCATCCAATCAGGGCCATGCCACCACTGTGGATGATTACGTAGTTCAATAGGAAATAAACCACGCGATGCACAGTCAGCTGGGTTTTCTTGCGATGGTACATAAAACCATTGTGAAGCTGGGATCTTATTCTGAATACGAGCG
Organism: Rosalia funebris; assembly: GCA_037954035.1. NCBI lineage: Eukaryota > Metazoa > Arthropoda > Insecta > Coleoptera > Cerambycidae > Rosalia > Rosalia funebris. The sequence continues at coordinate 3,182,314 of JAZFAV010000033.1, forward strand.
ACCTGATTGCTTACGAAAGGTTTCCATCTATGTGGAGATGAATGAATCCAAGAAAGAGCGACAGATAAATCAGACCAAGCTGATATACGATCGAAATTGATTAGGTTACTCAGTCGCAGATCTCATATCTGTCGTGGTTATTACGACAGATATCTGCGAGCAATACGGCGGCGCAGAGTTCGAGGCGAGGGATTGATAAAGATTTCAAAGGGGCGATCTTGCTCTTTCCAGTAACGAGAAATGTTTTAATTTGACCATCAGTGTCGACGGTACGAAAATAAACGACAGCAGAATAGCCGATACTGGATGCATCACAAAAGCCGAGTAGTTGTCACGATTGTAAATGGTCCACGGATAAACGACGCGGAATTTCGAGGTAGGAAAGAGAAGGTAACTCCGCTTTGTAACGATTCCAACGATTTTTGATATCAAGAGGAGGAACGTCATCCCAATCCGAACCGCTAGTTCACAAAAGTTGAATAAGATGTTTAGCCAAGAAAGTCAGAGGAGCCAAAAACCCGAGAGGGTCGTAGATACGAGCTAACTCCGAAAGAATGTGTCGCTTAGTACAAGTCCTATCCCAGGGGGCTACTTTATACGAAAAATGGTCTGATGATGGATGCCACTGAAGGCCCAACACTTTGATAGTAGCCGCAGAGACGTTGTTGAAAGAATGGGACTGTTCTTGATGATGTTGCAGTTGTATATCATTCAGGAGTGTAAGGTTATTACTGGACCATTTGCGCAATTCGAATTGCGCCTGACCCATAACCGTTATAATATGATCACGAAGAACTTGGACTTCCTCAAGACTGTTGCAACCAGTAACTATATCATCGATGTATGTGTCACATGCGATAACCTTGGCAACGTTAGGGTATTCGGATTGACAATCCTCAGTGAGTTTATGCAAAGCACGAATCGCTAAATAAGGTGAGCTGCTGATTCCATATGTCACCGTGTTCAATTGATATGCCTGAATAGGTTCCGAAGGCAAGAATCTCCACAGAATACGTTGATATTTCCGTTGTTCTGGGAGTACGAGGATTTGACGATATAGTTGTCTAATGTCGGCCGTAAACACGACAGGATAAAAACGAAAACGAAGTAGAAGTGCAACTATGTTGGCTTGAAGTTTAGGACCGACAATGACCGAACTATTTAAAGAATACCCCTCCCGATCTTGGCTAGCGGCATTAAAAACGACACGAATTTTAGATTTTGCACCGTCTAACTTGAAGACAGCATGATGAGGAATATAACAACTGTCAGGTCGATGAATTTTCTCCGACGAACAAACGAGAAGTTCCATATGATTGAATTCCAGATACTCTCGCATGAAGTTTATATACTTATCACGGAGATCGGAATCCTGAGCGAATCTGCGCTCCATGGCAAGGAGCCAGCGACGAGCGATATGATACGTATCGACAAAAGTAGGTTGCTCTGATTTCAACAGCAGTGGAACGACAAATTGACCAATAAAATCTCGGTAATGTTCCTTTCGAAAAGTATTTTCAACCAACTCATCCTCAGGAGAAGCGATAGATTGAGTAGAAACCTGTTCTAACTCCCAAAATTGTTGAAGTATCTGCTGAAGAGAAGGTTCGATCGACATGTGAAATGAGTTTACCGCTGAAGAGGATTGATCCGAAACTTTGCTCATGAGTACCCATCCGAAAATAGTGTTTATAGCGACTGGCTTATCGGGACTACAGCGAAGCAAACCGGGCAATAAAATTGTGGGAAAGAATTCCGCACCGAGAAGCATATCAATTTGTGCCGGTTTGTTGAACGAAGCATCAGCCAGTCTCAAATTGATGACATGAGACCATTCCTGGATATTCACAGGTACACCAGGCATTTGTCCACAGATTTGCGGCAATACTAAAGCTTGAACTCGAAACTGAGATTCCACTTGACCTTGAGGCTTGATGGTACAAGTTGTTATACCATGAGAAATGTTGCTCGATGAACTAATACCTTGAATCGATATAGAATTTGGGATGACCTTTAAACCAAGACGATTGACACATTGTTGCGAAATAAGATTCGCTTGGCTTCCCCCATCAAGCAAAATACGAACTGATTGAAAATTCCCCCAACGATCAAGGATGTCTATTACCGCCGTCGACAAAAGAACGGTAGCTGGATTATTAACAGCACTTGTGAATGCGCTTGGAGCCGTTGGAGTAGAGGAGTTTTCTGCGACTGATGGTACCTGTGACACAGAAGTAGTATCTCGGGCATTAACTTCCTGCTTGAGTGAGTTACCATTCGAAACAGTGGGAAAATGTAGCAAAGAATGATGACGTTTACGACAAGAGCGACATAAATGCTGTGAACAACAATTGATGAAGGAATGTCCAAACCTAAGACAATTGAGGCATACCCTGTACGTTTTAGCCAATTGGAAACGCTCAGATGGAGGCTTGGTTTGAAACAATGAGCACTAGTATAGATAATGCTGGGCTTTACATAAACGACAAAATGGAACAGTTTCCGATGTGCCAGCACTCTCCACACGAGCAACAAACGACGAAGACGATGTTGGAAATTGTTTAGACTTAGGATGTTTCACCTCCTTCGATGTAAGTCTAGGAACGCCCTGAGTTTGAAATGTTTCCAAAGTTCGAGCTCGTTCCTCGACGAAATTTAACAACTTCTTGAAAGTGGGCATTTCCACCTGACTAAAGTCAAGTTCGAATTGTTTGCGAGTACCAGAATCCAATTTTGATAGGAAAATATTGAACAAAGGAAAATCCCACGAATCTACAGGAAACTGCAGTGCTTTAAGAGCCGAAATGTTTTCCGAAAATACGTCACATAATTGACGCAACGAATTCCTTGAATCGGATGTCAAAGGATGGATATTGTGCACAGTATTCCAGTAATTTGTAGCCAGAAGTCGTTTATTCTGATACAGCTTCACCAAAGAATTATAAGCGACAGGGTAATTATTATCATTGGTCATAGGAACAGCCTTTACAAGGTTTAGAGGTTCCAGTGATAACGACGAAACAAGATAATGAAATTTCTCTATTGATGACTCGTTATTGTGAATAAGCGAATTAAAAAGATCGAAAAATGTAGGTCATTCACTCAACTGGATTCCATCAAACGTCCGAAGCGATATTTTAGGCAATTTAAAATTACTCGAACGATTTGAAGTGATAGAATTCCCCGGAGTCTCTGTTCGAGCTGTTCCATTAACAGTTGTTGCTGTAAGTTCCCTAAATGTAGTTTGAATAGAAAAATACATTATATCTACTTGTTTCCGAATAGTTTCATGCGCTTCAACGTCCGCTTCTGTTGCGAGATTAGGTACTATTTGTTTATGAGATTCTTTAAATTCTAAATATAAAGAAGCTAACATTTCAAATCGAACAAAGAATGAATTGATTTGTGAAGGATCATCCTTTACTATTGATACAAAATCAAAAATTTCCGAAATTTGAGCTTGAACAACATTTCTTAATGCAATATTTTTCGATACGATTTGTGCTGTTGCTAGAGCCAATGTAAAGTTTATTACACGCAAAACGATATAGATTCAAAATACGACAAAGTTTTGTTACTGTAAGAAACAATGATTTGTTTCCGACAATGATAGTTTGTAATGTTATTACATTATAACCGACAATGCTATTTAAAACCGACGACAAAGTTAACCTACGACATAAGTTAATCAACAGTTACGTAATACACCCTGTATATGTTAGCAATATACCGACGATACGATACTAATGCTGCGACAACGATAAAATAACGATACGAATATGTTTTGGGCAAATATTGTATCTGTTGACCCTGCGCGTGTAACGACACTGGTCGCCAAACACGCCGTCGATATAAGAAATCGATAACCCAACGCACCAGCGCTATAGCCGCTATAACTTATACCTATACCTCGCAAGCTAGCTAGAAGTACCTAGGTATAAAAACAAGCAAATAAAAATATTGCCAAATATCACACAATGCATGAAATGATTTAAGAAACTACTAACAAAATACTAATATTTCAGTTAACTATTTATCCATAGGATTACTGGTTCAAATCATACGGCTCGATGGGGCTAAAAAAAAGATGTATAAACCTGAAGGGTAAATACAAAAAATGGTCGGCTGTAGGCCTTACGAAAAGATACAACTTAGAATGAAGGACAATAGATTCTGTACAATTGGCAACGTACATGAATGGAGGAGTAAATTAGTAGGAATTTATTTACCAGTGGATGGCGAGGCACGAAACTCCAAATGACTGGTGGCTGTCGACTTCCAGTTCTTGATGTATTCTCAACGATGGGGGCCCCGTGAAGAATATTCGTGGCACTAACTCTGAGAATAGGTATATATCGGTCGTATAGTTACTTGTAAAGGTTTTGATTTCACTACGATGGTAATTGATTAGAGATCACACGTGCGTTCTCGAAAGGAAAATCAATCAATTCTTGGAACTAGGAAAATTTTAGGGGGAATATTGCGGAATTGCCAACTGTCCATTGCCAACTGTGTGGCGTGACATATTTAAATTCAAAATAATCCGCGTTGGCCTAAAGTGGCCTCAACACAGGACTTCAACTGATATTTGACGTTACTAATGTGTGTAACGGTATATCTGACTGTACCACTACCATACACCAAAAGTATTAGATCTCAGTATCTAGTGACGTCGCAGAGGTTATAAAACGGTGATGGCTTTGCGAAACTACCATAATCATTAATATATGAAATATAGCGATTTAACTGAAATAAAATTTTGTGGTGCCAAATAGGTGTTGGCTATTATAATTCAAAGAAATTAGTATACAGAATGGATTTACTTTGGACTCTATTTGTAGATTAGGAAGAAAATCTGCCTCCTATATTACACGGAGCAATAAATGTACCATGTAGAACATGTCCTATATGATTATCCAATATCACCATTATGTCACATTATAATTTTTCCAACCTCATTAAATACTTTTGACACACAAGAGAAAGAGAGATGCAAATTAAGTTACTGTAATGGATTTGTGTACTATTGAAAACGCGAATAATGTGTTAAGATTTAAAATAGTTTTTCATACATTTTTATCTAACCTTAACAGAAATTATTTTATCTTGTTTGTATAGATCACCCAACCATCAATATTATACTTCTCTAAATTCAAAGAATTTGCTCTGAAAATCTACTGCAGTATTATCGTCGATAGGCAGTGTCACTTCTAAAAGCTCTATCAAAAATATATGTTCTGTTATTAAATAAACTAACAATAGATATGTTACAGTTGGTTTAAAAACGTGATAAAAGAATAAATCATTGTGTAAACACCTAATAGATCCTTTATGCGATTACGATTTACGACATGTAGTTTTTACGTGTCATATATTCGAGCTTTTTAATGTTCGAACCGATTTTCATGGGAACATATAGAGAGAGCTTTCATATTCAACAGGATTTTAATATTTCCTGTTAGTACATGCAGCTAATAAAAATGGTGATCTACATTTTATATTGTAAAGTTCTTGCGGATATAATTCACGTTGTTAATATGTACAATAAAATTAGTAGTATATAATGTAGTATATATATATATATATATATATATATATATATATATATATATATATATATATATATATATATATATATGTATGTATATATGAAGAAACTATTTTTGTATACAAGGTGGCTGAAATGTATATAAATAGGACAGTTTCTTGAAACCGATTGAAGAGACTAAACTTTTCTGTAATTTGGATTTTTAATAGAATATTTACTATTTATTTCATCGCTATTTGCCACATAAAAAATTCTCTTATTTTGCGGATAAACGGAACAGTCTACATGAGTCTAGCCATAAAAACAAGCCACGATATGAGATAAAAGCCGTTTGTGATTTTTTATTTGGCAAATAAAGATGAAATAAACTATACCATTATTGCCTAGTGTTTTTGTATATTATATTTATACATTTTAGTGATACAAGGTCAATTCTCTACTGGACTCTTATACTATATAACATACATACAAGTTTCTTTAAATTGTAATTATTCAATTTTAGTTATGGTGACGTTTATATTTAATAGGCTTCAAGGTAATCGTATGTAAGAAATAATCCAAGAACAATCAATTTATATACGTATATGTATTATTATCGACTTAGGGTTATTTAACAATGCCTGTGTCTCGCGAATCATATAATATCTGACTGTCCTTTCAATATTGCAAACGCCAGCCGAACGCTGAAAAATCCCCCGGACATGCCGCCACATATCACATAACGCTGGTCCCGAATTTCAGGGTAGCCGGGACCGGCGTTGACCCACCGGCAGCAACGGTTGTCGTTTCTAGCACGTAATAGATACGAATGAAAATATGTAAATTTAAATGAAATATGTAATCACCTAAACTATAATAAAATTATAGGATTTGGTAATCAATTAAATTGTATTAGTAAGATAGTAAGTGTAATAGTAAGTGTGAGGTATAAGGACTTTGAGAACTTAGCATAAAACGTTTGTTTGATTAAAATTTCTGTCGAGGAGGTCATTGAATATTTTCATTCAAGAACATACATACGGTTTGGAGATGATTTTTTTAAAATAGTTGTTGGTGATGAATCCAGTGGTGCATCACTAGAATTCATCTAATAAATTATCTAGTACAAGTCTGTAATATAGTGTTCAATAATGACCCACTAAATTTATAACTGAAAATGTGGATGTAATAATAGTGTATAATATGTTGAAAAAAGAACAAAATTGTTTTTATATTAGTTCTAACATTAGTAATTTGAAATGTATTAAATATAAGAAATATACGTGATCCAAATCGCTTGCTGTATTCACTAAGAAAACTAAAGAGCTCACGACATATAATTGTTGATTTCAATAATGCTTGATATGGTATGTCAGTTCATTTCAAGAATTAATTAATTGAGCTACTGATGGCAATAAAGGAAATTTAATAAGCAAACAGTAATATGTACATTAATTATAATTTAAAATATGTATACTTACGTTATTTTCATCGAACACCCTAAAGACTAACGAGGCAAATTTGGAGGGATCCCCTTGTGGGAAAAATTGCTTGTATATTTTAATGAAGCCCTAAAAAAAAAGAATATCCTTATTGAATTAATTTAGTTAAATCTTATAGCTATAAATATATTATGAATTCATGAATTTCTATGTTATATTAATATATCTGAATCTTTTCAAATTCGCATTAAAGGAATTTGGGAAGATTTTATTGCTTTGAATTATATAATTCAAAGCAATAAATATGGAAAATTTATTCATTTTAAACAAGTTTAACGTAGTCAAACTTCTATAACTCGAACTTCCGTAATTTTTGAGCTTTTATTATCGTGTAATTCGTTACCTGTAATTCGAATTGTTTGTAGCCCGAAAACTGTTTGATAAGATAGATGGAATTTGAGTTAGATAAGTTCTGCTGTATATTTAAAATACGTCTAATGAAACGTGAATAAATATATAGTTAATACTACAATGGTATCTTAATGCTATATAAAATAATAATTTGGTGAATATTCATGGTTTGTATTACATCTTGATTTACATTGTTCATATGTATTACCCATATTACGTAATCCTATAGATATTTATCATATCGTCGCGAAATCTAGCTCCTCGTCTTTATAAATACGTGATTTGGCTTTCTGACCAACAGATAGGGGTCAAATCGCAATAGTTCCATACATATGCTATCTATTTTTATGGTTATCTGGTGGCCACAAGTACTATCTCACTGCCATCTGAGAAACATCAATCTCTCTCTCGCTATCTACATTCAAATGAGTAAATCTTATTATTAATTTATTTTTGCAATGCTCAATCATATTTATAATTTCATCGTAAATAGTGTCCTATCTTCATTTGTAAAAGAGAAATGAATGCAAAGTAAAACTTGCCCACTTCCGTCTCAGTCAACTCACCTGTTTAGGTTTCAGTCAGTACCTAATCTTGTAGGATTATTCCACACTTACAATAATGATAATACATTGATTGTTTTCAAAAATAATATTAATTAGGTAACCTCTTTTGAAAATAATATTAATTAGATAATCTCTTTTTATCGCCATAATATTTATTTTAGTACCTACTTTCATCCAAGTGATAATAACGTACTTATTCACTAAGTTAGAGTTATTATAGAAAACAATAATTACTGTGATAGCATCGTACCTCAAGTCTTACTCGATTTATTAATAACAATTCAGTTTTTCTGAAAGGGAGTCTGAGCTACAAAGTAACAGAGTCTTATTGACTTTCTGTCCCTTAAAAAGAGAGGGAATATCGCAAACCAGAAGGAATGAACTCGGAATCAAGCCAAAGTAATGAGAGAAATTGGTGAAACTTACATGGAATGCAAAAGGGTAACTCCTGAGAACGCCAACAAAATTGTACGAAATGTGGAGAGAGAGGGGCGGAAAATGGGACCTCAATGCCAGTCTCGTGCTTGTATAAATTCAAGCTCAGGCTTTGCAACACACTAACTGAAGACGAACGACAACTTCTTTCTACCGAATTTGGGAAGAAGATGAATTGGGAATTAAAACGAATGTCTTTTTGCTCAAGTATTGATATTAAAGAAGTTTCTCAAAAATCTGCGAAAAACAAAAATAATATCAAGTCTCGAAGAAGCTCAACATTTTTGTAGTTTTTGAAAATAAACGGAGAAAGAATACAGGTAAGCAGAGAAATGTTTTTAAGTACACTACTTTTAAGTACTGAAGAGAGCTATGGTTATTAACTGGTTAAAGGCTTTTCGCAATAGTGGCACAAAACTGTTGGTTCGAAAACTAGTGATTATGATTCCGATGGGAGCGACATGAGTAATGAAAAAGACGAGCTAGGGGTGGAGGATGGGAAACCGAGAATAAAAGTTTTCATATAAATAATTTTTTTTATAAATAAAAATAATCTTAAGTTCATTTTTAACTTATTAATGATAATAACAATACTGTTTTGTGATTTTACGTAGTGTTTACTACAAGCTTGTTAAGTTGATAATAAAAAAGTTCTAAACTGGTTCAAAAAATGTTTTTCCTGTTGCTCAAGTTTATCTTTATTCTCACTTTTCAAAGGAGTAGGTAGATATTTTCGTACAGGTATTATTAAAAACGCACATTTCGTTGTTTTTCAGATTAAAATACTGGGTTAACCCCATGAAATTAAAAAAAAATTATAGGTAAGCCACTAGTGCTATCTAATACCAAAAAAACCACATGTACTAACTTGGTCATTTTCTGGATTTCACATGTTTTTCATGTTTTAAGTATCAAAATACTAGTGAAATGACCTCATTACATAATTAATAAAAACAAATTGCAAGATAATCAATTTTAGGCGAGCGAAATACGTTTTTTAGTTCTCCTGTACAGTTGCCAAAAGTGAGTTAGCACATGTAGCATCTTAAAAAAAATAATGAAGACATTAAAATTAGGACACCAGAAGTTATTTTATTAGTTTATCTGCCAATCTACTTTCGTGGGAGACAAATACAATCGCAAAATATGTGAGTTAACCTGTCGACATGAAGTATTAGTCGCTAGTAGATTAGGACTATTTTCCTTTGACGACCATCATACCGTCAAGTGTTATATGTGAGATTATAGAGTTATATCTAAATATAATTATGATATGAATGAATATAGTTTGTTCTTATGAAATTAACTTAGGACTATAGAACTAAATAGCTTCTGTTACCTCGTAATATTTTTATTACAGTGTTTAAATAATACCAAAAATTATTTAGTTACATGTTGACAATTTTACATGATGGCTACTCTCATTTTCTTTTTAATAATTATCGAGCCAGTACTCACTTCTATTAGTCACGTCTTAGATATTGGTCAATCTTCCTAATTATTATATATTCATATTATATAATCTCTTAGATGCCTTCCCAAATGTTTTCATTTTATCTGATCTTCCTGGAAAATCACAGTGGAAAAATTCATTGAATATATTGATGGGTTATAATCACATATCATCTCCCTTAATCTCGGTGATACTCACCGAAGCTGGCTTAGCAGTATATGAAGATAATTGGCGTATAAAATTTTTATTTTCATCATCCAAAGTTCATTACAGTTGATGTACTTATTTTGGTTTCGTAAGCTTGGTATCTTACACCCAGTTCTTATTATCAAAAGAGTAGACTAGTTGACAAATATAGGTTTAATATATAGCTGGATCTATTTATTATAGTGATATTCAGCTGATGAAGTAAATTTTTTCGTTATTATTTTATGGTCGTCATCGGACTCACCGTGACGTTTCACTGATTATTCCTCAATTTATTCCAAAGAAATATAAAGCTATATATGGCTGTCTTTCATTATATGTCGTGGTATACAATGAAATGTGGTATATAAGTGGTGCTTCTTCGCTTCTACTGGCATATGGTATGACGGTCGCTATAATCGATTGACTTTGACATTCTGCTTCATTAACGTTTGTCAAAGCTAATCTCATAATTTTTAGTGATAATAATGAAAAGCTCTATTTAATATGTTGGGGTAATCATAATATATGTATATGTTCAATTACTGCTGACTTATCTATATCAGAAATTTATGTCATTCATGTTCCATAATTTTGCACTGGACGTACCCGCCTGGTATTGGACTGGATTAAACTGGATGTTTAACCTATTTCCACGCGAATACTTCAGCTCGCATATACATTTTGTTAATAAATTTAAACCGATATACTTGTTAACAGAGAGTGTCTGTTGTATATTCTTGGGTGTTGAAAAACATACACCTATCTTTTTCTTGTATAATACTGTTCTTAGATTGTATAATACTTTTTTTAGCTTGTCGTTTTTTCTTAGCAGGTGGTGATAAGGAGTGGCATGTAGACCACGACCTATGTGCGTTTCCATCCTACATCAGCCTAATTGATGTTTTGAATGTGCTTCATTCATGGAACCCAGAACATAAGACCGAATTTATTGTTGCATAGGTTCCATAACGAATTTTGAATGTTGGTTGTCCAGATGGCCAAAAAAAATAGTTAAGATGTGTACATAGTTTATTTCGAAGATATCATTCTTAACTTATCACTCATGAATCTTACTGTCATCTGTCATCGAGATTGACCTATATATTCCTAGTTTTTTTCATTACATTATGTTTTAAAACAATTCCAAAAATTAACAAATTCCAAATGACAATACATTTTAACACCTTTCAGGTATCTGTTTATTTAAGTTTCATACTATTAAATTTATATGAGGGATTTGTGACAGAAGTTTTAGAATTAGATATATAATTTACATTTACAATGAACAATAGTTTTTATGACAGAAGTTTTAGAATTAATTATATTATCTACATTTACAATGAACAATAGATAGGTCGTCGAGCAGATATACATACATACATTTATATATCCGTATGCATATCCTTATGGATTCGTATTTTAAGCCTACCGTTTATATCTGCATTGACCATATTTGAATCACAGGTAATTAATTAATCTAATTATTTTGTGAAATTTATTTCATAGTAATCTGTAAAATAAATAGTGATCCACACAAGTACTTACAAAATATTGTATTAAGTTATGGATGGAGTGAATTGTGTTAAATTATTAACAAAAACAGATTAAATGAACCCATGCAATGACTAATATATAGACAAGTTATTTTTTTATTTTACTTGTCAATGAAATATTGAAAATATGTTACTACTTTGTAACCATTATTTCATAGATAATCACATATAACGTGTTACTTTTTATCACGATGTCACATTCATGTTAAATTCTAGACCAAGGGCCATTATAGTGGATAACTATAATTAATGCTTGCGTGTCTAAAGTTCTAATTTTAAGTTCACCCTTTTAGTCAGTGTATATTTAAGGAATTCATGCACTGCTTCAATCGTTAAAAATAAACTCTTTTAGCAGATAATCGGTCAGAATAATTTTATGTGAACATAAATGTAAAAGGAAACTTTTGTTTTCACCAATAAAAATAACCACAACTTAGTCTACAGTATTTTATATTAGTAAATTTATTATTACCATACAATTACTATTAATTACTCAAGAAATTACTTGTACAGGAACCTACATATTTCTCATACAGCGCGATGAAAAAATTCCCCCCAATATTCATAATTTTGGTTTTAAATTATTTTTGAAAAATTCTGAAACACTAACTGCCGTGAAAATGTTGTCTTTTTCAGATTTTGTGTTCGAGATGTGACGCAATCATAATCCTTTTAAGTTGCAAGTCCTCCTTTCTACCTTCTAAGTACATTTTATAACCACTATTCTAGGAACCTCTATACATAGGTGTACTAATACAGCCCATAATATATTTGTTTAGCTTGCAGTGTCCTGTCAACAGTCCTATTAGAATTTGCAGATTTGTGTGAGACAATTTTTGCTTATATATAACTGTCTGTTTACCCACCTGGCTCTTGTGGCAGTTCAGTGGATAGCTTTTATGTTGTAATTTCGAGTGGCTTCACTAAGCGCTATTGCTGGTTTCTATCCCAGCCAAAGAGTTCCTAGAACCACGGCGTATCTAGATATCTGCTTTATCGATTCTACAACTCGTTAGGCATACGTTTATCCAACATAACGCCTTTGTAGTTTTCTTGAATCGTCGGTGTAGACACAAATGTCCGGTTTCACGAATTATCTAAATTTAATTCAATTCGATAGCTTTTTTTTTAATAGAAGAATATTTAAAGAGTTGCTTTCTTGCCTCCTTCAGAACATGAGATTATCTCGCAGATCACCCACATATATTCCATAAACCTTCCGCACGCACTCTGAAACACCCTTAGGACGTCCTTCTCTATGTACAACTCAGAAAAATGTCAGTCCCAAGGTAACTTTCAAGGCCGCTATGAGTGGGATGCTAGTTGAACTAGTAATAATTAAACAAGCTAGTTTTAGTACAGGCTGTAACCTTACTATAGTGTTTTTTCTTGCCTGAATCTGGGGCACAAGGCAATTATTCCATATTCTAGCATTAACTTCACAATAGCCATATATATGCAGTATGTGATTATAGACTTTTATCTCTATGATTTACCAACTGTATTCTTATGTTGTCTAGCTTCCTTTTACTTGTGAATAGAACAAACTCTATCTTATTTCGATTTACGCACAAAGCTTGCTCTATACACCAACTATCAATAATTGTCAGAGCATTGTGCATTAACTGGCATATACTCTTTTAATGCGTCAGGTTATCAGGATTACTAAATCATCCAAGAAGACAAAATCCACTGTGTAGTAAACAGCAGTGGCGGTTTTATTGTAGGTGCATTTGTGTAGTGAGCTCCCTTAAAAATTCCTATTAGGTGTTTACTATACATTACATTATCATTATACATAGAATATTAACAGTCTCGCTTTCAGCTTGTTAGATATCGCGAGAGTTGCCAGCCCTAGAACTTATCAGATTTATCTACGGGATATTAAATCTGCAACTGTAAATACATAGCGCGTTAAGTTTTCAACTAGCACACATCAGGGGACCGTTTAACCATATGTTAGGAAGAGAGGACTCGGGCGCGTGAAACAGGAGATTGCTATAGGCATGTATATGAGATTTACGTGCATTGCACGGCCACGCAAAGCAAAGTTTATTCTGTAAGCTTTGACGCAAGTGCATCAGGTTGTTTATTGTATTGTCTTGTATTGTATTGTCTGTTGAATCTGGGCTGTTTACGTGGTTACGTGTTGTTTATATTTTTATAACCACAACGAGAGGGAAGATTTCGCAATGGAGGCATATTCGGTGGAATATATAACGGAATTTTAATACGCGAACTGTACGAACCATTTCTGAAAATGCTGAACTTTTAAAACAATGGTTATAATATATTTTTGATATTGCGGCAAATGATTACAATACAAAAATCAGGCTCAAATGTTATTGGGTTATTTAAATAACGATAACTTTAAATACTGGCTCGCGTTTTTCGTCAAGGTCATGCCTCATTGTGAAATCCTTTTTAAAGGGTTTCAGTCTCGATCATTGGATGCTGTCAAGATGAGCAGTTTTGTGAATAATTTTGAAGACGCAATTATAAATATCCGGACAACTAATTCCTCAAATTCGTCTGAAAAGAAAAACAATACGATCCCATGATATATCATTTTCTGCACAAACTAAGGAAATATTTTTTGTTTCCTTATTTTTGATATATTAATTACCTAAACTAAAGACAGATTTGAGTTTAGAGAACACCTGTTAGCGTCGAAACTATTTTTCCCCAATAAATTTAGCGACTATGAGAAACAATTCCTCATTCAAAATTTTAACAATATAACAAAAAATTATGAATGTTTGGGTAAAATTAAATTGAAAAGTGAATTAACGGTTATATACAGCAGAGAAGATTTTCGTGAAGCAGCAAGTTGCTTAGCAATTTTACAATTATTTATAGATCGAAACCTGATGGACCGTTTTAGTGGTACTGTTTTATTATTAAAATTAATTTGTACCATACCCATGACAACTGGTGCGAGTGAACGCTGTTTTTCGACGTTTAAATGAATTAAAAACATTTTGAGAAATACAATAGCGCGAGACAGACTAAAATTCACTTTACATGATAAGTATGGGGAAGGTGCTAATTTCAGCGATTCCAGGTTATTAAAATCTGGATTTTAATGATCTTGTAATTGACGTTTTTGCGAATTCGAGGAATAGACGAATGGATTTTCTATATAAATAACCTCAGGCTTGGACATAGGTAAGTTTATTTTAATTTGTTATTATCTTATCGATTGCACCCCCAGACAAATATTACACCGGCCGCCACTGATAACCAGCTTTGTTGAGAAGTTTAAAATGGCTCTCTACTACGATTTTATGTAGTAAAGGTAATAGTAAACCGCCTCTTTGGAGATAGCATCTTATTACTATGTGTTTCAATTCCACATTGCCTATATTTATTTGAATTACCCCCAATTTGAGCATTTGTTTATCCCATTCCACAAGTATTGGTGGATACCGCGTTTACAGAGGGTGCTATCTGTACATTCAGATATTGTCTTATCGAAAGCAATTTCAATATCAGTGAACGCTCCTGGAGGGGATATTCTCGTATGTTTCTATTTGGCTGCTTATCTCATGTAGTGTAGAATCTACGGAGTTAGATAAACATGTTGTTTGGGAGGCAGTGAATGATTTCGAATTATAGCATTTATTGATATTTCTATTGCATAGTCCCTCTAATCCCTTCAGTGATAAGATCATCAGATAGGCTAATGACAATAGTCACCAAAGTTTTCCGCGAATTAAAATAAGGATATGAGATTAATGGACGATAGTATTTAGCCAGGATGTAATCTAGTCGGCTAAGTATTGACATAAAAATTATCTTCATTTCTATCCATCTATTAGGTATGCATTCAAAAGCAATGCAGGGTCGATAGAAGCCCAGAGAACTTTATAATAGTAACAGTTTCAAGTATTCACTGTAACAGAACTGAAACTACACTGTTCAGGTTGGGGCGTCATGATTTGCTCGCTTGGAAAAAGCATATTGGCCAGTTTATAGCTAATAGTGAGGGCTCTTTGATAGAATTTTCTTTAGATGGACAGCTGCATGCACAGATTCCACAATCTTCTCTGTTTGTACTGAATAAATGTTTTGTATGCTTCTTGTTGCTCTAAGTAGGCCCTTTAATCGGCATTGTTAAACTAAAGCTGTGGTAGGAGTATCAACTGTATACCGTTAAGAATATATGTACACGTCCGGTCCTAAGCGAGAGTGTAGATGATACTATTGGAACGTTTCCATCGAAATTTTCTAATTCCGTGATTTTTAATTTGACCATCCAGGTTTCCTGGATTAGTGCTGGATTCAAATAAAAAAGTAATTCTTTATTTAATTAAAACGTTACATAATAAATAAATTTATTATTAGTAAATAAGTTAATTTGGTTAAAGTTTAAATAATAAGTTTATATGGTGGTTAATGGTGGCCGCAGCCACCCGGAAATGTTGTATAAAGGCGGACACCTCATATCGCCATATCACAATGGCGATATGGGTTGGCATACCCTTAAACTAATCTTTTAAAAGTGAGATGCTTGACACATAGAGTCAGTATCAGTTTCCTTTGGATCTCTAAACTGCTCTATGGGTACCGTCCCCTCAAAATCCTTACTTTAGGTGATATTCGTAAACCACTGTATTTGCTACCGTTTCTTGTTTATCCAGAGCAACGGAACCATGGGATATTCTAAGATAGAAATCCCATACGTGTCCATGCCTCCTCAATTCCCAGAGATGATTACTGTTGTTGGTACTGTGACTTTCCTCTTAACAAGTGACTTGCAAACTGCTGCAGCATTGACCCTGTTTGCGCCGAGTCTATCTCTACATTATCATCGAAAAGGAAGTAAACTTGTAATTAAGTTTTACCTTTTTCTGTCGGTGATAGCAGCTGAGTCATCTTTATCGACACTGAAAAGAGGATACCCCCCATGGGGATGCTCCTTTACCACGTTGTGAAACCGCAGCCAGGACTCAAGATGAACCTTCATTAAGATTGGCTCAAGTACCGTACACTTTTTCGTCCTGTGATGCGGTCAACACTTCCTAGATTTAATCTGCTTGACTGGACGTAATCCGGTCAAGCTAATACATTTTATTAATTATATTGTAGCTACCTGGAAGTGTGTAGCAGCAACCTCCTGGTAGCTTTGGTGGAGAATCCCGTTCTGGGGTCTCCACTGTCCTTGCTGTGTTAACACCAGGAAATGTGATCGAGTTCTTCAAGAAATCATTTAATAATACGATTATCATGCATACTGAGTGAAATTTCATCACCATGATGTATAATATAACACATAAGAGTTCACATACCTAGGTCTCTCGTAATATTTATCTCGTATGCAGATAAATTTACTTTTGTATTTATTTTGAAGTAGGTTTTGCCTTCCTTGTTTCTAATATATTTTCTGTCAATCTTGCCATTTATATTAAAACTCATTAATTGGAGGCAGATTACCTTATATTACATGACATGTACAACATCTTGTGCTCTTATTGTAACACTTTCTATAATATTAACCATTTATATATAGGTAATTTATTATTAATGTAATGAATGTTCTGTGAATAATTTGAATTATTGACAGAATTCCGGAAATAAAAAAATAAAGATGTTATATCGTCGAGTTCACAAGGATTTAAAAGAGTTATTTTCAATACTTTTTAATAATGTAGTGTCACATGTGCATATCAAGCATTATATCTCTGTCAAAATTTAGGTCAGTATTTTGTAGAAAAAATGGCGGAAACCTCGACAGAAAATTAGTGTGGATTTTAAGTGAAGCGTACATAATTTTACCAACAGTGCATAAAGAATATGTACACAGCACAATGCATTCGACACATCTTCCGATTATAAATATAATGTAACTAAATGCATATAAATTTAATATGTATGCAATTTTATATCAATATAATAATGAATGAATTATTAATGACATTATGTGGTAAAGTACATTTAAATGTTAACTTTAAATTCATTGCATAATATATTAGTCAATTCTATAGATAAATAAATAGAAAATATTTGTAATAATAAAATGTGAAATTATTTATTCCTACGGTTTTCATGTGAAATTATTGCATATTTGTCACAAAATGGAATTTCACTAAAGAAACTCTATATACCAGATATACATATTCTAAATGAATCATAAATAATATATTTTTTTCTCTTTCTTTTTTGTCAACATAGTGTTCTTATATTATCTTCACATAACATAATTCACCCTCTATTTTTTTTAATGTAAATATATATATATATATATATATATATATATATATATATATATAATCAATTAACATACCATATGAATGTTTCTAAAAAGGAATTTTTTCTAAAACAATAAAAACGCACAACTTGATCCAAGGTCAAGATGTGGACTACAGTAATAAAGGACAGTATTAAAATGTTCCACCTGTTAGCTAGTTAATAGGTAGAAATATTAGAATATGATGTTTAGACTATATGAAAGACGTATAGAGTTATTTATTATATATTGATTCTTTCGAATGATTCTGCACAGAAGCAATGGTAATTGTAATGATTAGAAATAATATAACAAGCGGTTGTTAACAGTGACTCACATCTCACACCTAGCAGGTAAGTTATGATTAGTTATACTTATCCTTATGATATAACTGTTGTTGATTGCAAAAAAAAAAGAACATACGTATTGTAGATTGTAGTAACATCTGTCCCGGATCGGAACCGAGCGATAGACAGCTGTTTGAACTTATGAATTCTCATCAGTGCCGTAGATGATCAAAGCCGAATTAAATCCGTGAGGTATACATACATCTACATCGATACGATCTATATCAGTAACATATAACTACTTAATAACCATTTGACGGTTTAGTAGTTCCTTTATCCATTCCCGACTTATACGTTACTAACATAGATCGTATTGATGTAGATGTATACCCCACGGATTTCATTCGACATTTGTCCTGGATCGGCGTACCGTGTACGACACTGATGAGAGCCAATAAGTTTCCGACAGACTAGATCAGTACACATCTTGGGTCTTGATAGTTCGAATCTGAATTCGGTATTCGTTTTGCTTTATAAAGTTCCACTTTATTTATAATTCTGTTTAAAATACGATTGGTTCTATATTTGGGGTTCAATAAGAGAATAGAATCAGAAACGGAATTTCATATCGCGATATTGTGTACCCGATGCCTCAAAAATCTGATAAAATTGGATGGAAGAGTCTTTGAAGTGAACATATACATAAAATAGCAATATTTGAGTTCAAGTTCATTTCCAATCTCAGAAAAAAAATCTCAATTTCTGATATTTAATTGCAGTATATGTATATAAACTAATGGCAAATGAAACATACGCAATAAGATATTCTGCATAATATTTCTAATTAAAACTATTTATCAGGAGTAATGTACGTATTTCCCTCAAAACTACAAGGAAAGAAATACCTTAATGTTTTCAAAAAAGCTGAAAGACCTATGATGAATGTTTCCTAATAAATCAAATGCTACTCTATAGAAGCAGGATATATTCAACGTTTCTCAAATTTGTATATGATTAAAATACAATATTTTCATTACTAAAATAAATGATGTAAGAAGAATAACATGGATAATATTTTAGACGGTCGAAAATATCAAAAAGATTAGATACTTCATAGATTTTCGCCTCTTGAATAGTTTCTTCACAACCTTTGGGATTATAGCGAAGGGCAAATATAATGATTTCAACAATATATTAGAGAAATGTATCGCCAGTATTAAGGGACATGGAGTAACTACTGCTGGACTTCAAGTAGTAGCAATTGAAGGAGTACCACCAACGAAAAATAATACCTTCGAATAGAGATTTTGAAAGAGTTTGCATTACCTCCCAGAAATATAATTCTATTCTTAATTAAATCAACTTGAATAGCTTTTGAATTGATTTATGGTTAGAAATGAATTTAACCCTTTAATGCACCCTTTTTAGTAACCTATTTAAATTGAATTGGAATTCCATATATGGACCTCCAAGTGAATGGTTACTAAAAAGGTTGCACACTAGAGGGTTAAATTCATTTATAACCTTCAGTCATTTCAAAACTATATTCATGTTGATTGAATCAAGGATCGATATACTCTTTTAAATATGGATTTGGAAAGGCTCACGTTTTCTAGGTGTTGACCATAAACATAGACCTTAAGATGAAAACTGAATGATATTTTTGGACTTACGCCTTCATAATAATATATGCTAGATGATATAACATTTATCCATTACATAATATACGTGTGGTCTAAGCTTATCGAATAAATGACAAATATTTATATGAAAAATGTCAATTTTCATGATGTCACTATGTTATTGTCACTATTAAGGAATAATGCAACAAGAACCTGATGGTGCAAATTCGAAATGATATTTTTTATATATTATTATTATATTATATAGGTATAGGTTTTTATATATACAAATGAGGAAAATATGAAGTGACTGTTGGCAGTGATTAATATTTTGTTTTGATTTTGCTTAATGTTTTACAACTTTGAATGGGATTTTCTGATTTCGATGCTATAATAAATAAACAATATAATTAATTTAGTACTAATGCATAGCTTGTAGAGATGTATAAACAAATTTGTATAGAATAACAACAAAAAAATATATAAAACTATAAAATTAGCAATACAATGCTCCTGCATTGTATGAAAACAAAAGTACCTGCTCAAAAGATTAAGTTCTTACTTTTCATACATTTTGGTTTTAAATTAGTAATTGTTAATTGTATAATAATATATGTATATTTTTAGTTGCAGATGCTCAACTACAAAATGAATTCGTATCCAGAAAAATAAAATAATGAAAATTATCTTTGTATATTTTTAAAACAAGATTATGTAAGTATAAAAATATAAATTTAACTGTATTAAACTTTATTCAAATACAGTGCTATTCAAAAGTCCCCTCCCCCCCTCTTATCTTTTTAACGATTATACATAAACTAGTGAAATTTGGTAACTGAATATTAAGGGTTGTAAACTTCCCTACTACTTCTCGGGATACTGAGTATGTGTTTCACGAAACATGTGAGGATTTGCGTCACTCTAATTACTCACGTTTTGTGTATTTACATTTCCATTTAGATAGAAAGTACTTTCGTCGCTAAAACAAATTGTTTTGACATAGTCTGGCTGTTGGTTAATGTTAGTCTCCATATTTTCACAAAATTGCAGTCTTCGGTCTGGATCGTCGTCTGAGAGTTGATGAACCATTTTTAATTTGTATGGGTGAAATTTGTTTTTTTTTCAACACCCTGTGCAAGTACTTTGACTGACTTCACAGTTTGATGCAACTTGAGTTGTTGAAGAAGTAGGATTTACTATTACTTCTGCCAGTATATCAATTTTTTTCTCATCAGAAATTTGTGGTCTGCCAGATCGTTTTGCATCATTAATACTACCCGTTGTTTTAAACTCACGAAGAAGCTCTCTCAAATAAGTCCTCGAAACTGGGAGATCGGGAAACCTTTCATTAAAAATGCGTTCTGCTGCATGAATATTTTCTCCAGTTTCACCAAGTACTAGGATCGCTGCTACTTTATCACCTAAAACACGTACCATTTCTCTTCTTGAAGCACTTAAACGTTCAGCTCACAACAGTTTAACAAATTATTGAATGTACAAATATTTTAAAATTACCACAAGGTACTAAAACAGTTAAACGTTCGATCAACAATACACAAATTATTAAATGTATAAAAACTTTGACAGCTAAAAAAACATCAAGTTGGGGAGACTTGCAAAAACGTCAGATTATTTACTATCCAACTATCCAGTGGCGGAGTTTGAATTTTAAATTTTATTATTAACTGATTTAATTCATCACAGCTTTGCGGTTTTTGAAAGCCAGTTGTCAAAACTGCCGTAAACAGACACAATATTAGTATCATTGAATAGGTTTTTTCGATACCTTTTAAAAGAGGTGTCGCTTGCCATAGGGTTCCATTTAAAATTATTGGTCACAATAACCTTGTGACGTCATCTTTGACGCATACGTCATCTATCATCACTAGTAGGGAAGTTTACAACCCTTAATATTCAGTTACCAAATTTCACTAGTTTATGTATAATCGTTCCAAAGATAAGAGGGGGGGAGGGGACTTTTGAATAGCACTGTATATGCTAACATGATAGAAATCTATTAGGATGTACGAATAAAGGATATTTACCTGTTCTGTGAGAAGCCCATTGGGACAGTCCTTTAGAAAACCTTTGTGCCTGAAACAAAGAAAATCATTTAAGTCCCCATTACTGCAATTTAAAGACAAAGTTAATTCCATTCACTTCATTGTTACATTTATCAGTTGAAAATGAAGGCAATAAATAATAATGTATTATTTTAATGCCATTAGGGGTCCAGATTAAATATATTCTCATATGATTGTTTTTTTTTATAAAGGAAACTGTTAATATTATTAGTGAAAATACACAAATCTATGTAGACCGCGAGAATAACTAATTGAATCGTTTTCAATTGTCAAGTATATTGCCTTTGTGATACTAAATTGTGTGCTCGATTTACGTTTCTCCACCAAATATTGCCAAAATAGCATTACTCATACATTGAACGTATATTATAATCTAATAAATGTAGTATCAGTATGTGTTATGAGTAGTATGTTTTATTATATATCTATTCATAAAAAAGTTTAGATTTAATAACCATAGCAATCTACTAATAATAACAATAAAATTAACTAATTTATCTTGCATTACAGGAGTAAGGCATGCATTAAATTCTATGTAAATATTAGTCAATATTTGTGTATAGAATAATTATTCACGAGCCATTATTGATTAGAAATGTGTTGAATAAAATACTAATGACAAATATATTTTTCTACAAAGGGATAATTACATTTATCCATTAGATTTTTTGAAAGAATATTGTTATCTTAGAAGAATTGGTGGTAAGTAATTTATTTGTTAAATGTAGGTAAGTAATTTTTTTTATTAAATCGAGGATGCATTTCTGGGATATTTCAGCATTATCACTTTGTTTAAATCTGAGTTAGATTTAGATGTTAATAAGTAATAGTTTAAAATAAACAGTTTTAAAACTTTAAAACGGACTTTTCCGCACGTAGAACATCTCTATCTAGAAATTGAGTGGCACAGAAAAAATAAACCAATATATAAATGCAGAATATGTGTTTTATGCGACAGTTTTACTTTTTTGAAATAGTCCACCATCGTGCTTTCTCATGAACCATGGACGGGATGGGGTGTATCCTATCCACCTCAAAATCAATGGATGTCGTCTGGTAGACATCTCTAATCAGAATCAGTTGAAACCCGATTGTTCCGACATGATTTAATTGAGTAACCGTGCTAACAAAAACATTTATTAAATAGTCCACAATGTGCTTTCTAATGACTCATATACATGGTAGAGTATATTCTATCCACTTCAAAATCAATAGGTGTCGTCTGGAAGATGATCAGAATAAGTCAAAACTCGATCGACCCGACACGATTTAGTTGAGTTATCGTGCTAACAAGTTTAAAATGCCGACGACAACGACAATGACAACGAAAACGACATACACACAGCAAAAATTTAACTTTTTTTCACAACTGTATAACTTTTGTAATTTCAAGTACTTCTAGAAAGTATCATTAAAAAAATAAAAACGAAAACAAAAAGCTTTTTTTTTGGTTTTTAGGCCGAAAAACAAAAAATAAACCCAAAAAAATGTTTTTTCAATTTTTCTTTACACGATTACATTACTTTTCCGGAGTTCGGAAAAGTAAAAATACCTAAACATGGATATATTCAGTGCATGATTACAATTTTATTTATATCATCAATTTTGACCTATGTTTGATGATATAAAGCTGATGAATTACAAAATCATCGGTTAAAATGTTTTACATACCGAAATTGGCATTAATGTCGCCCCTTGACTTTGTAATAAAGTTGTTTGATTATATACAAATCTGTGTATTACGTTAAATACTAACAGATAACTGTTAGTAATCTTTAGGGATTAATTATTCTGAGACATCGTCGTGAACGTTGATTAGATGTCTAGTCAGTTTGATTAATTAATTTACCGCCAGTCCATTTAAATTAAATTCGTTTACTTACGAGACCTAACTTTCAAATTATATAATTTAAAACGGAATTAAAATGGAACCTCCTAAAATCATCACACAAAATCATAATATATGAATATTAAATTACACTAATAGCCGGGAGGTTTGGTTCTGAAGTTAAGCTGAGATTATTGAATAGATTTTAATATATGTTGCCTATAGATGTTTAATTTATAGATATATACAGTACGAGGTGTTACATCTCCTCCATTTACCTTTTCTATTTTAAACAAAAAACAAAAACGCTCAGATATGTGAATTTTATATTTGTTCGAAACATAATTTTGTGTAAAATATTTAACTCTATTATCAACTTCCTATACGTAACAACTATCCTATCAATATTTTTAAACAACAAGGGGCATCAAGTTGTACCTGTTTCGAAAGAATACGAAACTATTTAGTTCTTATTGTAAATAAATTGAAATTTGGTCAAACAGTCACTGAGATATTTTAAAAATGTATAACAATGATCAAAGACACCCTTACATTACATTATTAAATTACACTTTGTTATATGGGTCTGGGCCTCATCAGCCAATAATCGCATGGGTAGTCCCTTGGCGATCCCCTCTTATCTGGGTCATTATCCAAAAATGCTATATCATAAAAGGAGCAATTTAAGCACGTCCCCCTCCTTAAGCCTTGCCTCCTCTAGGATAGCAGGGGTCCCTAATATAAGGTACCTCTTCTCCTCCAGTGCGGGGCAGGTGTAAAGAAGATGAATCGAAGTTTCCTCGTCTTCTTTACAGTATCTGTAGGCCGGGCTGTCAGTCAGCCTCAGCTTGTGCTTATATGCATTCAGACTACTATGGTGGCCCGTTACGATTTCTACCAGAGTTCTGGCTTTGTATCGGTTCAATTTAATGAATTCTTCGGACCATTTCTCAATATCTGAGTATTCGATGAAGATTTTGGTTATTCGACAACCCATTAATTATCTCCATATTTTATTGTGCTGGTCTCTTGCCCAGCTACTGATGCGGTCTCTAATCAGATTGCGACTTATTCCCACTGCAGCTTCTGGTCCATAGAGGTTTTCCCTGGTCCCTAGTCTGGCAAGGTCATCTGCAATTAGATTTCCCTTAATGTCATTATGCCCAGATATCCATAAGAGTTCCACCGGTCCCTTCACTGCCAAGTGGTTCAATGCTTTATAGCAATTATAGACCAGCTTCAACTTTGTCGTTGTTGAATTCAGGACTGCCAACGCCGCCCTGCTATCCGAGCAGATACATACCTTCTCCTTGGTCCGATTTTGGTCGGCCCCCAGAACACCGTATGTAATTCCAATTAGCTTGGTCTTTAGTGTGTTAGTATATTTACCTAGGGGGAAGGTTTTACCTATTCGATCGTGTCACCTATACACTCCCGCACTCGCTCTGTTCCCACTCTTGGGAACTCCATCCGTGTACCAGATGTCTCCATTGAGTGGTAATCCAGCTCGACCCTCGATTCAGTCGGTTTTACTGGTGAGGGTGATCTTATATTTCTTGTGGACACGAAGTAGACACCCGTACTATCAGAGGGCATCCATAGGAGTCCCTCCTCAGCTAGCTCTCTTGAGAGTCTATTCAGGTCCCTTACCTTCCTATTCATGTTTCCCACCCTGTGCATTGCATTTACGGCTTCTGCTTTCAGGGTGACATCAAGAGGTGGTATTCCCGTCAGTATCCCCATCACGTCGATCGATGTTGATCTTGGGGCACCGGTTATACTTCTTAGAATCAATTCTCTTAGCTTGTTAAGTCGGTTGGCATCCGACTTTAATCAGGCTCTCTCCCACCAGACCAGTGCTGCATACGTCAGTCTGAGTTTGAGAATTGCGTCATACATCCATTTCATGGTCTCCGGTTTCAAGCCCCAGCTACTACCAATGGCCCGTCTCAGTTGCCAAAGTGTTGCTGTGATCTTGTAACATATGTGATTTAGATGTTTTTCCCATGTCAGTTTCCCGTTCATGATTACTCCTATGTATTTCATTTCGCTATTATAGCTTAGTTTTTGGCCACCAAGTTTCAGCGGATATGTTCTGTTCTACTAATATTTCTTGGTGAACACCATCACCTCAGTCTGAGAGGGATTGTCCAAGAGTTCTCTATCCCTGCACCAATTCCCGAACCTTGTTTAATGCTCCCTGCATTATATCGAGAATCGGCTCCAGGGAAGGGCCCTTCATTATTATTACTAAGTCATCGGCATACCCAATTACTTGGTAATCCTTTAACCTTTCAAGCAGCTAATCCACTACCAGGCACCACAGAAGGGGGGACAATACTTAATATATACTTATATTAATATACACCCTTATATACTTAAATTAACTTTTATATTTAAATAAAAATATCAACAATGCAAAATATCGTAGTAAAAAGAAGAAAAGGAAACACATATTAACGATTTTTAACGAAACATTTTCTGAATCACGTAAGCTATGTCAAATAGACATAGCTTATTTTAAAAGTCTGTATTTATTTATTTTTTTGAAATTAGTTTTATTCACAATGAAAAACATTCTGACAGAAATATTAATATTAAAGGCAAATAAGTCGATGTCGTAGTAGAATTTGTTATCAATCCACATATGTATTTCGAGTAATAATGTAGTTATGAATTATAAAGTTCACAGAGGATTATACCAATAATATTCATGAAGGCCAAGTTTTATTCCTGTATAATAGGAATGATTAACGAGCTAACAGAGGAGCATGCTGACCAATGAACTGAATATTGTGAGTATATGAACTATTTGCAACATGCTTCAGCGATAAAGTTTCATTTTTTGTAAATGGTCATGTTTATCATTAAAATATCAGACGTTGGTCTATTGAAAATCTCCATCTGTTTCGCGAAATTCATATTCAGACAATATAATAGGACAACAATATATTAATATGTTAGAGTAATTAATACATTCTAAGGGGATATTCCTCTGTAATGGCATTGCTGTATAAAAAAATATTTTTTGCTGCAAAAAAGAACAAAATGGCGGCCTCGAGAGGGCACCTACTACGATGAGTCCGCCGCGCCAGGTGAATTGGCGGGAATGATTGCAGGTGTCCGAGTGGTCTGAAACATAAATTTCAAAATTTTTATTAATTATTATGATATTTGCCAGGGATTGAACCTAAATACAGGTACTTGAAACCTTGAAATAATACATTCAAGAAATACTTGAAAATTACAAAAGCTATGCAGTTCCAAAAAGTAAAATTTTTGGTGTTTTTTGTCATTTAAATGTCCGTAAACAAATAACAAAAGTTTATCAATCAATTTTAGGTTAAATCCTTGTGGAAAATGATGCTGATTCTGCTGTACAAATTTCAAATGAATAATTTTGAGGTATCCTGCCGGCCAATTCTGAAAATATGATTTCGAGAAAAAAGCATTTGAAGCTTTGGAATAGGATTATGCGGAAACAAAGCTACTGAGACCAGACTATGGACGATGATGGCAAACAATAGTCAGCTGAACCTCAGGAATAAGCTGTTCCTCATCCGGCAAGTCCTTCAGCCCCAACGCATGCACCCGTCGACAGCCTGAGGCTACGCTGCTCAAAACCACATGAAGAGGATTCAGACCCCCAAGGATTCACCACCGTAACGGACAAAGTCCGAGCCAGGGCTCGGAAGCTCTACGATCAAGTGGATGCCCACGATAACCCTCTCATCCGAACAGCTTCGAACTATGACCCAGGAGGACCAGGAAGACACAATAGATCCAAGATCCAGGTAATATAGCCTTATAGGGGGTCTATAAGGCTATATTACCTGGATCTTGGACATTACAGGTCAAACATAACTTAATTTCAGTTGAGTCCTATTGCTCTACTGACCATTTCTATGTCACGGGGCCCTAGGCCCCCTTAACCATTTTTCTGTTATAGGAAAGACACACGACTTCCCTCCCGCACACACCTGACTTCAAACGCCGGGATTCTTTTCTTGAAAAGGACCCCTCCCAAGTAACAAGACTCACTCTCCCGACAGCGATCTAAGAGGCGCGGATCGTCCGTATTGTCGTGGAAGATCGCCTGATAAAGTAGTGTTGGTCGCGGCGCCCACGACGACAAAAACATGCTCCGGGGGGCTGACGCTGGAGAAGCGATGCTGCAAAACGAGGAGACCAAAGGTAAAGAAAAAGCCGAGAACAAGTCCCTGCCAGCGGGACTTACAGGCGTCAGGACCAAAGGAGGTCGAAGGGAGCGAACCGCTGCCAGTCGCGCCGATCTTGTTTGAGGGCGGCATCTTGTCTCCCACGTAAAGACCCGCGAAAGTGGAAGCAAAGCTCGGCCCACCTTCGCACGACGGTCCCAGTCTACACGATGGGCGAGTAAGGGGCTGTAATCTCGCTGGGTTTGTCGACAAACCCATCAAAGGCCATTACGCCTGCCAATAAATATTGGCGCAGAAACAAATCCACTTACTTTTCTTCGAAAGTCTCGTGCTATGCTGCTCTTTCTTCTGCCTACTCGATTCTCGCTCGTCGTTCAGGCGATCCGAGCACGCTGCCGCTTCTAGTCCAACAATGATGTCCATTGCTTCCATTATTTGTAATAAAGATGTAACCTTCGTCGATTATTATAATCGCTAAGAAGGTAGAAATTTCAACAACTGCAGTCCCTGAGTGTAGGTGTTAAGAGCAGAAGACCAAATAAGCGAAATCAAAAATTCGTTACAATTCTGTGTATCAGCTCCGAGACATCTACTCAATAAATTGTCCGACGATAAATCTTTATAAATTGGTTCGATGACCTTGAGAACTACTGCATTTAGGGGCAGGCGACTGTGTTTCAATGAAGATAAGGAGTTTATAGCTTCTGCCTAACGCCACTCGCACCAGCTGATTCCACCGGGAGAACAATTTGTGTGCAACGGTTTGTCGTTGCCGAAGAACTCATATGATAACTTAAAATTCGTCGACATGCCAAACAAGGAAGAGAACTCTCTCTTTTTCCAGGTTCCATCCCCGGAAACGATGAAATGGTTTTCTGGATTACCAGCTGTCTTATTCTTGTCTTTCTCGTCTTCTACCGTGCTTTTAAGACTTCTGTCATACACAGAAGATGCAGCAGTATATAAGTTATCAACATGGGCGTAGTACGCGTTATGCTCGCTTGTCGCTCCATATGCGTCGGCATTCCATAACTTTCACAATTCAACGAATTTTTATAAATCCTTTTACAGGCACAATCTTCAGGGTTTATAGAATGCAAAAAGGTAAAAAATAATCCGATTTTTTGAGACTGTCACAGACGAATATCCCCTAACAGTAAATGTTGCTGAAAATAAATCACAGGAGTTTACTGTGGACATAATATGTAAATATGAACCCCCACATTATGCGCTCCAAATCAGATATTACTAAAAATTTATTTTTAGGAACGATGAATCAGCCGTGAAGCTATGGTATGTCCCCCAGGGCTGCCATATCTTAGTTAATTTTGACGAACTTTTTAGGAATATCCTCAAATTACTAACGATAAGTTATAGATGTAAAATAAAATAGACGTTATTTTTGTCAAGAAATAAACAAAGAATATTTTGAACATATTTTTTAAATTTTTTAAATAATAATGTAATTTTTTATATAACATTTTTTAAATAATAATACAATTTAAATGTAATACTTTATATTACAAAAACGTTGGTAATTATTATAACTTAAATACATTTTTTATCTTGAACAAATATCTCAGTTACCGTTTGACTAAATTTCAATTTTTTAAATCGGTGAATACGTGATTTTGTGATCCTTTTGTGATTTGCTCCTTTTATAACATAATTATAAATACAATGTAAACATGATACAAAAATTACGTATTTATTGATGTTATAAAAAAAATAAATAAAGAAGTAGCTCTCATGTAGCAAGAGTTGGTGGTGGGATGAAATTTGTATACAAAATCATTCTGCGATCAAATAAAAAATGGATCTGGTTTTTTTGATAAGCCAAGCAGTCTTAAGCAGTCTTAGTTAAAGTCTCTCGATTTATGAAAATTTAAAAGTACCTCTCGATGCTGTTCGTTTTATCCTATATATAAACTAAACTTAATATTGTAAGCTGATGTTTTAAAACTTAATTATAATATAGATTAAGTTAAACTAGGATTCAAATGTGAGTTCAGGAAAACTATTAAAGTAATTATTTTCGTTAAATATATCATTAGTGTATACCAACATCATATACCATGTCAATTATTTACTATTAAACTTCGCTCAGTCAAAAAAAAAACGTGTATATCCTCTGAGTCATTTTCTTTACTAATCTCTGGGGATATGACTGAGAATGCCGTGTAATAATATGAATATTTATTTAGACCGCTAGAAAGTGTCGCAACTTCGTAATACTCGCAGTTTGTTCTAAATTAGTGCGGTTTGGGCATTAAACTCCTGAAGTGCTGAATTCCTAATACTCTGTTAGCATGCATCGAATACTTATTACCAGCTGTATATTGGTGCACGGTAATATCTAAAGTTGCAACTAAATACCGCTTACAAAATATTACTGCTATTTAATTTTTTATTGTATTTACAAAATCACAATATATAACGATGAGTAGAACATAGCGACATTAGTTTTTTCTTCTGAATAATTTTATAGGGCCTGTTACGTACCGAACTACCTCCATGTTCCTTCCTGCCTGCCATCCCCTTCCCTGTATCCTTCCCTGCGCCCATGTGCGAGTGCCGCCTATGTATATTGTTTAGTGCGGCCAAGCTGGATCGTAGGTGTTGACAGAAGGAGAATCATATCAACTACAGACAGTAAGATATCGTGTGAATCCCGGGCAAGCCAACGTATCCTATCAAAGTAAATCCCGTTATTTACTTATTATCCGTACCAATTATCCCTGCGTCTGCAGGTGGTCCTTCAAGTTCGGTATCGAATATCATAACTAGCAATTATCACACAGAGCCTATAGTGGAAAAATAAGATGAATTCGGCGATGACCAAGGCATAACCCGGAAAAATTTACTTCGTTAGACTACGACCGTGAAAGCCTGGATTCTACCGGATTACATCCCTTTCTGCTTTTATTTCTCTTATTCATATATTTTTGTAGCTACTTTAGATATAATATATAGAACATAGAGTATTTATAAATCGCCATGATTAGATTACTTTATGGTAATTATTTTCTATTATGAAATACTATGAACTAGCGAGGATTCAATTCAACATTTATCAGCATCATTATTATATTAGTGATGCTTTAAAATTTAGGTATAAATAAACTATATTAGAACTAATTAAATACCAATATAATTTCCTTTTTATCCTATATTTTGAACTTCAATTTAAAAAATAAACTATTATCATTATTTTTATTCAAATAATTCACTATTATTAATAACTTTTTTTTCTAGCTTCTGGATAAATTCGTTAAATAGATTCATTAAACAGTGCAGGTGACTTCGTCACAGCTACTTTTTTTTCAAAGCAAAATTAAAATAAAGTAAATAAAATTTTATCACAATCTAAACAAAATATGTTTGTTTAGAGGCAAAGATATTTATTTATTTTACTTTATAGAACTGTAATTAATTGAAATTTATAATACATTATAGAATATGTTAATGGTATAATATAAATCAATTTCTTGTTATTTGGGAGAAAACATCTCAGTTTTAACTTTTGCATATACGTTTATAAAATATATCGAACTTGCTAATACATACCATTTATCCAGATAAAAGCCTTGGATCTTTATCTAAGTAAAAGGGATAGGTAAATTGATGTTAGCTATATTTTCCAGCAGAATTTGTAAATATATGTGAATATGTTTCACAGTAATGCGGAAAGTGAAACAGACTGAGTGAAATACAATACCTATGGATTAGGTGATACGTACATATTTATTTAAATTCATCTTAAAATATGAGTATGATATCTTGAAATATAAGCAGGATATTTTGCAGTCATATAAAATTGTAAATACTTAAAACTAAGGGTGCGTGGGACAGTGTTATCATATTTCATGAAGTAGTATTATTGTAACCATATGTATTTTTATACAATTTTTATACAATTATACAATATCAATATATATTTTTAACATACTACCATATTTGTCCACTTCACATTTGTTATTTAAATTTCTCCAGAAAAAAAGTATTACTTTCATGATCTGAGACAGAGGTATCTGTTAATAATGCATGCGAAATTTTGTTGCTGATTTTCAATTATGTAATTGTACATGTAATTAGACAGTGTAAATCAAATGCTTATGATATTCTGGAGGGAACTAAAAATTTTAGGAAAGCACAGGCAAAATTTATTTTCTTTGACAACTGATATGTCATTTTGATATAATTAATATGAGTAAGCCTAGGCTCAGCTAGTACTTCTTAAATAAATGGAGAAAGTGCAGATATGATCTTAATGGGGATATATTTTATTCTGTATCAGGTTATTTGAAAACGTTTTTCGTATTATTTCTCTGTCACTATCATATATAGTAGTCACTATTATTATAATTGTTAGACATTCTTGTTGCCTCATAGTGATGAGAAGTTAGATGGAAAAAATACGGTAGCATAAATAAATACTTAAATAATATTTATTACGATGATTATCTTAATACTGAAGACTTATACAGACACCTACGCCGTTTCTTTAAAATTGGTATCCACCCAACAAACGCTATTTAAATAAATGTCGGAGGCACCGCTTTCATTCTAAAATGTATATATTGTTGTAATAATATACCTTAAGTGTTTCTTCTCGAACAACCATAAGTATATAATGATGTACAACGATTTTAAATGGTTTTAATATAGTTTACTAGTGGTATAATATATCCGCAATACCAAGATATAATTTTAACATAAAATAGATGTATTTAATTTAATAAAATTTGTTCAGCAGTATCTGTTCAACAAACAATACTTAAAGAAATGGCCAAAGCGCAAATTCCATTACATTGTTTTTATATACATTAAGTGCTTTCTTACTGTTACCATATCCGTCTCGAACAAGCATAGGGATATAATAATGTACAATCATTTTAAACGCTTTAAATATAGTTTACTAATAGTCTAATATATTCGCAATTGGAAGATATAATTTTAAAGTAAAAATAAATTTATTTAATTTAATAAAAAAAGAGATATATGATGCTGTCCAGCAAACAATATTCAAATAAATGGCGGAGGCGCAATGTCAGATTAAAATATTTATATGTTATACATTGTTGTAATATACATTCAGTGCTTCTTTGGTTTTAAACGTTTGAAATATAGTTTAGTAATGGTCTAATAAATTCGCAGTTTCAAGATATGATTCTAACGTAAAAACGGATGTATTTAATTTAATGTGAGTAGATGTATGGTATCTGCTTAACAAGCAAAATTTAAAGGATATGGCGAATGTGCCAATTCCATTTTAAGGTGTTTATACATTATACATTGTTGTCATTGTACGTTAAGTGGCTTTTTCTGTTACCATATCCTTTTCGAACAGTCACAGATATGTATAAATGCACTACGGTTTTAAACGTTTGAAATATAGTTTACTAATTATCTAATATATTCGAAGTTTCAAAATATAAGTTTAGTGTAAAAATAAATGTATTTAATTCAATGTATGTAATGTATTTAATTTAATATATGTATATTATCTGTTCAGCAGACAATATTTAAAGAAACGGTGGATGCGCCCAATATAATTTTAAAGTGTTAATATATTATACATTGTTTTTATATACGTTAAATGCTTCTTTACTGTTACCATACCCTTCTCGAACAACCATATGTATATAATAATGTACAACCATTTGAAACCTTTTATGTATAGTTTACTAATGGTCTTATATATCCGCAGATCCAAGATATAATTTTAATGTAAAAGTAGACGTATTTAATTTTATAAAAAAATATATATACGGCACCTATTCAGGAAACAATACTTATTGAAATGGCGGAGGCGTCAGTTCATTTTTTAAAGTGTTTACATGTTATGCGTTGTCCTTATATACGTTGTGTGCTTCTTTACTGTTACCCATATCCTTCTTTATGGCCTTGTGTATATCATAACGTACAAAGCTTTTCCACATTTAAAACATAGTTTACTAATGGTCTAATTTATCCGCGATTCCAAGATATTACTTTAACGTAAACACGGTATCAAACAACAACAGCAAACGATATTCGAAGAAATAACGGAAGCACAAATTCCATTTTAAAGTGTTTATATTTATACATAGTTATTATATACCTTAAGTGCTTTTTTACGGTTACCATATCTTTCTCCAACGACCATAGATATATAATATAGATTATATAATATAATGTAGATATAATATATCCGCAGTTCCAAGATATAATTTTTTTGTAAAGATAGATGCATTTCATTTAATAAAAATGAATGTATGGTATCTGTTCTTTCGTCAAGATTTAAAGAAATGGCGGATGTGCCAATGTAATTTTAAAGTGGTTATATATTATACGTTGTTTTTATATACTATATCCTTCTCGAACAACCATAGGTATTTAATAATTTACAACTATTTTAAAAGTTTTAAATATACTAGTAGTTTACTAATGGTCTAATATATCCGCAGTTTCAAGATATAACTTTAATGTAAAAATAGATGTATTTAATTTCATAAAAATATATATGTTATCTGTTCAGAAGATACTTAAAAAAATGGCGCGTGCGCAAGTATAATTTTAAAGTGTATAATAATGTATAAAAGAACTATGTATAATGTATTATACATTGTTTTTATATACGTTAAGTGAATTTTTACTGTTACCATATTCTTCTCGAGCTAGTTCAAACGTTTTAAATATAGTTTACTTATGGTCTAATATATTCGTAGTACCAAGATATAATTTTAAAATAAAAAGAGATTTATTTAATTTAATAAAAATTGATGTATTGTATCTGTTCAGTAAACAATATTTAAAGAAATAGCGGATCCGCCAATGTCATTTTAAATTATTTATATATTATATATTGTTGTAATACGTTATATGCTTCTTTACAGTTACCGTATCCCTCTCTTATGACTATAGGTATTATAACAGTGTTCAACAGTTTTAAACGTTTGAAATATATTCTACTAAAAGTCTAATATATCCGCAAAAATAAATGTACTTAATTTAATAATAATATATGTATAATATATATTCAGCAAATAATATATAAATAAATGACGGAGGTACCAATTCTATTTTAAAGTATTTAGAGATTGTTTTTACATACATTAAGTGCTTCTATACTATTATCATATCTTTCTCGGACAACCATAGGTATATAATAATGTACAAAGGCTTTAAACATTTGAAATGTAGTTTACCAATGGTCTAATATCCGTAGTTCCAAGATATAATTTTAACGTAAAAATAGATGTATTTACTTTAATAAAAATAGATGTATGATATTTAATCAGCAAACAATATTTAAAGATATGGCTTCCTTACTGTTACCATATCCTACTCTAATGACAATAGGTATACAATAATGTACAATCCTTGTGAACTTTTTTATCGTAGTTTATTAATGGTCTAATATATCCGTAGTCCCAACATATAATTTTAGCGTAAAAATAGATGTATTCAATTTAATAAATATATAATTATGATATTTGCCCAGGAAACAATTTTAAAGAAATGACGGAGGGGCCAATTTAATTTTAAAGTGTTTCTACCATTTACTAAACGGCTGCTTTCGTATGTGTGTAAAAAAATTTTTTGGTCGACGTACGAAATGCTTTTCGTTCGAATTTCGACATTGTGACAAAATGAAGATAGTAAATCGACCGTTGCGAAAAACATGATAACCTTTGTGTTATGATCGATATAAGCAAGGGGGCCACTATGGACCGATGGTGGAGGCGCCGTCTCAAAAATACCAAAAACCAAAACCCGAATAAGGAACACAAACCACAATTTTCTTATAACTAATACATCAAACTTTTATAATTCGGTTCGGTAATTTATTTAAATGTTGATTGGGTTCAGTTAGTAGACTTCAAATATAGGAATATGAAGAGATTTAGATAAGTGTTATTTTGATGCTTATCTTAAATAAACAATTTCGTGCTTAAAAATTAAATAAAGTGCAATCTGTTATACACCGCTTTAAAGAGCAGTTCTTCTAGTATACAAAACATAAAAAATATTTGTATGTTGTTTATCGCTTACTACAGTAAAGAAATGATAAAGGTCTCATGTTACTGGAATGACTTTCTCAACTTCAAGAAAACTGTTAGCAAGGTTCGCCCGGGTAAATTTATTTTCACCGTCTGGCAACTAAAACGATCCTGTATAAGATCCCAAAAAAAAATTTTGCGGATTTTTTGCGCTTCTTTTGCAAATCAACAAAATATACAAAGAAGCGCGCGCGACGAACACTTAAAAATCTGCAATACTCGTTCCGTAAGAATTATGAATTTGCAAAATACGGCGTAATAAAAAATTTATATACATTATGGGATTCCAACAAATAAGAGCATAACATTTCACTGAATGCCTGGATTTTAGAAATCGTATATCGGGACGGTCCCATCTGATTTTTTTTAGCAGCACCATATCATATCCTACGTTTGACCAAATATGTTTACCAGTGCCTTGCGGTTAGATAAAATGAAATAAATATTTGTAGTTGCTAAACTTATTAAACAAAGTAGTATATCGATAAAAATGGTTTACGATATAATTTGAAAAAAATATTTTTTGGCCATGAAAAATAAACCAAAGAGAAAATATTTTTTTTCTTCGCCTATATACGGGATGTTTATTCTGCGGTTACCATTGTCCTTAAACTTGGACAAACTTGGAACTTAAACTTTATATAAACTTGGGTTTGTTAAAATTGTTAAAATGAATGTATACATTCAGCATTAATTAATAGTAATCAATAATTTGCCACTGTCAGCTGTACTTACGACAGTAAACAATGAACAATTTCAATATTACTCAACGTGACATATGTAACAACATATGTGATGCTTTCATAGAGCACGGAAAACATGTATCAATAGCAGAACGGTATGTTAAGGAGCATTTCGATCTTTCTGAAGAGCAGTTGCAATGTGTTATCACCAAAATTCAGAAACACTTATTGCCCGAATTTAAGATACGCTGGAATAAATCTGGAAGAAAAAGGAATGTGTTTTTACGCAGTAACGAGAAATGGTTAGATGGCGAATTTTTTGTACCATTCCAAGAAGACGAAGAAGCATCGACGTCCTTATCTGAAAACCCACGAAGGAGGCCATGTAAGCCATTTAATGAATCCGCAGAGAAGACACACAAACGAATAGCAATAAAACTATTTCGAGACTCTGGACTTGATCACATTTATCATTTATATACTCAGGGATTACGTTCAATTGGTGAGACATGGCAATCAAAAATTATACAGGAATTACATTTTGCATCACAAAAATGGAATGCTTTTATCCACACATTATTAAGACGTAATACTTCTGTTGAGCCTTTCATAAATCAAGAGGCCTTAGCTCTTTTCATTGATTTAGATTCAACGAAAAACCAATATACATACCTTAGAACCTGTTTACAAGACAAAGACTGTACTGTACTCCCATCATATACCAAACTTACAGAAGCCAAGCTTGAATGTTATCCAGAGCACATTCAAGTAACTGAAATTGGTGCTACAGTAAGCTTGCAGTCTCTTCTAGATCACACATATACGAGAATAATCAAAATTGATTGTGTGAATGTGGCCAGCTTTTCACAATTAATATTGTAGAGTAAATGGGGCTGTGATGTATCTTCGGGGCAAAGTGAGTACAAGCAAATACTATCTGGTGAAAGTGACTTAATATCTGATATTAACTTGTTTGTAACATCCTTGGTTCCATTACAAATTGTAGATGAAGTCACAAGAAACATCGTTTGGAAAAATCCAACCCCGTTCTCTGTTCGATACTGTAGGCTCATTTTAATAGAATTCTCAAGAGGGACTCCAAAGAAAACAACATCTGTTGTCAATGAAATTTAAACTCAAATAAGCACCCTTTTGCCTTCTTTTGTATTGAAGAATGAAAAACAGCTGTCTATTAAACATAAGCTGTTCTTTACAATGATAGATGGTAAGGTTACGCAAGTAGTAAAAAATATTCCATCAAGTGCCACATGCCATATATATCTTGCAAAACCAACAGAAATGAACAATTTGGAATGTGTTAAACAGAGACCTGAGAATGAAGAGCATTATAGAATTGGACTCTTATCTTTACATGCACGGATTCAATTTATGGAGTTAGTACTTCATATTTCATATAATTTATCATTTAAAAAATGGTCAGTAACCTCAGAGGACATGAAAAAGTAAAATCAATCTAAAAAGCTTATGTACAGGAGCAGTTTCGAAAAGAATTAGGATTACTAATTGGTAAACCTCGACAAATCAGCGGAACTAGTAATGACGGAAACACCGCTCGAGATTCTTTGTCAACTCTGCTTGCACTGCACAAATTACTGGAGTTGATCAAGAATTAATTATGATATTTTGCATACTACTTCAGACAATGTCAAGTGGTATGGCAATCGATGCCATAAAGTTTGGTGAATATGCTTTTAGAACAGCCGAATTATACGTGAGCAAATATCCATGGTACTATATGCCTTCCTCTGTACAAAAAGTACTCATTCATGGAGAAAACATAATTCGATATAATGCACTTGTACCACTTGGCCAGTTGTCCGAATATGCACAGGAATCCAGAGATAAGGATTATAAACGTTTCAGGTTACATCATTCTCGCAAATGTTCCCAAAAAGCTGCTAACGAATATGTCTTTCATACTTTATTGTATACATCAGACCTTTATATAACGAGCTTAAGACAATCTGTATCAGGCAAGATTATGGAACATGAAGAAGAAGCCTTGCAACTATTACAATAAATATTTATTTACATATAATTATGGACATAAATTACACCTGTATGCTATCGATTATAAAATGAAATGTATAAAAACAAAATAAAAATTATTTACCATCACTACTGAACGTCAGACCTTTCTTTATATCTGTATACCGAATTTCGTGTGTCTATAATAACAAATAAAAAAATTACAGATTTTCGAGATGGCTCCACCATCGGTTCATAGTGCGGGCGGCGTAATACTATTGCGATATACTTACTCGTTTATATATTATATATACATAGTTGTTATATACCTTAAGTACTTATTTACTATTACCACATCCTTCTCGATCAACTATAGGTATATAATAATGTACAAAGGCTTTAAATGTTTGAAATATAGTTTACCATTGATCTAACATATCCGCAATTCCAACATATAGTTAACGTAAAAATACATGTATTTAATTCAATATAAATAGATATATGGTTTTTTCAGGAAACAATATTAAAAATGGCGGATGCGCCAATTCCATTTTAAAGTGTTTATATATTATACATTGTTGTTATATACGATACATGCTTCTTTACTGTTACAATATCCTGCTCTAATGACCATAGGTATATAATAACGTACTCGTACAACCGTTGTAAACGTTTTAAATATAGTTTACTATTGGTTTAATATAATCGCATTTCCAAGATATAATTTTAGCATAAAAATAGATGTATTTAGTTTAATAAAAAACAGGGCACAGTTTAATAAAAGTAATAATGATATAGGCCATTCAGATCCACCATTAAATAAATTTTCCCATTGAATAGTAGTTGTCGGATTACTGGTAGTAGCACTAATTAGCATTAACTCGTTTAATTGGTTACTTAATTATAAATAAATAATATTGTGTATGCATGGTGAGTTCAAAAACCTTATTCTGTTTTTTTTTTAAACAAATTACCAAAACAGGTGAACTTTTGTTTCACTTACAAATTCACAACTGTTCTTTTTGGAGTAGCCACCGTTCCACAAATTATAATAAGAAATGGGGGTCAAGTTATACTTCATATTGAACGGATCATATTCTCCCTGTAAATGCATCCAATAAATACACGGGATCTCGATTCTTTAATTTTAGAGTTATAAATAATTCATCTGCTCTAGAAATAAAGCGACATCGATAACTCTCCGAATTATTAGCGGAATAGGTTGAAACCTTCGGAAGATAACACTGACTTAGTCTTCCACAAAACACCAAAACACGTTAATTACTTACGAACTTCAATGCCTGGCGGAGCGGGGCTTTAGTCTGGGCAGTAGTTGTTACCTATAGCGATTACGTAATAGCCTTG
The DNA here is from genome assembly GCA_037954035.1 of Rosalia funebris. Taxonomy (NCBI): domain Eukaryota; kingdom Metazoa; phylum Arthropoda; class Insecta; order Coleoptera; family Cerambycidae; genus Rosalia; species Rosalia funebris. Next base: position 3,222,200 of record JAZFAV010000033.1, read on the forward strand.
CTATTCTGGACCTATTTTGATAATCGCATTGCGGTTTTGTGGTTCTTTTTTCGATTTCCTACTTATAAATTGCTGTCACTTTTCTTTATCAAAAAATAAACAAGACCTTGCAATTCCATAGTAAATGGAACACACTGTACATAATAAAAATTATAGAAGATAAGGGAATCTTATATTTTGAAATATTATTCGTTTATTCATCAACCGACAAATATATTTCGTCGGATAATATCTATCCGCGTATCGTTGTTCCAAAATGTGTTATGTTTTGTTATTAATACGGATACATTTTTTGTACAATATAGACGATGACAGAAAACAAATGTTTGCTGCCATCGTCTGGTGTTTCACAATTACTTCCAAGTTTAAGAAAGAATGGATCCTAATAATTCAATCTTATCTGACTGTATCCAGGATGAGGAAATTACTTTTCCTGTACGATTGAAAGCAACACTTTGCGCTCCGAGAATATGCCAAAAATGTGTTGACTTAATAATGGTAGATAAAATCATTCTCCGTTTGAAAATCACATGAAAGTTAATGAAGAAACAGTAAAAGCTTTTGTATGTCATTTGAACTAATAAATGTTTTATTGTTAGAGTCTTGAAAATTAATTAAAGCCATCACAAATGTATCTAAGTAATTGTAGAACTAAATATAAAAATAATGCTTTTTACTTTAGGAAAATATCGAAGTCAAGCAACGTCGGTCGGGCGCTGTTAATACTTGGAAGGACTACCGTTTGAAAACACCGCGTGCCGTTAACGTTTTCAGCCTGCAGTGCTGCTGGGTAGATTAAGTAGCCCAGTAGTACTATTGGCGGTCCCAAGCCGGGAGGGTAACTGCCTACCCTCTGTAAAAAACAGATAAACCAGCTCATAGTACCGATTATATTCATCGAAGAGGAACAAGTCATAGACTTACTTTAGAAGAAAGACGAAGAAGAAGACTTTATGAAAACAAAATAATGCAAATTATGTTATAAAATGTAAAGACGAAAATAGAATACTTGCACAAAATACCTATCTAAACATAGGACACACAAATCCAATTTTTCTATTTTTTCCTTCAATACATATTTAGTGTATTAAAAATTTATTAATACTATATTTATGTAGGACAATCTATTTTATTATTTCACTAAAATACTATTAAATTTAATGCAAATAGAATTTTATTTGTTTTAAAATTAATTGGCAAGTTACGTATCCATCATAAATAAAATTCCACCTCCATTTCTTGAAAACGGCTCCAAAATCGGAGCCGAAACGTCGAATAAACGTTATGATCAGACGCGCTCAGAAAATTAATTAACACATTTGTGAAAGATATAGAACAAATGACCAAAAGCTATTTATACAAGATATGTAATACAAATATTTTTCCAGTGTTTTGCATATTAACAAACTTTATGTTATATTATATAATAAATTGGGTACATGTGTATATTGCTTTATAATTGCTGTTTTCCAACTGTATTTAATTAATATTAACTGACTGATTTTAATTATTAGGTTTTTATTTGTTTCATATTCCATTTCAGGTCATATTCATTTCCACAGCGAAGGAACCATATTTATATTGATGCAATTAAAATGCATATTTCTTCTTTCTTTCAGCAATATGGAAGAACACTTAATTATGAAGTCGGTAAAGAATATCTAGTTTCTCGATACGTCAAAATAGCCTATATAGCATTTTACTTCATTGCAAAGTAACCATCAGAAAACAGTACGAGAAACTTACTTTTCCGCCCTAAGCCAAAATACAATACTTTTTTTTTTTAGGAAATACTATTTACTGAATACATGATACATACTGAACGTTTGTTATAACTATATGTTTATAGTTATGTTGCAGCTGGCTTAAATTATTTTACTTGAAATGTTAGGAACATTATTGTTGTTAATTGTTATTTTTTCCTCGAAATTATTAGCAGAGTCCTTTTTATCTATTTCACCTATAAATATTTAATCTGCTATATCTACTTTATTTTTAAAAGATTCCTCTATATTTCCTTGGGTACCGTTTGAGGATTTCCTCATGTCCCTTTAGAGATAAATATACCTCAGTATTAACCAAAATTATAATAGAGTATTGACAGAAACAGCGTCCTCTGTATTCATCTGGATTTGGCAAATTTAAAAATTTTGCTACAATTTTGCGACATTTTACTAAACTGATGTACTCCCACTACTTATCGAGAAGTGACAGGTTTCAATATTTTGTGGATGGCATGGAAAATATATGCCATTCATCATATGGAAAATATTATAATAATATAAACTATTATTATAATAATATAAAACAATATAAAAAAAACTTATATGCCATTCATTATATAGAAATAAGTTTTTTTATCACAATTCCATTTTAATTATCTTCAGTTTTTCATTTTATTATCCGATGTTTTAATTAAAAGTGCACCAAAGGTTGGTTGCGGCTTTACCTTCAATTTTGTTAACCTTACCAACAGGTAAGAGTTTATCAAAAGAGTCTCGCACAAAATTGTAATGAAAGGAAGTCTTATATAAATTTATCTTATACATATTTATACTTAGGTTCTATTATGTTACTACACCAATGTTAAACTTTGATTTAACATGAAAATACCAATAAAACAACATGTACTCTTTACACTTTTATTACTAACGCTCTGTTCACTACAGAAACGCAACTCACATGGCAAATACATACTATACTATATACTATGCGCTCTTAGCGCAAGAACAAGACAAAAGTCACGTGTGGCAATGTTGCCGGCTCTAAACATGTTCAGAGATTGCCAGTAACATATTATGAAATGCTTTTATTTGAAACTAAAAAAAGGAAATTATTTATCAACCAATACTCGCTTCTCATCATCGGTGGCGATTGTTCTGGCTCCATATCAAAACAAATACTCACTCAGTTCACCTTATTTTAATTACTCAGAAATGAGTTACCTCAGAAATGCTTGTATTAAAGTTAACACTAATACATGAGAGAGAAACAATGATTTAATTAACAAGGGAAACGTTTAATTTAACAATAAATAAAGTTATTATTTCATATATTATATATTAAGCAAATATTAAGAAAGAAATAAAATGAGGAAAATGAAATAGTTAAGTTATTGATAGATACAAAATAATATTGAGAACTTACAGAAATAAAATAATGAAACGTTTCATAATGTTCTACGCATAGATTATTAACTGAATAAAATTCGATTATCATCTATAACGTTAATCTTGTCCCTCGTATTCCACCATGTGTCGCAATGTTTACTTGATCAGCTTATGATTGGTCCATGCCTTTTATTATTCAGAAAGAGAAACGCTACTAAAGCTCTCCATAGACCAATCGGCGGATATTCAATTAAACACCTAGTATTATGTAATTATTTTGATTTAGTGGTTGCTTTATTTTAATTAATTTACTAGTCAATATAATTTACTTTGATGAACTTGTGTCTCTTCAGATATCCCTTTGGTTGTCTAATTTAATCTTTAAAAATATAAACTCTATATCTAACTAACCCAATCTGTTATGGAAATTTAGAGAATTTAGAAAATTGTACGCCAACTGTACCTTTATCAAGACACATGTTGAAAGAATGCCATCCACTTGAATTCAACTACTCATAGTCAGACAAGCGTTAGGGCACTCATACAACAGAATATCGTCGCCAACTTTCTAATAAATTTTGATGAACACAACTTTGCTTTACTAATATTGAAAAAGGTTATTTAAAATAGAGGGCTTAATAGCAACAATATGTTCCTAAATCTGTGGATCTGCCTGAAGGGACATTATACAGGGGGTTCCAACAATAAGAATAATTCACAATAATCATCTTGTTATAGAAACTTAGATATTAGATAAGCTTAGAGAAGCCTCAATCTTCTATGTCATTCAAATTTAATTGAACACTTCACTACGGCAACACGCATCGGCTATACTAAATATTAAGACATCCCAAAAAGTAGAAACTACATAAATATTTAGGTAATTTTAAAATTATCACATTTATCTTATTCATTAAGTATGTATGTACGAGTATATATGATCTGGTGCGTCAGTAATAAGCGTTTCAGGTTATACATTTAACGAAACTGTTGACTTCTTGTTGAAAATTATTGGTTTATAGTTATTACCTTGACGTTTGAAGCACATAATTAGCACGTAATTTTAATATAGGTAACATTTGTACTAGGTGTTACTCTTAGCATGAAGTAATTTGACCACAATGTCGATGCCTTCAAATTTATATATAAATCGTAAAAATATATGAAATGTTATACACGAATTCATACTTTTCGCTGGATTTATTTGGCAATAAATTTAAAGTCACATGTTTTGCAGCTGCTACCCACTCTGAGGGTCTCCCGGTCACCGAGATGACTTGTACATTATCATCACCGTTTATTTAAAATCTTTTTAATATTTTTCAGCACTTTGAAGTATTAAATAAACAGTGATGCTGATTTTTATGACTACAATAAATAAATAGTGTTTTTAAGGACACAATTTCAAAAGTAAATAGTTTATAATGAAAAATGTTATGCATTAATACAAATTCCTTCATTTACAATATTGATTGCAATTTCAGAAAAAATAGTATATCCACTTCGTAGTAACAGTACGTTCCCGGAAAGCACAACGATGATTGTTTGACGGCAATGTAAATTGTTGAACAATTTAAATTGTCGTTTGGAAATGTATTGCTTTTACTATCAAATACACAACGTACTATTTTCTTTTATTAGACAATAGTTATAGAATTTTTTTTAATCAAATTTCAAAATATTAAATATGAAAATTGAAATTGCAAAGAGGTATTTATCCATGGAATTTCCAATTTGATATTTAACCATCCAATATGGTATGTGATATTCAATAGTTGAAATATGGTACTGCAGATCTAATGAAAGTATTTAAAGTAATATAAATAATTTCACAAAGGAGATGGCTTTTAATGAATTACCTACGGTATGATAAAGCTGATATTGATAATATTATGAGTTATTCAATGCAAATACTACATATATCTACTACAAAAATATTATATACTATAATATAATACTATATTGATATGTGATATTATTATATAGATTAACATTTAATATACATATTAATAGAGTTCGTTTTTGCTGTAGAGATAATAGCCTTATACTTATTTTATAATATCCTGTAAATTTTATCATATGCGCGAAAAATATTTACACAAGCATAAGATATCATCAGTTTCCTTCGACTCTTCGAGTGTATTCGTATATGTTATATCTGTTTATATTGAAAGGCCTATATGTCATTCTGTATTTTATTTTGACATTGCTGGAAGATCCTTTTCCATTCAATGACTCTGAATCATTTTTCATATCCCTGATAATAAATTTGTCGACCGCTGATCTTGGGGTCAGTTCTCTTGATGATTCATATGAATACTACATATGAAAGGTTAAAGTGCTGAGCAATTCACCCGTGAATAATATTTCGAATATTCTATTCTTTAGACGGTATGGGACAGGATAGTATATTTGAATTATTTGAACGTGAATATTTCCGATTGGTTGTTGTTGTTATTGACACTTTTATTTGTATACTCTAAAAGTATACATATATTAAAACAATAATTAGGTTTTTAATTAAGGAACGCACGACCTTTAAATTCTTAAAAAGTACACAAAAATATTCGTAAATTAATTTTACTGTTTCTATAGTAACTTTAAATATGCTGCCACTTTGCATACATATATTTATTACTTATCTACATAGAGATAAATAACATATTTAAATGAACAGTTTTAAGACCTTAAAACGGACTTTTCCGTGCGTAGAACATCTCTATCCCAAAATTGAGTGTCTGAGAACAAATAAACCAACACATAAATGCAGAATATGTGTTTTATGCGACAGTTTTACATTTTTCAAATTGTCAACAATCGTGCTTTCTCATGACAAATAAACAGGGTGGGGTGTATCCTATTCACCTCAAATTCAATAGATGTCGTCTGGTAGACGTCCTTAATCAGAATCAGTCGAAACCTGATCGATCCGATATGATTTAATTGAATGATCTAACAAAAAAATGAAATAACAAAAAAATTTCTCAAATAGTCCACCATTGTGCTTTTTCATGACACATGAACATGGTAAAGTGTATTCTATCCACCTCAATATCAATAGGTGTCATCTGGGAGATGTCCCCGATCAGAATCAGTCAAAACCCGATCGATCCGACATGGTTTAGTTGAGTTATCGTGTTAACAAAAAAAATTGTCAAAACAGTCCACTGTCGTACTTTCTCATGACCCATGGACAGGGTGGAGTGTGTCCTATCCACCTCAAAATTAATAGGTGTCATTTGGGAGATGTCCCCGATCAGAATCAGTCAAAACCCGATCGATCCGACACGATTTAGTTGAGTTATCGAGCTAACAAGACTTAATGCCGACGACAACGATGACAACGACGACACACACACACACAAAAATTTTTAAAAACCATTTTTTTGTTTTTAGGCCGAAAAACAACAAATAAACGAAAAAAAAAATTTTTGCCACTTTTCTTTACACGATTACATTACTTTTCCGCTAGTATATTTGAGTGCGGAAAAGTAAATAGGAATATTAAAATGTCTCGTTTCAAGTATTTTATATTAGATGACATATATTTACTGTAACTTATCTTATTTATGTTTTAAGAATGTGTCGAAGAAGAACGACTATTATATTTGAATTATATTTCAAAAATTAAATCGACCAAATTCTCCCAAAACTTGGGCTACAGATGGGAAGGTTATACATAGAGATGAGGAGAAACACACTCATGCTTATGTAGAGTTGCTAAAACCTCATTGTTGGGACTCGAATTCAAGCAAACAATTACACCTCCAATACAGGGCCTATTCCACCAATCTGAATTATAGTGTGAATGACATTGTTTTGATTCTCCTCTGTAGGCACTAAGTAGGTGGTGAAACACCTCTGTAGGAGAATACGATAGATTAGTGGAGGCTGTTGCAGATGCAAGACAAGTGCTTGATTCTATTTTATAACCCTGAACTGGGCACTGAATGAATGAACATCATATTCTATGTTTATGTTATACCATGTTTCCTATCTTTATTTCTATTAATGTCACAGCTTTAGGACATGTATATCAAGTTAATAATGAATATATATTTTTTAAATATTTCTTTAATGTTATTAAATCTGTTTCTTCTACTTAATTTCCAATATATTATGTACATTCCCAGTTTTTGTTTTTTGGTTAATAATGTATTCTAAATAATATATAAATAAGAATAGCTTACAACATGTCTCAAATGCATTCCAGAAGAACTCCCTCAATTTTCTGGGGAGTTTAGGGTATCTATGGCACTTAGTTTTTGTGTCAATTTACACACAAAAATGTTATCCTAATAAAAAGCTATAGAACCAAACAGCGACTGGTTGTTAAGTCATTTTCTTAAAGTTCATTCAAATATTGTTGAAACTCTCATTAAATCGTATATATCCATTATGTTCGAGCGAAGTTGCATTTAAATCGTTGTCTCGCATCGTGTCTCGAATTGCCGTCCAGTGTCTGTTTAGTAATAATTAAAAGTATATTTCCCCACGCACAATAAATATATTAAATTCAAATCTGCTTCATAATAATATTTGAATTCCATCCTAATGTGTAGATTCGATCTAAATTGGCAATGAAAATTGCATTAGTAATAAATAACACAATTCATAAAATAAAATTCGTCCAGCTGCAAAATATTTTGAGACTGATATTCTAGGCACATTTATAAAAAAACACTGATTATACTAATAAACAATTGCCATATATTAATACATTTTATTATGTATAATAAGTATTAATATCATTATACTATTTTATTTAAATTGAAATGGAAATTATATACAATAAATCTATATAATAAGACTAAGTAACAGTAGAACAAATAGAATATATTATATATACTAACCATCGAGAAAATAAAACAAGCAATGATGATTCTATAACATAGAATATAATATTTCATGTTCATGTTAATTAGTATATTTCTACACTTAGTTCGGATACTTTTCAAGAATATGGCGAAATAGCCGAAATTACAAAGTCGTATCGCGAGCAAATAGAGAACTCAAATTTTAGTAGTTGTAGTTAGGCAATTTATTTAGTATTGAATATATCTCAGGGGGGCGTACTCAGAGACACAAGTTTCTTATTATATAGTTTCTCAGTAGTACATATGGTATATAGTACTACTTACTATATAAGTACTATAGTACTTAAATTCATAAATAAAGATAATATCTCATCACAGGACAAGTTATAAAATAACTACCAGAAAAAGCATTAGGCATTATTAACCTAAATTTACAGTGTAATGTTCAGAATTGGACACTTTCCATCTCTGTGGAAAGTTGTACAAAACATCCTGATACTCAAACCTAGGAAACTGGTAGAGGAAATTTCATCATATTGGCCCATTATTTCAAAAGCATTTGAGAACTTATTCTTAATAGCCGAACATCAGTTAGGCTTTCATGAAGGTCATGTAACCATTGACCGAGTACACAGAGTTGTCGAAATAATTAATAAGTTATCCGAAGGCAAAAAGTTCTGTCCTAGTGCTGTCTTAGATGTGTTACAAGCTTTCAACAAGGTATGGCACCCAGGTATTTTAATTAAAATCAAATCTACCTTCACCAATTTACTTACTAATGAAGTATATTTAAGAAATAGATACTTCATCGTTAGATACAAATAAATATATAACATGCATATATCCCATTCAGTAAGGAGCACTTCAAGGTAGCGTAATAGGGCCTACTGTCTCTCAAGTTTTCACTGCTGATATTCCTACTACTCCAGGAACATTTGCAGCCACATTTGCAGAAGATACATCAGTTATAGTAACAAGTAAAGTATCCAGATACGCATCCAATTAACTTCAAGGAGCTCTTAATAGTATTTACATATGATTCAAAAAATTGCGAATAAGTGTGATTGAATCTAAATCACAGCGCATAGGGTTTACCCTCAGAAGAGAATCCTGCTCGAGTTGTAGTCTTAATGGACATCAACTTCCATAAACAGAATACGTAAAATACCCTTGGTATGCATCTCGACAGAAGACTAAATTGGAAACACCAAATCTTTATGAAAAGAAATCAACAATCAAATTTATACTTGTTAATCGGAAGGAAATCTAAGTTATCTTTGATTATTTATAAAGTTATCCTCAAACCCGTGTGGAGTTGCGGCGTACAGCTGTGAGGTGTCGCATGTCTATTTAATATAGAAATTCTACAAAGGTACTAGTCAAAAATTTTACGAATAATTACTGATGCCCCTTGATCTATGACTAACCAAATCTTATACTCTAATTTAGAAATAAAACCTGTGCTAGATGAAGACAGAATACGCGAGTGCGAAATACTTACCACGGCTTGAATTGCATTCAAATTCTCTCAACGTCAACCTCCTGGACAACAACCAAAAAAGGAACCGATTGAAGCGCTGCAACCCCTTTAAGATAAGTAATAGATAATACGACTAATTTTTTCAAAAAATAAAACCCTCCACAGGTAGGATTCGACATCTGTTCCGGATCGGAACCGAACGACATACAGCTATTTCGAACTTATTAGTTCTCATCAGTGCCGTACACGGTACGACGATCCAGGACAAATGCCGAATGAACTCTATGAGGTATACATCTTTATCGATACGATCTCTGTCACTAACATATAAGTCAGAAATCGAGAAAGGAACCACCAAACCGCCAAGCGGTTATCAAAGTAGTTCCCGAATAGCAAAGCTATTACATATTCGTTCTAGGAAATAGCGAATATGTAATAGCTTTGCTATTACATATTCGCTATAAAGTATTATTTATAAAATAATACTTTAGATTTAAGGAACCCTGTGTTCATAGAATTAGGCCTTTAATATAAGTGCGCTAACCAATGCTGTTAGACAACTTGCTGTCTGGCATTAAACATTAAAAGAATCGTCTAATGCATTCGCGCAGATTGAGAGTAGAGTTGGGAGTTAAAAATTTTCAATTACACTATCGTAATGATAATTATTTCATCAGTCCTTTTGACAATTATGTCAAAAAATAATAGCGCAAACAAGCAAGACAAACAATAATAAAATTGTAAAATGGCTTGTCTAATATAAATTTTCAATATTAATCTCAATTACAATACTAATTTACTTCAAAGTGGTCAATGGATATAAGCTTGAAAATATCCTTGAAAATCCTGTAATTTAAAGGAAAATGTCTAAATTTCAATAACTGCTTTATCTTGCTTAACAATATAATAAAAATCAAACCAAACATTATTCTACATTATATATATATATATATATATATATATATATATATATATATATATATATATATATATATATACATATCAACATAAATTTATTTATTTACATTACTTATTTAAAACTCGTCTGGACATTTTGATAACTGAACAATTTTCTCATGTATAGTTATTGATAGCTGAATATATTTGTTGGAATGTGGATTATTTCTTAGTCTATAGTGTTCCATTATTTAATAGCCCATTTACTAGCAGATGTTTAGTTTTAATTTAAAAGCAAAAGTTAAACTTAATAGTATCGACCAGACTGCACTTCAAAAATAATTAAAGCAGCTTAAAACTATTTACATATATATAAAATTATTTATATATTTAGCCTTATAACACTGAAGAAAAAAATAATTGTATCATTTTTATTTAATTCCATTTGATTCAGTTCAGTTACGAAATAACGAGTTTTTTTCGGTATGTAGATGGTTATTTAAAACACAACTTCCACACTTTACAGTATCTACTAAGTTATTTACAATCGGTAAAATGTTATTTCGCTAGCATCAACCAAATCTAAACCTTAAATTTCGTCGTCGAACAGCAAAACAGTAATTTGTTTCATCCCTCAAAAACAATGGATATCATCAAGAACAACAGTGCCTTCACTCATGAGAAAACGTAAACAAAAACCAAAACGTGGACGCAATCCAAAACGTAGACATGTACCAAAACGTGGATGTAAACCAAAAACGGGAATGAAAACTAATAAAGCAAACTAATAAAAGCAAATAAACGAAAACATAGACGTGGATGTATGTAGATCCACGTAGATCAAAATGTGGGTGTAAACAAAAAGGAACACGTAGTCCCCAACATGGATGTAAATCAAAATATAGATTTAAATCAAAACGTAGGTGTGGACCAGAACATGGATGTAAACCAAAAATGCCTACAATACTAATTAAAAAAATACACGTTGCCTAATAGACAATAGCTTTTTGAATGATAATAATTGTTTTACGTAAATATCCGATATAACTAAACCGCTTACCTTCAATGCCGTTCCCAAACACGTAGAGATGTTTAAAAAACCAATACAGGAATCATCCGGATAAAACCGTCAAACTAAAGGGTGCCTAATAATCTACGAAACAATACTAATTCTATACAGGTTCCTTTTATATATAATTGCACCAAAATGGATTCAAATTTATTTATCGTATACCTGTATATTATATGCTTCGAATAATTAAAAGCTAATTCTTTAAATTTACTGGCGCGCGGCGTGTCTACATTGGGACTCATCTCCCAACAAACCGTTGCCCATATTTACTTGCTGTTAACGGGGTCAATAATTATATTTGACATTAATTAAACAGAAGTTCATGAAAAAAATCATAAAATGGTATTTTGTATTTAAATTTCTGTTTATATTCTCAAGATATTGCTAATGTTATTTTTTACGTTTCGTTCTTTTATATCATTAAATATGTTTAAAATTATTATTTTTTCGTACATATCTGGGATATTACATTTACAGGTAAGGTTAAGATCTGTATCTGTCCATTTTAAGCCTAGATCGTACTACGTTAGTAATTTAGTCGATTGGCGAGAAATTTAGAAACTAAACGTCTACGAACTCCCTAAAAAGTGCTCGCACTACAGCCGTGTACAGTATATTAGTGACTAGTGTATTGCAAGATGAACAGGCCACACAATAAAGTAAATTAGCTAATAAAGCTTATTGTAATGGCTATTTTAGAAGTGGAAGAAGAAATTAGTGTGTTAAAAGAAAAAACTATGGGTACGATCATAAAGAATACTTGAAATACCTACTTATATGAATAAAAAAAGTCAACACTAACCTGATATTTTCTATTTCCAATTTAATCTCTCTTTCGCCAAATCCAGATATGCTCATTGAATTTACCAAATCAACATACGCAGATTGCTTGGTATATTTTTTTATAATGCGGAGATTTAGCGTTTCATATGCACTCATGTAAATATTTCGCAATAAATTTCAAAGTTGTATCTTCGCTCCAGTGAAACGATATTTTTACGGCAGCTAATGAAGTCGACTAAAATCAACAGGTTCGCTCTTGTTTAGTGGAGAAGGTGCAGTGATACGTGGTGGGGGGCCTTACTCGCCCAAAAATATAGAATAAAATGGATCGACTCGACTAATCACTTACTAAACTACTCGACTAACAATAGAATTTTGTCGTTCAGACATGCTTAGTTAAATGCTTAGCATAAATTACTCGCCATTCGACTAAATTACTAGCATAGTCTGAAACAGGCTTTAGTGAGAGAAAACTCTTTATACCTAACCCAAGAACCTAAGTATATAATGCCACTAATATTGGGCACAGGTTGTCATCCCAGACAGTAGTGTGAATGTGGTTGTTACGAATACCTTTACAGGATAATGCGGTTGATCATCTACCCATTTCTGGCGGTGAGATCAAGTGCTTGACTTCTACTAGCTCTTCGCCGGATATTGAACTGAATATATATCGTATTCTAGATAACGATATTTAACTGACAATGAAAATTCTTATGTCAAATAGAAGACATCAAATAAATAAAGCTATTCACATGATAAAGTTGAAATAGTCAAATTATTCTATTCAAGATAATACTCGCAACAATGACAATTTTCACTAAAATACTATATTTGCTTCGATTTAATTTTAAAGAGAACATTAGTAACTTAAAAGAGTTACGTTTTAATGGCGTTTAGGTATAAATAATATTGGTGCCTATAAAAAAGATTTAGGTGAGGCATTTGCGGTGCTTTTATTACAAAAGTTATAAGCATCGTATATTTTGTTATAAACTTCAAAGAACAATAAGTTAAATATATGCTAACTTATCACAGCGTGACTGACGTGCAATTTAATATTGGAGCAACAGGATATAGCGTGATATCGTGCTTTAAAAATATGTTATTATTAAATTTATTACTCAGAAATGTGAAAGGCCATTTATATTGGACGTAGGTATATAACTGCTACTAATCAATATTCATTCACATACACATGATTATTTTAAACGATGTATTATTTGAACTACTGTTTAATATTTTTTAAGTTCTTGCTTCTTTAAACACAAGATTGGTTGTCAGAGAGATAGCGCAGCCTACTATATCGTGGAGACTGCAAGGGTTGGTAAATAATCCGAATCGATTCACCCGCTAAACTTTTTATTCTACTAACAAGATTTGTAAATTGCTTTAGTAATAATTCTCATTTTACTATAAAATGCTATATGTCAATAAGTTTCACTAAATTCCCATAAAAATAAGTTAAATTAAGTACTAGAATTTATCGTATAACTAATTAACCATCAGAGATTATCTAACTGAAAAGAAACTAATTAAACATTAGAGATTATCGGATAAGTTAAACTGTCTTTTTAGGAGTCTAGCAATTAGTGCGGTGTAGAACTCCCTTAAAAAAAGAAGGAGGCTAGTTTTCCATAAACACCGAAAGATTACACGTTCCTCGACGCGCACTTCACCAAAAAGGTGGCATCATTGGGAGATGATTAAAACTCATCAGTTTTAATTATCTTCGGATGATACCAACTTGGCGAAACGTTCGTCGAGAAACGTATAATAATTTCGGTGTGGAAAACTGATTTTCTGTTTTTGTTGTTACATAAATAATTCCAGCTCTTTCCAGGATATAACTTAACTAGTCTTAAGAAGTCATTGAATGTAGCCCTTCATCAAATGTTATAAAATTGAAGTAATTTAAGTTTGCCTTTTTATAGAATATACTTCATGCGATACTATTATTTACAGTGTGTATAACAATGTTCGTAGCATACAGACATAAATCTATTACATATTATATAAAAATATATAATCTTTACCGTCTCAAGGCTGTAAAGTAACATTCCAGTTTCGGAAGACTGGGAACACTAAGAACGCTATCTCATGGTATTATTAAAATAAACTTATATCAGTTACGTTTCGTGTAACAACCGAACGGTTTTTAAAAACTTTTACAAATTGATTTAAAACGAACAGAACGAACTTTATTTCTGAATTAATTATACAATATATATTTTATGTTAATTACAAGAGAGTATAATACAGACTGACTGTGTAACCTACGCAACTAGAACAAAAGTATAATGAAATTTAATAGTCAGCAATATATTATCATCTTATTCTTATATAGCTGCGGTGCAATGGGATGACGTAACTCCTCCACCCTTAGAGGGAAGTTTTATCGGGAACAAATAAAACTTTCACATTGGATTTTCCACGTGATCCGGATCCGAAGTTTTGGGGTTCTTCTTCGTCAGGCTGGATAGAGGGCTTTCTCGATCTCCATCTCCAAATTTTGTGAACAATAAATGCTATAAAAACAACTACGACTATAGCATATAAAGGGATTGTCCATAGATTAGGTCTGATTAAGGGGTTGTCATCAGGATTAATCAGTTTTATCTGCTGTTGCTCTTGCTGAAGCATATGTAATTGATCAAGCGGGATATTCTTAATGTTTACTTTGATAGTGGAACCGTTATTTTTTATTTTCGATATTTTTATCTCAGGTAATAATAATGGTTGACCTTCTAGAACTTCTTCTTCATTAATGTACCTGTATGCTGGAGTTTGAAAAATACACTTTGGTGGTAATGTAATGAGATAATTGCCTTGTAATGTTGTAAAGTCCATTTTTTCACACTGAATTTGGACCTTTAGAGGGTCTGGGAATATAGCGATATAATAGCCATTAGTGATTTGTTCAACAAAGTGGCTGTTAATTGATATAGGTGTTTGCTCGCATTTAGTATTGTTGCCAGATAGTTGTAGTAACGAGAATACACAGTTTTCTTCCCGAATTCCATTAATTAGGTTATTGTCCTCACAAAAATATACAGGGTCCATATTTCGGCATCGCAGCGGCTGGTACTGATAAGAGTCATTGCCCATGGTAAGGTAAGTATTTTCAGGTATAATAGTGGTAGACATTGAGGTAGGTATGGAATACAGATGGTAATGGAAAAAATTATCAGGATGAACAAGAGGAAACTCTAGTGCGAATATTAACCGTTGCCCTGAATAAAATGTTTTTACCTGAACTATAACATAATACTTATATAAGTCATTTTTGTTAAAATACATCAATTGTTTTTGTGAATGAAATTCAAGTTTTTCGACAATGGCCTCCATCTCGTCTAATTTTAAAATGCTATTATGTAAAGTTCCCAATTTCGCGAAAGATATACTATTTTCAATATTTGTTAATAATTGCATAACCATACTTAGATTAATACTTAATTGATCGAGTACATCGCGAATCCTCATATAACGTGAAAACTTGAATACAAATTTGTTGTATTGAAATTTCAATAAGTTGTACAGGATTTTCAGTACTACTGTGAGCTATTTCAGTACTTTCATTATCACGACTACTTGTATACGCTGTTTCTGTAGTTTCACCATTGTTTTGATTTGCTAATGTGGTGGTGGTTCGCTAATGTTTGCTATCATTGATAAATTGTCATTGTCAGGTAATTGATCACCATTAAGATTATTGTTAGTTTCAGGTGTATTATTAATATCGATTGATTGATTGTCACCAGTTGATAAAATTTTGTTAAAACTATCCATGAATTCTTCAAAGGGAGTTTTGCCTAAATTCTTATTTAAATTTGGGTTTTCTGAAATATCTTTAGTATGAATTTCGATACTAACAGGAATTTTTATTCTCGCAACTTCATGAGAATTAATTTCGTGACATGACGTAAGAATTCTTGGTGTCTCTCTATATTTAAGTTTAATTATTGAATTTGGTGTTATAATACAACGATTGGCAATATCAATTTGTGCACCTAAATTTTTCATTGTATCAAATCCAATCAATCCATCAAAATAATCGTGAAATCTAAACAAATGAAATTTAATATATCCTTGTTCTTTGAATTCTGGAAAATATGGAATATTTGCACAAGATTTACAATTATATTTTTTTAAAACTGTACTAAGAGAAAAATGTTCAGTATAAATTTCGTTAGAAAAATATTTTTGTGCTATATTAGGATTAAGTAAAGATTTTGTTGCGCCCGTGTCGATGAATAATTTTAAAGGCGGGTTTTTAATTTCGATATATGGCAATTCTCTCTTATCTGAAACAACATGCAATTCTACTACGTGTCCGTGTTCGGTTCCTGGGTCATATGAAAATTTTGAAAATTTTCGGTATCATTTTCATACACATCTGTATTTTCGTCAGAGTAATTATTTTCGTCACAAGTTGGTACTTCATAAAAATAATTTTCATCGTAATTTTCTTCTTGATCGACATTAAATAATTCTTCCGAAACAAAATTAGAAGGACCAGCTGATTGAAAATTATTTGATCTAAAATTTTGTTGACGATTAGGAGTACTAATACGAGTAGTTGTACTCATAGGGATTGGTTTGTACTGAGCGTTATTATTATTTTGACCTAGTTTCCAAACATTATTATTTTGTTTTCCGAAAACTTGTCGATTAGTTAAGAATCTTTGAGGGGGCAAATTTTGTCTAGGCTGAATTTGAATCCGCCCTCTTGGAAATTGAGAGTGTGTTGGTATGCTAATATTTGAACCCATGTGTGAATTAAATGGTAATCTTACATTTTGATTAAAATTTTGTTGCTGAAAATTTGGTCTAATATTGTTATTATGATTAGGTTTATTTGTCGATGGTTTTTGGAAATTTTGCTGGCGGGACATATATCTAATATTATTATCTTCTATCGTATATTTTAAAGCTTCTGCCAAGTTTGTTGGTTTCAATGACCGTATCATTGATTGTTGAGGTTCTCGCAAGCCGACAAATAAAGTTCTCAAAGCCTGGTTATTATAAGTAAGTAATTTACTTTTACGAATATTTTCGCCAATCTCATGTAAGCTAATATAATTATGCAATGTGTTTAAATTTGCAATAATTCGATAATAAAATTGTACACAATCTTCGTTTGGTTTTTGTCTTAAGCCAATTAAATCTGCCAAAAGACTATTTTCATCACGTTGATCCCCAAAATTAGTGATCAGAGTATTTTTAATTCCCTCCCAATTTTGTGCGCCACTGATAGAGATAACCTCTTCAGCACGTTCTTTTAATTTTGATATAATACTATTAAAAATAAAACAATTTTGTGGGCAATTTTCATTTTCTGGTGTGAAATCCCAATATGTATTTAATACATCTGATCCCATTGATATAAATCTAAATAAGCGACATGGCGACCCGTCAAATTCAGGTACTAACTCTAATGGTTTTACCTCGATTCTTGGCCTTGCCATTGTGATATTTAAATTACTTGAATTAAAATTTATTAAATTACTTTGAATATTACTAATAGGTAAGATTGATTTATTAGATTTTTGTGACTTTTCTGTCGTTAAAAAGAGTTTAAATATTTTATCTGTTAATTCGATTATTTCCGAATCAATATCGACACTAGAGATTTCTTTGTGAGTCTGTCATACAAGGAAATTAAAAAGGAAAGCAAGTGACTTACAGTACTTTCTTCGTTCCTTTCTCTCTTCTGGTGGATACTGCTCTCTGTGTGATGGTCCTGAAGTTCGTCTTTTTCGCCAGATCCTCGATGGACCAATTCATCGATGGAATGCTGTGTTCTTTCCAATTAAGAAGATGACACTTCACAAGTTATCCTCTATGGATGTCTTTTTGGAAATCCGCACGACTGCGCCAGTTACGTTTCGTGTAACAACCGAACGGTTTTTAAAAACTTTTACAATTTGATTTAAAACGAACAGAACGAACTTTATTTCTGGATTAATTATACAATATATATTTTATGTTAATTACAAGAGAGTATAATACAGACTGACTGTGTAACCTACGCAACTAGAACAAAAGTATAATGAAATTTAATAGTCAGCAATATATTATCATCTTATTCTTATATAGCTGCGGTGCAATGGGATGACGTAACTTATCTATATACATAGCCATACGTTATATTAATAATGATCATATATTAATATATATATTAATCATAATATGACCATGCATAAAGCCATATCTCGATCTAATTAATATGTAAAGTAAATAAAATTATGCTTCTATTATGATTCAAGTAATCTCAACTGCATATCGAGTAAACATAACAGTAATTAACAATTTTATCGAGTCCTTTAATTTTTATAAAAGTTTAAAATACATTACAAGAGATGTTTTGTGTTCTAACAAGTATATTTGAACTCCTCACTAACTCCTTGTAAAGTTAACTTTACCCCCTTTATATATTCCTGGATACTGTATTTTCCGCAATTGCGGAATAACAAAATATGCATTAGACATTCTAGATGATTCTCTATGATAATTAAAATTTTTTAGGATTTATTATATTTACATACTTAGTTATGTATATTTACATATATCATAATTCACTCTAAGGTGAATTATAAATTACTAAAATACTAATTTATACACATTACAATCTGGATCCAAATATTAACTTGTCATGCTGTTGATGATATATGTAAATATACATAACTAAGTATGTATGTAAATATAATCCTAAAATTTTTGAATTATCGCAGAGAATCATCTAGAATGCCTAATGTATATTTTGTTATTCCACAATCTCGGTAGATACAGTATACAAGAATATATAAAGGAGGTACTTGAAATCCTGACATGTAAACCAGTAATTGGGACATTAGACTAAAATGCATAGGTGACATAAATAACAAATTCGAATATCAAAGGTTATAAAGAAATACCAATTGCAAGTGCTGAAGACGTAGCATTTTCACCCCATTTGTAGTTTTATAATATTTTACTTCAATAATGTATATGTAAATCCGCGTAACTTACTCAGTACGTAGTCATCTCGTTGTTCAAACCCTACTCCACAAATTTTCTTATGAATTTTGTTAAAGTTTATAAGAATAGAACTTACTTAAGAAAGCACTTAAAGAACTTTGTGAAACTAACTGATCTAACTGTGACCTGATCACTAACTGTGAAATAACTTTTTCTTAGTCTACCAACAAACAGTAGGCAATAATTTGAACATTTTATAAATTAATAGTTATATTATATATTTTTTTTATTTTATGACTTTAATATTTTCTGGGATTTCGGATAGATTTGACATCAAACTGGAAACTAAAGGCTCTAAAGAAATTACCTACACTGGACGACGAAATGTTATCAATTATTTTGTCTGATGTAAAACTTATTTGGAAACCAAGAAGCATTTAAATATAAACTGTAACGTCCACAGCAGCCTGTGGACGTTACAGTTTATAATTTATAATTCAATTTCATAAATACTTTTCTTCCACACACTAAAATTTCCACTGCATATATCTCAAATTTCCTTCAGTTACTACAAACATTACTTCAAAAATTAAAAATTATTTTTCTTCGTAGCAATAACTTATAACAAATTGCGTTTATGATTTATTCTACAAAATACATTATAAGCATCTTTAGTATTCGGACTTTCGTTCACATTATATATGCTGGGTTTAAGTGTTCATTTTGATACGATCATTTTATTAGTGTGATTATTTTAACAAGAATTATCACTCTAATATCTACCTAATAATAATATTTGAAGAATTATATAATTGCGATAACAAATTGTAATTGCAGAAACTCTTTATCTTTGGAGATTTGGTAGACACATTTAAAATTGAAACATTTTCATTTTATATCTCTCAAATAGTTTTTATACTAACATACTACAAATTGATTAGTTATATTGTGAATGAAAAATAAAGGATAGGCTAAGATCTATAATTATGTATAGGTAAGTCATTTGTTTTTTATATCTTTTGAGAATTCGTATTCACAAATTGAAATGTAAATATTATACATTTACTATATACTTCAATAAATACACCGATATAGAAACAATCATGTAAATACTATTTATAAAACAAATACATTCGTTATTAAAAAATTGATCGAGGAAGCTCGGTGGTAGTTCATAATTCCAACACAGTTGAGTGAAACAGCTACTAAGTTTTATGCCTGCAGTTTCAACACTTTATGTCATTTTCAAAGCGATGATCCAACTAAAAATAAAATACAAAAATTCGGTTCTCTTAATATATACTATCCAATTACACAGAATAAGAGGTTATGACAATAAACAGGTAATTGAGGTTTACAGGAAAACCTGCACCATTTATAAAACACCTTTTCCTGTAAACCTTCATTACTCGTTTATTGTCATAACCTCTTATTCTGTGTAATTGGATAGTATATATTATAGGAACCGAATTTTTGTATTTTGTTCTTAGTTGAATCATCGGTTTGAAAATGTCATAAAATGTTGAAACTGCAGTCACGATATTTGTGTAAATATAGTGGTATAAAACTTAGTAGTTGTTTTACATTCGTTATTGTCACTGTTGTTAGCTTTATGGTATATTAAAAAGAAATATTTTTGTGATTTGTTACATCATTATAACAATCTTTAAAAACGAGAGGGACAGTCAGATGAACATTTGTTTATTAATGATCATGTTTCAGTTAACATATAGATACATATAAATTCTGCAAGGGTAAATTTTTTTATTTATTTGACATCCGTCGCTGAAGTTTTCACATAATACATATTGAGCAACTTTAGTATTAGTTATATAAGAAAATAAAACTTTTCCAATGAAAAACGTCCACAAATGATCAGTTATGTCACGAATAGCGCCTTGTTTTATAAACTTGAAACGTGGCTTTCCCTAGCGAATTGCATTAATGAATTGCCTTAATAGAAGTTTAGGAGTTTCGAAGTTATTCCGATATATCAGCAACTTGTTTCACATTTAAATTTATAACAAAGTATGTAAACTTTTGGTAATTGTTCGCCTAACTTCCAACTACAAACTGTCATATGAATTGGGAACCAACTCATATGATATCAAGAAATATTAGAATTCTGAAAATAAACTTGTAATTAAATTTAATATATGTGTATAACTCCTCCGTTTCACCTTAATTAGTAGCTTCATTGTTTCATTGAGCTATAGATTACTCAAATTTTGTTAATAATTGTTATTCGCTTATGGATAATATTTTACTGCCATGTTCGTTTGATAATCGATAATCTAACCCAGTATAGTATACCCAGTATATAACCCAGTACAGAGTTAAACTATTTGTAAATACTGATAGATAGTTAAGGATTAATTAATATTGTCGTACTAGAACCAACAATATATGGAGCGTTTTCCATTCGTTATACAACCAACACATCTCCGTCGTATTTAGGTAGTGAGATAATCAGTTCTCAAAATGAATAACGGGTTTGTCCTTAGTTGACTAGCTCCTTAATTTACCAGATACTTTTATTTATCGAAATTTAAATATATTGTTATAAAATATCATGCATGAAATACGACAAATATTGTATAAAATATCGGATGTTATTCGTCAATTATTATTAGCACTGTTAATTATTGTTGTTATATGAAGTAATAAATATGTAAATTGCAGGTTGTAACATAATTTCTCTCCGATACGTACAACTGTTGAATTCATTTCATTACACAGTCGTGTACATATTGTAATATGTGACACTATTGATAGCCAGTAAATGGGTAAGTCTATTTGGAACTTTTGATTAACGAATATTCTACAAATTATTTTTATTGCATCCAACATAGAAGTGACCAAAGATTCGACATGTTATCTGAATATATAAAAGTAATAAATAAAGCTGCTAGAAATATTAGTAGCCATATGGAAATTTCGCTGTAACATAATGACTGTGTTGGAAATATTTTGAAAAATAATTACTTTAGCTTTGGATAATTAGTGTCCTTCTGGCTTTGATATTCATACTTTGAAGGCGTTGGTAGAAAATAAATCTCTCCACTACAATATGCGAACTTACAATAGAGTTAGATGTAAGATTTTTGGAATTACATTTGGAATAATTAGGGAAAGTGATAATGGAGGAGAAATGGATACCCCAAGACCTATCGGTGACACAAATTAAACATCAAGTTAATGTGTGCATGTAATTAAGTAATCTAAAAGTTCCATTCCTGGAATAACTTATTACTGAGAATGAAGAATGGATGGAACATAAAAAAGTCAAACGTCAACACCAATGGCTTAGCTTCAAGGATTGACACCGCTCAGGCTAAAGCTGAACTTCATCTAGTGAGAACATTACTTAGTATTTGGTAGGATTTTTCTCTTGAGCTGCTGGAAAGGAATCAATCGATGATGGCTGTTTGCTGTAACTTTATTGCCAGCAAATCAAAAATTTAAAGAAAATTTTATAAAAAAAGAACATTCAAGATTGGTGAATCGCCAGGATATTATATTCCATCAAGATAATGTCCTACATATAGGATGTATGATCTAGAAGAAGATAAATTTGATAGGCGAAATAGGAAAAATGTGATTTACATGATTTATGTGCGTCATTACATGCGTTTCACCAACCACGTTGAGGCTATAGAAAGATGATTAAAACAGACAGTTTATTTGGAGATCCGGTGGCAAGATTTAGGTCTATAATATTTTCAATAAAATTTTTTTCTGTAATAGTAACCGAAGAACATTAATTTAATTCAATTAACCATAATTAAATTATGTAATATACAAAAGAATATATATATATATATATATATATATATATATATATATATATATATATATATATATATATATATATATATATATATATATATATATAAATATATAATAAACTAAATCAATAGCTTGTTACGTCTAATACTATAAGTAACCGCGACCCAGCTTTAATTAATTATTATTATAATAATTTAAAATAAAACTACTTTTAATATCCGGTTAATTATTAATGAGGAGATAAGCTATATTTTAAGGTTGATAAAAACTATTGCTCCACTACCAGTAATCTTTATCGACCTTAAAATATCGCAGATGGGTTAAATATAATATTAGTTTTATAATGTTGCCCATTTATAATACCTTTCATAATAAATGTTATAAATACATGTATATTAAGAAACATTTCTCTGTCCCAGTGGAATCATATGTCATGAAGAATCATGTCATGTCGATAGTTAAAAAGAATTTCAGGACAATAAGTATGTTAAATGTTTTGAAAAATTCTTTATGCTGAGATATGCTTTTAGCTCTATTTAAAATATTGTATCAGGTACATTCCTGGGTTTTAAGAAAAAACATAGCTATGTAATAGCTTCACTAAGCGTAATGGTTGATAAATTGAGCTCCATTGATGGTGGATATTTAACTGCTTTGGTAGTTTTATAATATACAAAGGCTTTTGACATAATAAATTATAGTCTTTATTAGCAATTCTAAAGAACATTGACCTAGAACAAACTGATTTGACACATTATTGCAAATTGTAATTTACGCAAAATGGTAATCACTTTATAAAAATATGTTTTGGTCATACTAAACAACTATATATGTATATGTCGACATATATTAAACAAAAGAATTATCTGAGGCCTTAATAATCATTTATTTAAATTATACTAACGTAATATATGGTCCTTATCTTACGGTATCTGATGCTAAGTGAATTTGGAAAATAAAAAATTCTTGAGTAAGACGTATATTTGGTTTATCGCGATTCTCACATACATATTTAAAGCTCAGAGAACATATTTAAAGCTCACATGGTTAAGTATGAGAGACCGCAGATATCTTCATTGTGTTTGCTTCTATCTTAACGTCATAATATTTTAAACTTCAGCTTATCTATATGATAAAATTACATATTGTTCTGATACTCACGCTGTTAATATGCTTAGAAAATATAAACTAGAAATAACTCAACAGAAACCTACGTCTTTAAGAAATGCTTTCTTACATTGTTTATAAAATTTTAAATTCAATTCCTCTAAATTATAATAATACATATTGCAGTATTATAAATTTTAAAATATAATTGTTCGAACGATTGCTAAGTGATTAGCTTGTTATGTGGACTTAAGGTAATCATTTTTAACGATTCTATATGTATGGATTCTATATTTTATATAATTCTTTAATATGACTTACGTAACGTTATAGTATGTTTAAAATTGAGTACATGAAATTGTCTATTACATTGTTGTAAATCCTGTTCTTCTTAAATCTTAAAATGAAATTTAAAATGAAATAAAACACATCAAAATCGTGGCAATGGATATGGTATTGGATTTATTATAAAGCTAATGTTATGCCATTAGTGCTTAAGAATTATTTCGGGCATATGACCACCGCGCATGCGCATTTTTCCAGCACCTGGGTTCGTATGTCAGCAACAGCGCGGTGAATATTGGCTTCCAAGTCGTTCATTATCTGTTGTTTATTGGCGTAGACTAGCGCCATCACATATCCCCATAGAAAATAGTCTAACGGCGTCAGATTGCAAGATATTGTAGGCCAATTCATGAGTCCATTACGCGAATTTATGCGTTCGTGGAATATTTCTTGCAATAAATTGATTGTGATGTGCGCTGCGCGTGCCCTGTTGCGCCGCGCCGTCTTGTTTAAATCAAAACTCTTCCACATTAAGGCCATTCAATTCAGGAACGAGAAAGTCAGTAATGATGGATCTGTGGTATTCTCCATTGACTGTAACGTTCTTGCCGGCATAGTTTCTGAAGAAATATGGACCAATGATTCCACCAGCCCATCAAGCACATCAAACAGTGACATTTTGTGGATGTAAAGATGTCTCAATAATGGCTCGTGGATTTTCATTACTCCATATGAGGCAATTTTATTTATTAAAGTAGCCACACACAATCACCAATGAACCTCATCCCTGAACAAAATTTTGTGGTGAAAATGAGGATCAACGGTACGAGGATCAACGCAATCTCGTACGACGCATACGATGGTCAACCAGTTTCAATTCCTACATGTGCTGAATCTTGTAATCTCGTAAACCATCTTCCATAACTTGGATGGACGTAGCTTCAATTGTTGTGCATGACAGCAAATCGACTCACACAGGTTCTCCGTGATACTATGCTCCACAGCAGCAACAATTTCTTCAGTGCGCACTATATGACGTCTCTGAGGAAGCACATTATCAATTAGAGTGTGCTTGGTACGAAAATGATTCATGGTTTTTCGTATTACTTGCTCGGAAATTTGTACAATTTGCAAGCGTTGTTCTGGTATAAGCCAATTCATGGTGAAATGGCAAGTAAAGCTGAGTACAAATCAGATGTCTACTGTCAAATTGGGTGTCATTGGAAAGAGTGTTGCCAATTCGAAAAACAAACCTCTAATAAAACACCTATTATATAAGTAATCAATATCCATACATATAACTTTTAACTGATTATTAGAATCTTATTATGTTACAACATTACATTTTAGTTTTTATCTACCTATTGTATACCATAAAAGCAAAAATAAAACTAATTTAGATAGCTAGACTAGATAAAAAGGAGAGTGGTAGGGCGGTGATAGAATGTTGCCTTCTAGAATACCAGAACTAAGTTAACTTTCTGTATACCCTTATAATTCAATGTTTGTTTATATCTGGTTGGTTGCTTAATAAAGACAATATTATTATGATTGACAGGTACTTCGCACCGTTAATTTTAACGATCGATCTATATGTTTGATTATTATAATAATTATATATATATATATATATATATATATATATATATATATATATATATATATATATATATATATATATTGCATTTCACACTCAAAGGTATGTATGATATATATTACCGTATGTACATATGGTATTAAACATAAAAAAGAAATATTATAATATATTAGTATATTATATTATATTTATTGATATTTATATGAACGATAATTTTTTTTGTAAATTTAATACCATCTGTACTTAATACAAATACAAATACTTTAATACAGATTACTGAAAGTGTAATGTAAATATGGGTAACAATTAATAATAATATGTAAGTAATTAATAGAAAATACAAATCCCAATCTAATCATATATGATGCTCCTATACCTATTTTAAACAGTTTTTTACTTATAAGCATTTTCTATATAAGAAAACTATTAATTTTCGCATATAAACATCAAAAAAAGTAATGGTGTGTTATGACCCCATGAGAGATAATTATGACAAGAACTAGTGTTTTAGCATATTGCAGTGCAACAGTTAATTTTAAATTTTGTTTTATATTCATGTTTAGTGTCAAAAAATAATAGAAAACACCTGCAGTAGATTTAATGAATTCTTGTTACGTTACTTTTATGTAAGAAGTGTGTAAATTTTAAGTTATTATCACCTTCATTATTTGAACACATGACTAAATTTTTTGATAGACCGATTCTTTGTCTCGATTCTCCATATATTTTACAATGTGTAAGTATGTGAATAACAATAAGGTACATTATACATTCTGTACATTTAGGTCATCTACCCCCTCTTACCATAAACATTTGTATATATGTGAGACGTATATGCCCAATTGTTGTCAGGTTGGTTGGAAATATCCATTCATTTACTTGCTTCCTGCTTATTCTCCGCTGTGATTCTGTTCTCATTTTTATTGCCAGGGCGATAAACTCTACATTTTTATATATACTTCTAAGTCAATGTAAAAATGTACCAAGGGGTTCAAGTTAAATGGATTCGAAAGAGTTTATATATTTGTAAACACTTAAATAGCCTAAACATATAACTCTAGTTTTTGTAGAATTGAAGTTTGCACATACTGAATGGACTTCAGTATTACATAAAGCTCGGTCGTAAGAATGGATAAATATTTTGAAAGCATCAATGCAAAGTTGTTGTCCGAAGTATAAAATGTCTTGTTCAGTATTAGACTTATCAGTGTAAATTATTTTACTTCCTCGGTATTTAAAATATTTTACATACTTGTTAGCCTAATAAGTATATTAAATGTTATAATATTTTTTTTAATTCTCTATTCAAATATGTTATACAGATTCCTTTAAAATATTATCTCATACACAATAAGGTTTCAGAAGAAGACACAGCTGTGCAACAGCTTTACTAAGCATAACAGATAATAGATCTTCACTGATGGTGAAAATTTAACTGCTTTTGTACTTGAATTTTTTGGAATATACGAAGGCTCTTATTATAAATTATAGTGTTTTGTTAGCTATTCTAAAGAACATTGAACTATAACAAAATGCCATTTTGATATTATTTCAAACTTCTCTTTATGGTCGTCAGCAAAGGGTAAAAGTTACCGATCAATTGTCTAATCCATCACCGACCGTTTACAGTAAGAATCAATATTTGCTGTAGAAATATTAAATGAGGATATTAAAGAACTTGTATATCATAAACATATAGCATATATCATAACATAATATATCATACCATATATCAAACATTGTCTTAAATCCATCTAAGTTCAATATATTAATTTTTCAATTCCAAACAGGAACGGCTCAAAATTAAAGAACGTTTAAAAATTAGAAAAAATTAAAAAAATAGTAATGGAAGATGATAAAATTATGGAAAGATGGAAGGAATATTTCCAGGAGATATTAGAGGGGGAAGAAATAACAGTGAAGAATGCGGAAGAAAGAACACAAAAGGAAGAGGAAATTGGAAAAGAGAGAAAGAGTAGACAAGAGAATGAAATAAGTGATGGCATTAGCATAGATGAAGTTGAGAAGGCAATAGGAAAGTTGAAGAACGGAAAAGCTCCAGGAGTAGATGGATTAACAGCAGAACTATTGAAGGGAATGGGTGAAGAAGGAATGGTGCTATTACAAAGTATATTAAATAGAGCATGGGTAACACATACAGTACCTAAGGAGTGGAGAATTGCAATAATAATACCTACTTTCAAAAAAGGGAACCAGAAAGACTGTGCAAATTATCGTGGGGTATCGAACATGCAAGGTATATGAGATGATCTTGGAAGAAAGATTAAGGAGGGAAGTAGATGGAAAGTTGCATGGAGCACAAAGTGGTTTCAGGTCCGGTTACTGCACACAAGATCATATATTTACATTAAGAAATATAATAGAGAAAATGCTTCCTTATAACAAAGACATATATATATATATATATATATATATATATATATATATATATATATAATTGATAGAAGCTGTAAAATCATTATACAGTAAAACGGAAAATATAGTAAGGAAGGACAATATGGAAACCAAAAAATTCTGAACCACACAAGGAGTGAGGCAGGGGGGAAATCTTAGCCCACTGCTCTTTATCATTTTCATGAATGAAATAATAACAAAAGTAAGCAGAGAAAGTAAGAAGGTGACGGTAGGATACTATAAAATGAAGCCAGTAGAAGTGAGTGAATGTGGGTTTGCAGAGGATATTACAATAGTGGCAGACACGGAAACAAAGTTACAATTTAATGTGGATCTATGTGTGAAAGAGTTGGACAAACAGAGAATGAAAGTAAATGTAAGCAAGACAAAGGTAGTAGTTATAAGCAATAATAATGAGCGAGAATTGAATATAAAAATAAATAATCAGATAGTGGAACAAGTAAAAAGCCTAAAGTACTTAGGAGTAACCATAGAGGAAGTAGGAAAACAAGATGAAGAAATAAATAATAGACTAACAACAGCGACAAAGATCTTTCATAGTATGAAAAGGGGGTTCATTAGTAAAGCAGAAATTAGCAATTAAACAAATATGTCAATTTATAAAACTATATATTTGCCGACGCTACTATATGGATGCGAAACATGGGTGTTGACAGAGAGGCTTAAAAAGATACAGGTGTTAGAAATGAAGTATCTCAGAAAAGTAGCAAATGTTACGATAATGAATAAAATAAGAAATGAAGAAATAAGGAAAAGATTGGATAGCGAAAGTATCCAGAAGGTCATAGAGAGGGCTCAGGTGAGGTGGTGGGGGCACATGAAAAGAAAGCGAAGAAAGACAAGTAAGAAAAATATGGGAAGCAAAAGCCATTGGAAAGAGAAAGAAAGGCAGACCAAGGATGACGTGGGACGGAAAAGTGGCGAAGATAATGAAGACAAGAGGAGTCACATGGAAGCAGGCTGAAATTATAGCAAGGGATAGGGTTAGATGGAGATTAATGATAAAATAGTGAAGAAAACCGTGAAAGTGGGGAAGCAAATGTGTGTGAAGGGAAGTCAGGTGTTCATCATACTTGATAGGTTTGGGATGAGAAAGAGGAGAAAAGAGGAGTGCACAAGGGAAGTGGTAGTTAAGAGACAAATGATACCACAAGCGGAGTGGAGTTTAGATATAGGGACAGAGCAAGATAGGGTGGAATGAAATTGTAGAAGTTCTTTTAAGTTGTTTAACACGAAATAGGATATTTAGTTAAGTAACTGTAATTGTAGTATTTAGATTAATTGTTTAAAAAATGTATATTTAGCCTCTACACCTAACGGTAGGAGAGGTGTAGATTATATATATATATATATATATATATATATATATATATATATATATATATATATATATATATATATATATATATATATATATATATATTAAAAATTAGAGTAGACAATGTTGAATGGCAAATAGTTGAAAGGACACAAAATTTCAGTTTACACATTGATCATCATTTGCAATTTTCTCAACATGTTAATTATCTCACAAAAAGTGTTTTGGTCATATTTAATTTCTATATAGAGGCTAAGGTTTCGACGTACTGAGTAGACTTCAGTAAGCATAACGTTTAGTCGTAAGGATGAAAGCGACTATCTAAAGGAGTTTCATCATTCCAAAATTGATTTTGAACTGAGGAATAAAGGACTTTTATATTCAATTTAGTTCATCATTTATTTTATTTCCTGAGAATTAAAAAAAACTGAATGAATCTTATTTTTGAGACTCTTAATGCTACGGGAAACCAAAAAGTTCTATCTCAATAATAATATTATTACATATAAAACTTTACAGTTCGTTACGAAGATTGACTTACAGTTTAAATAAATTAAAATATTTTTAAATATATGTATCAAAAATAATTAATAGAATATAAATTAAATTTATAAGTAATATAACTGTTATGAAACAGTAAGAGAAACTAAAGCAAACGAGAAAAAATGCATTCACCTTAATTATTGTACACTTAAATACTTTATTACGCATTTATAATCTGTATATAGATAGTATAAATGTCCGAAGATTTTAATTATTCCACAACCACGTAACTATCGCTTTGTGTTTGTGGTTTAGTTGATTATTTAATGTTGTTACTAATAATTCAAAATCAATTGGTAATTGCAGCGAGCGGAATGATTTATTTGCACAGTATATAGGTTAGTCAAACGATGAATGATAAAGAGCAATGATGCAATTCGTGTACGTTAGTGTTGCAGACAGTACAAATTTCAGTTTTGTTAATTTGATAAAAAGAGCCATTAAGTGAGAACATTGATTCAGATTCATGTCTCAATAACACGTACTTCAATATGAAGAATCTTTGCAACCTAATGATTCACCAAATCATGCAACGTTTTTGCGACATGATACTAATTCAGACATACGAGGATTCTGAATTTTGGACTCACGAACTGAAGTCTTCACAAATGTTTGAGAATATTCAATAATCATTTTTGGACTGCAGAAAATCTATACTTTTTACAGGAAAGAGGATATCCACATAAATTTAGGTTTAGCGTATTTTGTTTAGCGTGTTAATAAATAACTGATCTTTAATTTATATCTATGACTTACCTTTACATTTTCAACACAACTGTTTATGACTTTGTGTACAATTTTCCACTGAGTATATCTCACATGTGGTTGTTATCAATTGGATGAAGCCACTGTACATATGAAGTGAGCAGAGATGTGACTGATATGTTTGAAGATCGATAGATAAGACGTCAAGGTCCTTGGAGTTAACCTCTCTTATTTACCCCTTAGTCAAAATCAAAGAAGTGTATATAATATTACTGAATACAAGAGATGATTTGGAAATAGGTTGAGATGGATTTCTTAAGAAATAGACCCGGCTATAATTTGAAAAGTCACGTTTAGCCATGTTATCACGTCACTTCGGAATGTTTACATTTGTTTAAAATGGACACAATTTTAAACAAATTAGCCATTAAGTGATTATAAGTAACTACTTTAGTGTTATATATATATATATTTTTAATTAGACTGCATTAATCCTGTTAGAATTAGGTATAGGACATACCCAATTGCGAGTTACTCAGATGTTTACGTAAAGTTCAAAAAGGTAATAATACATAAGGTGTTCTATTTAAAAGAATAGAGTTGGAACAATTTCCAGTTAAACTGGAAGTTATAGAACATTTTAAATATTTTAAAAAAGTAAGTAAATTGTCTACGTATAGTAGTAAATGAAGAAAAAATATTTTTTCAACGTCTAAGCTAGTAATGAGGTTGAAATATCTTGTATACATAATAACTTCTAAATATCTTGCAATGAGTGTTGTGGAACAGTATTCCAGGTAGATATGAAATTTCTTGTTTCATCTAACTGATAGCACTAGATTTCGTGTCTTCCCCTGTACTGTCATTCAGTGAACACAAAGTGTTAGGGATTATTTACGCAACTGTACAACGAACTTTATCAGTCGCAAGACGTTGGAAAATTTTAACCTCATTACCATAAGACTATTTTTCATTTGTGTAAACATTGATAAGATGTGTACGCTAATATAAGCAGCTCGACTATAATGGGCAACTTGCATGCGATGTTGGAGTTGAAGTTGGAGTCGCATTTAAATAATGTAACATTCGTAACCTAGTCTATGGAGTTTATTTAAAGCGTTGATAATGAAATTTTAGCACGTATTATTTTCTTCTCTATTTGCAGATTAGTTTTATTTGGTTTTCGTGTAAATTGGAAGTATGTCCGTAGAAAATGATATCTAATCATATTTATTATCTCTTGAGAACAAAAAAAAAAATACGTACATACAGCTGGTTAAAAATCAAAGGTCAGTAATTAATATTATACAATAGAACATGTAACCAAGAATGGAATGAATAAATAATAGTACTATTATTTATAAACCGAGAATGACTTTATACCAGAATTGATCTTATCACAGAGGATCGCTATTTATTGGAGTTAGGAATTTCAAATGTTCTTCTTAAGTTAAAAACATTAAAACACTTATTACATGAAAGACAATATTTTTATATCGTCGGCATATATTTTACTACCTGGAGTAGCCATTTTCTCATAAAAACAAACATATGCAAATAATTTGTAAAGTTTTTAACACGATCAGTTTATCAAGCTTTTGCAAGTGATGATTTATATTTTTCAATCGCATCATGTATTTTAGTCACTATTCGGCATTCACTTTGTATACAATAAAGACAACAATAAAAAAGAAATGATATATTTTAATGTATGTGCCTATTCTCAAAACAGCCTTAGTTACATATATAATTATTATCACTATTTTGACAGCTATTATTTCCATCACAAAAGATAATATGTAGCTGATGTCTTTTGTCAGACAATTTGACATCACCAGGAGATGAAAACAACTAACCGTTAAATTAACTTCACCCTCTATCTATATCTAAGTTTTATTCAGAGAGTTTATTGTTGCAAATATTCGTTACTGAATACGAAATAATTCTGAATTATAAAGGGTCTTTCAATAAGGACGCTCGATTTTTAAATGTAAATAAAACAAATTGTATGTGAGATCCACTCAATTTTTTTATTTGGAAGAATATTTTATGCATTAACTATGGAATATAATGTAGTTCAAATATCCGCCGCGGCCTTTCTTGGTGGCATGCATTCAGGAGATCCAATTTTTGATGACTATCGCATAAATCTGGCTGAATTCGCTGGATGGTGTTCGTTATGTTGACTTTAAGGACATCAATTGTTTGCGGTTTATTCGCATAGACCTACGATTTAAAGTACTCCAAAGGAAGAAGTCTATAGACGTTAAATCGCACGATCTCGATGGTCATTTCATGTCGCCGCCGCGCAAGATAACCATTCCCTCAAATCGCTCGTGCAGAATGTCCATCGTGGCATGGATTGTGGGTCGCGTAGCTCTGTCCATAGCATCCAGTTTAGGCCACAAGGAGTTACTTATCATCGATCTTTCTTTTATGAGGAGGAGTGGAAATCTTACATAAGACCCCGAGCCGGAAGTGTTGGATTCTTACCGACTAAAACCACTCCTCCTCCATCTCGTTCTGCTCACTGGTACCGCGTTAGCAAGACTTCGGTGAGCGAGCCGTCCTTAATATTCTCCGCCGTTGTTTCTGTGTTCCTTTTCTTTTTTCTCTATTATGTCCCTAATAGGTTTGTAGACGCGTTTCATAGCCTCTTCGCTTGTTACAAGGTCGGATCTCACATGTTACTCGTTAATAAGTGTCCCTGATTGTTCTGCATAGATTCCTCTGGCGTCGTTCCATCTTGGATATGTAAATAGGGTGTGCTGCACATCGTCAATATCTCTGCAGTACTTGCATCTATCCCTGTCCGCTCTATGCCGACCATACAGGTACTTACTAAAGCAACCGTAGCCAAAGAGAGCTTGCGTCAGGAAATAGTCTATTTCTCCGTGGGGCCGACCGATCCACGTCTGTATGTCAGATATTAGACGGTGGATCCACCTCCCGTGTATTCCTACTTCCCATTCGCCTTGCCATCGTCTCAGTCGATTTCTCCTCTCTGTTTTTCCATCTGTCCCAGTGTATTTTTCGCGGCGTTCTTATATCATCAGCTTAATTGGTGGGACTCCTGCTATCACCCTTGCGTCTTCCGTTGAAATGGTTCTGTATGCCGAACATATCCTGATGTTGACTTTGCATTGCAGACTCTCTAGCTTTCTACAGTTTTTCTGGTAGTTCGTTATCGCGTTCCAGGCGGGTGATGTATACAGTATTTGAAGGTGGATTACGCTCGCCAGAAGTCTTCTCTTCATCGATCTAGGTCCGCCTATATTTGGCATAAGGCTAGTCAATGGATAGTCTTACTGATGTACTCAGTGAATATCAGTTTGGTGTCCAACCACACTCCCAAGTACTTTGTCTCAGCTGGGGTCACGGATACGTGCTACACGTTGAACCTTATTGGGGTTAGTTTCATCCTCGCTTTTAGGATAGCTGCCTTCGTCTTATTTGGTGCTAGCTGGAACCCGTAGAACTCAGACAGTTTGAGACTCTTAGTAGGGCTACATCGGCGGTGTTCATTAGGTTGCTTTCTCCTTGAGCTACTACCGTAATTGATACATCATCTTCGTAGGCTATCAGTTTTATCCCCTCTGATTGCTCTAGTTTTAGAAGTCGGTCATACAGGATATTTCACCGAATCGGTCGCAGTACAGATCCCTGCGGAACTCCGCTGTTGACTGGCCTTGTTTTGGATGTGTTCTGTGCTTCAAGGATGATTCTTCTTTCTGAGAGATAGGACGCTATCAGCTTGATGAGGCTTTCTTTCACCTTCCTCTCCCTCAGCTCATCAAGTATCCTTTGCCAGGATGCACTGTTAAACGCGTTCGTAATATCAATTATGATTATGGCACGCAGTCTTTGGCGGCGATGGGAGAGGTTTGCCTCGGCCTCCGTGGCGGTACTCAGAACCTCCTGTATGGCGTCTGCTGTTTATCGTCCTTCCCTAAAGCCATATTGACGGTCCGATAGGCCATCCGTGCACTCCAATTCGCTATTTAGTCTGATTAGAATGAAATCTTGAAATGGGATAGCCGTTGAATGACAACGGCTATCCCATGTTGAACATCGATTATCGTCCGATCACCGATGTCAAGCAATCTCGGGCGCAGTTAGCACTTGAACGGGTTACCGCTTGAAAACACCGTGTGCCGTTACCGTTTCAGCCTACAGTGCTGCTGGGTGAATTGAGTAACCCGGTAGTACTGTTGCCGGTCCCAATCCCGGAAGAAAGAGGAGGGTTAGAGGGTCAGCTTAGGTGCCTGCCCTCTGTAAAAACAGATCCAGCTCATAGTACCGATGATATTCATCGAAGAGGAACAGGTCATAGACCTACTTAGAAGAAGGAAGAAGAAGAAGAAGAAGAAGAATAAAATGTTTATATAATTTTCCTTCCACATCGAGAAGGTATATCGGTCTGAACGATGAAGGATTTTCGATGGGTTTATCCCCCTTCTTTACAAGACGAGCCTGGCCTGTTTCCATTCTGCTGGAAACATGAACTGATTCGATCTTATCATCGATCTATAGCGCTCGAAGTTAACAGCTATGGTAATTCAAGTACATAGGAATAATACAGAACATAAGAATAGTACAGTATATAAGAACTACGAACTGATGACTCCCCCAGACTAAAATCCGCACCAAACAGTGACTCTCTCTCTCTCGGGATGTATTTGGTGCAGGTGTATCTCGTGTGGATTGGTATTGTCCAAAATCCAACAATTTTGTTTTGTTCACATATCCATTTATCCAAAAATGGGCCTCGTCGCTAAAGATGATTTTCTTGGCGAAATTTGGGTCAACTTCCAACTGATTCAGAGCCTAACCAGCGAACACACAGCGTTGTCTATAGTCGTTTACTTTAAGTTTCCTGATCAGTTGAATATTCGATGGACGTAGATCCAAAGCCTGATGCAAAATTCGCCAAGTTGAAGCCGCAAAAAGACCAAGTTCTTGTGAACGACGAGAAATTGACCTCGGGTTTTCCTGTACACTTTCATGCACAGCAGTCACTTTTACAGTAGATCTTGTGTTTTGGTGACGTACGTGTATTGTCTGATTATTTATTAAACCGATTGACTTGAATCTGGCCACCAAACGTCGAATAGTCGACTCGGCGGGACAGTTTTGGCGATCCTAAAAATCACGTAATCCGTTCTGCGTTTCTCGAATGATGCACTGATTTTGAGCATAAAATTTGATTATGTCACATGTTTTTGAAATACATAACCTTCCATCGTGATTTGTTATACAATACTGAACAATTCACAACAAATTTAGACTGTATGTGTATAATACGTAAATTTTTGGAATTTATAATATTTGTTGCCAAAGTTATCATCAAGAGCATGTTGTGTAAATGAAAAGAGTAATTGTAATTAAGATCAAGAAGCATATCGGTCACTTAAAGAATGGAACATTAGAAAATTCCAATTGCCAATATGCTTTCAAAAAACTTTTATAGAATGGATTCTAGCTATTTCACGTTAAAATTAAAAGTATAATCAGTAGCAAACTATTGGATGCCTTTGACAGCATGAAGGTAGGTAAATGTGATTATAATATACAAAAAGACATGGGCGCTCTCCTTAATAGTTCTTAAATTTTGACAATATTAATGAATATTAAATATTAATGATTATTAATGAGTAAACTTCTTACGATTTACTAACTATTTAGTAAACAGTAAAGCTTAATTTTTTACGATACATTAACCGTGAAATAAAATAATTACAAGATATAAGGTATTAAAAGCACTGACGAAAGAACCGAAGGATATTATCTCTTAACCGTTGACTAACTATGAAGAAATATAGTTATAACGAGTGAGGTTATTACTAAAAGGTACATGAAATATAACAGTTATTGTTAACTGAACCTAAACATAAATATAAATAGAAAGTAGAAGTAGTTTGACAATTAGCGTATGTATAGCAACGTATAATCTTTCGATGTTTGTGGAAAGCTGATTTCCTATTCTTAGTGCTGTATTGAAGGTTTCTACCCTTAGGTTACGAAGGTTAGGAAGGTTACGACATTAATACCCTAAACCGAACTTGATTTTCAGCAATTACATACGACTATTTTTATTTCTTGAGTTACTAAGAAACCTTAGGTAATCTATAACGAATTAAATTTTAACTAGATACCGGAAAGATAATTTTAAATATTTAGATTAAACTTTTATACCACAATAAATTATATTTGAATTTATTTTTCAACATGCAAGGCTATTTTCTAAATTACATTGTGTCTTCTAAAGAAAGCTACGTGAGAAAAGTCATTATTATTTTATATTTTGATTTTATGAACGTATTTTGTATGATATCTTATTACAATGATATGAAAGTTCTTTCAGAATTCATAAGATACCACACCTAGTTCTATAGGATAGCATACGTACTTCCATCTTTTTTGTACTTTTGTACCGAAAAGAAACACTATAAAACAACAACTCCCAAATAGTATAAACAAGTGACATGCTTTATTTATAAGCAATATCTGGAAATTACTTCTAAGGAACAAGATATATCGGGTAAACTACCGGTCCCATGAAAACGCAGCTAATCGACTGCGTAACGAACTAGAAAACCCAATTGCCTTAATGGGTATAAGAAAGACTTAGCTTAGGTAGACCGCGACTATAAACTAGATCAGTTGCGATTGTTTTATGTCAAGAAAATATTTTTGTTCTATTTTTGTTCTATTGTTATTCCTACTACAATTCAGTGGTATCAAACTACATTATAGAGAATAGGGGTAAACTACACTATAATTCTACAAATATTAGTTAGCCAAAATGAACAGGTTATAATTTTTATTGGAGAAAACATAATAATTACTTAACATAATTGAAAAATTAATGTCACAATTGATACCATATTATGCAATATTTAACTAGTTATTAAGATTATGAACTAGTAACAAAGTTTACCAGGTAAATAGTTAGCAAACAGATTTATCTTTTATATGTCTATTGTACTTTGTTTTTATTTATATTGGATACATGTATTAATATCAATTTATATTTCACCTTAAACACTTGACTACTACAACGTAATGTCTTCTACATTCAGTTTTGATAAAATGAAAATATTCTACTTACCATTGTCGAATTTCTTTTTCTGTAACTGAAACAAAAAGTAAGATTGTTAATTAACACATCAGTTAATCATTAATGGAAAAATAGTAACAAGGAAAGCGCACGAATTTAAACATATAATCGTTTGTTAAGAGATAAAGCTCGAGGAAACAAACTCAAAGGTTTATAATATTTTTTAAAAGTATTTTTAAGTGTGACATTCATTTTTGAATTATTATTTGTGGTTTTCTATTTGAACGTTTTAATAAAAATTGTAGTGCTTAAATAGTGATATCCGATACCAATACAAATTATTGAAGTACGTTTTTCACGGGGTGGTTACTTCAACCACCTCCATTATAAGGACACTTAGGAATATATCCATGGCTGGAGTACCTTAAAAATTCATAACCATATATTTCTTAGTATTTATATTTTACAACTACCATAAACATAAAAACAAACTAATTAATTATAATAAAAAATTCCTTAATTTGCATAGCAAGGTTGTAGCAAGGTTACTACAACTTTATAAATATTTTTTCTCTATACCGAAGAGAGGAAATTATCTCTAAACACTTTAGTTCCTCCAATTATCTCTAGTTCGTTATATTTACTTCCATATTGTATTATAAATAATGCCATATTTAACATTTCTTGCACTTTGAACTTTACTCAACCTCTAAGCAAAATATCAATAACTTTGTAATTAGGATATTACAAAGTTTTTGATATTACAAAGGAAGAGTAGGTATAGGGGTGATAGCTAAAACGATTTTTAATAATTCTACGTTATTACTAGAATATTGATTGAAAATAGAAAACTCCTTTAAGAGCCAAGTCATTATATAGTTCACTTGTGTTATAGAGCTCCCAAAAAAAAAATATATTTGTTTTTTATTTTTGGATTTCCATTGTAAGTATTTCTTCAATATAAGATATCCAAAATTCTGTTAGTATGTTAAAAATATACTCAAACGTACAAATAAGTAAATATAACTGCGAATAAGATTATTCAGCAGTTTAACAACATTAAATAAAACAATCTGTAAAACACGTAAAATTATTCGTACTAAATTATGTTTTAATAAAATTAAAATATAATATAAAAAAGGAATATAAAAATTTTAATTATTCTGTTAGTACTATGAATAGAACCAATTAAATTTTATTTATCTTAGCGTGTTATTAGTATCAAATTCTAATATTAATTATTATTAATTAATAGCTTACCAGTGACCATCTCTATCTATATAGATGATGTTATAGAGTACTGATTCTCCTAAAGGTTTATGTCTCTCCATATATCAATTAGTACAGAAGTAGGTGGTATAACTTTTTTCTTAAATTCACATATAACGCCAACATGTGATAACGAACTGAATTTTTATATATTGTTAGTTTTACATCCCATCAATTGACTTCATACTAATATTTATATCTTACTATGTTTGGTTTTAATATTTTTCCATTTTTCCAATATAGCTGTTAGCTCCATAGTGCGCAAGAAAGGGTGACCACTTTTGTTCGTTTAGCGTCTTAAGTAATATCAAGATGGTGAAGAAGGTGCTATACCTGTTGGAAGAGATCCGCCTACTAAGAGCACAAGTAATCTACTATTGCTGAGTGTACCACATTTACCATCATTAGGGTGCATGAACTTGCTGTTGGTGTACGTGTATATGTAAACTAAAGTTTCGAATGCTATTCTCGGGTTCGAATACTCCTCGTACTCCACCAGATCGCTAAAGGCGTAGGATTCTAAGCCTAAAGTTTTGTTCTAATTGTTTGTCAATTTATTCCAGCCTAATTCTTTGTCAACTTTGAATTTACTGCCGTGCATCTCTTCTCTAAAATCTGCCGAAGATGAACTGGATTAGATGATCTAGGGCCTGGTAATCCTCAATGTGCGTCACTATATGCAGCATCTCAAGTAATTCTGAATTGTGGTAGTTACTGGATCCGATGAACAATAGACTATCCGGAATTCAATAGGCAAATAGAAGATAAGTATCCCCTTCGTAGCCTCCAGAATCGTGATGTAAATTGGCTCTGTGCGCCAACACTTCTAAATCTACGCCAAATCTTTTTGACATGTTTTCAAATTATATGGGATCCAACGAGAATAAACCTTTTTCCCAGCTAAATGATCATGCAATATTTTATATACGCTAGTTGAACTATAATGCCTAAGGTTGCCAGAGTATATCGCATGACGATCTTGCATTATCAGTTTTTGCACAGCATCAATATCTTCTACACAACAACTGACTTTGGACGACCTTCACAACTTTCGTCGGTGAGATAATGGCGGCCACAATTAAACTCATTATACCAGCGTGTCACAGTGGCAAAGGATGGGGTTTTATTGCCAAAAAGTAAGTTGATCGATGCACTCTTATCTTAAAAATCCACGTCGAAAGTCATAATAAATCATCGCACGAAGATATTCACAAGTTAATTCCATTTTTTCGCCGAGATACAATTTTCAAATTACTGTAAACAATACAAATCGGGCATAAATGACAAAATATTCTGAAGAAGGTTATGGTCAAAAATGTCAAACTTTCCATTGGAAACGTCAGATGGCGTCTGACAGCACTTGGTGTTGCCAAGACTCAAAATATAAATAGTGTACCTTGTATGTATGTATAAACCCAGTCTCCACCCTAAGCAACAGTACATTCAGATGACGTACGAATCCTTATCGAATTCCAAGAGAGTAGTACTGTAATTTTGACTGACTTTTTAAAAAAAATTTATTAAGAATGATTGTTAATTTATTACAATTACATATTATACCTGAATGGTAAACTCGTCCATTAAAATAATAGCGTATTTACTTATACGCCTAATATAAAGGTGATTATATTGCGTAACTTGTTTTACAATAAACAACAATAATTCAACACACTTTGGTACACTATAATATTAATTTCAATTAAAGAAAAATCTATACTTAGTCTGAGAAGTTAACGTACTTAATTAATATTCAGCACATCTATACGAATACAGTTGACGTTTGTCATTGATCGCTTGTCAGATGTAATGACATTGTTATTTGTATTTGTATCAAAATTCGTTGTAAAATGTAACTTTCGGAAGATATCCTGACACTTACGATGGCAAATTTGTTGGTTAATTTTGGAGCATTTCTTTTTGGAGCTGCAGCAGGTACATTTGTGGGACGATATGGCAGAGATTTTCTTAATAGACTGTCACAAGTAGTACAACCAGAGGCAACTAATTGGGAAGAAGAATGTGACGATGAATGCGATGAAGAAGATTTCTAAGTAAATGTGGCAACTAATAATTGTGGCAACTAATAAATTATTTTATATCAATTTGCATGTACAAACACATACTCGTAAGTGGAACTACAACGAATAAATATTTGAATGTCAAAAGTAATGCCACCAGTGGCGAGAAAATAAATATGTAAATGAATTTGGTATGTGAGTACTCATTTATTTAAATATTTCATAAAATTACCGATATTCTATTCACTTAATATGAAAATATCACATAGGTACGTATACACATATACTTGGCGTATGTAGTAAAAATCTAAAAAATTACTTCGCATAATATTTTATATTATATGTAGTGAGTTTATGTATTTTCGGAAAGCTACATTGCTTTCAAACAATACTAATTGTAAGATGACGTAAATATGAAAACCTCTGGACTTATTTTATTAGGAATTGTGAAAAATTTGGTAGGTGATGAAAAATTAACGATGTAGAAATCTTAAGAATTAGAAAAACATGAAAAGCGGTATTAGATCATCATCATCATGAGATCATCAGTCCTAGGACTGGTTGGACGCTAACCTCCAGTTTCTCCTATCTTGTGCTAACCTACGCATTTCGCTAATTGTGCTACAACCTATATCCCTTACTATTTGCGAGCAGTAGTCTAATTTAGGCCTACCTCTGCCTTTCTTCACTCCTATTTCTGCCTCCAAAATGTCGCAGACATTCTCCCATGTGTCAACAAGTGGCCTACCATTCTATCTTTTCTCTTCTTTATGTTTTTCCACATACTTCCTTTCTCGCCGACTTTCTCTAATACTTCTTCGATTCTAACCCTATCAGATCATCATATTTTAAATATTAATAAACGGTACATTTTTAAGATTTAGTCTCCATGCTGTAGAATGTATATTTGAAACAAAAACGTATGTATCTAATTAATTTAACATTTGATGTTACTGCTAACGTCAACTTTAATAAGTTTAATTCCTGAAAATCCGTAACAAACTAAGCGAATATCATCGGGTTTGCTGTCCACTTCACTAATTACTATTGCCAGTATGAATATTGTAAAAGTAGTATTATACACATATACATTTTTAAGTTAATAATATCATTTATTATAGCGAAATACTAGGTTGCAGGTAATTCAGGCCCATTTTTGTTTATTTAATGGTAAGATACAAATCGTAAATATTACGTCAAAATTTTCTAAAAAATAGTAGAGACAATATACGAATTGGCGAATTTTTTAATACTTTCTGTTTTGTTTAATCGCTGTACTCTATTTGTATTTTAGCATAGTTTGCTTTGTATCTATTAAAACATATATCAGTTTTTATTTCTAGCTACAAGAGAGATATATTATTCTTACTCATTCACCTTGCTTCCTTCGACAGTTATAAGGCCTCGTTTATATTTAAAATAATATCAGAAAATAGTTTATAAACTCTTGTGAAATTACTAAGACTACTACTATTTATATATCAGCATCTATATAGAATCAGCAGTTCTATATAGAATTTGTTGGAATTCTTTATGTAATTAGTGTGATCGAAAATAATGATTTGGTAATGACATTTTTATATAGGGTGTTTCAGTTGGAACTATAAGATTTGAATCGCGCGACATTTGTGTTCCGTCAAAGATAGGGCGTCAACATTTAACGGCTGTCATCTACAAACCATACGGCGACAACGTGTCGCATTTAAGAATTTAATAACGAACATTTACATATATATACAACAATTTTATAAAAGTGCGCGATAATTTACAGTTGCATTAAGAACAATTCGTACAAAATTAGGACAAAATGAAGCCCCTATAGAGTTAACAATTCGTGTTAACAATGTTAAATAATTTCATTTCCACCCAAATTCAGAAAAATATGTGGTTTCAGAAAGACGGTGCAACGTGTCATACAGCACGTGGAACCATAACTCTGTTGCATACCAAATTTTCTGATCATGTTATCATGCTGAATGCTGACATCAATTGGCCTACAAGATAATGTGATTTAACGCTACTGGAATTTTTTCATTAAGGTTATGTCAAGGGAAAGGTATACGCCACCCAGCCAGCAACAATCAATGCATTTTGGAAATATATCCATATTTATATACCCGTATTATGAACAATTCTGCTAAACGAATGACACCATGCCAGATGAATCTAGGCGGTCTAATGAACGATATTATTTTCCATTTGTAGCCGTATTGTCTCCATTTTAAGTTGAAGAATAAAAAACGTCAGTTTGTCAAATATTATTAGTTTTATTCACAAATCACATTGTATAGTTCTAAATGAGATATCCAGGCACGTTGGCGCCGTATGGATTGTAG
The DNA here is from genome assembly GCA_037954035.1 of Rosalia funebris. Taxonomy (NCBI): domain Eukaryota; kingdom Metazoa; phylum Arthropoda; class Insecta; order Coleoptera; family Cerambycidae; genus Rosalia; species Rosalia funebris. The sequence goes on from JAZFAV010000033.1 coordinate 3,265,782, forward strand.
ATGACAGTCGTTAAATATTAGCCCCGTATCTTTGAGAGGACACAAATGGCGTGTAACTCAAATCCTATAGTTCCAACTGAGACACCTTATATAATAAACGTTTGAAAATTATTTATCAGCATTTAAAGCTTTCCTGTGAACAATACTCATGAATCAACATTCATAATCCAATTAAAATGATTTACATTTTTTTTTTTAATGTACTGCTATTTTTAATCCATTTTAATGAAAATATTTTTTCGTAATTGGCTTTGTTTGCTGGCTTTGTATTTGAAATTTTACAAATACAGCTATAAATCAGATCTACACTACCAAATTTCTACAACGGCACTTTAATTTTTTTTAACTGTTTAAATTATCATTAACTAAATAACCGCAATAAAATACATATAATGGTCACAAATAGAAACAATAAAGGGAAATAGAACGCTGGAGAACGATAAACTTATTCACGGAGAGCTACGGCAACAGCACAAGGGCGTGACCCCTCAACCCTCATAATTATTTCCTGATGTAAACAGACATGATAAATTTATATGGCGCCATTATTCTTTTTCCTTTGTAGAGAACTTATTGACGGAGAAAAAGTACGAATAAACCGCGCGATATTTTCCATTATTAATGCATACTTAACTCCTTTACGTGAAATTAATGTATACTGAATTCATTTAGCAGTTACGTAGTAGATATTGAAAGTAACCGACATAATTTTTTTACATAATATCTAAACAGTGTCTGTTTTCAAAATCTCTATTTATGATAATGGGGTAAAAATTGTACATCTTTTTAAATAATTCATGCATGTTTAAATAAAATAAATTGCAAATATTTAAAGTTTAAACACCGAGAAAACGACCTCCTTCCCCAATAGCCTTTGGTTGTGGAAGAGATAGGGAAAGGTTACATAGACGAGTACAAATATATTCAAGCTCAGAGGAAGGTATGCGAGATGAATTAGCAGTTCTTAATGCTGTGGAAGAAACTCTTAATAAACAATTTGTGTGAATAGATATTGTTGCTAATAATGCATCTACAATAAGTTTAACTGGAATTGAAGAAACCGAAATAAAACGCTACTATTTAATGAATAATATAATTACAAACGGGACATTCTTAGTATAAGCCCATATTGATCAATATTAATAGTATGTGTATCAACTTGAAAGTCTCAAAAACAATTTTACTGGTAATGTTTGAGAATTATATTTTCATGGTATTAAGACGTTTTTGAATAATAAGTTAAGAAAAACTGGCTTCACAAAGAAACTAACATAACTAAAAAGTAAGGAATAAATGTTTTCTACAATTTAATAATTATTTGTTGTTCGGTTTAAAGTAATTAAAAAATTATTGTTTATTAAATAATTGTTATTAATTGCTTGTTTTATATAATTTTGAAATCAGTGCCACACAATATTAGTAATTCGAATGCCGGCCCTTGGCAATTTGAAATCGAAACTCGTTGTTATTGTAGCAAGGTGTATATTTTTTACGTTTTACTTGACATCGACTTATAAATTATATAAAACAATAATAATTACATAATAAACAATAATTTCCTAATTACACTAAACAGAACAACAAATAAGTAAGAAATTGTTGTAGAAAACATTTATTTCTCGCTTTTTAGTTAATTTACTTTTTTTAGTGGGTTTTTCTTTAAACTTATCACTTTATAATTGTAACTGATAGGTAGATCTACTAAGGATGCTTTGAGAATGAGAAAGCGACGGCTTTAATAGAATAATTAATATCGGTTCATAAACACAAAAGTTATACCCAAATCTACATACGTATATATATATATATATATATATATATATATATATATATATATATATATATATATATATATATATATATATATATCTATATATATATATATATATATATATATATATATATATATATATATATATATATATATATATATATATATATATACATACAGACGAATTGAGAACCTTCTTTGTTTGAAGTCGGTTAAAAATATGTATTAGTACTTTAGTAATTATCAAATATATGAAAAATATTTTAACTCCACAGAGTGCCTTCCTTATCGGAAGAAGAGTAGCCATGCACATATTAAAATTTACCGCCACCTCTAGTATAAAACAATATTAGTTAAAAGACAATGTTGCTTATACAATGGCTAAATATGGCATATCAATATGTGTATTAGGAAAGCATGAAGAATTTAAACCTTTCCAAGTACCCTCGAGAATACTTAAACTGGTCAGACGCCCCATCGTATTTTCCTTCTAGAAAAAAATGTATAATGTACTACAAATTCTAAAATAAATTAAACACTAATAACGCATTTAATAACAAAAAAGCTAAATAGATATAACTGATGAGAGCCTCCGTAGCCCTCTTAATATCAAAAGTATTTTGTAACAAGTCTAGCGTTATGACGAAGTTCACTATCGCGTTGTTGTTAAACAAATTCTATAAATAACTCAAAATGTTATTTATATCTCGTTCTACATCGACGATGTTGAAATAAACTGAACCAATTATTCTGCTACGAGAAACTGCTATCGAAACTACAGTTTTGTGCGAATGTAGTGTAGATTCTACAAAAATATGTGGATTGTTAGTGCTTCACATTTATATATTTTAAGAATTACTGTACCTTGAAAAATAATATAAAATAAATTTTCAGTGAATTCAATATCATTTTTCTAGAAAACGAAAATGCCATGAAATATTATTAAACGGCCGGAAATTCTATTAAAGAACACATGGAAGTTTTAATATTAGCATTGCATGATATAGATTCGTGTTTTCCGTTTGAATTAGGTGCAATTACTTGAATATATTTATGGAATTTATACTATTTTTATAATGTTTTAAATTGTTTTTTGTATTTTTATAACCATTGTGGTTGATAGTTATGAATATAGAGGATAATGTTCTTTATAGTAATAAGGTATTGTCTCCTTGTCTTTTATAGTAATAACTATAATATATTTAAAAAGAACATAAATACTCATACTAATGGTCAGTGAATTTCATAGGAACATAATCGAGTAATGCCAATGTACAAATACAAAAACACCCTTTGTTAAATGTGACAGTACAATAAATGTCAGGTTTGAAATTATACTTTTAAAATAAATGAAATCAAAAGCATCAACTAGGATATTGGAATTTCAATATTTACTTGTGTACATTGAACACATTTTTATCAAAGATTGTATGATAATTTCCAACGGTTTGTCTACTAATAATTTAATGAGCCACAGAGCCAATTTCACAATACAGCAACCCAATCTGTAAGGTATGCATAGAATTTTGTAATATTACTGCTTAAGTCTAAGAAGTGATCTCGAAAATTATTCGTGGCTGATGGTATCCTCAAATTCCATTAGCTAACACATTGCTAACTATTATACCGATCCGAAAATAGGCTTCAATCATGTGAAATTTGTGTGTACACTGCTAAAAAGACACTCAAAAATTACTTAAGATTACAACTTCAGCGAAACCTGCTTGAAAAATTTTAACGATAAAAAATGATTGACATAATCCATCCATTGTGTAGTAGTCTCCACTACCATCTTTAACCAGCATAGTTTTCAATATAAGTTACTTCCTAGAATTCATGTTCTATTAAATTTAAAAAGAAAATGGTGGGTTACAATGAGTCAATATACGTTGTTTGTTTGTAATTGATTTAGAAGGTAACGGCTTTAAGGTTTATTATATATTATTACGTATCTTAAAGTTTGGAATTCCTTCAAATTAAGAATTAGCTCTGCTAGTTTAAAAACAACTTTAGTACTTGTGTATTAATACATATATTATTGAAATAGTGTAAATACACTATTCTAAATAGTTTAATCGTTAATTAGATTAAATATTAATTTAATTAACGATTCCACAAAAAGTTGTTAAAGATATGGTACAACACATCAAGGTACAATGGTAGAAGGGCAGCGTTGGAAACCCTGTAACTAAACCAGAGCAGTAACTAAACTCCTTAGAAAAGTTTCATATAGATAAGGGATAGGAATAGTCAATAATATAAGAAAAATACAGTAGTATGTAGTAGTTTTTGGTATGTAAGTGTTCCAGGTGTTCCAGATGTTTCATTGTGTCGGGATGAGTATCTTTGGCATGTCGGGTGCGACGTGTGAAGTAACCGATTCCTAAATAATACAACATATAGATGAGATGGATGGTACTTCGTAGACTGTAAATTAATCATCATAGAATCACTAATGAGTCGAACTGTCACATAAACCACTGATGTTAATTACTCATTAATAACGAGATCTTCTTCATCTTGTGGTACCATATTCTCATTGGACGTTGGTTATCACTAATGCCCATCTGACCTTATTAACTGCCCCTCTGAATAATTCGGTTGAAGTTTTGTCGGTCCATTATCTTAAGTTTTTGAGCCATGATATGCATCGTCTTCTAGGTTCCCTTCTGCCGTTTATATTTCCTTGCACAATAAATTTTAACATGTTATATGTACTATTTCTCATAATATGACTAAAATATTCTAATTTTCTGTCTTTGATCGCTTTTAGTACTGTTAGTTGTTGTCCTATGCCATTTAATAACGAGATCAGAGAATTAAATTCTATTAAGGGACTGAAACAACTAATTGGAGAGATTTGAGGAGTTTTGAACTATTCCAACCTTAGTTAGTAGTGGCCAATAAATTAGGAACATCATCTATCAATTATAACTGTTAGGGATATTTTTTAAAGAAAATTAAACCTTCATAAGCATAGGGAAGTGGGTAGTTCCCGAAACGATCCATTGACTCAACTGATTCAAATACCCACATATCAGACTTTCGAATACATTTTGTATTACGTTCTTTATATATAATTCAACCACGTTGAAAGTACAATTTGAATAATGGATCTTTCCGCGTGTATCAATTTAGTAACGACGCACGGATCATATGTTACACCACTCGCAATTGTTACTAATATTCCACAATTACCAGCACGTATGTCTAGCGACATATGTTACAATCAACTACGTATGACATAGACAGTTAATAATTTGTTGAACAAAATGCAATTATGATGTCACGTCTTAGCTTTATTGTATAATTTGATTCATTGGCGTCTCAATATTTATATAAAATTTATTTCATTTTTGTTTCATTTATTTTGATTTCTGTTGAATTTATTTCATTTATTTTGATGGAAATATCACTTTCATTGAATGTTTTTGTGGAAAACCTTTTCATTACTCCGTCATAGGTTGACGTATTTGTATTGTACTAACTGTTATCCTAAAATGTGTTTTCGGCACGACACTGTTCAAAAATGCCAGTTGATTGATTCATACGATTATTACCTATGACACACACGCAAAGAACAATTATACAAATCATATTTTACATGTTTAATATTAATCACAAATACACGTTGCTTTTAATATCACGATAGTGATGTTTTGCAGTCTGGCATTAAAACATACTTTCTTCAAGTTCTAGGTTCTTTCAAGAACCTAGTCCAGGTATGCATATACTAAACATGCTTAGTACTGCTAGTATATCTACGAGTATACTATTATGGATCAGTTTAGATAAAAATGATATAAGCACCTTTTTAGAGTTCAATGAATAGATATCAAATCTTTGTAGAACGCCGTTGAATATTTTCAAGTTGACTCATATGATTTAGATACCGGGGACGACAAATATGGCTACAATAATCTCGAATAAACTAACGCAAAATATATGCTTTTTAAGGTAGCAGTGTTATTAAACGAAGTCGTGTTTCTAATCACGAAACCAAGGGCTTTATATGCATTAAGAGCCGCATGTTTGATATGCCCAGAGAACGATAGTTTATTATCGAAGTACACTCACGTAATAATTCTTTCAATATGTTATTATTTAAAATTATTTTAAACTATTATTATTTATATCGTCATTAAATTAATCCTAGTTGGACAAATTTAAATCTATAAAATAATTTAAAAATATCTATATCATTCTTTAACAAACAGTATAATGATATTTACTGTTTTACGATTATTTATTAAATTTATGGCTTGCAACAAGTTGAAAGACTTATAATATAATTAAAGGTATTGTAAAATTATTATTTTATTAATTTAATTAATGGAAACTATTCATTGAGGTAAGTAGAAGGTATGCGAAAATTAATACCTCTCTGTAATCATAAATATAGAATGAATACAGCAGAAGAATAAGAATAAAATTGAATTCACATTAATAATATATTTATCAGTAATATATATATATATATATATATATATATATATATATATATATATATATATATATATATATAGAATATCAGTAATATAAAGTTAAACAGGAACTAACTGTTCATGATCAACTGAGTAGCGATTGATGCTTTACCGTAACATTTGTCTCTGCTGTGTCACTACCCTCATCAAAATACGTCGACTATTTTTATCGCTTTCATTTAAACAGCTCGCTTAACCTTCAGCTTATCACTAATTAATAAGCTACAGATTAAGGGAGCTGTTCATATAGCAACAGAGGGTTTCAACATTTCATATAGTCAAGCCGACAACGATTTACCTTTGAAAACCAACTGACAGAATAATAGTAATTACTGTTCTTCTTTCCCTTTCAAACATCGAGTTTAAGTAACAAAATTACATCGTAATATCTGTAGATTGTATGTGTGAGTAAAAGAAATAGTTAGTATTGTTTCGTGTATCAACATGACAAAAATTACATAAACGAATACAGAGATGAATGTTTCGTTAAGGCAGAATATTCTACTTAATGACTGTGCAAGATCTATTAAAGGGGGCAATATCATATCTTAAAGTTTAAATTTAAACTTAAATTTACAATAAATTTAACAGATACATATAATTGAAAGTTTGTTGTACATACATATAATTATTATTTATAATATATTCAGAAGGACTATCATTATATATAGTATATAGGTTTTATTTTTATGTGATCGTTTAGGCCTGTTATTCAGTAGAATGTTCTAGAATGACAAGAATTTTACAAGAAAGATAGTTGGAACTTCTATATGTAAACAGAAGAGTGTATTGAATACAAGAAAGGCTACATTTTGTATATACATTTTATGACAATATTGTACATATTGTACATATAGCACTCGTAAATCATATCGTATTCGTAGAGTCTTTAAAGAAATTTAAATGATATAATTGTATATGCTGTTTGTCAATAATAGGAAAAAGTGTGATATTTTTCTATGTATGCGTAGAAGAAATAGTGAGGGCAGCAATCGGCTATTTACTTAGACCAAGTTATTTACTGCGCACCTCATGGGCGGTCCGACATCGCAGTTTTCAGAATTCTTCCTATTCTTGACGGGCAGTACTTGTGTGTCCTCAGATTTTTTATTCATCTGTGGTGAGATGGAGGTAGTGATCTAGAAATTTAAATATAATGCCGTGTACATTATCGTAGTATATTTTATGATAAATTTTATTTATATAAGTTATTCGGCCGGGAAAACCCACCCCAGTCGAGACGGTCGGCGCAGGACGGCAATTACGAGGGAAAGTGACAATAGGGGCGACAATAGGGGAGGCTGAAACGACTGAAACGACTGGTAGCAACGAAGACGTCGAAAACAGAAAAGCCGCCAGCGAAAGTGCCCCCAGTTGTCCTTCGAAAGAAGGAGAATTGGGCAATCGTCAGCCGAATCCTCAAGGAACTGAGGATTAATTATATCAAGGCAAAATTGATAGGGGACGGCATAGAAATTTATCTAGCCACCCCCGATGACTACAGGAAGCTAACAACAACACTTTTTGACCGGAATTACGAGTACCACACGTACTCGTTGCCGGAGTCAAAAACGTTGCAGATCGTGGTCCGCGGAATTGCCGACTGCGTCACGGAGGATGACGTAACTGAGGATCTCCGAAATCAAGGGCTCCAGCTAATAATTGTCCACCGGATGAAGTACCGCCAGAGGAAGACAGCGATGCCACTTGTAATAATACAGCTACCCGAAAGCAGTGAGACTGCAGCGATTCAGATCAAGCGCTCTTGCGGGCTGATTGTACGAGCCGAAAAGCAAAGGCACTCTGCTCAAAAGACACAGTGTCACCGCTGACATAAATTCGGGCACGGACAGAGCGCACTTGGGGTGCAAAATGCGGCGAGTATCATCACTCAACGGAATGTATCAAGGACAGGACAATCCCGGTGAAGTGCGCCAATGTGGAGGATCCCATCCTGCAAATTATCGAGGATGCGAGAAGATTCTAAAGGCAAGGCCGCAGGTGAGTAAAGTGCAAGTAAGAAAAGTAGTACCCCCCCCCCCCCTCTGCATCCACTACCACAAAGTCATCTACCAGTAGACTAGCCTCGAAGGCACCGGTCTCCCCAACTTCGATGCCGAGGATGGCGCCGACAGCGAGGTCCTACGCCGCGGAAATCGAGCGGATGAAGACGCCAGCTGTCCCAGTTCCGGAGGCAACGACCAACATGAGGGAGTTGGCCACTATAATGGCCAATATGCAACAAATGTACTTGACCCTGAGTGCATTTTCTGCGAAAATTCCATCCATGGGAGCACCCTAATTGGCAGCAAACCCGGATGCAAGGAGGTCCCTCAAGATCGGGCCATGGAACGTCTCTTCGCTCAAAGGAAAGAAATCTGAGCTAGAAGAAATCCTCGAAAGACATAAAGTCGACGTCATGGCCCTCCAGGAGACCAAGCTGCATCCAGACAACCCCCTAAGAGTACGTGAACACCAGGTCCATAGACAGAATAAAAACCGGCGCAGCAGTGGAGTTGTGCTATTGGTCAGGACAGGCATCGCCCATCACGTCCAGCCCCATCCGGACACGGAGAGCATGGAAGCGGTGATCATGACCATCCGAACAGGACAATTAGACGAGCTTCAGATTGTATCCTGCTATCAACATCCCAGGCGGAGTGTGCAGGAACGAGACCTAGACGAGATCTTCCCCATAGGAGTCAGGACCCATGCTGTGGGAGATTTCAACGCCAAGGACCCGTTATGGAATAGCCGGATAATGAACACTAGTGGCAGAGCGCTACTGGCACTCATCGAAAACCATACCGAAGTCCAACCCGTCGCCCCCCTGGAACCGACCCACCACTCGATAGGGAGACCGGATGTACTGGACACCGCCATCGCCCAGAATATCTACGTCGAGAACATCGACATCCTGAGACAAAGATGCTCGGATTACGACCCCATCCTGGTTCACCTGAAGAATGAGGAACCGGAGACGAGAGAAAACTTTGTCACTAGACACATGGACTGATATAAGTTCCGGACGTATCTGGAATGCCGCATCGAGGTCGTCGTCCCCATTTTAAACAGCGGGAGACATTGAAGCAGCAGCGATTCGGCTCATCAAGGACATCCAGGCTGCAATGAGAGACAGCACCATGGAGAAAACGGTAAGGAAAAATGATCGATAGTTTGGCTTCGTTTCCAGACCACACCATGGACCTCATCAGGGAACGTAGAGCGGCGAAACTAAGAGGCATGCGTACCTAACAACCCAAGTACAGGCGTGCAATCGATCAGCTAAGCCGGAGAGTTAAAGCAGTCCTGGACGAAGACAAATAAGAAGCGTGGAATCGCCACCTGATGTCCCTCGACCCAACGGACAATAGCCCATGGAGCATGCAGAGAGTCATCCGCCGCGTGAGGCTTTCAATCCCACCGTTACACGGAGAAAAAGGGCTTGGATTCCCTGACACGAAGTCCTACCTGACAAGAAGGCGATTTCAGGCCAGAGTAAGGACCTCTGTATCGGACTACAGGACCATCGAGGTCGGAGTACCGCAGGGTGCGATGCTGTCGCCTCATCTCTTCAATATCTTCATGTCAGATCAGCCAATGACAGAGCCAGTGGCCCCTGCGCTGACCACACGGCGATCATCGCGAAGTCGAGCAGGACGCGCGTGGCAATGACGTACCTGCAGCGTGCTGTGAACGAACTAGCCGAATGGTGCAACAAGTAGAAGGTAGAACACACGGCTGTGCTTTTCAAGAAGACATGGGAAACCCCGGAGAACATGTGAGCTTAAACGGCGAGGACATCCAATCGCGGGACAAGACCAAGTATCTTGGAGTTGTCATGGACAAGTCGTTGACATGGAGAGACAACATCCACCAGGTGACGGGACGCGCCAAAGCTACCGCGGTTAGACTCTGGACGATGACGGGAAACAACAGCCAGCTGAACATCAGGATCAAGCTGCTCCTCATCCGGCAAGTCCTTCTACGCTGCTCAAATATACAAGAGGAGTCAGGCCATCGAAAGCATGGCCCTCCGCCGCGCCGTGTCGTGGACGCCCCGTGGTACTTGAGGAACATCGAAATCCGGCGAGACCTAGACTTCACCACTGTGACGGAGAACATCCGAGCTAGGGCTCGGAAGCGCTACGATTAAGCAGGTATCCATGACAACCCCCTCATCCGAGCAGCTTCGGACTACGACTAAGACCAAGAAGACACAAGAAACCCAAGATCCAGGTAGAATAACCTCATGGACTCCCTTTACAGGTCAAACATAAATTTTTATTACAGCTGAGCCCTATCGCTCCACTAACCACTTTTATGTCAGGGGGCCCTATGGCGCTTTAACCATTTCTGTTACAGAAAAGACACACGACTTCCCTCTCATATACACCTGACTCCAAATCCTGAGATCCTTTTCTAAAGAGAAGGACCCCTCCTTCGTAACAAGACTCACTCTCCCGACTGCGATTCAAGCGACGTGGTTCGTTCGAATTTTCATGGAAGATCGCCTGATATGACCCAATCCCCGAGCGCCGGCGTTGTACTGGTCGCGGCGCCAAGGACAAGACACCCCCTGGGTTGCTGACGCTGGCGAAACGATGCGGCAAAACAAGGCGACCAAAGATTAAGAAAAAGCCGAGAAGTCCCTGCCAGCGGGACTTAAAGGCGTCAGGACCAAAGGAGGTCGAGAGCAGTGACCCACTACCAGTCGCGCGAGTCTTGTTTGTAGGTGGCACTTGCCTCCCGCGTAGCGACACGCGAAAGCGGAATCAGAGCTCGGCCTACCCTCGCACGACAGTCCCGGTCTACACGATGGGCGAGTAAAGAGTGGTAATCTCGCTCGAGTTGCTGACAAAATCCATCAAAGCCATTACGCCTGCCAATTAATATTGGCGTTCGACTGTGGCTTACATCGTAAGTACGTCCATTAATGAAACTAGATGGAAGCAACAACAATATAGCCGTTACAAATGCTGTTATCGAATGTTACTGCAATTGGTTTTGAAATTCATACAAATGGACGAATTATTTAAAAATAAAAAAAACATGTATATACGCATATATCAAAATCACCGTTTCATAATAAAAATAAACGACATTCAACAATGATAATAATTCAACGATAATCTGATTACCGGTACCGGTAATCGTTATTTTCTTGCTCAACTTGTTTCTTGAAAATATTATTAATATCTTTTTATTATTAAGATTTTCTGTTGCTTTTACATTATATTTGTTAGGTTACACAACAATTTTGCTTATCTACTGTCACACTAGATGAAATTTTTAAAATATCGTGAGTTTAAGTGAAACAACGAAATTTTGATGATGATTCACAAACAACACACGCTCACAGTTCACAAACTACGTTTGAGGTTTGTGAGTTATTTAATAACAAGTATCCCGGACGGTCTATTACACGCTCAACTACATATAATAAAATTATCAGAGGGGAGAATATTTATAAGCATATTTTTATGTCTATTGCGCATGATTAATTAAATGAAAATAAGTTTCTCTATATAAACCAAATATTATGAAGTAATTCTTTTTTAAAGGGAAACGAACGCATGAAAGAAGTTTATTAAAAATAATGTGTGATCATTTTGAGGTAAGTCCCACCCAGTAATTCCTGTAACGTAATTTAATACAAATAAAGAGTAGAATTACAATTTATCAATTTTCAAAATAATATAGTGTCTAACAAGGTTAAAATGATGAAATTTGACGCGAGTGGAAGATTTCGAGCGCGAACCAAAGGCGAGCACAAGGAACTGCGAGAATAAAATTTTCGTTCCAATTGTGTAGTAAACTATACTCTCTACGAGGCTACCAGAAATTATTTAAACATAAATTGAAATTATAGATGAACTTTATTTTTATTTCCTATTGATAATTAATGTTTATTGTATTTTGACAACTTGTGAAAATAAAATAAATACTACATAAATAAATAAATTTAGGTTTAGTTATGTCCCAGTGACTTGCGTACATGCTAGACCCCTTGGTTCATGTTTCAAGACGGGTCCTGAAAGTACCCAAAGCTATAGCGTCGCAGATCAGCGTTCCGTTCGAGAAACGAACGAGGTCTGTTCAAGTGTATCTGTTTACTAATACACCGAAAAGGTTTTTTTGTAGAATTTTCTACAGCTTAGGTTGTAAATAACGAATAAATAATTATATTATAATGAAAATTCGAAGTTTGAAGGCATAATAAACAAATAATTAGATCCAGTAACTGAACAGACTATCTTTTCTGCTATATTCTTATGATCGTGTAATGAATTATTGACATATCCCTCTGCAACTTCAGAAGGCTACCAGCCATGCCTTTTTTAAAGTTGTAATATCTGCTCCTTCGTACTAATATAATAGTCGATGTACGACAGGAACAGTGGTCGGTATAGGGTTTTCGAGATTCAGAAAAGTGGAAGTTTGTGTATATTGCCTAGTTTGTTGATTTAAATTACCTGTTTCGTGCATTTGTGAAAATTTATAAAAAAACAGAATATTAGAAGGAACTTGAAAACAGAACATATTCACAATATTGTAAAGCTTTCCTGTTATTGTGAACTCTCTTGTTTTTTTTTTTTCATCTTTATACGTATGTGCAATAACAATTAATATTGCTGAGCCTAACTTTACATGCAAAATTTTGAAGTTGTAGTTCATATTTTCGACAAACTCCCATAATGCCAACGACCAGGGCAACCTAAAATATGTTTTTTAATTTAATTATATTTAATAAACATATTTTTGTATAAACTAGCACCTTTTGTTGTTAAATATGTACCATCCGGATAATCTTCTAACATTTTCAGTTTTCAGAAAATGATCTTCGACTTCTTCAGCTTTCGACATTTAAATTTATCGTTGGTCTCAGTATCGAATATATTTTTGAAAGCTGATGACTTCCACTTTTTAAAAAATCATGAATAACTTGTTGAAGAAGGCCAGCAAGACATTTTTTTTTGTAAGGGAATTAGTTTATTTCTTGCTTTGAGTGCATAAAAAGCCATCATATTTTTCATGTACCTTGGTATATGAAAAATGTATGATATGATATAATATTTTTTGATATATTACTTGCACATTGCGTAATTTCAATTAGTTGATCTTAAACTTCTAGATCCAATTTACTTTATTCATTCATTCCTCCTACACTTTGAACTAGATAACACTTACGATTTGAAATACACTTAGTTTTTACAATGACTACAAAGCTATGACGTTCAATGTTAGTAAATAAATTCGAGTCTAGTTGTATTTTTGTGGGACTGTTACAGAAGAATAATTCTATACAACAAGGGCTTGTTATTCCATAACAAAGACTGGAATAATAACCTTTTATTATCAAAACTGATTTCAGAATTATTGAACTCCGTAGGGAACATATAGCAATTATTAACAAAACAAATTTATTTCAAAATTTCGATAAAACCCTAAGACGACTTATATTTATTTGATAAACTTTTATCGTATGGCAGATCTTAATTTCATAGTAATGATACAACTGACGACCAGAAACACCCATTATGAGTTTTCGTCTTCAACTTGAAATAAAAACTGCCAAAAACTAACTTCCAGTAAGTTTGGAACATAATTATTTATTGTAGTTTACTTAATATGCTTCCTCTATACTTTCATTCAACGAAGTGTAGGATATAATTTAAATATCATACGAGTATAACATGTACCTCTCAAATTACATTACACCCCAAAGAAGTAAAGTTCCAAAGGGTATTTTACCTAGTCCAGGTATAGTTAAGAAAAAGGAACGCATAAGATAAAATAAGTAATGCACTAATTAAATCATGTATGCAAATTAAACTACGTAACTTTATTTCTTTGAATGTTCATTTGTAAAATTACACAGCAAACCAAAGTACAGTATAGATGTGATATCTAGAATATGAAGTTCTCTCAAATTCTCGCAACAGAATATTAACATTTCACTCAGTTTCTTAACATGTAAATATGCGTCTCTGCTTTTGCAGTTACTTCTACGTCAATGAATGTGCTTAAATGCTTCTTCCGTCGCTTTTACCGCGAAGTCAGCATTGTTTATTTTTCTATGTCGCAATTTTACGGGTTCAGTTAATCCGAGATGGAGTGTATAAAGAATAAGAAGCTGCAATACAAACTACAGTGCAGTGATAAATGTTAATTGCACTATTCAGGCAGCTGCATAATTTTCTACTTATTATATTGCATATTTATATTTAATTCTACCGTAATTCTTTATGCTTTTGTAAATGTGTAGGAGTTAACGATTTCTACTCACTATCTTCTAGTGTCGAACAAAATTATATTCACTCATGAACGAAATAATGATTCGGAAATATACAATTGCGTATGGTTGTGTAATGGAAAATGTTATAACTTTGCGAAAGTGATATACGTTATTTTGTAGGGATTCCTTAATTCGCTATCTGACCCTTTCACTTTGCGTATGTCAGTCATAACTATAACGCACACATCTACGAGAGGGTTGGAATATTCGATGCAGCAACAATCCGTAGGAGACTTATTTTCCACAAATTCATATCTGATTAGTGTTTAACATAAAGCAAGAGAATTTAAAAGCTAACGATGATAAATTATTGAAGCAAGAATGCCCATTATTCAATACATCTTACAGACATTGACTACCAACTCATTGAAACATATCATTGTACATTTCGTTATGTATTTATTAAATTATATACATATACGAAGCGTTTCTAAAAGTAGCGAATACAGAAAATTCAATTTGTCAACTATTAAGATGCAGAACAAAGAATTTGTCCAGGAGAATAAAAAATATCTATTTTTATAAGTTTCAATTAATTTAAGGATAAAATATGATGATTTTGACATACAATGAGAATTAGCTGTGGTAGAAATTATTTCGTGAGAGTGACAATTACTATATATTTATTATTATACATGTATTACAAAATCACTTTTTGATTTTTATTTTAAATTTTACTCGTCTTATATTACTGGGGATTTCCATCAATTAAACAAAGATAAACATTTTCATTCTTATGACATATATTTCAGATTTGTTTTCAGTCTATGTACTTTGTACTTTCAGACAGTTAAATAAGTTTTCGATATTACGTTTTGGTTTTAACCATCATCATTCAGAAATACAACTACAATTATTAATAAATTATAAAACAATATAATATAAGTATAAACAATAACTCGTTAATTTTTTTAGTTAAAGTTAATTATTTTATTCTCATGTACTCTATTTAAAATAATATAATTAACGAATTGGAGGTAAATAATGAACAAAATAATTCAGAATGTTGTTTTATAGGTTATTAATATTTGTAGTTGTTTATTTGATGATATGATAATATTTTGATATGGTAATTAAAACTGATAAATAATAATGAATACTTTTAAATATATTAATTGTCCAAAATCCCACGAAATACAAGACGAGTAAAATATGTCATACCTGTGGTAAAAAAATCGAAAAAAGAATTTATTTTAATTTTTGCTTTGAGCATATGTAGATAACAGCTTTTGATCTGCTATTATTGACAACAAATAAATGTGAACAAAAATTTAAAATATCACATATATTTGTGATATTTTAAATTTTTAGTTATACTTTTTGATATTTATCGTTTGAATATTAAAAAATGGCGTAATTAACTAAAATGATTAAAACATGTTTTAGTGATAGATAATATTTAACTAATTAAATTTGTGTTACTCTCTTCATATCCCTAATCATGAGTTTAACATATTGCTTCCTCATTAGATATTATTTTCTAAATAAGACACTAGCATCTCTGAATGTCCTATAATATTTAATTCAAAATGAAACAGTAGCTAAAAGCAAATTGAGGCCGCTTACAATAATTCACATTGTGGTTTAATTATATCCATAAACTGATAAACCAACCGAATCTAGAACAATTTGAGGTAGTACAATATATCCATAACTTCCACAAATAGAATATACTTTCTGCACAATAGAAACTCGTTACGTTAGTTAACTTCATTATGCATTATACTCTTCTTGTCTAGACCATGTTAATGTGGATGGAATATGTGGGATACAAATTTAATTATTTATATATCATCTATTACTAAAACATTTTTTAATCACTTTAGTTAATTATACTCTTTTTTTAAATTCAAACCATAAATACCAAAAAATATTATATTTATAATATTTTAACTTTTCGTTCACTTTTATTTGTTAAGGCGATATTTTGAGGTACATCCAATATGCTGTTTAATTTTACATAGGTCATTTCTTGAATTACGGTGATAGGTTACTTTATTCGCAAAACATGTTGTGCTTTAATTTTTTAAAGCACAAGCAATTTGCACAAAGTCTTCGTATAGATCTTAATGAATTATCTATAACAATTAATTAACGTTTAACTGTATTTCAATCGGTTTAATTTTATTGCTACATTTATAATTTATAACGTATCTATTATTATCAATAACAACTTGATGCCTTTTTCTAACAAAATAGTGAACAAAATGAATCATCGACTATAGTTTAAATTTAATGGCTGACTTCTTGGTCTATTATGACTAATGATTCCAGACCTTCTGTATATCTATCCACAACTCACATAATATGTGAGTTGTGGATAGATTATATGTGAACAACTCACATATAAGCTTTTATAAAATATTTAGTTTTTTAATTGCTGTATATGACTAATTGAAAATGTAAGAACTATATTTTTTCACTTTTTACCCACAGTGGCATTGGTTATTAGCAGCTACTCTCCTGCCCATTTAGGTCATTAATTAGGACTAGGTTAGGACAAGGATAATCAATTCACGCCACAGAGGATTATCAGGGCGTCTTTTTGTTTTATGACAAAAAACTGGAAAATACATTTAAAAGTAAAGGATTATTATATTAATGTGTGGCGTAGGAATTAATTTTAAATATTATTTTTATTATTATAAATATTTTTGTTTGCAATCATATTTCAACTTGCCACTTATTTTGTATTCCCGCCGGACATCTTCATACTTATAACATTCTGTTAATATGTTAGTAACAGTGGAGCTGGTGTTACATGTTTTTCAGTTAGGTTGTAATTATCCAGTGAGCATATATGATGAGGTGAGCCGAGAGTATCCTGTTTATCAAATGTGTGATGAACATCTGGTCTTGATTTTCAGATAATAATGTTTCTCGCCAAGAGTGGACCTCTTCTTTAACCTTTCTTAAATGTGTTATACATGTATTGGGTTCGTATTGCCATACTTCCAATTTTTTTTATTTTTACATGGACTTGATATCGCTTGGCCTGATTGGAATGGCCTCTGGTTATATAATTGTGGTGCTAACGTGACTGCTTGGAGCTAATTGAATATTGCTTCATTAATCACAAATTAATACGATATTTTTTATGAGGAGAAGTGGAAATTTTACATAAGACCCCGAGTCGGGAGTGTCGAATTCTTACCGACTAAAACCACTCCCTCTCCATCTCGCTCCTCACACCGGAATCCGCACTCGCATTACTTCAGTGTCAGGGGATGTCCATCTACTTTCTTCTTTTATTTATTTCTCCTTCCTTCTGTTTTATATTTCAGCTATTATTTTCTGTTTTTAATAGCATTCTAGTTAGGTTCCATCATGAGAATAGTCCCTGCACCAATCTCAGTTGCGACTTCCAAGGCCATAGCATGCGCAGGACGACTTCTGAAGGTGTTTAATTGTAGCAGCTTTATCTTGTTTTTGATGGGCACATCCAGTCTCCTGTTTGGTGCCTCTCTGTGCTGCAGTCTATGCAGTACGAATTATTTTTACACTGTGTTGCCCTGTGTCCTTCCTAACAGCATTTTAGACAGAGATGCTCCCTGTCGGGGCCTTTACATTAAGCTTTTATGTGCCCATAGTGTCAGCACCTGAAGCATCTCATTTCTTTCTTTCTCTCCAGAATTCTGCAAATTGTCCATCCGATCTTGATCTTCCCCATCTGGATGAGCTTTTCCGTTTCCCCCATTACTATGGTGACGTTTTATTTGATTCCGAAATCCAGTCGAAGGGCTCGCACCTCTATGGCATCTGGTCTTACTGAGATCGCTAGCGCCACTGCCGTTCTAATTTCTTCTTCCGTAATAGTCTCGTCCAAGTCCTTTACATGTAGTACCTTCTTGTTTATCAGAATGGAAGTTATCACTTCTGGGATTTTAATTTCCCTCTTCAATACTCCCAGTTTATTGGAATTGTTCATCACAGTGATTAGCAGTTCTCCATTTGTTGTTTTTCTTATGTCTTGGTTATCCATTCTAATTTGGCTTGGATTTACCGTCTGCTTCGTTACTTTCAACAAGTCTGCGTAGGGTTTGTTCTTCATTTTGATTAGCAGCGCTTGTCCCTCTCTCTTCCTCCTTTCAACTGGATTAACAGATATTGTCTGGATCTTCCTTCTGGTCTTTCTAGATGTTTCCGTCTCTCCTGTGGATTGTGTAAGTTTTTCTTCGACGCTGGCTTTATATACTACGATCTGTATCTCAGTATTCGAGAACAGAAAGTCCATGATTTTGCCCATCATCAGCCCTGTTAACCCATCATTAGCCCTGTTAGTTCTTTATCGGGTAGTATATATCCCTAATACGATATACATAATGAATCGACATTTTAACTTTAAATTTTAAAGTTTTTCATTCTCCAATACCAAATTAATCTGCGAATATGCACGTCCTCCGTGGATGTCTGTCTAAATCAGCGATAGACAACATTTTAGATATTGCGGACCACTGAATTCGCAGTTTAAAATTTCGTGAACCACTAAATTCCAAATTTAAAATTTCGACCACTGACATAATTTATAAAGGTACGAATTAATATGAGCATTGAGTATTATTTTGAGTATATATTATATTAAGTATATTTATTTATATATTAATAATTTTAACTACATTTATTTGACGATTACTTAAAATAAGTAATAGATAATAATAAAATATATTAAAAATTAGTGCTGCATTTGTTGCTCTTGGTTTAAAATTATTTTACGTTAATATTATACTTTAAAATTATAATGCATATGTGCAAACCGATCAGAATATCTAGCAGCAAGTTTTTTTTATCAATTTAACTATCTACATATTTCAGAAAGATAATTATATAATTTCAGATACATATTTTAAAAATTTATCTGCTAATATTTTTTGTTGTCTATGATATGATATACACAACAAGATAATGACGTTTTTATAATTATATACCTATAAATGTGTTATCTATTTAAATGTATGTAATAAATATTGAAATTAATATAAAACTAATACTTCTCTTTATATGCTTTAAGTGGTATACTTATATTCAACATTAGAACTCATTTAAGTAAGATTTATTAAATATAGGTATAATTAAATACTTAAATGATGATTGTAATATTGAATTTAAAGTTTAAAACAAATTAGAACTAGTGGTGAGCCGTAGTAAAATTTTATGCCTAGTGAATTCCACAGAATTCGATATTCTTATTTTGTTCATGGCAAATGATATATATATATATATACATATATATACATATATATAGCAAATGCTATGGCTTTAAATTTTTATCGGATTTAAAAGTTTACAAATTAATATTAGTTATTAATTATTTCAGTTATTTTTAATATTTTTGAAATAGCATGAAAACTTATGGCAAATGATAACCAAATAACTTGTTCCAAATTTTGTTTTAATTACAAATAACAAATTTATTAAGGGGAGAACAACCATTTCGGATCCCAGCCCTACCGAAAATGCGAACTTGTCCAAACCGGATTATTCTTTCCTAATGAAACTTTTTTTATTTGCTACTACCATAGAGTCTAAAATAAATAAGGCAATTGTGAATTTCTAATATTTGGTACTTGTAAAATAGGAATCAGGGAACGCAAGGGAATCTTGGTTATTTTTTCACAGAAGGAATATTTTCTCAAAAACTATTTGTCTTTTTTTAATGAAACTTTTTGAAACTAAAGGAGACGCCAGGATTTTTCTTAGTCTCTAGTTTTACGCGAGTTGAAAGATTGGAGGTTACAGAATATCGATACAGATGATCAGCAGATAATTTTATTCTTACTTAAATATATTCGATATTTGGGGAAAACCGGTCATTCAAATGGTATATGGCCTCTAGTTCAGACTAAAAAAGTTTTGTCTAAAAAATATAAACAGTTTGTGAGAAAATTTTCCTTAAAGAACAAAAAGGCGATTATTGAGGAGAGCGTCTTTAATAATTCGATGCGCGATCGAAAGTTTTCTGCCATTCGTCGAAGGGGAGGGAACAGCTATCCAAGGATAGTTTGAATGCGTCCTTCGCTCTTGTTGCTATTGCGTATTTTGTGATGCCCCGATATTTCAATTGTGTTTTCAAGAAAGGAAAGGGTTTTTATGGAGTGAGGAAAGTGGAGTAAGTCCTGGGTATAATTTCATTGAAGCAATGAAAAAAGGTGATTAAAAAAGGGAAAGAAGGATGCATATTTTGCTAACACGACATTAAAATCAGGAAGAGAGAAGAGTATATAAGAAAGCAAGTTGGAGGAATTGTTTGAAGATTAAGAAGAATAAGAGGGTGGGCCTGTTTACGCTGCAGGCAAATATTAACTTTTCGCGTAACATCTAATTATTTGTAAACTCATAAATACTTATAAATATATATAATGGTTCTCTTAAAATTGAAGTATTAATTAAGTACACAAAAAGCATAATAGCTATACGATCCTAATATAACAATAAAATAATCCCAAGTAACGTAGTGAAAATAAAATTATTCTCGAGATATTAAATTTAAAAAAATATTTTTACCCTCTTTTAGTTCTCTAATTAATTTAACAATTACCAATCGATACAGAATCTTATGTAGAATTATAAAACACAGTAAACGTAATTTTTTTAACCCAAAACGGTTGTTCTCCCCTTACCTATCAAATAGGAATGGTTAAATTCTTTAACTAAACGAAAATAATCACAAGCATAATCATTACGAATTAATGTATTGTTTCATGCTATTACATGAATTACTATTTAAACATCATTTTATTATATGAATATGCATTTTAGTGGGGGTTTTATGTATGTTACATTTTATATAATCCAAATCTGCGAAAGACAACTTTATCCTCAGAGCTTTGTAATTACTTTAAAGATTACATATTCTAAAGACTAAAACATCAATAGAATTTCTAATTCAGTTAAAAAATAAAATTACACGTGATTTCAAATTCAGTTACATATTGTTCTAGCTTTGCATAAGTGACTAAAGCGGTGTAGAGAATAGTTCAAGAATTGGAGGATTTAGGTTCAGAAATAGGATTTGCTACGAAAACTTTGAATATCCTAGTAAAACAATTCAATTTCAGTTGAGTGAAAATGCTCTGCAGGGCAAAGGTATCTCAAGCGATTTATATAATCCATTTATCCTTAAAATGATTTAAACAGTTGTTTTGTGTATTTTACATTGAAAATATTTGAAACACTTTAGTATTAAGAGCCAAGTTTACGTTATATCAACTAGTTGACAACAAATTAAATATGGAAATATCGTTAGAAAGTAAATAATTAAATATATTAAGAATAGAGTTAAATGTATAAAAATATTATTAAAATTGGATAAATTAGAAAAATTCAGATACTTCAGATACTTAATACTGAAAATTCAGTAGCTATTGAAGCTATATTGGTGGGTATGTTAAAGAAGTAGTAAGTAACCAAATGTATTAAAATTGTTTGCACGCAAAAAGGTACGATAGATACGATAGGGTGCAGTAGGTTCACCTCTTTACTTTAATTATTTTTAATATTTTTAACGTAACTTTTTATATAAATTATATATACGTAAATTATTTTTCTATGACTATGATGATTATTTTGACCTATTTACACAGACTAGGTCAGAACTAAGTTTTTTGTTTCTGATGAAAAGCACACGACTGTTTTACCTAATTTGAAGAAATATATCGATTTACCCTTAATACAGGATCCGGCAGTCAATACGAATGCTTTTTGAATGGAGCTAGCACTTGGTAGGGATGTCCTAAGAGGTGGGGGATTGGTCTCCTCCTCTTCTCCGCATGTGGAAGATTAGTTACAATGGAGGCTTGGGACCCCTGCACATCGCGCGTTCGCCTTCAAGGTGCATTTTAAATATAATGATTCTGAGGTGTGAGAAACACTGCGGCTGCTTCGGTTGCATTTCAATGTTCCTCCTCATGGGCGAGTTCTATCTCGGAACATCATTCTTTTGTGCTTTGTGTAAAATATCACCTGTACAAGACGACGATCGTTCAAGAATTGCAGCCACAAGATTTCGCAATAAGGTTAGCTTTTGCTGAAATTTTATTAGAGAGGATCAATGAATCCCCTGAAATGCTCATGTTAACTACGGTCGAAGCCCACTTCCACCATAATGGTTGTGTTAATAAACAAAATTCCCATTATTGGGTCACAGAAACCACAACAGTTTTATCAACGGCTTCTTCACAGCCAAAAGGTTACCGTGTGGGATGCAGTCTATAAGTCAGCTATGATAAGGCCCTATTTTTTAGAGAAGAACGGCGAGAAGAAATTCCGAGTGCTACATTACAATGCTCCGTGACTTCCTTCTCCTTGAGATACGTCGAAGTCCAGTTCCTCTAAGTAGGATTTGGATCCAGCAGGATGGAGCAACAACGCACGTGCGTCTATGGACCTGCTAACGGCAACGTTTCCCAGGAATTTGATCTGACTGCAAGGTGACATTCCATGGCCGGCACGTTCTCTAGATATGTGACTTTTATGTGTGGAGCTATCTCAAGGGAAACGTTTATTTTGATAAACCTCGAAATTTGGCAGAACTTCGAAAAAATATTCGGCGAGAAATCCATGCGATTCCACCCCAAACTTTGACAAGAGTGATGACGAATTTCGCCAACCGACGTAAGAAGTGCGCCCAAAAAGGAAGTCATCATTTACTTAACATTATTTTTGCCATATAATGAATTTTCTAAAAAATTTTGGATGTACTATAAACTTCCACTGTTTCTCTTTCAAATATTTTCTTTAAATCCTCGATATTCATTGACTTATCCTATTTCAAAACCGTCAGTATTGACTGCCTCACCCTATATCTTAAAAATGCAGCTTTGACTACAAATGATAAAATTCAAATGAGTAAAGGTAAAAATTACAGTAGTGAACTTTTACGTACCCCATCCCGCACACACCGTTAATAAATATATTTTTTGATAATCCTAAATACAAGCCCAAGTAACAACAATTGTTACATTAATTCACGACCTTTTAAATCAGATAAAAACTAACAGAATAGCTGGCGCCATTCTCAATTACTTCCACTTCTTTACTACGAAAATACATTAATTTACAGATCGATTTGCATGACTTGATAATAGAATTTGTATCTGAACAGCTCCTGCCGTAATTTGATGAATGATAAATGATCTCATAAGTAACTTTAGTGAAATGGAATTTGCCATATACGTTTATGGCTACTTATCTGAGTTTTTGCTTTGGTGATTATACTTTTTTAGCACATGAAATGAGAAAATATGGTAATAAAAACAATTTATCTCTAAGAATGTAGAATAGGTAGACCCATACCCAAACCTCCTCATAAAGTTATGCAAAATTGAATGGAATATAGACAATGAAGTTAATAATAAATTGTACGCTTTATACAATAAGCATAAAGTTAGTATTCTTTGGTTTATGAAAATCAATACTTAATACCAAATATTATATAAAACTATTAGGCTGCTCCGCAATTTTATGATCCCTTGACACAAATAAAAATGGCGTCTTTACACATATCACATGAGGAGCGTAAAAATCACAGATTAAACAATCACCATCACCTCACTATAACTTAGAGCTGGAGCATAAAGTGTATGGTACGTATGTAAATAAAAATAAGGATAGGGATGTTATATAAAATACTACCCTATTGTTTTTGGAAAGGATAATATCATCCTGTATAAAGTTATAAATCAGGTTATTCACATGGAAGATATTATATCTAAGGGTACACTTAAAGTCATTATGGTTATCATGTAATTAAATTCTTTCGTGCCTTATCACAAATTGAACTTAAATACTTATCTCAATCATTACGAGTTGCAAAACTTCAGAGAAAAATACTTCTTGGAACCTTTCTATCACCTCAGCGAAAGCAAGGTTTTAAATAGAGAAAACCATAAAACAAACACCAGTAATCACGGAATAATTACTTATTAAGAGGTTACTCATTTTTCGACTTAAACAAAAGTCAAAATTATATAGTGAAATAAAATAATTTTTAAAAAGTTTAATAAATAAAATGTGGTATGAAATGGATTTAATCTGTTTATATACAAACTGCGAAATGATAGGATGACGACTGCTGACCTGACTAATATGATGTAACATGTACGAGCAATTCTAGAGCACTTAAAAACACAAGTTCTTCTAATATATGACATACATCACAATTTTAAGTTTTAAATGATCGTGTTTATTCGAAAAAATTCTACTATTGATGAAACTGATACATAAACAGTAAAATCTATAATTTCTGACTCCTTTAGAATTATTATTCCACAGCCAAATAGTAATTATGAAACTTATTTTGATAGTACCAGTCGAGTAAATGGCACATCATAACAAAGATTGTGTAGAACTAATACTAGCCTATATCCTAATAGGGTGTGTTGATATATTTGGATTAAAGTCGCAGCAGGGCGAGTTTGCTCACGTCCTCTGAGCATGGGTGTACTCATTCTCATCCCTATGGGTGTTTGATTTCATCCCCATAGTTCCATATAGTTCCAATAATAATACGCCCAATTTTCTGAGTGCAAAAATTACACAATAACTCCCTGAGCTTAAATTTGAAAATGTGGTCCCGGATCAGGATAGATTTTTGTTGATTTTTGACAAAATGAAGTATGACTATAACTTTTTCTAAGTAAGAAAAGGTTTATAACGAGTTTTTAATTAAAAAAAAACATGTGCACCACAATGGCACACGCGGTCTGAGTTCAAAAAAATGTAAGTTAACTAAAGACTATACTCGTATATCTCATAATGGGCCGCAGCTAAAATCTCCTATTTGACAGTTTATTTCAAAAATCTAAACTAGTAAATCCTATGTTAAATGCAATACTTAATTTCAAATATATGTATAAGAAATATAAAAAAATTATTAGTTAACGCAAGATCTATGATTCTTGAAAAAAAATGTATACGCATATATGTCGCATTTTGGGAGCATGCAAGACAAAAATAATATATTTTTTTTACATTCTTCATTGCTGATTGGCGCTCTTAGCTTTCTGAATACCTTTTATAGCAAGTTGAACACCTGCCTCGAGTTTGCTTGTCCTCTATGGTGGCACTTGATTTTTATTTTTGGTTACCTTTTCCACGCCTATCAAGGAAAGAACGATATTTTCACGAAATTCTATTACACTCATGTTTTTTCCAATTACATATTTGAATACAACAAGAGAATTAACTAGAGTAATGTTTATCAATAGTTCAACGATGATCTTCCGGTACCATTTGATCCCATGGCGTACTATAGGAAACTTTTTGATCCGAAATATCAACAAAACTTTTAGTTCAACAATATTCCACTACCGTTGGCGGTTTCATAACAGGACCTCTTCTTGTTTAAATCTCAACCATTTCTGGGGCAGCTCTCGCTGTCAGAAATAAAACATCTCGCTTATCTTTCAATTTTCCGATTACAACTTTCGTGTTGCTTTTTTGCGTCTTCATTTCACCCTTTTTCAATTTGGAATTTATGACTGACTTCAGATTAAGTTTCCGGTTTTGACGCAGAGTACCAAGTAAATATGTCTTGTTATTATTCAGCTCATGCGCTAGACTAACACTTGTATAAAAGTTGTTGGTATAAAGTGTTCTACCTGTATCGAGAAGAGGTCCCAACAACTCCATGACAACTCTTGTAGCTAATGGCTGATCAGAGGTTTTTACATCAATACCACCGCCATATACCTTCAGCAAATAAGTATAGCCTCCATCAACACAAAGTTTAGTAATTTGACACCGTATTTGTGTCTCTTGCCTGGAATGTACTGAAGGAAGCATAACCTGCCCCGAAATGGAACCATAGTTTCATCGATGCACACCGTTTCGTTTGGAATGTAAATATTTTGAAATTTGTTGTTCAAAATTTGTACAAGTGGAGAGATCTGATATAATCTGTCACTTGTTGGGTAACTTTTATTATCTGAAATGTGTAGAAAATGTAACAATGCCTCAAAACGATTCCTACTAATGCGACCTACCTTTGGAACTTCACTTTTATAATAATCTCTAAGCATAGGTTCTTGATCAAGCCCTATCCAAATTATAAGACCAATAAAACGCAAAAGTTCATTTGTATCCGTATGGTACCACTTAGACAAAAGTGAATGTTCAGTGATTAACTCTTCACATATACCATCTATTAGCTGTTGCTCGGCGTATCTATTTGTTTCTATGACTAATAAATTTTGAACTTGTTCGTTGAAAAATGAGAGCAAGAAATCAATGGGATTATGGCTTTTGAGGTGATAGATATTGTCTTTTCGAAATCCTGGTACTTCAGAAAACACAAATTCATTGAGTATATCAGATGTAGAAACTTCACTCCATTGCAAGTAACTCTTTCTTGGGTCAAGAATAGAAATATCAGAATCTTCACTTCGGCCTTGGTCAGGTGAATCAGGTTTGCTGCTATATCCAGGTGAATCAGGTCTAAAAGATCCAGCTGTAGGTTCTCTCTTTCTTTTCCTACTTAGTACAATAGCTTCATCACTACTTGTACTAGACTCATTATCATTTAGTTCGAATATCGGATCTGCATCCGAATCGTCGAAAGTGCTTTCGATCTCGCTACAATCAGAGTCACTGTTTTCCAAAATTTGTCGAAGTTCTTCATCCGACAGCCCTCTACGCGAGATTTTTTCACTATATAGAACATTAAAATACTTATATACAACGAAAATTCCATAAAGGTAATGCAGCAACAACAGTACGAGCGTAAGAAAATAACTACAAAAATCTAACCTAGAAATTTGACAACTGTCACTGCTTAGTAATTTATGGCTAATGTTACGTTCACAGTCGGTATAAGCTTATTTTAAACTTAATTTGTAAGTTAAATATTCGATAATACACAAACTATATATATATATATATATATATATATATATATATATATATATATATATATATATATATATATATATATATATATATATATATATATATATATATATATATATATATATAACTTTCATTCATGAAATTAGCATTTATGTTTATTCTTTATAAATACTAAAATATAATTAAAATACAATAATTTCCCCCAACACAACAAAATTCTTCCCCATGGACTAGACCAACTAAATGCCATGTTTACATCCATTGTTCCGGTGTCCCTCATAGATCCACGCGACTTTGAACATTGACATTCACTGCGCCCCAATAGGGATCATTGTCTGTGCAGAAGAGGATGTGCACCTATTTGGTGCACATGGGTATTAACGGGATAAATTCGTAGAATCGATATTAAAAAATTGAAATTTTACTTCAATCAGTTAAATAACTATATTTTTCCATTCGAGTAAACGAAATAATGGGCCTTGTAATAGTTTCAGCAAGGAGAAATTTAGGAGGAATATCTAGGAAGAGTAAATCTAGGAGAAGTAAAATTCATTCAAATACTAAGCCATAAAGAAAAATACATGACTGAAACCACTTTATAGGTCACATATAAAATCCCAGAACTTAATAATATCATGGCATTTTCTGTTTTTTTTTTTCGAATGCTGAACAAGGTTATAAACATTCAAGTTAAGCCGAATAGTTTTATCAGAAATACTATATAACAGTAAAAAGACAAACCCACAAAAGGCACATTAATTATTGTAACATAGGGAATAAATTCTACTTCACATATCCGTTACTCAAGCCTCCACTTTTTCATATTCTTTAATATCTAAAAATGCCCATATGTGTTATTTCAAGCGCAGGTGTGTGGGCCTAACGTGTTAGTATTATATCTACGCCTGATTTTTCCTATATACTGGTAGAAATTTCTTAACAGACGAAGTGGAAATTGAGTTTAGCTCATATAATACTGTACAATTGAAGCGTTTTTATCAAAAATAACCAATATCACTTTTTGTCTTTTTTTAGCTATTGATGCTAAAAATTGAAGAACTATTGATATCTTTGACAAAATTCAACTGTGGTATTATGTCTTTAGTATTTATGATTTGGCTCATGATTCGGCTTCTAGGTATGTTTACATAGAGAATGTTGCAAAAAAGACGTTCCAACGATATCACATCCATAGTTCTACATTATCTCAAGAATAAGGATATGGTACATAATTACCTAATTATATTTAGTGGTGGATGTTCTGGCTAGAACAAGAATCATATAATGATATATTTTCAGTATATATTGATACATGTTTTAAAACTATTTAAAAATATAACTCATATTTTTCTTATAAGAAGCAACTCTTTTCTACTTAATGGTCAAGATTTCGCTCTTATAGAGGAGAAAGGAAGTAATAGTCTGAAGGTTTCAGAAGATTAGTATTTATTAATAAGAGAATCGAAGGAAAAGCCATCTCCATTTGCCATTGTTAATATGACATAGGACATGTTTTTTAATATTCAAAATGCATGTTCTCCTTATTATTTGAAATGTCAAAATTCAAGTTTAACCCTAAGACAAGCCCTTTTTATTGAAGTATTGCTGAGTATCCATATGTCAAAACTAGAGCAACTTATTCTATCCCAGGGACAGACTGGGTAGTTCCAAATAAAAAAACTTCATTTTTAGGTATGAGGAGAATTTCATAAGTATGAAACCTTTATATGAGAAGAGACTTCCCTTCAGTTCTGATAAAATAGAAAATGTTACAGCTTTGGCCGCCTTTAAAAAAACAGAAAGTGTCCAATTGTATTAAATATTTTACGTCACAGAATTTACCAGCAATGTTGTTATTAACGAAGAAGATAACAGCGATGAATGCAAATAGGAAATAAGGCTTAATGTAAATGTTCTCTATTATAAAAATAATAGTTTAAGATATGAAAGATTTTTTATTTTTTATTTTAGCCAAAAACAGCCAGTGTCAAAGATTTTTTTACTTGCTGAACTAAATATTGCATAAGTATAAAATTTATTATAAATTACAACGGAAATGAGTAAAACAACCGCTAAGTTTTATACCACTATATTTTCACAGAATCGCGACTGCAGTTTCGACAATTTTTATGTCATTTTCAAACGATGATTCAACTAAGATTCATTCTTAGTTGAATCATCGTTTTACTCATTTCCGTTGTGAATTATAAACTACCACAGAGCAATGGCTTCCTCGATTAATTTCTTATTATAAATTACTCAAAAGTAAGTACCTCTACCCATATTAACTTAAAAAAAGTAGAAACCGGTTTTGCAAAGTTTTCTTAGTATTCTAGAAGTACAATATATTTGACATTACTTCTTTTTAATAAAAAACCTTTCAATTGTTGCGGTTGTAATGAGGAAAATGCAAATACCTTATTAGTACGTCTAGTACTAAGAAGAGTTACCTGCATTTTTATATTTATTATAAACATCCACATACTTCATGGGAAGATACATATAAGGAAAACATCAGAGATGTAACCCATTGATAAGACAAGTACCAACTACTTCAATTGAGAGTGTAACGATATCCAATCAGTTGTCTCTAAGTTTCATCCACCAAACAATTGGCTTGGATAATACTATGAGTTTTGGCCTATATCTAAACTGTAATTCAGTTTTCTACAAAACAACCAATTCCCAGTATTCAGCAAATCATTAAAAATTCTTGGTAATTTTATAATCATTATGAAATAAATTCTTATTTCATAATGATTATAAAATTGAAAGATTTCTTGTTTCCGAAAAAAAATATTTGCATAGATTCAACTGACTTACTGGAATCTTCACTATTTTGTAATATTTGTCTCTTTTTCTCAAAATAAAGAAGTAAATATTATTTACGAATTGTATAAAAAAAAATAAATTGCTCTAAAATGACATTTTAGAATTTTTTAGAATTTTTTTTCACTATGTGTGATAATATTTATTTAATTTTACAATTGTTTTCTTAACTATTACTATAGATTAGAATTATTACACGAAGTATAATTATATTAGTTTATATAATGAACTAATTTTTACCTGTCGCCTTGGTTATTTCAGTGAGCTATGACTACATATTATATTGATTATTGAAAGAAATACTTTATTTTAAACATATATTTTTATTCAATGAATTTTTATTCTGTATATGGAATATATTTTGTCATGGATAGATTTTTAACTTAATTTATAAGCTTTAGTGTGTCAACATATCTCACTAGGTTATCGTACCCTGCCAGTAAACTATTTTTGAAGAAAAGGCGGAGGTGCTATTGTAATTTTAATGTGTTTAGATATAGTGTAACAATAGTTTTTATTACTTTACTGCTAAACTTTCTGACCTTTAACTACCACGGGTAGTATAAACTCTTAATAATTAATAATACGTTAAATATAACAAAACAATATAGCACAAGAATATTTAAATAAACTTTAGTTAATTCTAGTCTAATTTAAATAAGTAAATGAGTAGTAAATTTCTCGAGAAAAAATCGATAATTTTCCAAGCAATAACGAACTTCGATTTAAGTTGATTTTCTAAAATATATTGGGACTGCCTTTAATAACCACGTTCATTATTACAACATTTTAGAGAATAAATTATAGTCCCTATATATTTGTTACTTAAGCTTCCACTATCTTTGATATTATTTAGTATATAAATATGCTCATATATGTTACCTTGTCCAAGAGTGCTTTGGCCTAACTGGTGGGTATTATATCCACACGAATTTCTTACAGATGTAAAATATATTTAACCACAATATTTTATAAGGAAATTTTATCATTTGGATGAGATTTCCTTATTTTTAAAAGCTTCTCTCTACACTAGCAAGAATTTCTCAAGAGATAAAATAAAATAAATATAGCTATAAGTAATTCTAGCTCATATAATGTTGTAAAATTATTATAGTTATAACAGGAAACATATTTTATTAATACCTTTACAATTAAGAGGAAGTACTAACATATTTCATATATTTCTTCTAAATGTCGATTAGACTGATGTATATAGAGATCATATACGAGTACATGTAAGGAGAACGTCAGATATACAGCCAATATATAATACTTATACCAACTAGTCCAGAAGAAAATGGAACTAGAAAATCAATTGGTCTCCTTTTTATCCGTAAAGCCATGGCTCCACTCGTTCGTTATTTTAAAATGTTATTTTAAAATAACGAACATGGACAGTCATTTCTAAAATGTAATTAATAATATTCAACAGAAGAATTTTATAAATCAACCGATTTTCAGTGTTTAGAAAATAATTGAAAACACTGATTATGAACTGTCGGCAACATTTTTTAGGTTTGGTAATTTAACAATATTTCTACTTTCCCAAGTATTTCTCATTTATAAACGAACAATTCTTAAGTTCAACAGCCTTATTAGGATCTTTATTTTCTAGCGTTTTTAATTTTTTAAATGTAAAATAAAATAAAGCAACAAGGAAAACAAATTCATTAAATAAAGATTTTCAGTTTCTTACAATTTCACTTCTTTGAATTAATTTTTTTTTTGTTTGATTTAGCTGAAAATATTTTATTTCGAAACAACGTGTTTTTACTCAAAGAATAAATTTTTTGTGTACAAAATATATTTTGTCGGAAATACATTTAAACGCAACAACCCTTGGTATTTCAATATATCTGATTAGTTTATCAAACTATCCCGGAAAATAAATTTTAAATAAATGGCGAATGTGCCGGTGAAATTTTAATGTGTTTAAATATATTGTATTAGTTTTCTTTTTTTTTTACTTCTATTTATTTTTACTTTCAAACCTGTAATCACGGTGAACCATGAATAGCACTAAATTTATATATGATGAGTCAGTATTACAGAAAAAATACCAGAATAATATTTAAATAAAATTAAATATTGTAAACTATATTATTAAAATGACAGTGCACCTCCGTAAATCACCTAAGAAATGTACTGCGCATTCTTAAAAGAATAATAGTGAATAGGTAGAAAGACAATAGATAACTTGCATGGCAATAAACAATAGTGAAAAGGGTGAAACAAACCATATTAATTATTATATTATAGAAGATGAACTTTAATCTATATATTCAGATTCAAGCTTCCAGTTTTTCATATTCCTTACTATCCAAATATGCTAATATGTATTTTTCTCAGGTGTATGTTGTAAGTGTCTTGCTATCCTTGAAAGTGTAACACATTTTTTTACGGAACTAGACATTATACTACTAAATAAAAAATGTGGAATTCGCCTCGCCTTATTACGTGCAAAGAATATAACGCTTTTGAAATTTATATAAAAAGAAATCTGTTTAAAAACCCCTAGCAAGTAACCTCACGTTTCTATTTACGATGAATTTATTGCCAAATGACAATATATGTCTGTACTATGGATGAGGTTTTTTATTTTTAAAAGTCCTTTCATATATACTGGACATTTTTATACTAGACATTTTTCAATGGATGGAGTACACGGTATACAATTTGCAAATAATTGGTGGAGGTTTCACCCTAATTTCAGAGTGAATTGATGTTTTAATATAATTGAATTTATTCAAATATTTTTTTAAATTTTTTCTTCCTTTAGAACCCATAACCATTACACTTATATATATATATATATATATATATATATATATATATATATATATATATATATATATATATATATATATATATATATATATATATGTTATATAAAATATATTGTATTGCATTCATTATTCAAAGTACTTCTCACACTCCTATAACTTTATTATCAGGTAACATAAAACCTTCAGTATGTTATCTGAAAGCCAGACGTAACTTAATACTGCTACGTGTCTTATCATATAACTATATACATTGTAACCAACGTTTATGATGATTTGCTGAAACCTTATAATGTTCTTTCTTTAAATTAATCTTTTGCCAATTATATTTTAACTTTACTTTCAACAATGTCAGCATAACGAAACTTATAAAGTCGCAGCAAACCCGTTGCATGAGCAGTATAATTTTAATATAGCTTTAGTATAATTTTAGTATTGATATTATTGTTATACTCACACATCTAAATTCTTGTTCGTCCGTTAAGTAAAATAAATTGTTTTTAAAAAGTTTAAATCCAAACTAGTGATTTAACAAATTTGGCGCAGTCGGTAGGATTTCACGCGTTATTAGAACACGGATTTGCCTCACTAGTAACGTGGAATTCCAATTCCGAAGTGAAATCAAGAATAAGCTCAAGAAGAAAGAAACACGAAACAAGAATACTTCAAAGAAGCAACTTCGAAACACGAAGACTTCAACAAAAGAAACAAGAAACAAATCTACAAAGAAACAAAGAAAACAACAGGGGAAATCGCAGATAGAACACGGACCTGCCCTCACTGTTTGTGATTCTCCTCTGCAAGCCATCCTTCCCGAAGACACCCCGCTTCCAGAACACGGAATTGCCTCACTGGTTGTGGACTCTGGCCGGAAGACGAATGGAAAAAATTTGGTAAGTCAAAGAATTGACACGTTACCTTTGAAACATTTATTTATAATTTTAAGAAATATTATACAGGATATAGACCAAAAACTATTATCCTTCCCATCTGCAAATTTATTTTTATTTAGTTTTATTTAATTAAATAACTTTACAATATCTAATTTAAACATAATAATTAATTAACATATAAAAATGGCAAACGAAGCTATCTTAGAACCTTACAAACTATCAGAAATTTTCTCAATTGTTCCGGAGTATGACGGAAATCAAATTTTCCTGCAAACATTCTTAAATGCTATTAAATGCGCTTTCGACATGGCGGTCGATAATCAAAAAATACTTTTAACTCTCCATGTTAAAAATAAATTACGTGGAAAAGCCGCTGAACTAATAAATTCTAGGAACCCGTCAACTTGGGAAGAAATCAAATATCTATTAGAGACTCACTTTGGAGACTCTAGGGACCTTACGTCTCTAATTCAGGACTTGCAAAGAATTAATCAACAATCAAACGAATCCGCTTTAAATTTTGTATCCCGCTTGCAAACGCATAATGCGAAAATGCATGCAGCGATTCAGAAACAGCATTTAACCGCTGATCAAAAAACCGCACAATCCAATTTAATCGAGACAATGACTCTTAACACCTTATTGACAGGGCTGGATCCAAAATTAGGATCTATAATAAGAGCAAGTAATCCTATGGATATGCTTCAAGCAATATCCAGGATTAAACGAGAACTTCAATTGTCATACTTTGAATCTCAGAAATTTCAAAAAGCGAACAAACCATTACCACCTAATTCACTAAATGCTAAGAAGATATGTACATTTTGTAAACGTAATGGACACACAATAAATGAGTGCCGAACGAAGCAACAAAATTCTTCAGCACCTTTCCAAAACCTATCTAGGCCTAATTTTCAACAAAATTTCAATCAGGCCCAATCATCCAACTTAAATCAAAATTATCAGCGACCTCAATTTAATCCAAATGGAAATAATAGACCGATGAATTCAAATTTCCAACAAAATAATTACCAGCAAAACAGTTTTCAACAAAACAGGCCTTCAGCTATTAAACCGAATCCCAACTATACAAACCAATCAAGACCACCAATAATTCGGCCAAATCCGAATTATAATCAACAAAGAGCTCATCATATGAATGCTCAAATGAACCAAAATTTGGATGATACGGCTCATCAATACGATTCACAATACACTAATGATACTGCTCACCAGTATAACTCACATTCACAATATACTGATGATACCGCTCATCAATATAATTACAATTCCGATCAAAATTACGAACAATATCAAGATTCATATTCAGACGAACCAACATATCAACAAAATTATTATTTTTCAACAGACCAATTTAATTATTCTGATACTGATCAGGATTTTCGGCAAACTACTCAAGCTCAAGATCATCCACCGGATCAACAGCTATGCGAAATAACGGAATTAGAAAACCAAATTCAAATAATGAATTTAAACACCAACCAACAGCAAGACAAACAAAAATTCCTATAAATAGAGGAATATCAAGTGCCCTTTTAACAGTAAATCCCAAAAACTTATATTACATTGAAGATGCTACAAAAAAATTTAAAATATTAATAGATACAGGTGCCGGACTATCCATATTTAAGCCAAAAACTTGTGAAAAATATTCTAAACGTTTTCCCGAAAACGTTATAATACAGGGAATTACCGATCAAAAAATTCTAATTAATGAATCTACACTCGTTCCGTTTACTCTCAACGATCCTCACAAAGTTTACATTCATAATATTGATATCGAATTCGACGGATTACTAGGATCCGATTTTCTAGAACATTACAACTGCATTATTGACATAAAAAATAAACAATTAATTACCAATTTCAAAACTGTACCTTTATTCAAAGCCACAGAAAATTCCATTAATGTAGAAAATAGTAAAAAACAAAATGTTCAAAATAATCAATTTCTCAACAAAATTTCTATTAACCCTCGTACAGAACAAATTTCAAAATTTCGATGTAATCTTGTAAATACAGAAGCCATATTAACAGCTATGGAAATAGATAAAGTACGACTTCCTAATGCATTAGTCAAAATTAACAATAAAGGAGAATTTCTTACCTCCGTATTAAACGCAAACGCAGTCCCAAAAATAATAGATTTTTCCGAAATTAAACTAGAACCAATTCAAAATTTTTCATTAAATAATTTAAACGAATATAATTCTGAAAATTATACAGATAGACGCGAAGAAATAAGGCAACAACTTCGTCTTGATCACTTAAATGAGGAAGAAAGAGAAATAATTACTCAACTTTGCCTAGACTTTTCAGATATTTTCTATCTCGAAGGAGATATTCTGACATTTACTAATGAGATCAAACACACAATAGACACCAACAATGCTAAACCTACTTTTACAAAGTCGTATCGCTACCCTCAAATTCACAAAGAGGAAGTGAAAAAACAGGTATCGAAAATGCTAGAACAAGGTATTATCAAACATTCAAATTCCCCTTGGTCTTCACCGATTTGGGTTGTCCCCAAAAAGCTTGATGCGTCAGGTAAACAAAAATGGCGTGTCGTAGTTGACTACAGAAAACTCAATGAGTTAACTGTAGGAGATAAATACCCTTTACCAAACATTTCTGATCTTTTAGACCAACTTGGCAAATGTCAATATTTCACCACCCTCGATTTGGCCTCCGGTTTCCACCAAATTGAGATCGAACCCAGTGACATTCCAAAAACCGCTTTCACAGTCGAAAACGGTCATTTTGAATTTAATAGGCTTCCATTCGGTTTGAAAAATGCCCCATCAACCTTCCAAAGGGTAATGGATAACATTTTAATAGGAATCCAAAACGAGAGATGCCTCGTATACATGGACGACATAATCGTCTATTCCCCAACAATCCAGGACCATGTTTCACGGCTTACCGAAGTCTTCAAACGTCTTCAAAAAGCTAATTTAAAAATTCAACCGGACAAGTGCGAATTCCTTCGTAAGGAAGTTGCATATTTAGGTCACCTCGTCACCAAAGAAGGTGTAAAACCAAATCCAATTAAGATCGAATGCATCAAAAATTTTCCCCAACCAACTAACCAGAGAGAGATTAAATCATTTCTTGGCCTCGCCGGATATTATCGACGATTCATTGATAATTTCGCCAAAATTTCCAAACCTCTCACTAAATTACTGCAAAAAGACAGCTCTTTCAATTTCGATTCAGAATGTTTAAAATCTTTCGAAGATTTAAAACAAACCCTTACTTCAAGCCCCATACTATCGTATCCAAATTTTGACGAGCCATTCCTAGTCACAACAGATGCGAGCGATTTTGCGATTGGCGCTGTACTTTCGCAAGGTCCAATAGGTAAAGATCTACCCATAGCTTTCGCCTCCAGAACTCTCTGCAGTGCGGAAACAAAGTACTCAACAATAGAACGAGAACTCCTCGCTATTGTTTGGGCTGTAAAACATTTTCGCCCATATATTTTTGGTAGAAAGTTCAAACTGATAACAGATCACAGACCTCTTACCTGGCTTTTCTCTATTAAAGACCCCGGTAGTCGCCTAGCACGCTGGCGCTTAAAACTTGAAGAGTACGACTACCAGATTGAATATAAACCTGGCAAAATTAATAAAAATGCGGATGCCTTATCCCGTATCAAAATTAACCATTTTCAAAAATGTGTGGATTTCAAAAACAAAATTTTAACATCAAATACAGACGACGAATCGATTAGTTCAGAAAATACCGAAATTTCACCAGAATCAATTTTACAAGAATTAAATACATTTGTTCACCTATATAAAACCCAGTCACTAATAGACTATTCAAAAATTAAAATTACGAACAATCAATTATTGGACAAAGGACATAAAGACATAATAACGTTTTTCCAAAAAGAAAAACTCGAAGACTTACATTACAAAATAATTGAAGATATTTTCGAGGAAAAACCAAATTTTATTCACAATAAAATTAATATAGTCACGAGTAAAACGGTGAAAACCCGAAAATATTATATTGTTTTGTTACCCTTCGACATCGAAGAGATAATCGAAACAATGTTTATTACTCTTTACAAAGACAAAGACATTTTCGAATCTTCAAAAACATATTTCATTGAAAACAATTTAGAATTGCCAATACTCGAAATGTTGTCATTTATTTTCACTGAAAAAGATTTAAACCTAGTTAGTTGCCAAAACATAACTAAGACGCCTGACGAAGATCAAATTCCGATAATATTAGACCAAAACCATACAGGAAAAGCAAATTTACACCGCGGAATAAACGAAACCATTCGGAGAATAAGGAATAAATATAACTGGCCCGGTCTAACTAAAGACGTAACTAAATTCATTGAAAATTGCGAAATATGCCAGAAAACAAAGACTTTACGGAAAAACTTAAGCAATCCCCTGGTGATAACTGAAACACCAAGAACACCATTTGAAAGAATAAATATCGATATACTAGAAATTCCAAAAAGAAATTATGTTTTAACTATTAGAGATGAACTAACCAAATTTACTCAAGCGTACCCATTAGAGGATAAATCCGCTAAATCAACAGTAAATACATTACTTCTTTACTTTCAGCATTTTGGTACTCCGCTTCGTATACATTCGGAATACGGTAAAGAATTCGACAATGTATTACTTAAAGACCTATGTACCTTATACGACATAAAATTAACATTTTCTAGCGTTAGCCACCCTCAATCAAACGGATCTGTGGAAAGATTTCACTCCACACTTTTAGAGATGATTCGTACTAATCAGGCTGAAAACCCTAATGAACATCCATTAAACGTAATTCCTTACGCTGTTATTTGTTATAATAACTCGACGAATAAAACACACGGTTTCTCTCCATACGAGCTAGTATTTGGACATACGTCCAGTCGCCCACCTGAAACTTTGTATAACCAAAAGGAGTTGATTTCAAAATATATACGAGACCTAAATAATAGAATTTCATACTATTATAAAATTGCACGCACAAAAACTGAGCTTCAAAAGGAAAAGGCTAAATTAAGATGCGATAGAAACGTTCCAGAACATCCTACACAATTTAAAATAGGCGATAAAGTCTATGTTAAGGAATCTCAAATTAAAGATAAATTACATAATAAATTTAACGGTCCTTTCGAAATAATAAAAATCTTTCAAAATTCTGCAATTTTATTAAATCTCGAAACGTCACAAACGACAAAAGTCAATTTCGACAGGATGAAACCATATTTTGAGAATTAAATTATTTTCAGGTTTCTTCTGCTGATTGGAGCAGCAGTATCCCAATACACCATTACTCCAATAAACAACACCATTGGAATATATTATCATCGAGACAGCGAAATCGTTGTAACAAATAAACAATGGACTCTTCTGGTTCACAAAAACATTTCATCAATAAAGAACACTTTTGAACATAACGAGAAAATGCTTGAAATTCTCTTACACGCTATTAACCCCACATTTGAAAACATGAACCTTTTTCGAGGTGAAGTAAAAACACACATCAGCTTATTAACCCAAATTTCAAATTCAATTCAAGAAAAATTAAGCGAAATTTATTTTGATACTAAACGTTACAAACGTGGAATTCTCAATGGCATTGGTACAATATTTAAGTCAATTACAGGAAATTTAGATTACGAAGATGGCGAATACTACATGAATTGCATCAATAAATTAACTAATGACGAGCATCAATTAGAAAATTTAATGAAAAATCAAATCTCAGTAACAACATCCGTCATAAAGAATTTTAACGCTACCATACAAAAGTTGCAAATTGATGAAGCCACCTTCAATAGAGATATAAAAATAATATCAGACACAATTTATAGGACAGCAGATAAAATTAAAGTAATTGAAGCAAAATTAAGATTTTTAGAAAAATGTGAACTTCTCATGGAAAGTTACCTGTATATCGAGAATCAATTAAATGATATTCTAAATTCAATAACTTTCGCGCGATTAAAAATTATTCATACGTCGATAATCAATCCTGAAAATTTGATAACCTCGCTTCAGGAAATTTCACAAAATTTACACCAAAACAATTTACCACTCATTATAAAATCTTCCAATATTGCCAAATATTTGGATATTATGGAATTAGAAGCATACCAAACTGATTCAGACTTGGTATTTGTATTAAAAATCCCTCTAATAGACCAACAAAGATACACCCTTTTTAGATTATATCCAATCCCTATCCTAAATAATAGAACTGGTCTATATCATGTTTTATCTTTATCACAAAAATACTTAGCGCGTGACGTCGATTCTTTGATGTACATACCCATCAAAAATCTGAAAGACTGTAAACCACTTTTCTTTGGCACAAAGATATGTTCCAATCTATTTGCATACCCCATCGACGACAATGCTATATGTGAAGCCCAAATCCTGAAACACTTAAAAACTTTACCTGAGAGCTGCCAAACTTCAATAATATTTGCAAAAGGCTACAATGTCCAACAACTAACGGACTCATCATGGCTAACAATTACTTCAGAACCACTTCAAATTACTGTAAATTGCAAACAAATAAACACCAAGACAAAGATCATTTATAAAAATTCCATTCTTAAATTGCAACCTGGATGTAGTGCTTTCATAGGAGTGACAAAAATACAAGCTGACCCTAAGAACTTTTCGCAAACCAGTGTTAGTGATCACCCCATTTTAATTCCCTTTAATTGTTGTCAAGGAATCCCCGATGACATCCAAATCCCAAAATTAGAACCATTAAAATTGAATAACTTAAATGTGGAAGACCTCGAGATTGCCAAACACAAATTGGACGAGTATTCTCGAACGTTAGACGATTTGATCAATGAACCATTTGTCACCAAACACATCTCTTGGTTCACTTATTTTATCATTACACTAATAGTAACTCTCATTTTGTTATATATTTTATGTAAATGCCGAAAGAGAAACAGATTAGCAATCGCCCTCACAACAAATTCACCACCACCTCCACCTGGACCTTCTAAACGCTTAAGAGAATCCTTCAGGAGCATCCTGCCCAGAAGAAGACCATCGATTAGATCCAAAGATGAAACCCCAGAGGAAGAAATCGAACTGAACTAATGTTTCTCAGTTATAAATCGGTTTCAAAGACTCTATATATTTTAATTTTGTAAATTTTATATTTAAAAAAATATTAATTGTATAATTTAAACTTAACTTAAGGCTTCATATTCTCAATTAACTTTATTATTATTATATAACTTCAATAATCGTTAAATTCATAATTATTAATTTCAATTTTACTTATTTTTGAAAAGTTGCTGCATAACACCAACTTTTTGTTAAAAAGGGGAGTTGTTATATAAAATATATTGTATTGCATTCATTATTCAAAGTACTTCTCACACTCCTATAACTTTATTATCAGGTAACATAAAACCTTCAGTATGTTATCTGAAAGCCAGACGTAACTTAATACTGCTACGTGTCTTATCATATAACTATATACATTGTAACCAACGTTTATGATGATTTGCTGAAACCTTATAATGTTCTTTCTTTAAATTAATCTTTTGCCAATTATATTTTAACTTTACTTTCAACAATGTCAGCATAACGAAACTTATAAAGTCGCAGCAAACCCGTTGCATGAGCAGTATAATTTTAATATAGCTTTAGTATAATTTTAGTATTGATATTATTGTTATACTCACACATCTAAATTCTTGTTCGTCCGTTAAGTAAAATAAATTGTTTTTAAAAAGTTTAAATCCAAACTAGTGATTTAACATATATATATATATATATATATATATATATATATATATATATATATATATATATATATATATATATATATACAGTGCTATTCAAAAGTCCCCTCCCCCCCTCTTATCTTTAGAACGATTATACATAAACTAGTGAAATTTGGTAACTGAATATTAAGGGTTGTAAACTTCCCTACTAGTGATGACAGATGACGTATGCGTCAAAGATGACGTCACAGGGTCATTGTGACCAATAATTTTAAATGGAACCCTATGGCAAGCGACACCTCTTTTAAAAGGTATCGAAAAAACCTATTCAATGATACTAATATTGTGTCTGTTTACGGCAGTTTTGACAACTGGCTTTCAAAAACCGCAAAGCTGTGATGAATAAAATCAGTTAATAATAAAATTTAAAATTCAAGCTCCGCCACTGGATAGTTGGATAGTAAATAATCTGACGTTTTTGCAAGTCTCTCCAATTTGATGTTTTTTTAGCTGTCAAAAGTTTTTATACATTTAATAATTTGTGTATTGTTGGTCGAACGTTTAACTGTTTTAGTACCTTGTGGTAATTTTAAAATATTTGTACATTCAATAATTTGTTAAACTGTTGTGAGCTGAACGTTTAAGTGCTTCAAGAAGAGAAATGGTACGTGTTTTAGGTGATAAAGTAGCAGCGGGCCTAATACTTGGTGAAACTGGAGAAAATATTCATGCAGCAGAACGCATTTTTAATGAAAGGTTTCCCGATCGCCCCGTTTCGAGGACTTATTTGAGAGAGCTTCTTCGTAAATTTAAAACAACGGGTAGTATTAATGATGCAAAACGATCTGGCAGACCACAAATTTCTGATGAGAAAAAAATTGATAT
The DNA here is from genome assembly GCA_037954035.1 of Rosalia funebris. NCBI lineage: Eukaryota > Metazoa > Arthropoda > Insecta > Coleoptera > Cerambycidae > Rosalia > Rosalia funebris. The sequence goes on from JAZFAV010000033.1 coordinate 3,308,331, forward strand.
ACTGGCAGAAGTAATAGTAAATCCTACTTCTTCAACAACTCAAGTTGCATCAACCTGTGAAGTCAGTCAAAGTACAGTGCACAGGATGTTGAAAAAAAAAACAAATTTCACCCATACAAATTAAAAATGGTTCATCAACTCACAGACGACGATCCAAACCGAGACTGCAATTTTGTGAAAATATGGAGACTAAAATTAACCAACAGCCAGACTATGTCAAAACAATTTGTTTTAGTGACGAAAGTACTTTCTATCTAAATGGAAATGTAAATACACAAAACGTGAGATATTGGAGTGACGCAAATCCTCACATGTTTCGTGAAACACATACTCAGTATTCCGAGAAGGTCAATATTTGGGCAGGTATACTGGGAAACCACATCGTTGGGCCTGTTTTTTTAAATACCAACTTAACCGGTGAGGTGTATCTGCAGATGTTGCAAAATGCAATAGAACCGTTAATCCTTGAAATTTTGGAAGATAATCAAGATGAATTCGACATTTTGAAAATAACATTCCAACAGGATGGTGCTCCTCCACACTATTACGGTGCAGTAAGACGGTATTTGGATGAAGAATATCCTGGTAGATGGATTGGATGACGAGGTTCAATGGAATGGCCGCCTCGATCACCGGACCTCACACCTTTAGATTTTTTTCTGTGGGGGTATCTTAAATCGAAGGTTTACGCCACTCAGCCTGACAATATTGATGTTTTAAAACAACGTATTGTTACAGAATGTAGGGCTATTTCCGCAGACACATTTGAAAAAGTACGAGAAGAGTTTCGCAATAGGATGTTTTACTGTCAGGAAGTAGATGGAGCTCACTTCGAACAATTACTGTAAGTAGGTACTGATTCTTGAATCTGTAATTAAAATTATTATCCAAGTTTACTGATTACTGATTTAATCCATCAAAACTACCATAAATACAAACAATATTAGTATCATTGAATACGTTTTTTCGATACCTTTTAAAAGAGGTGTCGCTTGCCATAGGGTTCCATTTAAAATTATTGGTCACAATGACCTTGTGACGTCATCTTTGACGCATACGTCATCTATCATCACTAGTAGGGAAGTTTACAACCCTTAATATTCAGTTACCAAATTTCACTAGTTTATGTATAATCGTTAAAAAGATAAGAGGGGGGGAGGGGACTTTTGAATAGCACTGTATATATATATATATATATATATATATATATATATATATATATATATATATATATATATATATATATATTAGTAATATTTTTAAAAGACCCGGGTAATTAGTTGTTGGGAAGTAGGATACTTGCCATTGTATTTTGCTTTCTAATTATAAATTAAGAAATATTTAAAAATCTAAACATATTAGAATGTCGCTGGCACCTCCGCCAATTATATAAAAAATGTTTCTTGATAGAAACTAAACAGTCTATATAAAACTACAAATAAAAATTGTTATAATAAGAAAATTACATTATAAGTACGTCTCCTATTAAGAGGAGAGAACTACGGTTTTAAGAAAAATAAATGATGTGACGTTTGTATTTTTCTTGAAAATGTCAACTAGACTGCCCTGTATATAAAGAGGTTATATACAGATCTGGCAACTAGAAATCTTAAACAGATTTATACTAAATGTATGGAAGAAATTAAGAGAAATAGCAAACCCATGTATGCGATACGAGGCGACCGTATGACCACGACTTATTTTAAGTTTAAGTTTATTTTGCTTTTATAACTCCATGAATGTATCTAAAATCAACGTTATAAATTAAATTTGTAATGCAGACAAACATCTCCAGATAAGTGCATGTTTGGGATTAGTAGGTATGTTTATTTCACTTCGTAGAGAACACGTCTAACGTATTTTGTAATTGGACCGAAGTAGAAGTAGCCTCTTCTACGAACAGCCATACTCTCAGTAACATACTCTTAAAATATTTAGTATGCTTTAAGAAGCTATAGTGTGTAGAATTTATTTTTAATATGTACTCGTATTATGTATTATATGTTACTAAAATTCACTTGATATAATTATTTGACCTGTTTGTTAGAAATTCCAGAGGACATCAACGTTTTATAACAGTATTTCTTGGGCTTTACTGTGAAATCTCCACAAAAAGAAATCATTTGGTGGTAAATTAAGTGACCATGGATGCCACTTGATTGTGCCTCTTCTAGATATACATAAGTAGTGCGATGAAGAAATGTGGTTTCTAAAAACACTTGTACCTCTCTCGCATTTTGAATAATACAACAGTCTCGCTGATAGTAAATCTCCCTGAGGTCATTGTTTAATGTTACAATAACCGAAATTATATGATTTTCTAACAAATTTAAATATTTTCCAGATGTAATGTGCCATCAATCAAAACCAAAGGACCAATAATGTTGTTCCTTAGAATTCCAGCATACATCTTAACTTTTCGAGGGTAGTGAGTCCGTAACAGCAAACTCAAACGTATATTTCTTCTTGAACAGTGCCCACTTATATTTTATTATAGTGACCATACAATGAAAATGTTCTTTCATTTATGAATAAGGGATTTCTTATAAAATTATTATTTTCGCTGGCCTTCTCCCTCATACTTTCATAAAACTCCATCCGTCTTATACAACCTTCTGAAAAATGTTCATTAATGGAAACCTTATAGCAACCGTATTCGTTTCTCCTGAAATACTCCGAACTATTCAATCAGGTATACCGATTTCGGTAGAGATTTGTCTGCTGGAACACAGGCAAAACCGTAGCACAGGGTGTACAAGCACTTTTATTTCAGTTGCTTCTATGCTTAAAAATTAGCTTCCCGGTAGCATCCAGGCGAAAACTGTTAGTGACATCAAGGTATATAAAAGCTGCTTCTTTCTGGAATAGAGTTTTTCTTCTTTGCTACAACACATAAGTAGTTGTCAGGTTTGAATGTGTCAGAAAAATATCAAACGTACAGATAATCACTAACACAAGGAATAATTACTCAAATAAAAAATAAAATACAAACATAAATAAACTCTAATCATTTATTGGCCATTAAGATTCCTTTGTAAAGTACCAGCATAGCTAATGTTACGATTTTTAAGAATCACAACCATCGATGATTATTGTTAAATATAATTAATGAAATTTAGTATTAGGTATTTTATAATTCCCAGTATTCGAAGAAAACTCAAAATACTGATTATAAACATCGCTATCATTTGGATTTTATATCTAATCAGCAGCGATGATGAACTTAATACGGAATATATACATATGTATACCAATTTGGATGTAGAAAGTAATTAAAAAATATTTTTGTAATGTACGAAACGTTCTATGATGGATAACCACTGTAATTACAGACAAAACAAATTAAATTCTATGAGATATTATTTCACGCTTTTACAGTAACGGTTTCTTGTCAAATTTAATACATCAAGCAAATAAACGAAAATATGTATATAATTCTGGTACATTGCATCTCATTGAGAATGTTATATACAATCTCATTTACCACGTTATTCTAAATATATTTATTACATGTGTCACTTTTCGGCAAACACCTTAATACTTGGTATCATTAATTGAACTTTATCGTAATTGATAAAGTTTATCAAACTTAAACCTAAATTAAACTTCATCATGATCGATCGTTTGTTGCTCGTAATAGAATTAACGTAGATATATGAGTATACGTAATTTAAGACACTACCACTAATATTTACCGTTAGCATTAATAGACGAAAAATTTATACAATATTACTTGACTCTCATAAGTAATATATCTTTATGTCATATTTCTTATAAAGTTATCTCAAAATCGGTAATAATTTATTGTAAAGGGTGGTCCAACCATAATGCACGATGTTAATTGTGAGTCACACCTTAACGTCAAGTTTTTTGCCCAACTTAATTTGACATTTCTTTCTTTTAGTGTTTGACAAATTCAACCATGGAGAGGTACACAATTGAGCAGCGCGTTAAGATTGTTGAAGCCTTTTACGAAAATGGGCGTTCAAATCAAAATGCATTTCGTGCACTTCATGACTTTTTTGGTCAGCATAATCGACCAAATGTGTCCACAATCGGACGAATTGTATGCAAATTTCAGCAAACCGGGTCTGTAGGAAATTTGAAAACACCTGTGCATGCTCGCCCAGTTCGTTCTGCGGAAAATATTGCTGTTGTTCGCGATAGTGTAGCAGAAGAGCCGTCAACCTCGACTCGTCGTCGGACCCAACAATTGAAGATCTCAGGAACATCACCGATGCGAATTTTGAATAAAGATTTGAATTTACACGCTTACAAGGTTCAATTGACTCAAGAGCTGAAGCCTAATGACCATTTCAAGCGTCGTCAATACGCCGAATGGTTGGTTGAACAGACAGAAGTGAATGGTGACTTTACAAAGAAAATCATCTTCAGCGACGAGGCACACTTTCACCTCAGTGGATTCGTTAACAAGCAGAATTGCCTCATTTGGGCAAATGAGAATCCACGAGTGATTGTTGAAAAGTCGATGCATCCACAAAGAGTGACTGTTTGGTGCGGTTTATGGGCTGGCGGCGTCATCGGGCCGTACTTCTTCGAAAATGAGGTCGGCCAAGCAGTTACCGTGAATGGTGTTCGCCATAACGAGATGATAACGGACTTTTTGTGGCCAGAAATTGAGGATATGGACCTGGATGATATGTGGTTCCAACAGGATGGTGCCACTTGCCACACAGCCAACGAAACAATGACACTTTTGCGCCAGAAATTCAATGGCCGTGTTATCTCACGTCGTGGCGATGTTAATTGGCCGCCACGATCATGTGATTTGACATCGCTGGACTTCTTTATTTGGGGATATTTAAAAGCAAAAGTGTACGTCAATAAGCCAAGAACAATTCAAGAGCTAAAGGATGAGATAATTCGGCACATTAACGACATTGAACCTCAATTATGTCTCAGAGTCATTGAAAATATGGGCCATCGGATAGAGGTATGCCACCGAAGCCGTGGCGAGCATTTGCGAGCGTTTGACTCTTACACAAAGTCAAACACTCCATTTGTACACCATATTATCTACTAATTAAGTCTTATCTAATAGAATAAAAGTAAATGACAAAACTTCAAAAATCCAATTTCAACTTATCAAATCTGGAGTCAAATAGGGTGGCGCTTTATTGCTAATAAAATAGCTAATTTACACTGCAGAAATCCCAATCTCATACTACACTGTAACTGGTACATTTTCAGATGACGCTGTTAGTCTGATCCATAATAGCATCAAATATCTCCAGGATCACGTTTTTCATATAGAAGATTGTCTCAAAAGATGGAAAATCAAGATCAATGAAAGTAAATCGCAACATATGACTTTCACACAGAAAATCCCAATGTCCGCAAGTATTTATGGATGATACAATCATGCCGAAGACATCAAAGACAAAATACTTCTTAGGCAAAGGCAAAATAGATAGGTGTCCATCTTGATTCCAAACTTAATTAGAAAGAACATATTTCAAGAAAACGCAGACAGATAGACATGAAAATGAGGAAGCTAAACTGGGAGGGAGTTACTTGGAAGAAAATCGCAAGCAGCTGTTTAATACAACTTGTATAATTACATATGACTTAAGAGGAAGTGGCCAATGGACCTTAAATAAGGTGTAGAAGGCTTGCTTGCTAGAGAAACCTCATCAGGACATGTATGAGACTACATTCCAAGTCTCTTAGTTAATAAAATAGCTCATAGAATTGTAAATTCGGATTGCTGTTTAATAAATTGTTATAAAAAAATGTGATACGAAATTAAAAACAAACAGCGGTTTCTCATTTAATACATTTATCGAGGAATGATTATTTTGTTTATCATTCCTTCATTACATTATCATAAATGTTAAATTATTTTATAATCTAGGCCCTAGAGTGACTATTTTTGATATTATTATCCTTTATGTTAAATATACTATTATTTCAATAAACAGTAATATTTTTTTATAAATTTTGTTTCGAACAATCTACTTTTAATTCTTACATTAAGTCACTTTATAACAAAAAAATTTATGTACAGGTAAAAATGAAAAGTTTTATGGTTGCCTCGGCAAACAGTGGTCTTAATATACATATATAATTGTAGGTATAATTAGGGATGCTTCCCTAACGTCACTTAAATTCGTAATAAAATAGTCAGTAGGGGAGATTATTTGGCAATTTTAGTTTAAGCACTCTCAAGGCGCCAACTTAGTAGGCTAAGCATGTAGCGCATAATATCTACGTTCTACTAATTTACTTTTGGAACATAATACACAAAGGATCCATAACTCTTAAGATAGGCATGCAAATAATCTAATGTAATGAGTGACACTAAAATTATATATTATATTCTCAAAAGTTATATTCTGTAAGTTTTGGGTATACGCATGAATATAACTATGCAATCATGGAATAATGTTTGAGTTACATTTTGCATATATTATGCCGGAAACACTATTACCAATCTAATGAGAAATTATATTAGAATTTGAGATTCGATCAACACATTGTATATATCATTCAATGCTATCACTGTTTTATATTTCAATCATCACCTTAGATATCTTTATACTATATTCTTATACTAGATCCTGTCATAATAAATATATTAGATAATAAGTCATAAAATTCAAACATTTGTGCATAGAAAGTAAATATGTTGTAAATAAAACACATAAAAATAATGTAACTTACAGATAAGTACAAATATTGCTTCTGCTCATTAAAACTAGCTTACCAATTTTATCTCAATTTAATCACCATAAAACACCCTCTGATCATTCCCATTTTTAATTTGAATTTATAATGTGGTAGAGAAGTATAGTCAGTTCGCGAATTGTTTGCCATTTGCGTTAATATCTGGCCAATGAAACCGTGGTCTAATATCTAGGTAATTAAGAGTTGGTTCCAATTCAAAATAGGGTTGTGACAGCTAAACTGATACAGTTTATGTGAGGCCTGACATTATCATGAAGAAGAAGTATGTTGCTGACTTCTTTTATATGCTAAAACTGCACTACATTAGTTATAAACTGAATATATGGCTCCGCTGTATCACTTTCTCCAGTATGCAATGTCTTCAAAACCTACTGCAATTATTGATCTTGACTAAATTTTAGTATATATACATATATATATATATATATATATATATATATATATATATATATATATATATATATATGGGTTTCCAAACATTGTGACCAAATGATGTTTTCCAATCCAAAAGCTTGCCCAACATTTGGTTTCCAAATGTTGGGTAATATTTAGCTGTCATCACGTTTGTTTAAGCAGTCTGGTCGTTTTCTGATCTTATTTGCTTTCCGGATTATTCTACTATGATATGTCTTTATTGTAGCGATTGTTCTGGTCTTGCGAAAGCGAAGATATGTCCTTTCTGTTGGTGGTGTCATAATAGTGTTGAGTTAAGTTCAGCCTTGTGAACAGCAAAGTTGGATTCATAAACTCTATTAGATATACGTCTTGTTGGTTTGACCGATGTTGGTTTGAATTTCATACTCATATGAAATGACTAAACCACGTCCATGGGAAGCTTGGTCATTGAAGAAGTTATAATTTCTTGTTAGTTCCGCTAATTAGTTTATTTGTTTTAATTTACTTTTTTAAGATATACTGTTGTTTTTGGGTTACCTACATCTGCAGTTCTATATAAAACTGATATGATCGTTTATTGTAAAAAAATATATTTGTTAACTTAAATTGTATTTATCTTCTTATCTCTTTCTATATCTTTGTTTTATGTCATTGTGTTATATACGTTTCCCTTATTTCATTACATTGGTGTTCTTCTGTTGTTCTCTATTGGTATTTACTTTATTACAGGTACAAGCCTGGTATCTTACTGAACATTTTAGCTATTAAATGAGGAAGAAGAAACCTTATATTTCACCTTACTGAAGTATAAAGACACCTCAAACTCACAGTTTGCTAATTGTGGTAGATACATTTAACTGAATTCACACAGAGAATCACAGCAATTCTCTTGAATTATCAACAATTTATGACTGGAATACCCATACCCAACATTTTTAAATAAATGGTGAAGGTGCCACTATCATTTTAAAGTATATTTATTCTACTCGAATTTATTAACTCAAACACATTTCTGCTATTCTTTCTTTCTAATCCACCTGTCACCATAGTATATAAAGGATGCACATGGAGTTGGTAACTAAACCGATATCTGGTTAATATATGCAGGAAGAAAGGAATAGTGTCTGAGTAACTATGTAGATGGTAAAATACTTTTTAAAATATATTTGGTTTACTTTATTCCCAGAGATCTATTCACATATGTTATTTCATCTTCTCAATTTCTAACTATTGAATAACCACTAGGTTCCACCGGAATTGCTACTGATATTGCCAGTGCAAATATACTCCATTGTATTAAAATTCATTTTATTCATAAAACTATTTAGAATCAACAAATGATACATTTTTTAAGACTAATTTATAAACAATATAATGTAGTACAAAGTAGTTTATATCTTAGATTTCATAGAAATTACATATAAAGTTTGTACTCTCTATCTACAGTATACTTCTACAATTTAGGCTTTCGTCTACTGGGTGTATTAATCTAGAATTAATCTTTAATAGTAACCTTCTACAGTTGTTTAAATAAATATAGACTTTATATCTCAACAATATACTGAAGCAATTAAGTAATGTCGTAAAAAAACAATAAATTTGACTAGAAATTCTCGAAATTTCATGGTCCCCAATGTAATAAAATTTAATTTCATTGCTGTTAGTATTTTACGTACACAAAGGAATAATAATTTACAAATAAATTAACTTACTGAATTGACTTATGCATTAGCAACATATTACAACTTCATTAAAAATGCAGTTATATTGAGCAGATTTAAAATTGCAAAAGTTTGAACATTATGGAAATTTATTCAGTGAAATACAACTACCCACAGCTGCCTAATTCCCAAAAAAAACCGTATATTTAGCTACGAAGGCAATCTGTTAAAAAAAGCGTTCATTGACAGGTATAAGCCATTATACCCGTGAAATATTGCTTATAAACTAAATAGAGCTAGAAGCCAATAATCCTTTATATATTGAGTTAAATTTTAAAGGTTTTTTCTATAATAATCATCTTAAAAGAACTTAATGACAATCGGAGTCGCTGGTATTCTAATATATTATTTAGAAAGGGAAATTTTTAAAAGCTATTAAATTGTTAGAGATTGTTCTGCCTAATAAAAGAACTTTCATAAGTTCCTCTTTTAGTGTAAAATATTGATTGCCATTCTTTATTTTGTCAGTTATTCATTATCTATCAACTGTTATTTGTAGATTTTGTTTTCACAATTTGAATGCTCACTTTTATTTTCTATTGGATCTACAGGAACAATGAAGTCTTGTATTATACTATGAAAGATATCATTAATATTTTACAACACCATAGGGTCACAAACACAAAAGCTAAATGGTATTCCTAAATATAGTGGTATCAAAAGAACTAAATAGTATAGATTGTAAAATAATTAGTGTTAATAAACGTATTTTTAATCTGTACATCGAAGAGGCGATTAACGTGGTAAAAGATAGAGTGGATTTCGGGATTAAAATACAAGGACAGAAACTAAAAATGCTAAGATTCACGGATGATATAGCAGTATTAGCATCTAGTAAGGAGGAATTAGAATCAGCATTGAACGAAATGGAGGCAGTGTTGACAGAGGAATACGGAATGAGGGTGAATAAAAACAAAACTAAAGTGTTAGTGTGCAGAGGGCGCGAGAGCAGAGCAAGAACGAAAGTACAAATTAATAATGAAAGATTGGAGGAAGTTAAAGACTTCACTTATTTAGGAAGTAAAATAAATTGGGATGGAAGAAACGATAAAGACATAAAACAAAGAATAGCGCAGGGTCGAGTAGCTTTTAACAAAAAGAAAGCACTTTTATGCTCGGGGGTAATAAACTTAGAAACAAGGAAGAGATTTTTGAAAACATATGTATGGAGGACGGCACTATACGGTTGCGAAACCTGGACGGTAGGGGAAGCAAGTAGGATGAAATTAGAAGCTTTTGAGATGTGGTGTTACCGAAGAATGATGAAAATACCATGGACTGATAGGGTTAGAAACGAAGAAGTATTGGAGAAAGTCGGCGAGAAAAGAAGTATGTGGAAAAACATAAAGAAGAGAAGAGATAGAATGGTAGGCCACTTGCTGAGACATGGGGGAATAGTCCGCGATATTTTGGAGGCAGAAATAAGAGTGAAGAAAGGCAGAGGTAGGCCTAGATTAGACTACTGCTCGCATATAGTAAGGGATGTAGGTTGTAGCACAATTAGCGAAATGCGTATGTTAGCACAAGATAGGAGAAGCTGGAGGTTAGCGTCCAACCAGTCTTAGGACTGATTACCTAATGATGATGAATAAACGTAGTATAAGAAGAATTTCGATAAATGGTTAATATAAAATATACATGTAAAATCAAATACAACGTCCTTAACGTGATATATAGGACAAAGTGGAAGAAACATAAAAGTCAAAATAGAGGTACAGTAAAACCGTTATAACTTTACCACTACGTCACAAGCGATATTCGTATAAACTAAGATGAAGAATCAAAGTCAAGTGAGTGACTATTTACGTAATTTAAATTTACCAACGTTACAGTCAACTGTATTACCAGCATCAAAGGAAACTAGAAAATGCCTTTCAAATAAGTTATCATGGCGACAAATCTTATAGTCCATGGGCTCAAACGTAAAGAATATTTTCAAAAATTATGGGGAAAAACAGAATTTGCAGAAGACGAAAGGAGGTTAGCAGTCAGATGTCAAACAACTATCAATATGTGTCGAAAATTATCTACTACGTTAGTCAATAGAAAATTTTCATATTTTTAATCTAATGCGAATGTTACTACTTGTCTTCTTATCTATCAGCGTGATAATATGAATACAGTGGTCGGTGATATATTCAGGTCATCTCCGATGACGGAAGACACACGTAATATCACCTGTCTCTTGTTTACCTATTAAAAGAAATGCGTTAATAGGGATAGCGGGTTGTCTGTGATATTACCGTATGGTAATGACGTAATGGTGAACTTATAGCGGTTTTAGTTTAGTTTAAAAACACGAGGATATTCACACAATGTATATATTCGTAGAAGTCGACTTATTATACAGTGAAAATAACTACTCAATATCTGTGATGGAAATTCACAAATAAAAACTGGGAAATCCATCGTTTGGTCGAAATTATCTAGTTCTAATGTATATCGTAGCGCTGTGAATAATATTTTACTTTTGGTCTGATATGTGTCTAACTAATGCTAATTATGCAGCTTATACATATGTATATACTATTCATTTCATCGCTATTTGCCAAATAAAAACTCTCTTATCTTGCCGATAAACGAAAGAGTCTACCTAAGCCTAGTCAAGGTTATGTTTTCAAATATTTTATTTGGCAAATAGCGATGAAATATACTATACCTGTAGTTGCTAATCTTCAGGGTAGTCTTCTACTATCGTATTATCATGATAACTTATGCAGTAAAAAACTTTGTCAAGAAAGAAATTGTATTATGTCTTCATCCCTATGTTCTTATACCTTATTCTTATGTGAAGATGAAGTCTTCAACTTCATCTTCACATAAGAATCTTAACGATCCATCCTGATACAGAATTTCTAATTTTAGGTGATCTTCGTCTTTCTGCTACTTCAGATAGACACAATGTTGCGCTATTTTGAATATATCTTAAGCACTTTTTACTATAAAAGATGTTTTTAAAATTCTTAAAATGATGACTTTTTCACTTTTATCATTAAAAATTATCCTTTGTAGATAGTAAAACAGGTTATAGAAATGGAGAAACACACTCGTAGTTTGTTTACTTTTAAATACATAGAAATTGAGCATTGTTAATAGTAAGGCATATGCACATATACATAAAAAAATTAAACTTATATTAAATATTAATATGTTACAGAATAAAATGTCCATTCAAACCAAATTATAAAATAAGTACTTTCAATTTTTCCATAAAAAGAATGTGTTTTCCATGTGTTGTGTAACCAATGTGTTTATATATTTTAACAACATTCGTACATACGAGTATTGTCAGAGGAGCTTATTTTAAATTTTCCCAGTTAATGCGATCTCTTAAGCTATGTTGTAGTTGTTGAGAAATTCACCTAAAGTTTATGCAAATTTATATGCCCTACCTTATTTATGCATTTAGTTGAAATTACTTGGTGAGATCTCTCAGAATGGATTTTATGGAACAAGTCGGGATACTCCCTATTTCATGTGAATAAAGAACAATAGCATGGGTGCTTTAGACAAAATATAATTTTAGTGTTACTAAATTTGAAGTTGAAGTGTAGAAATTTTAATATATTGCAATATATTAACAAATATGATTTAACACGAAAGTGATAAATTTATTATTCCTCGGGTATAGCCACATTAGCATGATTATAAACTTTCAATTTTTGTTTAATGGTGGGCATACATTTTGTGGGTATATATTTATTTCTAATTCTAAGAAATTATAATTATAATTTTGTCTAAGTAAATACTCCATTAATTATAATGAGCAATTAAGATTAAATTTCCATATGTCATATATAAAAGGATGAAGTGAGTAGAACTCATAGAAATTGAGTATTTGTTCTACATCTGCATCATGGATATCGTATTCTCCTATTGAGGTGTCTATAACATATCATTCATAATGTAGTCCAAGGTAGTAGACTGGTTGGGTTCGAGTAGTTCAAGGGAGAACTTGTGACCTCTCCCTTAGCAGAGGTGTGTGTGTCCTCGTCTCTGTGTATAATCCTCCCTACCGCACCCTAAATTTTATATCGATTTCTGTGTGTCAAAACTTTTTTGTCTAAACAGTGGCTATTTTAACCCTTAATCCTAAATAAGTTCACAAAAATAAGTAAAATAAGTTAACACAGTTTTATTTGTGCCAACAAGTCATACTAATACTGATTTATATTTTGCCATCCAGTCCGAAGACATTACTCTGATTTACCATGTAGTTTGCCTTCTTCGAACTTCAAGTCACGAATTTTTAAAGACCAAAGCCACGCATCCTTACCCTCCCGACCGATTGATTCGGCTTCTAGCTGTTCGCAGGAGAGTCTGCCGGTGATTCCTCTTTTCGTGCGTACTGCTAGTGCCAGAAAGACGGATTGGTAAGCCACAGGGACGGTGGATTCGACATGTGTAAATGAATTTATTTACTTAACTAATTGGCTATTTTAGCAGTACGAACAACAATAAAAATACAACGCTCCTGTAGCCGGGACTCAAGTGAGGAACTGTGGATTATCTGTAGATAGAAAGAACTATTTAAGTGTAACCTTTAAAAGAAATATTTAAAAAAATTCATGACTGCCATATCTGAGGCCTGATATTTCACAAAGTGCAGGGAGAATAATGTAGTTTATATAATGGATCTTTGCACGTGTATCAATTTAGTGATGACGCACGGATCACATCATACACCACTCGCAATTGTTACATATGTCTAGCGACATATGTTTCAATCAACTATGTTATGTCTACGGCATAGACAGTTAATAATTTGCCGAACAAAATATAATTATGAAGTCATGTCGTAGCTTTATTGTATAATTTGATTCATTGGAGCCGCAGTATTTCTGTAAAATTTATTTCATTTTTGTTTCATTTATTTTGATTTTTGTTGAATTTATTTCATTTATTTTTATGGAAATATCACTTCCATTTAATGTTTTTGTGGAGAACCTTTTCATTACTCTGTCATAGGTTGACTGATTTATATTGTACTAACTGTTATCCTAAAATGAGTTTTCGGCACGACACCGATCAAATATGTCAGTTAATTGATTTATACGATTGTTACCTGTGACGCACATGCAAAGAATCATTATACAAACCATAGGCGCAACCATTCTCGGGCATATTCGGCGTCTTGTAGATCGCTGGCTCGTGAACTTACCCTAAAACACAGGGGTGTAAATGATGAAGCAGGCACTTCTTTAAGCGTTAATAAAAATAGACTTCTTCAACCCACAAGGAAATATTATACCAATCAAAAAGTTTTATAAGTAAGCCCGAGACTTACTTAGGCACATCCATGCCTTTTAAGAAATCTGAAAGAGGTTATGGAGAAACGAATCCTTCCGAATACTTATTTAGCTCCAACGTTTCGGAAAAAAAATAAAGGCAGCAGAGGCTCTGCAAAACATCGGAAAGGAGCTCAAAATGATTTATGTGATTGTGATCGGCATCGGTGATTTAGCGAATTATTCTAAATCATCTTAATGTTTACTTTTATCGCCCCCGTTTCAAAACGAGACGCCTTACGATTAATTAACAGAGGTCTTAGGCTACCCTGAGGTTATGTTTTCGCATCAAAAGGTAATAATCACAAATGTAGAAGGTATATGTATATCCTGAGATGGAGGTCTCTCTAGGTCTCTAGACACAATAGCGAATGACCCATTCATATCGTATTTTAGGGACATAATTTCTTCTATGCTTTCTCTTCCTTCTCAGTAATCTTAAGTCTTGCAAAAAGTAGTAGGATAGAGCTAAAAACATTTTAGTAATACCGCTCTGAGGAACCCCAGCTTAATACCCTCTTTTTATTAGCCTAATTGTTTATTAAATGTCCTATCCACTTAAAACCTAATATATATATATATATATATATATATATATATATATATATATATATATATATATATATATATATATATATATATATATATATATATATATATATATATCCTGTATTTTCCTTACAGTTGAAGCCCACATCTAATAGCGGAAAAAATTATCTTTATAGCCATAAAGTTATTAGGGAATCATTCCGACAGAAGCAAGTTCCTGGTGGCATACTTAAGACGGTTCTGCAATCCTTGTTAGAGGGAACTACTGATCAATATGGAGAGCTTACATAATGAAGTGGTGGCCGCTTCGAAAAAGTCGAAATCTCACTATATTCGGGAATGGTCATGCATGTGATAAAGTTATTACAAGAACTTTTTGATAATGGAAATAATGTATGTGGTACCTATTCACATAAATTCTCATTGGTCGGCCTTATCTCTTATTTCAACAATAAATCTTAGGAGGATCCAGTTTTAAAATGATTCATAAAAGGTATATCTAAACTCCGGCCACTTAGGGATAGATACAATTTTATGTGAAATTCTCAGAAAGTCCTTAAGTATTTAGAGGGTCTAAAATCTATTTCCCAGGAATTAAGTACGCGTTGTTCTACTCCACATCGAGTACAAACACTCACTTTAACAAAAATTCTCAACAATATCGACATAGAATTAGGAGTTCAGATTCTCATTTCCAATCCTATTGAAATGTCCGGAATAAACAAAATGCAACCTTGTATTGATAATGCAACCCTCTTTCAGAGAAAATCCTAAGTTATCTGTTGCCTCGACCTTAAAGGGATACCTTGCTAGAGCACAATATAAGCGATCCTTAAAGAGCGATTTCCTTTTTATTACGACCCAAGAACCGTACAATATTGCGAATAAATACTACGACTGTAATCTGGTAGATTAAGGCGCCTTACGTTTAAAATACATTTAAAATCTAAACTTTAGGTGTAACTCTTATTAGATATCTTTGATTTGTATGGAAATAATATTTATTTCGTCAACTTTGCAGCATAGTTTCTTATTGTTTAATGAACTTTATGAAGAATATGCCATAATTTCATTCTCTAACAGGACGGAATTTTTATGAAACAGTTATCTCTAATGCTTGTTTCTCTAAATCTTGGTTTTACTAAATTATATCTGTAAACATGTACGTGGTAAATAAAAGTAATGTATTCGGGCTGGATAGTGAAACTAAACGTCGAAGCGAAACGAATTAAACAGCCAAGAAACTTACTTGAGCTGTAATTACATGAGACATCCAATCCGAAGACATTATCGACTTGTCTTGTCCATAAATAAGAAATGAACAACTGAAAAAATATTGTATATCATCAAAACCAATATAATATAACTTACGCATCGGTCTCGTTCTTGTCCAGAGTACTTACTATGTCATCTGAAATATTAGTTGGAATTATAATTGCATTATATCCTCATCTGAAACCTGATTGATATTTAAGAAACAATTCTTGTAAAATATTTTTGAACTCAAAGTAAAACTCTTTCAAGGCTTTTCCTTTTACTGATTTTTTCTAAGAAAAAGCTAATGGGACTTAATGATTATATTCCGTAAATATCACCATTTGAAGTGTCCACCATGACAGTAACAATTAAATTTACTATTGGCTCTATTTTTTATAATATCCGCAGGACCAACAAAAGAAAATTTCATCATAAAGTTCTCATAATATTATACATTCTGAGTGTACTTTCATAATAATTGCAATAATTTCGCAAACATTTATAGCCTTGCCAGTTGGTATATGTTTTATTCTGTCTATATTTTATAAAGGTCCTATCTATTTCTACCCTTACTAATTTTATATTATCAGTAAACCAAAAAGCGAATGCTTTGCTCATATGACCAGTTAGTATTGGAGCATGATGCTTAAAAAGTGCAGTAGTTTTTTCCGTTAACAATTTCACTTTGCCAACGATGTACAAAATATTGTGCCAAGAAATAGGAAAAGTTCATCATTAAATGAAGTTTAAAAATTTTTGAAATTTATATATGTATGAATATTTTATTTAATCTCCGGCTTACTAAATTTAATTTAGTATACAAGGCAAAGGTAACTTATGTTATCAACAGTCACTACCCCATTGATAGTCACAATATCTGAGTTGTTGGCAAAAATATGATAAAGAAGGGTGATTGAGAATTTAGTGACGTATTAACTGTGTCAAGTTATTACACAGTGAACGTATTTAAACATGAAGTAAGGGGATTATTTAAATTAAGCAAGCTTATAGTACCATCATTTGCAATTATATAACAACACATTATCTACCAAATTGACGCTTTTCAGTATACTTGACTTGTGAGTCTTAGGACGTATATATATATATATATATATATATATATATATATATATATATATATATATATATATATATATATATATATATATATATATATATATATATATATAGTTTTGCAGCTAAAGGCATTATTAACGAAAAATTTAACACCACTTCCTCTATCCACTAGGTTCTTGGAGGTTATTTTATTCCAGTACTGATATTACAGTAATAATTTTATTGTTATTACGAATAAGTAACACAAGATAGGAGAAGCTGGAGGTTAGCGTCCAACCAGTCTTAGGACTGATGACCTCATGATGATGACGAGTAAGTAAAATATATCTCCCTTTAAGTTTGAATTAATACTTATAAATACAGAAAGAGCGTCCACAAAACGGAACAATAAAAAATCGACAAATTGTTGACAAAGGGATAGAACGAAAGTAAACTTATTCCCTACGGAAAAGTTTTATGGATGTTAGAAAATTTTCGATAAATTAATTTTATGGTAGAAGTAAAGTCAAGAGATGTCAAGTCAATCGATACATATTAAAATAGCCAGAAACTCAGGAAGAGCGCTTCCAGTATAGAATTATTAAAATTATACATATTTGTTTATTCTATTTGTACAAAGTCATTTACACAACCCATTCATTTTATGTATTAATATTACGTTTTTGGGGTTCCAGTTTATTTGAAATTGAAGTCGATGCATTCTGTCAATATAAAATATTGGCAACACAGACAGCATTATTTTTGCATATTAGATTTCTATATATCTGAAGTTAACCGTGTCTGAGTTATCTTGTTTTTTATAAAGAGCATTTATTATAAAAATAATTTAAAAAATATCTAACTTATTTTTGATATTTAAAACCAAGATCTGTAAGTTTGTTACTAAATTTTGTATATTCTGCCTGTATATGAAGTAAAATACATTTATTATTATTTTAGTTGTTTGTTTCAGCCATATTGTAACTTTAAGTATTCAACAAAAACAATAAATTTCTTCTATCGTCTCACCACTATCATGGGCTAAGAGAAAAAGATAGAATAATTGAACTTAAAATATTATTTGAAAACTCTGACATCAATATACTTATCACAGATCAAACCGTTTAACCTCCATTGTACAGTTTTCAATTACAGCTTTTAGTGTAATTGCATGGGCAAGGAGAAGCCATTTCCAAGCGTTCCGGTACCAGTAAAAGCCTTCAATGAATGAACATATCATCAGATAACAGGTAACACTAAATCTCCTGATTTACTACACCATAAAATTAAATATATGGTGTTTTAGTTGGAACTATAGGATTTGTATTGCACGCCATTTGTGTTATATCAAATATTGGGCGTCAATATTTAACGACTGTCATCTACAACCCATACGACGTCAATGTGCGATTAACAATTCAGCAACGAATAGTCTGTGTACAACTATTTTATGAAAGTGGGTGATCGTTTACAATTGCCTTAAGAGAAATTCGCACAAAATTAGAACAAAATGAAGCGACTAAACAGTTATATTATATTATATTTACAAATATCCAAGAGCATATTTGAATTGTTGGCAGGGTCTTTAGAATTTAGTTACAAAGTAAACCCTTTTAAAGAGCATTAAAGAAAATTTATTAATTAGGGATTTTGTTGATTACAGAATATTTGAATTAAATAATTATCAAAATAAACATTTTCCACAAATATTCATGCCAATTGTCCAGAATTAATGTTAAACTCTTTATTTAAAATAAAGAAGTTCTAATGGGGGGAGGGAGTCCCCCTGTGTATAGATACGTTTGCCCTCGTTTCTATGTGCTAACCTCCCGTCCACATTCTGAGGAGTGGAAGAAAGTCGATTTTTGTGTATCCAAACTTCAAAAACCAAACATATTTACAATCGTAGTTAATTTTATGTGTCTATCCCTGACGCTTGATAATGGCCTGAAATAAGTGGGTGTTGAGACGAGGGGCACGGACTGATCTTTAACCAAGGTTAATTATGATTATTTTAATATGCGCATATGGACAGATGCACATAATAAACCACATGTGCATCCTTATTAGTAATCATTTTTGTACTTCGAATTTTGCAATATTTCAATATTATACTACATTATTGTATTAACTAAACTTTATCTACTCTTAAGAGGTTAATAATATGCTCACTTATAAGTAATTGTGCCCACTTTAGTTATTATTTTATTTGAGTTAGTTATTTATTTAAAGATATGTTCCAGAAGAAAACAGATCAATTAATAAATAAAGCGAGTAATGACGAAATCAAGAACGCAGACACTGAGTGGGAGGGTATCAAGATTCCGCGGCTACGGACGTAGGACACGAAAAAGGGGAAGCTAGGAAGCCCTGGATAACGGAAGAAATCTTAAACTTAATGCAAAAGAGACAAGGCTACAAAAACAGACGAGACGATGAAGGACTAAAAACTTATAAGGCAATAAAGTGGGAAATCATTAGGAAATGCAGAAAAGCGAAAGCGAAAACAATAGGTAGAGGATAAATGCAAAGAAGTAGAAGATAAGCTCCAAGTAGGTAAGACCGATGAGGCTTACAAAAGAATTAAGAGGAACTTCAGGGATATAGGAACAATAAGTAGAAACGTTAGGAGTCAATCGGGGGACATACTGATCGGAAGAGAGGAGAAAACGGATAGATGGAAGCAGTACTTAGGAAATTTATACGAGGGTCAGGAATTAGGAGAGATATTAGAGGAAGAATCTAGCATCGATAGGGAAGATGTAGGAAAACCTATATTGAGAGAGGAATTTGAAATAGCACTAAGGTGGCTAAAGAACAATAGAGCACCGGGTGTAGATAAAATACAGGCGGAAATTTTAAAATGTGCGGGATAGAAAGTAGTAAATAGGATGTTTGAACTGGTAAAATACATATACGAAATGGGCGAGATGCCGGAGGATTATAAGAGGAACATTATCGTTACTATACCGAAAAAGAGAGGAGCCGACAAATGCGAGAACTTTAGAATGATTAGCCTAACTCCCCACGCGTCAAAAATCTTAACAAGAATATTGTAGAAGAGGATGGAAAATAGAGCGGAGGAAATACTAGAAGACCAATTCGAGTTTAGACGAAATAGGGGAACTCGCGAAGCTATTCTAGCGCTAAGAGTAATGTTAGAGAAAATAATAGAAAAGGAAAGAACGCTTATATAGGATTTGCAGATTTAGAAAAAGCTTTTGATAACGTAAGATGGGAAAAAATGTTCGAGATACCAAAGAGCGCGGAAATGAAGTATAGAGATAGTAGAATAGTACATAATCTATACAAAGAGCAAACTGCTGTTATAGAAGTAGAAGGAGAAAAAAGGGAAGTAGGTATTAGGAAAGGAGTAAGACAAGGATGTACGCTATCATCGCTAATTTTTAATCTGTACATCGAAGAGGAGATTAATGTGGTAAAAGGTAGAGTAGATTTCGGGATTAAAGTACAGGGACAGAAACTAAAAATGCTGAGATTCGAGGATTATATTGCAGTATTAGCATCTAGTAAGGAGGAATTAGAATCAGCCTTGAACGAAATGGAGGCAGTGTTGACAGAGGAATACGGATTGAGGATGAATAAAAACAAAACTAAAGTGTTAGTGTGCAGAGGGCGCGAGAGCAGAGCAAAAACGAAAGTACAAATTAATAATGAAAGATTGGAGGAAGTTAAAGACTTCACTTATTTAGGAAGTAAAATAAATTGGGATGGAAGAAGCGATAAAGACATAAAACAAAGAATAGCGCAGGGTCGAGTAGCTTTTAACAAAAAGAAAGTACTTTTATGCTCGGGGGTAATAAACTTAGAAACAAGGAAGAGATTTTTGAAAACATATGTATGGAGCACGGCACTATACGGTTGAGAAACCTGGGCGGTAGGGGAAGCAAGTAGGAAGAAATTAGAAGCTTTTGAGATGTGGTGTTACCGAAGAATGATGAAAATACCATGGACTGATAGGGTTAGAAACGAAGAAGTATTGGAGAAAGTCGGCGAGAAGAGAAGTATGTGGAAAAACATAAAGAAGAGAAGAGATAGAATGGTAGGCCACTTGCTAAGACATGGGGGAATAGTTCGCGATATTCTGGAGGCAGAAATAGGAGTGAAGAAAGGCAGAGGTAGGCCTAGATTAGACTACTGCTCGCAAATAGTAAGGGGTGTAGTTTGTAGCACAATTAGCGAAATGCGTAGGTTAGCACAAGATAGGAGAAGCTGGAGGTTAGCGTCCAACGTAGCGTAGATGACCTCATGATGATGAGTTATTTATTTAATACAAATAATTATATGAGAACAATTTTACTTAGAAACAAAAATAGTATTTTATTTTCTTTAAAGTACCAACATTAATTATTTAGTTTACTATATTTAGTGGAAAAACATGGAATACATTATGAAGGAACTTATTTTTCATATTCATTTTTATACAAAGGATATCCCTCTGAATAAGTAACACTCAACAACTGATATGCAATCTAAAGCTGGAGGAGATACCCAGGAATTTGTTTAAGCAAATCAGATAATGAGAATCGGTACCCTTTTTCGTCTATATGTAACTTTCTGTTATGCAATTCTTCACGCTATCTGTATGTCACTAATATTTATTGACTCTTCAAAATAATTTTAAATATAGAACAAAAGTATTTAATGTTATTTTTTATGTTTTTCTCGCCTTATATCATTAAGAATAAGAGGAAATATTAGCAGCAAGAGAAATTGTCAATTTATATTCTATTTAAGTTTTTTAAAGTTATTATGATACCATCTTATATGCGATTTATATCATATATTTTTGAGTATTAAAGTATTATATTTATGTTGTTGCACTATTTCTTTCATCAAAGACTAATCCTTTATGTGAAATTTTTCTGTCGTTTTTTTGTTGTTACATTTATTGCTAATAATTAGCAATTGTTAGCAATAAATGGCATGGTGTAAGATTTAAGGACACAAAACAACAAAAGTAACGTCCTTTAAGTCAATTACAATGTCGTCAGACCCATTAAACCCACATTTTATTAAAGTTTTTTGCTATCTCGTATTTTAACCTGGAATTAAATATTTTCACGATTCAAAATTTTCGAAAACTTGGAGCCAGTTCTCAAGTTGGCTAGATTACTGGGTTGCATTAAAAATTTGCATTTTGGATGTGACCAAGGAATATTATAAGGCGTGCATAAATTGGGGGAGGGGTCTTTCTTAAAGTTTTCACGTATTCTTCGCGCACGCTACAATATTACCTGTTAATACAAAATATTGGATCCTAAATAAATATTTATTGCACAAGTTATTATAAGTGTTTCATGCAATTTCCATATTATGATGATATTCTATAAAATTATTTTAAATATGAAGGCATTACTTTGTACATATTTAAAATATATTTATGAATTATTTAGTTTTCATTACATTTATGTTCATGAAGAATAGTAAAATTTTATTTGTTTCTTTTTAAATATGGCCTAAGCGCAGTAGATGAGATTATAAATGGTACTTATTTAATATTGTAATAAAATAATTTACAGTATTTAAAAGAACAAATGATTTTTAGAGTAATTTTATTATATATATATATATATATATATATATATATATATATATATATATATATATATATATATATATGATGTAATTTTTAAAACACATGTTTTTAATTATGAAAAAATTTTTTCCACAGAAAGGCTATGAAATATAATAAACGGTATTTGCATGAAGCATTAGTAAACTGTGTGCATCACCAAACCAGAAAACAATGAAGCGATAAAAACAAGCAATTAACAGGCAATAATGTTACGGCCAAAATTGTTATATAATGGCATTTATTTTACGCAATCTGCAGCTGACACGCTAGCACCCGCATAATTTTGGACCCAAAAAATTATGCAGTAATATAAAATTGGTTTCCGTGGAATACAATTCTTGAATGCTTTTCTATTTAACGGAGTGATCTGATAGCTTTGTTGAAATCGAAAGGAAATATTATGATGATCTAAAAATTAAATATTCTTAAGTTATCTATGTTAACGTCATTAGCAAGTGCAATAGAGTTTCATGCAGATTAGCATATTAAGAATATAAATAATAAACTATGGTACAACATAAAATATCAAGTCTAGATTTCCTGGAAATATATTGCCCTAGTTGACTGCCTGGAACATTTATCTGTAACGAATAAGGTGTTAATTTTAATGTTCATACTCTAAGAATCTACAGCACTGTATATGCTTATCACATGCACGGCTACATATGCATATTTTTCTTTTATTTAATGCGCCAAATACATAAAACAATGAAGATAATGAAATCCTTCACATATATTATGTTTTGCGTACAAGCTTTTATAATTTTAAACTATATGAATTTCTTACAACATAAAGTTAATTTAGAATAATTAAGTATCACTTGCTATCAGTTTAATGGAGAGCCACGGTTCGTTGTTATTTATGTAGTAACAATGTACCCTTTGTAATTATTAATAGGACAAATTTAATAGCAGTACATCAATAGGCCTATTAGCGAGATTAACTTTTCTACTACATTATTATAATGTATTTTACTGTATATTATACTTAATACATCTATTTGATAAAACAATTTTAGTCTCCATAAAAGTAAATGTATTAGGAAAGGGATAAATTAATTATTTTACCATACTCAAAAATCAGTACAGACGTTTTAATTTCTATTTGGTAGTTAATTTTTTATATCAATAATAATCCATTAACAAATATTTGGGAAACAATTTCGTTTTAGGTATTTAGTGACATGTCTAACAAATCTTATCATATATTTATTTTTATTAAAATAATTTAGTTCTCAATAAAGTATATTTTTGGATCTACATTTTTCAGTGTAATATAAATTACTTTTTGAGGAATGTTATTGTATATCATTTATTAATTCTAAACTTGCTATAGTATGTGCTTATAAACAAAAATACATCACACAGTTATAAACTAAATGGTGATTTTTTAAAACACCTTGTTTGATTATCCCATATACAATGTTTATCATATGCCTGCCAATGATTATAAATTATTAATTTCAATGAAACTTATAACAAGTGGTAAATAGAGGGCAGGGGCACGTGTTCATATAATTTTTTACAAAAAAATGTGTCAACCTATGTGCTCCATTTAATCTGTTCTCGAAGTTAATATTGTAGAATTGTTACATTTTGTTTATCTGACTTATTTTGTCTGTATTAGTTATGTTATTTTTTGTTATATATTTATTTTTAAGTTGTTTGCGTCGTTATTTATTATATTCTGGTTAATAATGTAAATATAAATTTCTCACATTTAAACATTGGATCGATTTTTACAGGGTTTGATTTGTTTTCGGAATTTGTTATAGATAATTTATTAAATATTGTGGGTTTATCTGAAACTTGGCAAAACCCTTCATTCCCTGATTATAGAAACCCGTAATCGGAATATGTATACCGTGTCTAAGCATAGTTCTGCTCAGTTTGAAAGGTTTTCATTATAATGTAATTAAAGTATTTAATGATTCACTTGCGTCTTTTAAATCCGCTCCAAACATACCTGCATTCCGAAAACAAGTAAAAAGGTGGTTAAATTCACAACCACTTGTTTTATTTACTTTATTAATTTATTGCTTTCGGTTGATTACATGGAAGAGAGGCTTAAAGCCAATGGCGCCAAACTGATTAAAAATGTTTTTATATTAATTTTATACTAATTTATACAATAAATGCACTATTATTATTATTATTACTATTAATATTGGTACATCTTTCGTCACATTTTATAAAGTACAAAATATTTTCTTAATTTTGTTTGTCGATAACTGATTATGGCATCTATTAAATAAAATGTATGTGTAACTGCAATAATTGTAAGTATAGTTCATCATTAAATACTTTAAATAAATGTATAGCAGTAATAATAGTTGTCGTGGACAAGTTGTATGTTAGATTTTTTATAAATAGCCAGGAGTGAAAATTGTTTATTCTTATTGATTCAGTTGTACTGTATTGTTCAAATTTCTTTTTTTTTTTGCTAACATCTTGCTAGGTAATACTAACATAATGTAATATTTACTATGGTTGCATGTTAAATACGTAAATTTTATATTTCATTGTTTACTATTATTTGTTATCCTTTATTATTTTATTATGTTTTTATTTATCATTCTTTCCGGCACTCCCAATTTCCAGTTGGTTGCTCTGACCGCTGAGCTATCGAGGCACACTCATTATCCTTGCTAATGCGCCAGTTTTTAATGCGTCACTACAGTACTCCCACTCTAGAGACATGGTTTGTCTAGATACAATTTAACGGAATGTGGCCGCGTTCGCCATTCTTACGAACCGTTGTTCGGTAACCCCCGGACTGTAGAACGATGGATAGGACGGGAATCGAATCCGCGAATTTGAGATGTAAGGGAGGTTCGATGTACTGGAACGAATCACATCACGTCGGGGTCACCACTTTGGCGATAGCAAAGATAAAGAATACATATGCCTTGACCGGGAATCGAACCCGGCTCTCCCAATTGCCGGTTGGTTGCTCTGACCGCTGAGCTATCGAGGCACACTCATTTTCCTTACTAATGCGCCAGTTTAACGCGTCGCTATACATATATTATAAAATTGTGCGTACTAGTCGTAATCAAGATTAAGCGTGTATAATTATCTTAAACATTGTCAAACTTTTTTAAAATTCTACGAAAAATTACCTGAAAATTTTTATTTATGGAGAATATATGTTAATATGAATATATTATGTGATGTAAATGTGTTTCGCAATGAAACGCGGCTTGAAATAACAATTCATTAAATTAATATTCGCAGTATAATACTTAATAATAAGCTAATTGAACTTGCTTAATTACTCAAAGTTTAAAGTAATTACCTAACTTAAAGATTTTATATAAGTAAAGCTATAAAAAGTTTCCTCTTTCAATCTAAATAAACTTGCCAAATTTTCAGCGGCATACCTAATGACTCAGTTTATTAAATATATAATAAAATGACTTTGCACAAACAGCCTCCTAATCTGCGGCCATTATGCCCTTAAACGTCTTAGATTATTTAACTAACCTTTAGAAAATTCATGAGCTTCTCTTCGAGCTTTTCTAAAATTTCAATAGTATTTTTATCTTAGAATTATCTGTACAGCCATACATTATTTTATCTACAATATCCCACTATTATATATAGGTCTTCAGAAGGCTTCTATTTAGCAGAATGTTTTCATTAATTATTAAATTGTTTAATTATTTACTTTAACGTAAATCTATCAAACGCTTAAATTTTAGGTTACCCCACATTCTGCATCAGTTTAGTTTTTGATGGTCGGACAAAGTTTCCTAAAAAATAATTTTCTACTTTTCCAATGACAAGTCAATTTTTCTTATTAAATAATATTCACTGTACCTATATAGATATCTATTACCAATGTAATAGGTGCTACAATACATTCTTACATCAAAGTCGTCATAAAACTTATTATTCATTACTCTTAAGTCACTTGCAATATTTACAACTTTCTTGCAGAAGTTTATATGTAATCCAAGTATTTTATTTAGCATAAAAAGCATTTATCAATCTTCATTTATCGAATAATGTTTGTCACAAATGTTCCAAAAATAGTCCTTAATTTTAAATATTACCTATATGGATTAAAGTTTTTTGCAGAATCCTTTTTGTATATATTTGAAATATATAGATTATATTATATAGTCATTATTTCGGGTCTTGCGTGTTTTCATGCTGAATACATGGAATACTTTTATACTTTAATAATATTTATTCTCGATGTAAATATGATTTACCGAGTGCAAAAATATATATGTATATTCAATAAATCTTTTTCAATAAGCTTTTAAAAACATTGGGTAAGTAATTTTTATTTAAACTAATTCCCTTCATTATGTGAAATAAACCGTTCATGATAAGTATATATTTGTATAATATTATGGAATACGGAAAAATATATATAAATTTATATTTCCTTATACATTAAGGGTTGTTGTCATACTTTATGCATACATTAATATTTATATTTGATTTTTCGATCAGTTATTTTACACATACACATTATTTTCACAATACATATTGTTTATAATTAATTATGACGCATCTGTATACTGCAGATAGACGAAGGCGTAGGTACTCTCAGTGACCAAATAACATCGAATTTAATAGAGGGCACTTGGATAGCACATGAACTGTTGCATGAAAGTAGAAAAAATTGCAAGTAAATTAAAAGAATCGTAAATGGATAATAAAAACTGCACATTTGGAGATATATAACACAAAATAGTGCGAAGCAGACCCTCATACGATATTGAATGGAGTCGATCTTTACAAACTAATCTATCATCAAAATATTCACACATTAATTGCAGATTAGTTTGACAACAGTCATATATCTAGTTACTCTAGGCGACAGAAAACAGCAGTTTACAAATTCATTATGATGAAGGTAATTTAGTTGGTTATAAATTTAATAATATTTTTATTATAGCTCTCTAAATTTACATTTTTATGTAGGGAGATGATATAAATATTTTTTATCTATATCAGGCTCGAATACGTAGGATGCAAAAGACATATTTGAGAAAATAATGTAGGTTCTGTATACTAATATATAGAGAATTGATATATCTATTCGATATAATAGTTATAGAAATTAAATATTCTCTGTATATAAATGAAATATAGATGAAATATAACGAAATATGGTTTAATATAAAGTAATATGTGTTATTTACAATTACAGCATTATTATGGTTTTCATGAAGCCACTGAAAATAGACATCAATCTGTCTTTGAATAATAATCAGTGGTAACAAGTCTTGTCAAGTCTAACAAAACTTATATGCTAGCCCAAAATCACATGAGTTCGCCCGTTAGATATTTTCACGTCCACGCATTACAAACGCTAAGGTAGGAATAAACTACGCTAATAAATACAACAGATTTTATTTGTACTTGAGAAATATAAGAACTATACACATTTAATCGTAATAACAAGAAAACTAGTGACAAAGCAAAGCATAAAAACATGAAGTAGTTAAATCTAAAATTTTCAGTACCTAGTTTACAGTGACTTGTATAGTCAATTTCCGCTGTGTTACGTGACCTATATTTTTCAAAACAGCATTTATACGCCTAGGCATGATGTCTATACGACTCTGGCAGTTTTCTAAAGAAAAAGAGTCCCACATTTCTTGGAGACGATGTCGCAATGACTGAAGTGCTTTAGCCGGATTACTCAATGCTTTTTTGGAGAAAGATCAGGACTACTCGAGGGCCAACTTAGGTCGAAAATATCGTTTTCCGACATCCAGGATTTCACACATTTGGCTCTATGACAAATCGCGCCATCTTGTTGGAAGATAAATTCCCGGTTAGCTAATTGCAGAGACAACAAAGTGAAACCTACCAACAATATTGGCGGACATACACCCATAATTGAAGCGGGAAATTTTACTTTTTGCCGAAGAGTCTTTGTTGTAAGCCTCGGTTTTCGTTCGAATCACCCGACTCCATAAATTTACACAAAGGTCAACTTTTGATTCGTCGTTCCAAATAACCGATCTCCACTGCTCCAAAGTTCGGTTTTTATGTATGTTGGACCATAGTAAGCGGATTTTCTTGTTTTTGAGTGATTAGGGTGTTTTTCTTTTGCATAATAACGAAGAAGAGTTACATGCATGCACTGAAGTATAAAACCAAAATTGCCTTATAAAAATTGAATCCAATTTTCTTCAGTCCCTCGTACGAGTCGATTTAGCATACTGCCTATTTGTCGCTTCATTCCATAAAACTGTTAGAGCAGTGCAATTAGCACGACGACCTTTCTTTGTGATGCGTCCCAAAATTCTTAATTCTGCAGCAGTCACTGCGGTCCTACTACCAACACGTGCTTTTCCGACTGTGGAACCCGTAACTTTATACAAACGCACAATGTCTCTAACAGTATAACGGGACAATTCTAATTCTTTTGTAATCTGGTAGGCACTTTTGCCCTGACGGTGCAGTTTTATCAAAACTTTCCGTAAATCTTTCAATAATGGCTTTCCACGCGCCATTTCGACTACAACTGTCAACAAGGTCGTTTATGTATAAGACACAAAACACCATCGGCAGAGATATTGTGATCTAGTTTCATACAAAATAATGGTTTGACGCCAATGTTTACGCTTCCGACTTCGATGGCGAGATTTACTCAAATCAGACATTTAAACACAAATTATATTTTCGAAGGCGATGTTTTTGTTTATTATTATAAGAATTACTCAAATTGATCCTATTTGGCATTAGGAATGAGAATTATCATACTAATCTTCTTGTATTAAAACGTTCCTATCTCATTTAGTTAAAAAAACAGTATGGGCGAATTCATTTGATTTTGGGCTCGTAGGTTCATTTTAAGATAAAAGAGAAATGTGAGCTGTTCTTATGCTTGATGCATATGGGTGAAATATTGCGTAACCATTGTACTAAATTAGTGGACTTCATAAACTGTATATTTCTTGAAAGGCAAAATTTTTAATTCAATCAAGGATGTTTTTCTGATATTGATTTGTAATTTATAGATAACGTTAGTTCAAGCTGTATTATTTTGAAGACACTATGCTATGAAGAAGTGTTATTAATTACATTAAAATTAGAAAATCTTAAAGGATTTTCTTGTTATCAATAACTAGTAGGACACCTATAAAAGTGGATATAATTTTAACGATAATATTATTTATCTGCTTGATGGGAGAACTCAGAGTTACCTTATCCAATCGCCTGTTTCGTTACCATTTAATACTTTTATATGTTAGTTAATTTAGTTACAGCTTCATTTAGACTGTTTTACCGATACGGTTCTTAATTCTTCTTTGGAATTGTCAGGTTTATCCTAGCTTTCCCAGCTCCCAAGAACATTTTT
The DNA here is from genome assembly GCA_037954035.1 of Rosalia funebris. NCBI lineage: Eukaryota > Metazoa > Arthropoda > Insecta > Coleoptera > Cerambycidae > Rosalia > Rosalia funebris. The sequence goes on from JAZFAV010000033.1 coordinate 3,338,238, forward strand.
TAGATGTCGCGTGCGACGGCCGAATAGTAAGGTTTATCCATGTTTCTGCGATGTAGTTTACATATTTTGGCCCTTTACATATAAAATAGCCGTTGCCTGCTTTACTTTCAGTGCGTAATGTTGTAGAAGTCTCCGATAATTTAACATTTACTTAAAAAACAGATTAGACATAACACTTTGAATCGTAATTTAATCGTAACTTAATTCAATCAAATATATCAGTAAAATGTTGATGATAATTCTGTCAAGTGATCTTCGTTATATAATATATTTATCATAATACAACAGTGATAAATAGAACTGATCTTTTGGATGAGGAATTTCTCCTAGATTCCTAATCTAGCTAGTAAACCTAGTAAAAACGCAAATGGCGGTTAAAGCGGATCAAGTGTACATACTGAAACGTTGTACGCAGAAGGTTGTGACTAGTCTATTGTCTCGGCCACGGCTAACCATAATTCTTTATATGTATCTGGAATTTAATATTATTTCCAAGTTTCTCGTGCACATAAGGTGAACTTTTTTACAACTTACTTCAGCTGGATAACTTCCATATATTGTTCATGTGTTATTGAAAACGACATAAATATATAAATGTTTCTACTACTACAATAAACAAAATGATAAGTGGCCAAACATGATGGCAAATATAAACTAAATTGCTGGGGCTTACATTGATTCAAATATTTCAAGTCTAAGCGATAGCATCCGCGAAGTTACCTGAATATAACACCATCGATTCAGTATTGTGCGGTAGTTTTAGCGCTAGAGCATTACGATTTCATTTGGTTACTTTATGCGTAATCCATGTATTTATGAGATGATATTAAATTTTATCAGGTATATAATTTGATATCATGGAAATGGGAATATAAAGCTAAAACTAAGAAAAAGCATTTCTCTATATTCTTCTTCCATTTTGAATTATTGAATTTTTTTCATTGTATATTCCAGCAATAATAATAATTTCATTTGAAAAACAATTGCAATATACATGTCTAATGATCATCCATCTTAAAATCATGTCAGTTATTACACATCTTATTTCAGTATTGAATAATGTATCGAACTTGATGAACCTCATGTACTTTGAGGTTATCGCAAATCGATGAATCACTTTTTACGATTACCTACTTTAAAAATTATATTAGTTATAATAATTTATTGTTTTTTTTATAAGTTTCATTTTATAATAGTGTACACTAATAAATATTTAACACTCAACTTAAACAAGCTTGATAAAAATATTTTACTGAAATATATTGAATCATACTCGTACCATATTATTTTGAATACATTTGCTATTGACACAATAAATTGGGTATAATATAAAAAAAAACACCACGCAAAAATGCTTCACGAAATAGTTAAGTACCTTCTCATGTTAATTCTAAGGTATATAGTAATAACGTGTACTATAATAACATGTGCTTTATGCCACAATATTTATTTATCAAACATTAGGAGGCTCACAGGCAACTGAAGTTTCAGATTACACATTATATTCTACTTCCTCCTTCGAATAAAATGATATTGGTATTTCTGTAAATTGTATGTAACTTGTCGAAATAGGTCTAGAATAATGTTATGTACACTAACTCTAAGTAAAAGTAACTACTAAATAAACAAGACCCCACAAAATTGTATACATTTATGAGGTAATGTTTTATGTTTTGTTGTGAGGGTTAACTGAAACCGAACAATAAACAACAAAGAATATTACATTGAGAGCAAAACGTGGACATAGGCTGCAGTACAACCGTGATTCCAATTTTCCTTAATCATTCCCCTCCTCTTTATAGCCAACCTTTTTCCATTTTACTTATTTATTTGTTCACGAGAAGGGTCAATACAATATTTATTCATCATTCTTTTCCACATATGCTTCCTGAATATGAAAAATGCTCTTAAAGTTTTGCGGCGTTGTTATATACATCACACTCATTGATTATTCATTTCTCATTTCTTTTTTTTTATTGTAGCTTATGACATCATAAATACCATAAGGAAAATAAATTATGGTATGCTGGTAGTCAATCTGAAGTGGTTAATTGAAATAGCAAAGTGGTGTCAAGAACCATGGAAGCAGATCGACACTCCTCTTCCAAATCATCTTAAGAATATGTTTAAACAATGCGTCGGTTTAAATTCTAGAATAGCATAAAACTACTAAATAAGCTTTTATCTAGCTGCTGCCCTTAGTCAGTATAAAAATTATGTGAGAATTCTACATTCTCCATATTTATTCTGTATGCAGAATCCATCTTTCTATAATCTCTCAAGTGGTATTTTACACAAATATACACAGTTGGTTATGTAGGTTCATAATATTTGTATAGTTTACTTCTACATCAGTTTTTATTTGGATGTTTTTATATATATATTTCTCGAATTACAGTTTGTTTTAATTATATTTCATTATGTAATGACTTTTCGTATAATTCTAGCTCATATATACGCCTTTTATAGCATTTAAGTGACTTATAGTAAGAACAAAGTCGGTTACAATATATCAGACTAGACTTAAAATAGATAAATTGATCATATTAATAACTCGCATATGCACAAATTATATTTTCCTTGCGTTCTTCATATTTATCTATATATTTTTATATAGACTCATCGAGTCGTTGAATGACGTTTTAACGTAGTACAGGAAACTACGAAAAATGTCCCTCTCCCAAACCCCAACTGTTTCTAATAATGTTTATAATTACTTATGGCAAAAAAATCCGATGAATATATATTTTAATTGCTATCGCCGTGAGGGTATCTGTTGGTATCCATCTTTTTCCGTCATATATAAGTATGTCGCACTTTAAAAACTCCAAATTATTTTAGCTTAATTTGAATAGATGAAGTACATGTGTATTTACATCCAGATCCGTGGTTATATTGTAAACCCCACGGCAATCGATAACAGTTTATTAAGATCTCCCGCTATCCCTTTTTCATATAAAGTAGGTATGAAAAAGATATCACGTCATGTTACTTTATATGTGCAAAAAACTGATAGGATGTGCTGGGCATTTTATTGAATAGTCATTAAAAGACGAGAGTAAAATGCGGTAGTGATTTTTCTTTATCCTATTCGATTGAAATTGTTGTAATTAAGTTGAACATATGTGCGGTGTAAATATACAGTGGGTGTACATAAATAATTTTCTGGACATATTTTGTGATTTGTGTGTAATGGAAACTGGTCTAGACGACTGGAATTAGGGAAGGAGTTAAATAGGTAAGTTATGTATTTAAGTATTTGAATTTTAATTAAAATACAAAATAGTTTTCGAAGAAAGAATTAGTAATCAAACGGAATTAATCTATTTGAAATTGAGGATAATACAATATGGACTCATATATTATAAATAAAAAAAATTTCATGGAAAATAAATATAATAACTTTCTTTGTTAATAAAAAATCATTACTCACATTATCATAATTATAATATGACTTTGTCGTAATTAAAAAATGCTTTGATTCAGTTAATTATAATATCAATATATGAATAAAAAATACAACAACCAAAACAATAAATTATATTGGTGGTATTATATTGCCTATGAAGTAATTACATACATATATTTGTTAATAAGTAAAAATATATATATAATAGTTTCTTTGCAGGTAGGTTCCGAACGAGTTGGACACCATTTTTCGTACAAGGTAAGATTTTTTCCTATAATAGGTAGTGTAACGGAATTAATAATAAAGAATTATATAAAACACTACTATAGTTGTAGTAGTCAATGTACTTTTGTCAATTAAGTTAGTATCTGTATGGTATGAATATTAAAAAAATACGGCTTAATAATTTTCGCAGTTTCCTGTATTATGGTTAAAACGTCTTTCAACGACTCAGCGATGATTCTGTCTAAAAATATATGGATAAATATGAAAAACACAAGAAAACATAATTTATGTACATGTGAGTTATTGAATATGACCAATCTACCTAGTTCTAGTCTAGTCTGGTATATTGCAAACAACATTCTTTTACTATAAATCACTTAAATCCTATAAAGAGTGTATATATGAGCTAAGGTTATAATAAACTTTCATAGCCACCGGTATATTATAACAGAATAATATCACATGTAGTGTTTTGGTTAGGGAAGTTATTTACTCTTTATCGCGCAAAATAGGTAATAAAAAATAAGGTGATGGCAATAGGACTTGACCGATCCGATAGGACTTGAACCTTGACGAAGTTGTAGTGCAAACTAGAACGGGTGGGTCGGCTTGCGCGTTTTAATGATTTAAGGAGCCGTACCATAGGTTTAACCATAGTGGGAGGGTCCTTATTGAAAAACCAGACTAAGACAAGTCCCTGAAGGAGGGCAGCAGCTCTTTCAGTAGTCATAGTGGCAGAAACCGTGGGGGTTGGTATGGTGCTATGACACACACGACTGCGATGTGGAAGGCAAGAGGAAACCACCACATTATAATACTCAGAACAGCTAGCAGAAAGCTTATCCCAAATTAATGATGACGTCTCCTGAGGCAAAAAACTCCGGAGGTAAAATAGTCCTAGCTTCGGATCTCCGGGTGAGGACTGTTCCGGGAGACGTGATCGAGTGCAGTAATAGTAAGAAGTGTAGCATTTCACGAGTCGGAGCGTGGAATGTCAGAAGCATGAGACAGGCAGGGAAGCTAGAAAATCTGAAGATAGAAATGGATAGGTTAGGATTAGATATAGTAGGTATAAGTGAGATGCGCTGGCCGGAAGTAGGAGATTTTTGGAGCGGTGACTATAGGGTAATACACAGGATCGGTAAATGGAAACGAGAGAGTAGGGATCGTTATGCGGAAGAACGCAGGACAGTGTGTAGATAGCTACCTACAATACAGCGAGAGAGTAATGATGGTTAGGTTAGATTCGAAGCCAGTGGAAACAGTAATAGTGCAAGTATACATGCCTACTTCTAGCCACAGTGAGGAAGAGTTAGAAACCGTTTATTCGGACATAGAGCAGGTAATAGGATTTGTGAAGGGTCATGAAAATTTAATAATAGTAGATTTTAACGCAGTCGTAGGTGAGGAGAAAGAAGGAGAATTTGTAGGTTCTTATGGATTAGGAAACAGAAACGAGAGAGGTAGCAGACTGATAGAATTCTGTAAGAAGCACAAGATGGTAGTCGCGAACACATTGTTCAAGAATCACGTTAGGAGGCGGTACACATGGAAAATGCCAGGAGGGATAGACAGGTATCAGATAGACTACATTCTGGTTAGGAAGAGATTTAGAAATCAAGTAAAAGACTGTAAGAGTTATCCAGGAGCAGATGTAGACAGCGACCACAACTTGGTAGTCATGAAAGCTAAATTAAAGTTCAAAAATCTGAAAACCCGGAAGGATAAGAAACGTATAAATGTAGACATATTGAGGGATCAGAATATGAAAGATAAGTTCCAGGAGAAAACAGATCAATTAATAAATAAAACGAGTAAGGACGAAATCAAGAACGCAGAAACTGAGTGGGAGGGTATCAAGAATAGTCTAGCTTCCGCGGCTACGGACGTTTTAGGACACGATAAAAGGGAATCTAGGAAGCCCTGGATAACGGACGAAATCTTAAACTTAATGCAAAAGAGACGAGGCTACAAAAACAGACGAGACGAAGCAGGACTGAAAACTTATAAGTCAATAAAGTAGGAAATCATTAGAAAATGTAGAAAAGCGAAAGAACAATGGATAGAGGATAAATGCAAAGAAGTAGAAGATAAGTTGCAAGTAGGTAAGACCGATGAGGCTTACAAAATAATTAAGAGGAACTTCAGGGATATAGGAACAATAAGTAGAAACGTTAGGAGTCAATCGGGGGACATACTGATAGGAAGAGAGGAGAAAGCGGATAGATGGAAGCAGTACTTAGGAAATTTATACGAGGGTCATGAATTAGGAGAGATATTAGAGGAAGAATCTAGCATCGATAGGGAAGATGTAGGAAAACCTATATTGAGAGAGGAATTTGAAATAGCACTAAGGGGGCTAAAGAATAATAGAGCGCCGGGTGTAGATAAAATACAGGCGGAAATTTTGAAATGTGCGGGACAGAAAGTAGTAAATAGGATGTTTGAACTGGTAAAATACATATACGAAACGGGCGAGATGCCGGAGGATTATAAGAGGAACATTGTCGTTACTATACCGAAAAAGAGAGGAGCCGACAAATGCGAGAACTTTAGAACGATTAGCCTAACTTCCCATGCGTCAAAAATCTTAACGAGAATAGTGCAGAAGAGGATGGAAAATAGAGCGGAGGAAATACTAGGAGAAGACCAAATCGGGTTTAGGCGAAATAGGAGAACTCGCGAAGCTATTCTGGCGCTAAGAGTAATGTTAGAGAAAACAATAGAAAAAGGAAAGAACGCTTATATAGGATTTGTAGATTTAGAAAAAGCTTTTGATAACGTAAGATGGGAAAAAATGTTCGAGATACTAAAGAGCGCGGGAATGAAGTATAGAGATAGGAGAGTAGTACACAATCTATACACAGAGCAAACTGCTGTTATAGAAGTAGAAGGGGAAAAAAGGGAAGTAGGTATTAGGAAAGGAGTAAGACAAGGATGTACGCTATCACCACTAATTTTTAATCTGTACATCGAAGAGGCGATTAATGTGGTAAAAGATAGAGTGGATTTCGGGATTAAAGTACAGGGACAGAAACTAAAAATGCTGAGATTCGCGGATGATATAGCAGTATTAGCATCGAGTAAGGAGGAATTAGAATCAGCATTGAACGAAATGGAGGCAGTGTTGACAGAGGAATACGGAATGAGGGTGAATAAAAACAAAACTAAAGTGTTAGTGTGCAGAGGGCGCGAGAGCAGAGCAAAAACGAAAGTACAAATTAATAATGAAAGATTGGAGGAAGTTAAAGACTTCACTTATTTAGGAAGTAAAATAAATTGGGATGGAAGAAGCGATAAAGACATAAAACAAAGAATAGCGCAGGGTCGAGTAGCTTTTAACAAAAAGAAAGTACTTTTATGCTCGGGGGTAATAAACTTAGAAACAAGGAAGAGATTTTTGAAAACATATGTATAGAGCACGGCACTATACCGCTGCGAAACCTGGACGGTAGGGGAAGCAAGTAGGAAGAAATTAGAAGCTTTTGAGATGTAGTGTTCCCGAAGAATGATGAAAATACCATGGACTGATAGGGTTAGAAACGAAGAAGTATTGGAGAATGTCGGCGAGAAAAGAAGTATGTGGATAAACTTAAACAAGAGAAGAGATAGAATGGTAGACCACTTGCTGAGACATGGGGGAATAGTCCGCGATATATTGGAGGCAGAAATAGGAGTGAAGAAAGGCAGAGGTAGGCCTAGATTAGACTTCTGCTCGCAAATAGTAAGGGATGTAGGTTGTACCACAATTAGCGAAATGCGTAGGTTAGCCCAAGATAGGAGAAGCTGGAGGTTAGCGTCCAACCAGTCTTAGGACTGATGACCTAATGATGATGATGATGATGGCAATAGACTCCTGGGGGTCTATCGGGTCAGATAATAACATTTTACAGTTTTTAAAATAATAATCTTGAATCTTTAACAATAATAGTAGTAACAGTGTTCTATTTTAAAGGTAGTTTTTTGTTACATAATTATTAGATAATGAGAAGTCTATGGTGTACCATAGAAAATAATTTCTTCAGTATGGAATCAATTGGCAACGCCTACGGTTACAGTAGTATGACATCAATGGCAGTATAAAAAATATTCCAGGACATTTAACTTTAATAGCAGATAATATTCCAAAGATCCATAATAATAGAGATGGGAAATAGTGTGTCATTCATATATGTATATTTATTTCCGTAACTCCTGTCCACAAGTGAACAAAAACTACATTCCTAATATGGGCTATGGGTAATATGCGATGGAAAATAAAATAAAATTCTCGTAAATATCAAATTATCTAATTTAGATTATTTAAAAACAGTACAGACATCACATAAGCATTGTATAAATTATATAAATTATCGATTTGTACGTTGTCGACGAATTGATTCGTTGTCATGATTTTAATTTATTTTACTTACCGAATTCTAACTATCATCAATATGCACAAGTAACATACCTTTCTATAGGAAACTGTCGGCAACTTGTAAGATAATAGTAACATAATCGTAATGTACATTATTCAATTTCTTGCAAAACTAAAAATCTAATTCAGATATATTTCAGAACTGAAAAAATTTCGCCGCATGAATGCAATTTATTTTTAAACAAGTTAATGCATTATGTAAATCATCATATATGATGTAAATTAAAAAAATAACTGAGAAGTTCCTAAGTTAGAAATATTTGTAAATATACATATTTAAAGAATAGATAATACAATACATTTGAAAATAGAATTGAAAATACCTTAATATGAGTTTCTACAAAGAATAAAAATACGAAGTAATTAAAGTTAGTGAGGAAAATCAAGAAATAAATTTAACTTTACTTTTTGTTACAAAATTATTGTCAAAATGTATAACATGTTAGTATAAGTTTTTAATTTATAACGATTGAAGTACTCAACAATTAATTAATAGTATTACAAAATTTCAAAGATTATATTTATATTATACATTTGTATTTAATAAATATGTGTTTAGTTCACTTAAGTACTCATGTAACAGAATAAATAAAAAAAAATGACATGATAAAAATACCGTGATATATTTTAATATAGTAAATCCATTACCATTTAGTAAAGGTATCATATAGCCATTCGAAATAAATGATGAAAAAATTACAGAGTTAAATGTAGTGCACAATGGGAGATAATTTAATTGTATTATTCGCTGTTTGTCAAAATTATCAGTTTGACGACCTGAACAAAAATGTTATGAATTATGAAAAAAGTTAAAATCAGTTAACCATATTCTTATAAAATTCTTTGTGAATAACTATATATATATATATATATATATATATATATATATATATATATATATATATATATATATATATATATATATATATATATATATATTCCAAAAGAAACCAACTTCATGAATGAAAAAAACATTTTTATAATGTATATTTCTTTATCTTTATTTTTAAAATATTAGAACTAATGTTTGGTAAGAAATATTGGTAAATCCGAAAATAATAACAACATACTCGGATAACTGAGACAAGTCAGTTAAAAAACCATATTATTTAGCAGGCGTATATATAATCGTATAGCATTTCTGATTTCATTACGTAAATGCACTAAACGAATAAGAACATGTGCAAATACTCGACTCGACATACATTCGCAAAGGCATCATTTTTAAATAAAGAAATTTTATTTCATCCCGGATCTTTTTATGCTCGTAGTGAACAGTACCTATTCGCATTTCTACAAATCGATATTGAATTTAAACACCGTCGCTTGTTGCATTTCGTTCATCTTCATTGCACAATGATATATTTCTCTTTACTGGAGCTAGTGCAACATTATATATGCAGCACAATTTTGCATATAAACGTTTTCAAATCCACAATCGTAATCATTTTATTGCAATCCAGATGATATTTTCTTAAAAATAATATTACATTTGAAACATCAGACAACGATAAATATTCTTGGCATTTAAACATTATAAAGCTATGAAAATTAATAATCATTAGGATATATCAAAACAACTTACCGACTGATATATTAATAACTTTGATTCAGTTTTGTTTATATTCATCAATTCCATTTTGAGTACTTACTTTAATACTCAACTAGATTCCTTAAATGTACCAATTTAAGAAAGTCCATAAAGCTGTTTACAATTTTGGCACACAAGTATTTTAGCAATATCTTGTATAACACGTGTATCCTATAACATTAGTTAATAAACAATTTCCGTGTGAAATATTTAACTATTAATAAATTAGTAGTAAATATAAAAGTCTATGTGTTGACACTGTTGACTATTTCATAAAATACATTCTAGCAACTGTAGCGACTCTGAATAGTTGATGTCTAAGTTTATTTGGTTCATTCTATACTTCGTTATCTTATCGTAGACTTATAAATTACCATTTGCTTATCCTATAACTAACAAATAATAATTAATACTTAATAAATAATAAATTAATATTTAATCCATACAACCTATAACGAGCAATATATAAAATATATTCATTTACATAAGTAATATAATAATTCTTTGGAGGAAGTAGTATTTCATATTAAAACATTTAACCTAATTGTAAGTACTCCAGGAATAACACTTTTATTCGTATAACAATAAATATGTGTCAATATAACAGTTCAGCTGATATAAATATCTTTTATTTTTAATATATATATATATATATATATATATATATATATATATATATATATATATATATATATATATATATATACATAATACTTCACAAACAGTAGTTCATTAAAATTATATGTTACCTTAAATTTTTGTAGCTTATAGAATTTTAGTCTTCATATTCAATAGCACATATTCTTTTAATGTTAATGTCCTATTTGAACCATATTACCAGAATTGCAAATTCTATATAAAATTTTATATAAAAAAACAGGTTCATTTGTGTTTATTTTTTACTCAGCGCTTCAATGTATTGACGCAAATATATTTACCAAAATCTGATAGAAATCCGCAAAACCTGTCTGATTAGAATTTGAAATTCTTCGAATTTTAAATTTTGGAATGGCGTTAATCGGTTGACAGATAACTAAAAATAGGTAATTATTTGTATTTTGCATTCAAATTAATTCTTTTATTAACTTAAATTGAATACTAATTTAATTTGAATTTTTGGGGTATTAAAAATATGTATGAAATTGAAATAATAATGTATCTATTTTTGTTTTGTACATTTTATAACGTTTTTAGTTTTACCATATATAACTGCACGAATAGCAGTTATATATTCTAAAACAGATTCCTACTTGCTTTCATAAAATTACACGATTTCTGTTCATTTTAATAAACTATTAAGTTAGCTACTTGAACGCGTTATATTATACATAAATATATTCCATTTAATTTTCGTTGAAATAATTTGTGATTTAACAGAACTAAAATAAATACAATTAGTTTTGATGTCCTTACATCTTATAGTTATTTACTACACTATGTAGTAAACAAACATTTATAGTTGTTAGTTTACTTTGAATTTTTATAGGTTTTATTCAGTTACCTTTCTTTTATAGCATATCCATAATATAAACAAAGGTAATAAAATCACAGAATTTTAAAACTTTAAAGATTCAAATGTAATAGAACTAGTTACCATATAAAATAAAACTAATAAAACTGAAATAAACTTTTGTAGAATTAATCAAAACACATTTTAGTGGTTTACTGTTGATAGAAGAATTTAATTTTAACGTATAAAATTATTAAATAACTGACGTATATTAAAATGTGAAAAAGTTTAAATTCACTGGTGGTTTATATTTTACTTAGAATAATACTCTGTCTATTTACCCTTATTTTTTTATTACAATTAATAAGCAAATGTTCATACTGTTTATTAAATTGTTTGTAATAAGAATAATAATAATAGGTATATACATTATAAAATAATTTAAAACTATTAAATTTAACGCCAGATGAACTTTTTTTTAAATAAAATGTTTTATTATGTATATATTATAGTTTAGTATATAATAAAGTATTTTTATTTTAGAGGTTTTCTTGGCTGTTCACAAACTACTTATTTTTCATATAATATTATCGTCCCATAACACATAATTTTTAAAAAATATTTTTTTTATATTTTGGAATCAGTTACGTGTTTCAAAACGAGCAGATTATCTTTTTATTAAAATATATGTTTATTAATTGATATAATTCCTTTACAATCTCGAATAAAAGATTAAGTTTCATTGAACTCATTTTCATAATTCAGAGGGCTTGATGATATTTTAATTTACTACTAAATAGCTGATGTGTCTCATTATTTAGTCTAAAAATCTATTATATTGCATTGGAAATAATCTCGAATGAGAAAAACGTGAAATATTAGCTATTCTTGGGGCTGACGCCTAACGCCCGATCCGTGACTGAATGAACTCAAACGTCAATAGCTTGGTAAACAATTGCCGGCTCTCACCTAGCCCTTCATCTACGAACAATGGACTTCTGTCATCTCAGGAACAGGAGCTTCTTAAATGTCCCTAATGGGGGCCATAATAGCGCATAATGGAGAGGAAAATGAAAAATCCTGCCTCCTGACTTGTGACTTCTAGGGTGAGAGAATCATGGTTTACTCTGCGATCTCAGTTAAGCCACGTAGTTTATTTACGTCACCTTATCGGGGTGATATATATACTTCCAGAAAATCTATTTAAGGCCTCGGAGAAAGTAAACCGTGTTGGGTTATAGAAAGATTACATTTGTTATTCAAGTATAAATCATATTTACCAGAAACAGAAATATTATATTATGTAATACGATGTTTAAAATTATTTAGTAGTTTTTTATATACGTTGAGGTACTTAACTACTGATTCTGATATCATACATCGTATAAAATAAAGCTATAGATTAGTTATATTATTATTCACTGAATATGTATTTACTTTTAAAATGTACGCGGTGAATTATAGATAAAATAGATATGTAGATAGAGTAACTAGAAATGTTTTGCTTGAAATATGAAGCTTAAGTAAATATGTTTATTACAATGCTAATAACTACTGTATATTATATTATGTTTCTTATAATGAGTAGTTGTAATCGCATATACGGTTTGCATAATGATTCTTTGCATGTGCATCACAGATAACAATCGTATGAATCAATCAACTGACATTATTGAGCAGTGTCGTGCCGAGAACACATTTTGGGATAACAATTAGTACAATACAAATCTGTCAACTTATATCAGAGTAATGAAAAGGTTCTCCACAAAAGCATTCAATGCAAGTGATATTTCCATCAAAATAAATGAAATAAATTCAACAAAAATTAAAATAAATGAAACAAAAATGAAATAAATTTTACAGAAATATTGAGACGACAATGAAATAAATTATATAGTAAAGCGCTAAGACGTGACTTCATAATTCCATTTTGTTGGGCAAATTGTTAACTGTCTATGCCGTGCGTAATTGATTAAAACATATGTCCCTAAACATACGGACATATGTGCTGGTAATTGTGACATATTAGTAACAATTGCGAGTGATGTAGCATGTCATCCGTGCGTCGTCGCTAAATTGATATACGCGTAAAGATCCATTATACAAATTGCAAATTTTCTTCTCTTTGCTGCAATCTATTCCATGCAGTATATTAAAATGCAGATATACAAATAAATATACAACTACGTTAATTTCGAATATAAAGATATATTCAGTTTTATGTTGTTTGATCTTATACTCGTACAAAGCAGATCCCTTGAAACATTGTCCAATATTTGAAGGTCCATTTCAAAATGAAATTGATTAAACAGCGGGTAGTTCATCTTATTGGTCATACTATTACACATTCACTGATTCAGTTCAATACTTCGAACGTGGAAGAATTGTAGGTAATCTAAAGCACTCATTACCATTATTTGCCTATTTATTTTTCTGATATTCATGTCTTATTCCTACCCCCCTTCAGCTATAAATATTGGTATGAAACAAAACAAAAAAAATTATTTCCGTTGCAAAATTTTAACAAGACATTATACCAGTAAAGATAATGAACAATTCCTTAATCAAATGATAACTACTTTAGTTACATTATACTTTTAAATTATTTAATAAATTTAGAGCCTGACATTATACCACGATATTTGTGGAATTAACTAGTCACAGATATTTAAATATTCTTGCAAGAACATTCATGAAATATAAACCTTATATAATGCATATCTGGAAAATGCGCTTAAGACCTAAATACATAAAATGAATCTTACCCAAAAATTCATAATCACAAAAAATGAAAGTTTAGTATTCTCAAGTATTAGAAAATTTTTGGAATCATAAATAATAATAAAGTAAATGATCTCAATCGCAAATCAATTTACGAAATTTTCACTATTTTCGATTCGCATAATTATATGAAAATATATTTTCTCGCACGATAATAAAATATATAAGTAAATAATAAAATAAATAAGGTATACCACTGACTTATTGCAATGCTTAAGTTTAAACTATTATTCCAGTGCATACAGTATTCTACATAAATTATATAACAATTATAAACATAAAAAAAATGCAATATAATAATGAATTATATAGGAATTTGTGAATTATTGAAGTAAAAGCAATGAAATATTGACGAAAAATAAAGTTAAATAGTAAATTTACATGTTCTGCTTTTCATAAACTCCTGCAACGACGTCACATATATTGGGCCAGCATTGTAATCTTAATATTCTTAATATGACTGTATATATATAACCTTATTAATACAATTTGTCGGTCAAATGGTGTAATGGACAACGCTCTGACTTTTCACGTGGGAGCAGGAGCAAAAACCTGAAAGGAATAAATGTCATTATATGTATAGGGATGTCACAACATCGTTTCAGGGAGGAAAGCAACCAGCGATATTACTATGTTTATTAATTTACATAAATTAATTTACAGAACATAAATACCCTATTGCCTACTTACATAATGATATAATAACATAGTATAAGTCGATAGGCAATAAACAGTTTTTAAGTGAATGGCTTCCCGAATTTACAGCCCAATGGAAGCAAGAAGCTATATATATATATATATATATATATATATATATATATATATATATATATATATATATATATATATATATATATATATATATATATATATATATAAATCCATCAAATGAAGTAATTAATATTAACTTGAATTATTTATTAAATATATCTGCCGTATCATAGAAAGAACTGAATCTATACCAGCTAAAGGTTATAATATTTGGGACAAAAAATGAAAAAATAAAGATAATATCTGATAGAAAATTTTAATTAGGTGATATGTCTTTAGATATTACCAACGAGCGCAAAAATTTGGGCTTCTAGCTTAAAGACGAATTATAGTTTACTTAGCATGTAAATGTAAACACCATATACTACTTTAAAACAACTTTATCTGCGCAGGGGCATAATGAGATCATAATTAAAAATTAATGTGTAGTTCTTTAATTTTTTCAACATTATCTTACTGTGATTACATATATGGACCTGCTCTTTTAAATACAGACATGGTACTCTTGTAGGGAATTCAACATATTATAGTTGTTTCATATTTGCGTATAGTGTAAAAATATGAACGCGAGATTAGTGATTTAATCCATAATGGAGGTTATGTCAATCTTAATGTATACACAATTAAATACGTTACATAAAAATACATCTTAAACCACGTTATTCATATATGTTAGAAATTCCATGCCACGTCACTGCTCTGTATGCTAGAATTTTTGTTTATCAGGCTTGCAAAGAACATAATTCTCTGCCTCCTGAGTGTAAGAAATATACAAACCTAAATTTTAAGAAAAAGTTAAAAAAATATCTATAAAGTATTTGATTGCTATTACCGTCTTTTAAATTTTAATATTGTATTCATTAGGAGTGGGTGTCCAGTTGTACAGTTGGTATCTTCTTTTTAATTCATTGATTATCAGATAAGAGGGTTTTTGTTGACTATATATATTTGGCTATAAGTAAATTTATTGATGTTTCAATGTAAAATTTTATTTTTTGTTTCATGAACATGCTTTTCTTACGGGGTTAACTTGGGAAATTCATACTGACACTTCACCCATTACCTAATTTATATTTATATTTAATATATTTTGTATACATATATAAATCTGTAAGCAATTAGAGACAAATTATTGTTATTATTATTATTTACATATTAATTCGACATATAATAAATTTATTTAATACAACAGTTTTTAGAAATTTTTTAAACAACTATGGGTTCACCTATTTCTTCTATCATAGTAAAGTTAATAATCATAGAACTAGAATATACTTATTGCATATCAAATTACAGTTTTACGAAACATATGAAGACAATTGTATTTTTTGCATACCAAAAATCAATGCCTTCAATAAATTTTATATACGTTTACAATTCATTGCCAGAGCAGAAAAATAAAAGAATAAATTTCCTTCATACAACAGTTGGATATAATGGATTTGGAAATATTAAAACAAACTGGGTCACGAAACACATATGGTCGCAAGTATATCTATATTTTAATTCATATATACTCAATAATTCTATAAAAAGTGTTGTCAGCAGCCTAATAGATCATGGTATTAAACTATCGTATCGAAAATACAGACAGAATAACTTTTAAAATATTAAAACTGTTCTCGAAGCAAATACCTACCCAAAACAACTTTCATAATCGTATAATAAAGAGGATACATACCGTATGCAATAAATCAAAATATAAATCCAGGAAAGGCAAAAACAAATACGTATGCGTGCCCCATATATCAAAAGTATACGAAAATATTGCTAATACATTTTAAAAACATGACATTACAATAGCACATACATCATATGACAGCAAGCACATTCCCCAGAAAATTTAAACAAACATAAGAGGAAACCAGCACTATGTATATACAAAAGAGACTTTAGTAGCTGAAATAGCACATACATGTATCGGCCAATCAAAAAACAATATATACACAAGAGAATATACGCATATAAATATAACGAAAATATTAAAACAAAATTTAACAGCACATAATACGG
Source organism: Rosalia funebris (assembly GCA_037954035.1). Lineage (NCBI taxonomy): Eukaryota > Metazoa > Arthropoda > Insecta > Coleoptera > Cerambycidae > Rosalia > Rosalia funebris. Next base: position 3,354,895 of record JAZFAV010000033.1, read on the forward strand.
AATAAATAGAACAAAACTGTATCTTCACGTAACTCAGCATTAACAACATTCATATCTCTGAAAAATAAAAACGCGATACTAAAAAATAAAAAAATAATGAAGTTTCATATAATACATAAATGAACTGTAAGTAACCAAAACTCTTAAAATAATGCAGTAAGTTGTTTTTTTGGTTTATTAATAATTATAGTTGTCTGATGATGGTAATTGAAGTCGAAATATTACTGAAACAGAATATTTTTGATTTCATTTGATTATAATATCGGAAACTATAAAATGATTAAAATAAGATGATAAGGAGATTATTATACTTCACCCATCTGCAGATGCCTTATATAATAAGGACTAAACAAATTAGGTCAAAACAGCTATTCTCCTGGCTATATGCCAACGCAGAGCGCTGAATTAAATGGCAAAATTTGCCGCATTTTACGTAAATTTTATCTAACAGTTAGCACTAAAATACAGTGATTCAGATTGTTCCAAAACCACAAGGAATATGCAAAATGTCACCTATCTCGGGATACCACTAACTGCAGACTAGTTTTCGATATCTTGGGTCTCGCCAGTGCAGTGTAAGCGAGTATACCTTTGACAAATGAGGCTCATATCTAGTAGACGTTGCTACGTTCCATCGCAGTAGAACGTACCAAACGCCATCTCCTGGTAGCTTCGAGAACAATCTAAATCGGAGTAAAAACTTGATCATCAATATAATGCAAAGTTTTACCTCGCAGAGGGTAATTTTCAAACTACTGCGATAAGGAGATTATTATACTCTCTTACACTGCACTGACGAGATCCGATATAAGGTTGAAACAGGTCTGCAGTTAGCGATATCCCGAGATGGGTGACACTTTACATCTTCCTTGTAGTTTCGTAACAATCTAAATCATTATATTTTAGTGCTAACTCTGTTAGACAAAATACGGCAAATTTTGTCATTTAATTCAGCGCTCTGTGTTAGCATATAGCCAGGAGAGTAGCTGTTTTGACCTAATTTAGTCCTATTATATAAGGTATTTGAGATGGGTGGAGTATAATAATCTCCTTATCTCAATAGTTTGAAAATTACCCTTTGTGAAGTAAAACTTTGCATTATAAGATGATTAAACTAAACAAAACTTAAAAATATCATCACATACTATAAACGTGCTACAATTTTTATAAATACCCAAATACATGTAATATCTAAGAATTGTAAACGCTATTTCTCATTATCATCAAAACTTATTTAATAATATGCAAGTCAACATTAAATATTCTCAATTTGCTTGAGTGTAGGAGAGAATGATATGGAAATCAGAGTAAGATGGTGAAACATTTCGACTTCCTTAATATTGCATATTACTATTCTGATATAGATTTTACTTATTTCAAATTACTATTTTCGTATGTCGGTGATTTTTGGAAGCCGTACTACGACAATGCTTTTGTGTAACCTATTTTTGAAGATGTAAATGACAAGGTCTGCCAACTAATTAATTATATCAGACCAATGTTAATGTATTTTGTGTTCTCTATTGATGCGGAATAAAGCAATGTATTGAACACGAAAACGCTGCACATGATGCCTGTTCTGTAATCTGCTACAGAATACCATATCAATTGATCGGAATGATAGATTATAAATGATTATAGGGTAAACATAAAGAACGGAAATTTTTCAACGGTTCCCTTTTATTGTAAAGTATGTAACGCTGCTTACACTGTATGTTCTACATTTCGATTGCAATACTAACTAAAAATTTATAGAAATAATTTATTTTTATATATTAATTGTCATTGTATTTTTATTGTATAAGATATTTATTTCAAATTCTATAAATAATAACACTATTATGCATACAAGATGTAGAATAATGAAAAATTTATAGGATATCTATGCATCTAGAAATTAATATCAGGAATAAGATATAAGCCTTATTTAAAATCGCAATTTTACTGGCACTACTTACATATTTCATTTGTACTGCATAATTACCATAACGGTATTTGTAGAAAACTGACAGAAACTATTTGTAATACATCATCGTAGTAATATTTATGTTGTTATATGTTTCAATTACTATTGATATTTTTTATTAAATTATCTAATTTAATTAGTAATAACTGTATTAAACAACCTATTGCAGTAGTGTTGTAATCATTTATAATTATTACATATAGTGAATTACTCGACTGGATCCATATTCGCAGTATTAAAACCAATATAAAAAAGATCCTCCTAAATCCTGAAAATTTAAGAATAGTAAGAACAGATGTACTAGTTTTCTAATTAAATATTCTATAGTTTCAAAAAATCAAACAAGCCACAGGTAGGATTTGACATTTGTCCCGGATTGGAACCGAACGACATACAGCTGTTTCGAGCTTATCAGTTCTCATCAGAGCCGTACACGGTACGCCGATCCAGGACAAATACCGAATGAAATTTGTGGGGTATACATCTTTATCGATACGATCTATGTCAGTAACACGTCGAGAAATCATCGAGGAGTAGTTGTTTTCTATAGCGATTATGTAATAGCCTTGCTATTCAGGAACTACTTTGATAACCGCTTGGCGGTTTGGTAGTTCATTTCTCGATTTCCGACTTATATGTTACTAACATACGACTAGATTGTATCGATAAAGATGTATACCCCACAAATTTCATTTGGCATTTGTCCTGGATCGGCGTGGTGTACCGTGTACGGCACTGATGAGAACTAATAAGTTCGAAACAGTCGTTCAGTTCGAAATGTCGTTCGGTTCCAATCCGGGATAAATGTCAAATCCTACCTGTGGATTGTTTCCTATAGCGATTATGTAATAGCCTTGCTATTTGGGAACTACTTTGATAACCGCTTGGCGGTTTGGTAGTTCCTTTCTCGATTTCCGACTTATATGTTACATTCTTTAGTTATAATCCAATGCAATTGACACATCCGGATGATGAAATTCCTAACGCATGTGCTTTCATTTTTTTTTTTTGAAAATCTCGTATTTTTATCTCAAATATGCCATCAAAAGTTAATATCGAAGATAGTTCGATAATTGGTATTCAATATTTCAATAAAACTGATACTATTCCTGCGCAAAAAAATTAAACCTACAATTACATCGGGTCATGGTGGAATACTAATATTTCTGTTAAATTTTCATTGTGCATACATATTAGCACGTACTTAAAAATAGTTATTTAATTAATGTGTACAAGAATGTAGATTGTCTAAGTTTTTGAAGTATACAAAACTGTGTCCTATCTATAAAATTTAAATAAATTTGATATCAGTAATTTTAAACCAACTCCAATTATATGTATGTACTTTCTAGAAAGCATTTGATTTTGTATTTAATATCATTTATTTTAAGTATACAAGTAAAATCGCAATCCATCAACATAGTTTTATGGGGTGGCCGTTCTATGTTTACCAACTTGGTCTGTTTTTCTGACAATCAGTCAGTTTCTAAATTGATATAGAAATACGAATATGCGTTATAAAGATCAAGTTTCGATAATTTGGATAGACGACCATGTAATTTTACTTAATAAACTAGGCTATGTCGATTTCTCAAATAAATTAATATTCCTTTGCATATCAATTATTAAACAGGACTCAAAATATTGCATTCAAATTAAAACCATTGAATAACGTCTAACGAATACCCAGCAATATCTAATATTTTATAATTGTTATCAACGACGTAGTAAACGACCTACATGTAAATTATATTGTTTATGGTAATCATTTGGAAACAATTGGTATTGTAAGTAGCTATGACAATTATCCGTCCATTCAATATAATCCTCTAAAAATCAAAGTATAGTGAAAAAATCATAAATTACCGCTAAACGTAAACAAAAATAATATTATCTCATTTCCACGAATAGAACATCTCGTTATGTGTCACAGGTAGAGTTCTTGAAGATACCAACAACCTTTAGAAACCTTGAAGTTATTTTAAACACATTTTTGTTACAAAGCCTATTCATAGTATAGTCTCTGAAGCAAATAAAATATACATATTCTTAGTCGATAACTGTCTTGATTTCAGTGACATAAATGCTGTAAAAAATATTTATTTTTCAATTACAAGTTCGAAGCTGAAAAACAAAATATTCCATTTTAAGATTGACTCTGGAGTACGAGTATGCTTCTGATATTTGCTCACCACATTACAATATTTATTGTGGTAATTATTCCCTGGACGGGGTTCGCTAAAAAGAAAACACTAGCCGTTTAACAAAATATATATTAGCAGTAAGCAAAGTAAACTATATAATTTGCGGTACCAATACACACTCATCAATATGGCTACCCTACTTAAGACCTAACTGTTCACTTCTCTCGATATGAGTCGATGTCGATTCGCGACACACGCGCAAAATCCCCGCACTGGTACACGTGCACTCTATTTTTAGATTCGGGAAGGGCTCGCGAAAGAAGGCAGTGCCGTACCAGTTTTATTTTCCACATCCTCGGGCCCCGAAGTGCAAAGCACTTTCTCGTCGCTGTATAACTCTAGTGGATATAACAAATTAATTGGTCTTTTTAATAATTTGCCGTTAGGGAGTCTTACAGTACATGCCCGCACTTTCCCGTCGCGACCGCAATGTGTATTCGTAATGCGAACCATCTTCCAAAAAATTCGAGGAACGCTTTGATCGTGAAGTAACACAATATTACATTCTTTAAAAGGTGTTGAGTTATTGGGGTCTAAGTGATGCGCTGTCCTTAATTGTTGTAAATAGTCAGATGTCCATCTTCACCAAAATTTATTTAAATTGGACTGTCTGAACGTCCATTTTTGTAGGAGATCGTTTCGTTTGATCGCTGCTAGCGGACTATCCTCCGTCACGTCTGAGTTTGCATCTCCGATTAAGAATTTATCAGGTGTCAATATGGGGGTGTTAGGATCACCATCAATATATGTCAAGGGTCTCGCATTTACTATTGACTCTACTTCACTAAGAACGGTTTGTAATTCGTCAAAATTAAGAGTGCCAATTCCCAATGCTCATCTTCAGTGAATCCTTCACCGTCTTTACCAAACGCTCCCAAAATCCGCCCCACCATGCGGCTTTTTCTACAATAAATTTCCACCTTATCCGATTTTTTGAGGAAAAGGTTTGGACATCCGTATTTCTTAAAATTTTGTTAAGTTCCTCTAACTCCAAGGCTGCTCTCTTAAACGTCTTGGCGTTGTCAGAATAAATTACACTAGGAACACCTCTTCTTGACATGAATCTTCGTAAGGCTCTCAAGCAACTTTCTGTTGATATGTCAGGAACTAATTCCAAATGTACAGCTCGTGTGACTGCACATGTTATTAACATCATATAGACCTTTCTGGAGTGGCCATCTTCGTTTATGAAAAGGGGTCCTGCAAAGTCGGTACCTATAAACTCAAAAGCACGACTTGCCAAAATTCTATTTCTTGGTAAAGGAGCAAATTCCGTTGCCCCGGGCTTTCCTCTGAACTTCTTACATATTACACATTTCGCCAGGGTTGACTTTATCTTCTGTCTACCTCTTATTAACCAATACGTTCTTCGAATTTCTGCTAAGACCAAGTTTACTCCTCCGTGGTGCATCTTTTCGTGTATCTGTAAAATGAGTTTTCTTACCTAAGGGCTCGATTTAGGAAGAATAATAGGATGTCGAGCTTCATAAGGTAAATCACTTTCTTGGAGACGTCCTTTTAGTCTCATTAATCCATTACTATCCAAAAATGGTGACAATGATAAGATTGGAGAATTCTTGTTCCAGGTTAAATGGTTTTTTAGTGTCTTAATTTCTTCGGAAAATGCTATTTCTTGAACATGCTTTAACCAATATATTTCCGATTGCTTCAGTTCTTCTGCTCGAAGTGGATCTAATACCTTTTCTTTTGTTCTTAGATTTCTAACGAATCGGAAAATATAACTGATTACTCTAAAAATTTTCTCTAGACTACTATATCTGTCTAAATCGAATAATGGTTCATTTTCTTCTGACGTTTGGACGTTTAGTATAAAATTTTCATTGTCATTTTCCGTGTCAATTTCTGTTGCATCATATTCAGGCCAGTTTTCTTCTGGTTCAAGTAGAAAATTCGGTCCATTTCTCTATAAATCTGATTTTACCAATTTCTTCGCCTTAATACCTCTAGTGACTAGGTCCGCTGGATTATATTCACCTGGACAATACTTCCATATGCAATTTTTTGTTAAAGATTGGATTTCCCTTACTCGATTGGACACATATGCTTTCCATCTTTGAGCCTTGCCTCTAATCCAATGGAGCGTAATCTTGGAGTCTGTCCACAAATAAATAATTTCGATCTGCAATTTGGTATTGTTAACTATATAATTCTGTAACCTAGCGCCACAAACAGCAGCCGTTAATTCTAACCGTGGCAAAGTAAGTTCATTTTGGCCGTTACATTGAATAGGCGCTATCCTATTTTTTGACACTAGAAGATTTGAATGATAAACGTTATTGTCGTAGGTCCTCACATATGCCGCTGTCCCATAGGCTTGAGGACTAGCATCCGCGAAAACGTGAAGTTGTACAGATGTCTTGGAATTGTCGTTAACACATCTCAAAAGGGTAAAATCGTTTAGGTTTTTAATATCATTTACCCAATTTTGCCATTCCGCTTGGATTGACTCCGGTAATATCCTGTCCCAGTCGAAATTTTCTTTCCAAATTTTTTGTAACAATATTTTGGGCATTATAATGCACGGTCCCAAAAACCCTAAAGGATCATATATTCTGGAAATCGTTTTCAAAATATTCCGTTTCGTTATTATTTTTTCCTGGTCAGCATAGGCTGTCACGGAATCCAAATTCATGCCAAGTTCATCTTGCGATGTATACCATGTTGGAATATTACATTCAACAATAATTATTTTTAAAAATAGTCTTCATGCGGTGCCTGAAATTAAACATAAACATTAGGTCAGCATTTATGAGTTCGGGTAACTCAATATCGAATGTTTAACTGTTCAAATGTCGTTGAAATAAAAATAGTCTATTTAGCAAGTTAGTCTGAAAGATTATACGTTAGAATACACATCTTAATTTCTTTGTACGTAATTTAGTTGTTATACAGGGTATCAATAAACTCGTATTGTCCTCAAATTGTATCTTTAATTATTTATTCTCCCAAGTACTTCGAACAGGTTATGGGCCCAGGTGCGTCGCGTAAGCTCACTTGTAAGGGAGAATAATTAAAAGGTACATCGCGAGTGATAACTATTATTGTATAGACAACTGGAAAATGGCGGAAAGTGCTAAGTATAACATCGAAAAGTTGAACGGGCAAAACTACCAGTCCTGGAACTATTTAGTGAAAATGTTATTAATAAATGCGGATTTATGGGATGTAGTTTCGACTGACTTACCAACACCGGAGGAACGAAACGGTACCTGGCAGAAGAAAAATGACAAGGCCTTATCAACCATAGCCTTACTTGTCGATGTTAGTCAACTAGTGCATATCAGAAATAAGGAATACGCGCATGATGCGTGGGAAGCACTAAAGGAGTATCATCAAAAATCGAGTTTATCTAGCATGGTTTTTCTGTTAAAGCAAATTTGCAGGCTATCGCTAGATGAGAATGGTGATATGGAAGCACACATAAGTTCATTCTTGGAATTATTGAATAAACTGGCCGCTTTAGGGGAAGAAATTAAGGACAGGTTTGCGGCAGGCATTTTGCTGGGAAGTCTTCCAGACTCATACAGTTTTTTAATCACAGCGCTGGAAAGTAAGTCATCGAGTGAATTCACGCTTGAATTCGTAAAAAGTAAATTAATCGATGAGTACAGGAGGCGTCAAGGAGCTTTGAAAAGTCAAAACGAGTCAGCCATGAAATCAGTATATAATAAAAGGATCCAAAGTAATCAAACTGCAAGTACAGATGTAAAGCAATGTTACTTTTGCACCAGGAAAGGTCATTTTAAACGGGACTGTTTCAAGTATAAAGCGTTTAAAAGAGAAAAGGCCAATAAAGTTACTGAAATTAATACTGGTGACAGTGATGAAGCGTGTCTTATGGTAAATTCAAGTTCAACTCACGTAAACAGGGATTCTGCTTCGTGGTATGTGGATTCAGGAGCTTCGAGTCACATGGTAAACTACAAAGAATTTTATACCCAATTTGACGGTAGCAGAAAAGGCGTTGTGAGGTTAGCGGAGAAAGGGCAACACTCCAAGGTTCAGGGTATAGGAACAGGATTCATCAAGTGCGCGAATAGTGCGGGAGTGAATAAGCTAAAAATCGACGACGTGTTGTATGTGCCGGACTTAGATTCAAATTTACTTTCTGTGAAAAAGTTAACTAGTGCGGGGTATAACGTGCAGTTCGACAACAATAACTGTAAAATTGTCTCAGGCGGAAAAGTGATTGCGAGTGCAAGGCCGGCGCCCGACTTGTACAAGCTGTCAACTGTAGAACAGGCACTGAGCATCGTGACTGAACACTCCAGTAACTGTCAGCATCGACGTTTTGGGCACAGGAACATAGAAGCAGTCAAGCGCTTGATGGAAAGAAAAATGGCAATCGGGATTAATATTAAGGATTGTAGGATTAGGGAAACTTGCAACTGCTGTGTAAAAGGTAAAATTATTCGTAAGAGTTTCCCGAAATTTTCTCAAAGCAACACATTTAATATACTTGACTTAATACATACAGATGTTTGCGGTCCCATGAAGACTGTTACTCCAGGGGGTAAACGGTACATTCTTACTTTAATAGACGATTTCTCAAGATACACAACTGTGTATTTACTGAAACATAAGAATGAAACTGAAAAATATATTAAAGAGTTTATCGAGTTAATGAGTAATCAGTCAGGCAGGGTACCAAAGGTTATTAGGTCAGATAGGGGTGGCGAGTACGTAAATAATGCGTTAAGGGAATATTTAAGCGGTAAGGGCATAAAGATACAGTACACGGCGGGGTACTCTCCAGAGCAAAACGGTGTTGCAGAAAGAACAGGTCGCTAGTCGAAATGGCTAGGTGCATGTTAATCGATGCGAATTTACCAAAGAAATTTTGGGGGGAAGCAGTTGTTACAGCCAATTATCTGCAAAATCGACTACCTACTCAGTTAAAACAGAAAACACCGTTTGAGTTGTGGCATAAAGTCAAACCTGATGTGTCGAATTTGCAAATATTTGGATCTAAAGTGTATAGTCATATTCCAAAGGAACAAATTAAAAATAAATTTGATAAAAAGGCAGAATCACTAATTTTCGTAGGATATTCTGATGAATCTAAAGCATATAGATTGTTAGATTTAGATACAGGGCGCATAAAAATTAGTCGTAGTGCGGTATTTCCTGAAAGAAATATTCGTGTTAAAGAAAAAAAGATAAAAGATGAAGAAGCGACTATTGAGTTCAAAAAGGAGCAAGAAAGAACGGAGCCAAATGACACTGGGAGACATGAGGTCGCAGATTTCGAAAAAACTGAAGAAATAGAAGAAGCTACGGAAGAATTTAATGTATATGAAAGTTCAGGTACAGAACAATCTTGTGGCAGCGATAACAGCTATCAACCAAGTGAAGAGTTCTACATAGAGCACGGAGGTGATCGTAGATCAAATAGAATAAATAAAGGAGTCCCACCTGAGCGCTACACAGCAAAGTTAGCTGAACTTCGGGAAATAGAACCTAAAACATTTAAAGAAGCTCTTGCCAGCAGTGATAGCGAAAAATGGAGGAAAGCTATTGAAGAAGAAATGAAATCTTTGAAGAATAACGAAGTATGGGATTTAGTACTTACACCGGAAGACAAAAACATCATATCATGTAAATGGGTGTTTAAGCTAAAGACAGGTGAAGATAAGATCTCGAACAAGTACAAGGCACGATTGGTAGCGAGAGGTTTTAGTCAGAAATTCGGTGTGGATTACGATGAAGTGTTTGCGCCTGTAGTGCGGCAAGCAACTCTTCGAATATTGTTAACAGAGGCATGGAATCAAAAACTAATAATAAAACATCTAGACGCCGATTGGGCGGAAAATAAAGAGGATAGAAAGTCAAATAGTGGATACATATTTATGTTTCGAGGTGCACCTATTAATTGGGGATGCAGAAAGCAGAGTTGCGTATCACTATCATCGACCGAAGCTGAATACATAGCACTGGCCGAAGGATGCCAAGAGGCAATCTGGTTAAAGCAAGCGATAAAGGAGTTTACAAATTTAGAACCGAAAGTGGTTATGTACGAAGATAATCAAAGCTGTTTAAAGCAGCTAGCAAACCATAAATTTAGCAATCGAACGAAGCATATTGATACAAAGTATCATTTTTTAAAAGAATTGTATGAAAATCAGGTTATTGCATTCGAGTATTTTCCGACTGAAAAAATGATAGCTATGTTAACCAAGCCGCTAAATAAAGTAAAGCTAGAACATTTAAATACCAAGGGTGGTCTGGTTGACTGATTGAAAAATAATTATAGTTGCGAGGGGGTGTTGGAATATTACATTCAACAATAATTATTTTTAAAAATAGTCTTCATGCGGTGCCTGAAATTAAACATAAACATTAGGTCAGCATTTATGAGTTCGGGTAACTCAATATCGAATGTTTAACTGTTCAAATGTCGTTGAAATAAAAATAGTCTATTTAGCAAGTTAGTCTGAAAGATTATACGTTAGAATACACATCTTAATTTCTTTGTACGTAATTTAGTTGTTATACAGGGTATCAATAAACTCGTATTGTCCTCAAATTGTATCTTTAATTATTTATTCTCCCAAGTACTTCGAACATACCACAGCACACCTAATACCTTTGGACAAAAGGAAGAGTTTCTGCTACTTTTCTCTTTAAAGAGGTTATTTAAACGATCATCGCTACTGATCCATTTCCTCAAATTCATTTGAGCGTTATTCATGATTTGGACTGACTCATAATATATTTTTAAAGCGTCATCTACGTTGTCTGTTGCAATTACCAAGTCATCGACGTAAAACGATTCTCTTAATATCGTACATGTTTCGTTAAACTTTTCTGGTTGATTTGATAAATGCTTATTAATAGTAGCCGTTAATAGAAATGGGCTTGTAGTAACCCCAAAAGTTACCCGTTTCATTCTATAAGGAACGATATCTGACAACTCAGCTCCATCATTAATTTGTTTTTCGTACCAAAGAAAGCTATGTGAATCTCTGTCTTTTTCTGCTAATGAAATTTGCAGGAACGCCTTTTCTATGTCCGCACATATTCCGATGCATCCGATTCTAAAATTTAATAGTACCTTTATCAATTCCGGAATCAGGTTGTCACCAGATAATAAATTATCATTTAGTGACGAAAGATTCGGCGCATGCGCAGACGCATCATAAACGACGCGCACTCTCGTAGTGTCTTTATCTTCGCGATAAATTGGCCTGTGCGGCATGAAATACGTCCTACCTTCCGTTTGTTCGATCGGTGCCTTTTCCGCGCAGTCAGTATCTAAATAATTTCGAATTGCCTTGTCGTATTCTATTAATTTAGAATTTATGATTAGATTTCTTGTTAAACTTTTTACTCTCGCTAAAGCTTGAATGTAATTGTCGTCCAATTTTACGTTCTCGAGTTTCCAAGGCAACGCAACTTCAATATCTGTTGTTTTTCATTTTTATATTAGAATTACAAAATTGTTTAGTGAAATTCTCGTTGTTAACGTTATTCGGATTATCTATACCTATAGTTTCTAAATTCAAAAAGTCCTTTATATCAAAATCCTCTTCGGATGTTGCGTGCAAAACCGTAGCTAAATTTATGTTTACATTTACGTTATAACTGTCTATCCGCGTAGGTCCAAGCAGAGTCCATCCCAGCATGGTATTTACTGCCGTTAGATCTGTCGTGATCTTTTCAATTCCACCGGTAACAAGCTTCCAATAATTGTCAGCTCCTATTAGCATCGATATGCCTTCAAGTGGTTCCGTATCCCCGACGCGAGCGTCCGCTAATTCATACTCCTTTAATTTTCTTATGTGCGTGGGCGGTGTATTCAATGCATCGAAGCATATCTCTGGAACTACTACAGCATGCAACTTAATAAACTGTCTTGTATACTGGCTGCGTAAATAGACTTCAACCTTCTTACAGTCTTGAAATTGACCCCTTTTGCTTGATCCAAATGGAATAATAGATAACTTATGTGACCCTATTACCTCTAATTTCAGCTCATTAAAAACGTTTTCTTTTATAAATGTCAACTGACTTCCCCCATCTATCACTATGCGTATGAAAAGTCCGTTGCGGTGAAGTTCATTCGCGGTTGAAATATATGAGCACGCCGTTTGCAGCAACACGTGGTTAAAACCCCCATTAGTAATCAGAGCAGCGGAGTTTTCATTTTGATTAACGTTCGCATTATCGTTTGAGTCTTTAGAGTCACCTTTCTCGTTATTTTTATTTTTGGTTAAGCGTTTTTTAAAGTTCGGATCGCACATTATAGTAACATGTTTACCCTTACAGTTCTGACACATTAGATTATAATCTTTACAATATCGAGCGGTATGATTTGACTTCGTACATTTAAAACATCTATTGTTTTTTCTTAGAATGTCCCGTTTTTGTTCGATTGTTAAATTTTTATTGCGACATTTAAATGTATCGTGCGTATTTGTATCGCAAATTAAACATTTACAGTCCGTTACACTAGTAAAAAGTCCAGAAACCGTTCGCGGATTATTTACCCGATCGTTTCTTGTCGTATGCGTACTTTTACGCTCCTCTTTTGATACGCCACTGCCTGACGCACCCGTTATGGCCTGAGCAGATTCCACAGAATCTATCTCCCGTTTTATAAATTTTAATAGTATGTCAATTTGTTTCTGGCAATTCACTGAACCCGATTCCTCTTCGTTGCTTAAATTGTCTGTATCACAATCAATGTCATTAAGTTTATTAAATTCAAGTTTTAATTGAAACGGTAATGATTTCATTAAAATAGTTTTAACCATTAGCCCATAACTATCTGATGATACCCCTAACGCTGTTAACGAGCGTGTAACAGCTGACGTTGTGTTATATAATTTTCGTAACCCTACAACATCATGCTTACCCTTGACCGGGTTTAAATTTAATAATTGTTGAATATAGCTATCAACAATCCGTTCCTTATTGCCAAATTCGTTTTTGATCATGTCGATTGCGTCATTATAACATGCTTCAGACGGAGTTAAACCGCTGATCGTTTCGAGAGCCCTTCCCGTTAAAACCGATTTTAAATAATTAAATTTCGTAGCACTATCCAGCGATTTATTGTCATGCACCGCGCTCTTAAATTGTTCCCAGAACGGAATGAAGTCATGCAAATACCCGTTAAATGTTTTTAAATTTAATTTGGGTAGTCTCACCCTACTCATCGTTGAATCTGCACCGGGAATACCTTGTACCTGCTCCTGGGACTGCACTGGTAAGCGGCGCTGCGCGTCGCCTGCGTCTACTTCGTGGCCGTTGCCGTCCATCCGTCGCACACGCTGATCCCGCTGGTCCCCCGCTGCGCCGTCTGCTATCCGCTGGAACAACCTCGAACTGGTTATGACGATTTTGTCCTCGTACTCTAAAATCTGCTCGAATTCCTCTTCATATTTTTCTTCCTGAATGTGCGGCATCGCGTTTTCGTTAGCTTCTTTTAAACACTTTTGAGCACTACCTAACCTGTCGTACATCGTTCTCAATTCCTCGGCGCCTTTTAATAGCTCTTCAGCTTCGTTTACAAGCCTCGTTACCTTTGCCCTGCACGTTTTGCGAAACTGTAGTTCCATTTTCATTAACTTTTGACAGTCACAGACTCTAATTCGTTTTACTTTTCTTTAAACAACACTAAACTGTCTGCTAAGTCCGTTTACAATTTTATTTCGCTAGTGAATTCACGTTATAAACAATGTCCTTGGCGTTTCGTTAAAGGTCACACACGTTTTACCCTTCCCGGGTTTCGGCACCAAAGTTATGTGGTAATTATTCCCTGGACGGGGTTCGCTAAAAAGAAAACACTAGCCATTTAACAAAATATATATTAGCAGTAAGCAAAGTAAACTATATAATTTGCGGTACCAATACACACTCATCAATATGGCTACCCTACTTAAGACCTAACTGTTCACTTCTCTCGATATGAGTCGATGTCGATTCGCGACACACGCGCAAAATCCCCGCACTGGTACACGTGCACTCTATTTTTAGATTCGGGAAGGGCTCGCGAAAGAAGGCAGTGCCGTACCCGTTTTATTTTCCACATTTATATTAAAAGTTGGCGTTAACTAATAGGGTGTCTAAAGTTTTTTATATCTACGGAAATATAATAATTCCTATTCGTATATTGGTTGTGCCCTTGAAGAAAAGCTGCTTCCTTCTCCTCCTCTTGGTGCCCTCTTGAAACATGCAATGATTAGTTTACTTAGTGTACGTATTTATTTTTAAAGTAATTTATTGCAAGCGTGGCTATCAAGAACTCTTACATTAATTAAACTTCATAGTCCTTAGAGTAACTTAGGGAAAATTCAACTGTTTACTAATGAACACTTCATTCGAATATATTTAAATATTCTTCTGTCTACTTTCTTTGCAATAATTGAAGTTCACCTAAATATAACTGCGGCCATAATGACATTAATAGATTTTATGTTAAATGATTTACTTTCATTTTAAATATTTCTTTTTCAAATTATTCTTAATTTGTTTGATATCTTCCTTCTGTTCTTTAGTTTAATTTTACTTGTAAGATAATATTCTCTAAATAAATAAAGAAATAATGAATTTTAATGTAATAGTGTAGCACACTAATTATTTATATATCTATATTTATGAAATATACTAAATGCAATATATAAATGCAATAATTTTACTTGGCTTAATGTGGTTGAAAAATGTTACATATTTAGATAGAAGTGAATGAATGAATCAACTTTGATCAGGTGCTATCGAACGTAGTTTAAAGAAGGCAGGATACATAACTCCAGAGATATCGAATGCCAAACGCGCACTACACTACAAACCATCAAGATCACCGTCTAAGATTTGTAAATGTATAAATCGATTTACACCTACCCGAGCTATCACGATTTATGGTTTAAAACGAGGGTGGTTAATAACAATACAAACAGTTTACTGGCAATAATATTTTGAATTACTTTGAATTTACCTATGTTATGTCATTAATCATTGGTGTGGGATAAAGAAATAATATCATAGACCATGTAATAAAGCATGGGTTGGAATGTTATTGTATTCGGTTATGAACCTCATTTCTATCAGCAAATGCCCGACAATCGTATAAGGGTGAAGAAAATATGTGGACAAAGACGATATCTAGTATTTTGTAGAGCGGCATGCACATTATGTATATCAGATAGTGGTTAATCTTTATCCGAGGGAACATTACCGAGCAGCACTATGTACAGAATATCCTACATTCGAATTTCAATGTTTTGTTTATAAAACATTGAAAATCAAGGAAAAAATATGTTTCTGCCTCACACAACGGGTACTGACTATAACAATAGTCCTGGATCCTTTATTTTGAAAGATTAAACTATTACATTTTAAACCAACCAAATCTATGCATAATTATCAAGGGTTAATAATGTTACTGTTTCGAACTGATATTAACTACATTAAGTGATATTAACCACTTAGTTTCTATTGTCAAGATAACAAGATATAATAATTATAAAAAATGTGACTAGTATGCTGTAGACGATAGTACTATAATATTACTTACAGTTGCATACTTTGTTCGTATGAATAATGTTAAACATAAGAAATAACAATAACAAACTAAACTGGACAAGATTGTTATATTTTAAATAAAATTTACAATATATTTTTTATGAATTCGATAAACTTATGTTTATCAAAAATATACAAATTTTATTCTTTTACCTCAAATACTTATACAATTATGTAATTATTTTAAACTGCTTAAAAATAGAAGAAGAAATCACGTGAATAAAATAAATATAGGATTATAAACTATATAGTGTAAGTTTATAGAAAAACACTTACATAATTTATTGGTGTATCTATAGAGTGTCTCAGTTGGAATACTAGGAACACTTGGTATAGAATTTGAACTGTACGCCATCTGTGTTCCGTCAAAGATAGGACGTCGATATTAAATGACTGTCATCTGAAACCATACGACATCAATATGCCACAGTTCACCAATGATTCAACATTCAACAGTGCAACAGTTCAATAACGAATAGTTTGTGTACAACAGCTTTATGAAAGTGAGTGATCATTTATAGTTGCATTAGTAAAAATCACTATCGCAAATTGTTGATTTGTATTTAAACAACATATAGTTTCAGCAAGACGGTGCAAGGTGTCATACAGCATGTACACCTTATAACTCTGTTGCATACCAAATTTCCTAATCATGTTGTATCGCGGAATGTTAACATCGATTGGCCTGCAAGATCATGTGATTTAAAACCACTGGACTTTCTTCTTTGGGATTATGTCAAGGTAAATGTATACATCACCCAGCTAGCAATAACCAATGACCTAAAAGCAAACATTCAACCTGTTATTTGGAGAATAGAGCCAGTTTTATGTGCTCGTGTTATGGACAATTTTGCTAAATGAATGACACCATGCCAGATGAGTCGAACCAGCCATATGAACGATATTCTTTTCCATTTGTATTCGTATCGTTTCCATTTTATGTTGAAAAATACAGAACCTCAGCTTGTCAAATATTATTAGTTTTATTCACAACTCACATCCTATAGTTCAAATAATACACCCAAGCGTGTTAACGTTGTATAGTTTTTGACAGAACATAACTGATGCACAATTAAAATCCTACAGTTCCAACTGAGACACCTTATATATGCTATATTTCACCTAAAATAGATTACAATAGTTTACTCGATTAAAAAAAAAGAAAAATATATATTTACTTGGAAATGTATGATTCTTTTTTACCTCCTTTAGAGTTATCGATAAACAAACATGAAATCTATATCAGTTCGTTCGTTTATAGTAATATATCAGTATAGAATATGTATGATATCTTAAATATAACGAACAGAAATATTTTTAAACTCTAGAAACTCTTCAATGTTTACATACATTGCGAGCAATATATCCAAGAAGTCTAATCAAATACAGGAAGTCATAATTAGATCATGCTACGAATTTAGAAAGCCTAATTCAATTTAACATTGATTAATTTATTGCTGAACCTTTCATGTGGAACCCAGTGAACAATGTATACATTGATAAGTTGGAAAGTGCGTGAAACAGATTTATTGACTACATTAACAAAATGTACTTCAGTCAGCTAGAGACGCGTGACTCGGTTAAATTTTAATTAACTGCTACTTGAATATCGTATAGAAATTACTGATGTTAAGTTTCAATGCAAAATTGTAAATCATCAAATTTATTCATAGATACTGTCGGTTACCTGAATTATACTATTTCATTATGTTTTACCAAACATATATATTTTACTCAACTGTATAATACTACAGTCTAATATAAATTGTTAGTTAAATTCGTCTGTATGTCCTATAATGTTGTACAACTATGTTAATTTTGTTGTACAGATATTCAAATAATTTTAATAACACCAGTAATTTATTATAGTGATGTTTTCACAATAGTTATTAAATATCTGACACATTGGCGTAAGTTTCTTAAATTATAACTCATGTTTCATATTTCCACACACATTTTCGAATTTACAAAAACTATTATTAGTATCAAGACGTTTTCATAATAAAAATACAATATATTATTATTTTTAATGCCGAGTGTCATATAAATTCCAAACAACTCACCGTTCTGTATTAAGGGAATACATTTCAGGAAGCAATTCAACAATAA
The DNA here is from genome assembly GCA_037954035.1 of Rosalia funebris. Taxonomy (NCBI): domain Eukaryota; kingdom Metazoa; phylum Arthropoda; class Insecta; order Coleoptera; family Cerambycidae; genus Rosalia; species Rosalia funebris. The sequence goes on from JAZFAV010000033.1 coordinate 3,372,721, forward strand.
CTACGCATCTGGAAAAACATATTGCATATGAAACATATGCAATATTTTAGCCCACAAATAATTTAAAACACAAGATATGCATTATATTGTTTCTCGTCATATGAAATATAGTTTTCTGTAATTTCTTCTGTAAATGAACAATTTTATTTACCATATCATGATACTCCTTGGTGAATAGAGCACATTTTTTAAACAATAGCTTCTGAAGAATACATATAATTTAATTTCTTTATAAAGTAAAAGGCAAGTTTATAATAGAAAATAAAAACAAAAACATTCTATATATATGTGATATAAAATTCTATCCCATTGTTACATTAGACTTAGTAAAATACTATATAATATTATAATTCAAGCCATTCACATACAGGATGTTGCTCTAAGAGAGGGTATACCTAACATCGGTGAGGTTATCATGTAACTAAATCCTTCCGTACCTTATCATAAAATTACATTGTGTGATTTATCACATTTATTGCGAGTTACAAAAATTTGGAAAAAATCTCTTCTTGGAACCATTCTGCCGCCTCAGCAACAGAAAGACTTTAAATACAGAAAGATTCAGATAAACATTCAGTAATCTCTGAGAGATCTTTAAGTACTCTCAAGCAATCTCAGTCGTCTCTGACATACCTCTAAGTAGTCTCCGAAATATAATTAAGTAATGATCAAATAAGTCTTTAAGCATCAAGTATAAAAATAAGTTACTTCTTTTTCGACATAAATAAATGTAGAAATCGTAAAGTGAAATAAAAGTAGTTTTTAAAAAGTTAATCGAAGAAAGTGATATAAAATCTATATATAGTCAAAATTATTCTAATTTATCAATCACTACCACGTAAAAGTAATTCCTGTCGCTTTGTCAATAATAAACTTAATTCTTTTTTAAAATATGCAGTTGTTGAAAATATTTTGTATATTGCATGATGAGCTTATAATGCGTGCGCAACGTCTAAGCCCGCTTTAAACGGCAGTCTGTTGCCAAGAGCGAGAACGTTTACAACCCTCGAACAATACAAGACGTTGCCTCGTTATTTGTTGATATTAAGCAATAAGCAAGGTCCTCCAAATTTCATCTAAAAAGGGTTATGGGAAATGCAACATTAACATACGAACACTTTTATAGTGTGTTAATTCAAATAGAAGGAATTTTAAACTCCCGGCCTCTAACTCCATTATCCAACCATGCTGACGATTTCTCACCCTTAACACCGTCCCATTTCCTTATTGGAAAATCAATTACAACTGTGCCTGATCCTAGTATACAGCATATTCCAGAGCCTAGGTTGTCACTTTATCAACGTCTGCAGCAAATCACTCAAAATTTTTGGTCTCATTGGGCCAAAGAATATATCTCAGAGCTACAGTGTAGGGCTAAGTGGAAGACCCAATGTCAAAATACTAAGATTGGATCCCTAGTCCTACTTAAGGATGACAATCTTCCACCAGCTAAATGGAGACTTGGACGAATAATCCAATTGCACCACGGTCCGGATAATTTGGTTCGTGTCGTAACGATTTCCACTTCATCAGGAATTACCAAACGAGCCATCTCCAAAATCTGCCCCCTGCCGTTGGAAACTGATACTGAGGTCCCCACAAACAATGCTGTGTAGAGAGTGATTTGTGCTCAGTGTTACAGCGCGATTTATGACTATTGTCGCGCGTGTCCCAACAACGAACATGCTTCAAATTACTAACTGAAGTACTTTTAAAAATGGACTTTTACCTTGTAGAATATTGATCATAAAATCTGAACTTGAGCCTATTGCTTAGGTTAAAAGCATCTGTACTCAACTTCATATTATTAACATAATATATTTCAATTAGCTCGAGTTAGCAATTATTTAATTAATAACAGTAATATGTATGGATATGCTGAACTACATATCTACACTGATGTGTACAGTATACATAAGTGATCGAAATATCGTGAGAAATAATATGAAAAAGTATGTGGACTGACAAGAGCTCCAATAATTTTCTCTCAAGCAAGTAAAGTAATAAATTAAGTGAAAATCGAAGTGGACATAAACCAAACTAAATTAAACTAAAACGAAATCAGTGTAAATAATTACAAAATATGAGGATTTGGAAATTAATTCCAAAGTAAGAATAGAAATAGAATCTGGACCTGATAAATTATGCATATTGAAATTTAAACTTATTTTAATTGGATTAACTGTTTATCATTTTATATTCCCCTATATTCTAAATTGGGGAAATATTATCGTTACATCATCAACGCAATAACTGTCCTATTGCATTGAAAAATGTTGTAAACATCACATTTCTTGAACTGTGTTAGTATAATCAACTTTTAAGCTAAGTTGATATTATTGCAAATAGGAAATATACAGAAAATAGGGAACATACTGTTAATCTTATATTTGGCATGTATGGTAGCTTTGAACACCTCGAAGGTCTTCAAGTCTCGCATGAGTCTTCGGCATTAAGTTACTTCACCAATATATTTGCGTTGATTATTTATATGGACATTCAGTTTTATTCAAGAAATATGGATGTAGATGATTATTGTTGAAAAATATTCTATATAAGTCATTCGCAGTGCTGCCAACCGCCCCACAGCCGCTGAATGTGCCAACAAATTATTATACACTTATGTGAAGCAATTACTGGACAACGATTTCTAGAATTAATTTTACAAAAGTAATATGTACCTAACTTGTAATCAGTATCCCAACAAATAAAACCAGCCCGCAATGGCATTCTAATTATTACTACAATGGACCTGTGAATTGAATTCGCACACATTCTGCAATAATTACAACGAAACAAATACGCCATCTGACTAATAACTGTGAATAAATCAACTTTATGAACCATTGTGTTACAGAGCAATTCAAATTTATAACACAATTAATTTTTTCTCCTGTCTTGTGTAGATTTTACACAACATATGGGCGCAGATATTATTAAACGATATTAAACCAAGTTTTTATTAAATGTGATATAATGAAGAAATTTAAATTCAATGATAATTGACCTACAAAGTTGTAATTAAATTATTAATTTATTTATTTATATAACGCGAAGCAAGTATAAATGTTCTATGAGAATATAATTTTCATCATTTCTTAAATTACGGCCAATTCAATTATAGACGCTGAAATACTTCATTTTAACCCATAATGGAATTACCATTAGTTTACAGATGAATCATTAATAATCTTTTACTAAGTGTCAAAAATAAATTATTCAACTCGATAAATTATACCGAACTCTTTGAATTTAGGAAAATATATTCCCAAAATCTTTCTTTGTTCTTAATAGGGATCGAGGAAAATCGTTTATTAATTTTTTGAAAATATCACTGAGTATTTAGTCTAATTTATTAATTTATAAAAAGGAGAAAAACATCCACATTTCTAGAGTAGCCTAGATATTTATTCAGTTATATGCAAATATGAATGTTAATCGAGTACTCAAATCAAGGCCAATACATACATAGAGGTTATTGATAGTATTTAAAGGAATATATTAAGTAGCAAATTAAAAATGGACTGCTAAAAATATATTTTTAAATAAAGAGAAACACATTTTGAAAAGCGCTTTTGGATCACCCTGCACTAGCAACGTATTAAAAATGAACCTATAGCCAGACAAATTAAGCGAACTAATATTTAACATATTTTAGAAAGCCATAAGATCCATATATACAAATTTAAGTTGACACCTAAATTTCATAAAAATATCTTTAATCTTTGAATATATTGTGTGAATATGTGAGATGGTAAAATTAATATTCAAAACTAAAATTTTAATCGCTGCTTTCAATAAAAGTTGATGCAACTCAGCTTGCTTCTTTAGAAAATTTATATTTACATATTGCCAATAAATACCATCAAATTATTACACAAATATCGATAGAAATAGAGAAAGAGAGAGAGATAGAGGCCGAATGACCTATGATCCATTATTAGATCTGTTATTTAGAGACCGAAAATGAATTTATATAAATTTCTTATAAAAATGTTATATTATATAGGTATATATATATATATATATATATATATATATATATATATATATATATATATATATATATATATATATATATATATATATATATATATATATATATATATATATAATAAATGTAATTTTTTTGGAATGATATTTATGAAAACTTTAACTTTAATTTAAAAAATAACGTACCGCAATATTATTAATACATACGTTTTATAATAATGGAATTTTCATTTTACGATACATTTAAAAGATTGCATTGATAATGTACAAATCTTCAATGTGTTAATTATAAAGCAATTAATAATTTTTCTTCGGGTAGTAATGATTATGAACTTCTTGAAAACCAAAAGCAAATACAATGTATCTTAAGAAAATAGTGTGGAATTAACACACTGTAAGTATAGACAGACGAGTAGATAAACATTCACTGTATATGTGTATTATGTTTAGAACAATATTTTTTTTCTAAACCGGGTTTTAACTAAAATAAAAATTGAATGAATCTCTAAATCAACTAAACTATAAAATATGTTCATCATATTCATTTTTCGTGGTTACAAATTTTATTTATGTTACTATAATTTGATTTCAAGTTAGTTTACTTTAACTCTTTTACTCGTTATACAAAATATTCTTTAAATTTAAGGGAACTAAGAGAAGAATAACACCTTGTATGAAACCTGGCTTAATTATTTAATTTCAAACAGTTAACTTCAAATATAAGTTTCAAAACCTTAAGCCGATTACTATATTTTGGTTCATATATAGTTTTGAACAAGAAACATAACATTGTGCAAAAAATTGTGCATTAAATATTTTGGGCCGTATTACATTTTAATATTATAAAAATTGAAACATCCCTTACACTGTTTGATGAGTCAATCATATTATTTTTTCATGTTTTCTCAAAATTTATAGATAGACATTTAAATAACATGCGTATAGAACCTACAAACCGTATTTTTTAAACGATTTCTATAAAAGAATAATAGAAAATTTACTTGCATACATATTTATGCAGATAATCTTAATTTATTAGGTAACACCACTATGCGGTCTATAAAAGTCATCATAAAAATAAAAAAAAAATTAAAACGAATTATTATTCTAAATATTAATTAATTCTTCTTTTAAATCATCCTCATTTAAGAATTTAGAAAGGGTTGCATCCTCATGTAGAAAATAAAATAAATATTATTGATATTATAACCATTATACCTATATATTATTAACATATTTTATATAAAATAAGTATATATTGTATAGAAAATTTAGAAAATATCTCTAAAAATAATACATTTCCAATTACTATAACATACATATTGTTAACTAAATGCCAGGATTCGAAAAAGTAGTGCGATCTGAGACATAATAAATATTGTTTCACTTCCATAAAACTCCATAAATTCATTTTCATTTCAGGACCTTATCCACTCCACTTTAATTTTCACTGATCTTATATATTTCGTATGCAATTAAAGTCTGTCAAAGCCGCTGACCACTGAACTGATTAAATTTGATGTTTATGTAACCAAAATTTTGTATACGTAGTACACAGTGTATAACAGAACACTTTGTTTGAAATAATCATTCCTACAACGTTATTTGAAGAAAATATAGAACATCGCCGCCTGTAAAGGACAATTACAATATTTTATTTTCTTCAACAATATGAATTAGTGTAGTATACCTGTATGGCATTACTTGGGCTATTATGTTAGTGGAAAATATTGGTATATAAAGTTTAGTGGAAAGTATTCGAACGTATGAATACTACATGACGATAAGAACTGTCAGTTGTAAAATAACTTTTTCCGTAAGCGATCAGATCAGTTACGGCCAATCCACCACTGATAATTCCAGTGGGAAATATCCAAACATTTGAAGCGACAGCTCTTTTTTAGACAAGATTTGTTTATATAAGACTATTCTTATCTATAATTAAATAATGCGACCGTAAGAATCTAGGGAACTATTTATTTTAGACTACCACAGAACTGAGAGTAGATTTATATTAACTGAGAACATATATTAATTTGTGTTATAAAATTTTGTTATATAATAATCTTAGGAAAAAAAATTTTCTAAAGGATGTTAACCAAAAAGTGAAAAGTTTTATTACAGAAATAAGGAGTTTATACTCCAACCCATCTGCAGATGCCTTATATAATAAGGACTAAACAAATTAGGTCAAAACAGCTATTCTCCTGGCTATATGCCAAACGCCGAGTGCTGAATTACATGACAAAATTTGTCGTATTTTTGTTTAACAGAGTTAGCACTAAAAATACAGTGATTGTTGTTTCTGTAGTTTGAATGTTACCCTCTGGTAGTAAAACTTTGCATTATAAAAGTTTTATTGTTTTTTATTGTCTAAAATACACGATATATATATATATATATATATATATATATATATATATATATATATATATATATATATATATATATATATATATATATATATATATATATATATATATATATATTAATTTTGTAGTTAAATATATTCGTTACTTAAGTTTAAATGTGGATATTTACTTTGGCGAGTAAATAATTCAGTTTTAGTTTGTATCACAAAATCGATTAACTAATTTAATTACCTTCTAACCCAAACTGTACAGTTCTTTTAAGTACATGGAGCGGATAATCCTTGCAAATTTCGCTTAATTCCCATTAAAAGGGGAAGGCTCACTGCAAACTAAAAGTTTCATCTATTCATTAATTAATTACATTAAATGATCTACTACTGATGCGTCTGGAGCATAAAGTACAAAACTACCTTTATTTTATATCCTGAGGCCACAACTAAAGGTAATTAATTACCCTCTCATGTATTATAATTTCCTATGTACTAGAAGCGCTACACATAATAATACCAGATCAGTTATTATCTTAAGTTATTAAGAGTAAGTATTTATTAATATGTTAAAAATGAGTATTAATTTTAGATATAAGAAGTAGTACGCAAAAATATTTCACTATGTTTGGTCTTGGATCCTAAATAGATTGTTTATTTTAGATTATATCGCAATAGATTTTAATGGTTGTCAAAATGTCAAAATGTAGATTTTTCGAAATTTTATTTCATTTTTTAAAAAAGCCTAATTTACTTAAAAAGTATGAAAGGTATTTTGCAATCTTTGGAGTATGAACCCAAAAGTTTTCCTAATCAAAGTCTAACAATAACATTAACAATGACTTTTTTTGAAACTTAGGTTGAATCAAATTCAGTTCCAATATATCATATATCTGTATTCTTCACTATATACAACAAACTTATATCAATATGGTATTAGCCGACCCTAAAAATATATTAAGTCCTTATCTTTTTTAGACACTTATTTAGTCCTTTCTATGTACGTTTCTGTTTGCAACTTTAATATAGCGATTTAAATTTCTACCACTTTCCCAATCAATAATAAATCTAGATATAACTATACAAGATTCATGACGCTAACTATGAATTGATATCACATAAAATAATTACATTATTAGTATGTAGTACTAGGGATGGATATAGGTAATTAGTCAAAACTAACAAAAATGAAAGTGATACGAATGACTACAAATAATCCAAAAATCCCACAAAGCTAAATATAATAACAACCCTTATTTTGTTAATCGTTGCTGTTGTTAAATAATGATGTAACTAATTTTTGATAAAAAAGCATAACTACGTGAGGGTAGTTCTCTTTTGGCGAGCATGGGGGTAGTTAAGCCGTTCTTAAATACAATTAAAGATAACGATAATAGGTGGGAGAGGTACGACTTAATACTGATATTATAAAAATAAAAAAAATGATAGCATTTTCATAAAGCTGACAGGAGACAAAAAATAAAAGTTAGGGTTCAATCGTTTGATTTCTTTGTGACTTATTTTCTTTTTGGTACTTGAATGGCGTGGTATAAATAGTACAAAAAGCGATTCATATACAATAGTTGGTGAAGCAAACAAGGCAACATATTAATAACGCTATATCAGTTCAGAAAAATTTATTTTTGTTCAAAATATAGACTAATTGCTATTATTTTACTTTACTTTGCATTACTCCTAGTCAAAAAATTAATGTTATAAAAAGTAAGGTGACTAAACTTTTCAAATTATTTAACAGAATATCCCTTCAGGAGGTCTCAATTTACGTATCCCGGCGGCGCGAGCGGGCGTATAGAAAACAATAAAATGGAATTGGTCTAACTTTGACATATTAGAAGCATATATAATCCCAGGAAGGTGTATTTTGGGAAGGTTTTAGAGTTTTAAGGTTACAAAGACAACTCTCTTACGGTATATGTCGGCGAACGTTATTAAAATTGGTGTGGTGTAAATAGTATAAAATAAATAATTCATATATAAACTCCGAAATTCAGAGATCTTAATCCGTAACCATACAGAATAAATCATTTTTTCTTTCTCGGTAAATAATGGTATTTAAAAATAAGTAAATACATAATACTACCTCAAGAAAATACTATCTTTATAACGTGAAGTCTTAATAAGGTCGACAAATCTAATTAGCGTTGATATCAAATTATCCCTATCTACAAAAGGACACAAACTAATCGCAGAAACATTACGAATATTTACATACCTTCTCTATTAATTTATTTGGAGTCAAACTTTATTTAAAACATAGCAATTAACGAATGTGTAAATTACTCTTCATTATGCTTGTACATATGGCCAATTTTTTCCATTTTGCCCCATCTTTAATCAACCACATCCACTTTCTCAAAAATTCTATTTTGAAAAAAAATTCTAAATTCAATACCATCCTTGGCGAATTACGTCATAACCACAGCGTCTCCTCAATTCAAGCAGGTCATGTCATCAAGATCACCACAGTAAACAACCAATGTGCCGATATAAACAAGCGATAAATTAAATAAATACTCATACTAGACGATACTGTCGTTTACAGTGTAAGTAAAACTGTTCAATAATTTAACTAATCATTGGTCATTTACTCTAAATTCTACTATATAAATTTGTTGTTACGAATTACTTGTATTAGAGATGTAAATATTTAATAACAATGACGAATAAATAATCCTGGTTGTCACGTAATGGAATAGCTGAAGTATGCTGATGCCTTGTAATGTTGCTATACCTCCTGGGATAGGGATAATAAGGTAACGTATCTAATATTAGAGAAAAATAAATTTAAACATTAAAATATTTATTATTCTAGACCTTAATAATGGAAACTGGTTATACCTTCCGGCAATTTTACGGCAATTTTAGGCAATCTTCCAAAGCGCAAAGAAAATTACTATTAAAGTAATAATTTACTATAATATTATTAGGGTGTATCGTATTTTAATAAAATGATTAAAAACTGTATTTCTTTATTCGATTCATATGTAATTTCAAGTCTGACATAAAACATTTAGTTGCAGAAAACGTAAGTAAATACATACTGGCGACATAATAAAGTACATCCCTTATAATTTATTTTATAAAATCAGGAAGAAAATCTTCATTATCTAATTAATCCCGTATAACGAGTATTTTAACGTTAGATAATAATTTCAATCACATTGAGCAAGTGTTATATATACTTAACATCTAGTATTTGTAATTATTTATCATGGTGCATTATTTTGTATGACAGGGATGACGAACCAATGGCATGCATAGTCATTGATGACACGCGACAAGAAATTGTTACGTGCAGTTGCATGTGGCACAGCATAAATTGATAAATTGAGGTACATAATGGAAATAAAATAAAAAGACTTTAAATCATTATTTTCATCTAAATTTGAGGTCATAATAACATAGTTCATCATGAAAATGTTATCGGTATTACGGGAATGCAACGAATTATGTGAGACAGATGGATTTCTCCCGAAAGTATTTCATAGATTTATTGATTTTTTACTTTACCAAATGAGAGAAAAAATTAACAATATTCACAATTGACGGATATTACGTGGCTTGCAAAACTGTTGTTTTTTATGAACTTGTGCAAGAATTTCAATTATTGGAATGTAAAGCTTCAAGGCGCACACAAAATGGTTATCGCTATGATAGATCTCATTCGAGCTTTTTAAACTAAACTGTGAGTATTCAGTAAAGATATTGTTTCCAATAATTACAGGTATTTCCCAAACTTGAGAAAAAATCGCCAGTGATTTGGATTTACGCAAAAGAAAACATCTTCTTCTTCTTCATTTAGCTCATAACCCTTGGTGGATTTTGGCTTGCTCTAGTATGTTCCTCCATCTGGTTCTATTTACCGTTATCCTCCTCCAGTTTCCTAATCTTAAGAGTTTTTAGGTCTTCCTCCACATCGTCTATCCACCTTTTCTTAGGTCGTCCTTTTGGTCTTGTATTTTGCGGTTTCCATTCAAGGATTCTCTTCACAATTCTCTCGCCCTCCATCCTGTATATATGTCCTAACCACCTTATCCTTTGACTTTTTATGAATCTTACTATATCCTCTCCTTTTATAAGTGCATCAATCTCGTGATTCATTCTTATTCTCCACATACCGCTTTCTTGCACTGGGCCGTATATTCTTCTAATGATCTTTCTCTCAAATATTCTTAATTGATTTTCATCATTGTTTGTTAGTGTCCATGTTTGACATCCATAGGTTACTACGGGTCTTATAAGTGTCTTATAGATTGTGATCTTAGATCTTCTATTTAGTATGCTGCTCCTTATTAATTTTAAATAAGTATAGCAGCATTTATTTCCTTTTAGGATTCTTGCGCTTATTTCACCTTGGAGGACGTTACCATTATTGGTAATTCTGGTGCCAAGGAAATTGAACGTCTTGACGCTTTTAATCTGACCGCCGTTTATATTAATATTTGGTAGTTGTATTGGGGGCTTCCTGCAGCAATACCTATATTTAGTTTTGCCTTTGTTCACTTGTAGGCCTCCTTTATTTACTTGTGGCTCAAGATCTATGGCAGTTTGATTCAAGGAGGCAAGGTCACGTGCAATTATCGGAACATCATCCGTATACCCAAGTATTTGTGTGGATTTATTTATGATACTTCCAGCTCTATTCACATTTCTGATAGCTGCTTCTAGTACTAAGTTAAGAAGCACTGCCAATAGAACGTCTCCTTATCTTAACCCGGCTTTCACATTAAATTCTTCGCTGAGCTGATGTTGTACTCTTATAGTTGGTGTCGAGTCTGCCATGATGACTTCTACCATTTTTACTAATTCTCGGGGTATTCCTAGGAGGGTTAAACTTTGTAGCATTTTCTTCCTATGTACTTTGTCGAATCATCTCATATCTTTTATTACTTTCGTTACCTCTTCATACGATGGCGGTTCTATTTCCAGTTCTGCACTATAGTATGTTATTTCATTCTCCTTTTCCTGTTGCTGCTGTTCTCCTTCTAGTGCCTTTTCAAAATATTCTTTCCGTCTTCTAATTATATCCGGCTTTTCTATTAAGTGCAAAAAAACCATACCAATAGAAAGTCATTGAAGAGTTTTCTTCGATAATAAATTTTACAATCAACAAGTTTTCATCGAGACTTTCTCAGCTTATTATGTACTCCTATTTACTATGTATTGTGATGTGACTCCACTTAATATGCTAAACTTGTCTAAATTTAATTGGTTGGAAATTGAGTAAATTTAAATGCAGCTCATTAATTCCGGTCTAGTTCAGTATGGACTCAAAATGAGGGAAGAGTTGGAATTAATTAAAACAGGAAAATTATCAGGCATTAAAAGCATAAATGTCAGTAATATAATTATGGAAGCTTCAGTCCAGTATGGGATTCAGTTCCAGACACATATAGAATTACATACATTACATTATATACACTATCTAAACAACCTAGCGTTTACTATTTTTTCAGCTACGTATGCCTGTGAATCATTATTTTCTGAAATGTATGATATTCAAGATTCGTTTAGCAATTGTTTGTCACATCAGAAGTCAAACTGATTCTGATTGCGAATTACGAATTTTAATATAGAAATATTTCAATTTTAATGTTTTTACCACTAACCCCTAAGATAATATTGCTTGCCAACAAGGTCACGGTCAAACTAAAAATTTCTTTGAGAAAAATGGCACATTGATGTATAAAGGTTCGCCATCTCTGGTGTATGAAGTATGAAGGGGTATGGTGTATCAAGGGACCGCAATTATTCTTTTGCGAAAAGTAAGATAATATAAATCAAAATATAAATAAAGTCACTTATAATAGTTATGTTTCAAGAAAAAACTGAAAGTTAACTATGGGTTACTAATAAAGTGAATTGTTCATCTTCAAATCTCCTATAACTGATTTCAGCCTTAACATACTTATCATTTCTCATTTTGTTTAACTCGCTTCATCAAATTTGAACAGTTTCCTCGTCTAGAACCCCAAATATGTGTTCCATGCCTTCAAATTTGTATAAAAATAGTTATCAGTGCAAGGATATACTTTCTCAGAATTAGTTAGGCTAAATATTTCGTTTTTAATTACACAAAACATAGGTTATTAAGTAATCAATAAATGATAATTAAGAAATCGCTAATGCAAATTATATGGAATAAAGACAACTATAATAATAATATTGATATTTGAATTTAATTTAAATAAAATAAGCTAATTTCAGTTTCCACTCAGGATGGGCAAATAAGCTGCGAAGTAATTTGTTATATTCTCAGCGTTCTCTGTTATACTCTCAGTTATAGAAGATGGAATAGTGGATACAAGGATTATTTGTGTTTCTAATTCTTGCAAATTACAAGAAGTAGAAATATAAATTATAATCAATAGAAAATAAGTGCTTTTATCACAATTTTCCTATATAATTCCTACAATTCCAGTTGTAGTACTTGACAAGAAATACATCAGATTGTATAATATTTAACCTGCTTTCACTATTGTTGCTGATTATATTAAAAACTTGTTTGCATTAAGATTTATCACACGGCCTAAATATTTTGCAATAACCATAATATAATATTTAATGTCAAAGTAAAATAAACTATTTTACTTTTTCAATATTTCTATTTAAATAAATACAAACATTTACAAAAGAAGAATATAAATATTTATGTCTTTGCTTCCGTACACATACGTACTTATGATGACATAATTTTTAACGACCGCGGTTCAATATGGTTACTGTAATATACGGCGAATAAAATTGTTTTACCGAATACGCTGACCTGAATAAGAATGACGATCGAAGAAATGGCCTGGTGTTTCTTAAAAATAAGAGAAGTGGTGCAATAAACATACTTTTATTATGGCATCGCAGATTGCAGAAAGATTCTAACTGTTCAGAAAGTATGAACGATGAAGCTGAATATTTATATCAAAAATAGTTTAACGATAATAACTGCTATGTATTGTATAGTCGATTTATCCCAGTGACGCTATTATGTTGAGACATAATGGAGAGAATATATTTTAAGTAATAACTTTTATATGGCATGGTGTGAGATGGGTGATTTACGAATAATTTTTAGAGATATTTTAGTGAAAATATTATATTTATATAAGATATCACTGTGTTCATAATTCTAAGAAAGTTGATATGTATTTTAATTGTGATGTAAAAATCATAATAAAATGATTACGAAATTGTCATTTTAATACCATCTGTATAATTTGTAGCTTAGTAACACCGATAATTATATGGAGATATATAAACTTTTATCACGGTAATTGAGTCTTATATATTAATGTTTAGAATTTTTACATTTTTTTTTTAGTCAGTGTTGTATAAGGACTTAACAATGGTGTAACATTTGCTGATGAAAATTACTTAAGTGTTTGTTAATATAAATTTAATTTAAATGAACTATATCAAGTATGCCAAAATTAACAAACAGATTATGTTTAATTTAAGGTAGTTTCTTCAATACAGTCCAGTCCAAAAATAAACGCGGGTAAACGTAAAATATTTGATATACCAGTAGTCTATTGTTCAATATTTTTGTTGGGACTATTCAAAAGTTCGACTTACCGAGCAAAGCTTGACTGGCACAATTAAAAAATGTTCAACTTTTCAATAAATCGGGCAATAACCGATTTCTTAATTCAAAGTATTCGCAATAAACTAATGTATAGATGAGTAGTTTTTGGAAAAAATATTTCGAAAACCATTTTTTAAGTTATGATTTAAAGTGTGTAACTTTTAGTCAACTGGTACATTCAAACCATGCCAGAAGTTCCAACTTTGATGGTGAATATCACTTTTATTATAGGGGCAAAAAAATTTCATTTAAGTAATTTATTTCAGGAAGTGTATTCTTTACGTGCGTCCGAAATTTTATTAAATTCTATAGAAAAGTAGGTTCCCGGAAAAACTACCTTAAGCGATTTTGATAGTTAAAGATTTATAATTTCATTTAAATACAAGAAGTATAACATTTCCTTGTGGTATATTTTGTCAAAAATCGAAAATCTTCATCTAATTATCAATCATATAACGAACATCATTAGGGAATAATATGCAGAAGATTAAATTAAGTTTTACCCATTTACCAATCGTTACACAATCACTTTATATCTTTGATATAAGCTGAATTTTATTTTGAATCAGGCTATAGCATTTGCAAAATGTCTGACGTTGATTCTCCTCTTCTATATCGAAAGGACAAGTTATTTCTGATAAGAATCGTTTATTCATTTAATATTAATGCGATAAATTGTAGCTAATTATTATAATTGTAGCTATTCTGCAGCATTTTATCGTAAAGCAATCAGTAATTTTGTGTGGATATTTTATATTTGAACACATCTTCTTTATCAGAAATATCTTTGTCCGTTGAAATGTATTAATGAGTTATCTTAATTGTAAGATTATTGTTATTTTTGTATAGTTTTATTATTCGCCTGTTCCCTATGTTAGATATTAAAATGATTATTCAGCTTAATATGTAAAAGGTACATATGCCTGAATACCCACTATATTGAGTATCTATAAAATAATTGGAATATGTCATGACAGATAGCGTATATATATATATATATATATATATATATATATATATATATATATATATATATATATATATATATATATATATCCCACTATCAATTCTGCAGCCGTGAATTATAAATTTCCATATGATTCTGCGTCCACCGTCTTTCTGCGTCCATATATGGACGCAGAGAAGCCATTTGTATTTTGCGCAGCTCCATATACTCCCAACGTCATCTAATATTGTAGAAATTAACTAATTATGAATCTACGTTAACATAATCTAAAGTAGAATACTGTAGAATATTTCATAACGATTTCCAGGCGAGTGCAATTTTTGGAAGAGGACGCAGAAATATTTGGGTATTATAAATTAATGTACAACTCCGGGTTTAAGCTTTTAACACTAGTTAGCGCTAAAAGCGTTTCGTATATACTCTTACTAGTATATATCTTGTACATTTTGAGATTATTCTGCGTCCTAATAACCGGCAACAGTGTATTTACCATAAGGTTAGTTGAATATTGTGACAGTTGAGTTCGTTTCGAAAATTATAGTAGTTGAGCTACATGTAGGCATTTTTCGTTTATGCATTTAGGTAAGTAAAACTGATTAATTTTCCTTTTAATATGTAGTATTTCCAAATATGTATTATTGTTAAATATTGTAGAGGTTATAATCTTTTTAGTGTGCCATTTTCATAAAGATAATCTGCATAATAACTTGTTAATATGCCCAATATTTTGATTAAACCGGTAAAAGGGAATAAATACATGAAGCTCATGGATTTAAAAGGTGCACTATCAGTATTTTATTTTGTTGTCGTAAATATTTCCAACATTTAGGTAACAGTTTCCTAAAAAATGTTATGAAAACTAGAGTGCAATTATCTTTATTAATCGTTTATTTTTACTTGAAACAGGATTAAATACCGACAAGCCCGTTATGCTACATCATTTTCTGACTATTTATTTAAATGTCAAACAAAATGTTGAACAGAATATTGAGAAAAGAGCATTGAAGCCACAGACATGTGAAAAATTATATATGATATGGTTTTTAAAAATAGTAATAAATTTAAAATGATGAGTATGATTATTAACTTGTATTATTTAAGAAATAGTGTGATTACCATAAGTTACGCAGAAAATAAGAAACTATTGCAGTAACTGATATTTGAAGAAACAATTACTTCAAGAATAAAATATTCTTATGATACAGTACGTTCACTGATGGACATAACTATATTTATTATTTTTTCACGACTTATTTTTTGAGAAAAAGGTCATTATTTATAAATTGTTTTGATCACTACAAAGTGATCAAAAAGTAAGAAAACGTGAAGTTGTGTTAAGAATAAAGTACTATCTATTATATAAAACACCACTTTATAGCCGTAAAAGCTTATATTAACAAAATTCCAAGTCCAAAAATTGTATACGGTTGTGGAGTTTTTCGTATACAGAATCTAGTATGATTTATATGCGCTAGTCAACTCAGGAGAGAGAAGAGATCATCTAATATGGCCAAATTGTCTATTGCATTAATTACAATTAGCTAATTCCCGACACGATATTTGGGCATAAAAATAACATTAGAGATATTTTTTGTAATATTTTAGTCTCAAATAAATAGTACTTTATTCTTAACGCAGGTTGACATGTTCCTAATATTTATCAACATTATAGCTTTATACAGCTTTTCGATTAAAGAAAAACTTCTTATGGAGAATGACTTTCTCTCGAAAAATAATAAGTGAAAAAAATTATAAGTCAGTTATTACAATATGTATTTGATAATATGAGAATTTCTGTTGATATTTTAAAATTATCAACAGGAATGATATATTTTTTTAGATTTTATCTTTTCATAAACCACTTGAATTAACTTTTATTTAATTTATTTTTAAACTACTTAGATCTGCCATGTCTTCACGGATTTGTAATATTATTGCTATGGCGCAAAACTTATATAATACTATATCTAATCTAGACAAAGTCCTGATTTGTCTGGAATGCCTGCAGATATCAGACAAGTGATAGAAAATATAAAAATTTATTCACCTCTAAGTAATACAGTTACTTCTAACTCCAGTGTGGGAAGCTTTAATTACTTTTCTATGATTTCAGATTCTCCGCCTTTAAAGGATGACAATATTTTAGAGCAAGTTATATATCAAAATCGAACATCGGGTAAAGACAATTTTTATCTAGATATTAAAAAAAAACACTTCCTAAGAAGTACTCTCATTTCGTTCTTCACTTTATTTACGAGAGAAAAATGTATTTATTTGAAATTTAATACATGAAACATAGTACGATATATACTTTCTGATAAAATGTTATGTAACTTATTTCAATGGGTGATTCCAGGACCACTTTTAAGTCGAAAAGTTTACATAAACATATATCCTAGAATGGTTGCCTTTCCATATGATTTTTTATTTCCACTGTTTTCGGTTATTATAAAAATCTCAAAAACAGTTTAAGATATCACAGTAAAGTTTGGTATCGATTATTATGGTATAGAAACACGCCTAGATAATATTATACGTTCTACCTTTGTTGATTACAATTGTATCGGAGCGTAGCCCATACCACTAGTTAAAAAAAACTTCTATGTGTTTTTATGTCATAATAACAAGTCAACATGAAGTTTAATATATCAATCTATTTTCTTCAAGCTTTTTGATGAAACCGAAAAAAACAAAAACTTTAGCGCCCTGTATATCAAAAATCAAGCGATGTAGGATATATGTCTATATGAACCTTTTGACTTGAAAACTGGTTCCGAGATCACTCATACAAATAAGTAAGTACACCAGATTAAGTAACGTTCCATATAATATAATGTTTTTTATCTGGAATTATCTAAATTTGGAATCTGCTTGGACATCTACCTCATTTGTATGCGAGGTAAGAGTAAAAATCTATAACTATCAATTACATAGAAAAATCGATGTGTGTATACAGGGAACCCCCATTTTTTATTAATTGGCGGAAAAATAGAATTCCGGTCATGATTAGGATTGTTATGTTATGTAATGTATCGAATACAAAAATGAGTTAAGGTATTAAAATTTCGGAGTGTCTGACCTTATTCAGCCACCCCTTATATTTTACTAATATGACAAAAGTTAGTAACATTAGTTTTTGTCATATTAGTAGTAGCCAGGGTTATTAATGATTTGCCTCCTTGCAATTTGTGGTTGAATGAGATCAGACAGCCCTCTGTCTTTGTGTAGTACCCCTTATGGTTGACTCTTGTATTGCGAATTGAATACTTTAAATATAAAATAATTGCCCTGTAGTTTAATAAAGTTAAATTTTTTTATTCATATTACATATACTAAGACAATATTCAGTATTATCTAAAATGCTTTCAACACATTCCACTCACACACACATATATGAGGACTTTTCTGCTTTAAGATTTTTCTTAATAAAATAGAAATAAAGTTGTGTCCCAAACATTAGAAATCTCTACGATTTACTTCATCCAAAATATTTTGATGTTGTGGTAAGCAGTACAAAAATTGTTGCCAAATATGATATTCAAAATGATACATATTTGTCGCCCACATTTGGAATGAATATTAGCAGAAGCTTGAAAGACTGCTGAGACATTGCAATTTTACATCTTGTAAAACGAAAATATGAATATCATAGTTTATCTGCAGTAGTAGTAGAAGCAAACATTACTATGTTTCGAAAATTATTGGAGACTACTTGGAAGTACGAGGTGTCTACGCAAGCAGGTAATGACTTGAGTACGAAGGCTTGGAACAAGACAACAATAATTCCTTTAGCCGCCGATTTGAAAATGTTTAGAACATACCTTATTGAGCAAGGTAACGAGGCAGAAACTAAACTAAGAGAAAATTTGAATGATAAGAAAAATTTCAAATTATTAATGGAAACTATTTTTTGTCGCTTGCTACTTCTAAATAGAAAAAGGGTTGGTGAACTACAAAGAATGAAGCTTTCAACATATATGTTGTCAGAAGAAAAAAATACACAAAGTTACAAAGAATTTTCAGATGCTGTCACAGCCTCTGAGAAAGTATTATTAAAAAACTTAAAGCGCGTTGTTATACGTGGAAAAATAGAAAGAGGAGTACCAGTCTTTTTAGTAAAGACGTGCAGGATCATATGGACTTCTTCTAAAAGAAAGACCCAATTTTGTTAAGCAAAACAATTTGTTTTTATTTTGTAACACCGAGTCTGACCAACCGATTATAGGGTATAAAATTCTACAAAAACATTCCAAATTATCTGGTGCAAAAAATCCGACTGCTTTGACGTCTACTAAGTTGCGAAAGCACTTAGCAACTTTAACTCATATCTTTAATATGACACCCAATGACATAGAGCAATTAGCTACCTTTATGGGCCATACAATAGATGTTTACAGCAAGGTCTACCGCTTACCCGACGACATTTTTCAAACGGCAAAAATCGCCAAATTATTACTGCTGATGGAAAGCGGGGACGCTGGAAAATATAAAGGGAAAGCTCTCGAAGATATAGAGATGGATATGGAGGAAGATCTGCCATTATGTTATGATAACGATCTAGAATTAATAAATGACAATACAGAAAATTCATTAGACATAGGAGGACATGAACATGAAGAAGAAGACAGTAAAGTAGATTTGCCCAAAAAGGCGGATATATGTAAAGCAAGAAAACGGGAACTGCTTCCCTGGACTACTGGTCAGAAAAAAATTGTTTTAAAGCATTTTAAAAATCATATTAAAATCAAAAAAGCGCCCAAAAAGGAGGAATGTGATTTATTGCTGGCAAAATATCCGGATATCTTTGACAATGAGTCTTGGACCAAAGTTAAAGTTTTCGTACAAAACATTTACACTAAAAAACTAAAACAGCTTGTTGAAGATGAGTAATCCCTTAAGAGAGTGGTTAATTTGTTATCTTAATATTTTTATTTTACTGGAGTTAAAACTTTGTTTTTGAAGTTATATTTTTAGTGACTTTAATTTGTTATTAATATATGCAATTACAATATTTTTGATTTATTTTCAAACTTGTCTTGATAATTCAGCTTTTAATATACAGCATGTCATTAAAGTTAATATCTTAAGTTTATATTTTTATGTTATTAGAGGTAAAACTTTATTCTTAGAGTATTTTGTAACGTTTTAATCTGTGGAACAAAGTTTGCAAATACAATAACATTATGTACGAAAACGATTTATTTCTATAAAAATTCTTTACTGAACTATAGTCCTATCAGATTAACCCAGAGTGGTCATGTGAATAAAATAGTATTAAAATTAGATTGGAAACATTCCTTTTCTCACCTTTTATTGGAACTTACCGCCACTTTCTAAGGTTCATTAAGGTTCACTTTAAGGTTGCCTCCTAACTAAGCAAAATTCATAAACCATAATTTCTTTATTTTAATATTTAATTTTAGCAACGGTAAAACTATCGACAATTTCCTGTAAGAAGATAAGAAATGATTAAGCCCTCATAAAAATGCTCAAATTTCAGCGAAAATCGATAAAAAGATAAAATCTTTCTAAATGCGATAAATCCATCTTGAAGAAGTCGATGCTTTTTTTTTTCGAATAAAATTAAAAATTATATTTGCTTTATTCAATTAACAAAATAATAATTATTATAAATTCAGTGACTCTCCAAAGGTAAGGTATCCCTGCCCTTGTCAACAAAATTACAATTATTCTTACATCCTATTATTAATATAAACCAATATAACGTTAAAAACTGGCAACAATGTCGGACGTCTAAAAATTTGTAAATCGTAAATATATATATACTTTTGGATGCTGAAATGATAAATTCCTGAAGTGTATATTGTGGACGTAGAAATCATATCAAAGTGTAAGGACGCAGAATGGTTGCAAAATATAAAATGGCACTTATTTAAGAAAATACCTTGAGTTATCTAATATACTCTGTAGTTTCATGTAAATTGCATGATGGCCCACCTGTGTGCAAAAAGCAAATTATATATACTTTGATGGACGCACAATCCTTGCGATTTGTAAAGACGCAGAAATAATAGAGGGATATATATATATATATATATATATATATATATATATATATATATATATATATATATATATATATATATATTGCATTGACATGAGGTACCTTCATATAGGCATAGATATGACTAGAGTAGCTGTATAATGAATTAAATTGTGAATTATGTAAATTATATTTGATCTATATGTAGCTATTTCATCTAGGTGCATTATATGTAATGTTTGTACCAAATACGTAATTATTTTTCATAAAGAAATTTCACAAAGATATCAGTAAAGGTGCCAAATCGAATAATAAATCGAAATTGTGGAGTTTTTATAGAAATCACAGAAGTAATAATCTATTCCTGTGCTTATTCCTTTCATGTTTCTAGTAATTAGTGTTAATTATTTGTAATATCAATGTATGAGCATTTTGTAAGATATATAGATATAGTCGGCACAGTTCATGCAATAAAAAAAACAAGCTAAAGCAACATGTAGTTATAGAGTCTAGTTATCTATATTGTTTCTTATTTATATTTTATGGTGCTTAAAAAGAATAAGTTGTTACATATAAAATAGAGGTGTAGTTTTCAGCAAATTGCATCCCGTCAATTTTTCCAAGAGTGCATTGTTAATTGGCCTCTAATTTAAGCGTTCACATATTAAGTATTATTATTTTATCTAAATTAATTTTGTTATATTATCGATTTTTACTTATAATTTTGTATATAATCTATATTTAATTATATTTATTTGTAGTATGTGTTAATTAATTTATAATTGTGTTTAAAATTGAGAAAGTTACTAGTATTTAGATAATCCACGTGGTTTCCTTTCTTGGAAGTTGCACACATATATTTATCCATCTAATCGTTTATCTTCTTGAGATGAGAAAATGAAAGTTGTTTTACTTTTACAACTCTATTTTTCTTTCGCTCGCTTTCTTGATTGCATATCCCTGGCGGCTCCTTCTTTAAATTGCTCACATAAGTTTACGAGAAAACCCAAACTCTTGCATTAGAGGCTAATTAGCAATACACTACTGGAAAAATAGAAGGGGCGCAATTTCCAGAAAACTACGCCTCCGCTTTTATGCGACATATTATTTTTGAGTATCGTACCATTTTAAAAAATCTATTAATGTAGCAGGAACATTGAAGTAATTAAAAAAGGGGAACGAACAACAAAGTAGATATCTGAACTGATTTTACTTTACACTAACTTACAAGTACTTTAAATTTTAGTTTATATTTAAAATTACAAATATTATACATGTAAATATATTCAGCTCTCTAATCGTTTACCTTCTTGGGTTCACGAAATGAGAATTGTTTTAATTTTACATTTATATTTGCCTAATTTTTCTTAGTTGTATGTATCATGGCGATTATTTTTTTAAATCGCCTACATAATACTTATAAAATGTCCCAACCGTTTATATTAGAACTAAATAACCAATTACTAGAAGCATTAAAGAAACATATATTATATATTACTACTTTTCCACTTTATGTACATCAAATTCTACAAAAACTCCATAATTCCGAGTTATTATCCGATTTGACACTTTTAACTTATTAAATAGTAGGTAATGCCTAAGCAAATTTATTTATGCGAAACAATTACATATTTAGTACAAACATTACCTCAAATATGCACCTTTATGAACTTAAAAGCAACAGTCGCATCAGATATGATCTAGTCAAGATTCGTTTCAGTGTCAGATTCAATTTAATTGAATTATATAGCTCCTGCATTGCCATGTCTTTGTCGATATGAAGCGGCCTCATATCAGCGCAATATAAATATGCCACCTATCATAACACATTCAAATTATCTCATAGATACTCAATATAATGGATACTCTTATATATTAAGCTGAATAATCATTTTATTATATATGTTACCGGCAAAGTATGTAATCCGACATTATATAGAATTCCTAGGTATTATATATAATTTCTAAAATCATCAGGCATTGTATGAAATATTTTATATTATATACATTTCCTAGACATTATATGGAATGCCGACTGAATAACCGGCAATATGTGAAAGAAGCATAATGATATATTTGAGTGTTAAGAGGGCCAACCAAGATGTCGAATACATATTGACTAGATGGATGTAAAATAATAACAATGGACACTGGAGTAAAGGTTTAAGATTTGCACAGCTCATGAAAAATAGAGCTTTCATTTCGGAATCAAGCGAACACCTTATGAGGCTCTTTTTGGTAAAAGTAGGTGTAACATTACCAAATAAAGTTACGCAATCTCTTGAAACTGAGGAAGATTTGGAGAGAGTTATAAATAATAATATTAATCAATGTAATGTACAATACAAAGATAACCTTCTCAGGATGTAACCTCCAAAGCGATTGAGTCACTTGATCAACCTTCAGTTTCAGGGAATATAACTAACGAGCCATCAAATAGTTTATGTTGTATATATTTCAAAGAGACAAAGGGATCTCAGATTTGCAGAGGATGCAAACAAACTATTCATCCCATTTGTGGTAAACTTGAAACATTAGATATTGATGAGGGTTATGAGAGTCTTCGGTACTATGTCCTTTATGGTCTAGAAATATAGTAGCAACCGATAGTCGGCATTCTACAGTAGAAAACTTGAAACAACAAGCAGAAAGGATGTTAAAACATAGTGACAAAAATTTTCCGTCGGTATCTGTTGGTAAAACTGTAAGAATTTCAGTGCCCGAAGTTGATAGGGGACGTGGTGATGCTCGAAATATTCTAGCTATTGTCACGACTAAAACAGACGATGGACTATACGATCTCGGTACTAAGCAATGAGTTGTTAAATTTCTCTATTCTAGATCCCAGTTTACAGTTTGTCAGAAAGGATTCTTGGACATTAAAGATATTCTTGATAACGAAATTACACTACGTTCAATTGAAACTTTGCAGTCTACCGAAACAGGCCAAGGATTCCTCAAGTGCAGTTGCAAAAAGAACTGTGGAACAATGAAGTGTTTGTGCGTTAAGAAGAAAACACTTTGTTCTAGTAAATTGCACTCAAGTTTACCTTGTAAAAGTAAATAAAATCTGTTCCCATAGACTTTTAAGAAATAAATGTTCGATGTTTGTTCAGTTCCTGTTAAGTGTCTTAAGCAAATATTTCTTTTTTTCGAATAAAAGTTGCATTTAAAGTTTAATATTTCTTTTATTTAATACCTCTTCTAATACTATATCAGCATTTTATAGAATTCCCAGGCATTCTATGAAATGACTAGGTAAATTATATAAATCTATTTAAGTTAAAACAGATTTCATACATTGCCTGTAATCGTTAGTCATTGTATAGAATACCTAGGTTTTCTATAGTATACCGGAATTTTATACTTTACCGGTAACATATACATAACAAATAAACTGAAACTACATTCATGGCGAACTAACTTGGTAAATATAATATTTTATTTAGTGCTTCCGAAGAAAGATCTGTTCTCAAAACTGATACATCTATACAAAAGTAACAATAATTTTATAATTACGATGTCTTAATTATCAATGTCTTATTAATTTTTTTGATAACAAAAATCTGTTCAAACAAAGAATATACCGCTGACTAAATTATCAATCATTTTAGAATAAAATGCATTCCCTTAGCTACAATTTGTCACGTTCATGTTGAATGAATAAACAGAAATAACGTGTGTAGAAGAGAAAAATCAACGTCAAATATTTTGCAAATGCTACAACCTGAATTAAAGTAAAATTCACCTTATACCAAAGGTATAAACTAGTTCAAGAGTAGTAAATACTTAATTTAATCGTACATATATTATCCTGTTAAGATACTACTTATACGGGATTACTTCGTTGATGATTAGTTGAAACTGATGGCAATTTTTTTTTCCGGTTTTACAAAATAAACTGTTGGGAATGGTGTACTTTTTGTGTCACTAGTATGTATAATCTGATTAAAACTATAAAAATTTAAATATCAGAAAAGCATAAATTTTACATAATCCAATTGTTAATGGTGTTAAACTTAAGATCATATACATGATGGAATTATAAAAGAAACATTTAGGTACCTAACTAATTCAAAAACATATGCAATTAATCCATTTGAAAAGATAAAGTTGACTATCACTAAACATTTATTTTTATATTAGTAAAATCAATACAAATGTTAGACTGTAGAATTTACAGAATTTATTAGAAGACAGTATATAGTTCTTTATTTTTTAGTCGAACAAAAAATGAAGTTGCAACTTACGGCGTTTTTTCTTAATCAGACCCTATAACAATTTGTTCACTCACATAACTGCGTTGATGTTTTAATTAAAAGTGTTACATGTTCAGCAATCAATGTCAAAATATATCAGTATCAGGATTACCTTCATCATTTGGATGAAAAAGTAGTAACTAATCAGAATAAAAAGGTTCTACACATATGAATTAAACTAGAAGCCTAGTTCTTGTCAAACAATGCTCGAATTTTGTTTTTAATCATTGATAGCTTTATCAATATCAATATACTATTACAAAATTTTATTACAAGGTAAGTTTTTTAAATTTTTTAAAAAGGTTTCTTATCAGATTTTTAAGAAAATATATACATATGGAGTTTTTTCCAATCATAATAAAAAGACAGCTACATTTGTAAAATTACATTTTGCTAGTTTGAACATTTAGAAAATTTTTATTCCGTCGTTCTGTACTCCAGATTTTTTTCAGTTTATAAAAATCTATATGCGATAGTAGGTCATAGTTTAAAGATGAAACACGCATTAAAGTTTTCGAAGATCTTATTGTTAGTTGAATTCCACCATATATTTTTATGTAAGTGAAACTCATTCTACGATAATGACACTAGTATGTGATCCACACTGTTACTACTAAAAAATCAAATATTTCTGTTGCAAATTAGCAGAACAACAATAAATTAGTCGGCCCAAATGGTAATCAGCTGGTCATATATGTGTGTGGATCGTGTTCCCCCACCACTGAGCATTCGTTTAAATTAAGTTTTCTTATTAACAAAATATTAATTGAAGTTCTTTCTAATAACAAGATAATGTTGTTAAGGGGCATTTAAATTGAGTTTTGTTCTAAAATAGTTTAGTTCCGTGACAATGTATGAGCGCTTACAATTTGTAACCCAAAATTCAGTTGGTATATTTATCCATTTATTTGCACATTCACATTCGACTTTTGTCTCCAAATCATAGATCCAAATTTTTTGAAAATGTTATAGAAATATAAATGAGAAATTATTCTCAAATGGGTAAAAAAGATGAGTTGAACGTTCTTATAGTCTATTATTTATAAATCACTTAGAACTCTTTGAAGTATGATGTTCGATAGTTTACTGTTACTATCAATAATTTGTATTGATATTAGGAATTTCGTTATACAAAACGATGTACGATGCACAGCGTTTATCCGATAACCTTTTGTCTTTTGTTTGTTTATTATGATTACGTCATACCATTGATTGAAGTCAGATAGCTCTAAATATCGCTCAGTAACCTGTTAATAGTGTTTTTAATATCAACTTACATTCCTGCAAGTTCTCATGGTTACGACATAAAATAGCATGAGCAAATATTGAATATTTCGTTATTGAACTCCAACTTATAAATTTTAGAAAAAAATGTACATGTTAGACCAATAGTATGGTTAAATTTAACTATGATAATAAGCAAAAAAATTCAGATGATAAACATCTCAATTCTATGCTTTATTAAATGGTAATTTTAATACTAATGTTAAATTTAAGGACGTATAGCATACAAAAAATGTGCCTCATGATCTACATAAATTATATATTAACGAGAACACGAATAACTGTCACGTACACTCTATAAACTTTAATTTCAAAAGACATTAAAAATACAAAAATATATACATTTACAAATATAAACGTACTGAAATAACATAATAAATATTGCAACATTGATATATATTCCAATGACATTCTAAAAAAAGCCTCCGGAAAAGTATAAATCAGATACAAATAACTTTGAAATCAAGTTCACAGTTGAGCGCTGCACCTATTAATTCCGGAATACGCCTCGATTTGGCGCTCCCATTTACAAAGTATCTAA
The DNA here is from genome assembly GCA_037954035.1 of Rosalia funebris. Lineage (NCBI taxonomy): Eukaryota > Metazoa > Arthropoda > Insecta > Coleoptera > Cerambycidae > Rosalia > Rosalia funebris. Next base: position 3,399,728 of record JAZFAV010000033.1, read on the forward strand.
TTTCCTTCAACCGAGTTGCAAAGTTCAAAATATAATATCCTATTTATTTCAATAAAGAGGTCTATATTTAAACACGTACAAGTAACCTTTCAGTACTCTATAAAAAGTGGATAGTTTTAACGAATTGGTTTGGTATTTCGTTCATGGCATTCACGAAACGACTATATATAATCATATGTTATTTCAAATTATTTTTAAAATATTATAGTTATAATAGTTTAATGTTAGAATTTACTATATCCCGAATTATTAATAATAATCATAATAATAATTATTCACATCTATATAATTGTGTGTAATTTCGATTATAATAATTATTTCAAGTAAAGTTTCAACATTCTTTTTTTCCTCAATTCAACTTTTTGTACCATGAAAAATTTTAATTGACTTCTGAATTTTGAATTCTTGGTATACTCATATTTATATAAATTACGCGTTATGCTCATGACAGTAATGATATTTATTTTCGAATTATTTTCTATTTAAGAAATTATTTGATTTTAATATTAATTCTAGTCCCTAGAAATATAAAAATTTTCTAAAAATATATTTATCAAATAATCCAAAGTACCATTTAATGAACTGAAAAGTAAAAATCAAAAATCTGCAAATAATTGTAAATATGACAGCGCAAGTGCATCTGATGGGAAAATATTTCCCTTGATGCACAATATTTTCCTTTAAATTTTAAGAAAACTAATAACAGGTAAATATTATATTTTTACGAACAAGTAGAATCTATCAACCTATTTAAACAGTGTTATAACACAGCCAGTTAAAGATAATTATTACTTGTTAATCAAGACCTGACCACCAACTTTCTTTTCATAATGCTTTATGTCTTTTATAAATTTTACAAAAGAAATGACTAATCTAATATTCTTCATATAAAAGTAGACACTGAAACTTACAATTTGTATAATGGATCTTAGTGCGTGTATCAATTTAATGACGACCCACGGATCACATGCTGCACCACTCGCAATTATTACTAATTATTTACAATATGCCATAATTGCCAGCACGTATGTTTCGCAACATAGGTTTCAGTCAACTACGTATGGCATAGACAGTTAATAAATTTGCTGAACAAAATGCAATTCTGAAGTCACATCTTTATTGTATAATTTAATTAATTGGCGTCTCAATATTTCTGTAAAATTTATTTCATGTTTGTTTCATTTCTTTTGACTTTTGTTGAATTTATTTCATTTATTTTGATGAAAATATCACTTCCACTGAATTTTTTTTTGTGGAGAATATTTTCATTACTCCGTCATAGGTCGACGGATATCTGTTGTACTAACTGTTATCCCAAATTGTGTTTTCGGCACGACACTGTTCAAAAATGTCAGTTAATTGATTTATACCACTGTTACCTGTAATAAACATACAAAGAATCATTATGCAAACCATATACTCGATGAGACGAATGTAAAGACCTAATTATTACTTTATGACGTAAAATGAATAGTTTTTCCAAGCGTTAATTATATTACAAATAATAAGTATACCATATGCATTAGTCGTACGATATTAGTTGCAGATATAGTAATAATAGCCGATCCGATAGGACTTGCACCTTGATGAAGTTCTAATGCAAACTAGAACGGGTGGGTCGGCTTGCGCGTTTTAATGATTTAAGGAGCCGTACCATAGGTTTAACCACTAATTTTTAATCTGTACATCGAAGAGGCGATTAATGTGATAAAAGATAGAGTGGATTTTGGAATTAAAGTACAGGGACAGAAACTAAAAATGCCGAGATTCGCGGATGATATAGTAGTATTAGCATCTAGTAAGGAGGAATTAGAATCAGCGTTGAACGAAATGGAGGCAGTGTTGACAGAGGAATACGGAATGAGGGTGAATAAAAGCAAAACTAAAGTGTTAGTGTGCAGAGGGCGCGGGAGTAGAGCAAAAACAAAAGTACAAATTAATAATGAAAGATTGGAGGAAGTTAAAGACTTGACTTATTTAGGAAGTAAAATAAATTGGGATAGAAGAAGCGAAGAAGATATAAAACAAAGAATAGCGCAAGGTCGAGTAGCTTTTAACAAAAAGAAAGTACTTTTATGCTCGGGGGTAATAAACTTAGAAACAAGGAAGAGATTAGGGTTAGAAACGAAGAAGTATTAGAGAAAGTCGGCGAGAAAAGAATTATGTGGAAAAACATAAAGAAGAGAAGAGATAGAATGATAGGCCACTTGCTGAGACATGGGGGAATAGTCCGCGATATTTTGGAGGCAGAAGTAGGAGTGAAGAAAAGCAGAGGTAGGCGTAGATTAGACTACTGCTCGCAAATAGTAAGGGATGTAGGTTGTAGCACAATTAGCGAAATGCGTAGGTTAGCACAAGATAGAAGAAGCTGGAAGTTAGCGTCCAACCAGTCTTAGGACCTCATGATGATGAGTAATAATATATAAACAGTTAATAATAAAACAACGATTAGTGTTGTAGTCACTCACATGAATAGAAGTCTTGGTATCACATTGATAAGCGCAAGACATTTTAAATTTAAAAAACTTTGTCTATTATATCTGCTTTAAAATATGTTATTTGAAATCGTACATAATAGCATATTTTGAATGTAGAAAAAAATTGTAAAACATCTGTCAATTAAAATTACCACTAGTAATATCGCTCCCTTAGGACTCTGCAATCTTGATTGTTGACGAGGTTTAATATAAATATCGCAGATTCTCGTCAAGTCTACTTCTCAGTAATATTATTTTTACATACATTTCTTACGAATACAATGAATTTTTATCTCTATTTTGGCTTTTGAGTGACAATTAACTTTAAAAATAGTTAGAATTGTTAAAAATTATTCGTACCATTTTCAGACCACCTACTTTTTGGTTATTAAAAAAATTGACGTCGTGAAAATGTTATTAAATAAATAAATATATTAATAATGTTCAGCTGACTAACGAATATAATATCAGCGTTATATAATTGTTACAACCTATCATGTGTTTCGTAATGTCAAAAATTTAAATTATCTCCGGAATATATTATGAGATATACTTTAAATACACATCTCATTTTTTTAAGTCAATAGCCAAACAATAAGAAAATTTTCAATTATGCCTGTAATACCTTAAACTCGTTGATACAATTGCTCCAGATAAATCTTCAGGTTATTCATCGATTATTCTAAACTAAAATTGTTGAACAGCATTATTAATAAATACATTAAAAAATATTCAGCTAACTAACGAATATAATATCAGCATTATATAATTTTTATAACCTATCATGTGTTATCATAATATTAAAAATTTAAATGATCTCCTAAATCCATTATGAGATATACTCTGAGTACTCATATCGTTATCTTAAGTCAATAGCCAATTAACGAGAACAATTTCAGTATGCCTGTAATATCTTAAATTCGTTGATACACTTGCTCCAGATAAATATTCAGGTTATTCATCGATTATTCGAAACTAAAATTGTTGAACATCATTACTGAATTTTCTTACAATATTTTTTACAATTCAAAGAATGTATACATCGTCATTTCCTTAATAATATTCCACCTAGCCTTATAAAATATTCCACAGCACACAATCTTCACCTTTTCATTGTTTAGCAAAAATTGTTATATAAATCGTTGACTCATAACCGAAGATAAGCTTTCTAGCCCTCTTTTAGCAGCGCTTAAATCATATTTCTTTTTCTCAAGATGCTTTCCTTATTCGAGGGAACCCCTACTTAGATTCAAGATATTTAACATTCATTTCAGCATATATTCTATTTTGATAACAGTCGTTTGTTAAAGGTCTCGTTATTTTAAAATATGTGTTTATATTGTATATGAAAAAGACATGATTTATTTGATTATCCGTAAAACCTTTCATTTTAATACATTCGAATTTTTCTTTTATGTATGTATAAAGTATAAAATGCTATGTTAAATGAATAGAGGACTCAAAATAGTTGTCCAAGATTTAAGAATTGCTTTAATGTACTCCACTGAAAGCAAATTGTAACAACGCTTAAAGAATCCCAAAAATGAAATGGAAAACAGTGAAATACTCGTATCTCTGATTTATGAATTTAGTTCCCAAGTTTGTAGTCAAAAGTATATTGAGCAGATTAAAAGATCAATTTAACTAGGATCACATGACAAATTAATGTAGTGAAGATTAGAAACATCTTTGCTCAAAACGCTTTTCGTACAAATACTAATATTTATCAAATACTAATTAAGACACTCAGTAATTTTAAAATTTCTTAATAGCTCATGATCTGAATTGTTCCTCATTCAACTCGAAAAAAAGTATAACGTTGATTGCATAAACAGTTTCATATTACATTCACGTACAGAGGGCCAACAATATAGAATGAAAGATTAAAGAAGTTTTTCTCAAACTTATTCTAATGAAATTTGTCGGTAGTTTTTAAAAACTTTTAGGATGTGGCATTTCGAAAATAAATGGCATAAAAACATTTATTTTAGGATTTTGTTTTATTTTGGATTTTTAATATTACATACTTTTATTTCGTTTGTTATTTTTATCCTGGAAAAGCTAGCTGATCTCTCTTTCCTCATCACTATGCCTAAAATCAAACTGTAATAATTTAAATAATATTAATCACAACTGCTAAAGACAGTAATTTCAAAAACAGAAATATACAAGTGTGACATTATTAGATTTAGGATCCCTTTGTTGAATAATTGCGGTTTCTATGTGATAAAATTTTCTAATAATTAAAGAGAAATAACGGTATGTATTGAGCGTGTAAAGGTAATAAGAAGTTCGCTCCTACAGATTATTTTTAGTTTTTAAATGGATTATAGGCATCAAGTGATTGATAAAATGATCACATTTTTTTGAATGCAGTATCTTAAATTGTTTGACATATCACGTACTCAAAATGTGGAGAAAATAATATCATGCATATACGGTAAATTAATTATGTTCCGTAAATAAAATTTTCAAATTATCTTTTCGAATTATCAAAATTCATATTTTGATATTAACAAAGACGAACTAGATTCTTGCAAAACTATTCGATCTATTTTAGCTATCCCACAAGAATAATTTGATACGATTAAGTCTAGAAAACTAGCCAGTCATCATATTAATCCGATTAGAAACTTTTTGAGGTAATTTTACACTGTTTTGCACTATTTTTATGCTGCTAGTAAGTATTGCTGAGACTATAGATTTATAATATACTGTGGTTTGAATGGAGTATGATAACTCTTCGAATTATTTTATTGAAGCTGAACCAAATCCCTTCAACTACTTCGAAGGCAACTTTTTTCAGATGATCGTGTCAGATAAAAATTCTCTACATACAGAAATGTAGATTTATTATTATACAAGATTTACATTTGACCATTCTTGTTAAGCGTTCTTACTGTCTCCATATTGTATGACTATAACTAATTCCTTCTCCAGTATTTATGTTATATCAAAATTATCCATTGAACTTAGAATTGTTAATCTTCATCATCATTTACCCTTATACTTTGTTGCAGTAACTTAATATTTTCAGATAAGAACCATTGTAATCTCCTTTTGCGTTACAGCTATGAGACCACTTCGTGCTCTATCTATAACGTATAATATTTTAAAGTCACGATCATGATTACTTGATGAAAGTTAATAACTTCTTTAACTAGTAAATCACTTGACTTGTGTCAGCACTTATGAATCAATAAATACGACAGCAAATGGTCGCATCGGTACTGTAGTAATTGTAGGATTGTAGTAACATACTCGCTCATTCGCGGTCATAACACGACGTTATGAACCATTTTGTTTTTGTAATGTAAAGATCAAATAAAACTTTAAAAATAATTTAAATTCGAATATAAATTGTTTTTAAAAATCATTATATGCTTTCGTGCATATAAAAAGTGGCGCAGTCGTTGTAGGATTTCACGCGTTATTAGAACACAGATTTGCCTCACTAGTAACGTGGAATTCCAATTCCTAAGTGAAATCAAAGAACACAGCTCAAGAAGAGAAAAAATCAAGAATCAATCAAAAATCAAGAAAGCAACAAAGAAACCAACAGGAGGAGTGCTACGAGGAGAACACGGGCCTGCCCTAACTGTTTGTAGTCCCCTGTCATCACAGCAATAAAGCAACAAACAACATTTCAAAAATCATCCCATCACTCAGTCCAACAACGTTATTGGAATACGGAATTGCCTCACCTGTAACGACCCAGACTGGACCTGAATGGAAGCAAAATTCTTCTGGTAAGTCCATTTGAGAATCATCTCGTTTGTGCTACCATTATTAATTTATTTATTTGCAACACAAAGCAAACTTTATTTATTTAATTTCTGTGAATACAGACCAGTTTGTTAAAAAACAAACTACCTTATTTAATTTTATTTACTATTTTATCGACTTTTTAATAATAATTAAAGTCAAAATGCCACCACCGGCACCATCATCTAACGATGAACAACAAAATGAGACAGTCGAACCTTATAAGCTGTCCGAGATATTTTCCATCATTCCTGAATACGATGATAACCAAATATTTTTACAAACATTTTTGAATACAGTAATGACTGGATTCAGTATGGCCGTATGCAATCAAAAATTATTGCTTACGTTACACATCAAATATAAATTAAAATTAAAAGCAGCCGAGCTTATAAATTCGCGCAATCCTTCCACATGGGAAGAAATAAAAACACTTTTAGAGACAAATTTTGGTGACTCTAGGGATTTAACATCCTTAATACAAGTCTCTTCAACGTCTATCACAACAAAGTAATGAATCTGCTTTAAATTTTATATCGCGCTTGCAGACACACAATGCAAAAATGCACGCGGCAGTTCAAAAAACGAATTTAACAGCGGAACAGAAAAATGCTCAATCAAACTTAATAGAGACCATGACATTAAACACATTACTAACTGGCTTAGACCCAAAAATTGGATATATAGTTCGCGCAAGTAACCCAGCTAATATGCTAGCCGCAACAGCTAGAATAAAGCGAGAGTTACAACTTTCGTACTTTGAAACTCAAAAACGCCAACAAAAACCAAATCAAAATTTTTCACAAAAACCTCTTCAACAAAATCAGAATTTAAACTCAAAGAAAATATGTAACTATTGTAAACGCTCAGGACATTCTACTGTCGAATAAAGAGCAAAGCCTCAACAAAATATGTATCCATCTCAATTTCAGAATTTTTCGAGACCTTTTCAGCCAAATTACAACAATTCACAACCATCAACCTCGAATCAAAACTTTCAAAGACCTTTTCAAAACCAAAATCAAAATTTTCAAGCCAGACCACAAGACCAAGGTACTTCAGAAACCAACCCTCAAAATAGACCTTCCACGATAAGGCCTAACCCCAATTTTCAGAGACCAAATGTAATTCGCCCTAACCCGAATTATAATAGCAATAATAATAGGACACATCATGTAAACACGAATGAAAATTTCTATCATGAACAAAACGATTTTACTTATGATGATACCGTTCATCAAGACCAAAATTACAATCCAAATTACTATGATAATACTGATTATCAACCTGATTATGACAACTAATATGAACATATTCAAGACGAAACCTATTATGACAATGACAATAACTATCAAACCGAATATTTCGAAACGAATGATTTTGAAAACCCTTACCGTTATCAAAATTTTCGCGATCCCCAAACTTTAGACAAACCACCGGATCAAACACAAACTTCGGACATTTGTGTGGAAATCGAATCACAAATGTGAACCTTAAATTTAAACCAACAAGAACAAGCAAACAACCGCCAACCAAAATTCCTTTAATTATTATTAGCATTATTAACAGTGAATTCAAAAAATTTGTACTACATCAAGGATGCTACAAATACTTTTAAAATTTTAATTGATTCAGGCGATGGACTTTCGATTTTTAAAAGAAAAACTTGCTAAAAATACACTGATCGTTTCCTCAAAAATATTTCAATTCAAGGTATTACTGACCAAAAAATATTAATAACAGAATCATGTTTAATTCCTTTTGACGATTTTAGTCCTCACAAAGTTTATGTACACGACATCGACATAGAATTCGACGGATTATTAGGCTCAGACTTTTTAGAACATTACGAATGCATTGTAGACATCAAAAACATGCAATTAATGACTAATTTCAAAACTGTTCCTTTATTTAAAGTAACCGACAAATTACCAGACCAAATTCCTAAAAATAGTCCAACAAATTTTCAACATTCAAAAAACATTCCGAAAATTTCGAACAAAATTGCAATCGCCCCTCGTTCCGAACAAATATTCAAATTTCGTTGTAACCTTTTCAACACTGACGCAATTCTTTCAGCTCAGGAGATAGAAAAGTACGTTTACCTAACGCACTCGTACACATTAACAACAAAGGTGAATTTTGTACATCCGTATTAAACGCAAATGCCATACCAAAACTCATTGACTTTACAAATCTAAATTTAGAACCAATAAACAATTCAATGTTATTAAATTCAAATATTTACAACAGTAATCAAAATTCAGAAACATTCAACGACCCAGTAATCGACCGCATATTTGAAATTCGAAACCAACTAAGATTAGACCATTTAAATACAGAGGAACAAGAAATAATTACCGAACTTTGTTTAGAGTATTCCGATATATTTTATCTTGACGGCGACAATCTTACATTCGCTAACGAAATAAAACATTCAATCGACACCGGTAATTCAAAGCCGATATTTACTAAATCTTATCGATACCCGTATGTCTGTAAAGAGGAAGTAAAAACACAGGTCAATAAAATGTTAAAACAAGGTATAATTAGACCCTCTATTTCGCCCTGGTCATTCCCAGTATGAGTTGTCCCAAAAAAAATTGACGCTTCTGGAAAACAGAAATGGCGCGTCGTAGTCGATTACAGAAAATTAAACGAAATAACAGTCGGAGGCAAATATCCACTCCCTAACATTTCAGATCTACTAGACCAACTAGGTAAATGTTCCCTATTTAGTACTTTAGACCTAACAAATAGCTTTCACCAACTAGAAATATACAAAAAAGACATCCCAAAAACAGCATTCTCTGTAGAGAACGGACACTTTGAATTTTTACGTATGCCTTTTGGATTAAAAAATGCACCAGCGACATTCCAACACGTAATGGACAACATTCTTTTAGGTTTACAGAACGAACGTTGTTTAGTTTACATGGACGACATAATAATCTATTCACCAACTATTGACGAACACATTCACAGACTTTCCGAAGTATTTAAAAGACTTAGAATCGCAAATCTTAAAATTCAGCCCGATAAATGTGAATTTCTCAGAAAAGAAGTTGCATATTTAGGACATCTAATCACGCCCGATGGAGTAAAACCTAACCCAGAAAAAATAAATTGCATTGAAAATTTTCCTCAACCAACGAATCCAAAAGAAATAAAATCTCTTCTAGGATTAGTCGGTTATTACCGACGATTCATCCCCAATTTTGCCAAAATTTCTAACCCTTGACGAAACTTTTACAAAAAGACGTACAATTTAATTTTGACTCAGACTGTAAAAAATCCTTTGAACAATTAAAAAATGCTTTAATCACAAGTCCAATTTTAATTTATCCACTTTGAAGACACTTTTATCTTAACTACAGACGCAAGTTCTTTTGCTATTGGCGCAGTCTTATCACAAGGCACAATAGGAAAAGATTTACCTATCGCATTCGCTTCTAGAACACTCTGTAAAGCGAAAACTAAATATTCTACAATAGAAAGCGAGTGCTTATCTATTGTATGGGCCGTAAAACACTTTAGACCCTATCTATTTGGAAGAAAATTTCAGCTAGTCACAGATCATCGACCATTAACATGGCTATTTTCAATTAAAGACCCTGGTAGTCGCTTAGCGCAGTGGCGTCTAAAACTTAAAGAGTATGACTATGATATAACGTGCAAACCTGGAAAAATAAACAAAAATGCTGACGCTCTTAGCCGCATCAAAATAAATCATTTCCAAAAATGTATACAATTTAAAAACAAAATTCTATCTGCAAATTCAGACTCCGAAGATACGGACGATACAGAAATTTCCCCTGAAACCATTGTAAATGAATTCGAACGATTTATTAATCTTTACAAAACAACATCATTAATTGACTATTCAAAATTAAGTTTCAGCAACAATCAACTCCTAGACAAAAGTCATAAAGACATAATAACCTTTTTCATTTAAAACAAATTAACCGATCTTCATTCAAATTCAATCACCTTTGCTCGATCAAAAATCATTCACACTTCAATAATCTCACCTGAAAAACTAATCTTGTCACTACAAGAAATTGCACAGAATTTGCATCAAAACAATTTACCTCTAAATACTCGAATTCAAAATGTTGCGAAATGTCTGGACATCATGGAATTAGAAGCTTTTCAAACAGACTCAGATTTAGTATTTGTTTTAAAGATCCCATTAGTCGATCATGAAACGTTTAGAATTTTTAGACTTTTTCCAATTCAAATTTTAGACAATAGAACTGGTTTGTATCACATTCTTTCAACCTCATAAAAATATATCGCGAGAGATGATGATTCTCTTATATACATTCCAATCACCGATACACATGAATGTAGAACACTTATGCACAAAACTTTAATATGTCCCGATTTGTTCGCATATCCAATTGACAGTAATGCCCTTTGTGAAGCCCAAATTCTCAAAAATCTCAAAAGCCTGCCAGAAAATTGTCAGACGTCACTCATCTTTGCAAAAGGATATAAGAAAAAGACGACTTGCAATCGAAGTATCCTCAAATTCTCCACCACCTCATCCAGGACTAGGCAAAACAATCCAATCCTTTATTTAGAAGTATACTACCAAGAAGACGACCTTCCATGAGACCAGAAGATGTACAAGCAGAAGACATCGAATTGAACTGACATTTTAGTGAAAAGTGAAAAACTTTTGTGTTCTAATCAAAAAGCTTTAGTGTTCAAACTTACTCACATTTTAGTGATTTTACCCTTGCAAACCTTGCAATTTTATATTTAACCATTATTGTATTTAACCATTATTGTATTTAACTATTATTGTATACATTAAAAGTTGTTGTATAACACCAACTTTTTATATAAAAGGGGAGTTGTTATATCAAAATTATCCATTGAACTTAGAATTATTAAACTTCACCTTCATTTACCCTTATACTTTGTTGCAGTAACTTAATATGTTCAGATAAGAACCATTGTAATCTCCTCTTGCGTTACAGCTTTGAGACCACTTCGTGCTCTATCTGGAACGTATAATATTAACGATCGTGATTACTTGCTGAAAGCTAATAAATTCTTTTACTAGTAAATCACCTGACTTGTGTCAGCACTTATGAATCAATAAATACGACAGCAAGTGGTCGCATCGGTACTATAGTAATTGTAGTATTGTAGTAACATACTCGCTCAGTCGCGGTCATAACACGACATTATGAACCATTTTGTTTTTGTAATGTAAAGATCAAATGAAACTTTAAAAATAAATTTAATTCGAATATAAATTGTTTTTAAAAATCATTATATGCTTTCGTGCATATAAAATTTATATTGGAGAAGAACAATATTTATTTATACGAGTAACTTAATTCGGATATTTTGGCTTCTCCTATTTTACCAACATTTTAAATATAATTGTACATTTACACGATATACAATGAATTAAGTAAATAGTTTGCTAAGATAGACATATAGTCTCCAAAATCTGGCTAGCAATTAAACAGAAGCGATCCTCGACCCCTTTCTCGTGTTTCTGCACGTTCAGATAAGGTTTCAAAAAATAAAACCCGCCACAGGTAGGATTCGACATTTGCCCCGGATCGGAACCGAACGACATACAGCTGTTTCGAACTTGTTAGTTCTCATCAGTGCCGCACACGGTACGCCGATTCAGGACAAATGCCGAATGAACTTTATGGCCTATACATCTTTATCGATACGATCTCTGTCAGTAACTTATAAGTCGGAAATCAAGAAATGATTCATTCTTAATATTTATATTTATTACTCCCGTTTGTATTCTACTTGAGCAATAAAACTTTCGTAAATGAGTTGAGGGTGGGGTAATATACAATTATATTCACTCACGAATATGACAATGATTCAGTGGAAAATATTATAATTTTGTGAAAATATCATATATCATTTGTAAAGATTCCTGAATTCCCTAGCTCATCCATACGTTCTGCGTATGTCGCAACTATTAAATCAACGTAACACATAAAAGCTATTATTTCATACTCGATATAAGAAATAATTTTGCAGGATAATATATGGTAATACATTACAGGTAATGCAAAATATAGTTGCTCAATTCTGCCAATCAACTTAAAAATAGTTTTATTTTGCTGTATCGTTAAAGAATAACTTTACAATGCATACATTTTTATAGCTTTGCCATTTATTGCAATAGACAGTTTTCTTTAAATGACGAAGGTTCCACCATCACTATTTATTTAAATCAAATTCATTTGATTATTTCTTAGTGCTACGTTAACCTACATTCTAATCTCTAATTACCACTACCATATAATCATATATAACTTATTATATGTGATGCTTATAGCTTAAAACGAGAACATGCAAATAAATATATAAAACATATATCAAAATTGAAAGTAATATAAAAGTAAATAGAACTATTCTCTAGAGCAACAAATATAATACAAAGGCATACAATAGATTAAAATTGCAGTACTATTTAAAAGAATATTATTAAACACAAAATTCTTTGTTCAGAAATAGTTGAAATAGGATAAACAAAATAAAACATATAAAGTTTTGGTAAACAGTGAGACTTTTATCATCGACCTAGAGGCCTTCTCGGCTGCAAAGTGGAACAGAAACCGCTTGCCATTTACAGGTGTGTTAAACAAATAATGAAATAGAAAGAATAAAAAAAATGTTTACATAAATACGAACCACCGCTAAATTCTGAGATACTCATACATACATGACAGTGGTACCTCCGCCATTTTATAAAATATGTTTGCTGTAAAATAATTTCTATATAATTTATAATTTTGAAGTCCTGATATACATATATTTTAATTACAACATTATTTTCACAAAATTTCATGTGCCCTCTTCAATACCGTTGTAAAAGTGGTTTTAATATACTAATATGAGACTTTCTTTTAATTTAATATATTTCTTATCAAGAAAATTATATTTGGAAACGTATTTGTATATAATCACGTTAGTTTTGGGACTATGAAACCTCTAAACTGTTTCCAAATATTTACCAAATGTCTGTCAAATCTATAAGTGCATTAAATTTACTGCCGTAGTTAAATATATGAATATTGTATAATTTATTTTTTGGTACATAATAAAACTTTTCTTCGGTTGCTAAATCTATGTGAACAAATCCAGATAAAAATCATTTATTATCAAGCTTATATATTCTTCTTCTTTCAGCAATAAATATATAAAAGTTCATAGCAGGATGTGGTGTTATAACAGGAGCAGGTGTGTGAAATCATCAATAGTAGATATCTTGACCGTCACAATTAATAGAATACAAGTTTCCGGTTAAACGGAATGGAAAAAAAATTCCATCAATTTACAATAATTCCATCAATTCCTAAATGTAGTAGAACACATATTTTAGACGATGAAAATTAATTATACTAGAAACCGTATTTCCGTTGATAATGAATTTAATAAAACGTTCATACTATATTTAATAAAAAAGAAAAAGTAAGTTAGTTTAAAATCGTAACTGTGATCACTGATTTAAAAGATCGGAAATCAACGTAAATATGCACCAAGAGAATCCATTGTTTATAAAGGAGAGCCCACAAAAGGGTCTTAATCAAGGTGTTATTTGCATTTTTATTTGCATTTAAAATCCGAGGTCTACCACAAACACAATAAGGCAATGAATTAATCAAAGGAAATGGCACAATTTTTTTTCTAAAAATTTCTATTTGTATCTAAAACAACTATTATAGAAAACCTAATATTTTTTAATAACGGAATTAAAAAACCGAGCAATCGGAACTCTCTAGATTATAGAAGTTCACTCACAGTGACGACAGAAAACAACATTACAGAAAGAAAATTTGTAAAATCAATAAATTATACCTACCACATAGGTTTTGTTATTTATTATCCAGGTCAAGTTTCAAAACGGTACCTCTTCTCATTTTAAAATATACTTATGAAGATTATGAAATATTTTTGATATTTTCTGTTAACTAAAGTATAATATCAGTAGGCACACAATGACGTTGCTAGCTAGGTCGTCGAGTTATATGGTATATGACTTATTTTGTGGACTATAGAGAAACTTAACCCTACTAGTAAGTTTTAAAGAAAAGGTGAGATATAGAAAATTTATGTAAAATCATTTTCAACTGTTACAATGATGCGTATATAACTACAAATAGGTAGAATTATTAACATTACATTAACATTAAACTGAATTTATTTATTTGATTTGCTATATTGTTCATCTTATATTATTATTTGATAAGAACCTCTTATCAAGATTTACATAATTATACTTTTACGGTATTTTTATATTTGTTTGTCTTTGTAACTGTTATAGTGTGAATGAAATGGATGAACACAGTATATACATACTATAGCATATCATCATGATACCCAGAATCTTACACATTCAAAAAAATAATTTTTGTTTTCCTAGCTCCTAATATTGTCATTGTTTCTTTCTATAATATAATAATTATATTGGCATAGTTTAATATCCATTCTCACATAGCTGCAAAGTAAATCAACTTCAGAAAAATCTCTCGATTCCTTTGACAGCTTGTGACAATATAAAAAGTTGATCGATATTATCGAATTTGATTCCAATATTCTGATTCTGAGAAAGGTGGCCATCTGAAAATGCTTTTTTTTCTGAAGGACTTAAGTAATTTTTCTATTTCTTTAGTGCTTTTTCATTGATGTATATTTGAAATATATAATGATGGACATGAAGGAACCGACAGTTCACCATACTTCCCCTAATGGATGCACTTAAAGTATCTTCCAGGCTTTTAACAAAAATGATGTAATATTAATGAATCAACAAATGCAGGCTTCTGTCTGATCAATTTTAGTACATACATCGCCCTAACCGATATATAATCCCAAAGCTCTATATAATTATTGTGTTTACAATTATATAATAGCGAGTGCCCGAATAAAGAAACATATTATTTCTTATTTCTGAAATCTTTCAATTCAATAAAATGTATATTCTGTTGGTTTATCAAGAAAAATAAATACAATATTATTACTAATATTTCAATTTTAAATAGATAACATGACATTTGTTTCATTAATGTAGTCGTTTCGTTATAACTACAAAATATATTCCACATGCCTCAATGTTTAGATTGAGAATTTATTTTACATTGTTTTTAATTTTATTGACTTGATTGGCCACAGAAATATATTCGTGAATATCCTAAGAATACAAGGATGTATACTGGCTCCGCTATTATTCAAGATTTATTTGGAGGAAGCACTAAGGCATTGGAAGCGAAAATGTGGCAGTATGGGTATACCCATCGGTGACGAAGTGCTATACACTTTATTGTTCGCTGACGATCAAGTAGTGATGGCTACAGATAGAGAAGATGTAGGCTATATGCTGCGCAAACTAAAAGAGGAGTATGAGAAGTGGGGCCTCATCATAAATACTGAAAAAACAGAATATATGATAGCAGGCAAAGAAAATGATCAAAGCGACCTAAATCTAGATAACTGCATGATAAGACATTGTTCCTCATTTAACTATTTAGGTGTAACTCTCTCCTCAAACGGAAGAAGCAGCGAGGATATTTCAAATAAAATAGGGCAGGGAAGAAGAGCAATTCGGCAACTAAACTCACTGTTGTGGAGTAAAAATATTAACAAGAAAACTAAAACCACCTTGTATAAAACTATTGTGCAGAGTATTTCTACATATGACTCCGAAATATGGGAATTGAACAAAAGAGACCGCCAGAAATTACTATCCCTCGAAATGGACTTCTGGAGAAGAAGTGCAAGGATTTCAAAATTAGAGCACGTTAGGAATGAGAGAATACGGGAGATCATGAATGTGAAAGAAAATATATTGGACATAATTGGAACAAAACGACTAGTATGGTATGGACACCTTCAACGCATGGAAAACAATAGATGGCCCAAAAAAGTATGGAACTGGATACCACCAGAACGCAGAAAAAGAGGAAGATCACCTAGAAATTGGAAAGAGGATGTAAAATAAGCTATGGAGGCCAAAGGACTTAAGGAAGAAGATTGGTAAAATAGGGACTACTGGAAGTTGAGATGCGAGAAGCGGCCAGGGCCGTAGAACCTCGCTAATTAAAAAAAAATATATCCTAAGAATTTTAGAGACTAAAATATACATATTTATAGTTTTTCACATAAATCAACGAAACTAATGTAATAATCAATAATTAAATTTGTGGTTTGTATGTAACAGATAATACGTTTCTTACGTACTCTAATAATAGTACATTTTGATAATAATTAGCGCGATCAATGAAGCTAGTGACCATCTTATAAAATATCATTTGAATATAGTATTCAATAAAACTACTTAAAGGCAAGTTTGAGTAGAACTAGTTGGAATTCCTTCTGTGATATACATATGGTGTTCACTATTTGATCTATCTATATGTGGATTGTATAATCCTAAATGAAAAGTTTAAGAAAAAACTACAAAATAGTGTATATTTTTATATACATGGTATAAGATATTATATATCTTTCACTCGAGCTTGATTATTTTGGAAAGTGAGTGAGAGATCTCCATTTGTATTATTAAAGGCCGATTCACACTGTAGTTCAGGTCACGCTCTACTCAAGGTGCGATAAAATATTGTGACGTGCCATTTAAATGGAAATATTCATATTTGGCGCTTTGCTCACGGTACGCTCATGACCTGTGACTGCGGTCTTTCTCCTCGCGGATATTTTGAACGAACCGTTGTGTCAGTGTGTTGCAATTTTATCCAAAATGTATTGAAATGTATGAGTTGCCAAGCGAAAATATTGGAAAAATTTTGTTTCATCATCTACAAGGCCTTTATATAGACTGAAAAATTCTCCAAATGTCATGAATCCATATCTTCCTGCTTTCTGCCTCTGTGCATATTTAGAAAAATCTCGACAGTTAGGATATCCAAAAGACTGCCATGTAATTTTTATTATTACAAAGATTTGCACATTCTGCTTAAACCTTGATATAATTATCAAAAACAGATGAAACTATTGCATACATTTTTTCTAATATTCCTACTTTTTTCTTTCATTATTTATCTATTGTATTATTTATGTATTATATTTATACATCCTATTACTTCATCAAAAGTTCAAAAGGTGGTGAAAATTACTGACAGAAGACGACAATGATAACATATACAATTAAAGGGATAAATAAAGTATGGCAGTTGGTTCAAACAAATATTTTCATATAATACGTACTCGTATAGCCTTTTACTTTACATTCCTCCTACGTATCCAGGGGACAATTACCACTATGGTTGAGTGGTCATTACTCAAAGGATTTACAAGAACTTGTACGAGCAGAGAACTTTAGCGGATTTACGAGAACTGTAAAGATATTTATAATTTCAAAGAAGACCTTACTCAGCCCTTAAATATGTTTGTTGCTTTTCGCATTTGAAACAACTTTCCACAATCAACAGTAATTTTATAGTCTGTTTAAATATACATGGTATAAAAGTCACTCTAGTCTAACCCTGCTAATTTTAAGATTCCATATTTCTCGGATGATTTTGCTATTATTGAATAATGCTCGTTAAGAAATATAAATCCTTATTTTCGATATTTCTCAAAATTCTGTACCATTACTGAAGTATCTATTGAAATATAAAACCATCAAAAACTAATGCTGGTTATGTAATCATGACTATAGTTAACTCATTCTTTCTATTGACAATTAATTTCAAAGTAACTGTAATATAATTATTATCAATATATGATAAAGTGCAGGTTCAGTAAAGTTTTCTGACAAGAATAATTTTAACATTAATAATTAACCACTATAATCATCATAGGAATCAAAAGCAAATAAAAACATATTATAACACAGGAAACCACTTACGGAATAAAATTATTTTTGACGTTACTATAAGGATTCATGAAATACACTTAGATAAATGCACTTTTAATTTAAGACTAAGTCTTCTGAATTTTAAATACGCAGGTTGATGTATGTAACTGGTACAAGGGTTCTTATATTTATTGAGCTATCTTGAACAGTCTGAGTAACTACAAATAATAAAATATGATCAATAAGCATACTACAGAGATAGTGCTATATTACTAAATTGTCTTTTGAATAATATGATAGACATTCAGGTCAGTTATTTGACGAGAAATTATAAAAGTGTAGCACTAAAGATTCCACAACCACTACATGGGACTACAACAATGTCATTTATACGGTAGTCAGGGGTGATCAACCCTTTTCGTTGGTAAACAGTTTAGTTGTTAACCATAAAACGTTTCCATTTTATCACGCTTTCCCAGTGGCGGCTCGTCAATTCTACAAATGAGGGGGCAATAAATAAATATTAATTTATGTGTATTTTTAGGCACCTACATGGTTACATTTTTAGGTAGATATATCGCAGTGTTTTAAGCCAAGTTTTAAATATTAAAATAAAATTATTAAGTTAGGTACCTTTTTAGTTTTAATTAATTTTCTTGAAAATAAAATCCATACGCCTTTCTTTGCGTTGGGCAAAATGGTCTATAATAAGTTCATTGAAATTTGTGGTTGACATTATTAGTTCTTTTTCAATTAAACACATTGCTAAAGCACATAGTCTATTTTCTTTCATGGTATTTCTTGAAAATGTTTTATTCTTTTTAAAGTATAAAAACATCGCTCATTCTAGGCTGTCGTCATTGGCATTGTACACGAAATTTTTAATAATTTTACAATCTCCACAGACGAAGATGTCTTAGTGGTCCAAGAAAGATCGCTTTGTAGAGAATTTAGAATTAAACAAACGAAACAAAAAAATGCATTTCGAACACTACATCCACACAACCAGTCTGCTATATCATACATACTTTTATTAAATTGTCTCGTATAACTTTTGGCTCCTGATATTTTCTGGAAAATTGTCATGTTCGGCCGAGGACATCCCAAATTTTATACTTCAACTTTTATCTTATACCTGAACTCATTGTTATTTATTAAGTTTAAAATATTATCTACTGAATTATTCTTCATGAATTTTCTAATGTAATATTCTTCATGATTTTATGACTATTTAGCCGTAAACTCGTAAACAGCAATAATTGAAACTATATAGTAGGTTTAAGAATGTATCTAGCGCGACACACGACCGGCACAACACACTCTCTGAAAGCCGCCTGGCTTGGGACAACTTGGTTTTAGCCCAAATGATGACGTAATTCGACGGACTTTCACTGCATGCGCTACGCTTCTCACCTCCCACCATCCTGGGTGGCGTGGTAGCACTTCGTATGGCACCCTCGCTATAACTAGTAATACACAATAATTCACAAATTAAATTTCAATTAAAGTAATTATAACAAAATAGAACCTCAACTGACATACTGATAAAATTTACGCAGAACCTGCATTAAATTATTAATAAAATATAGAACTTTGAACTTGAGGAATAAGTTGGGGGGCACTGCCCCATTGCCCTCCCTGTACCAACCGCCACTGCTTTTTCCTAAAATATATAATTGGTTGAAATCGATCACATACCTGCGTGATTAACCTTGTATATTTATTTATTACATGTGCTGTTCAACAAAACACACTTCACAAATTAAACAAACTTCAGATCCATAGTTAAAGTTGTTACTGACAAAACTACGTACTTAGAAACTTGGACGATGCTATTTCCTGTGATACGTTTCTAGAATTAATATAATCGAAATTATAGTTAGAGGAAAATTAAAAATCCAATTTTATTATAATATAATCACAATCTTGTAGTAAGGTATTCATATGTATATTGAAATGATGTATGAATGATATACGAAATATATGAAAACGACACGTTTCGAAACGATTTCTAATAATGCAATTAACAGTTAACAACCGCAATTCCATTTTACAAATAAATAAATTTAGGGAAGTAACCATAACTCATAAAATAATTTAGAAAGTTGTTTCTCAAAAAGTAGTGGTTATTAAAACCAAAACATTGGAATAGAAGATATTATTTCAATTAACTAAAATCTCAAGAAATCAATCAAATAAATACGTCAATATTGACTAGAAACAAAATAAAAATTTGTTTAGTTTGTTTTCCAAGTTAGTTGAAATAAAAGTAAAAATAAAAAATCAATATTGACAATCAATTTTTTAAAAGGGATTAATATAATATGACAATTTTCTTGCGAACCGTATTTATACCATTACAGTTTTCAGGCGATATTGCTATCTCTTTTATATGAAAATCACACAGCATGTGTTTATATTCTACAATTTGAAAATAGTGAATAAAGTAATGCAAATAGTTAACGATATAATAGTGTATCGTTAATTTATTCTTTAGATACAATCTGAGTGTCCTAGGGAAAATGTTACAGAAAGTAATATTTTAGGATTTCATATTCGAAAATAAATAATTCATGAATAAACATCACATATTAATATTTCGGCATCTATACTTTTTGCCTTATAAATTTATACTACCGGTTGGCCCCAAGCAATTTGCTAGCAAATGGTATCCAGAAAATCGTTTTAGCATGTTCGCATCGATTTTACATTTCATCAATTTTATTACGCATATTTCTATTCTGCTTTTCACTTTGCTTCTCTAAAAAAACACTTTCGACATCGGGATAAGTTGCATGATATTCACAGAAGTTTAAACTAATGTAACACATACATCGTGTTCCCAGAAGAATGAAAGATTTGTTGTCTTTTTAGAATAAATATATAAATTTGTCTACTAGGAAAATTTCCAATATAACCCCTATTAGGTGACTTAAATAATTCAGTCGATAATAAAGTCAACTTGATAGTAAAATAAAATCAAATTTGACTTTATTATCAAGTTTAAAGCTGTCAAATTTATATGACATAAAATGCCATTTTACTTTTGGAAATACTGAATGTAGCAGTAAATATGAATTGTTTGTTATACATTTGAAATATTCAAATTGATAACTCAAATATTGTAGAATGATAATTTTGGTTTACCTACATGGTCTACCTAGTAGAGAACCTTTGGATAACTTAAACAAAATTATTAAATACCCTATTATATTGAATGTTGAAATAACGCAACATATTTCGTATATTGCTTTATTTCAATAAGCATATAATGTTTCTGAATATAAGTAAGTATTATAAACTAATTGGACATACACTAAACTATACACTTAAATATTCTGTACTAAATGCCAGTTATGGTAATACCAATGCTTCAGTAGAGAAGTTCCAGTCAGTGAAAAAAGTATGCCACAAACATCTTACAAAAAATACCATGTTTTCCTTAAATAATTCAAAACTGTTTCCGTTCCGTTCTTATTTATGTAGAAAGTACCCAAAGTATTTCTCACATTTATTGCTAACTTTAATAGCATATAAGGATTATATATATATATATATATATATATATATATATATATATATATATATATATATATATATATATATATATATTGATAATATTCAATTTTAATTTCGCTGGAACGGTTAACAATTAAAATTATTATTGAAATTATCTACTGAATATTTCAGCAGATGAATCAAATGTAAAACATTTTTAAATGTCTTAGTATTTCTTTATATAATATTTTAAAATCGTTTAAAAAATAATAAAGAATATTTCAAATTATTTAATCGTTGTAATTTCGCCTACGATATGAGTCTTTCTCAAAATTGTAATAAAATATATGCCTCAAGAAATCTAGAGTTTATAAATTAATACATTAACATCAACTATAGTTGCGAGGGTGTATGATAAATATATTTTATGATATTTACTGATTTTATTTTATTTAAGTGTATTTTTGGAAGTGTATATTTAAAAAAGTAATATAACTTTTTTAATTGTATACTTCTAATTATATTCCGGCTGTGAATCTATAGTTTCATACTGCATATATTTTATGAATTTTCAGAAAGTCTCTCGTTGTAAGCAAAATTCAATGATTAAGTAAGTTGCAATAACAAATTTAATTTAACCAATATTTTTATTTGTCTTCCTTTTAACTTTCTTTTAACAAGAATTAAAAATCCCATACTAAGATTGTATAAATTAAGATTTATGGTTCAATAAAAATATAAAATAAATATACTTAACAAATTTGAATAGTTATCGATCATTGTGTGATTAGTATTAATAATATAGTGAAAATAGAATCTAATTTTATAGAATAAAAATTAATAATTATCGTATGAGATTTTGTAAAATATATTACAACCCAATCTTATAAATTTATCAGCGTTGCCCACAAGATTCATTATCAGACTTACTGGAGATGTACCGAGTAGATCTTTTGTATACATTATGCTGTCATTATCCCAAGTTAATTGAAATTATTTCGTTAGAGTTTAGAGTTTTGTTATGATTATTATTTTTTTTAGTTTTCTCTAATCATTATTCAGTATCATCCTAGTACTCAATTCAAGACCAAAAAGGCTGCAAATATGTTTTAATAACAAAAATACGTTAAAAGAATGTCGAGAAAATAAAGTTTTAGAATCTTCATATCTAATCTTACTAATCATGCTTCTTTGTAACAACCTTAGTTACATATGCATACGCCGGAAATATTTAAACAATGTTTAAATTAGTACTAAAAAAGAAATAAAGGTATGTGTGTATGTGTAAATATTCTAATCATATATCAGTTTGATTTTTGAGAAAATATAATATATAACATTAAATATACATATTACTACAATTTTAAATGTTTCAAAAATGTTGATACCATAGGTATCAACATTTAATTATATAATATTTAATATATATTAATAACTATAATGAATAAGATTAAGGTATAACACTATGTTTAAAAAATAATAATAAAATCATTATTTAACAAACATATAAGTTCTTTAGCAATTGATCACTGTAGAAAATGAATTTATGATTAAACTTATACAGTTTAAACATATATTAAAACGTATCCCTAATTCCTTTGGTTAATGTTTCTATGTTTACAAATCATCTTAAAGTTCCGTATATATTTTTATTTTCCTTAACATTAATACAAGTGAAAGGGTCATGCTTGCATGTTTTCTGAAAAAATCTAAAAAGCACAGTTTCCCTACGAATATCTGTGGCGTAAGTATCAAACCCATATTAAATGATAATAGTTGTAATTTAAAAGAGTACTAACTTAAAGGTGGTTGTAAAAAATATTGGATATCGCCCTGAAGAAAGTGAAGTATTTGGGATGTAAGGCATTACTAACTTTTTGACGGCGGAAGAACTTTCCTAAAGAAGAGACCTGAAACACTGTCGATTTAGTTACATATTATATTCTGTTAATTCAATTTATAAAATAAATCAATTTCAATTTATAACATTCTATAAACCTATAAATTGTTCAATTCATGTCAAGATATTTCTCTTGAAAAATAAATTACGGTTACATTATCCGGCAAAATAAAATTTTATTCGTACTTCCCCTTTTTTCTGCTTTTATGGACATACTGCTCTAAATATATAAATACATAAAACGCATTTCACCATCGTCCTTTCCGTCCTATTTGGTATTTTCTATTTCAGGCCGTAAAGTTATTACTACCACAATAACTTTTCTTATACTTCGTATCGCGTATTGGCTCTTATGCGCTCTTTTTATGTTATTTACAGATGAAATAATTTTACGAAAATAATATGAAATTTTGTCAGCCTGTGGAGGACAGAGAACTAAGATGGATATCTAAAGACATAAAATCAAATTTACAAAATTACTTTACATAGCCCATTAGAAGGCATTGGAAATGGCCCTATATGGTAAAGAAAATAAATATAAATCCATACTTTAGATAACCACAGCTGTAAAAATGTAAAATGGTGAAAGATATGACGAACAGCTGTAAAAAGTCGGTATTCGGAACGATATTAATAATGGAAGACAGAACAGTTAATAAATATTAAGAAATTTATGAGATAGTAGAGCAGAGCGAATAAAATATATTATATAAGCCTCATAAAATTTCAGCGGCTTGAAATATAGTTTTTAAAGTAATTTCATGGTATTATTTAGTAGACAAACTTTATGACAAAATAATAGGAAAGGCTTTTAGATGTATTATTCTGACAACATAGGATTATGATGGATATTTACTAAAATAATAAAAACTACGCAAAAGTCGAAACCTATACACAGGTCGCAAGACAAATATGACTAGCAGTAATGTTATGATATAACTAAATTATATAGTATTTCAAATTCAGAAACATATATGAAAACATCATTTATTGAGTAGGGGAGATACGAGTACAATGGCATTACGAGATTTTTTCATTATCTCGAATTTTGAGTAAATCTTATGCAATACTTTGATATACAATAAATAAAAAGTCGAGATCTATATGAATAAAATTATTAACAATATCATCTAAAAGGAATAGTTATGTAGATACTAGATGTTGCGCATAAAATAAAGATGTACATTTTCCACAGATAACAGTTACTCATTTATTACAATCAGTACTTTCATAATGTATCATATTACAAAAATTGACAAAAATACTGTGATGGAAAAAGTAATGAAATAACATAAGTTAATGTATACTGCAGTCATTCTGTACATAAAATATCTATGATGAACGGACATCTTTAAAGATTTTCATTCACATTTACTTAAGTTGGCAGTATATAGTTGAGAATTTGAAAAAACCAACAATTATATACGACCTTATACGACCTTATAGACGAAAAGATACGACCTTATCATGCGATAAGGTCGTATCTTTGAGAGAAAATCATTCGAGGTAATAAACATGCTGTATTGATTATAATATAATATGAATTATTATATAGAAAATAATAATTCGACAACTCTCGGTCGGCCATGGCAAAGCTCCAACAAGTTTATTTCTCGATTTTGGAAAGTGCGCGAAGCATTTCTACAATTTATTGCATTTCAGCAGAAAATACAGCCTAATCCATTATGTATAAAATATAGTGAATAAAAACTAAAACAAATTGGATCTCCACATGTACCCTTCTTATGTAAGCGTATTCCATTGTTCTTAGAATTAACTGGGCTTATCCACAAATGGATATTCTTTAATTATTTCATTGTCTAAAGGATGTTTTTAATAAGTGATTAAACAATTTCATAGACTTTCATAACATTATTATAACGCAAATAACCCTAAACTCTTCATTTTCAAAACAATTAAAGGAAACATTGGCTACAGCATTTTTACAAAAATTATGTAAATAAAATTGTAAGCCCTTGTACGAAATCAGTCTAGTGCATTCGATAAGTAAATTTTACCATTTTAGAAAAACGTACAAGATATATAATCAAACTAAAAGAAAAATACTTTAACAAGTAAGTAGTAGAGCAACAGGGCTACCAGCTCACCCTCGGATTTGTCCGCGGACATTTGATGCGGATGGCATGTGTCCATCGGGAGTGACCAAAGATGTGGGTGGGGTCGCGAAGAGTTCTTGTGGATGATCAACAATGACCAGAGGGTGTAGAAAAAAGCGGCGGAGGGGGGCGAGGGGGGAAAAAACACATGGTTGTAAAAAAGGGGCGTGGCTGCGTTAAGAAAAAAAAAAACATGGCTGTATTAAGAAAAAAGGGGCGTGGCTGCGAAAAAAGAGGGTGGGGGAAAAACATGGCTGCATTAAGAAAAAAAGGGGCGTGGCTGCGAAAAAAGAGGGTGGGGGTAAGAAAAAAGGGTGTCTGCATTAAGAAAAAAACATAGCTGTATTAAAAAAGGGGGGCGTGGCTGCTTAAGAAAAAAAAGAGGGTGGGGGAAAAAGGGGGCGTGGCTGCGTTAAGAAAAAAACATGGCGGCAAAGGGGTGGGGACGCCGGTCAGTGGCTAATGCAGTCAAAAGGACCTTATCTGAAACTTTATCCGATTTCAATCGAATAAAGACTAAAATTCATTAAAAAATCAATTGAACATAATCACAAGATAGAGTATTTTTAATAGGTTAATAAATAAAAAAGTTATAGACAAAGAAAATATATTTATGGTAAAAAAATAGTACATATATTTAGCATTACATTTAGATTCAATATTAAACATAATAGAATAACTTTAAAGAAAATTATTAAGATACAATATTGTAGTATTATAAAAAACTTAAAATATTAATGTAAAAAAATTAATCAAATCCCTAATTTCAATACAGATGTAATTTATTAAAAAAGAATTTTTGAGAAAAAACAATTTAATAAAAAAATAATTTTGAAAAAAAAAACATTATTGATGACCTGCCCAACATATTACAGTTGGTCGAACCTCATCCTCCTCCACGTCGCTAATCTCGACGACTTCGTCTTCATCATCGGAGATGACAATCACCGTCTCATCGTCGGTGTCGTCGTCGTCCACGACAATGAAGTCGATATCACGATCACTGAAAGAAATATAATTGAAAAAAAGAATACAAAATAAAAGAATAACTTACTTTTCCTCCAAGTAAGGTGGAGACGTAGGAGAATAACTTGGAGGAAATAGAAATCCAGGTGGTAGATCCCGTATTGGAATCAGAGGAGGTGGCAGATCTCTGTAAGGTGGAGGCAGGTCATCATCAATGTATGGTGGCAGGTCCCAGTAAGGAGGGGGGTCCAAATTGCTGTAAAAATAATTATAATTGAAAAATGAATTAACTATGTAAAAAATTACTTACTTTTCTCTGAAGTAAACTTCAGGATTTACCGGTGGCGTATATCGGTTCGTTAATTGAACCATACGAACCCAAGCATTGAATTCACTAAAAAAGTAAGTATAATGCAAAATAAGTTGAATAATGAAAAAAAATAACTTACATATCTTCAAAGTTCTCTTGCAAAATATTCAAACACTCAGATGACGACATCTTTCGTGAACTAGATTTGATATTTAAATAAAAAGGATTCCGTTAGACTTCAGTATTTATATCGAATTGCAGATTTTGTTTAACCTAAACACTTTATAATCATCAAAGCGTAAGTATAAATAGTCGCAGTAATATGAGAAAATTCAACAACGTCTATTGAAATATGCTAAAGTGATTAAATGAACCATTAAAAATTAATTTATAACTTCAATAAAAATATCGTAAATGAAATAAAGAAGTCACGTATGAAAATTTTTGGTAATATGAGAAACACAAACAACGTCTATGTGATTATAAAAAATAAGAGTAAGCAATCCAACAATAATGTCAACGTCTTCAGATTAGATTGCGTTGCGTATATATTTGGGTTATCAAAATGATTTATTATAAACAAAAACGTCGGCGTTCGAATTATTTCTACATGGAACGTGATTTAAATGTAAACAAACTGCAAAAATGCCAGATCGCTTTATTTCTAATCTGTGGGTAAATCAATAAAAATTAATTTATGACTTAAAACTGTCAATTATAACATATACGAAATATAAATTCTGCGAAATAAAAAAACTGCTAACTCAACAAAACAAAAACGTCGCCGGCTGGTTTAAGGAACGTGACTTAAATGTAAACAAATAGCAAAATTTCAGCCTGATAGACAAAACATTTTATTTCTAATCTGTGGAGAAATCAATAAAAATTAATTTATGACTTAAACCTGTCAATTATAACATATACAAAATATGAATCCCACGAAATAAAAACTGTCAACTCAACATTATTTTTCACACGTGCGCATGGTGACGTATGAAAAATTGACGTCACAGATGATATAAAAGGTTTACAGCCGGCATAATTCATCATATGTGTTTATACTTATACGCTATACGTGACGTATTATAAAATCTTTATTTGTGTGCTTTATCTACGGGAAACAAACGTGAGTAAAAAATTGTTTTTATTAAATTTCAATAAAATTAACAAGAAAATATTCTATTAATTTTAGATGGATTTAGAAAAATTAAACAAGGTTTCACTTCTAGAAACTAAACAAGTTCTTAAGATATCAGACTTGGAACAAAATATTCCACAGCCAATTTATGGGGCTAGAATAGTGAAAACTCGGTACGGTGAGACTATATTACTTGAATTACAAGAGACCAATATATTCTTACCAAGAAGAGTGCTGCATGAAATAAGAGAAAATTTGGATGAATTTCAATGTGAAAGGAAGTACAGCATAATTTATGAAGGTTTGAAGGATGTAAATAAGCCTTCTATGGGAGTGCAGTTCAAGTTTATCAAAAGTAAGTAAACACACACACAATTTTTAAATATTAAGTTTTTATTTGTAATTTTTTTAGCTGAAAACAAAGAGTGAGCCCAGACAGTCCTATATAAAATATACACGCAGACAAAGATATCATCATTTACTTTTAGAACCCTTCAAGTGAATACACACAGACACAGCTATGGACTCTGAAGAAATTAAGCATATCAGCAATGATATTATTAAAAAGTTCAAAGAAGTGGAAACACTTTTAGGAAATGGTTGTTGTACCCCGCAGGAGAGAGTGCTATGGATAAAAAAGGTAAAATCGCACATTAGACTTTTAACTAGAGCTATCAAGGGATCTAATTTATCAGTAGGTGTACTGCGTAACCTTCAGACTAATTTAGGATATTTGAAAAGGTTTAAAAGTATCATTGAAAAAGTAAATTATATTGGAGGAGCGGTATTGGTAAAAGAAAAACGTAGTAATCGGGTCAAATGGGAAGATTTAATATCGGTTTTTAATAGTAGAGTTCGTACTGGAGTAATCATTAATTTAAAACATAAATATTTGAACGAATTTTTCAATGATGCTTTTCACCTTTTCAAAACTAGAATAATGAATGCCACGAAAAAAGTACCAGCGCTTAAAGTTAATAATACTTTCTGCGCCGAATTTATAAGAAAGTCACAAGACATAGAAATTATTGAAAACAAATATTTTAATACAAAAAATAAGGTAATTGATGCAGGGAGGGATTTACGTCAATGGTTTGAATCTAATGTAAGGGATGATATTTTTAATGCTTTATCTGAATTTTCTGAATCTGGCAGTGGGTGGGCTTTAAATGAAATAATTAGCTTAGAAATTAATATAAATAAATATGAAGTTGGGAACGTTTCATCCTACATTAAACTACCGGAAAAAATTGCAAAAAAGCAGGCTTGCATTAATGTTAAGAACAACGATGACGCTTGCTTCGCATGGGCCGTTGTCAGTGCTCTCCATCCCGTTGAAAAAAACGCTGATAGAACATCATCATATCCTCATTATAAAACAGTATTAAACGTAAAAGATATTGAATTTCCTATGACGTTACCGCAAATTTCCAAATTTGAGAAAAATAATGCAATCTCTGATAATGTATTTGGTTTGGAAATGGATTCAAAATCAAATTTTTCTGTTGTGCTCCACCGTATAACCAAGCGAAAACTAGACAAACATGTAAATTTATTATTAGTTCAGAATAAATATTTTCCAAAAATAAATGAATTTGAACCGCCGCCGCCGATGTCAGATAATGAAGAGCTAGAAATTAAATATCATTATTGTTATATTAAAGACTTATCTAGACTTTTATGTAGGCAGCTCTCTAAATACAAAGTTAAAAAATATTTTTGCGATAGATGTCTGAATTATTTTACATCTCAGAATAAGCTAAATAATCATGTTGTAGATTGCGAAAAACTTAACGATTGTAAAATTGAATTTTCTCGAGAACGGTACATTAAATTTAAAAATTTTGCATACAGAGAAATGATTCCGTTTATTATATATGCAGATTTCGAATCCTTGCTTGAACAATTTAATGGTGATGATAGTCATTGCAAAACGAGCAGGTATCAGAAACACATAGCCTACAGTGCTGGATATTATTTCAAATGCGGTTATAACAATGACTGGTCGTATTATAAAAGTGCTCGAGGAATAGAATCGATGTCTTGGTTTGCAGAAGACTTACGCAATATTGCACAATTTGTCTCCTCGAAATTAAAACATGTGGAGCCCATGAATACTGAAGTTAGTTTACGGGATGCCAGTAAAACTTGTCACATTTGCGAAGGAGAATTTACCGAAACAGATAAAATTGTTAGAGATCACTGTCACCTCACCGGAAACTTCAGAGGTTTTGCTCACAATAAATGTAATTTAAATTATAAAAATTCTTTTGTTATTCCCGTGGTGTTCCATAACCTCGGAGGTTACGATGCTCACTTTATAATAAAGTTCTTAGCTGAACGAAATCATATTACTTTATTGTCTGAGAATAAGGAAAAATATATTAGTTTCACAGTTCACGATAATGAAACCAAATTGAAATTTAGATTTATAGACTCCTTCAGATTCATGGGTTGTTCTCTAGAAGAACTAGCTTCCACATTGAACAACGAAAACTTTGAAAATCTTAAACGTGAATTTTTGGACTTGGACGATGAAAAATTTCAGTTATTAACACGAAAAGGTGTATTCTTTTATGACTATTTGGATAACATAGAAAAACTAGATGAAACGCAATTACCTGACATAAAATACTTTTACAATAAACTAAACGACAAGAACATAGAGGAGACTGATTATGAACATGCGCAAATTGTTTGGGATAAATTCGGTATGAGTACTCTAGGCGATTACAGCGATCTCTATATGAAAACAGATATCATGCTATTAACTTGCGTTTTTGAAACTTTTCGTAGTACTTGTTACAAGACGTACAACCTCGACCCAAGCCACTATTTTTCGATACCAGGTTATACGTTTGATTGCATGCTGAAATATACAGGGTGTAGGCTACAAACTATTCAAGATGTAGATATTTTAATGTTTATTGAGCGTGGTATTCGAGGTGGGGTGAGTCAATGTTGCAATCGATTTTCACAGGCTAACAACAAGTATTTAGATACTTATGATGCCAGCAAGCCATCCACATACATTGTTTATTTCGATATAAACAATTTATATGGCTGGAGTATGAGAGAATTCCTTCCATACGGAGAATTCTAGTGGACAGATTGCAACATAGACGTCACCAGTGTGCCTGATGACTCTGAAATTGGTTATATTTTAGAGGTCGATCTCGAATACCCAGAAGATCTACATGATTTACATAAAGATTTGCCATTCTGTCAGGAACACAGAACTCCACCAAATTCAAAATTTCCTAAATTAATGACTAACTGTTATAGTAAGCAAAAGTACGTTATTCACTATAGAAATCTTAAACAAGCTCTACAGCATGGAATAAAATTAACACATATCCACAGAGTTCTACAGTTCAAACAGTCTCAATGGTTGAAGTCCTACATTGACTTAAACACATCACTGAGAACTCAAGCAAAGTCAAATTTTGAAAAAAACAATTATAAACTAATGAATAACGCTACGTTTGGTAAAACAATGGAGAATGTTCGAAAACATCGAATCGTTAAGCTAGTAAACAAATGGGAAGGGAGGTACGGAGCTAAAAATTTGATTGCTAGTCCTAATTTCCAAAGCAGATCCATTTTCGGCGATAATCTTATGGCCATTGAAATGAAAAAATCTCGCATTATATTCAATAAGCCCTTGTATATTGGAATGTCTATTTTAGATATTTCTAAAATTTGCGTATATGATTTTCACTATAAATACATGTTAACAAAATTCCCCGTGGAAAAATGTAAACTTTTGTACACAGATACAGACAGTCTCTTATACGAAATTCAGTGTAATGATGTATATGAAGATGTTATCAAAAAAGACATTAATAAATTTGATACTAGTGATTATCCCCAAGATAATCGTTGGAATATTCCTCTAGTAAATAAAAAAATCCCTGGTTTAATGAAGGATGAAAATAATGGGAAAATAATGACTCATTTCATAGGGCTACGTTCTAAGCAGTACACCTATAAAGTCGAATCAAACAAAGTAGTTAAGAAAGCAAAAGGTGTAAAGTCTAATGTTGTGGCAAATAAAATTACTTTTGAGGATTATCTCAACTGTCTGGAGAAATTTGTAAACAAAAAGCCTTACGAAGAGTGTTTACTAAATAAAACTCAACGCTGTATACAAGCAAAATTACATGAAGTATACAGCGTCGAACAAACAAAAATTGCTCTTAATCCCTTCGACGATAAGAGGTACACCCTTCCTGAAGTTCATGATACTCTCCCCTGGGGGCACTACTCCATAATGGACATGTCGTAATTTCATTGCTGATATTCTTTTTTTTTTTTGCTTTACATCAAATTTAAAAATCTCTCAAGTCTGTTGTTATATTTTAATATTTTTATGTATTTTATTATTATTATTATGTAACCAATTTTATGTATTTTTTTAATTTATTATTATGTAATCACATTTTTATTATATGTATTTTTTCTTTATTATTTCATTATATGTATTTAAATTATCATGATTTTTTTATTTCCCCTAACCTAAAAAAGAAAACTCACATTATATAAATTTCTTTTTATTTAAGCACTTGTTTTCAGTACATACATTTTTCTATCTAAATCATTAAGAATATTATCTTTATTATAAAATAAACATTCACGTATACAGTATGATTGAATATTACATGGATATAAGTCACATAAATTTAACATAACAGTATATGGTGACAATTCATAATTAGATTCACTTAAGATATTATTAGCTACATTTAAAAAGTTATTATAGAACTGTTCAAAACTTAAACTATTTAGTAAGTCCATATGAGATGATACAATTTTATTGGTGTAGATGAGCTCACGAACAACTTTGTCAGATAAATGAAATGTGCAGAAGCCGTTACTCATTTTCAACAATTTGATTCCAATAATTTGCGATGATATTAAAGCATAATGTGAAAACTTCATTTCTATTTCTTCGGGTTGTTCTTCTGTCACCACATCAAAGTAATCCACAACAAATTGTTGAAGGTAAGTAATAAAATCATCCCAATCTTCTCTGTTAAATGAGATGTTGTCTAATGTGGTGAAGTCTGGATTCACATTCAGTAAAATTCTTACGGCAGGAACATAACCTCTTGCAACACTAAATCCTGTAGTTATTTTATATACAGAATTTTTTATGTCAGTATTATATTCTAAAAGATATCGACCCTCATTTTGCGCAGCTTCTTCATATTGTGCACTAATTCTGTCCACTTCATGCCAATAGTCAGAATCGGCTAGACTAGATGTTACTGATGTCATAATTGCTGTAGACTAATGAATGATTATGGTTTCAACCCCTTTTTATACATATTTAAATTAATTGTTAAAAAAAAAGGCCCCTCTGCAATCGTAAAAATGTTCGTGTTTTCCATAAGAATCAATGCATATTTGATTAAAGTACGTTATCTGAATCAATCCAGCTATTGTGAGATGCGTCGAAACCTAACCATTTTACGTAAACTTGTTTACCTCGTCTACGTAATACCTTTTCAACGAGATACACATCGGGAGTTTTCGTTTTCTGTAGTTCTTCTTCGTAGAAACCTCCGCTTATTCGAATACCATGCATATCCTCGAGCAAATAGGTGGTGGAGTTGGTGAGTTGTACTTTAATAATTTTAAATAGTTCAGTTGTCCAATTAGGTGTATATCCTTTTTTAAAGACATGCTTATTCTTACTGATTCGTACAATATCTCCAACTTTGTAGTGTCGCGATGCTACCAACTTAATATTGTTATAAACTGAATTAAGTATTTGTTTCTCATTCTGTTTAGTTACATCTAACGGTTTCATTCCTATTGTTCTGTGATGACTGTTGTTGTACTCTTTGACAATATCAGGGAGTATATCTATCCATCTGTATGAGCCATTTAAACTAAAATATTTATATAATTTCTCCTTTAACGTTCTAATAACTCTTTCAACTATAGCTGCCTTCTTTACTGTAAATGTACTGTAATGGTTTATCTTATAGTTTTTCATCAAGCTTTTAAAGTGAGCATTATAAAATTCAGTACCCTGGTCCGTATTTAAATTTTTACATTTCCTCTTGCTATCCTTAAAAATACCACTCATTGCTTGTGTAACTTCTAGTGCACTCTTATTTTTTAGGGGTTTAGCCCACACAAATTTTGAAAAACAGTCAATCACTATGAGAATGTATCTAAAACTGTGATTGTCTTTAGCATAATTACACATTTCGGCTAAATCTGCTTGCCACAAATCGTCTATTCCTTTTATTATAATACGTCTACGATTGAAATTTTTGCGTGCAGGCTTATGAAGCTTATTAACCAATTGAATTTTTTCTCTAGATTTCTTCATCGGGTTGGCTGTAAATTGTTTCATTGATTGCATTTGATTCAATGTCTTTTCCACCAACACTATCTAAACCTTTTTGATTTAATTTTTCAATAGTCCTTCCTATATCTGTTAGATATGTTTTCTGTTGATATAAATCTGATGTCACATGTTTTATACTATCCTTAAACTTATTTAAACGTTCAAATAGCACATCAATATTGTTTGATAGAATAGAATTTATATGATCATCTACATATTTCTTATTAACGGCATCACCCTCGTCAGTAGGTGATAGAACATTACACAGCTTTAAATTTTCAATGTTGATGTTTCCATCTTCGGTAAATACAAATCCACGTTGTGGTTGGCTGAGATATGAATCATTAATTTCACTACTACGTCGCGAAGACCTTCCAAACTTATCAAGACTCATCCTGATAATGACTCAAATTGTATGTACATCAAATATTTAATAGATAACTCCAGCCTCACGTAGTTCACTAATGATAGCTGATATTTCATTGTCATGTGAATCAGTATTTCCTGCAATCTTTGACGCATTCAAAAGTTTCAGTCTATCAACAAGCTCATTGATGTCATCCCAATAAACATATTCGATTGGCTTTTGATTGTAAACCATATTCAGACCGAATCCACTAGTTGACTGTGTTTTTTTCTTCTTTTTACTATCCAATAATGGTCTTATTATTTTAATATACTTGAAAGATCTAGTTCCATTAATTTGTCCAGTCGGTTCGTAATTTCTTCTATGTACATTGGTAATTTGCAAAATTTCCTTATATTCAGTTAAATCATTTCTATCATAATCTGTGGGATCCTTCATAAAAAGTAGATTGTATAACCCCACTTTGCCATCATATACTTTATCATTAATAATTATTTCAGAGGCACGACCAATTTTTAATTCCATATTACCAATATACAGTTTATTCATTTGTAAATCCAATCTAATGCCATAGGTTTTATCATAGTCTTTGCGTTTAGTAAAAAACCCCTCTATATAGTGTCTAGCTAAAGATGGATACTGTTCAAAATATTCATTAAGAGCAGTTTTCTTCGTTTTGCCATCCTGAAAGTTAGCATCTCCTACTTCATACTGAGGATCCAGAGACAATATGTCATCCTTAATATCTGCATTTGATGTATACTCTGCTGAACTAGAGTCACGCTTTAACTTTTTTTGTTGCGATGAATCTACACGCTTCGTGTTTGTTTTCTGTAATATATTTACAGATTTGAGTTCTTTTAATGGATCGATAATGGGCTTCAAGAGTCTATTAAGAGTTTCGTCTTCGTCAGATTTTCCTAGTTTTAATGCTAGATACTTTTTTCTGATAGCCTTTGATGCCTTATTAATTTTATCTTTAAGCAATTTTTTCTTTGATAGATCCAATGGTTTAACCTTAGATACTCTATACTTTTCAAAAGTTATTTTATTAGACTTCATTGTTACAACCTTAGCAGCAATCTGTTTTAAACTGAGCCTATTAGCTGTATGACTTGTTTGAATGGGGCTGTATGACCTGTTGAAATGGGGCTGTATGAACGGTATGACCTGTTTTTAAGCAGAGGTTATCTCTTCAGTTCGATTGTCTAACTAATAATAACAGACACAGTTTACGTTACACGCTTATATACTGATCAAAACCTTTTCGATACCGACCACCATGTAAATCAAAATCTTTTACGATGACCATTACTCCATGCTTATCATTCCAACATTCTCTACACATGTCTTCAAATTGTTCAAATGTCATATCTGGGGCCACCTGATCATCATACACATGTCGTAAATTGATTTTATCTTGTTTAAATAAAATGATGAAGTTACAATTATCACGAATGAGATGTTTAGGTATCCTCGTATATGTTTGACAGAGATAGAAACAGTCTACAAGTTTATGTCTACCCATACTGAAATATGCTCTTATTTTGTCTTGTTTGTCACATGCCACATCGTCGAAAATGAATATTGAATTAGATTTAGCCTCAGATGGATCGATAATACTCTCACTACTTGCATACGGAAAATATCCAACTCCATTTACGTTCTGCAATACCCGCTCCAATAGTTTGTATTTCGGTTGAAAAAGTGATTTAGAGTAAACGTATATGTTTTCAAACCACAGTCCATTAGAATTGAATAATAAGCTTAGAAGCAAATTGGTTTTGCCTGCCCCACTAGGTCCGCATATAATAGCTCTTAGAGTACTAGGAAATAACTTTCCATGTTTTTCTTCTCCTCTCACACAATGGTCTGTCAACAGATCTAAATTTTCAACGGGCAGGGACACCTGTTGTCTTTGAACACGCATAGTAACGTCTGAACTATTTTACTGACTGTAATACTTTATATATATATATATATATATATATATATATATATATATATATATATATATATATATATATATATATATATATATAATATATATATAAAAATATTAATGTCAGATATCATCATTCACAATCCATATGGCATCGCGTAAACACGTAGTAAGACGTGGAGTAGTCAATAATCTAATTAATAAGTTAACCTTTGAATTGCATATTCCGGGATACCAATTTTGCGGGCCTGGTACGAAGTTACATAAAAGACTCGCTCGAGGGGATGCAGGTATAAACCCTCTCGATAAAGCTTGCAGAGAGCACTATATTGCATATAGTAAAAACAAAAATTTAGAAGATAGACACAAGGCAGATTACCAACTCGAACAACGTGCTTGGGAGCGTGTTAAAGCAAAGGACGCTAAATTAGGTGAGAAAGCCACCGCTTGGGCTGTCACCAACGCAATGAAGGTTAAACGTAAACTAGGCATGGGTGTAGGGGGACGTAGAAAAGTCGCATTCCAAAAGGCTGTCCTGACAAATATATCTAAAGTACTGAAAAGACATGCAAGTAACAATTTAAAAAAAGATGCTGCAATGACGTTAAAGGCAGCTCGAATTGCAGTCAAGAATTCAGGCGGTAAGAGAAAAATAAATACCCCTCGTATTCTACCATTACCGAAGACTGGTGGTATTTTACCTTTGATACCGATATTTGCTGGCTTAAGTGCATTAGGAGCTCTGTCGGGAGGAGCTGCTGCAGTGGCGAAGACCGTAATAGATGCTAAAAATTCTAAGAAAAAATTGGAAGAAGACGAGAGACACAATAGAGTTTTGGAGGCAGTAGCGTTAGGGAAAAGAGGATCCGGACTCTACATGAAACCGTATAAAAAAGGATATGGCTTATATTTGAAAAAACAAAAAAACTCCCATTGAAGCTACCCAATAGAGCTCTTTCCGACATTGATTTAGTAAAATATGTTAAAAAATTAAAAATTCCATATTTCAGAGGTGTCTTTATGCGTGACGCCTTACCTACTACACCACCTACAAAATACGAAAGTGCCATTATTAATTTAGACAGCGTAAAAGGCTCTGGAACACATTGGGTAGCTTACAAAAAAATGAACAATTCTGTTTTATATTTCGATAGTTTTGGATCTTTAAAACCACCTATCGAACTAGTCAAGTACCTTGGCTCGAAATGTAAAATTAAATATAATTCTGATGCTTATCAGACATACAATACGATTAATTGTGGACATTTGTGTTTAGAATTTCTCTATAAAAATAATAAACATGTGTGATTTTCATTCATTATGTCTCAAATATTCACGTTAAGAAGTCGAAGTTCTACTCTCTCCGTGGACTTTTATAATCCAATAATTCTTGATCCTCAGTACGACTATTCGTTAGCATTAATAGGACTTCACACGTACAATAGTATACCAAACATTGAAGAGGGGATAAATAATAAGTTTTATTACCGACAACTTGGTGGTGAAGAAGAAAAAGTTATACACATACCGACAGGCTCATATGAAATAAGTGATATTGAATCATATCTGCAGACCCGAATAATACCCAGTGGTGTAGCACAGACTGAAGACTATTTCTCTCTAAAGCCTAATAATAATACGCTTAAGTGTGAAATTAAAAGTAAGCTCGAAATCGACTTTACTCGCAAAGACAGTTTAGCCTCCTTATTAGGTTATAGTTCTCAAGTTCTAAAACCTGATATTCCATATCAGTCAGATTTACCTGTTAAGATAGTTAAGGTGGTAACAATCCACGTGGACTGCAACCTTACAACAGGAGCATTTTACAATAATAAACCATCACACACCATTTTTGAATTTGGATTGAAAGTCGATCCCGGATACGCAATAGACATTGAACCCTATAACCTAATTTTTCTACCAATAAACAATAAAACAGATATACATAATATCACATTGAAAATACTTGATCAAAATTCTGAGCCAGTTAATTTTCGAGGAGAAGAAATTATAGTACGATTAGAATTAAGAAAGGGACTATGAGGTTACTATTTGAACAAAAGAACTATATAAACGATAGTTATTCTAATCTGTGGCATTCAGTCAGTGGAGGGTGTTTGAAGAGGAGTAATAAGAAGACCTCAGCGTTAACTCTTGCTAATATTCTTTATTTAAAATCTCTGGGCTATAATGTTAGAACAGCTACAGTTATTTCAAGACCCCAGTTACGATGAGTCCATCGTCAGGGATGAAATTCGAACGTATCACCCTTTTGTAAAATCATTTGGAAACAACGATGAAATAGAAATTGCTATTTATCAACAGAATGCATTATTATTGATGAGCGAAGCCGCCCTATCGATTGAGGGAACTTTAAAGAAGAACGTTGAGGGTACTGGCACCGTTGAATTCACTAATAATGCAGGAGCATATTTATTTGATTCAATTAGTTATGAACTAAATGGAAAGGAATTAGATAAAGTACGAGATCCTGGAACTGTGAGCCTATTAAAAAGCTATTTATGTTATGAAAAAGATGATACTTCTCTTAGTATTGCTGGTTGGAATTACCCTGAAGGACAGCTGGTAACATATGATGCTACAAAAACAACATTCTCTTTGAGAATACCGTTGTGGCATTTGCTGGGATTTTTTCATGATTATAAGAGAGTAATTTTCGGTAAACAAGTTTTACGTCTAATTAGAGCTCGAAATGATAATAATTGTTTTAAAGTGTCGAATGACGATACTATTGGCGAACTAACAATAACCAGCATAGAGCTAAAAGTCAAGCATGTGTTTCTGAATGATGTTTTGAAATTAAATTTGCTCTCTCAAATAAATAGCGATAAGCCACTTCTACTTCCATATAGACAATGGGAATTCCATGAATTACCAGCTTTGACCACTAGCACTACGAAAGAAATATGGTCCGTTAAAACGTGTACTAATGTGGAGAGCCCCAGATACGTTATTGTTGCATTTCAAACAAATAAAAAAGATAAAAGCATGCAAGATGTTACTTACTTGGATAATATCGATATATCAAATATTAAATTAACATTGAACTCTGAATATTATCCCTATGAAGATATGAAATTAGATTTTAGCTGTAAAAAATATGCTGAAGCCTATTATATGTATACGCAGTTCTCTAAAATGTTCGCCTCAAATAATAAACCGATACTTGACTTTGATGCTTTTAGCGGTCGGGCAATATTTGTCATAGACTGTTCGAAAAGAAATGATTCTGATTCATTCCCCCAGAATACCAAGGCATACTGTATAATTATTCATGATCGCGTAATCGAATATTTACCCCTAAGTGGAATCGTAAGAAATGCAGCATAAAATAAACTTGTATCAAATAAAGTAATTCAGTCTTTTAAAAGTATTGTATCTGAGAACATCATGAAGTTGATTGTCGTCGATGTGCAAGGGTTCAGCCTTCCTGAATTTCATGCCAAAGAAATATCTTTTGTAAGTGGCATGCAAAGGGCTCATTATTTATTGAAACCTCCAATGGCATACAGTACGTTAAGTTCTGAAGTAAAGAAACAAGTAAACTATTTGGAACGTTTTCATCATGGTCTAAAATATAGCAGCGGTTATGTAAATTACGACATATTAAATGACATTCTAAGCGATCACCTATTGAATGGGGCTGACGTCGACATAGTTTACGTAAAAGGACATCAAAAGAAGGAATTTCTTGAACGAAAGCTACATGAACTAGCGGAAACTTCAACAACGTCACCTATTGTAGTTAATGTCGAACATATCACCAGTGTACCAAATTTTTTAAAAGACTTTCCACAATGTATTCATCATTATAATAATTTTAAATGTATGTGTAGTATAAGAAATAGTGTAAAACTATATGATTGGTTGTATTCAAATTTACCAAAATAAATACAAAAAAAAACTATTGGTCTCTAAAAATTTTTTATTTATCTCCTTGTGTGTATTACCATAATTTTTTTAGTTGTTTACTAGACGTCTGAGCAGTAAGATGCATCCTTCAGATAAATACAAGTTATTATTGAATGAACATTACAGAAAGTTAGAGCAGTTGAAAATAACTATCAGCTTTTATGAACAAAAAAAGCGTATGTTCATTAGTTTTACCAATTTGAATATTACGCCACAGCATAAAAAAATTCCTTCAACAAAAATATAGAGGGAAAATGTTAATAAATAAGTATAGCCTATGTGTACATGCATAGTATATAATTAATCATGATGCCGTTAGGTCATCAGTTTATTCTATTATATGCTATATATCAAAATGTTCTTTATGTGCATCGTCTATATGATGCGAAAGAAATGTTTGTCTACTTTGATACAAAGAACAATGATAACTGGAAAAATATGACACCTTATATTCTAAATAATCATATTTCCACGTTTTTTTCTTCAATACCAAATGATGCTAAAAGATATAAAATAAGAGTAAAATTTCAAAATGGTACAAGTGGAGATTTAGATTGGAACATTTTTAAAGGCGCATGCGTGACCCCTGTCGATATATTCAATGATTATAATAGTCAACAATCACTTACAATTCTACTGTACTACATTACACTCTGTTCTTCGATTTTAATTCTGAAGTGTCTTATTAGAAATATTAGCAAAAAATGGTTGATGTTGAATTAAGAGGTGCCATCATAAGACTCTACGAAGATATTTCACAAGAAAAATTCAAGGAACTCAGTATCAGTGAGCCTTCCAACGTTATGTATCATATTAAAGACTGTCAGACTGATACCGTAGTTCACTATAATCACACTGAATATACATTAGAAACATATGGTCGTGTTGAAAATTTATGTAATCAAATTTTACTGGGATCCATCAATCTAGACGAATTTTGCGTAGGAATACTGGAAGCTGGTTTCTTCAAATTATTATACTCAATTAGAAAAACTATACCTTTTGAATATATTGTAAAATATAATCTTTATAGTGAAGATGTAGTTGATTAAATATTTTACTAAAATAATTGTTGTTTTTATTTTGCACACTTGTGTGTACAGTTTTCATTTTTAAAATATATAAATTACAGCTCCTAACTAGACAGACTTGTTTACGTAACGTGTTTTTTTTTTTCAAAAGACAGATGTTATTTAATACGATTTGGATTTATGACCTTGATCTCAATTCAGATGTTAGTCGGCTTTAATCATAGTCTACAATAGTGGCAAAACACCAGTTTGTTTACATTTAAGTCACGTTCCTTAACCCAGCTGGCGACACTTTGTTCAACAAGTCAAGACTTGTTTTTAACGTTGAATTTGCATTCTATGTAATAAGCGACAAGTAGGTTAAAAGAAAAAAATGACTCAGCATTTTGCAGATAATTTTTGTTTATTCACCAGCTTATTTAGTCTACAATAGCACAGCAAACATTTTAGTTACGTTTTCAAGTCGTACCATCATACAGGTGTACCAACCCAAATATAGTGGCTTTTTAGTACCAACTTAGAACAAATAAAACCTCTGTTTTTACTATAAATACAGTTTCTTTGCCTATAACTTTCTTATTTATTAACCTATTTAAAGTATTCTCTCTTGCAATAATTTTTAATGAATTTTAGTCTTTATTCGATTGAAACCGGATAAAGTTTAAGATAAGGCCCTTTTGACTGCGTCAGATGTCCACGTACAAACTACCACAATGAGTAATGAAAAGAAGATAAAGCGAGTTACGTTCGATGAGAGTCGTAATCAAACGTATATAATGTTCACGTGGGCCTATGCATATAGAACATCAAGATTAAGATATTGGGAATTTTTTGTCTTCGACCGATACCGATTTCAACGCAGGATAGAAGCTGCAGCGAAAATTTTGAATCCTATTATAAATAAAAAAATGTGCTTTTATACTGCTATTAA
This sequence comes from Rosalia funebris, assembly GCA_037954035.1. NCBI lineage: Eukaryota > Metazoa > Arthropoda > Insecta > Coleoptera > Cerambycidae > Rosalia > Rosalia funebris. The sequence goes on from JAZFAV010000033.1 coordinate 3,442,276, forward strand.
TAAACATACTGTATTATAATTATATATTATGCTCTTATATTTTTTATTACATAGTTTTAATTAGTATTGTATTTTTATATGTTAATAAATATGATTTTATAAACATTTATGTCTTTTTATTATTTTCCGATACCCCTCGTATATTACTTTTAATTAGCCTGAAGATAATTATTTCAAATTTCCCTGTATACATATGAATCCTGAATTGAATGTGTTAAATAATAAAACCTTATATGGAAACTCTATCCCGTATACCAACACCATTCGTTATCGGATATCGGATATTTTATTATAATAACAAACAAAATTTACGACTTTATTTATCTGAATAGTTTAGACTTGTCGAATCTGGGACTAAATATTATTTCATTTAAATATATGTGCATACGTCTTGAATATTTCTGCTATCCTGATGACTGATCACCGTAAATGTAGTGAAATAAGGCCTTTTCGACATTCATTTTTCTCTGTTTTTTGTCTTAACAGCCAACACTTATACTCTAAGACTATGACATCACAAATTTTTCCGTTATTCACCAATCATAGACGTCTACATTCTTTCTGCGTGCTATCTTAGGCTCTGACGTCATACTTTTTTTACTAAGCTCTTTCTGTGCTATCTCATCCTATATTAGACGTCAGACATTTTTTCCGTTATTCGCCAATCATAAGACGTCATGTTTTTCGCAGCCACGGCCCCTTTTTTTCAGACATGTTTTTCCCCACCCCCTTTTTTTCTTAAGCAGCCACGCCCCTTTTTTCTTGATGCACACATGTTTTTCCCCACCCTCTTTTTTTCTTAAACAGCCACGCTCCCTTTTTTAATACAGCTATGTTTTTTTCTTAATGCAGACACCCTTTTTTCTTACCCCCCACCCTCTTTTTTCGCAGCCACGCCCCCTTTTTTCTAACCACATTTTTTTTCTTAATGCAGACATGTTTTTCCCCCCCACCCTCTTTTTTCGCATCCACGCCCCTTTTTTCTTAATACAGCCATGTTTTTTTTTCTTAACGCAGCCACGCCCCTTTTTTTCTTAACCATGCTTTTTTCCCCCTCGCCCCCCTCCGCCGCTTTTTTCTACACCCTCTGGTCATTGTTGATCATCCACAAGAACTCTTCGCGACCCCACCCACATCTTTGGTCACTCCCGATGGACACATGCCATCCGCATCAAATGTCCGCGGACAAATCCGAGGGTGAGCTGGTAGCCCTGTTGCTCTACTACTCAAGTAATAAAGCAACAAAATATGTATGAGTATTTTATGTTTCACAGAAACTCGTAATATAGTAAACTAAACTTGGCAAGATTGTTCCGAGAGAAATCCTCAGAATCGTTGTTTAAATTTTGTATTTAACCACGTCACGTCTGGCAATTTCATTTATCGAACTTTGAAAAAGCATCGCGGATCGTGTGACCATAATAAAAGACTTAACAATTCTGTCGAACTGTCGAATAAAATAACAAGAAGCTATAGGGTGTCTCAGTTGGAACTGTAGGATTTAAATTGGGCGCCATTTGTGTTCTGTCAAAGATAGAACGTCAATATTTAACCACTGCCACCTACAAGCTTTTTAATACTTCGAGAGAAAACGGAAATGATACGGCTACAAGTGGAAAAGAATGTCGTTCATATAGGCACCTCGACTTAGCTGACATGATGTCATTTGTTTAGCAAAATTGTTCATAATACGGATACATAAAACTCTATTTCCCGAATTACACGTTGAATGTTTGTTTTGAGGTCATTTATTGTTGCTGGCTGGATGGCGTACATTTTTCCCTTGACATAACCCCAAAGAAAAAGTCTAGTTGTGTTAAATCATATGATCTTGCAGGCCAAATGATATCCACATTCCACGAGATAACATGATAAGGAAATTTAGTATGCAACAGAGTTATGGTTGCACGTGGTGTATGACATATTGCACCGTCTTGCTGAAACCACATATTGTTCAAATCCAAATCATCAATTTGGTGGAAAGCCAAATCAGCTTAATTTTCAAAGATAATCAGTAGTCAGTACCTACTGTGAATGATAGCTCACTTTCATAAAACAGTTGTTGTTAAACTATTCGTTGTTGAACTGTTAATCGCGTCGCGGTAACGTCGTATGGGTATAGATGACAGTCGTTAAATATTGACACCTTATCTTTGACAGAACACAAATGGCGCCCAATTCAAATTCAATAACTCCAACTGAGACACCCTGTATATCGAGGAACTTCATTACTTACTTCAATAATCATATTTTCATATTTTTTATTTATCGATGAACTAACAGTTAGAAATACAGATGGTTTATTTTTGGTAGTTTATTTAAATTTTTTATTTTTTTACTAAATATTTTCGTCTACAGGCCAATAAAATGAAATATACTGGTATTAAATGTGAAAATCATAGAGCCTAATTTTAATATGAAATAATAGTAGTTAAATTAATGGATGGATTAATTCAATCAACTATCAATATCAAATGATATGAGAACAGACCACGTGAAATATCGAGTCTCTAAATAATATCTGTTTTGATAATAAACTAGCACAGCTAATAACAAGCTCCACATACTTTGTAATATAATAGTAATTATTGTAGGATTTTTCTTTAAAAATTCTTCATTTTATAAAAATGAACGTAATTTGTCTAAATACTCTGCACAGAAAATTTTCTTGTCTGTCTATTTTTAGTTATTTATATATAATAAGTGTTTATTTAACTTAAGGTGCTGTGTATGGGCTATTTATTTTCTTATAACTATTACGACTGTTTGTTTAAACGTTTATTTAACGTCGGCGTATTTTCGCTACCAAAACCTTCACCAACAGCAGGAAATAAGCTACCCACAACCTGAAAATATTATCAAATCCCTGTTTCCGTATTAGGGAGAGATATTTTATTTGCCTAACATGCAATATACAAGACACCTACGGTTTAACATCTTACTCAAGAGATTGTATGTCTTCTAAACAAATCTCGTCTAGTTTGTGTAGTGAGAATGCACTTATGTACTAGTCCCTGGAAGTTATAGACGGGCCAGCCTGTGGTAGCCCATGCTAATAGTAACCACGTCAGCTGTTGTTTAGTATCATGATTGTATGCCAAGTCAGCCTAAGCTACTGCTTGCGTCATTATGACTATCAATTATAGAGGACGCTGAAAATTTATTTGAACCAACTCCTATTAATTTTTTACTTTATTCCACATTTAGTACTTCAGATCTCATTTCCAGCTTTACGTATTATACTATTATTTTAATTTATTGCTACATATATCTATAACCAGCACATTCAAATTATGTTATAAATAATGTATTGAATTTATTGACAATATTAAGAGCAGCACTAGATACATATTTTTAATAAAAGAAACCATAACACCAATTAGTACAACCTAAGAAAAGAGTGATATTTTATGAAAAAATAATATATAAATATGAAACTGAAAATAGTTGTGTGGTACATGTGTTTTAAATTAATATAAAAACTAAATGGTTTAATGACAAATATGTATTTCATGTAGGAATTCCAAAAGAAAGAGGTTCCATTTAGAAGAGCCCGTTCTTATTAATATAATTGGTGGGTCTATTAGGCAAAGAATTAAAAATTCTGTTGATATGTTGAATGGAGCAAGGAGAAACCATAACGAGAAACTCCATTAGCTGTTAAAGAACATAATGTCCACTTTAAAATCTTCGACCAACTCGCAGTTGCGCAGACATTATTGAACAAAGTTCTTAAATCTAATCTAATATAAATGAATGTATTTTCAGCCAACAAATAAAAATATATAGCCAATCTAACGAATGATCTATTTATCACAAAACTTTTACAAACCTCTTAATGAAGCTTGTTAGAGGATTAATGAGAATTTATAGGAAGTCGGAAAACTGTGAAAATTAACTGTGAAGTTAAGCAACAATTTCTTTAGCTTCGCGTGAATTAGCTGATTAGAATTTTCCAGACCTTTAATCTGCTGAGTAGACCAAAGTATAAGGTAATGATAAGAGTATTGCTGTACGGTTGCCACCTATTAGAGGAAAAATCAGTTATTGATTTCTTCCTTCCTGGGCACGCAACATGAAACTGGGGAAAATGTTTTTAATTTTCTTAAAATATCCTACCGAATAATTTAAATGGCGCCTATTCACGCCTATTCAAATAATTTGCCGACATTTTACGTATATACATCGTAGACAATTTAGCGTTGCAGTTAATGTTAACGTCTAGAAAGTCTAGGAAAATAAATTAACTAATGTTGCATATAAATATCACCTTTTTAAACTTTTAAAGAGAAAAACATATTTTAATGGTATGCATAATATGAAAGCAAGTAAGGTGCTTTATAACCTACATATTTGGTGAATGAAATAGATATAGAGTTAAAACAAAATTATATTTGACGTAACGTTCTTTCTCATATTCATTCCAACTATCTCATCTGATCCATGCCATTTTCATAGCGATTTTAAAATAATTAAGATACAGGGAACGAAGTCGATTGGGTATAAGAATTTTCATAGGTAGATAGATAGACATGCATTCCTGTTATTATTGTAATATTTAATACACCGATATAGCCTAATGTTAAATCTATAAGCATCCATAAGATATTTATGGATGGAACTTAAAAATTAAATTAGCGATCATATATGTCTAACAAATGGCCTCCAAATCCATTCAGACCAGCCTTAAGAGTCGTAAATCAAAACTACATTTATATTTCCTCGTAATTGAAACCAATTCGACGTCAAATATTCCTACAAATAAGGTGCTCCTATAAATGGTGCTTCATAGTTCCACTCTTCATGTTGTATATAAATGCGTTTATTCATTCAGCTTAAATGCATTCTAATGAATAAAATGATCTGCTATCTCTCTGTAAAAATATTTCTTGATATTTATTTAAAAGAAACACTTTTAACTAGGGAAGCACATACCTTTATACATTTCTTTGTGTATATTAAAATAGTTTAGTAGTACGTAGAACACACTTGATTTCAATGCTATAAAAAATTCTCAGGAAACATCTTCCTTAGAATGAATCTATTAATTCCGATGCAATGTATTGTTATTGTAAAACACACTTCTGATAGAATTTCATCAGTATGTTGTATCTAGCATCTCATTTTACATAAACGCCAATACTTCTTCACATAGGTGCTACATGTAACAAACATGTACAAAATAATATAACAAGATCACAATAGCTTTTGAAATAACTACAATGTGACCAATTAGAATATCCGATAAAAATTACGTTAAGAATAAATGTTCATTCTTATCAATACAAATGAAATAATTAAACAATTATATTTACCGTTTCTGAGACTAAACGTCATCCTATTAGTAGGCATTCTGTTTCCTTCCATATAGGTTTATAAGATATAAGTCTTATAGCATCGTGGTTCAAAAAGTATAGTGTGATAAGTCAAATAGTCTAATGAGTCTTATCTGAACTGAATAGAAAAATCTTGACCATGATCATAATGAATCTTACGCATGTTGTAGTTAATATGAAGACAATACCTTTTTCCGATAAACTTTTGATCTTTTCGTTTTGAGTGCAAAGTATTTTCTGTAGTTTCTTCAATTTTTAATTTTGGATAGCAATTTCACAAAAACTTTGCTTTGGTTATCATATTTCTCATACATATTGAATAACTATTATTCAACATAATCTCAGGAACTATGTCCACTGCCTTCTTCACCAAAAACATTTTGAACTTTTTAAGGATTATATATTTCTATGAATCCACTGTATACATTTTGGTTTATTTATTGGAAACGTCCCAATGTTGCGCGCATCTCAAAGTTGCTGCAAATGATTTTAAGTTCATTAACCGGCGTGGAATTCTTGGCTTTGTAAATTTTTGCTATTCTGTTGATTGGTTGCATCGTAATTAACTCCATTACATTCTGAACGGAATTTGGGAGTTGGGCTTCCGAGGAACTGAATAGTTAAATTTGAGAGTGGAACATTATAACCACTAAAATAGGAGAGTATTACATATAACCGTTCAAATTTAATACAATTTCAGGCAGATATCTGAAAGCGTTTAAAACATTAATAGTTTTTGAGAACAAGGTTTTCTCTAAAGCACAACATTTCCTTTAAAAAATGTCAGTCTGAAATCTTGAAGCCTATCTAGTTGACAGTTTTCATTAAATTAGCGTATTAAAGATCCATAACATACGAGGATATATAATCTGAACAATAGAAATTTGATATAGTATTATATTATTAGTATATAACATTATTATTATAATATTCCTATTGTTTTATCGGATCATCTTTTATAGGTTTTCTATTCCTCTTGAATAACTTATATCAGTATTTGATTTACAAATACGAGTATATTGGTATATTTTCTTCGCTCGATACGTGGCTTCGCTTTTTTGATGAATTGCTTTAGTTCCATTACCCTTTTTTATCAGATACTTTATCGTACTTTTATATGCAAGATTGATTTGACTCATTTCTCAAATTAAAGCCACTGATAAACTTTATTTATAATGCTGAAAGTAAAACAAATATGTATTGTACTTTATATTTTAAAATATACAACACTGATTTGGGGATTTATTGAATTCACACTTTTGCACTAAATGACGAAGGCACTAAAAATATATGCCTTTATCCTTACAATATGTAAAATATGTTTTGCAAAGTGTCTATACAAACAATTATGCGCTCTACTCATTTATATTAATTATGCACGTGATCGTCTTTTTCTCACAACATTTAATATAGTAAAGCTACTAAAAGTGAAACTTTAAAAACAAAAACTACTTATATGTTTAACGTAATTATGAAATAATAACGAATAAAGAAAATTACAAAACAAACAGAAGACACTTATATGTTGTGCATAATAAACACACCATTTTGCAAAATGTTTTAGAAAGTTTTTTGCATAAAATCTTCCATAAATTGTGATTTTAATAGATTACTATTTTAATTATTGTTGTAATTATTCTCATATGAATTTGACCAAATATTCTTCAAAACTACAAACAACGTATACGTATGTCCAAAAATAGTTAGCTCCGATAACAAAAGTAAATGTAAAAAAACTTCCTTCTGATATTTTCTATAGGAAAATATACTTGATAAAAGTTTTTGGCAAATAAATTTATATTCAAATATTGCTGAAAACGAAAGAATGCGAAACTAAATTTATTTTGAAGAGCCTTCATATTTTGCATAATATTATTTAATGCGCTTTTGTTTCATAATTTCTATTTCGTGTACAGGACAAATTGTAATAATTCATTGTTAGTTTAGTTTTAATTTTGAAGCACAACATGAAACATAATATCTTGAATAATTAATAATAAGTGTAAATTTATATAAATTTCAATATCACTTTTATTTTAAATTATATTACTAAGACAGATACTTCATCCAAGTAGAAGAACCTTTGACAAATTGATATTATTGTCAAACTTCTTGACAACTACTTCAATGTTCAAGTAATGTCTAATTCAAACGAAATTATAATGACATTTTTCTTATTGAAATATAGATTACTAAAATATTTCTAAATAACATTATAATATTCCAAGTTCATCAAACGTTGCATTGTAGCTTTTTGAATAACTAAATATTGTATTAGCAATGTATAAACAACAAAAACAAGCAACACGAAAAATTTTTTCATTCATTTTTTTTTCTCTTGGCATCGAAAATATTTCAAAATTTAAAAATATAATACATTTTTCGCTATAATACGTACCTTAATACGACTTATAGAAAAAACCCGAAATATCGAAAAATCTGTAATCTCCTTGTCAATTTTCAAACGTACTAACAAATCCAGGACAAAATAATTCGTCAACGGATAAACAGTATTATTCTTGATAAGACTATTAATGACATATGAACGAGGAGTTAAGTTGGAGCGATATAAGGAGTGAAAAAAATAATTTCACAAAGAAGACCGAATATTATATTCAAATTATATTCATTTTAAGCCGATTTATTATATCCTTTTTAACGTTGCAATCAATAACAATTCTAACATCGATTCGAGATAATAAAAGAATACTAAGTAAAACATTTTTGTAACGACATTAAAATGGTTCAGTGAGAATTGCTTATTATCAGGAATCAAGTTATAGATGACTGTGACAACATCATTGAATGATCTATGAAAGAAAAATCTTTTGCGATGAGGAAGGGTTAATTTTTCAATATGTCTAAAAAAGCAAAGTGAATGGAGCACATAGTAATAGTTCTTTGATATATAGGGAACTAGATGCTTGCATTAATTTGTATATGAGACAGGAATGATGAAACTTGTCGTCTTGAAACTATGTTTAACCATAATAAAATTTGGTTCTGAAAACGTAAAGGAATATTATATACAAATTTTGAACTTTCTGTATTCTATAAACATTTAGTTGACTAAGACATGACTCAGAGATGGTGTAAAATATTATATCACCTTGTACTCACTCAACATTATTTTTAATTTCTGATTTAAAAGAAACCTAAATGAAAACTTGAGTTGAAGGTGATCAAATAGTTTCTTAATGTTCCCTACAATTGTTTTAATGACGCTGGTAATATTATATTGAAATTTAAAATTATGATTCAAAAATATCCGAATTTTGTTACTGTCTCTAAACTCTAATTTTTGATTATTCTCGAGAATCATAATATTCCTGAAATAACTATTATTCTCATTTTCAAATATTATAACAACAGCTTTAACAGTCTTAATTGTAAGGAAGTGTCCACCAGAAAATTTTACGATGTTGCTATAATCTCAATGTTTATGTTTTCAACTCAATGTACAGTAGATGACATGGCCAAGTGCACTATAAATCTATATCATCTAAATAGAAATAGTATTGGTAAGTTATTAAGACAAAATCCACAGTATATATTAAAAAAATAAAAGTGTGGGTATATAAATATTGTTGAAACACTAATTCAAGTATTATGGGAGAAGACAATTGTTATTAATCGTTACCCTCTGTTTACCATTGGTAAAACAAAATCCTATTAATTTTGGGGCGTTATCTGAGAAACAATAACATCTTAATTTTAATAATGGGGTTAATATTATCGAATGCCTTAAAATAATTTAATAAAACTAGTTGTTTCCCCTTTAGTATAATCTATATCTGTATTTACTAAACTGTTGTTTTCATGTGTGTCACGAAATTTTAAGGTCGATGTACCAAATGCTTTTCGTTCTAATTTCGATATTTTATCCCAAAGAATACTAATTTAAGTCATACAAAAAGTTACTATAATTAAAATTTTTAAACTCTATGATATGAAGGAAAAAAATGACTTACTGTTTCCACAATATGAGATAGATGACAAAACGTAAACTTATGATTGGCTAAATCATAAAATTGGCATACGCTTAAATAATTGTCGTAGATGTCACTGTAATTTAAATGTATATGTTTTTGTATATTTTGTTGTACTTGAGTTTACATAAATATTTTTTATGTTTATTCTCCATCTTTTATACTTAACCATCACATATATCTAACTATAGAAATATTATTGGAGACAAGATTCAAGCACTTAGGGAGAAGACAATGTTTATTCTCTACGTCTACGGTTGATAAAATAATATCCTATTAATATGAAGACGTTATCTGGCAAACCAATATCATTTGAATTTTATTAACATTAAATGGGAATGCATAGTATCCAATGCCGTAAATGAATTAGATAAAACAAGCGCTCCTTATCATTTGTCAAAATTTATAATTAAATGGTCATTTACTTTTAGGAAAATATGATTTTATTAAATGGTTTCATTAAAGCCTCCTTACAGGTATGAGTAAAACGTTGATTTAATATGTACATAAGTCAGGTGAATAAGTAAATCTGAAAACAATAAAAGTATTTGATTTCGATATAAAATTAAAACTAGAAGCATTTGATTCAATGGCATTAAGTAACTAAATAGTTGTTCTTCTGGGACTTTCTTTCAAAATAGTTTAATAAATCAGTACTTATTAGAATAAGTATTCAAGAATTATTCTTAGTCATAGTTGTAAAGTAATCATTCACTTTTTTTTTTTTTGAATCAACAAGATATTGAGAAAATTTTGATACTTTTTCCGATTTCTTTACATTTCATGTAATCTAATGCTTCTACATAATTTAAATTCAATAATTTTGAATATAGTTATGTTTTTGTGGTTTGAATAAATATACTTACTATTTAAGTAAACGTTTATTTTTCTTACACTTTTTAATTATATCAGTTGCTTATTCAATTATATTATTCACCACGATGATTTAGGCCTGGATATTCTAACTGCTTTACAGATACATGGATATAAAACGATAATAAAGTGTATCATTAATAATAAAGAACTAATCATTAAGAACACTTCAGTATTTCATCAATATCGCCACAATAATATCCAGAAGAATACTATTTGTCATACAACAAGTTACTACAATTGAATCATGTCAAATTTGTAGGATTTAAATCAATCGATAACATTCTGAAGGAAAATTTACAAAAATATATTTTTGAAATAAAAATGTTTACAAAAAAACGTTTTATACTGTAAAATACTGTTTTTTTTACTCCACTAAAATAATCGATCCACTCCACTAAAATAAATGATATTCTAATAGTTTTATTGACAACTATTTTATACATTTGTAATGTACTATTATGTTTATTCAGTATTATCACTAGTAACATCTCATAAGATAATAAGTTAATAAATTTCTAAGAGACGTGTTGAAGAATATTTCTTAAGATTTTTTCTCTCGCTGTTATGAACTGTTTCTTGGTGTGTTTTCTTCACTGGTAGTGTTATGATAAAGGAGTTTCACTGCTATATATAAAGTGTCTATAGTGGAAAATAGTAAAATTAACTTTTGATAGATACATTGATTCTTTCATAAAATTTGTGTCATCGATTTTTAAAATCAGTAATGTCGCTGTGATTAATAGTAGTAATAGTTAAATATCAAGTTTTTCGGTATGTTGCAAATTTGTCAGCATTGCAATTATTCCGCAGAACCCTTTTAGTTTTCACCGCGAAGACGAGCATATTTTCAAAACCAACGAAACTTCTTTTCAATTTCAAGAGTTGCAATATTGTGTTATAAATATATCTATACCCTTTTTCCCCTGAGTCATTAATTACACACCGTCATTATATAGGCAGATGGCTGGCTTACGTACTGTTGTTTTGCTCATTGGTAGGTTTATGTATTTTAAGCACCTTGAATATTTCAAAAAACAAAACCCGCCACAGGTAGGATTCGACATTTGTCCCGGATCGGAACCGAACGACATACAGCTGTTTCGAACTTGTTAGTTCTCATCAGTGCCGTACACGGTACGCCGATGTACCGAGCAATCCTCGACCCCTTTCGTGCAGAAACACGAGAAAGGGGTCGAGGATCGCTTCTGGGTATAATTCAAAGCCTGGCGGGGCTTTAGCCCGAGGAGTAGTTGTTTCCTAGAGCGATTATGTAATAGCTTTGCTATTCGGGAACTACTTTGATAGCCGCTTGGCGGCTTGGTGGTTCCTTTCTCGATTTCCGACTTATATGTTACTGACAGAGATCGTATCAATAAAGATGTATACGCCATAAAGTTCATTCGGCATTTGTCCTGAATCGGCGTACCGTGTACGGCACTGATGAGAACTAACAAGTTCAAAACAGCTGTATGTCGTTCGGTTCCGATCCGGGACAAATTTCGAATCCTACCTGTGGCGGGTTTTATTTTTTGAAACTTTATCTGATCGTGCAGAAACACGAGAAAAGGGTCGAGGATGGCTTCTGGGTATAGTTCAATGCCTGGCGGGACTTTAGCCCGAGGAGTAGTTGTTTCCTAGAGCGATTATGTAATAGCTTTGCTATTCGGGAACTACTTTGATAGCCGCTTGGCGGCTTGGTGGTTCCTTTCTCGATTTCCGACTTATATGTTACTGACAGAGATCGTATCAATAAAGATGTATACGCCATAAAGTTCATTCGGCATTTGTCCTGAATCGGCGTACCGTGTACGGCACTGATGAGAACTAACAAGTTCGAAACAGCTGTATGTCGTTCGGTTCCGATCCGGGACAAATGTCGAATCCTACCTGTGGCGGGTTTTATTTTTTGAAACCTTATCTGATCGTGCAGAAACACGAGAAAGGGGTCGAGGATCGCTTCTGGGTATAATTCAATGCCTGGCGGGGCTTTAGCCCGAGGAGTAGTTGTTTCCTAGAGCGATTATGTAATAGCTTTGCTATTCGGGAACTACTTTGATAGCCGCTTGGTGGCTTGGTGGTTCCTTTCTCGATTTCCGACTTATATGTTACACCTTGAATATCTCTACTAAAACGCCATTTTTGGTGCTTTTATTGTTCTTTCACTCACAAATTCAATTAAAGATTTTAAATTATCGGTATTAATAAAGAAAATGACTTGCCTTTTCTACAATACAAGATGGATAATAAAGAATAAGTTTGTGATCAGCTTTATCATTATCGACTACTTTAGCATTTCGTAAAAAATGCTAATAATTGGACTCTTATTATATTCATGCGAGTATATAAATTTTAATATATATGATGATTATTATGTTCACATATAAATCACCATACAATTTTGGTGACTGGCATATTAAAGTTGTGACGAAAGGATGACGTTTGCCATTGAAGTGAATAGTAACTGGAAACATTGTATTTGCATGTCAACAACAGCAATATTGGAAATTAATAGTCACAAGAAAATTCTAAAGGATAGAATTCTCATAATGTGATCATTCTAAAACATAACCAATTAGGAGTGTCATAGGAATAAGTAATTTCCAGATAACAATTTATAAATAAATGGTGAAGGTATCGCTATCATTTTTGCGGGTAGTTTATTTTTATGTTGATTTGTTATTTTTTTTACAATTATTTATTTCTAAATAATCAAAATATATCTAAATACTTTACAATGACAAGAACTATTCGTTATTTTGTTAAAAATTGATAAGTGTCCTACAAACTATTTTTAAATAGTTGTCACCGGTATCGGTAATAATGTATCACCGTAATTTCAATGTGTAAATATTTTTTATATTCCTCCCCCCTTTCTAATACAATAGCCATAACACATGATAGTTATACATCGCTGTGAGGATTTATAGTTAGGAAGCTACAACGGAAGTAAAGAAATACATCTTAAAGAGTATCTAGATATGTTAAATTACATTGGCGACTCCGCCATTTCTGTAAATCGTGTTCACTAGATAGGAAACAAAAGTGGTTGATACGTTTTTATATTTTTTTATTACCAATAATTAAATTTTTTATATTCCTTGAACTATTTCATGTACTATAAATTATATTGATAAATTTTTTTATTATAAAATAAATTTAATAGTCGTTAACGCATTCAGTGTTATTTTCTTGACTGGCATAGCATATCTCAGGATAAATATTTCAACGGCAACAAAATTATAATAATGATGAAATATAAATCACGACTCGTCTGGTATTACGTTCGATCACTCGGTAGGGTCTCAATACTCGATAGGTCTTCATAAGCAGATCTTATTGATCATCTAGGTCCATAGCGGAATTCGAACACGCCATCGAGTCCGAACGTCTTGATGAATGATTATTTTATATGTTCGATATAGGGTGATATTGAGTCAACCAATTGTAAAATTAGCAAATATAATAATTAGTTATAGATATTCTAGAAATATTAAAAATTAGACATTAAATTTTAGTAATTTATCACATGTAAAGAATAAATATGGTTGACTTAATAAAGTTGCATCAAAAATTATTGCGGGACTAATGACAGCAAACCTAGTCTTGTTGATAACCAGCTTTTGATTGCGAAACATAAATTCAGATATATCTGTCTATTGGAAAATGAAAATAAACCAAAGCAGCATGAATACTTCACTGACATAAATCCTAAATTATGCAATATATCGTAAAAACCGTGTTCTTGTAAATCAATATGAGTTATACATTATTAGTAATAAAAAACGTGTCTTAACTAGAATTTATAATCCTAAAATATAACACGATTTTACACCTAAATACTTGAACTTGCAAAAATCTATTAGTCGTTAATAAAACTTTAATAATGGTAGTATAACACCTTAATAAAATTTAGGGCCAGTAACCATCATTTGCTATTATAATTAAACTTTTATTGTTAAAATCCATTAACAATGGTTAATAAAAGTCAACTAACTGTTATTAGTCAACTATCGTGCATTTGTTATGATTAATAATAAACTATTAAAGATAACTTTGTAAGCAATAAAATATAAGTAAGCAAATTTACTATAAGCAATCAATCTAGTAAATGTTACTGGTATGAAATATTATAATCTATGTTAATAATTCTAATAGTAGTAGACAAATATACTTTTAAAGTTCCAAGAACGAAATATGTTCTTTTTTCTCTTTTTCAAATTTTGAATTTTCGTCAAATTTTAATTTAAATCTCTTTCAATTCAAGAAGGATAACTCGAAGCCATTTCCTTGTATTTCTTATAAAAATAAAAGTTAATTGAGATATGGATTCAGAAACTTTGTTAATGTTTGACTTCCGCTCTCAGAAGGAAGTGCTAAAATTTTTACGACTGGCATAAATGACCAGTTTATAATTGATGGATGTGTTTAATATTCTTTTACGTTTATGGCAGTGGGGTATAGTTTAATTTTTTATTATCACAGATAATATTTATTATGCTTCAGTCACATGCACTAGCAGTGGATAATATTCAACCAAATGGAGTTATAAATTTACTTTATTTACTCTGATTTTGACAGCCGTCATTACTCATTTCACCTGTATAGGTATATTTGCTATAAATACACAGAGAATGTAACATCTGCTCTAGCATTATTTACAATATTCAATACAATTTCTGCGTAATAGCTTACTTTTATTATTTAGGCACTGAATGTAATTAAATATTGAATTGGTAGTAAGATTATGAATCATTTAATTTCTATTGAAAATGTTGAGATATACAATCGTCGTAAACAGTTCATATACAATACAAATCAGGAATTTTCATAAAAAAAATATTTCCATATTTTAAGTTCAAATTAACGATTTCTATACATATTTTTTCGAATGCTAACGATCGTAATGGTAATTATACATTTTGAAAGGTAAATTAAAGTGCTTTTACTAAACTTAACAACTGAGAAATCTTATAAGATAGGTACAAACTACAAATACGATATGGGACTACCTACCATGTATTTTAAAATGAGAAGGGAATTTCCAAAATAAAGACATTGTGTGCTTAGTTCTCAGAGTACTAATTAATATGAAAATATTATTAGTTAATACCAAAAATATTTATAAGGCTTAATAAATTAATTTAAAGATAGTGAGTTATGTGATATATATATATATATATATATATATATATATATATATATATATATATATATATATATATATATATGTAAAATACTTATTTTACAGTTATATACTTGGTAGTATCATACTAGCTTATATCCAAATCCTATTCAGACCCTCCTATGTCTTAATATAGCTGAATTTTGAAATCGTTTCCACAATCACATCAATAATTATCCAACAGAGTTATGTCTGCAGATCATGAGGACCGAGAATCCACACCTCACTGACCGAGATGTCACAAAGACCATTCATCATAACTAAACGATTATCGATTACTATCTAACTTATCATACAGAAAAATAACGAATAAAAGTTTTTAATGTATGTTAACTTACAAAACACTTTGGTTACTATCTAAGATGAGTACGATATTAATTTCCTTTCCTAATCTACCATTATACACCAAAATATGACATTACATACATACAGAAAAAATCTATTCCATTTTCACGACGATTCAGGATTCGAGTAAAATATGTACTTTTGTATAGAAATTGGTGTTAAATATTTCGAATATATAATTAACTGATACAATTTATTCGAATGTTTAACAGTTATTACCTGGTGCTATCCTTTATCTGAGTGAATTAAGTTCATTCTTCAACTAAATATTATGTGTCTTGAAAATAAATCCAAAATTTTAAGATATGTACTGTTTATTATTCAAAGGAGAAAATTTTTCCAAATGAGGTATATTCGAAAGGATTATCAGAAATTGGGGAAATTTTTCAAAAATAAGTTTAAGAAATAATTTTAGGTAAAAATGGTTGGGAAAAAAAAGTAATTTCGGTTTTTCCCAATAGATGATTTTAAAGTTGCATATCTCTAGGAAGGCTTATTGAATGCAGCCTTGCCATAGCGCGTATGAAAGGTAACAGTCCACAGAACAGTCTGGATATAAAGGTAGCATCATTTGTCTACGCAGTAAAAGGTTATTGCGCGTTGAAAATGGAGATTCCAGAAGGTCATTTTCGGCATATTTTGCTTTTTTACTTCCGAAAAGGGAAAAATGCAGCGCAGGCTCATCGAAAATTGATGTTTATGGTGATCAGTGCTTAAATAAATGCCAGTGTCAGAATTGGTTTGCTCATTTTCGTTCCGGAAATTTCGATGTTAAAGGTGAACCTGGCACTAACCGGTCAATCGTTCATACAGTCGATAAAATTTTGGAAAAAGTCGAGGTAGACGGACATATTTCATCTCACGGCATCGCTACGGAACTAAGCATCGACCATAAAACAGTTTTGAACCATTACATCAGGATGGATTTACATTTCTATTTGTAAATCGCTACTGAAAGGAAACGAAATCAATCCATTTTTGGGACGAATGATTACAGACGATGAAAGGTGGATCACGTATGACAATAATGTGCGAAAAAGATTATGGTCGAAGTCCGGACAATCTTCATAAACGGGTGCAAAGCCCGTATTAATGCCAAGGAAGGTAATGCTGAATGTTTGGTGGGATTGGAAAGGAATTGTTCGTCATGAGCTGCTCAAACCTGGCCAAACCATTAATTCGACTCTCTACTGTCAACAACTAATGCAATTGAAGAAGGTGATTTAAAAAAACAGCCAGAATTGATTAATAGGAAAAGCGTTGTCTTCCATCATGACAACACTAAACCATACTTACCTTTAGTGAGTGGAAAAAAACTGAGAGACTGGGAAGTTTTGATGCATCTACCGTATAGCCCGGATCTTGCCCCGTCCGACTACCATTTGTTTCGGTCTCTGCAGAACTCTCTTAATGGTGTCAAGCTGGCTTCAAAAGAGGCTTATGAAGGTCATTTGGTTCAGTTCTTCGCCCAGAAAAAAGCTCTACAGTGACGGAATTATGGTTTTACCAGAAAAGTGGCAAAAGGTCATCGATCAAAACGGCACATACATATATCAGTGATTAGTGTGTGAAATTTATATGAAGAAATTCCCTTTTAAAACATGAAAAAACCAAAATTAGTTTTTCGCCAACCTTTATATAAATGGTTTAGATCTATCCAACAAATAATTTTCAAATCATAAATAGCGGATATTTTTAAATATTTTAATATATTTTAGTAATGGACTATATTTAAGGTAGACTTTTCTTTAGTCCCACTAAATAAATAGTTACTTGTACATTGATTATTTCGTTACTTATGATTAGAGCCGCTCAATTCGTTAGCGTATCAGTTGAATCACATCCCCGGCTTCGTAGTAAGTCAAGTTATGATTTATACAACACTGTAAAATACTTATCCACCTAACTAGTGCTTTGAACTGAATTATTTATGTTAAATATCTGCAGGTATGTTTCTACAGTTATTTCACCGAGCGATGTTCGTCATAGTGAAAAAATGTACTCATATAAAGATAACGACCTTTCGACATCTACTGGTATAATATTGACATATTTCAAATAATCACAAATTGTAATGATGTAACGGATCTATATATGAACAAACATTATACATTTTTTTTAATCTATGGTAATTAGAATATTTTTTAACAATATCAAAATTTGCTACAATAATATTGTTTTCTGCGTCTCTTAGACTATATATCTGGGTGTATATAGTTTTTAAAGAGCTATATACTAATAAATATACTAATATACTGTTTAAATTGACTCCACTAATGACAATAAAGGATTTTTTAATTTTTCTATTGCCTCCACTGGTTCCTTATAATTATTATGAATTGTTTGTGAATCTATTTCAACTTGATATGTGATTTGACTTTACTTAATAACAGCAACCTTTTTGGGACCACGACATTAGCGTAAAAATTAAGTCAAACATGAATTCAGTCCTTTTTTATGTGTGCTGTGCACTTTGCGAAAATAGGCCGAACGCGCGGAGATGCTGATTCACCGACTAACCATTTCCATGTCCTCCCAAATACATCACGACAATGTCTCGCTTATAATTACTACATCTTATATACAATAGTTATAAGTTAAAATACAAAAACAACTACAAAATATCTAGACGTATTTAAATGAGAATGCTCCGTCATCTTTTTTACTGCACAAAATTTTTTAATATTTATTCTTTAGTTTTCAGATGAGGAAAGCCTCCAAATGAGGTGAACCCAAAAGGATTATCAAAAGTTGGTGTAATTTTCAAAAATGGTCTTACGAAATAGTTTTCAGATAAAATATATAGACGGTTAAGAGCTACACAGCAAATAATTTTCAAGGAAATGGCCAAAATGTCAGAATTTTAAAATGTTTAGGTACATTGTTGTAATAGATTTTAGTTAAAATAGGCATTCTTTTAGTCCTACTAGATAAATAAGTTTTTGTATGTCCCTTACTTTCTAACTTTAAATACACACTTAAATGACAGTGGCACCTCCGCCACTTTTCAATGTCAAAGACTGCTTCGACTTTTTTTACTTTGTTTTCACACTTATTTATTACTAATTTGCCAACGCCACTAGATTTGGGATATTCTCAAATTATACCCATTTGAGAATATTTTAAAATGGGGAAATGGGAAATTTTTGACTGCAATTTTACAAAAAAAATTATGTTATGATGTCCCAATATTTAGATAATTGCCTTAAAGCTATACAAACATAAACGAGTTTTATATAGAAGACATACCATATCTCGAATAGGATATAAAATCGTAGCTCCCTTTTCTATTACAAATTAAGCCAATATAAGATTCCTACCCAACTATTAGATTGGGGATTCGGCAAAAAGTTACAGGTTATAAGTAATACATCTGCTGGCGGCGGTGATAGGCCTTAGTAGCTGAAGGAGGCCGATTAAATAAGTATATTATAAATATAATAATACCCATATAGTTTTGTGTAAAAATGATTTATTTAAAAAAAGATGTAATATAATATAAAAAGCCTACAGATGCATCTTTCTTTCTGATATCGTGTATCATTGGTGTGGGCTACTTTATAACTAATTCCGCTGTGGGTTTGTTTGACATATTATTAGCTCAAAATGGGATCCGATTCTTGTAGTTATGTTAAGTCTTTCCAAATTCATATTTATCAAAAGAATTCCAATTATCATAGATTTAGTTTAATGAAAGCCGAAAAAAAATACAGATTTCCATAACAAATTCTATATCTTGATTTGATAAGTCTACTTACCAGAAAGAGCGGCTATGAGTATTTACTCCTTTATAATATGGATTTTGCTCTATTCACCACAAAAAAGAGGCTATACAATCTAAGATTGCTACAGGTGCAAGGTACAACGCTCAAACTTTCAAGTGAGATGAAATATCTGGGCGTTATTTTTAACATTAACTTAACGAGCGCATGTAGAATATAACAAAATAAATAAAGCATGTGCTGCACTGTATCAGTGTCCTTGTGCAATTTGAAAGTCATGGCGATTAAATCCTAGGATCACCTATGGATATATACCTGCTGTAATGAGACCTCGTTGTGAAGCGATTTTTTAAATACTCTTCTGAAGAAAAAATTGATTTAAAAAACAATGGTAGGCCATTGCCCGATATTGTTATTGAGACTGCAGGTGTTTGCCGCGGAAAAGCATATAAACGTCATTTAATAGAGACATTTATTCGAAGAACAATTGGGTTTGTGAGTGCAACAAAAAAATGCGTTATTTTGTTTTCCTTGTTTACTTTTTGGCGGTGATAAAGCATGGACGGATGTAGGGGTGACAGATTGGTGCACTTAACTGAAAAAATAAAAAAGCACGACAACTCCAAGAGCCATCTACATAATACAATGGAATTAGCTTTATTAGGAACAACTAATATTAAAGCACAGCTAGATTCAGCTTATTGGATAAATGTGCAAAAGCATCATGATAATGTGACAACAAAGAGATACGTTTTGTCAAAAATTATAAACTGCATAAAGTTTTGTGGGGCCTTTGAACTGGCGCTGCGAGGATATGACGAAGCTGAAATCTCTCAATACCCGGGGATATTTCGTGGTTTGATACATTTTTCTGCTGAGCTTGATGTAACTTTAAGCGAGCATCTACAAAATGCTTTAGTATTTAAAGGAACCTCTAAAGAAATACAAAATGATATTTTAGACTGTATATTAAAACTATGTCATGAAGAAATAATTAAAGAAATTAACAAACCTTCATTTTTGGCAGTTATGGCAGACGAAACAACTGATATATCTGCAAAAACTCAGTTAGTGATAGTTTTAAGATATATTCTCGATGATGAACCTATTGAACGTTTTTGGACATACCTGAAACCTACAAAATGTGACGCTGAAACTCTTTCGGAAAATATTTTAAGTGTTATAGACCCTCTAGTAGAAAATTCACCTTACAAGCCTTTTCTCTTAACCAAAGAATATGACGGCAAACATGAATGTTCTTCAAAGAGGTATTAAATTCCAAAAAATTTTTCTTGTGAAAGTCTATATTTTTGTATAAACGGATTTTACATAAAAATTCTGAAGTATCAGGAAAATGCGTGACCTTGAAAATTTTCACAATTTTCGCCTGCGGCGCAATTTTCTTGCGGCCCTTACGGCGCCAGTAGTTTGGATACGTTTGAAATTTGCACGCGGGCGGCCAATACCCTAGCATCGACCCTGTGCAGAACACCCGTTTCATTTCATCACGAACCGCTACTGGTCTAAATAATAGCCTGAGTGCACGTGGACTCTATCTACCCTTTCCTTTATAAATGATACGGTAATAATATTTATTGTGAGTGTGAAAGCAATATTTGCTACTATTTCATATTTTGTCGAAATGATATTTTCGTAGTGTATAGTACCCCACAAAGTATTATGTGTATCAACGGTATATTACTGATTACAAAATCTATTATGTAAATATTTAAAAGAGCACAATTATATTACCATATATTTATTACGATGCGGAAGTTAGTATATGTATAAATGGAGCACTAGAACAGTTTAGACAGCAAATATGCACTTATATAACAGACAATCATAAACACTTGAAGAACAAGAATACCAAAGCATACACCAATCAACAAGATCATGGGTTATAGCCCCACATTTTAAATTTAGGACGTGTAATTTTTATCACCAACAAATATTATTGGACTATGGCGAATAATAACATCAGCCCTAGATGTTCAAAATATGGGAGAAAATCTCGGTATATTATCTAAAATTTACGAAAAAGTGCGACCTAAACAATACACAGCTCATGCAGAAAATGAAAAGTATTATAATTTGAGAAAGCATGAAAGCGAATTCTTTAAAGTCGATAAAGGATAATAAATACAGCTGTATGGATAATGCATCCAGGAACTTGTAAATAAACGCACGTATCCTACTCTAAAATATGTAGGCATGTATAGGCATAATACATACGTCGTATTGTAGTGAAGAAAGTATATAATATGGTCTAAATGTCTTATAAACTGAAAAGATGTCGAATACGGGAGCATTCTTATTATGTGCAAATTATTACGCAAAAAAATCAAAATATTATTTTAATACCAAGAAAGCAAGAACTATTCTATTTACATATGTACTTTTTTGAGCCTGTGTATAACCTTAACATATATTGTTAATATTTTATGATATACTGTCCAACTACATATTAGAAATATAATGTATAGTTTATTTCATCGCTATTTGCCAAATACAAAATATCAAAACATAACCTTGGCCTGTTTTTATGGTTAGGCTCAGGTACATTCTTCCGTTTATCGTCAAGATAAGAGAGTTACCTATTTGGCAAATAGCGATGAAATGAACAGTACTTGTTTCCATCATTTTTCTGATGATATACTGACGTTATTGTGAACTGTAATATAAGAACAAGTTCTATGGTTAAATTGATATTTGAAAATGATATCTGAAATGTGTTGTTGATTTATAAAAATAATTTAATCAATCACTTGTAACACTTATATTATATTTGACATTATTATTTAGTAGAGATAAGTCATTTTCTTCTCACTTGATGAGATACATAGCGATACTTTTTTAACGTCAATGTTTCTTGTGATACACTTGTACAAATTTGTATCATATAGAAAATATATAATTAATAGGAATAGTTTAATGTATTCGTTTGATAAATGTGTCAGTAAAAAGTTTTTAAAAACAATTTTTCAGGAATAGTTAATTAATTATATCGGACTACATAAAGTATGTAGATTGATACTGTTTTTAATTAATGTTTCTTATACCATTTCTTCAACTAAATGAGGGAATTTATTGGTTTCCAAAAATATTGATTAAATATTTGTCAACTGGATTAAAAGTATGTAACTTATAAGTCGGGAATCGAGAAAGGAACCACCAAACCGCAAAGCGGTTATCAGGTGGTTCCCGAATAACCAGGCTATTATATAATCGCTGTAGGAAGCAACTACTCCTCGGGCTAAAGCCCCCAAGGAGTAGTAGGAGAAAGGGGTCGAGGATCGCTGTTAGGTTTAATTCAATGTTTGGCGGGGTTTTAGCCCGAGGAGTAGTTGTTTGCTACAGCGATTATGTAATACCTTGCTATTCGGGAACTACTTGGTAATCGCTTTGCGGTTTGGTGGTTCCTTTCTCGATTTCCGACTTATAAGTTACAGACATAATCTTATAGATTTAGATGAAAACCCCACGGATTTGTTTCGGCATTTGTCCTGGATCGGTGTACCGTGTACGGCACTGATGAGAATTAATAAGTTCGAAACAGCTGTCTGTCGTTCGGATTCCATCTGGGATAAATGTCGAGTCCTACCCGTGGCGGGTCCCTTTTCAAAAAAAAAACT
The DNA here is from genome assembly GCA_037954035.1 of Rosalia funebris. Lineage (NCBI taxonomy): Eukaryota > Metazoa > Arthropoda > Insecta > Coleoptera > Cerambycidae > Rosalia > Rosalia funebris. Next base: position 3,465,361 of record JAZFAV010000033.1, read on the forward strand.
GGATTAAAAGATAAATGAATCATGTTCTAAATAATTTACGTGTTCAATAATTAACAATAAATGTGGAAAGTGATCGCATTCTATATATACCTTTAATATAATTATCATCTACGCAAAAAAACGCAACATTATGATGTTACAACAACTTATTATGATATCATTGAGTTTAAACAACTCAAACCACTGTCACAACAATATAAATAAAACTGATACACTTTCTGTTATATAGATAGATTTGCTAATATTTCAGCATTGATACAATAAATAAAGATTAGAACTAAGAGATGAACAGGAAACTCCAAAAATAAACGATTACGAAAAACAGATCATTGATAAAACAGAAACGCTACACAACTAAAAGTCGCAAAAGCATTGCCGACTTATGGAACAGAAAGACGTAAAACATATAATATCTCGGCACATTTCGGGATATACAGTAAGAAGAAACACGTACAAGAAACATATAGCAAATTAGTTATAATCACTACGATAACAAGAGGTCGATAAATATAAAAAATTCGAACGTGATTCAAACCCATTGTAAATATATCAGAATTAAGAAGTCAATATTAATTTCACGGAAATAGACATTCGACCTCTCTTAATTGAGTTCATTGCTTTATAATCAGTTTGACTCGTTCTGTGCGACATTAAACCCAAATAATTGCTAAACTCAAATAGTGGCAAATTCGACCATTAAACCTAACTAAATAATGAATGGTAGTGACTCATCGCTTTGTTTTCTTAAATGAACGTTTTCTTAACTGAATATGTATATAGCCAAACATAAACTGAACAAACAAGCAAGATTGTTAAAATATGTAAATACTAACAGAAAAATTTTTACTTAAGAAAATACATTTATTGGAAGCGCTTTGGATGGAATGTGTAAGAATGAATATTTACAGATATTGACAAAAACTAAGAAAAAGTCATCAAGTAAACAATTAGAATTTTTATCAATATTGTTAAATAACAAAATATTTAAGATAATTGATATCTCGATGCAGTTTTTCCTCATAAATAAGTCGCGAAAGTGTTATTATATGTATTGTGCAAGTAGATTATATATATTTATTGGTGTAGTAGACTAATTGATTTATATATTTCGTTACTGCTATTGTATTTTTCTCCTCCATTGTCTAGCCTAGTTATATGGATGATTAAAAAGAATTAATATCAAAAACACATCCAAATAGACTGGAGTTGAACAAAATATCAATACATTCTAAAATTGTAGCGGCGCCTTCGCCATTTATTTAAAATGTTTAACATATTTTTTAAGGGAAAGGTAATGAAAGAAAACAAATTTATAACTGGAACGACAACCTACAACGTTCATAAACTCGATACTAAACAAGTATATTGAAACAGTGATTATACATTTTATATGCACGAAAGCATATAATGATTTTTAAAAACAATTTTTATTCTAATTTAATTTATTTTTAAAGTTTTATTTGATCTTTACATTACAAAATTTAAATGGTTCATAACGTCGTGTTATGACCGCGACTGAGCGAGTATGTTACTACAATACTACAGTTATGTTTCAGTTATGCTACAGTTATGCTTCAGTACTGATGCGACCACTTGCTGTCGTATTTATTAATTCACAAGTGCTGACACAAGTCAGGTGATTTACTAGAAAAAGAAGTTATTAACTTTCAGCAAGTAATCACGATCGTGACTTTAAAATATTATACGTTACAGATAGAGCACGAAGTGGTCTCAAAGCTGTAACGCAAGAGGAGATTACAATGGTTCTTATCTGAACATATTAAGTTACTGCAACAAAGTATAAGGGTAAATGAAGGTGAAGTTTAACAATTCTAAGTACAATGGGTAATTTTGATATAACATACATAATGTTTTATAATATATGGAAAGGGCTTCACATGGTGATAGAATATTTTAAAAGATTGAAAAAAATATATTGGTTTATATCTTCCGATTACATTAACATGAGTACACTAAATTTGCTACATAATACATGTTCATAGGTTATCACGTTTTATGAGAAGATATCATGTCTCACAAGCTTCCAATGGCGGGACTTATTAAATAATAAAAAACTGTAGTAAAAAACTAATATACTTTACAATTCACGTACCGAATACATTCTTAAATATAAATGAATTTATATTTAAGAATGTATACATGGACTTGATATAGGGTTTTTCACTCTTTGCCATCAAAAATATATGTTGTGTCTACTTAACCGTTGATTATTCTTTAGCTGCCATACATTTTTGTTTTTTAAGTAGGATCAGAAAACAACATTTTTCTAGTCCTGGTATATGCTATTCAACAGCATCTCTATTTACTAAACGGCTGTTTTCGTGTGTGTCACGAAATTTTTAGGTCGATGTATGAAATGCTTTTCGTTCGAATTTCGGAATTTTGACAGAATGAATATAGTAAGTCAACCCTTGCAAACAACCGTTACCATTTTTTGTTGTTCGTTGTTTTGATCCGAAGCCTCTATAGGTACGTTCCGGGGGTGCCTTCGATATGAGCGAGGGGGTGGCGCAATATTATTGCGATTTGCTTACTCGTGCATTACTTACACGTACTTACTCGTTTATTAACTTGCCATTAGTTTATCGCTGCAAAAAACAAAAATGCAATTCTATTCTATTCGGTATTTTAACATTCGTTAACTGATTTTAGAGAATTAGTTGTTTACTAATCTTCGCAGGTGTCTTTTAAGTTACAGGTTTATAAAGAGACTTTAGAAAATCAAATATCAAAATTAAAATAAATTATTGAATGTGTCTTTTTGAACTGTTCAAATAGTCAAAGACAAGTATGTTTTATATCGAGTTCTTTAGCCACTAGCGTAAAATTAAACTAGTATTCATTAATAAATATTGGAAATGTTTTATGGATAAGTATATCGAGTAACGCAAATAAATAAAATGAAATATTCCAATAAGAAATAATGTAAATAATCAATAAATTTAAAAAGTTACAAAACTACGAAATATATGAAAACTTTTAAAATTTTATTTTATAACAGGCTGGAAGTTGTCTCTTTGTTATACTTGATAACATCCCAGACGATTAAAGAATTATTTTCTAACGTTTGCAGTCATCACTGCCGCTACTTCTAGGGCAGCTATAATTTTAGCAAGTAATTCATCGAGCTCCTTCCAGCTCTTTGATGTTCGTGTCGCAAATTTTCGTTTTCATATATCCCTATAAAAGTTAATTATTTGAAATAAGTTGGAGAATTTTGGAGGTGATTTAATTGAGTCTTTCAGGAGGACTAGAGTCAATCTTTTTCACTTATAATGCGATGTGGCAATATGTTCCCTAAATATACTTGTATCCCTTTCGCTTTCGCGTCTTATGTTATTTTCGGGAAAAAACTTCTTGATTAATGGCAACCTAATAACAACAATATTCTTTTCTTCTCAAAGTACTTCAAACTGTTCGATCAGGTACATCCATTTCGCTAATTGAAGAGTGTTACTTTTGCGAAACTATAAACATATATTTCTTATCCACGTTCCTCATTTAACCAATCTCCACCCACCGTTATTATCACTATAAAGATTATTAAACTTTCAACAAGACATCACACATCACAAAGACCTAAACTTGTTAACGATTGTTCATAAGCATTTAAGTAATCAGAATGGATCTATATTTAATGCAAATGCAACCCGCGCAACAATTTCTGAAGTACCACTATGAGTATTTCCATAGTACCACTTAATCCACACTCTCTTCTCGGTTGTATAATCTACCATTTTAATAAAGTTTGCCAAACCAGTTAAAAGCTAGTTTACCGCGCCAACACAAAAGTACAATAATGAAAATTAATGTGTACTGTCATACAAATTGCATATCTATTATCAAAATAACTTCTGTTTGCAATCTACTTTCACTATTACCTCGACATTAGCCTGTAAAAATTAACTTGGCAATGTTCCCTCGGTTTTTCCTAGCTGCTCAATTTCCGATCCAATTCCAAACCCTATTTAAATTTTAATGAAATAATCCCATTTATATAAGTACCAATCATGATGTTTCTCTTGACTCGTTATGTTAGTCGTTTGGAAATAATATACCACCATTGCAAAATAGAATTGATTCCCTAAAATAATATAACAAAAATCAATGTGAAATATTGTTTTAAGGTATCATATTTAGTAAGTAAAATGGCATAGCTGTCTTCTAATTATCAGGAACTTAAAGAACTTAAAGAACGACAATTAGATGTATTGTCAAATATCATGATCTAAGTTAAAGGATCACATTGTTTGTTCATAAAAAGGATAATGCTGCTATACGAAACAATGCCCTAACTGCCGAAAGGGGGTCATAAAACTGGTCAGGTGAAAGAACACGATGTAGCGTTATCAAGATATAAGCTGATTTTGGAAGCGGCCACGATTCGGGACTAGGGAGACGTGGGGCGCCCGACACAGCGGCGCCAGTCCAGACGCTTTGAACGCCAAATACAAGACACATTCTTTTACATTTTCCTATTTTGCAGTAAGAGTAGGCAGTAGTTATTGACCTGAACGTTAAGTTCCCTTGTCATTGATGAGTTACCATCGCAGAAGAAGGTAAATTATGTACCGTCACCTAAATAATCGCAATATATGTACGAGTAGGTATATGTAGTTTACGTTAATATAAGTTCTATTATAACAGGTGTATTTGATCCAAATATATTAATGTGGACTTGAAAACTGGAAAGTGTTTAATTAATATACTTCCTTGCCGTCATATTGCGTGTATCTAATTTTTTACTTTTCCGCACTTCAGAAAAGTAATGTAATCGTGTAAAGAAAAAGTGAAAAAAAAAATTTTTTTTGGGTTTACTTTTCGTCTTTCGGCCTAAAGACCAAAAAAACGGTTTTTAAACAATTTTTGCTGTGTGTGTCGTTGTCGTCGGAATTTTAAACTTTTTAGCATGATAACTCAACTAAATCGTGTCGAATTGATCGGGTTTTGGCTGATTCTGATCGGGGACGTCTCCCAAACGACACCTATTGATTTTGAGGTGGATAGAACACACTCTACTATGTAGATGGGTCATGAGATAGCACAATGGCTGACTATTTGAGAATTGTTTTTGTTGGCACGATCACCCAATTAAATCGGGTCGGATCGATCGGGCTTTGACTGACTCTGATTAGGGACGTCTACCAGACGACATCTATTGATTTTGAGGTGGATAAGACGCATCCCACCCTGTCCATGCGAAAGTACGATGGTGGACTACTTGAAAAAAGTAAAACTGTCTCATAAAAAACATATTCTGCATTTATGTGTTGGTGTATTTTTTTCTGGGCCACCCAACTTCGAGATAGCGATGTTTTGTGTGCGAAAAAGTCCGCTTTAAGGTTTTAAAACTGTTTATTTTTATTTATCTTGAGCAGTTTCTCAAACAACTTTTATGGACTATTATGGCCGATTACTTAATACAATAAGCGAATGCAGATGCAATATCAATATCATATATGTTGAGGAGCACTATATAAAAATAATATTAACAAATTAACATAATAAAATCTGTTATTAATCTTATATATGTTACGTTAACCATGTTCTTTAACAACATAGTTCTTTAACAACAACATTTCCAGTTTTTGTATAGAGATAGATCTAGTAGGTACCTATATTCGGACATAAATAATACAACAAGACCATAATAAATAATTTTTATACAATACATAATTTGGATTAATAAGTTACCGAACGATTCAGTTCTTATAGTCCCTCTCTTAATTATTTATAGAGGAATAACTTGATTGTACATTTTTATACAATTTATTTTAATATATAATAAGACTATAACTAGTTAGTAGTTAGCATGGCTTCATAATGGGGTGCAATACATTGACCAACATGATTTGTTTTCATCAGTTAATGACTAAATAAATTGACAATCAATTACTGATAGATATTATATAGATGAACCTGACACTAAAATGGGATACTTAACTTCTAACACCGTATAGAATATAGTGAATGTTATAAAGTATATAAATTGAATAGAGTATAGTATGTTTATTGATTTAACTATTAAATCAATTTAATTATTGATCTAATATTCATCCGAAAACAGTGTGAAGTATAAAACAGATAACTAACTACATGTGGTAATTAAAATATCTGTAGACCCTCATTTTGCCTATATAGTGTCGGTAAAATGGAAAACTGCAGGAGATAAAATGGGATATGATATTAACATTCGAAAATATTAAAGACCGTATTTAATTAGGTAAATACATTTTTGGAGACATTTATTGTTGCAAACAGATCACATATGAAATCACCATTGTCATCACTTTCTACACCCACATATGCGTCATAAACATATTTGCCGCACTTACTACATTCATCCGCATTATCAATTACAAATTATTCTTCTAAATAATAGTTTCCACAAAATAGATATTCTACGTCGATATCAGATTGTGTACCACTGAAGTCTACATTTGAGGCCTTAGATGCTCTAGACTTGGATACCTGTTTCTTATCTCTCAATGGGCTGCTGTTAGTAGTATTTTCATATGGAGATTTTATTTTAATCAATTTCATTTCATATGCATTATTTTTTGCTTTTCTTGAACAATGGGTTTGTCAACCCTTCCTTGTAAGGAGTACTCAAAGTTAATGCAGCCTTACCCCTTTTACCAACTTCTATTTTTTGACTAGCCCACTTTCAATCCCTTTGGATAGGGAGGAATTGCTTCGGGATTCATTAAATTACAAACGCAGCTAGTAGATCGTACTTCGGTTCATATAATTATTTGTTCTTGTGGTAAATTATTCTCCGTTGAGCCTTTCACTTCAGGTAACACATCTTCAGCTACATCATTTTCAGTAGTATATTTGTTTTGAGATGGTCCATAACTAGTTGGTAAAGCAGCAGCAAGCATTTCTTCTGTGAATATTGTGCGGATTAACTATGACACTTTTGTGAAAATCGTTACTGCCGCTTAAAAGAATTACTCTGAGATATGCTTTACCAAATTAAGAACCAAATTCACTTGGTGAACTAACTTCGATCATAACGAATCATGATCGATGATTTCTCAAACACATTTCTATTCCATGCATATGCGTGATAAGTAGTGCCATGAATGAAACTGCTCGAGGTTGGATATAGTTGCTGGTGTATAGTGTTTATAATAGAATTATCATCCATTCTTACTTGCCTTCCCTATAGCTGCAATATATTGCGTGTATGTTTTATCCCATCAAATATAAATAATTCTGGATTAATTTTCGAAGTTTGAGTGTGAAGTAGGAAATAATCAAATTATTTCTCAAACAATTATAATTGCATTCATCCTGACTGATGAGAAACTGATAGAGTGTTCGGTGAAGTTTCATCAGAAAATTGAGGTTTAATTTGCAATTGAGGAAAAAATAGCATGGGTGAATCAAAAATACCATTCGTAATCATACAAATGACTTCAAATGTCTGTTATGTACGCTTAGCTGATATGAGATAATCCACTTGCTTTCTGTCGGGCTATTCTTTATGGTCGGGCTTAGATAGTAGTGATGCCCGTTTAGTCAATATTGAATAATCTTAAACTGTGTTTCTCTTAAAGCGGTTCTATGGTATTCAAAAAAGAGCTAATTGCCTCTTGATTGAGACCCCTAGTTCTTGCAGCAGAAGTTGACGCAAGACTTTGATGAAACAATCTGTTCCTCTTTAAAAAAGAATGTAATCAGTGCCATTCTGCCAACTTAGTTCAATTTGTAAATATATTGAACTATATTATTCTAAACAGTAAATTCATGCACAATGTTTTGAACACTTCTCACTTCTCATTATTATTTCATACATACATACATATACCTTCCATAGTTTTAGTATACTATTCCAGCTATATCGTTACCTCTCTTGGAACAGTTAATTTCCTGCTCCCAAGTTTTGTATAGTCTACTACATGTTTTTTTTTTATTTTTAAATTACCTTTCTAAAGTCTAATTTCAAACAATTGTTTTACAGCCTTTAAGAAGCCACAAGTTTCACTACACAACGCTTCCAATGCTCTAGGTATTGCTTTTTTATACCAAGATTGACGATTAGATTTTGTTTTTGGCGTGAGAGGCATGTGAAAATAAACAGTGGAATAGTACAGGTAAAATGGAATACTATCCTGCTTTACCGAGATAAATCCATTTTACTCATACCGGGTATCCAGAAAGTCTGGAAACGGTAAAATATTTCGAATAAAAAATACTTCCTTCACTACCCCCACCCCTTTGGGGTGGGGCGGGGGGAAACCTTCAAATCTTAAACGGGTACCTTTATTTTTTATTACAGAATAGGATTCTATGGAAAAAATTACGTCAAGTTTGTCTGAAATTATTTTTTCGATTTGCGACAGGTGGCGCTGTAATCACATTTTTTTTTTTTCATAAATTGCCTCTCACCGTCGGAGTGCTTGTTTTAGGTGAGTTCCCTTGCCTTTCACCGCTGAGGCTATAACGGCAAAATCCCCTACTAAATGAAATGTTCAAATTGATGACCTTCAGCTATTTGACTATCCCAATCGTGCGTACATGTTGTCAATTACTTTCTGCAAAGTTTCTGGTGTTATCATATTAGAACACTGTATTATCCTTTCCCTTAATTCATCGATGTCTGCCGGCTTTGTTTTGTACATATTGTTTTCAAATAGCCCCAATAATCATAATTTAGAGGAGTTAGATCAGATGATCTTTGTGACCCCTCAATCGCATCCCATCTATGAATCCAGTGCCCAGGGTAAGTGGTGTTTAATATATTACATACAATCAACGCAAAATGACATTGAGCCCCATCCTGCTGAAACCAAATATTGTCTAACGCTATACCAGCAATGCGTTGGATTTCCGGTATTATCTGGTTGTTCAATAAATCGACGTACTTTTGATCTGTCAAATTACCATCGATGAAAAGCGGCCCGACAGTTCGGTTGCACAATATTCCAGCTCAAACATTAATTTTTTATGGATGTTGTGTATGGGAATCCCTCATCCAATGAGGATTCTCATCAGGCCAATATCGCATATTGTGTCTATTGACTTCTCCACTCAATTGAAATGTGACTTTATCAGAAAAGCATGTTCAGAAAGAAAATTGTCAATTTTTGTCACATCGTCTAATCATTTCGTCACAAAACTCTTAGTAAAACAGTTTTAATCATATCCAGATGATGCCAATTTGTTGGCGAAACGCGTATTGAGTATAGTGTATAGCGTTTTGTGGAAAACTTAGTCAGTGTTAATAAAAAATCAAAGTTTTTAAGTAAATGAACTTGTACTTTATTTTTTTTTCATTCTTCCGTAAAATTTTTTAGAAATTACGAAAAAAATATTTTTGCAATTGCAGCGCCATCTGTCAGGAATCTATAAGAACGATTCAGACACATTTGACATAGTTCTTGCCGCAGAATCCGATTCTGTAATAAAAATGGGAGTACCCATTTAAGATTTTAAAGTTTCCCCTCGCCCCATCCCAAGGGGTGGGGGTGGGAGTGTCGCATTTAGTATCATTGGATAACTCTTTTAAAATTATTAAGGAAGTGTTACTTCTTTTTTGGATCCAATTTGTATTTCTCGAGATATTTGACCGTTTCCAAACCTTTTGGATACCCGGTATATGTATACCTGTATATATTGAAGTTTTCAAACATACCACGTAATAGCTGTCACTCGGAACAATTTTTAAGACAATGCTCGTCGCTCGTGTGGGCAACACTCTCAGGGCAATAAGGTATGCAATGACAACTTGAGATCGCGAGTTTTTTCTTTGGAGGAGCTTATTATCTACTATTTATGTTTTTTATTAATTTGTATCAATGATTTAGTGGATCATTTTAAAGACATTGTCTCATATATGCTGATTATTTCAAAATATGTATTTAATATCATAAGTGGTTATAACCATTGTCAGAGCTTTAAAAATAACATCGAAAAAACAATATGTCATGTGAAGTAAATAAATTCGATGATCTTGTACTTATTTTCAATGATAAATTTCATTTTTCAATATCATATGTATAACATGGCCTCATGCAAATAATACATTTATGGATTTTTAGTTCAAAATTGCCATGACTTTACCGTGGCAGAAGTGCTATAAAAATTATTTATATTTCGTTCAATATATCGAATTTTGGTCATCTTAGTACAATGTTATCCATTACTATGTTATATAATAACTATGTTATTCATTATACATTACATCACAATATACATTACAATGTTATCGATTAACTATGTCTAAGTATAATATCTATAATAATTTGGAATGAATGTAACGTCGACTAATTTTTTTCAAATTTATTTACATTTTTTACATTAAGTTAATATTACTATTAGTTTACAAATTTATTGTAAATGTAAAATAGGGATATATCTGGTATACAAAATACATAATATAATGTTATTATTATTATTATAAAATAACAGAAAATACCTTAATAGAACGTAAAATAAAGTAAGAGAATATAATAGTACAAAAGTTAATTTAAAAAATATATTATGGTATATAAAATAACACCAGGAGTAGTAACATAATGTAAGAGAACACAAAGAAATGGAAGATAACGTACGAAATCATAAGAAAACAGAGAACATAAGAGAACATAAACATGTAGCAATAAACGTATTATAATGCAGAAGAACCAAAAACAACGTAATAAAATATAATAGAATCTAAAAAAACGTAGAAGAACATAAAATAACATAAAGGAATGTAACATAACGTAAAATAATGTAAAAGAATATAATCGACTGTACATAAAGTAATTTAATAAACTAAAATAATGTAAGAGCATAGTGAATGTAAGGCAATGTAAGAAGACTTACGAAAAGGCAGAATAATGTAATATAAGAAAACATTAGAAATGCATGAAAGCGTAAGGAAGTATAATAAAGTTTAATATAAATATTGAAAGAAATGGTGAAGGTGTCACTACCATTTCAGTTGTAGATATTCTGTTTTACTTGAATTTCAATATATTTTTGAGATTATTCCTTTCTATCCTATTATATGCGATGATTATATATGGTTATCTCTTAACAATTATTAGAAGTTAGAGGACAGAGCAATAAAGTAATATTTAAATAGAGTCTATTACAATCATATATCTACTCGTACAATTGTGTACACTTGAGATAATATTATTATATGGTACTAGTGTAGTAGTTGTTAATCAATATCAATATTTACACAAACAAATACTTTTCAGCAAACGTTTATTGAAACTCAATGCTTAACATCCCTTTGAGCCCTTACCTGTGCTGGCACGATACAACCATAATATATCACCAATCGCGTGCATTTGATTTCATGTAAATTTTAATAAAACGAGTATTATTTCAGTTTAGTTCATTAACTATTGTTTCATTGTTTAGTCTTAGTTCACTGTTCTTTATCAATGCTTTTGACCCCAGCTTTCCAATATTTCTAATTTTCAACTTAAATTATATAAAGTACTGTGACATCCATGTGTCATGCCATGTCACCTTGTAAAAAACTTCACGGAAGAAGTTTATGTATGCACAGACGTGGCGTGCTTTATGAATACAAAAACATAAAATCGATAACAATACAATTTTAAACTGCGTATTACGCACACAACATCGAGAAGATAGTGGAACGCTAAATTAACACTGAGTAAAAGGTTTAACGCCTGTTGCAAAACATTATCCTATTGATATCAATTAGTATACATAATTTATTAGAGTAACTTCAAATATCCACGTCGCAAGTCAACAAAGTGTGCGATCATATTGAAAGCGAAATTTGACAGAAAATCGATACTGGCGTTTCAATGTGTAATATCAAAGTATTATTTATCATTGTCCTATTTCATACATTTATTCGAGAATTTAGTTTCCTTAATCTTAAAATTACTTATTTTCAAATCTATTCTATAAAAACCATTGCAATAACTCTATAATATAAATATGTATTATACATCCTTCTTTGTTATATTATACAAGCTGTTATCATAAAGTTGAAAATTAGGTTTTAGATTTAACTCGCATTTTAATAATATACTTTTATATCCGATTTTATAATTAAAAATTATAAAATCCGAAAATTATTTATTATTTAAAAAGGTCAGTCAGTTTTCCCAAAATTTTATAATCAGATTTTCTCAATACAATATAAAATTTGATAACAAATGCAGAATAGAATTTTGTAATTGCACATTCTAAGTCATATGTCAAGACTAAAAAAATATATGATTTTCCAACAAAGTTAAAATTAAAACTAAGTACTCATCATCTCCAGATGATGCCGACTTTAGTGGCGAATCGCGCGTTGAGTGTAATATATAGTGTTTTGGTGTTTTGTGGAAAACTAAATCAGTGTTATCTTCACACCAATGGTTCCAACCTACTCCAGTAACAAACTACCACTTCTCTTTTATTTACTGCTCACTGCCATTACTTATACTACTACTGAATTTAAGTTACTATTAATTTTTTTAAACTTCAGCTGATAAATTAAATTATTATTAATTCTTATTTATAACGAAATACATTTTATAATTGTGTCTAACTTAGTTGTATATAAGCTATTAACTAATTAAATTACAAAATCAGTTTAAAAAATATTTTAAACTCGTGCCTCACTATTGGGACTATTAATAATAAAAAATAAAGAAAGTAAATTACTGGCGCTATACTCGTAGCAATAAGTAAATATGGTAACTAAATTAAATAGCACTATTAATATTTATGTATAACACAAAACTATATGGGATAAATAAATGTATTTATTTTCAGATTATGATATAGTGATTTTTTAAATCAATAATCTTATGTACCGTAATCCGTGGTTTTAAAGTATCTACTATTTAATACGTTTCTTATACAGTATCATATAACTTATTTTCCTGATTTTAGAAGGAATATACTAATAAAACTTAAATAAAGAAACAAACTTAGTACTATCCCTTTAGTGACAAAAAGCACAACAACTATCATTTTCTTCCACCTTGTTAAATATCAATGTGAAATATAATCTTTATTGACATTCCTTTTCTTTGCTATTATAAGAAGTACACAAAATAGTTATATAATATAGATATCCTACAAGTAATCGCTTTGTTAAATATTGTCTTTTCTGTAAATAATTTAAAAAATCTATTTTTATATCACTTAATGTTTTTAAAGTTACTACTTTATTACTATTTTCGTATTGTAATTTTCTTACAATGAAATCTGTTATCACACCTATGTATCTGTTACTTTTAACTGTAACATATTAAAACTTAATTAAACATTTATATACTTTATATCATTGTCTAGCCCGTATAACAATTTACGTCAAAACTGTACTATCTGAAATGTATTTAAATAATAGATATATATATGCTGATATTTTATTTAAGGTAGTCTTATTTCAATGAAATGATGTAATTTGTTAATTTTTGGAAAATTATGGTAAGGTTGTCGAAAATTATACCAATATTTCCATACATATATGTGGATAAACTCCCTATATATGAAAGCATATAACAATGTGGATAAATAGAAACAGTAAGCCAAGCAGGAAGTCAATTTCTGAGATAAATTTTTAAGTTTAACTTTTCTATAGATTTTTTATTTGTGTATAAATTCACAACAATATATACATAATTTTTGTTAAATTTATGAAATAAAACAAATTGAGGGATTTCCCCGAATTATTTATCAGGGAGTTGTCTTTGGTTTTTCAATAATATCTATGTGTGTTTTACATTTAAACATTGACAGCTTTGTTTAAAATGAAACAATGCTTAGATTTCAATATTTACAAATACTAACAGCAAATGTATTCTGTTTTATACTTTAACCAACCATTATAATCATTAAATCACACTGAAAAGATGTATATAAGTTATATGCAATTTAAATTTTTTTACACTGATTGTTAGGAATACAACTTACAATTACAAAGAACGTAAGGAAAATGGGAATGGAAAACAAATTACGATGTAGCATTAGCGCATTCGCCATTTTATAGAAAATTGTATTCTGATTATATATATATATATATATATATATATATATATATATATATATATATATATATATATATATATATATATATATATATATATATATATATATATATATATATATATATATATATATATATATATTTTGTTGTGTTATTTATTATTTAGTGTTTATTTGTGATTTATTATTGAATAATTTGTGAATTATAAATTTACGGTAAGTATGAGTACGTTTAATTAATTTTTAAAAGAAAATAACAACAACAAATATAAATTTTTGTAGATTAGATTTTACTTATCTGTATTTGAGATCTTTCTCCTGTAGCGAGTTCCTTACCAGCTCTGTTGATTGATTTTTATTGGTTAATAAAAAAAAACTAGTTAAAATTTAAAATGTATAATGATAGATAAAAGAAAATTGTTGCATTAAATATAACACTTTAAAACTTATGAAATACCCTATCTATCCGCTAGCTAACTTAAATTTAAAATGTGACAAATTCAAAATTTACCAATTAAAAAAAAAGTACAAATTTGGTTATTTTTGTGTTGGCACTTTTGGTCTAATATTATTTTGTTGGCAACAGTGATGCCTTCAAACTTCAAACAGTCGGTTGTGACAGCGTAAAATTCAGACGTGCATACATAAAAATACAATTGTGACAAGATAATAATGCGAATAACAATTATTCACAATAAAATATGGTCGTAATTAGTGCTTACGGTTTCCACGATCACCAACTCCTGATGAGCTGCTGGAATTATAGTTGCTGGAATGGAAGCGGTGTTTAGATGCGGAGAACTCACGACACTTGTTTGCGACGCACAGCACTTCGTTAATTTTCTTATAAACTAATGACAACTATGAAAATTGGATACAGGCTTTGTACTTGATCGGAGTTAAACCTTTATCGTCGGCTATGACTTCTCTTGATGACAAACTTTAATTTTTGAGCTTAGGTATTTTCTTTTGTTTTTCTAAGTAGCTTGTTTATTGTAATAAATTTGTTGTGGACTGACGATGTTTATTCAGCAACAGCTAACAGACGACTTCCCCGTTTGAAATGCCACTTCTCTATTTATAATATAGGTTTGATGTGCATTTGTTTTCATTGTTGAGATAAACAATTTTGACATTCAAAAAATTAATTTATATTTTAACTAATATTTTTCTCATTATCTCACTATTGAGAAACTAATTATATCAGCTTTTTTGTCATTAAATTTGGGATAATTTGATATGTGTTTCATTAGATTTGGTGACGATAAAAATTTCCTCCGATTATAAGATGCTTTAGAACTTTTTACAAAAATTACACTATTATATGACTTAAAATTAACAGAACTTATTGTCTATAACATATACTACATTTATTCAACAAAATTAGTTTGTATAACAAGGTGTTATTACTGTTTTTTCAATGTTTTATTTCATATCCGAACACTCATTTTTAATTTACTATTTGTTTATGATTTTATAGGTCCTTTCCTATGTGTTTACGAATATTCACGCACTAAAGTGTCTTATTCAAAAAAAACTTAATCTAACAACATTTTTTATATATAAAATTAATCTATACAACAATTTTCTCTTTACTACTTTCATTGTCTTTCTTCGTTATGAAATACTGTTGCTTTTATTGTTTTTCAGGAAATTTGACTTGTTCTTTATTGTTTGATATTTTATTTATATATTCTAATTATTTTTTATTTTGTATTTCAGGAAAGTATGATTGTTACCTGGATTTGACTATTTGTACGAACCACACGCATGGTTGGAACATACTCTGGAGTTTTGATCACTCATATTTTATATTTGTTGTGTATATTTCAGATTTCTAATCGTAGGTATGTATACCGTGATTTTATAATGTTGAGCTTTAATTAAATTCGTACTCATGACTTTAGAATTAAGTATGCTGCTATATGTGTAATGATTGTTTATACAAGTCGTTATAATTTGTTCTTTGTACGTAATTGTATTTATGGTTGCCGCGTTATAGGCATTATAGACACAACAATATATATATATATATACATATATATATATATATATATATATATATATATATATATATATATATATATACAGTGCTATTCAAAAGTCCCCTCTTCTCTTTTTAACGATTATACATAAACTAGTGAAATTTGGTAACAGAATATTAAGGGTTGTAAACTTCCCTACTAGTGATGATAGATGACGTATGCGTCAAAGATGACGTCACAAGGTCATTGTGACCAATAATTTTAAATGGAACCCTATGGCAAGCGACACCTCTTTTAAAAGGTATCGAAAAAACGTATTCAATGATACTAATATTGTTTGTATTTAAGGTAGTTTTGATGAATTAAATCAGTAATCAGTAAACTTGGATAATAATTTTAATTACAGATTCAAGAATCAGTACCTACTTATAGTAATTGTTCGAAGTGAGCTCCATCTACTTCCTGACAGTAAAACATCCTATTGCGAAACTCTTCTCGTACTTTTTCAAATGTGTCTGCGGAAGTAGCCCTACATTCTGTAACAATAGGTTGTTTTAAAACATCAATATTGTCCGGCTGAGTGACGTAAACCTTCGATTTAAGATACCCCCACAGAAAAAAATCTAAAGGTGTGAGGTCCGGTGATCGAGGCGGCCATTCCATTGAACCTCGTCGTCCAATCCATCTACCAGGATATTCTTCATCCAAATACCGTCTTACTGCACCGTAATAGTGTGGAGGAGCACTATCCTGTTGGAATGTTATTTCCAAAATGTCGAATTCATCTGGATTATCTTCCAAAATTTCAAGGATTAACGGTTCTATTGCATTTTGCAACATCTGCAGATACACCTCACCGGTTAAGTGGGTATTTAAAAAAACAGGCCCAACGATGTGGTTTCCCAGTATACCTGCCCAAACATTGACCTTCTCGGGATACTGAGTATGTGTTTCACGAAACATGTGAGGATTTGCGTCACTCCAATATCTCACGTTTTGTGTATTTACATTTCCATTTAGATAGAAAGTACTTCTATACTCGTCACTAAAACAAATTGTTTTGACATAGTATGGCTGTTGGTTAATTTTAGTCTCCATATTTTCACAAAATTGCAGTCTTCGGTCTGGATCGTCGTCTGAGAGTTGATGAACCATTTTTAATTTGTATGGGTGAAATTTGTTTTTTTTTTTTCAACACCCTGTGCACTGTACTTTGACTGACTTCACAGGTTGATGCAACTTGAGTTGTTGAAGAAGTAGGATTTACTATTACTTCTGCCAGTATAACATTTTTTTTCTCATCAGAAATTTATGGTCAGATTATTTACTATCCAACTATCCAGTGGCGGAGCTTGAATTTTAAATTTTATTATTAACTGCTTTAATTCATCACAGATTTGCGGTTTTTGAAAGCCAGTTGTCAAAACTGCCGTAAACAGACACAATATTAGTATCATTGAATAGGTTTTTTCGATACCTTTTAAAAGAGGTGTCGCTTGCCATAGGGTTCCATTTAAAATTATTGGTCACAATGACCTTGTGACGTCATCTTTGATGCATGCGTCATCTATCATCACTAGTAGGGAAGTTTACAACCCTTAATATTCAGTTACCAAATTTCACTAGTTTATATAGTATAATCGTTCCAAAGATAAGAGGGGGGGAGGGGACTTTTTGAATAGCACTGTATATATATATATATATATATATATATATATATATATATATATATATATATATTAGAAGTCACTTAACGAAAATGGAGAAGCAGCACAAACAAAACGTATCTCTATTGTATTCAGGAAATATGAATTAAGAAACTTACAGCGTAATATAAATCGGTATATTAATATCATTACTTCAAATGCTCTTCCTCATTAACATTTAGTTGACATTTTACCTCTTATCTACATCTTAATCCCTTCGGCATTTACATTTTCACATTTCTCGTCAATTAATAGAATGTTATCTATTCAGACCGTAACTTAATGCTGTCTATAAAACGTACTGCATGATGATTCCAAGCCCATATTTTTTTTATTCATTGTTTCTTATAATCATATTAAATTGTGTTTTATTTGATGTTCTGTTGATAAAATACACAGAATCATTGGAGATATTGTTTATGGGTTTGCGGATACACATTTTTTAAATAGAACTGAATTTGACATGTGTAGTTTGACTTTTATTTAATTTTCCAAAATATTGTAATTCACGCTTAGTCTCTTTATGCCTTGATTCTTTATTTATTAGAAAAATTAGTCCTAAAATCGTATCTTCGCTTGCCTGAAACTTAATAAGCATCTTCATAGTCAGTTAACGTTTTACTTAAAAAAATGAAATCTTTAAACTTAGAATTAAATTACTATATAGGTATTAAACATTTTTTTTAATTCTCAAAGATTTAATGTTTACATTTCAGACTAAAAAGGTGGCGTAGACTTCAAGATTGATGTGGACTAAAAACTAATACAAAATTTTGATAACTGTTATTAGAACATGTTAGATAAATTACTGACCTAAGATAAGCAGTAAAGATTACACACAGTAATACAATAAATATAAATATGATTATAAGTGAAGTCAATAGATAGCTATTGTAAAATTAAGTAATTTATAAAAGCGAATAAATAATAAAAGATTAGTAATAAAAATAGACATATTACAATAATAATATTATAAATTCATTTTTTATTGTTTTCATTAAAATGAAATTAATTATTATAAAATTAATCCTAATATTCTTAATATTTAGAATTTGTAATAGTCAGTTAACATTTCTAGCTATTAAAAAAATATCAGGGATCTTCAATTTTTCCAAAAAATTATATAGTCGTGTCATTATTATCACATCTGAGCTAAACGTAATTAACATAAGAAAAATTAAATATTTCAATAAGATAATCAAATTCAACTAAAACCATTTTTATTCAATAAGAGGATATAATTTTTGTATAAATTAGTATTTGAAATTTTTTAAAAAACGAAGAAGTAATAACACATCTAGATTAGTGTATTCAATAAATTTATTACAAAATGCGAAAATTCCTATATTGGTCATGTCCAATATAGAAATATTCGGAATCAAAAATTGGTCAGGATCACATTCTCTCTCCAGATAATTTCTAGGATTATAATCCAGGATTCCCGATCCTATAAATATATTCTCTAATTATGAATTATTGATTTAAACCGTTTTTATTTCATTTCAAACAGTCAATTACATGCATTAGTCTTCATTTTTCAGTACAAATATATAAATAGTTTTCTTTATTTGATACAATTATTTGCACAAACTGTATAAGTTATCCATCGTCTCTCATCAGCCACACAAGCTAATCCATATTTTGAATTATTTTTTGAGTATTTTTCTGATATTTGGGTTGCAAGTAATCTTCAATTTTCATTTTATGACTGAAAGTCTTTGATTTTAGGCTTGTTTTCTTATTGACTTTTATTTCATTTTTCTGAAACTTAAAAGTATTCTAACAGATTTAACTTGTCAATTGTTTCGTATTCAATGATATTCAGCTGTGGTGAATTTAATGTTTATGTCACCTGTCTTCGCTTTTATAAATTACTTTCTATGATTTTCACTCAATCTATGTCCGTCTATTATTAATATTACATACTTCCGTTATCTGTGGAAATAAAAACTGACGGGATGACCCTATCAGTATAGCAATATTACATCTGGTAAAAAAATCCATAGTTCTTGCATATGTAGATTAGATTCATTTCCGACTTAGCTGGATATGAAAATACCTCCATATTTCCACTTTCATCTAAGTACATTCTTTCTAAGGGAGATTTCAGCTGCCTTACCTATTACCTTTCACAACTCTCGTTTATGCATTTATCCTTCTTTTAGTCTCATCATAATCACAACGGAAATTATTTTACTGTGGAAAATTTACTCCCAATTTTCGTCTTATTATGAGTCACAGAAGGTGTAACGCCATAGTTATGTTTGCACACAGAATTATCTCTTAGTTCACTATCTGTATTAATCTATTAGTGATCATCTACAAGTACAAGTCACTCCACCTCACCAATTCCAGAGTAGATTTTTAGCACTATTCATGAAATCGATGGTTTATTTCTATACTTTAAAATTTTACCGTTATTTCATTATAGACATAATTATATAAAATTTTGCATATATGCAAATTGTAAAGCAGAAGGTTATAACTCCCTACTTACTAATTGTTAAAAACTGGTGAAAATTTCACTTAGACTTGTTGTTGTAGTTGACTTTATTTAAACAATTCTTTACTACTACTACATTTTTACTTTTTAAAATATTAAATAAAATCAACTAAAATAAAATATCCTCACATGTTAAAATTAAATGCATCTTTCACCGCCATTTCTTTAAGAACTGCTAGATGTTAGTGCTGTTACAATTACAACATTAATGTCAGTAACCATTTCTAAAGTAAAGTTTCTTTTATTTTAATTAATTTAAAATTATCTATTAAAGTTGTTTGTATGTAGTTAGATTTATTTAATGAAACCTTTCTCAATAAATTTTATTAATTCTATAACTCTTTAGGACATTTTTCATATTTACCTGTATATTTTGTTTTTTTACTTTATTAAGATGTTATAAAGAATATAATTATTAATTACCGTAGGCTTCTAAAATTTGTATAAAATTCATTTTATGCAAGCTGAATGTTTTTTTTTAATTCAATTCCTCAGGTAAGTCGATTTTTATTTTTATAACAACACCTGTAGGGGTTGCTTTCGGGTCCTCACCGTCAAGCTACAACAACTTCAACTTTATAATTTTACCTCTTGTAATACCTCATTTTGAATTGTATTTGTACCAAATTAAAAAAACATGATTAATAAATAATGAAAGTATTTAATAAAAAGGATCTATATCTTTAATAACACTATTATAGACGACAAAACTAAACAAAACACACATTTTTGCAGCAGTTGTTGAAACTAACCACCATTCTGAACTTGACAATACCGTATTCAGTCATGGACAGCATTTATTGAAGAACCAGTTGCGTCAGGTTGAATTTCAGAAATAATTTATATTCTTCGATGCTTCCGTACAATTCACATAAGTCTTACATTTTAGGTAAAGCCATAAATAAAAATCTAGAGGGGTTCTGTTGACATATCCATGGAGTCATTCTACTTCTTATTACCCATCTATTATTATCTACCCATTTATTTAGAAACATTTAGTTTAAGAGTTTTATAACATCTGCAGTACAATGTGAAGGAGTACCATCTTTCTGGAACTGAATACGTTCATAAATCAAATTTCATGTGAGAACAAAACGATTATACGATTATTTCGAATTATAAAAAAATCCAATATAAATTTCCGTTCAGATTTGCCTCAAAGAAATATGGTGCCAATATTCTATCGCCAATTATTTCCATCTAAACATTCACTTTTTGTTATATTTGAGAAAGGATATCTTGTATCCAATGAAGATTTATAAAGTTTCAGTATCATCCCTTCTCTATCTGTGTCTACCATTAAAGTAAAATATAGCTTCTGTGAGCTTTATCCGGTATTAAATTCTAAACTTCGTGTACTCCAAATAGGATCTATTTTTATTTATTTACATAACAATGAATTTTTGATTTCGAGTCGTCTTTTTGCTGGGTTAATTTTCTCATCCAATCAATTGGGTTTTCTGTTGAACTTGAATTTCCATTACTTCTCTAATTTTTTAGATCGATCTGATTTTTGTACATTCTTACAGAAATCAATTTGTTTAAGATTCTTATTAATTTTACTCATGATTGATTGTATAATTTGTTAATCAGGATAAACATCATTAAACTTCACAAATTTCCAGCTGATTTCCTAATATAAGCTGATATATGCATACAATCATGAGTAGGATTTCAATTTTCTACTTTTCTGATAAATTTGGTATATTGAATATATACGCAATTCCTGTACAATTATCTTGTGTACACACATGAAACTAACTACAGTAATTGATAAGTAAAATTTTCTATTTACATATCAAATGCAAACTAGCGCCCCTATCAAGACTGAAAATTATTTTTAACTCCATATTACTCATCATCATGAGGTCATCAATCCTAAGATTGGTTGGACGCTAACCTCCAGCTTCTCCTATCTTGTGCTAACCTACGCATTTCGCTAATTGTGCTACAACCTACATCCCTCACTATTTGCGAGCAGTAGTCTAATCTAGGCCTACCTCTGCCTTTCTTCACTTCTATTTCTGCCTCCAAAATATCGCGGACTGTTCCCCTATGTCTCAGCAAGTGACCTACCATTCTATCTCTTCTCTTCTTTATGTTTTTCCACATAATTCTTTTCTCGCCGACTTTCTCTAATACTTCTTCGTTTCTAACCCTATCAGTCCATGGTATTTTCATCATTCTTCGGTAACACCACATCTCAAAAGCTTCTAATTTCTTCCTACTTGCTTCCCCTATCGTCCAGGTTTCGCAACCGTATAGTGCCGTGCTCCATACATACGTTTTCAAAAATCTCTTCCTTGTTTCTAAGTTTATTACCCCCGATCATAAAAGTGCTTTCATTCTGTTAAAATCTACTCGACCCTGCGCTATTCTCTGTTTTATATCTTTATCGTTTCTTCCATCCCAATTTATTTTACTTCCTAAATAAGTGAAGTCTTTAACTTCCTCCAATCTTTCATTATTAATTTGTACTTTCGCTTTTGCTCTGCTCTCGCGCCCTCTGCACACTAACACTTTAGTTTTTTTTATTCACCCTCATTCCGTATTCCTCTGTCAACACTGCCTCCATTTCATTCAACGCTGATTCCAATTCCTCTTTACTAGATGCTAATACTACTATATCATCCGCGAATCTCAGCATTTTTAGTTTCTGTCCCTGTACCTTAATCCCGAAATCCACTCTATCTTTTACCACATTAATCACCTCTTCGATGTACAGATTAAAAATTAGTGGTGATAGCGTACATCCTTGTCTTAGTCCTTTCCTAATACCTACTACCCTTCTTTCCCCTTCTACTTCTATAACAGCAGTTTGCTCTTTGTATAGATTGTGTACTACTCTCCTATCTCTATACTTCATTCCCGCGCTCTTTAGTATCTCGAACATTTCTTCCCATCTTACATTATCAAAAGTATTTTCTAAATCTACAAATCTTATATAAGCGTCCTTTCCTTTTTCTATTGTTTTCTCTAACGTTATTCTTAGCGCCAGAATAGATTCGCGAGTTCCCCTATTTCGCCTAAACCCGAATTGGTCCATATTACTAAATCTGCTTAAATGTCCATTCGAAAAGATTTTTTTCGAATATGTCCAATATTTATTAACCAAATCATTGTAATTTAACATTATTAATGTATATCTAAGTAGGTATTTGACTATGCAAAGAAAATACAGTTTTATGCTGTAGCTAAAATTAAAATTGAATTTTAGTCTGCTGTTTAAGAGGTGCACGTTAACATACCATTTAAACATAACATATATCAAGTTAGATGAAACTAAATTATCCAATCTCCGAATTACTCTAAACCGCTACCACACTGTCAAACTTAGTTTTCCGTGTTACATTAAACGCGTAGCTAACACTTTCCAAATATCGGTAATCATATTTTCCACAGTGATCTTACTAATCTCAAAATAAAATAGAAACCTCACATTTTAAGGAAATATATTATATATTTTCTTTCAATATATTTTATATTTTGCCTTTAATGTTAAATAAAATCATATAAAATATGATTATCTGAAGTAACCCATAAGTTTGTTATGTAGATAAGTATTTGCGTCCAGATGTAAACAATATAGACGTTATCTATGTTATCTATCGTTACCTGGAAGAATGAGGACATATTCATTAAAAATAATGTCAGACCATGTAAAATGTAAAAACTTGGTAGATTAAACGAGTCAATGGAGCCATGTTACCCATTCATTATGCAACCAACACAATATCCCAGCATCACTGATTACGTCAGTAGTATAGTGAGAATATTGGGTTTCTCGACGGAGATAAAGGATTTGTATTCGGTCAACTTTCGTCCTTTACGTTGTCGTATACGTTTGTTTTAAATGGATTGAAATATCTTTTGAATTGAAGCAGCACTGCATTTCTTTTTCAGAATATTGGTATCAAATATAACATATTATTTATTATTTATTAGCATTGCTATTATACCACGTAGTTTATATAGTTTATTTCTGATAATTAATTTTTAATGCCCCAGTTATAACATTTTACTTATAAATTACAGAAAATTATACAAGGTATGTTGAACCTACAAAAAATGAAAAATTTCTCTATTTCAGTATTTCTATTTTATTTTAGTTTGTAGGTAATACTTTATGTTTATAGTTTATATCTTTCGACATTTTCGGTAAATTTGGAATAAATATATATAGTCTGGTTATTGTCATATTCGAGTTAAACTCCGAAGATACTACCTTAAAGGTTCAAATCAAATGTAAAAAAATAAGATTTATTGTATAAAGAACGATAAAATAACCAACATTCGCCAAGTGTGTCAATCACTCGAAGCAAATGTTGAAAACTACAAATAACAATAACTTTGTTATACTATCACTAATAGACTGAATATTAAGAATTGTTCCTGAATATAATCATATTAAAATGTACTTTTGTTAAATACATTTCTATTGCGATCTTTATTTTCACGAAAAATGGTCCACTATTGAAACAAGATGGCAATTTTCTATTCTTATATTGTAGAAATACCCAGTCTAATATGCCTTCAGACAAATCCACAGATTTGTAAACATATATTTGTCATTAGGTTCTCTATTCTAAATAACCTTCTTCGATGTTACTAAAGCAATGCTGTGTTTATTGAAATTCCTTAGGAAGCTGTCGACAACATTTTATTGTATAATTACTCTAGCACTTGCCTAAATGTAGGTGGTTGCAGTCAAGTGACTGAGCAAATTTTTTGCTCACATGTGAGGGTAAAGATATAACGGGCTAACATTTTTCCAAATTCTCATAACGAAGATGATTTAGATGATAAAAAGTTTTTTATTTTAAAATATTCAATTAGGCAACATAATGAATGTCCGAAGAAACACCAATTGGTTGTCTTAAATCATATTAGATATGAGATTAATTGAAATAGTGGAACGACAAGTTAAAATACAAGGGTAGTCCCAGAAGTACCCAGCCTAACAAAGAAAACACAGTGAATTTGGGAACAAAAATATCTTATTTTTTTATATAGTCTCCTTTTCGCTCGATAAACTTTTTCCAGTGATGTTCAATAGCTTGGATACCTTATTTATAGCGAGAATCGTCGAGCTCCTCAAAATACCCATCAACTGCAAACTTCACCTCTTCATTGTTCGCAAATCTTTTACCACCGAACCATTCTTGCAAGTTTGGAAACAGAAAATAATCCAATAGGCTAAATCTGATGATTAGGGTGCATGAAGAAGCAATTTGAACTTTGATAACTCATTGATTTTAGCCATCGCGATAACGGATGTGTAAACTGGTGCATTGTCTTGATGGAACAAAACTTCCTTTTTCCCCAAATTCAACCATTTTGTCCTGATTCCACCGCTCAAATGCTACAATAAGTTCATATAATACTCGTCTTTAATTGTTTTTCCTTTCTAAAGATAGTCAATGAAAATTATTCCACACGCATCCTAAAAAACTAGCTCCATGACCTTACCTGTAGATGGAACTTCCTTCGCCTTCCTTGGAGCCTATTCTCCCCTTTCAGTCCATTATTTTGACTGTTCCGTGATCTCAGGTGTGAATTAATGTAGCCATGTTTCATCCATGGTTATGAATCGACGCAAAAAAATCGGCTTTATTCTTGTGAAACTTCGCCAAACACTCAATTGATACACCCTCACGACACAATATTTGTTCCATTGTGAGTAATCGCGGAACACATCTTGCGCACAGCTTTTTTATGTAGAAATTTTCAGTCAATATGCGATGTACAGCACTTTTTTTAAATTCCTACCATGTCTGCTGGTTCGCCGCACGTTCAGTCGACGGTCATCCAATACCATTTTCTGGATATTTTTTACCATTTCTGATGTGGTCACTTCCTGTGGTCGATCACTGCGATGCTCGTCTTGGCAGCTCATACGGCCTCGTTTATACTCTACCACCCAATGTTTTACTGTTGTAAACGAAGGAACAGACTCCCCCAAAGTAGAATCTAGCTCCGTTTTGATATTAATTGGACTGAAGCCCGTTAATTGAAAGTATTGTATCACATAATGATGACCAATTTTCCCATGTTTACTAATTACACTATTGAGGACCAAACAAATACTAAACAACGTAGTGTCGTCACACTTTAACCTTAAGCTTTATAAGATTGGTACTCTCTACCACAATCTTTTTCTTCAAACAACAACCGCCATCTACAGGTCAGGTCGGGTATTTCTGGGTCTACCCTCGTAATTAATACTATATTGTATAAGCCAATATTCGCCATTGTTCCATGAAGAGTTTTTGTTGAATTTCTCTCTCAGCATAATAACAGACATGGATGAGTCGTAATCTGATTATGTTAACTGCGCGACACGTGGCGAAAAACGAGGGTCACGTATTAATGATGTAATTATTAATCTACGTTATATAACTCATAATTATTGAAACAATTTTTTTTGTTATTTTCTGTTATTCATATTTTGTTCACACAATAAGGAGACACCATAAGGAGGGATGTCTATTATTCTACATCTGTATATACGGTAAACCGAAAAGCAATATTATTGGCCGAAGTGTAGAGGCTTTAACTCTATATCTCAACCAATCCTGGTCTCATTCAACTAAATCACAGTCAAGCCGTCACCGTTAAGCCCTTGAAGAAAGTTACATTTTTTTCAGTTCTATTTGGAGCTTTCTTCAATAAATATTTTAATTATTCTCCTAAATTTTGCAAAAATCAACATTCCCTTCTTCTTTTTCTAACATTTATTAATTAGTAAATGTACGACGTTGTAAATGGTCTGTAATTTTTAATTGTTGTCAACTCAATTTTGTATGCTGACAGATGCAGAGCTTACTTTAAAAGCCGATGCGTGATGGCTCTAGATAGATTCAATTGTTGTGACGTCGAATGATGTTTTCAGATACTCCCGTATGATTTCTCACACTGTAGCAATATATTCATCTGACTGACCACGACGAGGACGTATTGGTGTTGCCTTATCAATAACAGAACCATCTCTTCATATTATTTTAATGCGATTTTTTCTTAATGCAACTGTAAATTACCGCTCACTTTCATAAAACAGTTGTACACAAACTATTCATTGTTGAATTGTTAGTCGCAGCGTTTTAACGTCGTGTGGTTTGTAGATGATAGTAGTATAGCAAGGTTGGTTCTGAACCACCCTCGGGTTTGTCCGCAGACATTTGATGCGGATGGCATTTGGTCATTGTTGATCTGAAGAATTCTTGGTGCAGGTATAAAACAGGTATGTACAGGTATAAAACAGGTATACCGATTTAAAACAAGTATGGTGGTATTAGGAAAAAGCATGACGTCATTAAACAGGTTACCATACCTGTTTTAAACCGGTACAGACCTGTTTTATACCTGCGTCAAGAGTTCTTCAGATCGACAATAATCACATGCGCATCTAATGTCCACGGACAAATCCGAGGTTGGTCCAGAACCAACTTTGCTATACTACTGATGATATTCGTTAAATTTTAACGCCCTGTCTTTGACAGAACACAAATGGTGCGCAATTCAAATTCTATAGTTCTAACTGAGACACTCTATACAATACATAGTATATATAAATATATATAGAGTAACATACTCTAAGAATGAATTATAAGCCACTTCAATTTTCCTGCCTCCATTCCAAAGTTAGCCAATTTAAAAAACCTTACGCCTACACACTGTTGAATACTCAATATACCTACTTCACAATGTATCCCAACAAATCGTCTAAATACATGAGATACCGAATTCTTTTACATTCTATTGTTCCTTCGAGCCTCCTTAAATAGCACATAACTCACGAAACAGCTTTTAGTTTTCAGAAGGCGTATCGAATAAAGAGATTTTACTTTAACTGAAAACCCTTAATACTGAACCCTAAGGGACATAAATTAACTTGGTTGCGTTGCATGAATTAAGTTAATCAATACATATCATTTCTGCTAAACGATATGGTAGCATATTAATTATTGCAAGGCAAAGTTTCATGAGGCTTGGTTCTAAAAAGGAAAGACATAGTATCGTGTTTCATATTTTTACTAAGAAAACTTCAGCAAAAAATTCAGCATTTAAAATTTTACTGTTTCGTGCCAATGTATCATAAAATGTTATAAGGGCTATGAATCAGATCTACTATCAATCTTACTGATGCAAAAGAAGTATATCAATAATAAATCATAATATGTATGTAAAATGCTATTTTATATTGTTTTCCAACAATCGTTTGCCAAGAATTATTATCTACATAGGTATCGATTTCAATATTGTAAGGAAACGTAAAAGTATATTGAAATAATATACACGGTAATTCATAAATAATGGATAATTAATTTTCTATATAATTTACACAATTTAAGTAAAATCCTGAACCATTTATAAACCGTTCAAATCATGAACCATTTTCATTTCTAATATGACTTGAGTAGAGTTGTACATCTTCCATTTAACTTAAATGTGTTTTAATCCTGAATAGAGTTCCACAATATCAGTTTCATTAAATATCTAATTTTCTTTTTTTATGAAAGTATCTTTAATATAACCAAATTTTATTTCAAGCAATAATCAAATGAAACTGTTTAAGCGAAATGTTCGACCTAAGAGCTGCTGACAATAATATTGGATATGTAAGTAATAGAGGCCTTTTAGGAGAAAATGTCATTAACCTCTTGCTTTATTCAATTTTTCAAACCAACGATATTATTTGCTTCATTGAGGTACCCTTTCAATTTTAAATAGCCCTATACAAGTTATCAACCGAAGTCAAATGAGATGAATTAACTGGACATTAAATTTTACCACGTCTACGAATCCACCCAATGGGGAAAATATTTGAAGGTTCCTACTTTCAAGGCTCTACCTCCTTCCGTGGGCTCTAGCTACAAGATGTGATGTAACTTCATACTTCTGATCCCTAATATTTTTATCACTATCATTCGGGTCACCATAATCAGGAAAGTGTCTTCATAACTTTAAACTAAGAATTGTACAAAAAAAAATTACATTTACTGTACCATCAAAAAATAGGGCCCAACAATTTGATGTTTTAGCTTTAAAACGTAAATATAGATCAGATCCAAATGTTCACTTTCTTAAGATGATGGATGGAAGCCTCCATTATACATTATTTCCTTCCTTATGGGCCTCCATTATGCATTTCTACTCCAGTATTTACAGTTGTATTTATCAACTGTTTCATTTAAGATAAATATCTAAAAATAGATATAAAAATGTAAAAAAATTTTTATAATCAATTTGGCATCTATTTAATTTGATTTTTCAAAATTATAATCGATGATCAAAATCATTTGTCACTTTGCTCTTTTACAAGTTAATATCATATGAATGTTTCCTTTTTTTATAAAACGAGATATGTTTCACTAATACAATTATCGGCCAGATATGAACTGTTTCCAGTATCTACTAATATGTTCAATTTTTTTTTATCGTTTAGAGTGACCTCTCTACCAGATTTTGGAAGATTGTTAACATTTGGAAATTTACTGAATTACTGAATTTATATTCTACCAACCCTAGTCTGACACAATATCCTACATGCTGGACATAAATTTCCAGTAAATGTTTATAATACTTAAACAGGTATACTCTGTTAAATAACTGAACATGTGTTTAATTAAGATCCATTGACTAATACTTGTTAAAGTATATAGTTTTGGTGGGAGGTTCGCGACGAGACGAAAAACAACACGTTGGTCACAACACTTTTATTACGTCGCGTTACAATGGTAACTGTAAGTGATTTACCCAAGAACTGACATATGATTCACCGTTCAGCTTTTATATAATAATGTGCATTTAGCTGTTTCAGCTATTTTCTTAATGAATCATATACAGTTCGTTCTATAACATTTTAGTTTATGTTACATAGTTTCATGATAGATAAAAATAAAAAGTCATTAAATACAGGGTGGTTTCTTAACTTCTCCCCCATTAGAACGGCGACATGGTGTCGTCGGGAGTAGGATTCGAACCTACGTTGCCTTCGGATCGCTTGGTCTTCGGTTTCCAAGTGAGTGTTGTCCATGGTTTGACTCGGTGTCGACAGTTGTAAATAATGAATAAGATACTAACACATACTATCAGTCCAAGTATTACATAGAATAGAAGCGAATATGGAACTGCTTCAGGTAGGTCTTCTAAGGTAACCGGCTGCGAATGCTGAAGAATATTATGCAGTTGCTGGATATCACCAAGTCTGATGTCCTTCAGGATAAGGGGACGTTTTACTGGTTGATGTGACATTTGTGGAAGTTCGGGTAGTAACAGCGTGGATCCATTCAAAAGAGTAGGATCTGGGCCGAAGATTATGTCTAATAGTGTGATACTGCATCCATCTGGAATGGTAATTGCGACTGGATGACTGATTTTCTGTATTTTGTTATTCGTGCAGGAACTTTTAAAATCGACTGTCTTGGTAGTAAGTAACAAAACGTGATGTTTGTCGATTTGTTCGGCGATGGGCCTTTGAAGAATGACGGGGGTCATTTGACAGGAGTCCTCGTAGAGTTCATTGGCTAATGCGGGCATGCATTGCTGATCATTGGGTCGTAACGTGCCTTGGCATATGGAGATTTCTTCCATCACTGGATAGGGATTATCCAAAAGTAGATGTTGTGTACCAAGTACCAGGATAGGTTTATGTGGAATAAATGTATAATTTTTGATAGGAATAGGGTACACATGGTAAGAGGAAAATTTTTCATTTTGCATGATTGGAACTTTTATTGAGAAAATAATTTTATCTTTTCTTAATTTGACTGAAACACCAAAATATTGATAGTAACTTTGTAAATATTCAAAATTTACTAATTGTTCTTTTGAATAAATTTGTTCAAGGGTTTTTAAAATAAATTGAAGGTCAGGAACTGAAAGAAGCGACTGATGCACTGTATTTAAATACGCGAAGGTAGTTGCCGCTTCGACAGTGTCAAGGAATTCTAAAATGAGTTCAAGGTTGTTAACAATCTGTTGTGCTAATATAATTGCATGATAACGCACGATTATTAAATTTATTTCCTTATCTAAATGCTGAATATAAGATTCCATTGCCTTTTGATTATTATGAAGAATAGCCAGGGTCGTATTTACTTTTTCAGCGAGGGTTACCATCATAGATGTTTTAAGGTTTATTTGATCAGCTAATGAATGTTGGTTTTTTATTAAGGTGTGAAACTTTAAATTAATAGTTTCTAAATCATCATTATCCAATGTGCCAAATAGCCATTTTTGAGTGGTGCCAACAATATTTATAAGTCCTCTTTTGTTTCTAATAGGTTTTGCTTGTAGTGAGTCATACCGTTCTTGTATTTTATCTAATAAAAATAGAGCTTGCGTCGTAAAATTAATTGCTATTATTTTATTTGTTTTTGATTCTAATTTATCGATTTGAATTTTAAGATTTCTTATATTATTTTGAATAGGTTCTAAATTTATAACGTGGAGAAAAGTATGGTATTGATTAATAATTTTTGTTTCTTTACTTATTTTTAGGAGGTAAACTGGATTTTGTAGATGATCTAGTGTTATATCGTCTAGTCGCACTTGATGTATTATTGTCATTGTCAGGAGGAGTAGGGATAGTGGATTTGTCATTTTTTAGTCTTTGGTCAGTCTCTTCGTCTTGTTTGTCCTGCAACAACGTTTCTTTATTAGTTTTAGGAATTTCGCGTTTCTTTTTAACATGACTTTTATGAAATTATCCATGTTTTGTTTTAAGGGTAGGCCCTTTATCAAGAATTGCTTGTGATTTTTTGAATCGAGCACGCGTTTTATGACCTGTGGTGATTTCTTTTATTAATATTGGTTGTTCTGGTTCAACAGGTTCGGGTTCGTCTCGGGATTCATTTCGTTTTGAAATAATTTTGTCTTTGTTCTGAGAGATATTCGAATTTATTTGTTGATACAATTGTTGTGTCAAGTCTTTATGTTTTTGAATATAATCAGAAGTGATAATATTTTCATTGAGTTCAAAAGGTGTAGTTTTGTTAGTGTGACCTAATATTACTTCGAATGGTGTTAGTTTCGTTACGCTGTGTATCGAGTTATTGTAGCCGATAACTGCTAGTTTCATGAGGTATGGTAATGGTTTATTTGGGTGTTCTTGTTTTAGACAACGTATTGAATCTAAAACTGTGGAATGGAATCTTTCCACTGGTGAATTAGAATTTGAATTTCGAATTGTAGTTATGTGTAATTCAATTTTGTGTAATGCGCAAAATTCATTAATAATAATATTATTAAACTCAGTTCCACTGTCAGCAATAATTTTTCCTGGAATACCAAAATGTGAAACGAAAGTTAGTAATGCATTTTGAACTTCAATAGCAGTTTTATTTTCTAAATGGTAAGCTTGGCCAAATTTTGAAAAGGGATCTAGAATAGTTAAAAATTGTTGTCTGTCAGCTTGGAACACATCTATATGTATCGCTTCAAATGGTTTAGTATAAGTGGGTGTTATTTGAAATTTGATTTTTTGTGGATGCCTTTCATATTTTGATAATTGGCAGGTATTACAAGTGTTGACGTATTTAATAACATCTGCATGAATTTTAGGCCAATAATAGCGTCTTAAGATAGCTGTGCGGGTTTCATTAATGCCGCGGTGACATGTTTTTGTTTCGTGGTAATATTTAATGTACCTCTGCTGTTCTAGTTCATCTTGAACATCATTCAAAAACTTTTTTGTTATAAAGAATCTAATACAAGAGCTAAAATTTTGTTGCAGTATGCGTATCATTTTCTTTTCGATTTCTGGAGTTGTAAAATAAAGACAAGTGATATCTGAGGGATTAACAAACTGTTTAATGAATTTCACTACGTCAGCGTCTGAAAGGTTTTGACGTAAAGTTATAGAATGGCGTATTTTATATCCAAATAATTTTTCTGTTGAACAGGTTTCGAATAGCGCGTTTGAGCTTTCATGGATTACTAATTGATTTTTAAACAGATTTAGGGGGTTATCTGTAACAGGCATTTGTAAAATTGGTTTTTCTGCAGCTGTATGAATTGTGTCATTATCGGTATTGTCTTTGTCAAGTAAGGGCATGGAAGGTAGCTGTTCATTTGGATTTTGGTTTTCGGACTCGGAAAAATTGTCTAATAAATTTTGAAATACTTCAGGATCAGGTTCCGGAATGTTGTCAAGGATGTCATTTACATCATCGTTTATTGTGCCTGGATTTGCAATTACTGAAACATTATCTTCATTTTCAATAGCATTAATTTCGTCATTAAGTTTTATTCGAGAGAGAACGTCGGCCTGATTTGTGGAGCCTTTTTGAGAAGTACGTAATAAATTTGGAATTAAAGACGATCGGGGAGGTGTTATAGGGTCATTGATATGATAATCATATAACTCATAATTACAAAGAAGTTCAACACAAAGGGGGTCTGTAAATTCAATTTTTGTCGGTTTATCTGAAATATTGTGTATCTCAACGAGTGCTTGACCATTATTACAATAAGTAACTGTTTCAGGTATCATGCATGAATCATTAGATAACGCCGGGACTAAGATATCACCATTAGGCGAGTCGACTGGAACTTTTCTAAGAATAACTTCGTTAGCATTAATGGAATAGCGAACTGTTTTGTCTGATGGTTGCCGGTAGAACAATGGAAGTGCAAATTGTGGATTATACAGGATGTTTTCTGAAAAAATTATTGAAAGGTTGAATTTCAGTAAGTCTTCAAATCCTATTAACCCATCAAAATAATCATGAAAATCGTAAAGAACGACTATCATTGTTTCATTAGAAAGGAATTCAGAGAATGCTGGGATATCGGCTTTAAATCTTATTTGAGTTTCTCCAGTACACGTTTTTATTTTTGTTTCGTTCTGGTAAATGCAATCAGGAAAATAGTTTTGAATAATATCAGGGCGAATTATCGATTTAGAACAACCTGTATCTATTAATAATTTCAATGGAGGGTTTTCTATACAGATATACGGAAGGGAAGATGGAGTAACTACCGAATTAAATTCTTCTACTACCTCTGTGAATTCACAGGGCCAGGTTTCATAAAATTTCCAGAATTGTCACAAGAACTATCTTGAAAATCAAAGTCATATTCAAGTTGACTGTCTACTTCGCTTTCGGCAAAGTAATTAAAAGACTCGTCAGGGTAAGAAATTTCAAAAGTACTGTCAGAAGTTGGGTTTAAGTCGTACTCTAAATTGTCTTGGGTTTCTGTGTTAAATAATTCAGTATCGTGAAATGGTTGACGTCGGGATTGTATAGTATTAACACCAGACATAGGGGTCGGTTTTGAAAAATTTTGGTTTTGAATTGGCTGTCTTTTAGGTAAGACTGAGACACCGGACATTGGAGTCGGACGAGATGTACTAGGAAGATTTCTATTTGGCTGGGGTTTCCAGACATTTTGTTTTCCGAAAACTTGGGCATTGGCCGGGAAACGTTGTGGAATTTGACGTGTTTGTATGTTAATCGGGGCTGAAGGAAATGAGTGTTGTTGTGGATTTACGTTAAATTGTTGTTGATAATTTTAGAAAGATTGTGGTCTGTACATGGGCCTAACATTTCTAGAATTCTGATCCAATTGATTAAGTGGTTTAGGTTTATTATTAGCTGTTGCATAAAGACTGTTTTTATATTGGGAAAACTGTTCTTCCTTAGTGACAAAAGCTATTGCACCTTCAATTGTTGTAAATTCTTTTGTCCTAAACATTTGTTGTAATTGAGATGGAAGATTACGAACATAAGTGTCTAGTGCCAGCTGTTGGTAAACTTCAGCTAAAGCTGTTTTAACACCAACTGGTTTACTAGTTTGTTGCAATTTCGACATTAGTAGAGATTGGAATTCTTTAACTTGATTTCCAAATTGTAACAACGTTTGTTTAGACCTATTAAATTGTAAATGCAAAAGATCTTGCTGTAAGCATGGTAAATCTCGTGGATCACCAAAATGTTGAGAAAGCATTTCCCTAATTTGAGGCCATGTTGCAATTTCTAAACGGCTAGAAATTAATTGTTGGGCTTGACCTACAAGTTTAGATCTGATAGCTCTTAATAAAAATACGTTCTGGCTTTCATTGGTCTGTAATGCAAAAGAAGTTATCAATTCGTCACAACTAGTTAAAAAGTCATTTAGTAAAGAGGTGTTTCCGTCAAATGGTGGTATGACGTCAACATACATTTTTAACAATTGGTAATTAACGGCCATTGTAGATGGTAACACTAGCTTTGGGGGTTGTAAAGTAATAGATAGAGTTTGTTGTTGAGAATCGATTATTTGAGTGTTGTCAGAATCGCTGTTTTCACTGTCTCCATTTTCGTTAGATTCTGAATCTGAATTGCTCATAAAAGATATTAATTTGAACAAAAATATTCAAAAGTGAAAAAACAAAAGTGAAAAACAAGTTTAAAAAGAAAACATTTCTTTTTCTTTTTCTTTTTTTGTTTGAAAAACTTGAAAAAAGTCTCTGAGACTTATTTAAATACCTTAAACTTAAACTGAAAACTTAACTTAAATACCTCTAAAGGTCGGAGTGAACCAAGTTCTAATCACACAAAGTCAATGAAAGAACAAGGAATGAGTACTTGGTACTTACTTTGTAATAAAATGTTGTCTGGACGTCTGGTAGTTGTGGAAAGGTGCCGCACAGGAATATCGGTCCGTAGGGTGGAAAGGTGCCGCACTCCGGGTGTTTTCTTCGCTCGCCAACCCTGGAACAACTTCTCAGTGAGCCTGCTGTATTTTTTTTTTTTTCGGAATCACCAGTGAGGATTGAGATCCTACAGTTTCTTCAGTGAGCCTACTGCCTGATGAATCCTACCGACTGCGCCAGTTTTGGTGGGAGGTTCGCGACGAGACGAAAAACAACATGTTGGTCATAACACTTTTATTACGTCGCGTTACAATGGTAACTGTAAGTGATTTACCCAAGAACTGACATATGATTCACCGTTCAGCTTTTATAATAATGTGCATTTAGCTGTTTCAGCTATTTTCTTAATGATTCATATACAGTTCGTTCTATAACATTTTAGTTTATGTTACATAGTTTCATGATAGATAAAAATAAAAAGTCATTAAATACAGGGTGGTTTCTTAACTATATATTGACAATATTAATTTCATAAAAATAAAACTACAAGCTTCATTATAAAATTAAATATTGGCCTGACAAATTACTTAATTCTTCTAATTCAAATTTATATTAGATAGTTGCGTATCCTGTTAAGTACAAGGGATATGCTCATTTTTATCTGTAATATTTGAGAGTGCATACATAAAGTTAAAACCAAAGGTGTGTTTATGATTCATTTTCATGGAGCGGGCGTTTCCACAATAATTTTACGATTTACTTTTATGTAAGAACACCCATAAAATTTGTATGGGTCATGAAAACACTGATCATATTTAATGCATAATGTATGGCAGTATACATAGTAAACAGTGAAAAGATTAGACAAAAATAAATAAAAGAATATACAATCAAATTTAAAATTTAATTAAATTTGCCTCTTATGTACATTAATCTAAAGCCCAGTTAGATAACTTTATATTGATTTAAATACAAGAATTTTTTCCTGAACATTCATTTATTTAATAGAAAATATTCTTTTAATTAAATTTGCATATTCATTTCACTATTAAAATAAAAAGTTAGTTTTTATTTTAGCAAATTGATTCGATAAATCGTTTTTCTCTGTGTAATTAAAGAGATGAATAAAATATATTTTTATTATTAATTTCATTAGACATAGAACTCAAAGTTCTTCTTCTAAAGCAACGAACTTCGGAGGGAAAAGTTGCACACAGCGATGAGGACGAGTAGACCCATACTCAAGAGAGGTATTAAACTATTGTAATCTAAGATGCTTAAGTTATAGAGATGTAGAGCTTTTAAACTCTCGATGCAGGTCGTTACTTACTAAAGTAAACTTAAAACTTATTATCGACATTTAAATCTCAACAAACAATAAAGTATTTATGGTATTTTCTTACAGTACAGAGAATTGAGTGTAGAGAGTTTAGAACTAAACTTACATTAACTTTGAAGGTACGATATATTAAATTATCGCTATTTTCACTTTGCTGGTAGTGAAACTAATATCTGCACATTTTTTAAATTATAAATAAATAAAATATAAATTTATTTACGCATTTTTTCAAATATAATTAATGCATACATCCTGATTCGTGTAGTATATATGACGTTATTGAACGTTGTTTTAATTACAACCCATTTTTTATTACGATATGTCCGATTACGGTATGTAACATTTTTGTACAAACGCTACGGCAATAATTACATTAGCGTGACTGATAAAATATTAAGGAAAACGATTATACAATTTCAAAATAATAAATTTAATGACATTTTTATTTATAGCTATTTAAAAACCAATGAAATTAAATGATCAAATTATGCAGCACCCACTGCCCGACAATAACCAAGATGATCCATAAATTTTTTTGTTAAAAACTTCAGGAGTATACGTTGTATTTTATAACGAATTCTTGCTTTTAAATATTCTAAATGCTCCATCCTAGTGACGTATACTTTGCTTTTTAAGTATCTCCAGAAAAAGTAATCTAGGTATCTCAAATCTTAATGATAAAGTTACTACTTAGAAACGGTTCTAACACACTGCTTTGGTTAAATAAAAGAAAGAAATATATTCTTTAAAGAAACAACAACAAAATATTTCGTGAAAAGAAATTTAACGAAGTATGATTTGAAGGTTTTATCTGATAGCCATAAAAAGACATTGTTGCTCGTTAAAACTACTCTCAGGCAGCTAATACTTACTTAGTAGACTCTTTAAATAATCATTTCCATTAAAATTAGTATTTTGAAAGTGTACACTCGTTTTTATGATTTTTTATCTAACCTCTACTTACACTAATCATTACCGTAACATACGTAAAAAAATTGTATGTCCCTTAACAAGAAAGGGGGTTGTTATTAAAACAATTAATCGATGACGTCATAACTTCTACGTGAATCACTCTGTATGTATTAATTATATTTTAAAAAGATACATTTTTCAAAAAGTTGTTCCTTGAATTTTTAAGAATTTATTCATTACTTTACGAAAGCACCATATATAATGTAAATAAATTCCCTCCTTTTTGCAATATTTTAATTTGAACAAAAAAATTTTAATTTTACGAAAAATAACAGAATTTTTATATTAGTTATAATCACACGGAAACTACACTTCCTTCCCCATAAAGCCTACAGGCAGGCTTGTGTAGGGGAAGGTTACACATATAAACGCGGACAAACACCCAGCCCTGAGGGAAGTGCCAAAGTCCCTCTGGTGAGAATCGAACTCACGCAGACAATGTGCGCAGTATTTGGCCCAGTTGCCACCCTGTTAACAAATACTAAGTCAGCACCACCGCGGTACTATGAGAATGAGACCATGTGTCACCCATCCAAGTCGCAACTGGCTATTCGTTACTTGACTTCGAATAGCGTAGGTCCGACAATGAACGGAGTACACTGCCTCATCCTCTTATATTCCCACAGACCAGTTACTTTTAGTTATAATCATCATTATAATTAAAAAATTGATTTTTTAATTACAATATGCTATATATTTTGATAATCTGGACATATACTATCCAACTCATAAATATATTTAATCCGCATATGCATCATACTATTTTTCTTTTTCTTATGTTTTACCCAATTGAGAAAAAAATATTCTATTAAAAGTTATATAACTTAAAAAGTATTAAAAAGAAATTTAAATTATGTTAATTTTTACTTTTACGACTATTTAAATTAAATTTTCATAACTACATAGTTCATTTGAGTACTAATTTCTCTTCGCTTCGATTTAATTCTAAGCATAGAAGATGACCTTGGCTTCTACTGGATTTTACTCCCTTACTTTAAAAGATCTGAAAAGTAAATTCGGTTTTATTACTGATTGAAAACGCCAGAAACTCGAGGACTCATCTAACGATTCGAATCACCAACATTGCTTTTTATGCAGAGTAAACAACGACAGATGTTAAATTTCACGGTATAGGTCAAACTATAGGTAAGTTTAGGTTACCCAAATAATTCACTAATTTATCCATTATGATAGATCCAACAGTCTAAATTGATTCTCGCCTTTAAATATTGTTGGCAGAATTGAAAGTGTCTACGCCATATCTTTCTTACCCATCCACATTTCTCTTATTTGTAATTCATTTGTAATTAATAATCGATAACAGACTAGTGAATAGCCACTTTCTTCATGCGAAAACAATTATGGTTTTATTGTTGTAAATGGCACACTATATTACATTTCATTAGGAGCAAAAGTATTGGGTGGATTAATTAGCTTCGTTAGGCAATGGCAATTGATTTAAAATACTTTTTATTATTTAATTTTGAACAATTTATATACATCGCTTAAATACTATTAAAATTATTAGTACTGTCTGGCTCAGTACACCTAGATAATTATGTATCGGCGATTCATGTACCATCATAAATGCTTCATCTCGCATGAGAAGTACAACGAAAGTTAAATAAGGAGGATTTATTTATGTTTGTTATTAGTACAATATTGAAGATCTCTCGAGGTAAAACTTTACAACTTTTATTCATGAAAATACTGTAAAATTTCTCATTCAAAATGTAATACCCTGTGTAATTGTTATTATATATTGAATTACACCATTGTAATTACACATAAATAAATACCCCACAGTGTAATACAAGTTACACTCAGTGAAGTAGATTATAACATGTGTGACCTAACTGTTCTATAGTATGCGTGTGTCTGGTCTTTACACTGACAGCTAATATAACGTTTCCCATTGTCAAAAGTCCCTCTAATAACAGTTTTATATTAGTCGGAACAAACAAAAAACATAATGTATTGACTGTTCAATAATTTTCGAGTTGATATTTCATGTCATTTGCCCTTTAATATACTTTACAAGTAAGCAAATCGCGATAATATTGCGCCACCCCCTTTATCATATCGAAGACACGTCGGGAGCATGTCTCTAAAGGCTTCGAATAAAAAAAGCTACCACGTTGCTAGCAAGGGTCGATTTACTATATTGATTTTGTCAAAATGCCGAAATTCGAACGAAGCATTTCGTACATCGATCTAAAAATTTCGTGACACACACACGAAAACAGCCGTTTAGTAAATAGAGATAGTTTAATATACTTTATAGAAATATGAAAACAGAAATTTTAAATATCTAGCAGCAGTAAGACTTTCTAAAGAAGTTACTCGAAAGACGAGACACATTTAAATAATATAAAAATAATATAACTGTTCGTAATTTCCGATTAATTAATTTTGTTGTCCAATGATATTATATGGTTTAAAAAGAAAATTTTAAAACTGATTATTATGACAAAAGTACCAGAATTACTAGATGTACTGAATTACCTAAAGAAAGTATTGTCTGTAAGATGCGTTGAAACTTACTGCAGAAT
This sequence comes from Rosalia funebris, assembly GCA_037954035.1. Classification (NCBI taxonomy): domain Eukaryota; kingdom Metazoa; phylum Arthropoda; class Insecta; order Coleoptera; family Cerambycidae; genus Rosalia; species Rosalia funebris. The sequence continues at coordinate 3,505,987 of JAZFAV010000033.1, forward strand.
ATCTTTGAACTGGCATGTACCTACTCCTTTTTCACAACAGTGAGATAAATTAGGTGACTCATAAATATAATATCGTTTATTGTCTACTTATTAATAAGACAGACCTACAAGTTTTCACATTTTGAAAGTTAATTTGGGTTTGATAAGTGATTATAAGTGAATTATTTACGCTTATTCCATATCTATCTTCCATTTTTGCCCCTCACTTAAAATTTGTGATAAACTGAATAATCAGGAAAAATTCAAAACTAAAGAAAAAATTACATTTTAATCAACATTATAGCTAATAAACATTAAAAACATAGTAAAAGGCAGCAACACAAATAGTTTTAAGTCTCTAATTTCTTTTTTTCTTTGAAAATCTCTCCCTTTGTCAAGAGACTTCGTTTTGTAGTCTTTCTTGTGTAATGATTCATTGGATGTTTTCTTTTTAACATCCAACAGTAATCTGCCATCATCACCACATCCCATCGTCACATCATTTTTTCTTCAAACTGGTGGTCCTGCATTAATTTTCTTATTTGTGGTTCAACGAAAATACCTTTCTTTAATTTTACTTCAGAAAGAGCTGGAAATTTGGCACATAAGTACTTAAAACAATTCCATTTTTATCTATAGCTTTTACATATTGCTTCATTAATCCTAATTTAATATGAAGTGGCGACAAAAGATTTTTTGCGGATCAACCAAATTTGCATAAATAACGTTTTTTTAACCAGATGTTAAGTTTATAACAAAATATATTTGGTGTATTTTTACAACTTTTAAGCATTTTTAAAACAAAATAAAAACATACGAGGAGATGTCACAAGTAAACGTACACATATTGAAAACATACTACAGCGACTATGTAAATACCCTAATAGTATAAAACAGAAATACGAGTATCCCACCGGCCAACTCTGTTTCTGTAAATCCTCCACACTTGTTTATACGTTTCAAACCGATTAAACACAGGGGCGCCGCAAAGATTGAGGCAAAATTTAATTTTATAGAACCTCGATTTTTAAGACTACAAATTCTTGTACAATGTACATTTACAAATACTGGTGCGTGATGGAAACAAGAAAATAGTGTTTCTGTAGTTCGGGGTATACCAGAAAATAAAAAAAGTCCGAACATAAAATTTTTGTTGGCCTGTGCAATATATTAATAGGGTAAACAATTTATGCAAACATCTGCGTGTTTGCATAAATTGTGGTAATCTCCACTCTAATAGATCCAAAAATCGTTGAAAATAAAGAAGTAACTGAAAGTAGCGATACAACGAATTATAACTTTAGAGAGGATATCATATCGATAGCGGAGAAGAAAGTAATATTTTCAACTCTTCGAGTAGGCGTTTCTAGGCCCAAGCCACCCAAGCAAAAATTTCCCTACATAATTACCAAATTAATCCCTCAGATTATTAATATTGTTAAAGCCGTTCTAAGCAACTAATTACTTTCCATGCAATGATATATCGATAGTCAATCGTTAAAGGCTATCTCAGACCAATACTAGACCTAGATTGCCGTCTGCTACATCTTTAGCATCAAAGTTATTACTACTGTCTCAGAGTGAAAAAATACACAACCCGCAGCAATTGCCATGCAAAGTGATGCACAATAATACACCAAAGAAGCCTGATTATCCGGAAGGGTGAAACCCAGGAGAACCATTCGTATCAACTGGAATAAACTATGATCTTTACATTACATTTTATCTCTAATACATCTAGTGATACATATCTGTGGTAATTATTATATTTTATCAATTTATTTAATTAAATTCATTTTAAGTTTACCTTGTTGTACCTGTCCTTTTATTGACTTTTTATAACTATGAACAATATAATACAATAGAATATTAATGGCTGTAAGTGTCATTAACTAAATTAACAACTGTAATGGTACAACAAGCTCCATTATGTGTATGTTTACAGAAAATTTATATTGTATAAAGTCATTTGGCAAATCAGAGACGATAACATTTTCCGAAAGGATATTGAACCAGATCAATGAGCAGGAAGAGCTCTCACCGTTTTTATTAAAAGCATATATATATTACCGCAGCACATTCCACTCTATACCGAACTTCAAGCTGTTGCTATAGAAAAAGAAATTACGCAATATATGTATATCTTATAGATTTCAGATAGGTTCCCGAATATCGAGTTCATATAAAAATTCAATTATTGCCCATGTCTCATCGTGGGGGACTGAAATGTTCGAAGTTCCACTCATGTGAGATTCTGCTGATCATGATGCGCGAGGTAGAATAACAGAGGAATTTATAGTAGGCGGCAGCTTGATCCTATTATACATATACTGATAATGGCACAGCACATATCAATTCCAGATCTCACAATATTACGGCAATACTCTGTCAATATGCAATCCTACTCTTACTTCATTATAATCTTGGAAAATTTTGGAGATTATATCGAATCTAATCACATCCCAATTCAAACAAATCTTGCAATGCTTAATTATCTATCGAACACATACAAAAGATGGCATCTAGGTAAAGCTCAGATTGGCTCAGCTTCACTGAAAAGCACATTGACAACTTACTGATGCGGACGAGAATCGGCATTAGCATAATTGGATCAGAGGATTTGAATGAAAAGCTAGAATACGATGTTTGAGGATTATGCTGCGTTATTCAGGAATAGGGTATTTTATAAACTTGCCAGTACATATACATCATCGCTGATTTCTCAAAGGAACGTAAGGACCAATTTGAGAAATTCAAGTTTAATTCACCAATTGCCGACATGCATGATTTGGCAACTCGGCGACCATGAAGGTAAAATAACATAATCTATTGTAATACTGACAGTTTTAAACGCGAGCTGTAAAAAGGGTTGATTTATATATAAACATAAAAATATTAGTAATGTCAATCACGAGTCCAAATTTCTCAGTGTTTATTGAAAATAAGAAATTCTGTGGTTTTATGGCATTACAAATTGTGATTGTAATACTGCGTGAGATGTACTGGAATAGATGTGGTTTTTTTCAGTAAAGTTCATTTTACTGATACAGTAAAACACTTAACTTTGTTACTACACATGTTTTTCCGATAATTTTTAAAATTGCCCAGCTCAATTTGCTCATCCCTTCAACCGGCTAGTCCTCTCGTTATTATTCGGAAATTCGCCACATTGTAATAACTATTGTTAGAACACTATTTATTTAATATTCTAGTTTGTAATATAAATAACAAAATACTTAATTAACAATTATACAAACATATGAGCCGACTGTCACAGTCAGCGAAATAATATCTAAACGTGCTGGCCGCAATCTCCCCAGATGTGTTGATCTCACTGTTTTATTATTCAACATTTATGTGTTTCTAATCACCTTAACATTAAATACGTATAGATTAAACACCCCTCTGTTCATTCATTCTTTTGAATCACTTGAAAATGATACGTTAAAAGTATCGAAACTGTAGTAGCGTTAAGTTACAAAAAATTTGTGCAGTGACAAAGTTAAGTGTTTTACTGTATTATGACTACTGTATTACTGTCATTATGATCAACTATCACAAAGTAATGGCTAACTCCATTCTGTTTTTCATTTTACTGATTTAAAAAAATTTGTCATTGTAGAATACAATGTATATACAGGCCAAAGAGAAAGAGAAAAAATAATGAATTGTTTAAAATATGAAAATAAATGTGGTTAGCTTCTACCACAAGAGAATAACAAGAAAATAATTAAATATAAATGTTTACAAAATATTTTATTTTAGGTAACTGTTATTTTAAGCTTTATGGATTATATCCATCTCATGTAATATAAGTTGTAAATAAAATTCATGTCTACAGAAAAGTCTGTTACTGTAGAAATTTAGTCTTATACAGATCGACTTCATAAAATGTATGAGACACACAATAATACAAGTACAGTACAAAGAATATTTTTAAAAAGATATAAGAAGTAAAAAAATAAATATAAATGAAAATATAAAAACGGTGGTTTTAATGAACTATTTCAATTGCGCTAAAGTAAAATATTCTACCCTCTTAATGAAAAGAAGATAGATGCTGTTAATATAGAAACAACTCGTAAACTATCTGGCGTGAGATTTATATGGAACATGTAATAGTGTTATTAGGGAGAACGTATAAAATGCTATGGAACCTTTCTCGTGGTTATTTTAAAGAAGAATAATGAGTTTTCTTCTGTTGGTAAAATGTTGTTTGCTTTGCATTTATTTAAATTGACGCTTGTACCACTAGATTAACGAATTTTACTTATATAATTATTTATTTTGTTTTTATATACATTGCTTCCAATTTACTCCTACACATTCATAATATATTTTATTTTATAATAATAAACTTATATTTTTATATTTATTATATACCTACTACTTAGTATTATTATATATTTTTCTTAATATGCTTTATCTCATGATATATTAATGTTTCATTCTATCCATCAGATAAGCACCTTTTGTATACAGAAGATACAACAATTTTAAGATATATTTTTAGAAATTAATAATACATCGGTAATTTTCTAAATGAATTACATCAGAGTATATACCTAGCGGTTAGTATGGGGCCCAACAATTTTGTAAAAGTAGTACGAACAGAGTCAAATTCTGTGCAGTAAGCATTCACATTTTTTGAACAGTACAAACAGTAAAATTCATATTTTTAAAATATGACTTTTAAAAATAATACAGATATAAATTATTATTTATTATCATTTGAAGAAGCTTTTAATATAATATTAAAATGCAAAAAGAAACCGATACCAAGTTTTCCAACAAGCCAACTGATGCCAAACTACTTTAGGCGTTCTGCGGAAGATATTTTTTAATATTCCTGTTCTTGTTTTGGTAATGAAGTAATAGTTTATTTACTGGTTACATAATAATATACTGCAATATTTTGTCGTCAAATTAATTTAAGATTCTTGGCAAAGACAGTGTTTGACAAGAAGAAGCAAACGTAAAGGTGTACTGACCCCCAAAGAAAAACTATTATTTTGACACAGTGATTCAAATTAATAATGAAACTGAAAATAAACAAACAAAAAATATATACTTCATCAGTCACCTCCAATTTTAATATTCGCTAGACCCATTATTATTATAATCCATCAATCACGGATTTTTTATTGCTAATTAAATGCATCTGCGATCACTAAGAATATGTTACTAACAAGATGTTGATGTTACTAAACTAAGATGATGTAGATGTTGATTAAACTAAAGTCAACGGAGTAATGGTCGACAAGGCAAATACTAACAAGATTTATATAAATAATACTCTAAGAGAATAATACTTTAATTGTAAGAGAAATTGCACTTGCAGTCCTGGGTCAGTCTATACTGCAATTAAATAATAGTACCATTAAACTGTCAACAGCAGCAAGTATAAAGATCTTGTACTTTTATGTTCAGGATTTACACCTGTTTTAAGAACTGTAACGTTCCAATAATTTTTAGGTTTAAGTATCAGGAGTTCTTAAGTTTTGTTGTGCAATATTTTTATAATATTCAGGTAATATTGTTGAGATCCTAAAAGCATTTTTATCACCTTAATATGTTATCATTTAATAGTTGAACTAATGGACTATATTATATATCGGGCTAGAAAACGCAGCATATATGTCCGAGTGAAGTACCGATAAAAATTTATTGAATACAAGGCAGAAAGATTTATTTAAACTGAACTAATAACGAAAATTGAGAGTTTTAATTAAACAAACCCCATAATAAATTTCTATTCTGTTAATGAGCTAAAGAATATGCGATGAAAATCCATAATAATAAAATTTATTTATGATGATTTAGACATGCTTCTATCAAAACAATAAAATTATAGAGAGAAAGTCCACAGATTCTTTTTCACAAAAATTTAGTTATGGGGAAATATTTTGCAAGAATATTATGGAAATATTTATCCAAAGAAATAAACGAAGAAATAGTTAAAAGAAAACAAACGTTCTTCTATGTATTACATCTATTCTATACAGTAAAATTATTTCATTTTCATAACTTGCTAAATTACTTACTTTCATATTTTTTATGTGGCCATATACTATTTCTGTTTTAAATAGCTTTGTTTAATAAAGGCATATACAAATATACTTGATCCTTCCTTAAAACGTAATTAATTAGGAGGCGTATTAAGACATTCATCAATCACGAGAATAAATTCTGTTATATTGATCGAATATAATATTTGATAAATAAATCCAAATATGACTGGTGTTTATTATAGACATTCTCCTATTTTGAACGGCATTCCTAATATTTGACGGAGGCGCTGGGGTAGATATAATTATGCAGATACTTGTATTCTTTATTCTGTGCTTATAGCATAATGATTCATAAAATATAATGTAATAAATTACACTATTTTTTTTTCTACTTTTTTTCACTAATTTTTGTCTGAAATATTATACCTACCATATTCGATGTAGTTTCATAAACTATAGAGACGGATAATTGAAAGAATCATGACCAAATGCTACTAAAAGTTTTCCCCATGTTGCTTCAATAATGCATTATTGAAGCAATTGTAGTTATATTGTACTTAACAAAAGAAAAAGTATATTAAAAAACAAGAACCTTGTGGCTTAAAAAAGCAGGTGGTAGTAATACTTTTTTAAACTTCTCCGTATTTGTTTTCCCAATACCTTTTTTACATATTTTATATTCTCTTTTATTCAAGGTCAACTTACTAGCTTAGGGTCTGAATAAATCAACGAAAAGGTTTTCTAATTTATTGCAAGTTATGGTGCTTCGTGCATCACTATAGACTTTATTTGTTCGTTTTCCCATTTTAATATATTTTGTGGTTTGCATTCGTCCGCTTACCATATGCCTTAAACAAAAATATTAGTAACACCTCAATTTTAAGGTCATAAGTATTATATTTTCCTATGTAAGTGTATATATACAAGTATATACAAGGTCGCTTATATGCATCCGTGATGCTGTATACTTATGTGCATACAGCATCAAGACAGATACGACAAAATTGTTAATGCAATTTTAATATGTGTATATAAATAAAGCATAAACAATTCATTACATCTAAAGAGAAATTCATCCATTTATTCAATAGTGTAACATGGAAGTGGGTTGAAACTCATAATGCCAAATACGATACAGTAAACCAGTTTTTGTATTTCAGTAGTCGTGTAAAAACTTTTTTTAATATTCATTCAGATAGCAATGTTTAACAAATGGTGAAGGTTCCATGTCATTTTAAGGTGTGCGAATATTTCTTAAGTTTTATTTAATTTAAATATATTTTTGATATTCTTGATAACAAACGTTTTTACATATCCGAATTTTATTTTGTGTTTAGATTTAGAAATTTGCTTTAGCGTACTTGTCATAGATTCTAATAACATGGCCTGTATTTTGGAAGAAAATGTTAATGCGATTCTAAGTATTAGCGAGAATGGAATAAATCTACATGTAGCTGAAATAATTTTCAACGAGAGATATTCCGATAGCCTGTCTTTAGAACATACGATAGATACTGCAGAAGTTTTATAGAATTGGTAGTATTTGGGATGGAGAAGAACTGAACGCCTAGACGTTCCAGCAGAAAATCAGCAAATAAATATTGCTGTTGAAATAGTCGTGAATCTCACACATTCTTAAACTGCAGATTTTTGTGGAGTATCTGCAAAAACTATAGGATTTTAAACAAAAAAAAATTTAAACCTACAAATTACTAGTGATTCAACAGCTCATAAAAAAATTACCTCAATCGAAAACATCAATTTTTGTAATATCAGAAAAAATAGTCAACGAATCTGAATTTTCAAAGACAATTTGGTTTATCATCTCTATTTTTTCTAAATGGTAATGTAAATATTTAGATTGTAAAATACTGTCTGAGCAGGGATCTTGGGTAACCACATAGTTTAAACTATGTTTTTAAAACAAAATTTTATGGGAGAAGTGTATATGGATGTAATGTAGAATAATATTGACCTGCTAATTTTGGAGATTTTATAAGAAAAGCGTAATGAATTTAGGGATATGGAAATAGATTTTTAATACAATGGTGCTCTATATTATAATGGTGCCGTGAGAGTTTATTTTTATGAACTATTCCCAATAGATGGATTGAACGCCGAGGTACGATAGAGTGGCCTACTCTTAAAATGCCATTTTAAAATAATTTTCAAAAATGACGACGTAACACCATATTTATCGACTATGTCACAAAATATTGATAAAAACATTATTTTTACACTTTAATATAAGTACTGCTCGTTAAGAATAGGGAAAAGTGTGAGATTTTCTAGGTATGCGTAAAAGAAAGAGTGAGACAGCGTTCGGAGGGAAGAGGATGATGCACTTTACGCGCAGCCCAACTGTTTGTACATTCGCATTCTATATATATTCATTGATTTTCACTCTGCAAAGATCTCAATACTACTGGAGTAAAGAGAAGACTATTTACTACGCATCTCGTGAGCGGTTCGATATTGCAGTTTTGAGACTTGTTCCTATTCTTGACAAGGTGTTAATTTTTATGCTTTTCAGTTTCCCAGTTCCAAAATTAAAGGGAACTTCAGACGCGCACTGTATAATGATTATATACAATCACTTTTCCATGACAGTTAGAAGTAAGAGAATAAAAATAGGTAAAATTAAGTAGTAAAAAAAGAAATACTTACATAAAGCTTAGTACAATATATATAAATAATTATCAAATATGTTAAGTAAATGAATATCTTATTTATCTGATTCGTAATATATTAAAATCATTGGTTGAATGAATATTAGAATATCCTACACCTATAAGAAATTGAAAAGCATATCGCTTATTGGCAAGAAAAGTGACACAACTCAAAAGTATTCTTAACCATAGTTCTTCACCAATGGCTGAAAAAGTGACGTAAAACTCAGTTGGCACCAAAAATATGAGCTAGAATCTTATGGGTATGTCTCAGAGCATTTTGCATAGACTTCGTTTAATTTTTTCGCTCTCCTGAAAAATTGTGTTTCTGGAGTTGTGTCACGTTTCTTGCCGATAAATGATATGTTTTATGATATCAATTTACTTATTAAATTAATGCTATACCTTCATTAATAGTAGTTATTATATTTATAATAAGTATAACATATTTTTATAATAGTAATATAAGAAAAATAGTAATTTTATTGAAACACAAATCGGTACACCATATCGCCAAAAACTGCTATGAAGATGGTTAAGACTCATAATAGACAAATAGTTCAAAAATCTTGTCTTTCATGAACTAAAGTAATAATTAATATCTAAAAGACTACCATTTTTAGAAATATCACCGAATCAGAAGAATACTTAATATATTCAATTAAACTTACTCACATTAAACATAGTCACAATATTATTATTTACAGGCAGAATTCTTGTTATTGGTCAACAATAAATCCACACTGAATACAGTTCATTAAATGGGTGGACTGGTATTTTTAGAAATAGCTTTAGAGGGAAAATTAAATGTTATTTACATTTAAATTTACAAAACACTTTATGCACGATTATGCATACTATATATGCACATACTATTTTGATCATTATTAACACAGAGTGTATGTTTTGATGAAAAAGTAAATTACTTTTAATAGTCAATTCTGCTCTCAGTAACAAATTTATATTTTAGGTGGACAATATAATAACCTACATGATTTGCAATTCAGTAAAAGTACATATTACATAGATAATCAAGTATTTGTTAAAACGGATAATGAAGTGTCTATACTAAAAGATGTATAAATACCTAGTAATAAACTAATAATAAATTATATAATAGACTATCTAACTTATAAAATAATTTACAAAGATAAATGTGCTTGACTAACACAGTGATTAAAAGAAGTACGAATTGTGTTACGTCGAAAAAAATTATTTGCTCTGAAAATTCCAGTAATTTCGATTTTATCACTATTAAAGCTATATTCTGATGTACGTAGTTACTTGAGGATTCATTTATTCAGTACTTGCTTTGTATAATATTGTAAAAGTAGTTTTTAGAAACATATATTTTGAATGTCTAGAATATGTTTTGATGTACATGGATTTGTTTTTTTTTTTTTAAGTCTTTCTCTGTACGTAGGTATATGTATACAATGAAACTAGGAAATATCGAACAAGCGAAACGAATGCTCACATCCTGACTTCATTTTATTGTCATCCACAGCAAATGTAATTTTTTACCAGGCCCATTAATCTTTTTTCACAATTATTCTCGTCTCTCCTCTAGTATAGAGTTCTTCAGTTTATGCTAGTTGCTATCATTGTTAATTTAACATTCCTCACAACTGTTTGCTGTTAACGGAGTTTTTGCGCATAGTCGTAAATTTATATTCAAAAAGTTTTACAATTTAATGTATGTACTTCATTACTGAAGAAACTGGCCGCTTTCATAAATAACAAAAAGCTGTATGGGATGAAAACTTTTGCGTACTTATTGGATAAATCATCGTTTTTGTTCAAAAGGACTTGCTTCGCCGTATAATACAGCAGTTACAATCTAAACGTCACCAACAGGGAACATTATTTGGAGTATTAATATAATTAGAAATATATTAGTGTCATTTACACTAGAGAAAATATATAATGAATGGAAACTATAATATAACTAAGAATTTACGAACTCGGTTGTTATTTAAACAGGATCAAAAATGAAGTCTAAGGTACATGGTGCCGGCTGTTACAGGGATCACGCACTCCTGGACATTATCTTCAACGTCTAACATCTTTACAGCACAATTATATGCGATTTGACAGACATTGCCTTATTGTGATTTTCTAAACCGAAATACATTTTTGATTTATTCGGATTCACTTAGCGGCCATGTTGTTAAGGCAACATCTGTCAAATTTATTGTGAATTATTCAGTAGTGTATGGCAAATCACCGTGGAAGGTTATAACGTTCAGCAATGTGTGAAAGTCATTAAATTTTATTCTCAGTCAGTGCTCCATTCGAGAAACGTTCCGCATGTTACGTGTATTTATCCTCACCACAACCGTCCCGCCGAGTTGACTATTCAACATTTAGTGGCCAAATTTAAGTCAACCGGTTTGATAAACAATCAGCCAACACCTGTACGTCACTGAAACGCAAGGTATGCTGAAAACATCACTGCTGCGCATGAGAGTGCACGGAAAACCCCGAGGCAGTCAATTTCTTGTCGTTTATAAGAACTTGGCCTTTCTGCAGCTTCAACTTGGAGAATTTTGCATCGAAACTTAGGTCTGCGCCCGTATAAAATCCAGCTGACCCAGGAACTTAAGGTAAATGACAATGGATAGCGCCGTGTGTTAGCTATTGCTTGGGCTCTGGAACAGTTGGATGAATGGATATGTGATCAAGCAAAATTGTCGGGTGTGGGACGATACCAATCCACACGAGATACATCAGCACCAAATGAATCCCGAGAAAGTCACTGTTTGGTGCGGATGTTGGTGTGGCGTAATCATCGGTCTTCTTCCAAAAAGGAAACTGGCATTGCCAAACCGTCAACGGCGAGCGCTACAGATCGATGATAAGCAAGTTCTTGTGACCTAAACTGGACGATATGGATACCGACGACATGTGGTTCCAACAGAACGGCGCTATGTGCCATATAGCGCATGTTACGATGGACATTCTGCACGAGAGATTTGAGGGCATGGTTACCTCGCGCGGCGGCGACTTAAACTGGGTACCGAGATTGTGCTCTTTAATAACTTAGACTTCTCTCTTTGGGGCTATCTTAAATCGCAGGATACGTGAATAAGCCGCAAAATTTTGATGCTCTCAAAGTCAACATAACGAACACCATCCAGCAAATTCAGCCATCAAAAATTGCGGCGGATATGTGAACGACATTATATTCTATACTTACTTATGCCATAAAATATTCTTTCAAATAGAAAAAAATTGAGTGGATATTTCACACATCTTTATTTTTATTTACATTTAAAAATCGAGCGTCCTTATCTTACACAACCCCTTACCTTACACAAATTCAGAAACATTGCATGGACTCCAACTCACTTGGGTTTACCAGAGAATACCAGATAATCAACAAATCGGGCAGCGAAACATGCTGTTGAACAAGGTGATGTAGAACATTTATCTATACGCTCTGATTATTTATGTTATTTACAAAGCAGTTATTAAAAATGCTATGAAGACATCTTGGCAGAATGAGTGAGCAGTAATGGAGGCCAAATTAAAAAATATTAAACCTAGTATTGACATGTCGACACTAGGTTTAATATTTTTTAATTAGGTTTAATACTAACCTGGTTAGCACAAGATAGGAGAAGCTGGAGGTTAGCGTCCAACCAGTTTTAGGACTGATGACCTAATGATGATGAATACTAACCTACAAAAAAAGTAACTAGACGGAAGGAAGTAGATTTAACACAATTACGACTGGGGCACATGCACATACATCATCGTATATATTAGCGGACTATGGGTAATCAAGATTCCAATATTATCAAGAAACTTTAACAGTTCGGCATATTTTAGCACTTCTGGAATGTGCAGAATTTCGAAATATTCGACTCAACATTGCAATTTATAAGAACCTAAGAGTATTATTCAATAAATAAGATGTAGTTATACAGTACATTAAGGGAATAAGCTCATTGCGTCGAATTTAAATATTGGATAGAGGAATATATGTTGTATCTGAGATACACAATATGGTTATATATAACACTCAGTATCAGAGAGGTAATGAATGATCCTAGCAATCGACATCTCCAAGAACTAAGAATTTCATAAACAAGTATTTAAAAAACACAAAAATCTAAATATTATAGTATAATGTTATGCTATTATTTTATAAAACATAAAAAATACAGTACAATTTTAGTCCGAGAGCGTCTCAAAAAAAATTGTATAAAATTTTGTATATCTATAACATTTCATTTACATAAATAGTTATTTTATAATTGAACCTATTTTACAGAAAATGAAGCTGACCAAATAGATAAAAATCAATTTTAAATTAATGAAATGCTTAAATGAATGCACTAAATGAATATGGCATAAGTCGTGCAATCGAGTATAACGTTAAAATCTTCAATTAATTATACATATTTGACTTCGTTGCCTTATGTTTTTCGTAATGTATATGAGCCAAAAAGGCGTTTCTCGATGTCAAGAGAGTTCTGTTCATAACCACATTCAGCATCTGTTCATAACGATACCACTTGGTAAAGTTTTGTATTTAGTATTTAAGAATGTTTATACAGTAAAATAGTTCGTCAATAATATAGACTAGATTATATACACAACTGAGACCCATAACAAAAGTAGCTAATAACAAGAAAGAACAGCATCGTAGTGATTTTTTGAAAATATTAAATTTTAAATAATACTAGAATCTCCAAAGTTTGGAAATCATCAATTTTTGAAATCAAGCATGGAGAACGACATGTGCATATTAATAACACAAAATTACTTACTTTTCACTTACCTTACCTATTATTACTTACCCTTTAAAGTACTGTTATACTTTCAAACCCCCCAATATCATCCTGTATAATTGACCAGTAATAACACTCTATCGTAAATTGATGATAATTTAAATGGGCTATTATCCATCAACTCGACAAATTACAGAGTATTATTTTAAAATACATATTGAACGCATGTTTTCCATTATACTCGTAATCATGTTGAATGATGGTTAATCACAATGTGAACGTTTTAGTAACGTTATACAAAGGTATACGATTTTCATTTATATGTATGTATATCAGTCAAATAGTTTTTACGATGCACACTATTTAGTAAAACTCTGGTTTTCGATTTATATCACACTCATATCAACACAACTTCCAATATCTCATTACAGTGGCTTTACATATTTAATCCGCAAGTGCCAATATTATTTATGAATTTATCATTTCTTTATTATTTTATTTTATTTCACATATCTTGAGAAAAGGTATTGTTCTTAGGTAGATATTTTAAAAATTAAAATATAGAATCTATTGTATGTAGAAATGTGCAAAATCCATAAAAAATCCTGATAGACTCAAATAAGTTTTAAGTAATTGATTTTTTACCTTATTAATCTATTTGGAATAATAATTAGGTAGAATATGTTTTCCATGGTTATATTTTCTTTCGATTATTTATTATCCTATATTTATTATCGTCATTGAATTGTATGTTTTTTGTTAATTGTTGAATTATTCTATACAAGAATGAAATATTGCGTGTCAGTAATTAAATAAAAAAGGCACTGCTAAACAAGCCGCTCATGCAGAAGTTATTGATGATATTTCTCAACATATGAAGCAACAGCCTACAAAACCTTTGAAATGTAGTGTTTTACGCATTATTCTTTAAAGAGCCAATGCTATTCTCACAACTAACCCCCGATACTTGCATGGACATACACAGACACAATCAAATTATGTGGGAATTAAACCGAAATCCGAGCCGGTAATCTAGGCCAGCTCCAAGCCATTAGCATTACCTCAGATTAATCCAAGGAACTTGGAGACCTTCTGCGAGATAATTATGGAATATAGAAAACCTACCTAGAAGGCCATACTTATGAATATCCATGTCAATTCGAACCGAACACCAAGTAGTCATGCGAAAAAAATCCAACCAATTTTTGCCGCCGCTACTTGGGATTGATTCCGAGACGATGACGTGCAAGGCCAAAGTGTTGTCGAGTTCGCCACTTGATCGACTATAATTTCTTAAAATGCCAAACGACTGTAATGAGGAACTTAAACGTATATCCATGTAAGATACAATCATATCAAACCATTTTGCGGGCAGATTACTCCAAATGTTTTGCATATTGCTAGTGAACTGTTAATAATTTAATGTATGATGATCTGTTAAATTTATATTTTTTCTGATGGATGAGCGATTTTATCTTCCAGGGTACATCCATCTTCAATATATATGAATACAGAGCATTGATAATCTGCATATTTTTATTAATTATCCACTACATATTTACAAAATTAGGAGCCGGATTAGTTTCTCGCAGAAGAATAATTGGGCCTGTTCTCTTCAGATTTGCCATCAATGCAGAGTGGTATAGGCATTTTGAGTGAATTTTTTCAACTACGCAATGATGCAACCTTAGAATGGTTGTTATTAGGAGGACAGTACAACACACACGTTATGAAATACTATAGGTTTTCTCTGCGAGTTTCTTATGACCGGCTCGTAAGTTTATTTACACAAGTTGAGTACTTAAAGATGCAAAGTCTCACTGTTTAACTATTTTGGACTATTTTGTGTTCCCTTACTTAAGGAATAGGATTTTTATAGCTCTTGTGACTATTTTTCAAGAACTACAATAAACATCATTGAAGAATGTAGATAACGCTATGATGCTACAAAATACGTTTAATGAAGAGGCGCATGAAATTATCCATTAAATACAACAGACGATATTTTCCACTTACTTCAATTATTTTCTTTGTTATTAATACAAACGTTGCTAGTCGTTCATTTTAAATTTCAAACTTATGATTCACTATTATTTTTTCTCTAGAATTACCTAATAAGATATTTCACGTTATTGATGATGCGATACATTAACTTACTTGACAGGCTTATTTCGAAATGATGATATAAGCTTAGAAAGACATTGTCGATTACTTGGCCACTTTTGCCCCTGGGCCACTTTTAAATTTTTTTTCAAATAATTTTTATCACTACATAGATTACATAATAAACACATGTATAAAATCAAAATTTTGTAACCAGAAGTGTCAATTGAAATATATTCATATAAATATATTTTTCAAAACGATTCATTACTATACTGTATATATATATATATATATATATATATATATATATATATATATATATATATATATATATATATACAGTAAATAAGGTTGGGAATTGGTGCAGGGAGAGGGGACTCTCGGTCAATCCCTCTAAAACTGAGGTGATGGTATTCACCAAGAAACATAAGTGGAACAAAACATGTCCGCTGAAACTTGGTGGCCAAGAACTAAGCTATAATAGCGAAGTAAAATACTTAGGAGTAATCCTGGACGGTAAACTGTCATGGGGAAAACATCTAAGTCACATATGTTCCAAGATCACAGCAACACTTTGGCAACTGAGAAGAGCCATTGGTAGTAGCTGGGGCTTGAAACCAGAAACCATGAAATGGATGTATGAGGCAATTCTCAAACCCAGACTGACGTATGCAGCACTGGTCTGGTGGGAGAGAGCCTGTTTAAAGTCGAAAGCCAACCGACTTAACAAGTTAAGGGGATTGATTCTTAGAAGTATAACCGGAGCCCCAAGATCAACACCGATCGAGGCGATGGGGATACTGACGGGGACACCACCTCTTGATGTCATCCTGAAAGCGGAAGCCGCAAAGGCAATGCACAGGGTGGGAAACATGAATAAGAAGGTAAGGGACCTGAATAGACTCTCAAGAGAGCTAGCTGAGGAGGGACTCCTATGGATGCCCTCTGACAGTACGGGTGTCCACTTCCTGTTTGACAAGAAATATAAGATCACCCTCACCAGTAAGACCGACTGGATGGAGGGTCGAGCTGGACTGCCGCTCAATGGAGACATCTGGTACACGGATGGAGCCAAGAGTGGGAACAAAGCGGGTGCGGGAGTGTATAGGCGACGCGACGGGATAGGTAAAATCTTCCCCTTGGGCAAATACAATACGCACTCCAGGCCGAGCTAGTTGGAATTACATACGGTGTTTTGGGGGCGGACCAAAATCGGACCCAGGAGAAGGTATGTATCTGCTCGGATAGCAGGGCGGCGTTGGCAGCCCTGAATTCAGCAACGACAAAGTCGAAGCTGGCCTATAATTGCTATGAAGCATTGAACCACTTGGCAGGGAAAAGACCGGTGGAACTCTTATGGATACCTGGGCATAATGGCATTAAGGGAAATCTAATTGCAGATGACCTTGCCAGACTAGGGACCAGGGAAAACCTCTATGGACCAGAACCTGCAGTGGGAATAAGTCGGAATCTGATCAGAGACCGCATCAATGGCTGGGCAAGAGACCAGCACAATAAAAGATGGAGAGGAGTAACGGGTTGTCGAATAACCAAACTCTTCATTGAATACTCAGAGATTGAGAAATGGGCCCAAGAATTCATTAAATTGAACAGGCACAAAGCCAGAACTCTGGTGGGAATCATAACGGGCCACCATAGTAGCCTGAATGCATATAAGCACAAGCTGAGGCTGACTGATAGCTCGGCCTGCAGATACTGTAAAGAAGACGAGGAAACCTCGATTCATCTTCTTTACACCTGCCCCGCACTGGAGGAGAAGAGGTATCTTATATTAGGGACCCCTGTTATCCTAGAGGAGGCGAGGCTTAAGGCGGGGGACGTGCCTAAATTGCTGTTTTTATGGGATAGCATTTTGGATAATGACCCGGATAAGAGGGGATCGCCAAGGGACTACCCATGCGATCAGTGGCTGATGAGGCCCAAACCTATATAATATAATAATAAAAAAAATATATATATATATATATATACTACATATGTTTGCTGACTAAAATGGCACATTACTTCTATTACCACTTAAATATGTTGTTACAGTTTTAAATAAATAGACCCGAGTACAATACTTTCCTATCTGTTTATGCAGTTGTGGCCCCGTATTATCAAAAACTGCTGATTTTCTTAATTTTTTTAGCCATTTGTATTTATGTTTCATGTTTACAATTGAACTACTAATAAAATATACAGGGTGGACCACGGGAGCGAGAAATTTTGAAAATTTTGTTATTTCGTAATTATGCATAGGTTGCTGTGGATTTGCTTGTCACCTTATCTGTCATTTTATGCCATTTAGTAATCATAGAACAGTGGTTCGGTGAACAACGTTCGTTTGTGATTAAATCTTACTACAAAAATCATGACTGTGTGGTCGCAACGCAGCGTCAATTTCGAATTCATTTCAATATTCCTCGTCACGGAACAGTTCCATCTGCACATGCCATAAAGGAATGGATTCGTAAATTTGAAGAAAGTGGATCAGCTAAAAATGTCAAACATAAAGGACCAAACAGAAACGTCAGAAACCTTGATAACATTGATCGCATTAGAGCAGCTATAGAGCTCAGTCCAAAACGTTGAAATCGAAAACAAAGCCAGGCTTTGGGTTTATCTAGGACCACTCTTCCTCGAATTTTGCACAAGGATCTCCATTTCCATCCTTACAAAATCCAGATTGTCCAAGCACCGAAACCAACAGATCCTCCTGTTCGCCTGCATTTTTCTGAAATGATGTTAGAGCAAGAAATTGATGTTCACAATTTATGGATGTCTGATGAAGCACATTTCCATTTATCCGGCTATACCAACAAACAAAACTGGAAAATCCACAGGAACTTCACCAACAGCCGTTACACAGCCTGAAGGTAACAGTATGGTGTGCAATGTCTTCAATGAGAATTATCGGTCCTTACTTTTTTGAAGATCAGAATGGAAATTCCTTGACAGTCAATTCTGCGCGCTATACTAAAATGATTAATCAGTTTCTGACACAGCAGTTGAACACGTTTCCACAGAACAACCCAACAGTTGGTTCCAGCAAGATGCCGCTACTTCTCATTCCGCAAAAACATCAATGGATGCTCTGCGAATATTGTTTCCAGATCGCATTATTTGCAGCGCGGGGACATTCAGTGATCCCCAAGATCGCCAGATCTCACGGCATACGACTACTTTTTGTAGGGTTACCTAAAAAGTAAGGTTTTTATTGATAAAGCACGAGATAATCGGGAGCTTAAAATGACAATTAGTGAAGAAATTGCCACTAAACATACCACTGAATATGTTGCATCGCGTTATGCAGAATTTCAACGTTCGACTTCAAGAGTGTGTAGAGAGAAGAGGACGCTATTTTCCCTGCATAATATTTAAGAAATAAAAATGGTATACAATTGTCTTTTTATAGATATACTTTATTTTAATTAAATACAATTACTTTCTGGATTACATTGTCTTCAAATTTTCCCGCTCCCGTGGTCCACCTTGTACAAGTAACTATGCAAATTCGATCTCATGTTACTCGAGGATTAAAAATTATGAAATCTCAAAGTTGATTATAAAGGACAATATTATTTTGATATATATTTTCAGTCCATATAAATATATTTATTTGTTCTTTAAAATAATTATCTCTCTTCAAATCCCAAATGTACAAATTACTTCATAAGTACTTTGGATCTATAATTCTATTTGACTGCATTATAACGTTGCATTCAGAAAAAAATTCATTATTTTTAACTCGTTATTTTATTATTATTTAACTTATTTACTAACAATAGACAATAACGACAGAGACGCTTTCCAAAACATTGGTGCACTTTATCTATTAATGTAATATTGGTGCAATATTATTTCCATAATTACTAAGACATTTATTGAAGAATATTATTCAGGAATAGTAAGTAAGTATAGTAATAGTAGTACCACAAACTACAATCTTCATTGCTATTTTCTTAGAATTAATGGAGAAAAGGATATATGTGCAACAAAGGAAGCTGTTATACCATTAGTTGTGGTGAAGTGTATACACTAAATGCTGAATTATAAACGAAAATAAGTGTAGACATATAGAAGAAAGATGTGTGTTTTTCTCACAAACTTTTTTTATTACATCACAAACATTCTTCCTATAATTCACCATTTGTGGTCTAATGATTTAAGTTTACATAAACTAATTTAAAATACTGTAAGCTCACCAAATTGTAATTATTTGTAAAAATAAAATATTACTCCAGATTACTTTATTAAAATGGAAAGGGTGCATAAAATCTCTTTAAATTGCTATTTATTCATTTCAAGGATACATTTTACTCATAAAATACATAAATAAATAATAATACATAAAGCACGTAACAATTCAATGTTTGCCTCAATTTATATATTTTTTCTTTATATAATGATGATACAATTAATGTAGTTGAATTACTAGTATGTATCTAAAAAAATAAGAAAAAACTAATTTGTAATATTATACCTTGAGAAATAATAACAATTTTAATTTTCAGTTTTCTTCACCGGTCCATTTTTTAAAAACTCATAACTTTTTAATCATAATATATGCCGATAAATTAACTTTAATTATATTTATTTTATCATATGAGTTCACTATTAACTTCGTAACATACATTTTTAATACCCTGTGTATATACTGAATTCTATGGAGTAATTCTGTAAGTATTACATATGTCTCCCTTGGTGTAAATAGTCATAGTTTGTCACCACATATACATACCTTTGGTCCATCCTACGGTCAGTTCTTGATTCCATAATATTATATTAGAAATTTGTGAAATTCATGGAATTATTTATTTGTTTTCCATAACATGCATAATATTTCAATTAGATTCCTAATCTGACAGATATATATATCTCAACTGCAAAGGATATATGAGAGAAATATCTAATTAAACAAATAAAATAGAAAATATTGTAACAGTCAGCACTCTCTCAACTTAAAATCAGTTTTTTATATTTTCTTAATTACGAGAAACTGGAATAATAAATGCATACTATTCATGTGAATCTAAGTTAGTGCTACAAAAGAAAATATAAACTTCAAGATATACACATAAGAGCCACATAACATTATATTATAAAAAAATATTTTAATAACCCTATGTAGTATGTATAGTGTCATATATCTCATATTAAATATCTTAAAGTATATAAACAAAATTTCGTCATGTTTACATTCAATAATTTATAACATTATTCTTTAATCTTTAACTAATGTATACTTTTACATAATACTATTGATTATTATTAATGTAATATAATAAATATTTTGATATTTGCCATTGAACTTGATTTACCATTTATTAGCACATTTATTACGTAACAAGTGTTTCCAAAATAAGGAACGATTTTTTGGGATTTATTCATGTCGTATAAAAATAAAATGAATAATATCGTTATTTAATTCAGATTGTCCTTTTGTTGGTGATTTCTAAAAACTAATATTATAATATAGAAATTTCTAATCTTCTATACATCTATATATTCTATGCATCTATATTTACAAGACACAATTACATATTTCCTACTAATTACATAGTTTTCAGCGTATTTATTATATATGTATATTTTCATTCTTAATATATACAGAAATGTAACTGCTGTGTCGTTAGTATAACGACACTCAAAGTTTGTAACAAGTTTTCCGCAACTTTTCAACTAATTTATATTTAACCCTGGAAAATCCTTCAAATTTTCTGAGCCTTTAAGGAAAAAAATAAAGTAACTTACAGTAAGTCGCGGTGGTAAGTCTGTCAATAGTGTCCTGCTTTAGTTTAGAATTTTTCTTGCCCATGTTGGAACAATCGAAAGAGTTAAGGTTAACAAGAACACCCCAGCGACCGCGCGATACTAAGGGGGTAGTTTTCATAGAGTCCTAGTTAACGGGGTGGTTGTGGTGACGCTTGCGCTTTTACTTTTCAGGAAGTCCGCGTTGGCTCACTTGGCACTTAACTCCGCAGAGGATCAAGGATAACACGACTACGGCGGAGTATTTATACGACATTCTCTTTTGTCCAAACTATAGAATAAAAATATGTGATTTTAACAAACGATTGAAAATATTTGTCTTTGTTAAAAATAAATACGTACTACTAACGTCTGGACTTAATAGGAATTAAGCCTGAAAAGCAATTATACTACTGGATTTCCAGAATTTGAAATTCTGGTGCGAAGTTTAATAAAATCAGTATTATAACGTTTTATATTTCCAATATTTGGATTTCTTTTGATACATTTAACAAAATATTTGCATTATTGACACAATACATAATTTTTCCCCCGAAAATTGAGATGATATTTGGTGAAGTGTAATATTGCAAAATCTGATCTTCTGGTAGACTCTAGTACTAGTTCTTTCAAATGTTTGAACTTGTCACTTCACTACTAAATGATACTTCATTTCAGAAAGTTATTGGTCATTGCTTCAAATGATCTTTCATCCCTTTGTTATCCGATTTAAGAGAGCCTCTAAATTTTAATAGAAGTCTAACACAGTGACAAAAAAAGATCCGTAGAGAATAAAAATTCTTATCATCAAAAAGTTCACCTGGCATATTACAATTTCATCAATTGAATAGTTATAATGAAATAGATTTTGAAAATGGTTCTTTCTTGTGTGTTTTTATATAGTTTTATAATGAATAAACCATTTAGTATGATTATTTCTCTTATGTTAATAGTAGTTCACCATCAGTTAGGAAATTCTTTTACTGACTAATTATGAAACATGTTCGTTACATTTATTAATTTTGAAATATGTCGTTTATCAATACATAATACTATTAAATTTCAGATAGCAGCATTGACGTCTGTGAAATTCATGTTAAAGTATTTTGTATAAATACATTTATAATACCTTCATTATTTAAATAGCTTCTAGTTTAAGTAAACTTCCAAAATATTTTAAAAGCATTTCGAATACTGTATTCTTATGTTATGAATATATATGACTAAATTTCATTATGTTAATTACTTATGAATATACCCAAGCAAAAACTTTATTGTTGATAAAAAATTGTCATACTATTTTACACCTTGAAAATATGTAAGCTATAAGAGGAAATATTATTTGCTAATTACTCTGCTAAATAACGAGAAACTTAGATTTGCATATAAGGTAATTTTCCATTTTCTGTGAAAATTTTAATTAATACGTTCCATAAATTTTTTTATTTAAGAATTTTCACAGGTATAATTTGACAATATATACATTTATTCTTAAGATAGAAGTTATATATAGTAATCAATCAAAGCCTTAAAATTGATTAATCAATCGGGACTATTCAACTGGAATAAATATTCAAAAATAAATAGTTTTTCTAGTGGTAACAAATTCAATAATTTAAAATGTTTTATCACTAATAGCGAAAATACATAGCTATTGGAAGGCCTTATTAAAAACAGGTTACATGAAGAACGCCAAGAGAGAGGAGGGCAACACAGACACCAATACGGTTTTCAGAAAGGGAAATCCACCATCCAGGCAGTAGAAACAGCACTGGACAGTCAAGGATTTAAATTGTACATACTGTGCGCTAATTACAATTGATGTCAAAAATGCTTTCAACACATCTTGCGATAGTAACATAATTGGGAAGCTACAAGAAAGACAAATCTCCCCATATATAGTAAATTTTATATCGAATTATTTATAAGACAGAAAGCTACAGGTAGAAAAGGGTAAATTGATAGATATTGGTGCTGGTGTCCCCCAAGGGTCGGCTTTGGACCCAACGTTGTGGAATATTTTATATGATGACGTGCTGAGCCTTGAACTAACCAGAGACGCTGTGACAATAGGATTTGCCGATGACTTAGCATTGATAATTGAAGCCCAAAACGAACACGACCTTGTTGTAAATGCCAATATGTGCCTAGCAAAAATAGATATGTGGATGACAAGCCGCAAACTTACTCTTGTCCCTCATAAAACTGAAGCAATTTTACTAAGAGGGCAACAAAAAAAAATATAACATTCAGGATTGGTGAAGCAGATATAAAGCCGGCAAAAAGTCTAAAATATCTTGGTATTATCATTGATGAAAGTACTACCTTCGACAAACACGTGAAGACGGTTGCTGGCAAGGCAACGGAGAAAGTAGCTCGTCTCAGTAGACTGATGCCTAACCTAGGAGGTCCCGGGAATGGTAAAAGGGCAGTATTATGCAGTGCTATGAACAACATCGTTTTATACGGAGCCCCAATCTGGCAAAGAGCTATAACGAAAAAGAAGCATAACATCATGATTCAAAGAATGCAGAGAAGCATGCTGTTAAGAGTAGCCTCGGCATACCGTACCGTGTCTGAAATGGCGCTACAGGTAATCACAGCGACTTAGATTTGCTAGTCCAGGAAAGAACGTGGATATATAACAGCCCGAGTGAAGACAAAAACGCCGTGAAAAGAGAAGCTAGAGAAAAATCGTTAAATACGTAGCAATGGAGATGGGAAAGCGAGACGGGGAAAGCACAGTGGACAAAGAGACTGACACCAGACATAAAGTCCTGGAGCAACTGTGAACACCGAGAATTAGATTACTACCTTACTCAAGCCCTAACAGGACATGGTGTCTTCAGACACTATGCCAAACGCTTTGGGAAAGATACAACAGATGAATGTATTTACTTCAAGGATATAGACACTGCTGAGCACACCATATTCATATGTAAAGAGTGGAGCGCGATTCGGGAAATTACACATAGACAAGTAAAAGGGACATTAACTCCAGACAATGTGGTGGGAAAAATGCTTATAAGCTAAGAAAACTGAAACAACATACGGTACATGATAAAATGTATAATGAGCAAAAAAGAGGAGGCGGAACAAACCAGACAAAATATAATGAGGCAACAACAGCAATAAGAACCCGAAATAAATAGCAAGCCACTGACACTCTGATGAATATTTAGGTATGGATACCGGAGTGCAGAGGGGACTTTGGGAAGGTTTTTAGTCGGTATGGCCAATTAAGGAGGAGTCCGACACTATCGTGCGATAGCATGATGTGCGTAAAAGTATTCTCCTTCCCAAAAAAAAAAAAAATACAAGTATAACAATGGACCTCTATCTCGACTTAATTCAATATTTTTAACTATATATGCAGATATTTTTGTATTAAAAATATTCATAGTTATATATACACTCATATTTATATATAAGTATAAGTAATGTCAATTATTCACGTATGTATTATTATTATATTCAGAGAGATACAAAAGGTATCATAAAAAATGAAAAAAATAATTTAACTGCTGCTTTGAGAAAATTAGATAGGGGGTCTGCTCCTATGGATCTCAACTTATATCTACGATACACTGTGGCCATCCGCCTACTAAATAGCAAAGTACATATCTGTGTGTTGGATATCTAAGACATTTTTTGGACTGCATAGCGTTTCTGTTGAACGTTAGTAGTAAGTACACAAAGAAAACAAGTGAGGGGTAAATTCTACAAGAGAATTATACTCATTTAATTTATCCCCAGTAGAGAACATTATGTTTATGTACGAATTGCATATCGCAGAGAACTACGTATAGGAATAATTTTCTTGTAAATTCGCTCTTCACCAAATTTCCTGTGCATAACTGCGCTCGACAGAAACTCTAGTGTATACAAAAGGTCTTAGACATTCAACAGAATTATTCTGCTATTTAGCAGGTAGATAGCCATATATGTACGAGTAAGCAAATTGCAATAATATTGCGCCGCCCCCTCGCTCATATCGAAGCCACTTCCGGAGCATGCCTCAAGAGGCTTCGGATTAAAAAATTAATGTTACCGCGCTGTTCACAAGGGTTGATTTACTATGTTGATTATATCAAAATGCCGAAATTTGAACAAATAGCATTTCGTACGCCGACCTAAAAATTTCATGACACACGCACAAAAACCAGCCGTTTAGTAAATAGAGATTAACCATTCTATTTTATTAAATTTATACGTATGCTCGTTAACTTAAGTAATGCAACCCAAACAGTTTAGAGGATTCATACATTTCAATCGTAAAATCTTTTTGAACGATTTAAATATTAAACCTTCGAAATGGACACTAGATATTTCCGATTTAGTTATAAAGTTTTTGTTGAAGTAGCACAGCCAGACAATAAAGTAAATTATAAAGAAATATAGGAGGTCTTATTTAGAATTGCAGGATTTGACTAGCACGCCATTTATGTTATGTCAAAGATAGAGTGTCAATATTTAGCGACTGTTATCTACAAACCATACGACGTGGATAGTTTGTGTACAACTGTTTCATGAAAGTGAGCGATCATTCACAGTTGCAATAAAAGAAATTCGCACAACGTTAGGACAAAATTAAGCACCTACAAAATTAACGATTCGGGATTTAATCAATAAATTTCAAAACACGGATTCTGTTATTAATAAGGTAACACCAATACGTTCTCGTCATGTTCGATCAGATTGAAATATTGCTGCAATGAGGGAAAGTGTACGGGAGTATCCAAACACATTAATTCAACGTCGTGCATAATAATTGAATATGTGAAGAGTCACCTCGCATCGGATTTTAAGTAAAAATCTATTGTTGATATAACAATTAAAAGTTAAAGGCCATTTATAACGTCGTACATTTGTTAATTGGGTGTTAGGACAGAACGAAGGTGATGCTGATTTTTGCAATATGTTCAGCGATGAAGCACATTTTCATCTTGACGGATACGTGAGCAAACAAAATTGTCAAATTTTGACAGTCCACGTGCCCTTCACGTGGAAAAAGGAGCATCCACATATATGCACGGTTTGGTGCGTATTTAGGAGTGGTGGGGTAATTGGACCATACTTCTTTGAAAATGTTGCTAGAAATGTTATCACAGTAAATGGGGAACGCTACAGTGACATGTTATTTTTCCACCAAATTGATGGCTTGAGTTTGAGCAACATGTGGTTGCAACGACGGTGCAACGTGTCATACAGCACGTGCAACCATTACTCTACTGAATATCAAATTTCCTGATCATGTTGTTTCATGGAATGCTGACATCAATTGACCTGCAAGAGCATGTAATTTAACACCACTGTACTTTTCTCATTAGGGTTATGTCAAGGAAACAGTGTACGCCACCTAGCCAGCAATAATCAACCACCTCAAAAGAAATATTCAATGTGTTATTCGGGAAATAGAGCCAGTATTATGTACACGTGTTATGGATAATGTTGCTAAACGAATGACATCATGCCAGATGAGTCGAAGTGACTCATCTGGCATGATGTCATTGAAGAATAAAAAACCTCAGTTTGTCAAATATTATTATATTTATTCACAAATCCTATAGCTCCAAATGAGACACCCTTTACATGACTTATAATTTAAAGTTACATTTACAATTTTTTTTTTCATTTTGTGCCTAAGTTAGACCAAAATCTGAAACATCTTAATCATTTACCTAATTTAGTAAAACTTAGAAGCTTTACGAAATACACCTTCATCAAAACATATTCTCTATTAGATATGTAAATAATGGGATACATTTCAATTGGCTTTTTAGCTTCAATGTTGTACAAAATATGAGTTTCGAGTCTCGAAAAGAATTCGAGTGAAACTTTATTGACAATTATTAGATAACTTAATTATGGCTAACTACTTCATGTAATTCATCAATTCAGAAAATTGATATAAAATAAATCCAAGTGATTTTTTAGTAAGCATTCATTTCACTAACCATGAATTCAATTTCATTTAATTCTAAACTCACAATTATTGAAGCCAACAAAACATATTCGATATATCGACTAGTTTAGTTTTAAGCATTGTTTATTTTTATCGAATTCTAAGTGATATATTCTGAAAACTCATTAATAATTTATTATTTAAATGACATAGTAAATATCCACAAAGATAGTGTTACACAAATAAATACTACTCCTTTTAATTTTTAAATAATATGAGGCAACCCAAGAGAAATGTTTTCGGAGAGCGAATAAGCACCAGATCCTGGGAAATTCAATTTCATACAATATCTTAATTGGGTTAATTCAAAATATGCAAAAGTCATATTAAGCATATTGATATAGATTTAATGTAACCAGCATATAATGAATATGTTTCTAACTTTAACCAACTGCTTTAATAAAACGGCACTTCTTTTAGAAATACTATGCAATTATATCTATATTATTATTATTACATAGACCTATCAACTCCCCTTCAAAAATACACCCTGTAATTTAATTTATTTGACTTCAACTTATATTGGAAGTTCAGAAGCTTCATGGAATAATAAATGATGATAGATAGATAAATATAATAGAAATAGGTTTTTATAGGTAATTAAGCAGCATTGATAATATTTTAGGGAAATATCATCTGAAAGTTTATTGACTATTATTATAAATTTCATCATAGTCAACTACCTCGTATGTCTTCGTGTAATCCTCGTTTCAAAACGTTCATGTCAAATTAACCTAAGTGACTTTTAATTTGAAACTTAATCCCTTTCAAGAACCCGGAGTTTAAGAATTCCAAATTCAAAATTATTCAAGTTAACAAAACGTAAGTAAAGAGACAAACAGTTGTGATATAAAGCCTCAAAACGTTATAAATATATTCTGTCTCATTGTAACTTCCAAAATTCCATATAAATGACTTTATATTACTCGTAAAACATAAAAGCCATTTTATAGTCAAAAAAATAAATCGCAGAATTATTTTCTCTATCGATTATTGAATCAATTTAGTGTGCATAAACACATATACTAATGCTAAAGGGTCTATAACTTTGTAATTAATTATTTTCTTAATGATATAACTAAATAGCGGATAATGTAGTGGTTTAAAAAGTATATTGAAGGATTAGATGTTACATTACAATATAATTTATAATAAAATAAACAAAATCAATATACAGTGAGAATGTGATTAAATGTGTTTCTATTACGAGAGACATAATTTGATAGACAAATAATTAGTTCATAACAAATAAGTGCAATAAAATAGTCCTGTAATGTATACATAGCTTCTGCACAATGATTCTGCTAATGTAATTAATTATACATAATATGATAAATGTAATGACACTTTTCACTAGACAAATTTTTACTATGATTTCTTCTCTTAGACTGCACCACTGGTACATAGTATTAGCAGACACATTTGTCAATAAAGCAATGCGTAGAATCTCCCTCTTAAAATTATCCAACTATTCTCTAAGACAAATGTTTAGCGATGGAGATAAGAGAATCGTATTCTCCATGGATATAACGTTAATATTGGTGTACCTGTAGAAAATATGGGATATAGTAGGATGTAGAGATGATATAGTGACATAGCGTACTTATTTAACCCTCCATTATCTTTCATACTATGTACATTTATTGTGACGGTTAATGAAACGCAGATGTTCAAATTTCATAACATACCATGTACTTCAATCATAATCATAATCAATATTCTCAGAATTATTGTAAACAGCAAACTCAGATTACTTCAATGAGTTGTCAAATACTTTTAGATGTAAGTAAAATGTTTGTTAATACATTTTATGTGTCCTTTTATGTATATAATATACAATTACTAACACTTTTACCACTGTCTATCAATTTACGTGTATTTTCATATTTGGAGTTTAGATGATTTGATACCAACATTGAAACTCCAATAAATTAATTAGGCATATATGTCTTGTTATATAAAAATATTAGAGATAATCCAAGGAAAACGGTTTTATAATTAATCTTCTATTATTTTAATTTCTTAAATTTGTAATAAGAAATATTACTTTTCCGCACTCAACTATACTAGCGGAAAAGTAATATAACCGTATAAAGAAAAATGTAAAAATTTTTTTTTTCGTTTATCTTTCGTTTTCCGTCCTAAAAACAAAAAAAAATGGTTTTTAAATACTTTTGCTTGTGTGTGTGTCCTTGTCGTTGTCGTCGGCATTTATTCTTGTTAGCACGATAACTCAACGAAATCGTGTCGAATCTATCAGATTTTGACTGATTCTGATCGAGGACGTCTCCCAGATGACACCTATTGATTTTGAGGTGGATAGGACACACCCCACCCTGTCCATGGGTCATGAAAAAGCACGATAGTGGACTATTTGAAAACTGTTTTTGTTAGCACGATAACTCGACGAAATCGTGTCAGATCGATCGGGATTTGATTGATTCTGATCGGGGACGTATCCTAGACGATTCCTATTGATTTTGAGGTGGATAGGACACACCCCACCGTCCATGGATCATGAGAAAGCACTATGGTGGACTATTTGAGAATTTTTTTTTTGTTAATACGACAACAAAATATCAAATTGCCGAATATCAAATAGCATATTTTTACTTTTGTAATGTAATCGTGTAAGGAAAAAGTGAAGAAGAAAATTTTGTTGGGTTTATTTTTCGTTTTTCGGCCTGAAAACCAAAGAAAAAATGGTTTTTAAAAAATGTTTGCTGTGTGTATGTCATTGTCGTTGTCGTCGGCATTCATTCTTGTTAGCACGATAACTCAACTGAATCGTGTCGGATCGATCGGGTTTTGACTGATTCTCATTGGAGACGGGACGTCTCCCATACTACACCTATTGATTTTGAGGTGGATAGAACACACTCTACCATGTACATGGGTCATGAGAATGTACAATGGTGGACTATTTGAGAATTCTTTTTTGTTAGCACGATCACCCAATTAAATCGTGTCGGATCGATCGGGCTTCGACTGATTCTGATTAGGGACATCTACTAGACGACATATATTGATTTTGACGTGGATAGGACACACCCCACTCTGTACATGGGTCATGAGAAAGCACGATAGTGGACTATTTGAAAAAAGTAAAACTGTCGCATAAAACACATATTCTGCATTTATGTGTTGGTTTATTTTTTCTCGGTCACTCAATTTCGAGATAGAGATGATCTACGTGCGGAAAAGTCCGTTTTATGGTTTTAAAACTGTTTATTTTACATACGCTACGGTATTAATTACATTAGCGTGAGTATAGGTTAGATAAAGAAAATAATAAAAATGATTGTGGAATTTCAAAATACGAAATTTAATGGCAATAATTATTTAAAATGAATGTTCAAATTATCCACCGTTGGCTGCCTGACATTTTATTGCTGTCAGATAAAAACTTTAAATGGTACTTCGTTGAAAGTTTTTTTGGCTTCTGCAGGTATTTCTTTAAAGAAATCATTTCTTATCTTTACCTTGGCAAAGGCAATGTATTTGAAGTCTAAAGTAGTAACTTCGTCATTTTGTAAAATATGTACAAATCACATTGTTTGTACTAATTATATTTTAAAAATGAGTAATTAAAAATAAAATTCCACGGATCCCAGAGATTTTCCCGAAAGTTGTTCTTTGAATTTTTAACAAATTTATTTATTACTTTACGAAATCACTCTATAAAGATATCAAAATACTGACACGACTCTCGCATTGACTATTAATAATTCGTCACACATGTGAATTTATTAAGAGTATATCGTAAAACTTTATAACAAGGACAATATGCATTTTATATCACTTTATTTATATAACTTTTTAAGTAACATATAAGTCGGAACAGACAGAGATCGTATCGATGAAGATGTATACGTCATAAAGTTCATTCGGCATTTGTCCTGAATCGGCGTACCGTGTACGGCACTGATGAGAACTAATAAGTTCGAAACAGCTGTATGTCGTTCGGTTCCAATCCGAGACAAATGTCGAATCCTACCTGTGGCGGGTTTTACTTTTTGAAACCTTATCTGATCGTGCAGAAACACGAGAAAGGGGTCGATGATCACTTCTGGGTATAATTCAATGCCTGGCGGGGCTTTAGTCCGAGGAGTAGTTGTTATGTAATACATGGGAGAGTGATTATGTAATAGCTTTGCTATTCGGGAACTACTTTGATTACCGCTTGGCGGTTTCGTGGTTCCTTTCTCGATTTCCGACTTATATGTTACTATATCAAATTCATCCATACCAAATCAACGATCGAAGCCATCTGTTATCTTGTTTAATCGAAATATCGAAATCTAGTTGAAATATTATCTAAATTAATCTTGCATAGGAAAATAAATTATTTTTTAATGAAACATATTTAAACATTATTATTGCAAACACATAGCACATAGACTTTTTTTCGATTAGGATTTTATCAAATTATGTAAACATATTTAAATTATTAAAAAAAAAGTGTTGATTTAATATCAAATCCCAGTCATTTTAGTGGCATAGTCTATATACACATAGATATCATTCTATATACATACTTTACACCACTTTGGAAGTGTTTAAATACTCAAGTAATAAATCTTTTGGCCTAGTGCACAGTGTATTTAGAAAGTCAAAACCATAAACAGGTACTTAACACTTTCTTGTAATCCGGATCATTTGATTTTCAACAAAGAACGCTTATTAATATCAGTCAATAGTTTTAGAAGCTATGGTATTGTCAATTTTATATTTCCGAGTAGCAAAAGTGGTAGTCTAAAGTAGTAGTACTAAAAAGAGTAGTAGAATGTTGTTACATTATTGGCAGTAGTTACTTCGTAATAATCAAGTAACCTATTTTAATTTTTGGGTTTATAACTTATTCACTACGTTATGTAAATAGTAACAGTACTAATAATCACTAACAGATAATACACTATATAAACAATCAGAATAAAAGTATAAAACCTATAATCAACCTGTAAACCTAAGAAAAATGCGACCGTATAATAATTGATCGAATTCCTTTACAAAAATAGGAAAATTAGTATTAAATGCATAACGAACAAAACATTATTAATTAGGATTAAATAAAAACACGAATGTAATACAACATACCAACAACAAATCGATGTGTGATCTTGATTAATGGAAAATATCTCTAACCAATTCAAAGTTATACGACATTACTGCTAAATGTCGATTATTCTCTGTCACCCAGTCATGTTTATCTGTATCTTTTTGCTTAAGTTTATCTTGACCGTTAGCCTTCACTGTTATTAAGTATACGGGAATAAACAACATATTAAGATCTGTTTCTTTCTTGTTTCAGTTATATTAAACTTCTAAATTATTACTATATTAAAACTAAAACAATAATTGTTGTTTTGACGATACTGAAATAATCTAAATCCATTAAAAGTGTTCATACGTAATGTGTATAATTTTCTTCTCTTTTTGTCGATTTTGAGGCTCTGAAAGATTTATAAGTTCAGCAGTGTCTGTAGACACTCAACAAATAAATACGATATTTGTTCATGCGACTATGTAACGATTTATTACTACATCAACCAAAAGTGTGGACTTTCCAGCCACACTGAACCCGAATTTGATTGAATGATTTTGCGATGTTCTATACCTGTAATTTAGTACTAAATGTTTATTGGTCTCTTGCAGAAGCACAATTAATAATTTACAGTTGCTTTATACTTTTTCTTTGCATTAAAGTAAATTTTAAATTATGTCTATTATGACTATTTGATAAACTTGCAAAAAGTGCAAAAAGGAAAACGAAAAAGGAAAAGGAAACGCAAACGAAAAGGAAGAACAGAAGGAATAAGAAGCGGTGTTATTTTATTAATTACACCACAAACTAGTATTTCATCTATTTGTGAAAAGAAAAATAAAAGAAATGGATATTTTTCAGGGTAGATATTTACAAGTAACGTTAGTTATGATGGACTGGACTTAAGTATATACAATTATTATTTTAAAAACAAACCACCGATATTAGTAATGAGAAGCAGATCATGCAAATACGATTGTTTCTATTTTACTTTTTATATTACTCCGCTAACATTAGAGCTATTATTATATGAATAATTCCACTATATTAGACAATATATCTTTTTTTATAGCTTTTCTGATAAAAGCATATTGATGCATGGATGAGTTTAAAGCAGAAATGCATCTTAAAACTGAAACGCTAGCTGTTGGAATTATTAAAACTAATCGACATAATTAAATCCGTTCATAATTTGATTTACTTTAATTAGTGTATTTGAAAAAGAATCACGTTTAATAATGTAGTTTGTTTACTAACTTTTGGTATATCATAGATCACACCTAACTGTGAAAGCAAAGCTACGATCGATGTGAAAAGATTTCCATAATTTATTTTCAATGAATTAAAACACTGTTTTGGAAAGCGTAAATTATCATGCGTTCATATGTCATATACTGCATATGTAGTTTTAGTCTATAAAATTGCATTCACTAAATGTTTTAAAATACCCACACGATTGTTTGGTAATATCTATAATCGCAATTTGGTTTCAAATCCTTGAAATAGATTATCTTCTGTCATGAAATTTGTTCTCTCTTTTCATCTAATCGATTATAAAAGTTGATCATAACGCAGTGTCCGATTTAGTTTGTTGGATATCAAACAACATAGAAAAAGATTAAAGTGTATTAAACAGAAAAGTAAATTTATTATCAAACAATTTTATGAAGAATTCACCATATTGGCGTCATTTTTTCTTTGTTATTTAACATACTTTTAAACAGTTATATTTAAGACTTCTTGGTATTTAGATACACATAAAACTAGTCGGTGGTTGTAGTTCCCATCTAGAAGAAGAAACATTAAACTTTTTTTTAGATGGCACATTTTCTTTTAGAGGATTTTAGTATAATATTCTTATCGTCAATTTCTCTTGATTTTGAACTCATGGAAGCATTACCGAAAATGTTTCCAAGCAATATGAAATTTGATGGTTATGCCGCGCTTAAATTAAAAACAGAGCTTAAGCGGCCTTTGTGAACATCACTATTAGATACATCAATCTCATAAGAAAATGTTCCTTGCTTTTTTGAAGGGCACGTCGCGTCGGCGTCGTTGTCCTATATGAACCCTCTAAGCCCAAGTTTATAATAGCGATCCTAATTAGTTATCTCTGTTTAAAGTATTGTATCGTATATCATTACGAATTGTTATTAGTTTTTAAGTACTACCTAAATCCAATTAAAAATATTAGTTAAATAACCAGAGCAACATGACCTACGATATCGGGTTATACTGATTCATATTGTCAATAATGATATCGAACTCGAATATATTCAGTAACGACATGACAGATACTGTCTCTTTCTCTATCTTTCTCTCTCTAGTTAGTTTTTTTTTAACTTTTATCCCTTATTCGTTTCTTCGTATCATCGCGGATTATCCATCATCTTCATGAGGTCATCAGTCCTAAGACTGGTTGGACGCTAACCTCCAGCTTCTCCTATCTTGCTAACCTACGCATTTCGCTAATTGTGCTACAACCTACATCCCTTACTATTTGTGAGCAGTAGTCTAATCTAGGCCTACCTCTGCCTTTCTTCACTCCTATTTCTGCCTCCAAAATATCGCGGACTATTCCCCCATGTCTCAGCAAGTGGCCTACCATTCTATCTCTTCTCTTCCTTATGTTTTTCCACATACTTCTTTTCTCGCCGACTTTCTCTAATACTTCTCCGTTTCTAACCCTATCAATCCACGGTATTTTCATCATTCTTCGGTAACACCACATCTCAAAAGCTTCTAATTTCTTCCTACTTGCTTCCCCTACCGTCCAAGTTTCGCAACCGTATAGCGCCGTGCTCCATACATACGTTTTCAAAAATCTCTTCCTTGTTTCTAAGTTTATTACCCCCGAGCATAAAAGTGCTTTCTTTTTGTTAAAAGCTACTCGTCCCTGCGCTATTCTTTGTTTTATATCTTTATCGCTCCTTCCATCCCAATTTATTTTACTTCCTAAATAAGTGAAGTCTTTAACTTCCTCCAATCTTTCATTATTAATTTGTACTTTCGTCTTTGCTCTGCTCTCGCGCCCTCTGCACACTAACACTTTAGTTTTGTTTTTATTCACCCTCATTCCGTATTCCTCTGTCAACACTGCCTCCATTTCGTTCAACGCTGATTCTAATTCCTCTTTACTAGATGCTAATACTGCTATATCATCCGCGAATCTCAGCATTTTTAGTTTCTGTCCCTGTACTTTAATCCCGAAATCCACTCTATCTTTTACCACATTAATCGCCTCTTCGATGTACAGATTAAAAATTAGTGGTGATAGCGTACATCCTTGTCTTACTCCTTTCCTGATACCTACTTCCCTTCTTTCCCCTTCTACTTCTATAACAGCAGTTTGCTCTTTGTATAGATTGTGTACTACTCTCCTATCTCTATACTTCATTCCCGTGCTCTTTAGTATCTCGAACATTTTTTCCCATCTTACGTTACAAAAGCTTTTTCTAAATCTACAAACCCTATATAAGCGTTCTTTCCTTTTTCTATTGTTTTCTCTAACATTACTCTTAGCGCCAGAATAGCTTCGCGAGTTCCCCTATTTCGCCTAAAGCCGAATTGGTCTTCTCCTAGTATTTCCTCCGCTCTATTTTCCATCCTCTTCTGCACTATTCTGTTCGTTCTAAAGTTCTCGCATTTGTCGGCTCATCTCTTTTTCGGTATAGTAACGATAATGTTCCTCTTATAATCGTCCGGCATCTCGCCCGTTTCGTATATGTATTTTACCAGTTCAAACATCCTATTTACTACTTTCTGTCCCGCACATTTCAAAATTTCCGCCTGTATTTTATCTACACCCGGCGCTTTATTGTTCTTTAGCCCCCTTAGTGCTATTTCAAATTTCTCCCTCAATATAGGTTTTCCTACATCTTCCCTATCGATACTAGATTCTTCCTCTAATATCTCTCCTAATTCCTGATCCTCGTATAAACTTCCTAAGTACTGCTTCCATCTATCCGCTTTCTCCTCTCTTCCGATCAGTATGGCCCCCGATTGACTCCTAATGTTTCTACTTATTGGTCCTATATCCCTGAAGTTCCTCTTAATTATTTTGTAAGCCTCATCGGTCTTACCTACTTGAAGCTTATCTTCTACTTCTTTGTATTTATCTTCTATCCATTGTTCTTTCGCTTTTCTACACTTTCTAATGATTTCCCACTTTATTTACTTATAAGTTTTCAGTCTTTATTCGTCTCGTCTGTTTTTGTAGCCTCGTCTCTTTTGTATTAAGTTTAAGATTTCGTCCGTTATCCAGGGCTTCCTAGCTTCCCTTCTCTCGTGTCCTAAAATGTCTGTGGCGACGGAATCTAGACTATTCTTAATACCCTCCCACTCAGTTTCTGCGTTCTTGATTTCGTCATTACTCGCTTTATTTATTAATTGATCTGTTTTCTCCTGGAACTTATCTTTCATATTCTGATCCCTCAATATGTCTACATTTATCCGTTTCTTATCCTTCCGGGTTTTCAAATTTTTGAACTTTAATCTAGCTTTCATGACTACCAAGTTGTGGTCGCTGTCTACATCTGCTCCTGGATAACTCTTACAGTCTTTTACTTGATTTCTAAATCTCTTCCTAACCAGAATGTAGTCTATCTGATACCTGTCTATCCCTCCTGGCATTTTCCATGTGTACCGCCTCCTAACGTGATTCTTGAACAATGTGTTCGCGACTACCATCTTGTGCTTCTCACAGAATTCTATCAGTCTGCTACCTCTCTCGTTTCTGTTTCCTAATCCATAAGGACCTACAAATTCTCCTTCTTTCCCCTCACCTACGACTGCGTTAAAATCCCCCACTATTATTAAATTTTCATGACCCTTCACAAATCCTATTACCTGCTCTATGTCCGAATAAACGGCTTCTAACTCTTCCTCACTATGGCTAGAAGTAGGCATGTATTCTTGCACTATTACTGTTTTCACTGGCTTTGAATCTAACCTGACGATCATTACTCTCTCGCTGTATTGTAGGTAGCTATCTACACACTGTCCTGCGTTCTTCCGCAATAACGATTCCTACTCCCGCGTTTCCATTTACCGATCCTGTGTGTATTACCCTATAGTTACCGCTCCAAAAATCTCCTACTTCCGGCCAGCGCATCTCACTTATACCTATTATATCTAATCCTAACCTATCCATTTCTATCTTCCGATTCTCTAGCTTCCCTGCCTGTCTCATGCTTCTGACATTCAACGCTCCTATTCGTGAAATACTACACTTCTTGCTAACCCTATTATTGCACTCGATCACGTCCCCCGGAACAGTCCTCACCCGGAGATCCGAACGGAGGACTATTTTACCTCCGGTGTTTTTTGCCCCAGGAGACGCCATCATTATTTGGGATAATGCTTTCGTTAGCTGTTCTGAGGATTATAATGTGGTGGTTTCCTCTTGCCTTCCACATCGCAGTCGTGTGTGTCATAGCACCATACCAACCCCCACGGTTTCTGCCACTATGACTACTGAAAGAGCTGCTCCCTCCTTCAGGGACTTGACTTCTCTGGTTTTTCAATAAGGACCCCCCCACTATGGTTAAACCTATGGTACGGCTCCTTAAATCATTAAAACGCGCAAGCCGACCCACCCGTTCTAGTTTGCACTAGAACTTCGTCAAGGTGCAAGTCCTATCGGATCGGATTATCCATAATAAAGATATATATGAGGTCAGATCACGAACTACGGAGGAAACTAATAACTTAATTCGCATTTATAAAAAAATACAACTCCTGTAGAAAGCTATTCTAGTAAATATAAATAGATGCATCATTATTATAATTACTTAATTTTACAATTCGTGTTCGTTATGTTTTTACTTCATCAAATTTCAAATATTTAAAAAGGTTTGATTTGTTGCCGTCGTTATTATCTTTTAGATATTAATAGAAGTAAATGTTAGCTAGAATTGTTTTATTCAAATTATGTGATGTATTGGTTAGTATATATAAAAATATTTATGCATGAAATAGATATATGAAGAACATCTTCTTTATTTGATTTTTAAAAGTCTATATCCTCAACTTAAATAATCGAATATTACAAAAAAGAAATACATTCATATTTATTTAATTATTACGTTTTTTAGCTAACTAGTCAATTTTAGAATGAGTGATCAGAACTTTCGTAAATATAAAATTATAATTTTTCTATAAAAAATGTAATAGTGGTTAACCTTATATGAAATTCTATTTTGATTTGTAACATATATGTATAACTTTATACAACACTAACCTTGATTATATTATGAACATATACAATACGTCTATAAAATACCATTCTAGTTTAGAATCGATATTTGATAGATATTTGAAGAACCCCATTTCCTCCTTAATTCGCAACTTTAAAGATCCTAATAATATTTCAATTGAATGTGGTTTCCATTGCACTCGTTGAAAGTACGTTAGGCATTCAACTCAGTTGCTCAATGAGGAGTTAATAAAATGCAGCAGTTTGTTCCACGTCCACAACATGGATAGATAGATGGTGGACTGAGTATTGGGTGTGTCATTGTATGCACGAGTTCAACTCAAAATGGACAACAGGTAGCACTTGGCATCTCTTCCTTAGTATGGGTTTGTCTTCGTCTTTATGTTTAACCTACCCTTTCGCGGGCTGAATATTTATGGAAATTAAACTGATTACTGTGTGTCTAAAATTTTAAAAATATAATATATATTTAAGTCTAGGAAAAATTGCAATTTATTTTTAATTAAGAATGACATTACTTTTCTCGTAAGATATATATTTTTCCTAGATCCGTGTCTATGATGACATTATGATGGTTATGATATAAAGTTATCGGCATTATTGAACGAAATATATTTTCTTCTAGCATTTTTAAACGATTTCCTATGGTTTACCTAATTTTTACATAGATGTCAACAATACTTTGTGAAAAGTTCATTGCTGACCAAACATTTATTTTTTTTTGTTTGTTTTTTTTTGAGCAAACTCAATATGAGGTGTCATTAACATATTTTTGATTCCTTATATTCCACTTAAATAGCGAGTCATATTTGTGTAGATACGAATTGATAAATTACAATAAGAAATTTATTTTTAATTTACATTTTACAAGAAAAAGATTATAAATTTTTGTGGACTGAATTCCGTGTAATAAAACGTGTATTGCAACTTAAATAAATTTTCAAAAATTAATACTTGTTCCATCTAACCATTTTTTTTTTAAATTCTCTTATCAGAAAACATTTTATTACAATACTTTCAAGCTTTATACTGTCACTGTATAGTATTATGAATTACATGTAAGCTGCTTTCAATTAAGACTTTAGAACTGAATAATACTGCAGTACCTTTCACACAGAAGACACCGCAAAAAAACATCTACTTTTTGAATAACTATCAAGAATCGTCAAACACTCACTACAGTCCATATTGAATAGTCACCATAACTAATGTAATAGAAGATAATAACATAGAAGTAAGGTAATAATAGCATAAGAGAAAGATAATTATAACATTTCATCTTCCAACCAGATTGAGGAAGTTAATTAAGGAAAAACAGTAAAGTATTATGTGTCTAGTGTATGTTTTTCGAAATATGAACATATATGCCTACCTTCGTTTATTTACTATTTTGTTTAAAATGGAATGGTATTAGCAAATACCAGAGTCGACTTATTTATATTTCAACAAGATCTTTTATCGGTGCAAATATTTAATGGAATAATGTTGGATCCTATACTATAGTGTTTGACATTGTACAATATATATTATTTATCTCTTAGCCACTGCATTAAAATGTAGATGCTTAGTATAAACTGCAACTGTGCATTGATCTATTTAGAGACTGTCAAGAATAGGAAAAAGTGTAAGAATCTCTATGTATGCGTAGAAGAAAGAGTGAGGCAGCATTGGGAGGGAAAAGGATGCGTGGCCTTATTACCTTACGCACGGCCAGATCGAATTGTGTGTACATTGATACATACTCGATATTCACTCTGCAAATGTCTCAATGCGACTGAGTGAAAGACCAGGCTATTTACTGCGCACCTCGTAGGCGCGTGCGGTCCAATATCACAGTTTTGAGAGTTGTTCCTATTCTTAACGACATGTAGGTACTTAATATAATTTGTCTCCAATCTCGCTTTTAACAACACAAGTATTCGATTTGTCAGAATAATAGTCCTGCAGAGAGGCTGTAACCTTCGATACAACAATAAAAACAGAAGACCAGTTTTCCACAAACACCGAAATATTACGTGTTACTTGACTCCAGTTAAGTTATGAAACATAATGTAATTACAATTTTTTGATAAGACAGTGCTGCCACATAGTAACTAAAATTATATGAGGGGTCATTTACTTGTGCTTTTCAATGGAGCAATCCGATGTAGTATTATCTATGAATCTTGCTCGATCTACCTGTAATTTATAGTCCATATAATGGTACCTGATTATCCTTAATTAAGCCATGATCTAACACTTGTATAATTAAACGTCGGATCGAACAGAGATGGAGAATGTGGGCCAGAACTAGTTCTAGTTATTACTAAATATATTCTTTTCATATTACGCCTTTGATCCTTCTATTATATGTTTTAACTTAGTCTGAGGATTCTTAATATATTCAAAAATACCCAAAATATCAAAAAAATAAACCGATGGACTAATAAATCACGGCCTACCGTAAAATTATGTGATTATTGATGAATGCCCACAGAGACTGGGTCAGTCCTGCACCCCTCCACACTTATCTAAAAATAAAATAACAAACACCTGCGGCTGCTTCAGCGTCAGGCACGTGCCAAACATATGGATCAACGGCATTATTTATGTGCAGTACAATGTTGACAGAAAATTGACGTTTTTCACACTACAGAGGTATAGTATAACGCAATTATTGTTTCTAGTAGCATATTCAGCGAAATTAAAGTACGAACACACTTATCATAATTGTAATTACTCTTCCATTTTATCCAACTTGTCCCCCATCCTTTGCAATTTCTGTACCCACTATATCGGCAAGGAGAATTAAAATTATCATGATAATTATAAATAAAATTCATTTGTATTAATTTGGAAACAAATCAGTTGTGACACATTTTAATCACACTTGTAGTTCTTCATCAAAGTAAAACATTCTATTGTGTGTAGTATTCAGAAAAAGTTAGTAATATTAGCGTGGGATATATAATAGCTCCAGTCACTTTAATATTTTGTTCACATATGTACATGTTTTGTTAGATTGGACGATTGTAGTT
The DNA here is from genome assembly GCA_037954035.1 of Rosalia funebris. Classification (NCBI taxonomy): domain Eukaryota; kingdom Metazoa; phylum Arthropoda; class Insecta; order Coleoptera; family Cerambycidae; genus Rosalia; species Rosalia funebris. The sequence goes on from JAZFAV010000033.1 coordinate 3,547,488, forward strand.
ATATGGTGGCAATCTTCAGTTTATTTGTCCCCGTTATTCTTTCAGATAAATGTCGCTGACTCCAGAACTTTATCTGGCGTGTGATGGCGACCTCGCTTATGCCATTGGGGTTCTTATTCAATCAATAAAATTTAATTTTTTATGCCAGCCGCTCTAAGAAATTAGAACGTATGGAGGAGTTGAGGGTGAATCAACGGCATGAAATATTTCTGCATACAAATCATCCAATAAATGAGCAGCTGTCATTGGTAGGAAAACTGTGAATTGGAAAAAATTACATTATATCATAAACGGCGAAAAATCAAATAGATAATTTTAAATATATTCTGAGTTATAACTCGCCCAAGTTAATATATCGTATCATTAAATATGTAATTATCAGGATTGTTAGTAGATTTAAAGTTCAAAAAATGTTTTTGTTTATGTTTCTTTTGACTAAGGAAAAGTATTATTTATATTGGCAAATATACACTCAGTACCAATGAAATTTTCTCAGTACAGCTTCTCGATAAGTAATTAAGTCTAAGATAATAAACATTTTTGTTATAGTTTATCATAAAGGCAATAATTTAACAACAACCATTTATTATTATTATATTATATAGGTTTGGGCCTCATCAGCCACTGATCGCATGGGTAGTCCTTTGGCGATCCCCTCTTATCCGGGTCATTATCCAAAAATGCTATCCCATAAAAGGAGCAATTTAGGCACGTCCCCCGCCTTAAGCCTCGCCTCCTCTAGAATAACAGGGGTCCCTAATATAAGATACCTCTTCTCCTCCAGTGCGGGGCAGGTGTAAAGAAGATGAATCGAGGTTTCCTCGTCTTCTTTACAGTATCTGCAGGCCGGGCTATCAGTCAGCCTCAGCTTGTGCTTATATGCATTCAGGCTACTATGGTGGCCCGTTATGATTCCCACCAGAGTTCTGGGTTTGTGCCTGTTCAATTTAATGAATTCTTGGGCCCATTTCTCAATCTCTGAGTATTCGATGAAGAGTTTGGTTATTCGACAACCCGTTACTCCTCTCCATCTTTTATTGTGCTGGTCTCTTGCCCAGCCATTGATGCGGTCTCTGATCAGATTCCGACTTATTCCCACTGCAGGTTCTAGTCCATAGAGGTTTTCCCTGGTCCCTAGTCTGGCAAGGTCATCTGCAATTAGATTTCCCTTAATGCCATTATGCCCAGGTATCCATAAGAGTTCCACCGGTCCCTTCCCTGCCAAGTGGTTCAATGCTTCATAGCAATTATAGACCAGCTTCGACTTTGTCGTTGCTGAATTCAGGGCTGCCAACGCCGCCCTGCTATCCAAGCAGATACATACCCTCTCCTGGGTCCGATTTTGGTCCGCCCCCAGAACACCGTATGTAATTCCAACTAGCTCGGCCTGGAGTGCGGTAGTGTATTTGCCCAAGGGGAAGGTTTTACCTATCCCGTCGCGTCGTCTATACACCCCCGCACCCGCTTTGTTCCCACTCTTGGCTCCATCCGTGTACCAGATGTCTCCAGTGAGCGGCAATCCAGCTCGACCCTCCATCCAGTCGGTCTTACTGGTGAGGGTGATCTTATATTTCTTGTCAAACAGGAAGTGGACACCTGTACTGTCAGAGGGCATCCATAGGAGTCCCTCCTCAGCTAGCTCTCTTGAGAGTCTATTCAGGTCCCTTACCTTCCTATTCATGTTTCCCACCCTGTGCATTGCCTTTGCGGCTTCCGCTTTCAGGATGACATCAAGAGGTGGTATCCCCGTCAGTATCCCCATCGCCTCGATCGGTGTTGATCTTGGGGCTCCGGTTATACTTCTAAGAATCAATCCTCTTAACTTGTTAAGTCGGCTGGCTTCCGACTTTAAACAGGCTCTCTCTCCCACCAGACTAGTGCTGCATACGTCAGTCTGGGTTTGAGAATTGCCTCATACATCTATTTCATGGTTTCCGGTTTCAAGCCCCAGCTACTACCAATGGCTCTTCTCAGTTGCCAAAGTGTTGCTGTGATCTTGGAACATATGTGACTTAGATGTTTTCCCCATGACAGTTTACCGTCCAGGATTACTCCTAAGTATTTCACTTCGCTATTATAGCTTAGTTCTTGGCCACCAAGTTTCAGCGGACATGTTTTGTTCGACTTATATTTCTTGGTGAACACCATCACCTCAGTTTTAGAGGGATTGACCGACAGTCCCCTCTCCCTGCACCAATTCCCAACCTTATTTAAAGCTCCCTGCATTATATCAAGAATCGGCTCCAGGAAAGGGCCCTTCGTTATTATTACTAAGTCATCGGCATAGCCAATTACTTGGTAGTTCTTTAACCTTTCAAGCAACTCATCTACTACTAGGCACCACAGAAGGGGGACAATACCCCTCCCTGTGGACATCCCGAGTCGACCCGGCCCTCGATAGTAGTCTTGCCTTTATTGGCAGTAAGCTGTCTGTTTCCCAACATATGGTCTATCCATTCAGCGATTATTCTGGGGGTGTAGCATCTGCCTAGTGCTCCGCTAATCACTTCCCTGGATGTAAAGTTGAAGGCTCCTTCAATATCAAGGAAGGTGCCGACAACGTATCCTCCGGAGTCCAGTTGTGACCGTATCGATGACACAACCTTATCCAGAGCTGTTTCTGTTGATTTACCAGCTTGATAAGCATGCTGGCTCCCTTGAAGCGGCCTCTCTATTAGGACAGTATCCCGAAGGTACCTGTCAACTAATCGTTCCGCCGTCTTTAGTAAAAATGAAGTAAGGCTAATCGGCCTAAAGTCCTTAGGGGACGTGTATCCGACTTTGCCCGGTTTAGGTATAAAAACAATCCTTGTGCCTAGCCACACTTTTGGGACCATCTTCAGTGCCAAGCTGGCCCTGGTGATCCTTATGAGTGGACCGAGGATTATCTCTTCTGCTTCCTGCAGAAGTACCGGATAAATGCCGTCCGGTCCCGGCGATTTATATGGATCAAAGGACCTCAAGGCCCACCTCATCTTAGCCGGTGAGACTATCTCCTTCACAAGTTCCCTGTCGTCCCCCTCTCGGTTTACCGCCCAGGTCCTATGTGCCCCTACTAGCAGGTCGGAAATGTCTCCCCTCTCCGGTCTATAAAAGCCCGGAAAATGTGCTTTGATGAGATGGTCTAAGGTTTCCTCATCCGATTCCGAGAATTTACCATTAGGGAGCTTGAGCGATCCCAGTATCGCTTCCGGGCTGCGGGCTAGGATCTTGTTCAGCCGTGCTGCCTCAGCTCCCTTATTTATCTCATTACAGAAAGAAACCCAACTACTTCTTTGGGCTTCCCTAACCTCAGCCCTATACTGATCCCTGGCAGCCCTATAGTCCTCCCAGGTTGTACGGCTGTTACGTTTTCTGGCTCCCTTGAGAAGGTTCCTTACTCCAGTACTTCCCTCTCACTAATTCTGGAGGGAATCCCCCGAACTGTTACTAGAAGATCCGATTTAAACTGTTCCCAGTTTGTGAATCTGGGGTTGCGGACCCATTTCATCTCCTCATGCTCCCCCACTCCCAAATCAAACTTAATGGCAGAGTGATCCGAGAGTGTGGGTTCATCCGAGACTCTCCAGTTCCGCACGTATCCCGCCAGGTGTCTGGAGCCCAAGGTAATATCAATTACCTCCCTTATAGCGTTATGAAAAGTGGGTGTGTTTCCCACATTTAAAATATCTAGCTCTGTACTTACCAGATATTCCATGAGCTCCATACCTCTGCTATTGGTGTTCGTGCTATCCCAGACCATATGATGTGAGTTCGCATCACATCCCATCAGCAAAGGCAGGTCGGATTTTTGACAGAAGTCCACAAGTTCCTTCACCTCTGGTGTCGGATTGTCCCTGCTGTCATATGGTAGATAGGCTGACGCTATAACCACCCTACCTACATTTTCAAGCATCGTAGTTACCGCCATTAGGTCCCCTGTGGACCATTTCCACAGGGGTGTGACGCTAATGTTCTTCACTACGATGCCGGCTCTGGGTCTGTTGGTACTACTACTCCTGTAACAGAGAAAATTTCCCAGTCCCTTTATAGATCCCTGCACCACCCAAGGTTCTTGGATGAGTGCTATCCCTGTGTTCATCTTAGCAAGACTCCTCTGCAGAATAGAAGAGGCATCTTTGCTTCGATGCAAGTTAATCTGAATAATTTGAATCATTCTTTTTTTAGCACTTGCACCAATTTCGTCCCCTGGTTTGCTCAGATTCCCCTCGCCCTCTTCCTCAATAGAGGCCAAGGTCAAGGTCCCGAGTGTGGCCTGGGTATCGGCGGTGGAGCAACTGCTTGTCTGGGAGGATGGAGGCTTCCACGGTACAGGCTCGCTTTCAACCTCCTTATCCTCCAAGATTCTTTCATGGATTGATGGTTTCATTTTTGGTCCGCTTTTAGACGGGCTAGGAACATCATCATCATTGAGGTCGCCAACACTCCTAGGAGTTGCTCCCTCACGTCTAGCTTTAGCCAGCTTCCTTCGCTGGCTTCCGCTCATTCGTTTTTTAGCACTTGCCCCACTTTCGTCCCCCGGTTTACTCAGATTTCCCTCGCCCCTTCCCTCAATAGAGATCAAAGGCAAGGTCCCGAGTGTGACCTGGGTGTCGGCGATGGAGCAACTGCTTGGCAGGGAGGATGGAGGCGTCCGCGGTACAGGCCCGCTTTCGACCTCCTTATCCTCCAAGCTTTTTTCTTTATGGACTGGTTCCATTTTTGGTCCCACGATTGGCTAGGGAAATACAGGTCCACCCCCGCAGAGCCCCGCATGCGGGGGTAAGGCAACTTAAATACACAGGAGTTGCACCAGATGCTCCTGAGGCACCGATAGCGACTCTCGGTATCCCCTGAGAGCCAACCAGTCCGATAGGCTCGGTATCTCACACCATCGGATTAGGGGGGTATGTCATACCCATCCAGTTTCACCAGGCTGAATGGGGGGCTGTTTCTTAGTTGTGAACCGGGTTTGTCGCCCCCTCTTGAGTAAACTCAAGAAGGATTCATACCCGGGATGCTGCCAAGCGACATCCCTTCATTCGCATGGACGGGCCCTTTACCAGGGCCGCCTCATTCATACTCCCATTCGCTTGGGCAACCCCTACTTAAAGGGGTACCATCATTCATACAGGTATGGACCCTTAGAGCGCCCCTCAGCCCACAAAGCCCCCCCACCAACTGCAAGGTCTTACAGCCCCTAGGGGGAGTAATGGTCTTACAACCATTTAATTTATATGAAAAACTTACGGAGTGAATTTTCTTACGGTGGATTTGTATTAACCTTTATCAATATAAAAGTTAAAAGCCGCTAATTATCGGCTCTAATTAACCTCTAATTAATACATCAGTTACACGTCTATACCAAAATTTTATGTAATTTATATATGATTTGAACTCGTTATTTTCCCTCCCTTGTAATACAAGAATATGATGTTACGATATATTTCATGGGAGTATTTTATCTTTCTTGGATAGTATGGAATTACCTATAATATTATTAGGTAGTTTACTAAACTATCACATTTCCCTGTAAAGTTTCAAGTAGGTAAGACAAACCTGAAGAAGTTTCTAAAGCCAAATTTACCTCTTGTACAGAGGTAAATTTCATGTCCCGTTTGGAAAACGGTGATCTATACAGTTTTATGGGGCTTACAAATCCGCAATTACATTAAATTAAGGAAATTCTATATAAGGAAACTTTCTTTAAAAGGTACACATTTAAAGTTACTAACAAACAGTTTTTTAGTTTTCAAAGTAGTAGTTTAGTTTTTAAATGTCTCCAATTACTCTATTACACTTACAAGAAATAGCTTACATTTTTCACTGAGGATATTGCAAAACATTTCTGGCGTAATCCAAAAACACATTTTATTTATTTATTTATTTTGATAAGGATACACTTATATAATTGGAGTTTTTTTTTAATAATGCTCTTAAGTTTAAGCACCAGCATACACAAACTCAAATTCAGTCATTTAATATAATTATGAATTATAGTACAAACGACTTATGAATACTATTATGAGTAAATTCCTGTTTATAACAATCGAAAAATTTTAATCATAGGCCCGATATAAATGATAATTGGTCGAGAAAAAATGAGTACAGATATATTAATTAATTAGAGTAGTATCAGATTTAAACGACGAAACATTAAACATTTTCTTTATTATATTTCATTAATACTCAAACCCTTTTCTGTTAGTCTTTCTTTTTCTTGGAGAATATAAATATTTAGTTCCTTACTCAAATAATTAATTATTCCCAGAACTAAATACTTAATTTGCATCAGTTCATTTCTATAGCATTTTATTGAAAGCTCATGCATTAAATTAAATTAATTTAATTTAATTAATTATACTAAAGTTAAAGCCATAATAGTTATTTCGTTACAGTAAGTTATAACATTCCTTTATTGGTGTGTTACGTCTTCCTTGTATTCTGAGATAGAATAGTTTGTTGTAGAATTATATTATAATAATTATAGTAATGAATTTATTTTCAGTATGAGTATTATCGAATAATTTTGTTGTTATTTACTAATTATAGTTATTTCGATTCGGTCATTTAATTATATTGAACTATATTCACTATAGATTTTTTATTAGTGAATGGAGGCTACACACCGTCTGTTTATCCATGCGGTTATCTGTCGTAAATAGTTATGCAAAAATCTATACATTTACCTGAACTGAAGGTGTGTAGGCTACGTTCAGTTTTCGCTTCAGTTCCGTCCGATTCTTCCTTTTCCTTTTTCCTTTTATTTAAAATTAGAAGTGATTTGGTCAATGTTTTTTTGTAGACTGGGACCGTCTACATTAAGCATCGGATATGAAAACATACTGACGTATAAGATGTGTATGTTGCAAATTTGTTCCTATTAAATGCAACAAAAGTAGTTAACAGTTGAAGTTTTTTCATGTATCTATACGTTGGGCGAATTATTGGTTTACGTCTGTAATATTATAAGATACATTCTTTTGTTGTATGTGTGGAATATGTACTTCATATCACTTTTTAAAAATCATTTTATTTTACCGACCGATTTTTCCTCGGTTCTCTCCTCACTTTCAGCAGGTTTGGCTCAGAAAGCGTTAAAAATAAATAAAGTTCAATGGGTGATAGAAAAAGAAGTGCTCCAGTTTGTTGTATAATTGTAGCTATATTGCTAGAAGAAGAAGGAAAAAACTCCGTGAACGTTAGTATAAAGATTGGTATAAACACCAAACACATCTGTTTTTGAAAGCGTGATCATCACGTAAATAAACAGGAAGTGAACTGAACAAACTGTACGATAAACTGTATAATCTACGCAGATTGTCGTTGCAAAAGAAGGTTCAAATGCACATATTTTTTATCTGCGTAGATTCCGGTTTAAACTGCGCAATTCACACAGTTTATTACTCATACATGACGTCACACCTGATAAACTGCGCAGATAAACGGAAGGTGTGTAGCCCCCTTAAGAGATCGTGTTGTAAGACATTTAGTATAAAATATATTAATTTAGCCTGTTGATAATAATTAAATGTCAGCAAAGTTTGTGGTACAGTTTGTATGCGACGTTTTTCTAGAGACACATGATGTATGTAGATGTAGACTTATCGGCGATTTATGGAATTAGCATTTAATTATTCAAGCCATATACAGGATATGCTGTGCGGTAATTAATTAAAAGTGGATTGAATTTGTTGCAATGTATTCCCACTTGTAAAGAAGCTTTTATGGATTTGATGTTGTTTGATGCGTTATCAGGCCGCTTTTATTTACACAGTTTTATTTGGATGATACCCTATATTGACATTTTAAACATCCTTACGTGTAAGGGAACGACGTTGAAGATAAATGGCTTAGGTTTAACATTTACTTCTGTAAAACATTATTTTTATTCGATAGGCTATCGTCGATCTGTCATTTAGAGTACGTGTATTTTTTGTCACTGATATTTTAGGCGTTTATGTTTACCGCCAGCGGATGCAATACATTTTTTTGGTCATATCAGCCATTTTTGAAGGCAGAAATAAATTGTTGTTTGGTGATCGATGACCAGATTCGAAAGTGAAATTTAGTGGATAACTGGCAAGTAGCGAGCGAACGTCATAATAATTCTAAAGAGCTTATGAATGCTATTCTAGTACTGCAGTAGCTATAATACAAACTTATATCTACATACTGATTTTTACATTTTTACAGGTTTCTCGTTAGTTTTTTAACTGAACTGAACTGATTCAAGATTAATTTAACCAAACTGATAGTACTGCCATGAGTTCATTATTCAGTGTTATGTATTTAAGCATAAAAATAATGATGGGAATAGAAAGGATACTTATTCTATACTAGCTGTACCCAGCCACGCGTTGCTGCCTTTATTCCTGCCTTTATCGGCCGGCTCACGAGGAGTAAACCTCTATAATAAACCGACATCGAAGTCGTTAAAACCTGCGGGGCACCAGGCACACCCCGTAGTATAAGTGCCTTCTCCCCGGTAAGGGCCCACTGCCGGGGAGCGAGATTTATTTGGAAACAAAGACGTGCGAACTATATGGAAAATAAAAAGGAATCAAAAGGAACGGGAAGTGGAGTAGGAGAAAGAGACAGAGAGGGAGAAGGTGTTGAAGTAGGAGCAGAAGCAGGAGTAGGAGTAGGATCAGTAGTTAGAACAGGAAGTTCGGAAAGAGCAGGAGGAGTTAGGGAAGGAGATGTAGATGGAAGAATAGGAGTCCCGGAAAATGCGGGAGGAACAGGAAGTGCAGAAAGGGCGGAGACTAGAAGGGGTCAAAAGACCAAACTGAGCACTCAGACCCTAGTTAGAGCGGCTAGGGCGAAGAGTAACAGAATGGTGGCTCTATCTGTTTTAACGTCCCCACCATCGGAGTATAGAGGGGGCAAAAAGAAACACGCCCATGCAGGGAGTGCTGCATTGGGGACGCCGGAGACGGCGACCCCTCCTAGGATACCAATGGGAAATGTGGTGACAGTGAGCCTTGAATGGGATGATAAGCAGGCCACGTCGGTGTGGAAGCCGGAAACAAGTGAAGTGGTGACGGGGAGGCCGACTCCTCGCAAGTTGGAAAGAAGCCAAGAAGAGCAATTGGCTACCAAACTACGGCGGCTGATAAAAGAGGCCGACAATCAGGCGAGGATCCTTCAACGATTAATAAAAGATAACCCTCCTACGAAGATCCAGGAGGCAGTGGCAGCGACTAGGAGTATCTCCAGCCAAATAATGACGGAGCAGTGCCAGGAACTACTTCAACGCCTAGGCAGATCACGAGTGGAAGGCGGTACTATGACGAATATGGTCGACGCCTCCACGCAAACGGTGAAAGGGCGTAACATGGTGGATATGGTTGATGCCTTCATGCAAACTGTAGCTAAGGGTTCAAGGGTAGAGAAGATTCGAACCGCCCTCAGAGAAGGAAAGACGGAGGACTTCAAAGTCCTGGAGGGGGAGGAATGGCCCGAGGCAGTCTTCGAAAAGACCAAAGTGGCAGAGGGGAAAATAGGCGACCTCCCCACCGAGTGGGATTTGGTGTGGTGCGGGGCCACTGATTTATCGGTGGACGAGGGCATCCCCAAGGCTACGAAGGAGAAATTCTTCGAAAGCCAGGAGGTTGGTGACCAGGAGGTTCCTGTTGGGGGAGTAGCATACCTGCGTCACCTGACAGCTAGACCCTCGAAGGAAGGGGAAGAGAAAGTCATCAAGGATAGGTATGCCTATCACTTGATGGTGGCGGAGGAGGGGAACAGACCTGGAACCTCTGAAACCTTGCTGGAAGCATTAGGTCGTCTTAAGGACTTGATGAAGAAGCAGGGAAGGAAGAGGTTGGCGTTCCCACCTCACAGGGTTACGGAATGGAGAACAATCCGTAAGGTGGCCGAATTCGTCTTTCGAGGCGAAGAGGTAGAAATCTCCATGTACCCCCCGACGAAGGCGGGCCAGGAGCGACAGGAGGGAAGGGAGAAGGATCCTGAATGGAAAGTCGTCGAAGCAAGACGAAGGAAGGGGAAACCCAAGGAGGATGGGGCTGAGACGGCCCCTAGGCGTAGCAATAATCCCGCAGTGGTCATTGTGAAGGTTGGAAAAAGCACGTACTCCGATATGCTAAGAAGAGTTAAGGAGAGTGTGGATCCGAAGGCCATTGGAGTGGAGATACAGGGTCTAAGGAAAACCAGGGAAGGAGAGCTCCGCCTGGAGGTTAAAGGAGGGGGAGCTAAGGTGGACGTCCTTAGAAATGAGATTTTAAAAAGGGTAGAAGGGACGGAGGCTAAGGCGATGAGAAACGCAGCAAGGCTTTCTGTGAGGGACATTGACCTACTCGCTACGGAGGAAGATGTAAAGGAGGCCCTGAGGGAACAACTAGGGGATGGGGAGATCTCCGTTGTGTCCTTAAAATCGGGTCCGGTAGACAGTCAGGTAGCTGTGCTAGAGGTCAGCAAGGCGGGGACTAAAAAGCTCCTAGACAAAGGGAGAATACGTATAGGTTGGGGAAGGTGTAGGATAAAAGCCAGACCCTTCCAGACGAAATGCGTGAGATGCTGGAGCACCGACCACTTCGTGGCCCAGTGCAGAGGGGTGGATAGGAGGCGGCTGTACCTCAGATGTGGACAAGAGGGACACAAGGTGGCGGAATGCAGAAATGCCACTTTCTGCCCTATTTGCAAAAAGGAGGGCCACAGGGCCGACCCGGCTAAGTGTAAGCAAAGGGTCGAGACCGAAGAGGGACAGAGGAAAGAAAAGGGATCGCTAGAACGTTCAGGGTTATCCAGGTCAACCTAAATAGATGCCGGGCGGCCCAGGACTTACTCTGGGCGACGATGAGGAAAGAGAGGGTGGATGTGGCCATCATCAGCGAGCTCAACGTCAGAATGACCCGGGGGAAGAGGTGGCACGTCACGAGAGAGGTGGATACTGTCATTAGGGTGGCAAATTCAGGGCTCGTCGTCGCTGGTTCAGGCCATGGTCCTGGATACGTGTGGGTTAAGATAGGCGGGATCATCCTGTGTAGCTGCTATTTTTCTCCAAACGGTAGGCTAGAGGAACTTCGGGCCTCGCTGTATAGTTTGGAGGAATTGGTGGCAGGCGCGGATGATGACTGCATCATCGCGGGCGATTTCAACGCCAGAGCTCCCGAATGGGGGGGAGAGCTCCAAATGCCAGGGGGGACCTGGTACTGGAGTGGATAGCAAGGCTGAATCTGATCGTGTTAAATCGAGGGACACAGCCAACGTTCGAAAGGGGGAGATTGACGTCGAACCCGGACGTAACGTTCGCTACGACAGGTGTAGCAGCCAAAGTGATGCGATGGAGTGTATCTGACAAGGAAACACTCAGCGACCACAAATACATACTTTTTGAGGTCGGTGAACGTGCGGGTCAGACGCCTAGCGTGACCAGGAACAGAGGCTGGAAGCTGAACAGCTGGGACAGGGTTAGTTTCTGTGGGGTCATGGACGACCAAAGAGAAAATGGGAGGATCAGGGATCCCAAACCTTTGGTTGAAAACGTCACGAGGGCGTGTGACGCATCCATGTCCAGAAAAGGGAGAAGCAGGCAGTCCCCGAAGATATATTGGTGGACAGAGGAGATCTCTGCCCAAAGGAAAAAGTGCGTTGCCGCACGAAGGCAATATATCAGGGACAGGGCCAGACGAACCTGGAACCTTAATGAGCAGGGAGAGGCGGAGGTAGCGTATAAGGCTGAAACGAAAAAGCTGAGGGACGCTATCAAGGCAGAGAAGAGGAGAAAATGGGACGAGTTGTGCGCCGACATAGATAGAGATGTCTGGGGTAACGGGTACAAACTGGTGGTGAAGAGGACGAATAGTCACCAGCAGGAGCTTCCTCTAGAAAAGATGAAAGAGGCGGTGGACGCGCTCTTCCCCGTGAAACCGGTGGAAGAATGGGAACGCCAACCAGGAGCAGATCTCGATCCGCTTACGGAGGAGGAATTGCTAAGGGCTTGTGCCAAGATTAAAAATGGCAAGGCGCCTGGTCCGGACGGTATCCCCCTGAGATCCTGAAGGCCGTAGTGGAGGAATATCCTGTGGAGGTGCTGCGAATTATGAATGACGTCATGAGGAGCGGCGACTTTCCCGAGGGATGGAAGATGGCCAGGCTAGTTCTAGTTCTCAAGGCGAATAAGCCGGTGGAGAACCCCACATCTTTCAGGCCGATATGTCTGATCGATGTGTTCGGGAAACTCCTGGTACATATCATCCTAGGAAGACTCCTAGGTGAGTTGGAAAGAAAGGGAGGCCTGTCTGAGAACCAGTATGGGTTCAGGGCGGGGAGATCTACGGTGGATGCTGTCATGGCCATAAAAACTATTGCACATGAGGCGTGGAAGTCCAAGAATTTGTGCGCGTTGATCACTTTGGACGTGAAAAACGCGTTCAATTCGGCCTCATGGGGAAAGATCATGGGGAGGCTGCGGGAGAGAAATAGCACCGTATGTTGTAAACATGATCGCCAGCTACCTGTCCTGCAGAGGCCTGATATTGATGGCCAGGGACGGTAGCGAGAGGAGGAGAATCTCGTGTAGAGTGCCACAGGGGTCGGTTATGGTCCCTATGGAACATTATGTTTGATGGGGTATTTAGACTCAGAGTGCCCGAAGGAGTGAGGGTCTTGAGCTACGCTGATGATATCGCGGTGGTCGTTACCGGAAGAAGTGACATCGACGTGAGGGAAAACGCCAACCTCACTATTGAGAGGATCAAAGGATGGGTTGAAGAGAGGGAACTGACTCTGGCGTTGGAAGAAATGGAGGCAATCCTCCTGACAAGGAGGAGAAAGCTTCCGTGCATCACGTTTCGAGTAGGGAATACCGAAATCGTGCCGAAGCAGAGTATTAAGTACCTGAGAGTCTGGATTGATAGTTCTCTGTCGTTTAGGGACCATATCAAACAGACGCTGGAAAAGGCGGGCAAAACTGTTTCGGCCCTTGGTCGCTTAATGCCAAACATCAAAGGCCCCAGGGCATCAAGGAGGAGAGTCCTCAGCGGGGTGGTGCAGTCGATTTTGCTGCATGCTGCCCCAATCTGGGTGGATATATTGAGAAGAGACAAATGGAGGAAAGAGCTCACCAAAGTCCAGAGAAGAGCAGCGCTAAGAGTTTGTAGCGCATACAGAACCGTATCGGCAGCGGCAACGCTGGTGATAGCCTGTATACCACCCATCGATCTTCTGGCAAGGGAGAGATGGGAGGTGTACGGAGGCGCTGACAGAGGTGCAGCAAGGGAGAGCCTATGGGAACACTGGCAGGAGAGATGGGAGACGAAGCCCCGAGGGAGATGGACGAGGGTCCTAATCCCGGACATAAGGCCATGGTGCCAAAGGGCACATGGCGATGTCGGGTATTACTTAACCCAGGTCCTTACTGGGCACGGCTGTTTCGCGGACTATCTATTGGATATAGGCAAACGCGAGAAGGAGGAAAGGGATGTGGGGAATGAATAAGTATCCTGATTGATATGCCGAGGAGAAGTAAAGCGAGAACGGTTCCTCTTCGGCATCACACTGATAGGATAGCGGGGGGTTTTTAGTCGGTAGGCATATACGAATCCGACACTACCTGGCCAAACAATAACGGAACACCAGAGGCCAGGTGTCTTTTGAAGATTTTCCCCTCGAGAAAAAAAAGCCACGTGTTCCTGTGGTTTTTTACCTGACACAGATGTGACATCCATATAATAGTATGTATATAAAAACACGCGCGTATTGGAATGCAACGTTGTGTCAAAATTTGAAAGCTATCCGTGAAGAATTTTCAGAGACTTAAAAATTTTGAACAAACGAACATTTACATTTTTATTTATATAGATTTGTATAACTAGCTTTTAAGCTGCTTTTATTATTCTTTTTCGGAAGTGTATATCTTTTTTTCCTCTTGTCCCAGCGTCTCATATGTAAGCATACTGATATATAGGATATGTATGTTACAAATATATTCCTAGTAAATACAGCAGAACTACTTAAGAGTTTAAGTTTTTTCATTTATTTATAGGTTGGGCGAGTTATTGATTTATGTACTATTCATTTCATTTCTGTTTGCCAAATAAAAAACTCTCTTATCTTGTCGATAAACAGAACAGTCTACCTGATCCTAGCCACAAAAATGAGCCACGGTATGTTTTGAGATTTAGCGATGAAATAAACTATACGTCTGTAATATCATAAATTACATTCTTAAGAATAAACAACACTAAATCTAAATCTCAATAAGATTAATAAATAATGAACCCATGTCCTCATTGAGGTAGCCGTATTCTGACACCAAAATTTAAATACAAGTTTCAATAGAGGGCGATATGGAACAAGATACCTTTATTTTAATATCTTATTTCACACAGAACGCAACCAAAGTAGACTATATTATCTTACTTATATCCATAAATAACGTAAATACTATTTATATTCAGCATAAAACTATGTCATCAATATGTTTTATGCTGTCATAAATGCTCAATGATATATTTTTGGAAGTTGTTTTAGAACATGTGACCAAGGAAGTCACACTCACGTTGTAATTTGGTAACGTTCAACAACGTGACACTACTTATATTACAACAGGCATCACAGCTTGTCAGTTTTAATAATAAAAAGAAAACAATATGTTTACTTACTTTAAAATCTCTTTATTGTTCTTTAGGTCTGTATATGTTTACGACTTCTTTATATAATGTTAACATTTGCATAACTAAAAAGAGCATATTAAATGGAATTGAAAATATAACCACTAATCAGTTACAAAATGTTTATAAGCACATGAAAAAAGAATGAATTTCTGTTGAACATTACCCAGCGAACATTTGTTTTAATATTTGGCGGAGGCGCCATTGTCATTTTAATGTATCTTGATATATCTTTGGTTGCACTCGAGTTTATTTCAATATGTTTAGAGTATTTGAATTTGTCAAATCTACTAATCACATATAACGGGTGTACATGGCTATGTGCCTATGGTAATTAAAGGTTAGACATATGAATATGTTTGGGACATTCATTCAATAATCTACCCATCATGTATGAAGGTTATACAAGGTTCTATACCTGTGGTAAATAAAAATCATTAAGAACATGGGAGCAATAAAGAAGTACTTAACGTCTGTTACAACAATGCGTAGAAAACATTTTATAATTGCAGTGGCGCCTCCTCCATTTGTTTAAATAGTTTTGCTGGACAACATTAATTCGATACTAATGTGTGAAATACTAATTTAATTACAAATACGTTCCTTACAGCTAAATATGTTTTGTTAAATAATTCAAATTCATAATATTAGCGAACACTACAATATACCATATTTTGAAAACAAGTGTTAAGAATCTGTCAATGCCGCACTTCAAATTATAAAAGGTGGTCCAACTAAAACGCACGATGTTAATTGTAAATAAAACAAAAAGTTTTCAGAGAATTATCTTAATGTTTTTTATTATGATAGAAGGATCTATGACAATTATGTGTGAAACAATGCTCGCCACGGCTTCGGTGGCATACCTCTATCCGATGGTCCATATTTTCAATGACTCTGAGACATAATTGAGGTTCAATGTTGTTAATGTGCCAAATTATCTCATCCTTTAGCTCTTGAATTGTTCTTGGCTTATTGACGTACTTTTTTTCTTTTAAATATCCCCAAAGAAAGAAGCCCAACGGTGTCAAATCACATGATCGTGGCGGCCAATTAACATCGCCACAACGTGAGATAACACGGCCATTGAATTTCTGGCGCAAAAGTGCCATTGTTTCGTTGGCTGTGTGGCAAGTGACACCATCCTGTTGGAACCACATATCGTCCAGGTCCATATCCTCAATTTCTGGCCACAAGAAGTCCGTGATTATCTCGCGATAGCGAACACCATTCACGGTAACTGCTTGGCCGACCTCATTTTCGAAAAAGTACGGCCCGATGAAGCCGCCAGCCCATAAACCGCACCAAACAGTCACTCTTTGTGGATGCATCGGCTTTTCAACAATAACTCGTGGATTCTCATTTGCCCAAATGCGGCAATTCTGCTTGTTAACGAATCCACTGAGGTGAAAGTGTGACTCGTCGCTGAAGATGATTTTCTTTGTAAAGTCACCATTCACTTCTGTCTGTTCAACCAACCATTCGGCGTATTGACGACGCTTGAAACGGTCAGTAGGCTTCAGCTCTTGAGTTAATTGAACCTTGTAAGCGTGTAAATCAAATCTTTAATCAAAATTCGCATCAGTGATGTTCGTGAGATGTTCAATTGTTGGGCACGACGACGAGTCGAGGTTGACGGCTCTTCTGCTACACTATCGCGAACAACAGCAATATTTTCCGCAGAACGAACTGGGCGAGCATGCACAGGTGTTTTCATATTTCCTACAGACCCGGTTTGCTGAAATTTGTGCACAATTCTCCCGATTGTGGACACATTTGGTCGATTATGCTGACCAAAAAAGTCACGAAGTGCACGAAATGCATTTTGATTTGAACGCCCATTTTCGTAAAAGGCTTCAACAATCTTAACGCGCTGCTCAATTGTGTACCTCTCCATGGTTGAATTTGTCAAACACAGAAAAAAAAAGGTCAAATTAAGTTGGGCAAAAAACTTGACGTTAAGGTATGACTCACAATTAACATCGTGCATTATGGTTGGACCACCCTTTATTATAAAATCATGACATAAAAACAATCACTTTTTAATCTAATTCTTTAAATCTAAAACTGACGTTTAAAGTTAATTCTAATGTGATTCTTACACGAATTTAAACGAGTTGAACGACGCATATTATAATATATTTTTTTATAAACTTAAATTCACAAAAAAAAGTTAAAGATTTGTGATTCTATTCCATTTTGGTTCCATCCATTCTCTTTCACTCCATCCAGTCCCTTCCAATCTTTTTCTAATTTCCTTCATTAGGCGTATATAGAAAACCGTAATAAATTAGTTTGTTGCTGCTGATAGTAGTAGGTTACATACTATTAAAATTAATGCAGTTCATGCGCTAGAGTTTCGTTGATGATCTGACTCTATAAAGCTTCAGGTGTATTACATATAGACATTAGAATTTCAGTAATCTTTCGGCAATCTGTGAAGTAGTCTGAAATTTTATGTATAATTCTTATATATTTGAGGATATAACTACATAATACCAAAAATATATCATTTTGTAGCCATCCTTAAAACTTCTATTGAGATTGCTTACCTATTCTATATTTTTATACATTAGTCTTGTGGATATTAAACCTCAAATATTGAATACTTTTTTTCTATTAATGCGAATTGAAAATAATTAGTTTTTGTTACTGTTATTAACACTTATTCTTTACTTAGTTTTAGAACTTTTAAACGTCGTTTTGTACAAAAATTAGTATTCACAAAGTTTACACAAATGTTAACATATTTTCTATTGCAGATTT
This sequence comes from Rosalia funebris, assembly GCA_037954035.1. Lineage (NCBI taxonomy): Eukaryota > Metazoa > Arthropoda > Insecta > Coleoptera > Cerambycidae > Rosalia > Rosalia funebris. The sequence continues at coordinate 3,564,872 of JAZFAV010000033.1, forward strand.
CATAGGATGTCTGTAGGACTGTTATTACTAAAGGATAAAAAACTTTCCGCTTGACTAGCATCCGTCATTTGTCGTTTACCGAAAGGATTTAAGTAACGAAATCATCCGTTCGCGTCTGTTAGTTCGTTGTTGTATACTCATTGAATAAAAATGTGTTAAGAATTCTTGATGATTTGCTAATATTTATGAAAAACACAAATTTCTTTAAACATTTTCTAGCTCTAATCTAAGACGGTATCCCAAAATACAATGTAATCCTACCGAAAATGGAGAAAAAGTTGACGTTTTAATTAATGCAAACGTTGACTAGTATTACAATACCACTTAAAAAATTACAGAATTTTGTCTTACTTACTTCCCTAATTGACACTTACTTTAACTTATACTGTGATTGATACTTATTACTGTGAAATTATTAAACTGAATAAATTTATTCAACTTCTCCAATTCATTTGGTCTCTAACAAGAAAAACCGGAGACCAGTTTTAAACAAGCGTCCAAAGATTATACATCTTTCGTTTCAGCAACAAAGTTGTAATCGTGACTAGAGATGATTAAAATTAAAAATGAGTCTCAGTTTTAGTTTTGATTATCTCCTGATAATGACAAATTAGTTGGCGAAATTCTTGACGAGCGACATATCATCTTTCGGTGTTTGTAGAGAACTAAGCTCTTGTTTTAATTGCTGTATCTAAGGTTCTGACCCTCTCTCGGACTTTAGTAAATAAAGGTAAACATTTTTTGGAAATTGACTATAGCAATTGATATAACGCTATTACTTTAAGCACATGTAGATTGTTATAAAAATGCATATTGCAAAATATATAAAAAAACTCTATCAAATAAATTTAAAACAATTACATGTAAATCCAAAAATTACTACGTTTGTAAAACTAATAGAATTTGTGGTGAAGTGTTATTATTGCATTGTCGAAGTACAATTTGTTTACGAATCAAATTAGGTCAACCATAGCAAGTGCTTTCATATACTACACTTTTATAATATACCTACCATACTTAACCATATTATATACCTAATATTGTAAATGAAGTACATGCAGGTACATAGGCTTACACCCCAGAAACTGTTTGGAACAATATATCCTAGAAATAAAACAGAAAATTAATTTTAAATAAATAAATATGCAGATATAGATTGAAAGTCGATCAGTTAATAGTAAACTGGTATACTAAAGATGGCAGTCATTATCTTTTAAGGATATTACACGTTCATATACTAAATAATTGCGTATAGTCGCGTAATGGGATGTAATGTATAGAAAACGTACCTTCTTGTTTAAAAATAATTTTCTTTACATTTCTTTTCTGTACATTTTCTTGAAAATGGAAGATATTTTGTAAAGATTATTACGTAAATAATAAGGATCAGGACAAAGTTTTTTCCTAATTCCCTTTATTGAATTAATACATAAAACCAGATTAAAATAATTTGATGATGCGTTAATGACCTGGTTTAATGAAGATTTGGGTATATTATCAATATCAGATCCACCGAATAAAGCCATCGGTAAAGTAGTCTGAAGTGAGAAACTCAGACACAGACTGGACTTATTGACATTAAACTGGACTTGTGAACATTAACCCTCGGATATTGAATACTCTCTTTGTATTAATTACAGACATGGAATTCTTTACTTTGTTTTAGATTTTTTTAATATAAAATTTATCCAGTTGGTAATAGTATGAATGACCTAAATAGTTCAGTAGTTTTTCATGAAAAATTTTAAGTCCATTATTTTGCTAATGTTTCCTAAAAGGAATATATTCTGATTAACAGTATTAACAATAGAGACTCTTAAAACATATGTTTCTACTCCCGTACTTTACTTGATCTATTAGATATTCACTATCTGCATCTTAATGAAATTCATTAAGATACAGATCTTTTATTAAGATACGAGTACAAACAAGTTTATAACCAATAGAAATACAACATCATAATAATACTCAATCAATATCAAATATAGCAATAAGCAAGTCAAATCTATAATTTATTAATTCTGATAGTTCCTGTTTACCTTGTAGGTTCCCAAATAAATGTTGAGATTAAAGTGTTTATTTCTCTTTATTCTTACACTCATTTTGAGAAATAGTGTATGCAACTCACATTTAATGGCTATTATTAAATGCTTGTTACTCTTATACTCTTCTATTTCACCTAAGGCATTACGTGAATGATACAGAAAAATCATTTTTACTGCACTGGTTATTTAATTACATGCATTATATCGCATTTAGTTGGTCCCAAATAGAGAACGCCACAATTGTTCCATTTCATGTGCGATTCGATGAATAGGTTTACTGACGCATGGTGCGCGACTTTATAGAAGCTCTAAAAAGAAGGCGCTTACAATGTACATCTATTGATACAATATATATATATATATATATATATATATATATATATATATATATATATATATATATATATATATATATATATATATATATATATATATATATATATATATATAATGTATTGCCTTTAAAAGTTCGCAGTTTCACAGAACTCAGCCTTCTTTAGCGACTTATATAGTCGTGCGCTATGCATCGGTAAACCCACCCGTCGAATCGCACATGAAATGGTACAATTGTGGCATGCTCTAGTCCCAAATATAAAATATAATACGTTTACTGGCACATTTATATCTTTTTGTATTAAAAAAATATTTTAATTATTTTTTATATAGACACCTGTATACAGAAAAGATGATTCAATTTATTGACACTGATTTAATCGAAATATAATTGAGAACTAGAAAACGTGCATAATTCTACAGTACCCTCCCTACTTCTATATTTAACGAAGTGAAACAAATTTCATACTACAGTTCGTTTGATTAATGTGCTTTCACTTGCAGAAAGACAGTACCATTCATTTTCCTGCTGTTTGATTAAAAATTACACTTTTTTAATCAAAACGTATCATTCATATTTATTATCATTCTTAATGAATTTTATTTTTATTGAACTATAAAGCAAATTTTAAAAAAATACGAATATTCATTTAAAATAAACATTCTACGTTTCAATAGCTTCCAAAAATGAAACAAATAAAATTATTTTATTGTGTGACGAGGTTTTGCCGACGGCGCTAGGGACACTGGAAGTAAAAGATCTCTATTTTGAGTATTCAAAATATAGATCTGAGATCACTTTAAATGCTGTGTTATTTAAAGTAATTATATGTGTTATACAGATATATGAAAAGGAAAAATTGAAAAGACGAATTTTCAAGTAGTTAAAATTACTTACAAAATCTCTACGTACAAATTCCTTATCCCTTAGAAGGTAATACCAAATTTTACAGAATTAATAACAAGTTATAGTTTATTTCATCGCTACTTGCCAAATAAAAAATTTCAAAACATAACCTTGGCTTATTTTTATGGCTAGACTCAGGTAGACTCTTCCATTTATCGGCAATATAAGAAAGTTTTTATTTGGCAAATAGCCATGAAATGAACAGTACTGCACTCTCACGCTCGGCTCAATTCGCCGTTTCCCTTCCCCGCCTAGCTCTTACTGGCAACAAACCGGCCGTATTACCCAGTAACCATGCATACATGTAGTGGACACTACGGCTCGCATTTGACCGGCGCCGGCGGTTCGCTTTTGATTCTGTAACTTGAAAGTGCCGACGTGGAGTGCGGCAACTTTTATATATTCTGTAAACTTTGGTAATACCACACGATGAAACAAATAATATCTCAATTGGAAGGTGTTCCTCTTCTGATTACTAAACAACAAATAGTTTCAAATTTTATGTGTTCATTCAAGCTATTCGCAAAATACTTATGTTCGAGATGCATTTCATTAAGATAAAAAAAATAATTGGACGATATTCTTTAACTACACGACGTTATTACTCTTCCAGAAATTCTGATATAGTTGAATAGATTTTGCTATTTCCCCAAGTGACCCCAAAATAAAGTAACATAAAATAAACTCTAAAGATTGGCTCGATTCCAAAAGCTTTCATGCCTAAAAATTCCTTAACAACTTGGATTGTTAAGAATCTTTGTATATCGTTTATAGTACAATGGATTACAGTTCATCGAAACCTTTTGACTAACTAAAACATATTATCTGCTCACATGGATATTCATAAGATAAATGTAATATAAAATTATTCATTATTATTGAGAAAGGCGTAAAGACAGTATTTTTCACAATTGCTTAAGATATTATTAAAAATTGATCATATAAAATGAATTACAAAATAGCTGGTATTGTGAGTTTTGCTTATATAAAGATACAATTTCTGTTTTTATGAAAAATAATGTAGTGACAGTGAATAAACTAACCAAAAATTATATATTTTTACTAACGATAACTGTTTTGAGTTTTTTTTATATAGTATATTTTTTTATAATTGACGAAGCTTCCAGCTTAGTGTTCTCTTGAAATTATTTTTGAAACTCTCTTTTATCATATATTTCTACATAATCATCAATACAGTATTTTTACCGCTTACATATTGACTACAACATAGAATTAGAGAATTTTTTATTTTAGTTGATTTAAAAAAGTTGTTTCACTTTAGCCGACAAAACTTATGAAATGAGATGGTATTTGCACTATCTATCGTACTTAAAATATTAAAGATTGTGGTCGCACCAAAAAAACATGAATCAATTTGCAAGTGAGTTTTATTTGCAAAAATGCATATCAATCCCCCCACAGACTACAGGAGCATTACGTTGCCTGGCGAACGTTAGTAAATTACATAAACAAATAAAATATTTGCTTAATAAACAGCAGACCAGTTTTCTATGAACACCGAAAGATTCACGCTTTTCGACGAGCGTTTCACCAATGAAGTTGACATCATCGGGAAATGATTAAAACTAATAATATTTCCTGGAATAAAAACTTTTCTTGTTATATGTCTTGGAAAAATTAAGGTAATTTTTCCAAGACAACTTACTAATAAATATCTACCAAACATTTAATATGTCCTTTTCCCCATATTATTGAACAACTTTGGCGACAGTCTCATACAAGAATGATAGTTATCTGAAAGTAAGATTATTTCATCACAAGAATGTTATAAGAAGAAAAGCCACTTCATACCAAAAAAAGGGATAACAAAATATGAAAAATTAACATGATTCTTATTTACGATTTAGTCAATTTATTTAACGAATATACTTTTCCGATGTATAACAATTTTAGCTGGAATAAATTTTGTGATTTATATTACAAAAGTCTGTATATTTTCCTGGAAATGTCAGGCTTCGTTTTTCATTAATGACATTTCGTTGATGATATAGCCAGTTTAGTTTCATTAGCTGGGAGGAACGTTACATCGCAGTATCATCATCAATAATTGAAGTACCAATTCTCTATTTAAGATTAATAAATTTATTTTAAGGTTAAAGTTATTAAAAAACAATTGATGTGCTTATTAGAATTACATAAAATAAATCGGCTGATGAAAATAAATGTAAACATAAATTTATTTAAATTTAACAATATTATCAAACCCAAAGTACTACTTGACAGGTCTGAAGACCTGGAATATTTCCTAAAACATTCAACGACAAAAATTATTTATGGTATGTTTCTCCATAAAATGGACGTCGAGCAGGTTTGTTAAGTTTTAAATTGAAATAGCAAGTGTACCATTAATCATCTGTCCAACCGTTTATGACAGCTTGGCCGAGACCGAGGATACTTTTACCGGTGTCTAAGCTACATTCGCATAGCTTTATTTATTACATATTCTTTTCTGTTATTTTATTAATAATATATGGATGTTATAAAAGATTTCTACCCTATGTTTTTGGACTTATTTCTACCCTATGTTTTTCATTATTTCCTTCTGCGCTCTATCTCAAGTTGTAACTGATTGGCGAGTATATCCAGGTTCATGACGAAATGAAAAAACGTAAAAGGAAAACAATTCCTAGAAACCTTTTGCTACTTAATATTAACTACGAGATACCTTATATGAAAGTCCTTTGTTATTTCATAGATGTTACTCAGTTTTTGACCAAATTACGTCAAAATTTGTGAAATTAAATATAAAAGTTTTTAAAAAGTTCTTCAAAAAAAAAGTAGGTAATATAAAATGTATATATTTCACACTTCCAACTAAAGCAAATAAATATTTTTTACAGTAAACAAAGAATATGATATGACAAAATATGCTTTGAACACAAAAACAAGAAAATATCAATAACTATTTCTGTTTTTCTTTTTTTATTAAAATATAAAATTATTTATAAAATATTACCCTATACCAGTCATAAATAACTTCTTTAAGAAATCTTCACAAAAGCCTGTGTTTATAAACCAATCGTGGTCCGTATTCCAATCCAAAATCTATTGTATCTTTTTTTTATAACAACCTTTATATAAAGATTTTAACTTTTATATTTTAAAAACATAAAAACAATAAATTTAAAAATAACTTTAATAAATAAACAAAAAAATAAGGTAAAAAGGATCAAGACAATAAAATAAAAACAAATATACAAAAAATCAAAACCTAAACTATTTAATTAAAATTATTTTTTGTCACTTTAACCTATGTAAATATTTACAATACCTTGTAAATCTACTGTTCGGGTAATCTCATTTATAACTGAAATTACTGTAATAGATTTGTTGTAATATTTGTTTTTCCAGTATGTATCTTAAATGTGGTTTTATTAATTTGGGTTTAGAAAATTATTTTTTATAGCGGGCAATTCAAACTTTACCAAAACTGCTGTACGATGAATAATACTATTAATTAAATGAAATTCACTTAACTCCTAATTATATTAGTTTTACCTAAATTATTTCTCAAACTGTTTCTAAATAAAATCCCCTGACCACGGAATTATATTTGAAATATCTTTAGAATATTTAGAGTACTACTCCTAAGCTATTTTGTGGAATTCTGGGCGTCAAATGTGACAAAAGAAAAACGCAAAAATTTATAAATTTCATTCCATTACATTTTTTTTTTGTTCGACTAAAACAATGTTTAATGTTAAAAAAATATATTTTAATTTTTTTTTAATTCTTCATTTGACTGTATTTCAAAATGATTGTTGATTTCATTATAAGATCATTTTGGTCTAGGTATTATTTTTCTTAAGAAATCCGTTATCGCTCGCCATGGCTTAGGCACATTAACTATTTCACTTTTTATTACGTTGAAATCGATTCACAATGTATCAAAGTATTTGTAAGCAGTAAGTAGAAAATAATTGTTTTAAAGAATATTCAATATTTTTATGTTTTGCTTTGCAAATTGAATTGAATAATAGTTTTCAACATGTTGACTTTTTAAGACTTAGGTTCCATTAAATTTCAGTTTTATTACTAAATATTAACATATCTCAAAGAGCATTTAAAACATGTATATATCTAAAACTAAGGGCCTCTAATACAATATACTCGTATATGGATGACCATGAAATAATAGGCTTATAGGCCCATTATTTCATGGCACTAAGAATTTTGGTTTGTAGTCTTTTCTAATATGATGAAACGCGTAATGAATCTTTTTGGAAACACTACAACACGAATTTCACATTGTGGAAAAAATTGAAGACTCAAAGCACCTTGTCATTTTCTACACTCCGTGAGTATTTTCGGTCCTTGAGCTTTAGTCCAGTTGTATATTACATCAAGAATATTAAAAATAATATCGTAATATTCTATAAATGTATCTTGTAGTATCCTATAAATGTAACAAACACTACATTATCATCTATTTGCAGTGATAATGTTTCTGAAGCTTCTCTATTAAACACTCCACATAAATAAATCTAATTCAATTATTAAGAAAAAAGATATCATTTACAAAATCCTAAAAAAATAGATACCGCACGAGATAGGAAACTTTATTAATACTTAAATATTAAATACAAATGTAAAATTAAAGTAATGTTTATGCATATATTTTGTTTTGCAACGCATATATCGAAATTCATAGTAGGAAATTAAGGGTAGCATATTGGAACATCATAGTAGGATATACTCCATTGTAAACACTGTTAACTAAATAACATCTAAAACTAGGATCTAAACAGTAACAAATGTAAACAGCACAGTTAATAAAGACATTAACACCGAATTGTATTCGTCAAGAGCTCACCAACAATTTAGTTTATGTTATCGCTCAGCAGCCCCGGATCTAAGGTAGGGCAAGCCAGGGTATCTAATCCGGGCGGCAATTTAAGGGAGCGCCAAATTTATGTTTGAAAAAAAACTTATTAAGTGCCTAGCATCCAAAGCGCGTTGTACTATCGAGTGTTCATTTGAGGCTAATTTTCATTGTAGGCTAATATTCTTCGAGAACTAATGGAGTTAACGTCAAAATATAGGAAGATAACATAGTTGTTTCACGTTCCGGGGCATTAATGCAAGGTCTTATTAAGATCTTGCAAGAAATGAGAGAAAACCCAATAAAATATTGGATCGAAGAAACTGCACCTACATGTATTAGAAAAGTTAGGAATCGTGCCAGTGTTCAAAAGTAAACGAATTTCCAGAAGGAAAATGCAACACGACAAAATCTGTGAGAGCGAATCAAAAACACTAGAACCGAGTCAGCTGTTTTCCAAAGATATAAAAGTAGTATTTGACAAAATTTTAACAGAAATAGGAACAAGGGTAGAAATTGGAAAGAACCTGAATGAAAATTTCTCCTTCCTCAGTGGCCTCGCGTTTGTAAATATGTCCACCGAAGATTTGCAGAAAGATGAAGCCGTTTTAGCTCGAAAATATTCCAGAGACTTAAACGCAGTTGATTTCTGTCAGGAAGTCGCCACATTTAAAACCCAAGCTCCGTTTGTAATTAGAATAAACTAAAAGACAAGTTCATTAGATCTGTTGCAACATATGTACAAACATAACTTGCAAGAAGCTTTTCCCAATATGAGTATACTTTTAAGGATATACTGCACATTACCGACGACATCTACGAGCTGTGAGCAAAGTTTCAACAAACTAAAAATAATTAAAACCTACCTGCGTCCAACAATAAGTCAGGAATGTCTATCTGACCTCGCGATCATAGCCATCGAAAATAAAACTGCCTATGAGACGAACTTTGATGAAGTAATAGATTCTTTGCGGAAAAAAAAGTTCAACGTGTAAAGCTGTAGCAAGATTAGATAGTAAAATTTGCTAGGACCTAAGGATTGAAAGTGTGCGTTGTCTGGCTTGTGCTACACTGGTTGTAAGTATGTATTCTATATTAATGTCACACGTAACGAAAAGTTATTAGCAAATAATGCAAATGCAAAGTAATTTAAGAGTTTTTATTCTCCCGGTGACAAAAAATCCCACCTAGTATATTTGTTTTGTGAGTTTTTTAAAATCATTAATCTCAAATGCTGGACGGGAGGGGAGGGGCGCCAATATCAAGTTTTTGTCCTGGCTCGGAAAAATCGTAGATCCGGGACTGTCGCTCATGTCTCATGTAGTTTATATTATAGCTCATTCTCATTACGTTATCGTTCGCACTTCTACCAACCGACAAACTAATTTCTATCTATTGGCAATCTCTAGCACATACGTAAATATTAAGTTATTCGCTAACAATTCGTGAGCAATTCTCTCATTTGGTCTATATGCGGCTTTGATGGAAGCAGGCCAGGCTTAGCAAATTTATTTCCATTCGATCTATAATCTTTGTGATATGAAACGTTGGGCGCACTTCTGTATATATCTGCGAATATTTTTTGTAACAAGGGAATGTGTCATGTCATTACACATCAATTTCTGTTGTATATATGTTACGGTAAGAATACGTATAACGGCAAATGTACACATTCGTAGTAGACTGCATGTCTACATACATATAAAATTAATTCTCTATTCTGATTTTTTCTGACCTTTCGGATTCCAGAAATACAATAGAAAAATATACGTTTTTATCAAAAACGAGGTCGCGAGAGTCCGGCTCTGGATTTTTCCAAATAAATTTAGGTCATTCTGACAAGTCCCAAGTGAGGAATGTTACTGGTAAATTTTATTCAAATACATCCAATCGTTGAGAAGAGCTATTCTCAACTTGATGTATCAGTCCAACACATAAAACACCCTGTATTTTCCTAATCAGTGATCAAAAAATGTTTTCCTTGTTGATCTAGACTTGCCTCGAAGTACTCTATCTGCCATCAAGCTGGTCCATTGCTCACGAATCGCCCTGTATAACATACTATGATGCATACATACCGATTCGTCATGATTTTTAGTTATCCACATCTTCAATTTAATAAAATGCCGTACTAAAGTCGTCCGAGTTTAGTATAACCCTAAATGTATTATTCATTTACATGTTCCATTTCACATTCATGTTAGTATTAGAATGATTAGAATCATATAAATAGTGGTCACAAAAATTTTATGTATTCTTGATTAAATTTCTTTCAAACAAGTTTAACTAAAAAGACATTTAACATTAAGAGATATCATACCAGTTTCTGTTGGATATTAGAGGATTTAGGACTGTAGTTCAGATTTGTTCATTCTTCATTTCTTTCCCTACACACTTTTTATTTCAATACAGATTATGAAGAGACAAAAGATTACTAATTTTTATTAATGATAAAATATCCAACACGAACGACACCAATCTTTGTGACAACAAAAATTGTTAATGTTTACAATTTATGTATCACCAGTACTTTTCAAAAATTAATACTCCTGCCAGCTTTTGTTCATTAGATATCAATCATCCGTCTTATTTAATCAATAACAAAATACTGACTACTATGAAGTCGCAAATATCAGTGAAAAATTAAAACCAAAAAATGGAGGAGTAGACAATATAGATGCCAAAACAATTAAAACTATAGCAAATTATACAATAGAACCACTAGTGCACGTATTCAATTTGTGTATTAAATGTGGTAATTGGCCAGAAGCCTTAAAAAATGCGGAAATCGTCTCTATTTTTAAAGCAAAAAATAAAAGGTACGCGGAAAACTATAGGCCAATTTCGCTAATATCGAACTTAGCGAAAATTCTTGAAAAAATTATGTACAAAAGATTATTTATTCTTTTATTGATATTCTCATATTCTGTCTGAAGACCAATATGGTTTCGTTAAAAATAAGGGCACAAAAGGTGCATTACAAAAAATCTCACAAGCTATATATGGTAATCTAGACAAGAGTAGGCCAATGGCTATAATGTTTTTAGATCTTGCAAAGGCTTTTGATACTATAAATCACAAAATTTTATTGCAACAATTGTATAATTATGGAATTAGAGGAGATACACACAAATTAATGGCTGATTATATGCATGATAGGCAACAAAGAGTCAAAATTAACGACACTGTAATCAAAAACATGATTGTGAGCACAGGAGTACCGCAGGGTACTATCCTGGGTCCACTATTATTTATACTATATATTAATGACATGCTTAAGGACAATGTTCTATCTTCTATCTTATGATACGACCATTATTGTCAAGGCAGACTCGTAGAATGACGTTGAAAAGAATATGAATTCTCATTTAAAAGCTATATCGACATGGTTTGCTACACATAAACTATCGCTAAACCCAGATAAAACTGTATATATGACCTTCGGCAATTATCGTGATAGCGTACCAAAGAATTTTCTAGTTAGAATTGAAGATAAGATTATAAACAGGGTAGAGAATTGCAAGTACTTGGGAGTTATTATTGACTATAACATGAGATGGGAAGAGCATATTAATTACATTATAAACAAAACCAAATATTTAACTTTTGTATTTTATAAACTATCCAGAATTATGAACTCGGAAACATTAAAAATGATTTACTATGCTTTATTTAACAGTATTATAAGATATGGTATAGTTGCTTGGGGAGGCTCAATGTTCTTAACCTACTGATTAACTTACAAAAAAGATTGCTGAAAATAATTAATAAAAATAGTTTCGTATTGGATAAAAATCCACTAGGCCTAAAGCAATTATACTCACTAGAAGTATTAATGTATCATTATGATAACCTCAAATCCAAGTACATGTCGTCTTAAAGCAGGACAAGACATAGGAGTATTCAGATACCAAAAATGCTAAAGACTATAGGTAGTAAAAGTAGCTACTTTACTGCAGTAAAATTGTATAACAAACTGCCAAATAACTTGAAATAATTATATACCAAAAACAAAAAAAGTAAGCTCAAAGCGTGGATTACATTTAATATCTAATGTCGAATATCTCATGTAATCAGCAAAAAGAAAGTACTACTAAATTTTGTGCAATAAGCTGTGACTACTAAGCGTTGAACTTTAAGCACAGTTGCCTAGATTATAAGTTAGATTTACGTCAACTATTTTAATTTTAGTTCATACTATTGTAACCGGTCCCACCAACAGATAACTGTGTTCATCTGTGGGAGTTGCGCGTATTGTAATAATCCTTGTAACTTGTACTTGTACTTACTGGTTGAAATAAATAAATAAATAAATACTTAAACAAGCCTGCTATAAGTAACAGTACACTTATAGAGCTGCCCACACACCTGTTTGGCATCTAAAGATGTAATATTTGCTGTTGATAGTTAAAATGGTTTAAAATTATTTAATGGATCCATGTCAGCATTGTTTCTATAAATGTCTAAATCTGAATTCTGCTTCAGTGGCGGCTAGTCAGGGGTGGCAAGGTGGGCAGTGCCCACCCACCTGTTTCTTAGAAGAAGAGAAGTGTGCGGCACTGATGAGAACTAACAAGTTCGAAACAGCTGTATGTCGTTCGGTTCCGATCCGGGACAAATGTCGAATCCTACCTGTGGCGGGTTTTAGTTTTTGAAACCTTATCTTATCGTGCAGAAACACGAGAAAGGGGTCGAGGATCGCTTCTGGGTATAATTCAATGCCTGGCGGGGCTTTAGCCCGAGGAGTAGTTGTTTCCTAGAGCGATTATGTAATAGCTTTGCTATTCGGGAACTACTTTGATAACCGCTTGGCGGCTTGGTGGTTCCTTTCTCGATTTCCGACTTATAAGTTACTGAAAGAGAAACACAGTTCCAACGTTCGCTATTTATCGTTTATAGAAATTAGTGAAGATATAATTATGTATGTAATTAATTAAATACATTATATATTACATAACAACAATAATACAATGAAAAGTTCTGATTATATACACTAATACTAACAGCGTAACCGCAGTGGAAAACTGCAGTGCAAGTAAGTGCAGCAATTCACTCCTCTAACCATGGAACTAATATTTATCGTGGTTATGCCTAGCGTGGTGGGTGCCGGGCCGGGTGTACAGCCATGCCTTTTGCCTTTCTGGCTTTGTACATATGAGACAGCGCAAGCGCCTCGCACAAATAAAAAATTATATTTATTGCTTTAATAAATAAATACAAGTAAATAAGTGTCTACCAATATTAGTTTTAAAATTAATATTGATATTGACATAGGTATACTTTCAACATCCCTTGAAAGTTTAAATTATTTCACAATAATATAGAAACAGGGGAATCTGGCATATAAAATTAAATAAACAGTAAACACATGAATGGAATTAATTAATTAATAGAATTATGAATGATTTGATTGATATGAAGACATAAAAACAAAATTATACACGTGTAAACTACATGAAACAATTTGAAACACGGCCACAGCTTACTCGAGTCTCGAGTAAGCTGTGACACGGGTGGGCTAGACCACCCTGCTGAAGAAACCTTCGGCAAAGCGGGAAAGGAATCGGGAATCTCCCATCAGTCTGATCTTCGTATTTCCGAGTTTGGTTTTCAGAGACGTTGTAGGACGTTGCTTATCTCAGCGAGGTCTATACTCTGTAGGTTAGGATTTTCAAAATTTTAACGGTTTTTTAACAATAATTACAATAAATTAGTGCGGCGGTCTGTCTGTGGAAGTTGGTACTTTACGTTTGTGTTTGTTTAGTATTGTATTTATTTAGTATTTATACCATAGTATTTATACCATAATAGGGATAGTAAGAAGTGTAGCATTTCACAAGTCGGAGCGTGGAATGTCAGAAGCATGAGACAGGCAGGGAAGCTAGAGAATCTGAAGATAGAAATGGATAGGTTAGGATTAGATATAGTAGGTATAAGTGAGATGCGCTGGCCGGAAGTAGGAGATTTTTGGAGCGGTGACTATAGGGTAATACACACAGAATCGGTAAATGGAAACGCGGGAGTAGGAATCGTTATGCGAAAGAACGCAGGACAGTGTGTAGATAGCTACCTACAATACAGCGAGAGAGTAATGACGGTCAGGTTAGATTCGAAGCCAGTGAAAACAGTAATAGTGCAAGTATACATGCCTACTTCTAGCCACAGTGAGGAAGAGTTAGAAGCCGTTTATTCGGACATAGAGCAGGTAATAGGATTTGTGAAAAGTCATGAAAATTTAATAATAGTGGGAGATTTTAACGCAGTCCTAGGTCAGGGGAAAGAAAGAGAATTTGTAGGTCCTTATGGATTAGGAAACAGAAACGAGAGAGGTAGCAGACTGATAGAATTCTGTGAAAAGCACAAGATGGTAGTCGCGAACACATTGTTCAAGAATCACGTTAGGAGGCGGTACACCTGGAAAATGCCAGGAGGGATAGACATCATAGATAGACTACATTCTGGTTAGGAAAAGATTTAGAAATCAAGTAAATGACTGTAAGAGTTATCCAGGATCAGATGTAGACAGCGACCACAACTTGGTAGTCATGAAAGCTAGATTAAAGTTCAAAAACCTGAAAACCCGGAAGGATAAGAAACGTATAAATGTAGACATATTGAGGGATCAGAATATGAAAGATAAGTGCCAGAAGAAAACACATCAATTAATAAATAAAGCGAGTAATGACGAAATCAAGAACGCAGAAACTGAGTGGGAAGGTATCAAGAATAGTCTAGAATCCGCGGCTACAGACGCTTTAGGACACGAGAAAAGCTAGGAAGCCCTGGATAACGGACGAAATCTTAAACTTAATGCAAAAGAGACGAGGCTACAAAAACAGACGAGACGAGGAAGGACTGAAAACTTATAAGGCAATAAAGTGGGAAATCATTAGAAAATGTAGAAAAGCGAAAGAACAATGGATATATCATAAATGCAAAGAAGTAGAAGATAAGCTGCAAGTAGGTAAGACCGATGAGGCTTACAAAATAATTAAGAGGAACTTCAGGGATATAGGAACAATAAGTAGAAACGTTAGGAGTCAGTTGGGGGACATACTGATCAGAAGAGAGGAGAAAGCGGATAGATGGAAGCAATACTTAGGAAATTTATACGAGGGTCAGGAATTAGGAGAGATATTAGAGGAAGAATCTAGCATCGATAGAGAAGATGTAGGAAAACCTATATTGAGAGAGGAATTTTAAATATCACTAAGGGGGTCAAAGAACAATAGAGCGCCTGGAATAGATAAAATACAGGCGGAAATTTTGAAATGTGCGGGACAGAAAGTAGTAAATAGGATGTTTGAACTGGTAAAATACATTACGAAACGGGCGAGATGCTGGAGGATTATAAGAGGAACATTATCGTTACTATACCGAAAAAGAGAGGAGCCGACAAATGCGAGAACTTTAGAACGATTAGCCTAACCTCCCATGCGTCAAAAATCTTAACCAGAATAGTGCAGAAGAGGATGGAAAATGGAGCGGAGGAAATACTAGGAGAAGACCAATTCGGGTTTAGGCGAAATAGGGGAACTCGCGAAGCTATTCTAGCGCTAAGAGTAATGTTAGAGAAAACAATAGAAAAAGGAAAGAACGCTTATATAGGATTTGTAGATTTAGAAAAAGCTTTTGATAACGTAAGATGGGAAAAAATGTTCGAGATACTAAAGAGCGCGGGAATGAAGTATAGAGATAGGAGAGTAGTACACAATCTATACAAAGAGCAAACTGCTGTTATAGAAGTAGAAGGGGAAAAAAGGGAAGTAGGTATTAGGAAAGGAGTAAGACAAGGATGTACGCTATCACCACTAATTTTTAATCTGTACATCGAAGAGGCGATTAATGTGGTAAAAGATAGAGTGGATTTCGGGATTAAAGTACAGGGACAGAAACTAAAAATGTTGAGATTCGCGGATGATGTAGCAGTATTAGCATCTAGTAAGGAGGAATTAGAATCAGCATTGAACGAAATGGAGGCAGTGTTGGCAGAGGAATACGGAATGAGGGCGAATAGAAACAAAACTAAAGTGTTAGTGTGCAGAGGGCGCGAGAGCAGAGCAAAAACGAAAGTACAAATTAATTATGAAAGATTGGAGGAAGTTAAAGACTTGACTTATTTAGGAAGTAAAATAAATTGGGATGGAAGAAGCGATAAAGACATAAAACAAAGAATAGCGCAGGGTCGAGTAGCTTTTAACAAAAAGGAAGCACTTTTATGCTCGGGGGTAATAAACTTATAAACAAGGAAGAGATTTTTGAAAACATATGTATGGAGCACGGCACTATACAGTTGCGAAACCTGGACGGTAGGGAAAGCAAGTAGGAAGAAATTAGAAGCTTTTGAGATGTGGTGTTACCGAAGCATGATGAAAATACCATGGACTGATAGGGTTAGAAACGAAGAAGTTTTGGAGAAAGTCGGCGAGAAGAGAAGTATGTGGAAAAACATAAAGAAGAGAGTCACTTGCTGAGACATGGGGGAATAGTCCGCGATATTTTGGAGGCAGAAATACGAGTGAAGAAAGGCAGAGGTAGGCCTAGATTAGACTACTGCTCGCAAATAGTAAGGGATGTAGGTTGTAGCACAATTAGCGAAATGCGTAGGTTATCACAAGATAGGGAAGCTGGAGGTTAGCGTCCAACCAGTCTTAGGACTGATGACCTCATTATGATGATGATTATACCATGGCGAATGTGACAGGATTAGTAACTACTAATACTGATGTTAACTCTTTGTTAGAACGTGAATTTCATACATTAACTTATGAAGATAAAATTTGAGAAGTTTTTTTTTTTTACTATATTTTACTTCATTATTTTGCACTATATAACCTACTAATAGTTAGTTGTTGCCCACCTATGACCAATAACGAGCCGCCACTGTTCTGCTTCCATTTGAAATTGAAATTTGATCCGACTTTCCCTAATAGCAGCTGGTATGTACCATTTACATGTTTTATACATAGTTTTCTTAAACATATACTTTACATTGTGAGGTTTAACTTATTGAAATTTTCATTTTGTATTTAATTATTTGAACTTTGGTATTCTCATTAAATGGAAAACTACCATGGAACAATACTTCTTTAAGCATTGATAAACCCTGGGGTATACTCAATATTCAAAACTCATTGTACATCACATATGTTCTATATGGTACAGTCAATTCCGCTTTAATAAGAAGACATCTGCAGGTGTAAAATAAAAAACAAGATGTTAATGAAATATTTTTATTCTTCAGGGTAATTAACAATATAAATATAAATGCACCTGATAATACAATACAAAAAAACAACAATAAGGGCAGTGAAATATGTTTCATTATAGAACAAACAATTAATGACCACATAAACAAACAAACAAAAATTATACATAATGTAGGATCGAGGCAACTATGAATATTTTGTTAAACATATATTCTAATTAAACCAAAAAGTATTGTATGTCTCCTTGTCTGTCTATACAATTACATACAAGGTCCTTCGTTGATCCAACGAATACACATCCCTTACATATGAGATTAAAATTAAGGCAACTTTACGAAATAATTCCTTTATATCTATTCAGAAATCAAAATTTATTTTCACATATTTCTGAAACTACACTGTAATCAGTGGACAATAATCATATGTTTACAATCAGTTGGAAATTAAAGTGAAATTTACTCATAAAATACAAGGCATAATGTTATTACTTTTATTCTTCATACTATGTCCTCAAATTCAAATACAATATTTTTAAAAAATTTTAACCTAACACATGTAAAAATAAGCAACTAATATAATAGTCTAAATAACAAAGTAACACACAATTCAAGATATTGTGTTTAATATAACATATGAACAAATTAACTTCGTGAACATTACTTTTTTATTGAGTATGAAAATATGAGCTTCAATATATACAAGTTTTATTCTTGTAACTAAATTTTGAAGTTAGTCTTAGAACTAGAAATTAAAGTACTTAATTGAAACTATAATGTAGCACTTAAAATTTGTTTTATGTATTTAAATGTGTCAGTCATTTAATTTATATGGCACAGTCAAAAACATGATAAAATACTGTTTCACTCATTCTGTTATATCATAAAAAGTTACAACTGTAATACATTTTCTTAATAATAACAATAATGCAACAACACAAAGAAAAACTAAATATATAAGTAGGTATTGCTCTAATTTTTCGTAAAAATCATGTTTTTGTACACTTTTCAGTCAGTGAAATTGTTAACAAATTTCATGTTAACAATCAGTGCCAATTAGTTACATACTATCCCCTTTATTATTATTTGAATTGGACACAGCCAATATTACAGTATGTTGACCTCCACTACTCACTCTATATACCTTTCTGTCTTGTAACTGCTTACTTTTGATCAAAGTTGGTGATTCGCAGTCATCTTCTTCGCCAGTGCCTAACTGACCATTAGTTCCCATTCCCCAACCATATAGTTCTCCTATATAAAAATAACCATTATTATCAAATAAAATAAAGTTGTAAATGTACAAAAACGCTTTACCACTGCGGAGTATTAGCTCTTTAGCTGTTTAATATTAAATATTAATCTTGTAACTCAATTTTTAAAATAAAAGATGAGCAATATTGTGAACTCTATTACAATTAAAACAATATATAACAATGTTTCAATATTTAAATATCTGTAAGTACTACAGAAAATACAAACATATTTAAGAAATGAGCTGTAGACAGACCTCTATGTTAATTGATAACTTCAGCTATTCCCCATCAGATGACCAGCCTAAACTACTATGCCTTTTTAATTTAAATCACCCTACTTTTTTATTAATGATGAGAAGTCACCTGAACGGGCAGTTTTTTAGCCTTTATTACTGATTATTTATGTAATAACACGCAATGTCCTAAAAGTCCTTTGAGGACTACAGATTTAAACCAGGTATATTTGATGCACAACCTCATGCCTGGTTTTAGGTTAATCATTTTTGATTTTCTGTAGTAATTAGAAGTTTTGACCATGTGGTTTTTTTATTATATTTTTTTATTATTTTTGTTATTCCGTCATTATTTATTTCCTGTTATTTAATACTGACTCAAATATTTTTTGTATTAATATAATTTGTATGTAATTATTTTTAGGATTGCTGTATTGTCATTTTACAAGAATAATACCATTTCATTTTTCTACACTTCGTGTCCAAAACCCCCAAATTGCTTACAAAAGGAATATGAAGATGAATGATAGAGAACCACCTAATCTGTGTGATTTATCAGTTATTCCCTGTAATATAAATAATGTTTACCACAAATAAACTGTCTGGTATATTTGATAGGTATCTGAATGCTGCACATTCTACGCATGTGAAGATTTTTCTGACAGTCTTGTCACCACTTTTAGACTAGACAAACTCATTTCACTAATTTTAACAAATAAAATAATACTGTAATATTTAATCCTAAAACTAAACATTTTAAAACTGATACTAAAAGAACAGTATGGATAATATTTCCAATAAAATTACCTTGTTCTGTAACTGCAAAAGATGTAGCTGATCCACAAGCCACATGTACAACTTTTTTGTCTTCAAAAGATGGAAGTATTTGCAATTCTGTTGCATCTTCACAATCTTTTCCTAAGCCTAAACGACCATATTCCTTTCTACCAATAGCATAAACCTTTCCATTTTCATTTAATGCAATGGCGTGATGTTGGCCTGAGCTAATCAAATTCCACTTGTACTTGGAAAATTCTTTGGATAACTTTGGCATGTATTGTGGTGCAAGTGATTTTAATCCTGTAAATAATAAAGAGAATAGAATTAGGTCATTAATAATAAATAGAAGTAAAAATTTGTATATTAATTCCTACAAGTATTAATTAATAATAAATCAATTTACCAAATGCGAGATATAATTAAATGCGAGATATAACTCATGATTTTAAGATATATTCTAGGGACATTGTATTAAGTTTCAAAATATATGACCCATCTTGAGTCTTTTCTTTATATATACTAAAATTAAGTTTATTTTTTACAATAATATTCATAACAACTTTTATATAATTAATGTGTGCTTAAATTTTGGTATTACAACTTAATGTCGATATTGAGCGCGTTCCACGGGTGAAGCCACCTACGTCATTATGACGTACATGTGCAGTGACCAGTTTTAATATCGGCGGTAGAAGAGGACGATCGAGCTACGGAAATCTCCAGTGGCGTGTGTGGAGGAACGGTGCGGATCGGATATGACGTATTGGTGTTTCATTGCGTATTAACGTTTGACTGTTGTTCTATTGTGTTAAGTGTCTGTTTTAACACTGTGTCTTCAAGAAAGTTTGGTGTAAGTGGCTTAGTTATTCACAGCCAAGGTCGTGAAATAATAAATAATGTCACAGCGTTTATGAAAAGAGAAGCCGAAGAAGGAATTACAATTCCGTTAACAAGTTGTAGGTAGGTTATGTTAACTTATTTGGTTTGTCTAAAATGTTGACTGCATTTTATCTATCTCTATGTCCCTAATGAAATAGTTGTTTGCATATTGTTTTTTAAGTAATTTGCAATAACTGTAAAAAAATTAATCAACCTAACCCAACTTCTCGCAACTTAATTCAAGAAAATTATTTCACACATTGTTGCATACTTTTTCAAACATTACGAGTACATCTATGTTTTCTTTTAGACAAAGGGTGATGGCAGCTACAGGGATTTCTCCTTAAAATGTAAGTACTGTACCTAGATATTTACCTACTTGAGTGTAATATAATGCTACATTTCGATTTTTCCTCTCTTATACTTGGTTGTTACAGGTGTTTTAGAAAAAATGGAAGATGCAGTAATTGGATTTTCTAGGTCTAAAACTACGTTGTGGAGACTATGTAGAAAGATGGAATTCAGGTACCTACCTAAATGTTTTTTAAGTCGGCTCTCACACTGAAGCAACAAGCAATAAGCAACTGGCAATACACAATAGTATCGGTAGTATAGCGACTATTTTACATTGAATTAAATTAATGGTCTCACATTAGAACAACTCGATATCGGTCGAACAAAAAATGTTGCTGGTTGTGACATTTATTTCTGGCGATACACAGTGCATGTTGAAAAGAATTTGTAACCACGTCCTAAAAATCGAGGAAGAGTTCCTAAGAAAGGAGCACCTTCTGGATGAAGCAGATGATGCGTTGCAATTTGTTGTCTACACAGGCTTTTCCGATGAGGACTCAGAAGATTTGGAAGAAATTTCGAGCGCGTTGAACCACTTGACACCGATTCTTAATAGGCTCATTTTCGTATACACTAAAATTATGTGTAATAATAATAATAGCAGAACATTTTATTATTATAAACTGCAATAACTATATTTTTAATTTTCCTTAGTTCTTTATTTTTTATTATTTTATTGGCTGAATAAATCATTTTATGTAAGCTACTTGTTTATTTCTCACTATATTTTATCAATAAATAAATTACAACAAAATACTTTTTGTATTATTAAAAATATTCAAAAAATGCATTGGCTGAAAAAGTATACCTGCACAGAAATTAAAAAATGAAAATATTTGTTAATTTATCATTTAACTAATGTTAATTATAATTTAACTAACAATAACAACTACATTATATTTTGTAAGTCATTTTATAAAAGAGTAGTTTGAAAATATACCATATTTTTATAATAAAAATACTGTTATGCACATATAATAGTCAATAGAATATTTAATAATTTATTGTTTAAAGTTTTTCAAATAATAGTTTAAAAGTATTTACTTAAAAAGTCCCGATTTTTCGCATAGTTAACGCATAACTAAATGGTAAATAATTTAAAAAATGTTTTTCTATTATTTGGGTACTACCCTTGAAATAATCCGCAAAATATCTATAAAGTTTAAATGTAGTCAGGTAGCAATACTTAAATAATAGAAAGAATAAATTTCAAGGAATGCCACAAATAAACTTCAGAGAAAACTTAAAAGGTGTCAAATGTTTTAGTTCCGCCATAAAATTAATAATAGAGACCTCTGAAACTATGTAAAATACTATCCGATTTTGTTTTGTTAAAATTTATACAATTTTTACCCAGCATGCATATGTCAGTCTACGCCACTGGTCAGACTGAATCTGTCAAATGTGTTGAGTCGGCCATGATGTTCGCGCATATTCCGTCATAAGTTGACCCCTCCCCCGGCTTCTTCTCCCGTGAAACGCGCTCTACAACCCTCCATATTTCAAATAATATGGGTTACATGTAATTCAGTTTCAATATATAATGCTATTCTTTCCGAGACTAAGATGTAAAATAGATGTCATCTTTCTTGCATTGCTACAATTTAATGTCGGTACTTTCTCTCACATTTTATTATAGAAGGTAAGACATGTCTTTTACAGAAAATTAAAGTCTTTATTAAAGTTGATAATATTCAATGATCACACAAGATCAACATACAATAATTTGTGGAAAGCTCCATTTCTTGTTTAAACACAATTTGTGACTGCAAAACAATCATGAGGAACCGTTTGACAATGTAAAATTTCATCAAAAGCACACTAATAAAGAATATTCTGAAAAATAAAACAGACACCAAGATATATATCTTGGTGTGATCATGCAATATATTTAGTAATAGGTTGAATCGCCTGTATTCTCTTCTTTACTATGTGAATATGGCAACAGAGTGCTTCATGGGAACTGGATATTTTTTCCTGGATATATCTGAGCTCCACAGAACCAGACATTTTCCATATATCTTGCTTCTGCAAAAGCCATGCTGGTGCCTTCATCCGTCTTCAACTGACTGCTGTATTGAGAGCCATATTTGGGTTTGTTATCTTCTAGTACCATCCATGTAATTATATCCTAGCAATATCAACACTATCCTACACATTGTGTGGGGCAGTAAACATCAATGATAGATATTTTCGAGCACACCTACTGTCAAAATCGTGCTGAACTATATGAAATTCGCGTAACTATATGGGTCTTGTATGTTGTAACTATTATGTTGTACCTAGACTCTAAAATAAATAATAAATTACCTTACAACAACTAATGTATCATCCTTCTCACTGGCAGTATTCATCATAATACAAAACCTTTTATTTTTTTGTGTGACTTTGAATTTTTTCAATTAATTCAATTCAAACAAATCTTGTGTCCTATAAAATTTTTACTATAGTAAAGTAATTTTTTACCACAAAATTTGTAAATTTTTTTTTTGTTAAATATAAATCATCTATTTTATGTACACAACCTGATTGGATTTACTCCTGTGTAATCAAATTCGGTATATTCGGTCTTGAGTAAAAAGAAAAAAAATCGTATATATTCGGGGACACTGGCGACATGCGATTAATTCATTCATCTTATATTTTCACTCCTATATTCTTTTTGTCAAAAGACATTATTCCATGGCAGAGTACAAAGTAATACCTAAACTCAAGTTAGATATTATTATTCCAACATTAAATATTAGTACCTTCATGAAATTTTCTTTCAAAGAAAAATTTTCGCATTAGTAGATTAAGTCGCAGTTTATAAATATTCTATGCAAAATAATAGCACCGACAAGTTTTAAATTTGAAATTGATGTAACTGGTATTCAAAAATTGTATTGTTTATTTTTTAGTAAATAATGAGAGTATAGTCATTCATATAAAAGGATAAAATGGTTTAAAACAAATTATTTTGTTAATAAATTAAAAATAATTTTCACAAATAGCATTTTTTGGTGTTCAAAATAATAGCACCGTTATATAATTAATAAAAATAACATCAAAAATATGTATTTATTTAACGAAAAATAAGTTTTAATTATTAACAAATATATTCCTAATTAATATTTGGTAGAAATGACAGCTTTGCATCGCCTGGGCATATTAGAGTTCACCAATTTTTTCCATCATTCCTTAGGAATATTTTCCCATGCACTTTATTATTTGCCACAATATTTCATTATTGATGGGTTTAGCCATGGACTCAGCATGGGTTTAGGCATGGACTCAGCATTTTTATTTAAAAGTGGGGCTTATTGCTAGTAAATTTTGTTTACTCAAACATCGCCAAATAGTTGCTGTATTAATTTCTAAATTGGATTCATTTTTAATTATGGTTGATTTCATAAAAGGATTGCATTTTACCAAACTTATCCACTTTAACCGGAGACCACTTTATAGCTTTATTTATCATGTTATTTGAACATCCTATGTTTCTTATGCATTTAAATGTGTTGCCTTCAATTAATAATTTCAAACTTAGTGTTAATTTTTGTGCAATGTTTTCCATTGCCCATTCCACAAAATATTAGTTTAAAAGTTTTTCCAATTATATTTAACTTAATTTTTATAGCTATTATTTTAAATGCCAAAATTATATTGTTTTATAACAATGACTTTATATCCTCTTCATTTATTAAAAATTAAACAATGTAATTTTTGACAACTAATAACTTTAAATTCATCAATTTCAAATTAAAAATAATTTTACTATTATTTTGCACACAGCTTTATATCTGTATTAGTAGCCAAAAATAAATGATTTTTTTGCTTTAGAACTTGAAAATCACAACTCTAGAGATAGCAACATAGTGAGAATAACTAGGAATCCAACAAAGTATGTTAAATTTTAAAATGCGTAAAAACGGCAGTGGGTGAAATTTAAAGTGATGTTTTAATCACCTCTGTTCTTATTTTTTCCTTCCCCTAAAGCCTCAGACTACATACATACTCATGCTCAGAGTGATGTACAAAACTCCCCTATTGAGGCTAGAACCCAGGCATACAATGACACCCACAATACTGGGCTCATAGACTTACAGTACAAATGACATTATTGCAGAGAAGGTAGTCCATCTACATAGTGGCCACAGAATAAAGTACTGCACTTTTATTAGCTCCACAGCAAGCAACTGACTTCAATGCCCATAGTATTTTCAAATTTTTATATAAACAATTACTAATTTAAAAATTATTTACTTATTTTTAAATTAGTAATTGTTTATCTGCATAATTCAAATACGACAAATAGCAAACAAGTTTAGATGAAATAAACCAAATACAAAGGTCCAAATATAAGAAAACATGTATTTCATGTATGGTGGTGAAAATTGTATTGTGTAGTGGTGAAGAATGAATCTTTTAAAAGATTGATAATATACCACACAAGCATATCTAGCCCATTATGTTGGTTGTTTTCCTAATACTTTAAGAACAAGAAATCCTAGCTTTAAGAACATATCCTCTATTTCCATTCAAGCTTTCCATGTGTGTTATTTTGTTATTAAGTAGACAAATTACCATAAGTACTGTTCTGTTGGAAACAGAACAAATTTCTTGCCCTCCAATTAGCTATTTATTGATCTAGTGTGTTAGAATCCTATAATTGCTTGGTGAAACATTGAAAGGAATGGAGAATTATACACATCTCAATTTGTCATCAAACAGAACAATCTCCAACTGACTAAATTATCTAATTAATAATAGACTTACCTAATTGATTATAATTATTTAGTCCAAAAACATAAATATCGTCACTATTTGCTACTTTGCAAAAAGTACCATAGGTTCCTGACCATATATTGTCAAAGTGAAGTTTTAAGCTGGGTTTTAAACTAATTGGTGCTGGATTCAACAGTTTAGCTGCAAAAAAAACAATATAGATTTCAAACCAATTTAAAAAAAATTGCAATTAGTTAATTGCAAAAAACAAAACCAATGCACAACTAGTGAATTATTCTTACAGAAGAGGACTAGTAAATATAACAAAGATAAAACTAAATGGTGGGTACAGTGAGATACTACTTCCTAGCATCAGTATCATATGAGTTATGGTAAATTCATAGTAAATAATAAATAACATGTAATTTTTCATTTGGGTGATTTACATTTAAACATCAAATTTCATTCAACCTAACCCTCTTTAATGGTTTAACAAGATACAGAAGAGAAAATACTAGAATTTGATAAACAATTCCTCTTTATTGCACTTAACTTCAAACTTCAAAAAGAAATAGTGCAATTTCTGATACAGTTTAATAACGGTTTAAGATTTTACAATTACAATTTATTGAAATGATGTGGTATTTCTTTTTATTTTTAATTGTCTTTACTTTTTACTTGCTTCTGTCAGGATATTTTCTGTTTATTTAATAGTTATAGTCTGATTTATTCATTTATATCTTTCAGTCACAAAATTTTCTTTCAGATTAAAAATTCTCAAATTCTCATAAAATTGCCCTGTTAAATATTTCTATGATTTTCTCATATATCAAAATGTGATCTAGTAATGGTAACATGAGATTCATCAGGCTAATGTATATTAATAATTCTTCTCATTCCTCTCATACTCCAAATATTATTATATTGGCTGGTTGTAGCTTTAAACATCCATATGTTAAAAAACTATTTGAATAATTATTTTGCCATGTAATATTCATTAATGCTTAAGAACTGCCTCTGAGTATCATAATGTGTTGGATTTTTTGCTTGTAGATTTTTACCATAGAATGCTTAATTTGTTTAATAATTATTAATAATTCAGGATTTAAAAGTATGCAGTAAACTGATTCTACTCACGACCAACAAAATCATACTATTTACAAGTTGTACATTATTTGGCTGTAAAATTACGAGTATAGAGAATAAATTATCTCTATTGCCGAAGGTAAAGACTAAAACTGCAGAGAAAAAACTGCACCTATAGAGAAAAAAATGGTTAACTTGATTACGGAATAATTAGGCTTGCCAAGAGATGATAGTTTTGTTTTCATAAAGTTACCAGACTATACTAATCTTAAAGTAAATGGATATTAGTAATCAGTGGCGATTCGTGATGAAATCAAACGGGTGTTCTGCGCAGGGTCAATCCTAGGGTATTGGCCGCCCGCGTGCAAATTTCAGATGTATCCAAACTACTGGCGCCATAGGCGTCGCAAAAAAATTGCGCCGCAGGCAAACATTTTCAAGGTCGCGCGTTTTCCTGATACTTTTCTGTAATATTCTGAAATACTTTCAGAATTTTTATGTAATATCCGTGTATACAAAAATATAGACTTTCACAACAAACATTTTTGGAATTTAATACCTTTTTGAAGAACATTCATGTTTGCCGTCATATTCTTTGGTTACGAGAAAAAATAAAAAATAGATAGAAAATATATGTATATGGCAATAGGTAATAGAAAAATAAAGTAACATGTACAGTATGCACGATGGTTGTCACAGTCACACTGACGGTGCCACCGCCAGCTCTCATTCGAATGTACTATTCATGTTAGTAGTTAGTAAAATGTACTGTATAAACCGTTGATTTATACGACGTGTTGATAGATGGCGCGCGGAATTTCACCGACCGGGCATTACGATATTCAATGATAGATGTCGCACCACGGCCGGTCGGTCGCCCCTTGATTTGGTTGTCCGCGTGCAAGGCACGCGCTGCACAAGTCTAGGATCGGCCTTGGTTCTGCAAATATTTACTCACCTATTTTTTGAAAGTCAATTCAATCCTGTGATCCTTCATAGGAGCAAACTTGTCTATAACCTTCTCGTTGAAGCCATCAATTTGTGAAATAAATATTTTTTCAATGGAAAACATCAATAGAGCTGTCAAACAATCCTGGGACATTGAATTTCGAAGGAAGGTCTTCATTCTTTTTAAAGTTGAAAAGCATCTTTCAGCTTCTGATGTTGACATGGGTGTTGTTGCAACAATTTCTAATAATTTTTTTGTTTCCCGAAATGTTTCGTCTAAATTATTTTGTGTTAAAAATTTCAAACGGGGTAATGCACCATTTAAATTTCTACAGTCGTTTCTTAAATAGATAACAGATAGTTCTGTTTTGAGTCGCTCCTTTTCAAGTGTGGGATAAGCTAGGCAAGTAGTGCCCAGTGCTCTCAAAAAATGCTCAGAAAAAAAAAAAGGAATACTGCTACTAGATGATCTTTAAACATAAATCTGACATTTGCAGAATTCGTAATAAGATCACAAACTTCTAAGGCGGCAATACGGTGATCAAATTTGCTGTTATGAGGGCATTTTCTTTTTTTTTTTTTTTTCTTGAGGCTCCGTGCAGACATGTGATGAGGCTTCAGTAATGATGTCATCAATATTATTCCGAATACCGGTGATGCTTTTTTCGAAATTGTCGATAGCGTTTCTTAATTGGGGATGGATCGGTTTTTCTCTTCTGCAACTGATTAAACAATATGTCGACGTGAGGCATTACGTGATGAAAGAAAGTTAACCAAAAAACAAAAAACAGAATCTTCTAACATTCGCCGAATAGAGGAAGCTGCATTGAACACGGTTTCATTATGGAATTCTTCTTCTATTTCTTCCATACATTCAATAAGTGATTCTCTATTTCAAATACAACATTAACAGTCCGTATATTAAAATTCCATCGAGTCGTAACACCTTGGGGAATTTTTGTCCCCACTATTGTATTTAGTACTTCTACTCGCTGCGGTGAGTTATTGAAAAATGCTGGAATGTCTTTCAGATTTCCAAAAAACACACGCACTTGAGAATTTATGGAAGCGGCTTTAGACATAATTAGGTTTAATTGGTGTGCGTAACAGTGTACAAAATAAGCACAAGGATATTTTTGTCTAATTTTTGCTTGAACTCCTGCGTGTTGTCCACTCATTACAGCTGCTCCGTCGTAACTTTGTGAAATTAGCTTGTAAGGTGAATTTTCCACTAGAGGGTCTATAACACTTAAAATATTTTCCGAAAGAGTTTCAGCGTCACATTTTGTAGGTTTCAGGTATGTCCAAAAATGTTCAATCGGTTCACCATCGAGAATATATCTTAAAACTACCACTAACTGAGTTTTTGCAGATACATCAGTTATTTCATCTGCCATAACTGCCAAAAATGAAGATTTGTTAATTTCTTTAATTATTTCTTCATGACATACTTTTAATATACAGTCTAAAAGATCATTTTGTATTTCTTTAGAGGTTCCTTTAAATACTCAAGCATTTTGTAGATGCTCGCTTAAAGTTACATCAAGCTCAGCAGAAAAATTTATCAAACCACGAAATATCCCCGGGTTTTGAGAGGTTTCAGCTTCGTCATGTCCTCGCAGCGCCAGTTCAAAGGCCCCACAAAACTTTATGCAGTTTATAATTTTTGACAAAACGTATCTCTTTTTTGTCACATTATCATTATGCTTTTGCACATTTATCCAATAAGCTTGAATCTAGCTGCGCTTTAATATTAGTTGTCCCTAATAAAGCTAATTCCATTGTATTATGTAGATGGCTTTTGGAGTTGTCGTGCTTTTTTATTTTTTCAGTTAAGTGCACCAATCTGTCACCCCTACCTCCGTCCATGCTTTATCACCGCCAAAAAGTAAACAAGGAAAACAAAATAACGCATTTTTTTGTTGCACCCACAAATCCAATTGTTCTTCAAATAAATGTCTCTATTAAATTGACGTTTATATGTTTTTCCGCGGCTAACACCTGCAGTCTCAATAACAATATCGGGCAATGGCCTACCATTGTTTTTTAAATTAATTTTTTCTTCATAAGAGTATTTAAAAAATCGCTTCACATGAACTAAATTATAAACTAAATCCATTGTCACTATCACAGTATATAAATATTAATAATTAGTACAATAAATAACTACACAAATTCACAAAACAGTATTTAAAATCTCAAATTAACACGAAATACGAAATAGGTACGATTTACGCTCGCCAACTCTACGAGGAGTAATCATTCACTGATGCTGCCTTTGCTGGAAAAAATGCAGCTCACTGACCGTGTACATTCGCGCATTTGCGAGCGTCAAGTGTGGATTGTCGCGGGAATTGAGGGGGAGGACGGGTGTGCCGAGCCGTGCACAGAACTACCTCGCGTGGCCCAGTTCAATGTACCGCGACGTGCTCGCGTAGAAACCCAGATAACAGATGAATTATCTGGGTCTACTACTCAATAGAGGACGGCGGGCAGAATGCGACTTTAACGCAAGCACGACGGCTCGACACAGCGGACAGCGTCGGCGGGCGTCGGATGCGGTTTAGCTGCACCAACCAAATTATTTTATTAATAAATTTTAGTAATTATTACGTCGCGAAAATATACAAATATCTAATTTTTTTGGCAGTTCTGCAGCACCTATACACCAGCCGCCCCTGTTAGTAATCATAAAATTAATGTAAAATGATAAGTTAATTAACTGAATAACACGAATGGCTATAAGCATTTTTGTAAAGAATAGCATTGTTAGTTAATGAATGGATGACTATAAGCCAAAAGACTTCTGGGAATTTAAAATTATTATTGTGTATCCCTACTATTGAGGCTAGAGATTGAGGCTTTAACTGCCGACTGGCAGTTACATTCAAGGTTTGTGCTTTTATTTATTTTTTTTTTTTTTCTTATTATGGTCCTGAATAGTACCAATAAGTACAACTTTAAACACAAAAATAATATGTATCTACATAGGTATATCAATTACGACTCTGGTTTACCTAGCCTGCAACATATGGGGCGTACTGTTCTCATGAGTATCTGAGAGTTAAATTCCATTTATTTAGTAACTGCGGAGCTGTGTGACAAAAACATTCAGGTCAGTGTGGATAAAACCAGTGATCTAGCTACACATCAGAACTTCACACGTGTTAGTGGCATGGAAGACACTACAACAATGCACACAAGACAAATTGGTCATTGATTTTTGATTAATCATAATTAATCGATTTTGTATCACGTCACAAATTCGGAAACAATTTTGACATATGGATAATACTCTCAGAAAATATATTAGTTTTATTGCTCAGTATAACGTAACGCGGTTGCTTACATAATAGTATTCACAAAATGCTTAAAAATAGTGATAATTATAAAAATTTACATGTACATATTTTACACAACAAGCTACATAGAATTCCACAATTGTTAGACTACTATCCCATAATTAATAGAGTAATAGTCAGGCATAAAAACGTTTTTTAAAGTGCTATCTCGATGAAAAGTTTTTCATGAAAAACTAATAAATATGCTTTTACTACCACAGCTTGTTGTGATGTTGAACCATCTGGTTGGAGGTGATAACCTATTACTGTTAATTTTATCAGTTAAGTTCAAATTAAAACTAGAAGAAAGGGGATATCAAGTAACTATGCTAAATTTTATACTCCAACCCATCTGCAAATGCCTTATATAATAAGGACTAAATAAATTAGGTCAAAACAGCTATTTTCCTTTCTATATGCCAAACGCCGAGTGCTGAATTACATGACAAAATTTGCCGTATTTTGTCTAACAGAGTTAGCACTAAAATACAGTGATTCACATTGTTCCAAAACCACAAGGAAGATGCAAAGTGTCACCTATCTCAGGATATCGCTAACTGCAGACCGGCTTCGACCTTATCTTGGATCTCGTCAGTGCAGTGTAAACAAGTATACAGTCGGACCGCTGCAACTTTACCACTACGTCACCACCATAAGGTAATATCACAGACAACCCGCTATCCCTGTGAACGCATTTGCTATAATAGGTAAACAAGAGACAGGTGATATTACATGTATCTTCGGTCTTCGGAGATGACCTGCATATATCACCGACAACTGTTTTCATATTTTCACGCTGATCAGTGAGAAGACAAATAGTAACATACGTATTAGATTAAAAATATGAAACTTTTCTATTAACTAACGCAATGTATATAATTTTCAAGTGATATTGACAGTTGTTTGACATCTGACTGCTAAGCTCGTTTCGTTTTCTGTAAATTTTTGAGCGTATTTACTATATTTGTCATAGATCCGTTCTTCTTAGAGCAAAACTAGTTTCAGAATTGGAGTTGATGTAAGTAAGCAATATTTTTTTATGATAGTTATATGCACGTCTTGTTTTAGATGCCGGAAAAATATTAGATTCTCAAGCACAGCAAATGGTGTTGCATCTCCTGGAATACTTTGAACAGTAGAAAAGAAACGGAGGCCCTTTAATATCTATTAGTGCTGTTCAAGAAGTAAAAGACAGACTCACAAATATCTGAAGTAATGTGTGTGTACTTGTTAAATTTTAGAGTAGCGGAAACTCTTATACTTTCAAAGAAAGCAGTATACATTATTATAAAAAGCAAAGAAAACAACCCAGTTCTTTCTTCACCTGGGAAAACAAGACATTGCCAAAAGTCCATGACAAAGGATCTACATAACATAAGTATGTTCTGGCTATATTTATTTTGTTGTGTAAATATACATTTACACATTTACTGTGTAGGCCAAAATGATGTGATGAAATTGTTTTTGTTTTAGGGCAACATGTAATTGTTGGTACTTTAAACGAAGAGCTTAAAAGACAAGAAATAATTCATGTGGGAAAAATATCACTTATAGCTACATTAAAGGAGGTGGGTTTTAAATTCAAGAAGGAAGACAATCGATGAGCTTTAATCGAAAGAGTTAATATAGCAGCTAAGAGGGGCAGGTTTTTAAGAAATTATTATGATTAACGTGAATTCATAAATAAACATGTGGAAGGAATCTTTAACAGCATACAGTGAACATATAAGACTTTAGACGTGACTGTTTAGATGTTTCTATCGCTAATTTCAAAATAATGTCCTATTTAAAACACAAACAGGTTTTTTTGTATACCATACCCAGCAATTAAATTATTTGTTTTATGTATTGTTATGAAAATATTTGTTATACATATTTAACTTTTTTAATCATATAAGTGTATAACCATTTCTTTATAGTAGAATAACATCTTTATCATCTTGATAATGATTGTGTTAGTGAGACCTATAATAAAGACATATTTAGTAAAATAATACATTCGTTTGTGTTGATTTTTGACATACTGTTTTATAAACTAAATAAAATTAGTGTTTTTTTTTGTGTGTGTGAAGGACGTTTATTGTCAGACGTTTTCTGTATGTTTATTTTATTCGATACCTAACTAAAATGACATTGTTTTAGCACATTAGAATTTGAATTTTAAGGTTAGTTATGCTTTCTTCATATAGCTTGGGTGCAGTTTATATAAGAGAAAATCTTGCAGAAGGTGCACAATTAAGGTCAGTGTACTGTAACAAACTAAAATATACCCAAATAAATAATAGTGATGAATTAGGCGAATATGTACTAGTAGTTTGTAATACTTGTAGTTTCATAACTCCCCAAGTTCCACAATAGAGCCAAAGCTCCGATCGGCGGAAAGACGCAGTTATATTGACAATCACAGACCAATTTATATGTATATTATGTTTTTCCACATAATTTTGCAAGTATTTTTTACGTTTGAGCCCATGGATTATATAGCTTGTCGCCCTGATAACTTATTTGAAAGGCATTTTCTAGTTTGTTTTGGTGTCGATAATACAGTTGACTGTAAAACCGGTAAATTTAAATGATTTTAATTATGTAAACAGTCACTCATTTGACTCTGATTTTTTATCTTAGTTCATAGGAATATCGCTTGTGATGTAGTGGTAAAGTTAGAATGGCCCGACTGTACCTTTGACAGATGAAGCTCACATCTAGTAGATTATCTAACTCTGTTATATAAATACGGCAAATTTTGTCATGTAATTCAGCGCTCGGCGTTTAGCATATAGCCAGGAGAATAGCTGTTTTGACCTAATTTGTTTAGTCCTTATTATATAAGGCATTTGCAGATGAGTTGGAGTATAATCCCATTTTTTCTGTAGTTTGAAAATTACCCTCTGCAGAGTAAAACTTTGCATTATGCTAAATTTCATCAGAATCAGAATTTGTATTAATTTCCATGTATCAATTTGACAAGTACTTTTATAAAGAACACATTAGCCCTTACTTTTTCATGTTTAAATAATTAAATATTATTCTGTTGTACTTAAAAATTAAATTTACTGTATAATATCTGTTAAAAAGGAATACAGTACTAACTACCAAATACCCTCAACAAATAATACCATTCAGAACAAATCAAGGACATTAAAAAAGTCATATTGTTAAAACCATCTGCTAATATATTAGACAGTATTTGCAATTTCACTAGTACTAATTATAGTTGTACAGGGTTACAAAATTTCTATGTTTTGTTAGAAAATCTTGTTAAATGTAGGAATTATGCAAAAATTAATCAAGGGTGTACCCCTACTCTCTTTGTATTTTTTTAATGCAATTTTTTTTCAAGGGAAATTCAATAGTGACAACTAGAATTGTTTCAATTTTCGAGCTATAAACCAAAATACCTCCTTTTTTATTTTTGATACATGTTGATAGTTCAGTTATTTCACAATTTGCACACTCTCTAGGGCAGTCTTAAGTAGAATATGGTGCCTTATAGCTGGAATGGTAATAAAGACATAACGAATCTTTTGAGGCATCTTACTGTACTCAAAAAAGCGCTTTAAGAATCAGGAATAAGTTTTCTCTAATTCCACAAACAATTGGCCTGTATCAAAAAACTCACAAACAAACTTAAATTTATAGCTCGAAAAAGAAAAAAGATTCTATTTACAAAGATTCTATCTAAAACAAGAATCTATTCTAGGTTTTACCATTGAATATTCTTTGAAGAAGAGAGCAAATAGACCATCCATTTTACCTCCTATAGCTAACGAACCCTATAAATATTCCATATAAAAACATAAAAATTTGTCCATTCAGTAATACAGTAGTAACACAATTATGTACAAATATAAGAAACCATGTTATAATAAAAATATGCACCATCACCGAAAATAAATAAATAAAAGAGCATCAATGCTTCATTTCATACCTAGTTGCCCCTTACCAATGCCACTTCTTGCATTTCTACTACTTCCCCTTTCAGTAGTTCGGCCTAATTGTCCTTGTTCAGCACACCCACAAGTATATACTTCTCCATGATTAGTTAAGAATACAATGTGATCTGCACCTGATGCGATTTTTATAATGTGCAAATCTTTAATGATTTCAAATGGAAGCCTTTCATTTCCTTTTAATGTCATTCCCATATTACCATGGGAATCCTAAAAAAAAACATTTATTCTTAAAGAAGCACATATACATATGTAATAAATCTAATCACATATGTAAATGAGTATAAATAGTAATAATTTACTTTAGCATAAAATTCTCCAATCCCCACCAAAATTTGGCAACACCCCATATTTTCGAGGGTGCTGAACAAGAATCTAACTTCAGTTTTGGGCAAAACATAAACAGTTGGGCATCAAACTGACTCAAATGTACTAGCTTATTGGACACAGATTGCAATTATCTATTGAAAACAAATTATTGCTATATAAAGCCAGCCTTAAGCCAGTTTGGTCATATGGCATTTAACTCTGGAGGACCGCCAGTAACTCAAACCTCAAGATCTTGTAGAGATTCCAGAACAATACATGCCATGTGCATGGCCCCAAGGTATGTACCCAACTACATCATTCAACGAGATATCTCTACTGTCTCTGTTAAGAGGAGGAATTCTGCCGCAGTGAAATAGGATGGCGTCACTTGTACTTTATTTGTTTCATATTGATTTCTGTTACAAGAATAATATCGTTCATTTCTCATGATGAAATCATTTAAGGATGTTACAGGTAGGAGTAACAGGCAGGAGTTCACTTATTTTTTATAGCATAATATTTGTTTATAAACGAGATAATAACATTTATAGTTTGAACAACAAAGTCGTATAAAATATCATATACAGATTTGTTTGAAAATTCCTTTATACCAACTCCTACTATAAACTTTTGTCTTGAACCCCTGAAAAGTACAACTCAAAAGGAAACTTATTTTAAGAGATCAATAAGGATAAAAAATAGTTTGCATTCCCGCTCAAGTTTGTTGACATTATATAGCCGTTTTACCCACCTTGCCGTTGTTTCAATGATATAATTAGTTCAGATTCTGTATCACAGATGGCGGATCTGATTACAGTTCGTGTTACCAATATTTTATACAAACAATCCAGACGTACTTGAAAAAACTCAACTTAGCCACAAGATAAAGAGAGCACACCTCAATGTACCATATCTCATGTAACACCACGGGATAATAAGTCATATTGTATCGCTATAATTCAACATTATAATGATAAGAAACGCCTACATAATTCTGACACAGCTCCACGCGGGCCAAAATTTTCAACATTTTTTCATTTTTCAACTTTAATAATCTTGTTTTTTTGAAGGTTATTTCATTGCTTTTAATTTCTTATCGAAACAAGATAAAATTTTTGAAAGTTGCACTTACGAATTTTTTTTTAATTAAACGCTAAATATTTTTCAATGAGAAAAAAACACTAAACAACTGATCATCGAATCGAAAGTTGCCGGGTATGGTTCCGACTCTAACTCATTATATGTACATTTAATTTTTTTTCTTTATTTTATATTAATAAAGTTTTGGTTATATTAAATTATTTGTATTGAAATATTTTATAATATTTTAGCTATTTTACGTACATGTTATCGTAAAGTATATATTAATTAAATAATAAAATACTATTCAATAAATGTCTGTTTATGACATACATATGAACATACAATGAGTGTGAGAAGTAATGTATAAATTCTATAAAATTGCTAGTTCTTTTTTTTAAATCACTCGGACATGCCAAGAGATATATTGGATGATGCCACCATCGAGAGTTACCCTTATTTTTTCAAGCTGTGATTTTAAAAGCTCATGTCATCGATGAATTTTAATTTACTGTGATGGAGTACATAAATGATATGCCACCATCTATTGTTTGGTTACGGCAAAAAATAGATCAGTATTGTATTAGACCTAGTGCATTAGCGGGTTCTGAACTTATACAAAATATATATTTTTATTCAAATCCCACTACAGCAGCGCCAATTTATTGCGGTGGCAGATTTCTCCCTCTTAAAGATACAGCTCAATATTTCTTCAAATGCCATGGCAGACTGTTACAACATCCCAATGCGCTAGCCAAAAACCTATTCAAACCAACAAAGAAAGTGAGAAGACTGAAGAGAATCAAACCTTCTGATCTTGTGACTAAACTGAATTAGTGTGCAGTGTGCTTAGTTTAATTGAGTTAGCTACTAATTTAACTATAAAATTGTAATATTAGTATTATGTAGATAGGTTCAATCCAATCAATCAACTCAAGTCATTTGCTGTCATATCAATAGCTTATTACTCTAGGGTCACAGTTTTCAAGAAAATGAATTTTCAACTTTTCCACATGAGACACCAGTTTCTTCTCAAATAACCTTCAATTTACATTATATAAATAATTAATATAAGTAAATGCTACAATACTTCCTTTGTTCATGTCATACATTAAAATTGTCATAAAACTTATTATTCATTGCGATACTTAATTTACTTGCAATTTTGCATTTGCTATCCAAGCGTCTTCTATTAAACCCGATCTGATTTCATCACTGAGCATGTCTAAGGTTGCTTTTCTTCAATCAGTATACAGGGCCTATATAGGTTCATCATCATCATTAGGTCATCAGTCCTAAGACTGGTTGGACGCTAATCTCCAGCTTCTCCTATCTTGTGCTAACCTACGCATTTCGCTAATTGTGCTACAACCTACATCCCTTACTATTTGCGAGCAGTAGTCTAATCTCGGCCTACCTCTGCCTTTCTTCACTCCTATTTCTGCCTCCAAAATATCGCGAACTATTCCCCCATGTCTCAGCAAGTGGCCTACCATTCTATCTCTTCTCTTCTTTAAGTTTTTCCACATACTTCTTTTCTCGCCGACTTTCTCCAATACTTCTTCGTTTCTAACCCTATCAGTCCATGGTATTTTCATCATTCTTCGGTAACACCACATCTCAAAAGCTTCTAATTTCTTCCTACTTGCTTCCCCTACCGTCCAGGTTTCGCAGCCATATAGTGCCGTGCTCCATACATATGTTTTCAAAAATTTCTTCCTTGTTTCTAAGTTCTAACCCCCGAGCATAAAAGTGCTTTCTTTTTGTTAAAAGCTACTCGACCCTGCGCTATTCTTTGTTTTATGTCTTTATCGCTTCTTCCATCCCAATTTATTTTACTTCCTAAATAAGTGAAGTCTTTAACTTCCTCCAACCTTTCATTATTAATTTGTACTTTCGTTTTTGCTCTGCTCTCGCGCCCTCTGCACACTAACACTTTAGTTTTGTTTTTATTCACCCTCATTCCGTATTCCTCTCTCAACACTGCCTCCATTTCGTTCAATGCTGATTCTAATTCCTCCTTACTAGATGCTAATAATAATATCATCCGCGAATCTCAGCATTTTTAGTTTCTGTCCCTGTACTTTAATCCCGAAATCCACTCTATCTTTTACCACATTAATCGCCTCTTCGATGTACAGATTAAAAATTAGTGGTGATAGCGTACATCCTTGTCTTACTCCTTTCCTAATACCTACTTCCCTTTTTTCCCCTTCTACTTCTATAACAGCAGTTTGCTCTTTGTATAGATTGTGTACTACTCTCCTATCTCTATACTTCATTCCCGCGCTCTTTAGTATCTCGAACATTTTTTCCCATCTTACGTTACAAAAGCTTTTTCTAAATCTACAAATCCTATATAAGCGTTCTTTCCTTTTTCTATTGTTTTCTCTAGCATTACTCTGAGCGCCAGAATAGCTTCGCGAGTTCCCCTATTTCGCCTAAAGCCGAATTGGTCTTCTCCTAGTATTTCCTCCGCTCTATTTTCCATCCTCTTCTGCACTATTCTAGTTAAGATTTTTGACGCATGGGAAGTTAGGCTAATCGTTCTAAAGTTCTCGCATTTGTCGGCTCCTCTCTTTTTCGGTATAGTAACGATAATGTTCCTCTTATAATCCTCCGGCATCTCGCCCGTTTCATATATGTATTTTACCAGTTCAAACATCCTATTTACTACTTTCTGTCCCGCACATTTCAAAATTTCCGCCTGTATTTTATCTACACCCGGCGCTCTATTATTCTTTAGCCCCCTTAGTGCTATTTTAAATTCCTCTCTCAATATAGGTTTTCCTACATCTTCCCTATCGATGCTAGATTCTTCCTCTAATATCTCTCCTAATTCCTGACCCTCGTATAAATTTCCTAAGTACTGCTTCCATCTATCCGCTTTCTCCTCTCTTCCGATCAGTATGTCCCCCGATTGACTCCTAACGTTTCTACTTATTGTTCCTATATCCCTGAAGTTCCTCTTAATTATTTTGTAAGCCTCATCGGTCTTACCTACTTGCAACTTATCTTCTACTTCTTTGCATTTATCCTCTATCCATTGTTCTTTCGCTTTTCTACATTTTCTAATGATTTCCCATTTTATTGACTTATAAGTTTTCAGTCCTTCTTCGTCTCGTCTGTTTTTGTAGCCTCGTCTCTTTTGCATTAAGTTTAAGATTTCGTCCGTTATCCAGGGCTTCCTAGCTTCCCTTTTGTCGTGTCCTAAAACGTCCGTAGCCGCGGAATCTAGACTATTCTTGATACCCTCCCACTCAGTTTCTGCGTTCTTGATTTCGTCCTTACTCGCTTTATTTATTAATTGATCTGTTTTCTCCTGGAACTTATCTTTCATATTCTGATCCCTCAATATGTCTACATTTATCCGTTTCTTATCCTTCCGGGTTTTCAAATTTTTTAACTTTAATCTAGCTTTCATGACTACCAAGTTGTGGTCGCTGTCTACATCTGCTCCTGGATAACTCTTACAGTCTTTTACTTGATTTCTAAATCTCTTCCTAACCAGAATGTAGTCTATCTGATACCTGTCTATCCCTCCTGGCATTTTCCATGTGTACCGCCTCCTAACGTGATTCTTGAACAATGTGTTCGCGACTACCATCTTGTGCTTCTCACAGAATTCTATCAGTCTGCTACCTCTCTCGTTTCTGTTTCCTAATCCATAAGGACCTACAAATTCTCCTTCTTTCCCCTCACCTACGACTGCGTTAAAATCTCCTACTGTTATTAAATTTTCATGACCCTTCACAAATCCTATTACCTGCTCTATGTCCGAATAAACGGCTTCTAACTCTTCCTCACTATGGCTAGAAGTAGGCATGTATACTTGCACTATTACTGTTTCCACTGGCTTCGAATCTAACCTAACCATCATTACTCTCTCGCTGTATTGTAGGTAGCTATCTACACACTGTCCTGCGTTCTTCCGCATAACGATCCCTACTCCCGCGTTTCCATTTACCGATCCTGTGTATTACCCTATAGTCACCGCTCCAAAAATCTCCTACTTCCGGCCAGCGCATCTTACTTATACCTACTATATCTAATCCTAACCTATCCATTTCTATCTTCAGATTTTCTAGCTTCCCTGCCTGTCTCATGCTTCTGACATTCCACGCTCCGACTCGTGAAATGCTACACTTACTATTATTGCACTCGATCACGTCTCCCGGAACAGTCCTCACCCGGAGATCCGAACGGAGGACTATTTTACCTCCGGAGTTTTTTGCCCCAGGAGACGCCATCATTAATTTAGGATAAGCTTTCTGCTAGCTGTTCTGAGGATTATAATGTG
This sequence comes from Rosalia funebris, assembly GCA_037954035.1. Lineage (NCBI taxonomy): Eukaryota > Metazoa > Arthropoda > Insecta > Coleoptera > Cerambycidae > Rosalia > Rosalia funebris. The sequence goes on from JAZFAV010000033.1 coordinate 3,605,428, forward strand.
GTGGTTTCCTCTTGCCTTCCACATCGCAGTCGTGTGTGTCATAGCACCATACCAACCCCCACGGTTTCTGCCACTATGACTACTGAAAGAGCTGCTGCCCTCCTTCAGGGACTTGTCTTAGTCTGGTTTTTCAATAAGGACCCTCCCACTATGGTTAAACCTATGGTATGGCTCCTTAAATCATTAAAACGCGCAAGCCGACCCACCCGCTCTAGTTTGCACTAGAACTTCATCAAGGTGCAAGTCCTATTGGATCAGCTATATAGGTTAGTTATTAATAATCTAAATGTATGTGTACCTAATCGGAAGATATTTTATGGATAATAATGTATGTATGAGGTATAATTAAGACCTTTAATATTCCCAAAATATTCTCAAGGGATCTAAATAATAATATTTATAAAATATTATACAGTTACAATACTAATAAATATTATGAAGGTATACATTTTAAAAATGTAGGTATATAGTTTTTATTCAAAATAACTTAATCTACCATGTAAACTAACACTGGTCATGATAAATCTATATTTGTAAAATATTATGTTGTATGTACATATATTTATTTTTCTGTGAACATGTTAAATAACTTGAAAATATTTCAGAAAGTTGAATGGTTTTAGTTATACTTTCTCAAAATATTTCCAGACTTATGGAACTACTGTATATTTATCCATGAAACCGTAACTTTAGGCATGCTTAGTGATTACATCACATCATATTTAATAGAGGGTGCTTCGATAACAAATGAATAGCAGCATGAAAATTGTAAACATTTCAAGTGAATTAAGAAAATCGTAATGAATAATAAGCTTTATGACAGTTTTAATGTACCTGTATAACATATATAAAGGAAGAATTGTAGCATCTACTTACATTAATATAAGGTATCTACGTAAAGTATGTAAAATGATAAGTTATTTGATAGGGAAAACTGGCGTCATGTGTGGAAAAGTTGATAATTCATTTTCTCAAAAACTGTGTCCAACCACCAAAAACTGAAGCCAGATTCTTGTTCAGCACCCTCGAAAATAAGAGGGTAGACAAATTTTGGTAAAGATTTGAGTTTTACGCTAAAGTAAATTATTATCATATAAATTCGGAAAGAACCTTAAATAATTTACCCTAAATGTACCCCATGCAAATACACGTCCATCATCCAATAATGCTGCTGAATGTGAATCTCCTGCTGACACTTGAATTACTTTCCCAGACAACTCTACTTCCCCAGCTTCAAACTCTGCATCCTCTGTTCCTTCGGTAGTACGCCCAAGAGCTCCTTCATCGTTACAACCAAACGTTAAAACCTAAAAAAGAAAAAAAAATACAGAAAACCAAAATCATTATTTAAAATGATGTATACAAGAAGTGTTCCTGGGCAAATCCTTACGACATTTTTCCTACCCCCCTATTTTCGAGGGTGCTGGAGACGAATCTGGCTTCAGTTTCATCCGCTCGGACACGGTTTTCGAGAAAATGAATTTTCCACTTTTCCGCATGAGGCCATTTTTTCTATCAAATAACTTTCACTTCACACTACATAGATAGCTAATATTAATACCAATAGATACTACAACACTTCCTTTACACATATCATATATTAAACCGTCATAAAACCTATTAGAAACTTTCGATGTTTAGTTACTTCAAATGTGTACAATGACAGGCATTGTACACAGACAGACAACTATTATGGTTAGGTTAGGTTAGGTTACTATCCTTCAAAATAACAGATATTTAGTTGTTAATATTCAGAGTTAGCTTTTGGAGCCTCTCTGTATGTATGTAGTTTCATGGAACGACACGGAGGGCGTACGAATTACAATGGACGACGCCAACTGCCTGTCATTGTACACATTTGAAGTAACTAAACATCGAAAGTTTCTAATAGGTTTTATGACGGTTTAATATTTGATATGTGTAAAGGAAGTGTTGTAGTATCTATTGGTATTAATATTAGCTACCTACGTAGTGTGAAGTGAAAATTATTTGATAAGGAAAGTGGCATGTATTACGGAAAAGTGGAAAATCCATTTTCTCGAAAACTGCGTCCGAGCGGATGAAACTGAAGCCAGATTCGTCTCCAGCACCCTTGAAAATAGGGGAGTAGGAACATTTTCGTAAGCATTTGCCCAGGAACACTTCTTGTATACAATTACCAAAATGATTCAACTTACTTTCCCTTCACTTGTTAAACAAACAGTATGCATTCCACCAGCACAGATATCCACTATTTCATAATTTAGATTTACTAACGCTGGTCTATTTTTTTCTAAAACATCAGGTCCAAGACCTAGTTGTCCTACATCTCCAGCACCAGTTACTAAAACGATTCCACGAGTGGTAATCTCTGGAAGCCTAGCATTTTCTAGTGTAACTGAAATAATCTAGTTGTAAAAATGAACGAATTTATATACAAAATCTTACATTTCGCCCTTTTCGCTTTAGGGTTACGCTCAGAGGTAATTTGACGACGTCTTTTGGTTGCCATTCTATTCAGTAAGCGGTATTAAAATATTTTCAAAGCTATGACAAAAGTAGGGTTATATGTTCTACTTATAGCTATTAAACTAACACAAATAGTTACCGGTAAATATTACAAATCAGTCGTATTACAGGTAGTTAAAGAATAACACTGTAACCCCAAAACGCCACAAAAATTAAAATACCAAACAAGCGGGAACGACCCAAAAAAATTAAACAGGAACGACCCCAACCGGTTTGTCATGTCAATTCAAATATCCGTGGAACACACAGAGGACAAACCTTGGTAATCTGTGGTGGTACTAATCATGTACATTTTATTTGTCAATCTCTGTGACAATTTCTATCAAAGAGAGAATATTGTAATACAATTTAAACTCAGTATTTTAGCACAGATCAAAGCAGCAATTAAAATCTGGGATTCGGGTTTTTCGATAGGGGTGAATTTTTTGTGATGTTCTTGTTATTCTCTCTTAAAATTATATTTCATCAAGAAAAAGTATCGTATCGATCGCTCAGAATCCAGCTTCAAGTAGATAAGATAGGAAATAGGTGTATTTGAACAAGAACCGTAAGTATACTGTCTGTTCCCATACACCTACTCGTTTTCAGAGCTGTCCTTCATTTATAGTTTAAAATAAACAAATCTAATGGTGTTCACTTGTTCACATGACTTTAACATTGAAACCATGTTTTAAAAGTCAAAGTCTATGAATACGTGAACGTAATCAGACTTTATTAACTTTAAGTTCCAAATGGACAAAGGTTCGGGTACATGATAATTTTACTTGAACTCTTATGAAAATATAGAAAATCTCACATGTGTTCTGATTACATTTAAAAATATACTATTTTGTTCATTCGAGCAGTTGAACATTTGTTTGTAATTAATTTGCTTGCATAACCATTGTGGTTATTAAGTTAATGCTATACGAACAGATCTTACAGTTTAAAATTTGTACATATAAGGTTTGTTAGCGGAGCTGATTTATAACATGTCCTGAACAGATCCAGAGCAAGGTCATGCACAATATAATGGGCGTGCGTTATCAGGAACTATGCCGGATTTAGATTGATATCCACGAACGTTTCTCTGGTTTCTCTGACTCGTGCTGTCAGAATACGAAGCGGATGCAATTATTCTCTATCCTTGACTTGTTATGCACAGATGAACCATGGAATGTTCACTGCTTCATAAACAAAAACTCTTCAAAACCGTGAGTGTAATACGCAGACGCCTGACAAGGAGTCCCTTCTTGCAGTCCACGGATCAGTCTGACTTGTCTGCGACTAGTTCTGAACTTATCCAGAGGGGTCCGCGAACGTATGACGTATTGCCCAAAGTTGCCTAAAGGCGAGTTCTGACGATTCAGTTCCAATGAATCATTTTTAATGATTCATTGAAACTGAATTCGTATTGAACGTGAGAACACTATTTCAGTCAGACTGAGCAGTAGAATGTAGCATTCATTAAACGTGAAAAGCAGTTCTACTTTTGCTTATTTTCAATGATCAGTAGTGAAAACTGAAAGTAAAATGAATAGTGAGAACCAGAACATGAGCGCATTCAAAACTGATTCATTTTAACTGGTATACAGGACAGAAATTGTGCGTATGTAAAAATTGTCGATTATGAGCAGAATACTAAAACTCTTCCAAAATGGTATTCAAGTGGCGTGATGAAGACACAGACAAATTTTTGGATCATTATAGACAATACGAATGTCTCTTGAATAACAGAGACAGTGAAAAATACAAAAATAGAACCGCACGTGAAACTGCCTATCAAACAATTTGTGACGATTTGAATCTACCGGAAGTAATGGTTGCCGATGTAAAAAACAAAATAAAAATAATTCGAACCAATTACAAAATAGAACTCAACAAAATTCGCAATGTTTATTTGTAATTATTAACGAATGATCATTACCAATGAAGTACGTTAACCAATGCCTGTTCATTTTCAGTAAATTGAATCACTAAATATGATTCATTGGAACTGAATCGTCAGAACTCGCCTTAACATGTCGAAATGCGAACGCTTAGATTTGAATTGCGCATGTGCATTTGTCAGGAACCGATCACGGATAAGCTCCGCGAACAAAGCTATTTATTCTGTGGCATCTGTGGTTTAAAGCACAGCCATTAGTGCAATTTGGATACTAATATTTTAAGGTTAAATTGTTAATAGAACGTGTTTTGAAATATATAAAAATAGGATTTCGCCTAAAACTTTAAGAATTACAATGGCTTTACGTTTACAGTTTGAAAATAATAATGAAATTGGTGTTTTTGCCAAATTAACTAATGCATATTGCCTAGTGGGTATTGGAGGTTCAGAAAATTTTTACAGGTAAAATATTTGAGTGATATGTACATATATTCAATTTTCAATATATGTATTTATTCTAGTACATTTGAAGGTGAATTGGGAGAAACTATCCCAGTAGTACATACATCGCTAGCAGGATGTCGAATAATTGGTAGAATGTGTGTGGGGAATAAAAATGGTCTTCTTGTTCCTAGTTCAACATTTGATACTGAGCTACAACACATTAGAAATGCTCTTCCAGACTCTGTAAAAGTACAGAGAGTTGAAGAAAGGTTATCTGCATTAGGAAATGTTGTTTCTTGCAACGATTATGTCGCCTTAGTACATCCTGACTTAGATAGAGTAGGACTATATATATGAATGTAGGGTGTTTATATGATAAAACTATCTATTTTTACCATAGGAAACAGAGGAAATAATAGCGGATATACTAAAAGTAGAAGTTTTTAGACAGACGATAGCCAGTAATGTTTTAGTAGGTTCATATTGTGTTTTAAGTAATCAAGGCGGTTTAGTACATCCAAACACGACCATTGTTGATCAGGAAGAGTTATCATCTTTACTTCAAGTGCCTCTAGTAGTAAGTACATTATTTAATTCCTATTTTTGTTTGATATAAGAAGTTTTTATTTTCTCCATATGTGTTGCTTTGAATAATAGTTACTAGTTCAAATAATACATTTCAACAAACTAGCCGTCCCTAGAATATTCTTGTTTCTGTCATATGCCAGAACTTCATTTTGTAATCTTCCTTAAGCTAAATACACAAAATGCACATACACTTATAATTTTCATGAAATATTTAGTTTAAAATTATAAATGAAACATTTTATAGTCCAGACAAAAGCATCTATTAATTTTACTATAATTAACTTGCAGTATACAAATGCTATATTAGGTGATTCCAGAATTGTTAACCATATCATTTAAATATTTGAAATTAGAATGAAAATGCATGAAATTGTAGTTTAGGTTTTATAACTGAATTTTATTCTCAGAATCATATTTTTATTGATAGTTGTACGTTTTCTAAATATTGTGCAATATTTTAAAATGTTCCATGTAAGTACTCCAAATACTACATATTATCTGTTATCTATTACATATCAGTTTTAAATAAATATTGTGTCTGTTATCTATTACATATCAGTTTTAAATAAATATTGTGTCTGAATACATATTTTTATAACATTACTAGAAAAGCTAAAAAGAAAAGACATGTATATAATAAGAAACTGATTTGGCGCCAGGTCGCGAAAATAAAATATCGGGTCGTAGAATTGTCTCTGTGTTGTTAAAATGTTCCTAGTTAAAAAGATGCAACTTCATTCTTCTCACTAATAGTTAACTAATATACTTATAATATAATTGTAATAATACATTATTGTTAAAAGTTAACGCTTTGATTATATCATATACTTCTATGTAGACATTAAAATGTGTTTTATTTTGCCTATTTATACACTAAGATAGTTAACAAATCTTTTAGTGGTTCACAAAGAGGAAGCATAAAAATAACCGGGCTAGGGCAAAAAAGGTTTAGGAAACGCTGCTCTAACCTATACTACATGTGCTTTTAATGTGATATGTAATGAAAGACTCCTATAAACTATATTTAAAGTATTATTTTTATAGGCTGGTACTGTAAACAGAGGAAGTGAAGTTGTAGGCGCGGGATTAGTTGTAAATGATTGGTGTGCTTTTGCCGGTATGGATACAACATCAACAGAACTTACTGTAATTGAGTCAGTATTCAGATTAAATGAAGCTGCTCCATCTAATATTACATCTGATATGAGAGCAAGCCTAATAGAAAGGTAAACATTCTCTTTTATATAATCAAGCAGTTATATTAATGAAAGAATATCTCTTTCGGCCAAGATAGTAAACTGTAGTGGCATCGCCAACATACAATGCTTATTTTCAAGTATTTACTTATTAACATTTATATATTTTTTATATCTTTTTTTTTTTCAGCATGTCATAACAAAAGAAAAGAAGTAAGGGGTGAATGAAATCTAATCTATTTTTATATGTGGTTTCACTTTTATTTAGGAGATAGATAATAAATAATAATTAGGAAATATGAGTAAAAAAATTATATAATTAATAGTAATTTTGTCATATTGCATTTTGTATTTACCGTGATAAAACTATCAGCACATATGTATTTAAATTAAAATTTAATATGTTCATTATACATAAAAATTAAATTAGAACAAAGAATCTAACAAATTTAATGTATCACCATTTATTTTTTAAATTTGATAAGTGATAAAAACAGTGATATACTATAATTTCATTAATATTGAGGTCCTGATGTTTTACATCAAGCTGATTCAATAGAAATCAAAAATATGAAAACACCTATCTAATGTCAAATACTTAACTCTGATAAAATAATATATTACCTTGTAGTTATGCATATTTTTTACATGAGTATTGTTTAATGCTGAATTATGTATTGCTAAATGTATTAGAGACATCAGCAGTTGCCATTAAATTTTTTCATGATTGTGTGAATATTACTAGATTTATTTCTACAAATGTGATACTGAGATATAGTATTTGTTGATATATACCTAAATAATCATGTTTATATTGTGGCAGACAACTAAAATTGCTAAAACTGTTTATCGTATGTGTCAATCCTGGGAAGAGGCTAGCTGGTTTAGTTTTAATCATCCTCATCCTGATACCAAATGTGCATAGAGTAACGTGTAATCTTTCAATGTTGTGGAAACTGATCATTTTTTTATATATCATTTTCATATTTTATTATATGTTTTGATAGAAGACAAATGACCGAAAAATAGAATTTCTGCTTTGAAAACTTAGTCTAGTAAACATATCTATGTAAAGCAAAAATTTTCTTTCAATATCTAAATAAATTTGTCATTTTAAAACTTCCTTTAAATACCAATTTATAGTGGCACTTTGAGATTCTTTTTACTTTTCCGCACTCCACTATATGTGGAAAAGTAATGTAATCGTGTAAAAAAAATATATATTTTCTAGGGTTGATTTTTCGTTTTTCGGCCCAAAAACCAAAACAAAATGGTTTTTAAACCATTTTGTGTGTGTATCGTTAGTATTTATTATTGTTAGCACGATAACTTAACTAAAGTGTGTCGGATCGATTAGGTTTTGATTGATTCTGACCGGGGACGTCTCCCAGACGATACCTTTTGATTTTAAGTTGGATAGGACACACCCCACCCTGTCCATGGGCCATGAGAAAGCACGATGGCGGAATATTTGAGAATTTTTTTTTTAGCACAATAACAACTAAATCATGTCAGATTGATCGGGTTTTGACTGATTCTGATTGGGAACGTCTCCCAGACGACACCTATTGATTTTGAGGTGGATAGGACACACCACACCCTGGGTCATGAGAAATCACGATGGTGGAGTATTTGAGAAATTTTTATTGTTAACAGGATAACTCGACTAAATCAGGTCGGATCGATCGGGTTTTGACTGATTCTGATTAGGGACGTCTCTCAGACGACACCTATTGATTCTGAGGTGAACAGAACACACTCTACTATGTTCATGGGTCATGAGAAAGCACAATGGTGGACTATTTGAGAAATTGTTTTTGTTAGCACGATCACTTATCAATTAAATCGTGTTGGATCGATTGGGTTTCGACTGATTTTGATTAGGGATGTCTACCAGATGACATCTATTGATTTTGAGGTAGATAGGACACACCCCACCCTATCCATGGGTTATGAGAAAACACGATGGACTACTTGAGAAAAATTGAAAAAAGTAAAACTGTCGTATAAAACACATATTCTGCATTTATGTTGGTTTATTTTTTCTGGGCCACTTAATTTTGAAATTATATGTTCTACGTGCGAAAAAGTGCGTTTCAATTGTTACAGCCCCATGTTAAAATATTTGTTACTGTTATCCAAATTTTGTTGTCTATTAATACACTGTTTTTTTTTAATAATATTTTTATGCTTCAGTTTATGTCTACAATAGTTTACAGTTTACTGCTTTGTCAGCTATTTCTCTTGATACTAAATTCCAATTACATGCACCATACATAAAGTCGCATAAAAATGTTGCATACCAAGACTCACTTTTTTTCATTATATACATAGAACACACCTATAGAGGTGTATTCTAAATTTTACATATTTTTCCCAGGTAGAGGGGTTTATCAGCACCAACATTACATTACATACTTTATAAGAGATTGATGTATCGTTACATATTAGATCTTGATATTTATTAATGCATAAATATTAACCCAACAAGTCGTTTTTTTTTTAATCGCTATACATGAAGTAATAATGCACATGTAAACTAAAACTCAAATTACATATTGCCAAAATCTTATAATTACTGTGTGCTATCAGTCCCTATTACATTAAATATATTGATATATCATAATAGTATTGTATAATGTGTGCCTTTTAGTTCAATGAAATTTCATGCTTTCTTCGATGTTTTATATAAAGGTAGGGTATAAATTAAACGGTGGATTTTTCAGTAATAAAAGATTTTTTTCTTGTCTTGATATTTGAAAACCATTTTCGGTGTCTGAATCAAAGTATACTTGATAATGTTTTTATTTCTTTCATTTTCCTATGTTTGCAGTGGGAAAAAATTGTATTTACAAAAGTTTTAATTATGGGATAATGACAAGAGATACAAATAAAATGCAAGAAGGTAATTTTGTTTAAAATAAAAAAAGGATTTTAAATAAATATTAAAAAAACGTTTTTACCAGTGGCGTACCACAATTTGCTTCGGAAAATCTTACGGTACAATGTGTGCACACGTCACTGAGTAACTTACGAAGTCAATATTTTTTCTGTTACTAAGGCATTATCAAATTAAGCTACGGCTAAAGTTTCGTTCCATTATCTTCTAATGTTCGAAAGTTATTAGAGAAAAACTATATTTTTTCAAATTTTTTAGTGCCCTGTAACTTTAAAATGAAAACCCGTAGAGCATAACTTCATATCAAAAAAATCTTTTTTTACTGAAAAATCCACCGTTTAATTTGTTCCCAGTCTTTAAGTTACACCCTGTATATTATTTTAACAATTGAAGGGATGGCCGCAACAAAGTTGTACCTCCAAAATCCCTGCTTTTCAGTATGCAATAAAATGTGTTCTTCCTGCCATTTCTAAGAAAATTTTTTTTTCGTGTTTTTCCAAGGATTCCCATACAACGTTGTTTCACAAAATCTGTAGATACAACATTGTTGCGGCCACCCTTTCAATTATTACAATAATTAATGATTTTTAAACCAGAATTTTTTTCATTTCTACAAAACCTACCTCAGTGTGAATGTATATCAAAGTTAAGATAAACATAATTTATCTCCAATTCCTAACTTCCTAAATGTGGATTTTCAATGATAGATATGTCTTAAAATGATTTTATAAGACTTGAAAATTAAAGAAACAAGTAAACTGGTCTTAATAAAAACCCATATATATTGAATTAAGGCAGACATTTATATTTATTCAATCATACATATATTAGATAGACCTTCAGTCATTATCTTAATTAAGAAAAAGACATTGTTCTAGAAAATAAAATATTTTTAAGACATCCTTGAAAGGAATACAATGACAAAGAATTTAACTGATTGTTAAATTGTTATGGTATTGTTTTAATGGATCACGATAATCAACCGATTGCTATGATAAGTATTATTTTAATTGATTGCACTATCTACACATATTGTTAATATTACTTGTTTTGCATAAATGTTTTAATATATGTACCATTGAGAAGGAATATATATATATATATATATATATATATGCATACAATAATGAATTAATTTAGTTATTATACTTACCCCAAAATGGTTACGCCCACTCTTGACTAAGAGTATAATTCACTGTAATGTCTGTCTCGAGGAACGTTTCAAAATGTCTCATTACATTCATTCCTAAGTACCTTAAAATAATATTCTACATTACTATACCATTATATAATTTCATAGCATTTTCGTTTTACCACAACAGGAACAGTGAGTTTGTTTAACCTACCCTCTTAACTACTATTTGAAATACTTAAAACAATTTATATTCAGGGAAATAATTTAATTATAAGACCATAAATCAGGAGAGCTATGTTTTTGAGATATAACGACACATCTTGTTTTTTAACACATAATAAATATATTAAACAAATAATAAACCTTTATTAAAATGACAACAACAAAGTTTAATGAACACAAAACATAAATAACGAAATAATGATAAAAAAAAAACAATGCGCAACAATAATTAACATAAAACCAATGAACTTTATTAAAATTAAACATATCTATATGTTCTCCACGTATCCTCCGTTTCTATCAAGGCACAGTTGGCATCTTTTAATAAATTCATTTCTAACGTTTTCAATTAAATGAACATTTTGCCGCAAATTTTCTATTTCTTGACTGATACAGTCCTTCAACTCATCCGAGTTATTATATACCGAATTTTCGTATATGTTTTGTTTTAGTGTTCCCCACAAAAAGAAGGCCAAAGGACTCAAGTCTGGGCTATTAGCAGGCCAATGTATCGCAGGACTGTATCTTCCTATCCAAAATAGATATTTGTCATTTAAATATTCCGTTACATTCCGTACAGAGTGTGGAGCACTATCCTGTTGCCAAATAACAGAATTCCTGGTTGCAAGGGGAATATTATCTAAATAGTTCTCTACTTCACTCCGAAGAATATTCAAATACTGAACTGCATTCAAGGACCCATTAATGAATACGGGACCCACAATTTGTATTTTGATGAATACCGCACCACACATTTACTGTATTATATCCTTGGGTTTTTATCTTTTTTATAATATGTGGATTTGCGGGCGCCCAATAATGTACATTTTTCCTATTCAAAAGTCCATCCGTTGAAAAGCTACTTTCATCGGTCAATAAGTTTTTTAAAAAGTTATTGCCGTTTTCTGCTCTCTCAATCATCTCTCTACAAAAAGTTCTTCTGTCAGCAAAGTTATTTTCAGTTAAAAGCTGAACTGGCAAAATATTATAAGGCTTATATTTATGACGTTTTAATATACATCTTATACTTGCTTGAGAAATATTAAATTCTTCTGCAGCAGCGTTAGTAGATTTATTGGGGTGTTCGGTAAAAAAAACGTCCATTTCCATATCTTCTCCTGTTTTGGGCTTCTTTCTTTCTCGTTTCTTGTCTTTTAAGGATTCGCTGTCCCCAAACTTGAGATAAATATTAGAGAAAGTGTTCTTGGAGGGAACGTGTCTTTCAGGATATTTTCTTGCATATTCTCTTTTAGCTATATATTTGTTTTTATTGCTGGTTAAGTAAATTTCTAATATTTCTTTCCTTTCGACTAATGAATATCCCATATCAATATATGAGATATATTAACAAGTGTATTAAAACAACTTAAAGTGTATTAATAATATAACAATCAAACATAACATAACTGTCAAACGAAGCATTATTGTTTCTTTAAATCATTTCGGTTCATAGCTCTCCTGATTTATGGTCTTATGCTAAACTTATTCCTGTGATGTGACTATATATTTGTATGAATATCTCAAGAACTATACTTACCAAGATACAACAATTATATATTTTTGTGATCAGAAAACTGTGGGTAACTTTTTTAAGTAAAAAAATGCAGGGTGTTCCATTAAAAAAAAATTAAAAATTGTTCGCCCCCTTTCAATTTGCAGTTTTTGAAAATTTGTTTAAATATTCAAAAAAATTATAAAAAACCACGTAAAATCCTTGTTTGAATTTTTCGATTCAATTGAAATTAAGAGAAATAAAGGGGGGGTCAATTTTAGGTGACTAACCCGGTACATGTATCCATATAGAGATCAGTAACCAAAAAAGTATTTTCTACTCAGGTCTCATGTATCCAATAAGTACCATATTTCATGAAAAATATGTAGTGATATAAAGCATATATTCTTTTTCAAATTACTCATATTATTAAGGTCCATTGGAACATTTTTGTAGATATGTAGATATTTTCTACTCAGTACTTAATGAAGGCCCAACAAGTAGTAATCACAAAAATAAAAGTGCGTTATTTTTGATTTTTTTTTTTATTTGCATTTTCTATACAATGTAAATATAAATAATACACAACAGCAAACTTTTGATATTATTTCCTATTTCTAAATATCATGGTGTACAAATACATTTAATGATTTTTTCCTCTAAGTGGCATAAAATACATAATCAGGCGTCCTAAGATTGCTATGTTGACACAAAAAAAAGAGACACCTTGAATCCAAATAAATAAAAATGTGTTTTGCCCTTTAAATTCCAATAAATATGCTGGTAGTAACCATGCACCTTGTGCTGCAAACCATATTATCAACAACCAAATTGCCATGTTTTTGGGCATTTTTATTTGCCATATACACAATGGCAATATTGCCATTATCCAAACAAAATATTGAGAAGTCAGAACAGTATTATAAATAACCATTACTATAGTTTGAGTTAATATTGAAAAATTTAAAGCGATCTTATTTAATCCATATCGAACTGAAAAAACTAAAATAAGTACAATTTGAGGAAGAACAATTAACACTTTCTGCCAAATCCCAATATTTTTCACCCAAGCTGTTAAATACTGCAAATAAAAATAAATGGAGAAGTTATGCCTAGTATCTTTTCTTATAAAATGATATATGTATGTTTCATGTAAAAATGGATACCCATACAAGTTATAAAACAAGTAAGTTAAGAGAGAAAATGATATAACACATCCCATTATTAATTTAATTTGATCGAAATTAGGTATTACATAAAGTAAATATTCTTTTTTAAATATTGTCTTTTTGTCTTCATTGCATACTAATTTAATATCTTTATGGGATTTCTGAACTAGCGAATTTTCCACGTATTTTACTAGTTTTGTATCAGAAATATCACATTCTTCAGAATTCCAATTAGTTTCTTTACGGTCTTTGGTCGAGTAAAATGCAAATTTACTTAAGAACAGAAATAAAGAGAAACTGTATATAATAGGATATAGCCTAAAATGAACTGAGATGCCATGTATTAACCCTGTAATAAAATAGTGATGTTTACATTGCAAAACATATAATGTTGATAAAACCAACAATGCTGCTAAAGAATCACAATTACCCCTTGTGCTAATTGCAACTGTTAAAGGATTATATAACCAAATTAACATACTAACATTCATAATCATGTTTATGTCACGGTTAGTTACATGTTTTCTTAGAGGTAAAACTGAATCATCTTGGTGATATGATTGCTTAGACTTCTTCCGATGCTTAATATTAGAAATATTTTTGGTTTCCACTTTTGGAATATTTTTAATTTTTTTGCTTTTCTGTTCAATATAGTACTCATATTCTATTAAAGTACTTTTTATAATCAGCTTAATTAATATAGCAACTATAATGTCACATATGCAAAATATGATTTTTCCAAAACTATGGTGCAAAATAATATTAGGTATAAGTAATATTGCTATAAGTGGGCTATACCTGTATGTATGCCTATTGTAAGGAGACATACCTTGTAAAATATGTCTTGACGCATCCGTAAAAACTTGATAGTCGATATCTGTATATGGAACATCTGCCATTTGATCTTGAAAAGTGCCATATATTATTAAAGTCAATCTTAAGAAGAAAGATATAAGTAAATGTAATTTATAATTAATATTTACAAACTTATGCCACAGAGAGTACATTTCTACAGAATTTAGCTAATTATATTTACTAAATTCTAGTTTTTAATAAAGCAGCAGTCTTGTGTAAGCAACTTTTAAACCGTTTAAATTCTTCACTACAGTCATTTAAATTTATGTTGTCCTTTTTTAATACACACGTTGCATAATTTGTTGCTTCTTTACTACATTTTGATAATATTATAGGATACTGTTTACAACGTTGCTTTGCCTTTGCTACAGATTCCATTCTTCTTTAATTATCTCTACTACGTCTTGGTTTGTAAGTTTTTTGAAACTCTTCAAGGGGCATAACGTTCTCACGAAAAAATATATCATATAATGGTCTTGAAAAGAGTACAAGCAATGCACTTGTTGTTACAATTCCTACGAAGGCCCGAGGGTATCTATACATAAAACCTCGTTTTTTATGATTGATTTTGTTAGTCATCTCTAGGATTTATGTTTTCTTCGTTTCAAATTTTTCATCAATATCTATTCCATCGCAAACCAAACTTTTGTCTTTCCACTTTCTACAACATTCTCGCATTTGCTCTAGAATAGCTTGACAGGACGGCTCTTGGAATTTATTTTCTTGAATTTGAATTATCTATTATATAACACCAGATGAATTATTACATTAATGTAAAATATTTACCTTTCAAACAATCTTGTATTTTACAAGCGAATACTTTACAAGGGTCTTTAAGAGGCATCAAATAAAAACAATTTTTATTTTTTATAAATCACTATTTGACAACAACCAATCACAAATTTTTGTTAAACATTCTATTAAAAAAGAAATGAAAATGAAGGATACATAACACGTGAAGGGTGACAACCAAGGATTGTATAGGGAGTAGAATAGCTGGATCGGCCGAATTCTTCGTCCGCGGTAGTGGAGATTGTGACGTCACCGCGGACTACGAGTTATAATATTCATATGGTTTTATTGAAGTTTTCTTCTGTTTTAATCTATTTTAATTAGATTTTGAAATGGTATAGGTATAATTAAAATATATATTAGTTCTACATTAGGTAGAGTATTGTAATTTGAATTATGTGCAGCCTTTTTGAAACTGCTATTAAAATTAGAAGCAAGTGTACACTCACGAGAAACAAAATGTTTTATGGGCTGTATCTGTTCTTAAAACTGCAATGCTGTTTCTTGATAATAAAATATATTTTATACCTATTAGGTAAATAAATAAATGATTAGGTAGGTATTTATTATTTATAGTTTAAGAATGTAAATAGGTAGTTATTTTATCATTATTTATTTAGCAAACTGCATATTATAAAGGACCTTATAATTCAGTGTAGTGACGAAATTAAAATGGACATAAAATACATTCTCTACCATATTATTTTTCAAAACTTTATACCTAAGGGGTAAAATCTACCCTTAAAGTTACGATTAGTTATCGTAATTATTTTCTCGAATATAATAGTAAAAACATAAACCACTAAAAATATGAACCAAATTTGGAGTCATTTATTTTTTTGTCATAAGTATTCACTATATCTATATAGGTGTGAGAAAAATTTCCAAAACTACACGTGTGAGGGGATAAAATCGACTCCTAAATATTAGGGATATTTATTTTCTCAAGAATTATAAATATTTTGAAAGAAAGCTGAAAGGGGTCGATTTTACTTATCTTTTTTATGTACAAAGATATATTTTTATTTTAGTTTTCACAGTTAAGAGGGTGAACTATCCACCTAATAGTTGCCACTGGAAGTATAAACTTAAAATTGACGAATAGCTTACTTTTATATCATATAGGTACATCCACCACGATGAATGACTTTCTAAAATTCTATCCCATAAGGGGGTGAAAATCGATAAACCATTAAAAAATGGAAAATCAATTTTCTCCAAACTGGTAAACTTAAAAAAAAGGTGCTAAAATCGTTGATATTTTTTATTTACAGTATATACAGTAAGGTTTAGCAGTAAGGGATACAACATATATTAAAAACTATTATCTACGAAAATATACATCAATAATACAGTCTTGTATTTTCGTTTAACAAGTAAAACTTGGCTAGTATTAGGATTCCACTCATCGGCTCGCCTACAACGTCTTATCCATTCATTTCGGATTGTAGTTGTCACAAAGTCAGTTCCTTTTGGAATATTATGGTAAACTATTCCGCGATCAGTAATTTTCGTGGCAACACGGCAGTTGTCGCAGCCATACATTGCACAACGACGTCCTGGCATTTCGGTTACTAAAAACAGATACACATGCCTATTAATTATAAATAAATATAGGTATACTGCATTACTTAGAGGAAGTTGTTTATATAAAATGTGTATATAAAACACATTTTGCTATTATGGTGTTAGTTAATAGGGGTACCTATTAAAAGCAATATAGGTACATATTACACTGCCATTAAGTACTTATTACGTACTTATAGGTATTTTATTTTTGTACCTATATCAGTATATCATACTTGTACATATCATTTACCTACACAGAACAAATAAATCATCTAATTAATTAAATATTTAAATGTATTTAAGGTACCTATCTATTCTACCCATATACCTACCTCCATATTTTTACTACTGAAAAGTACCTATATAAAAGCTATTATACCTTATTAGGTAGATATAAGTCAAATAACAGATCTATTGTTAATCTATTAAGCACTATTAATATCCTCTATCTCTACTTTTAGCCTTATTTCTTTAATTATTTCTAGAAACCCCACCGAATTTTTCGTCAGATATGGAACAAGTTTTTAGTCATTAAATAACATTCTGCTATTTACTCAAATTTAAATCAATACTTACGCAAACAATAACGTTCCCTTTAATATCAATTCACCACTCAAATGCACGAAAAATATTAAATATTATCCAAATTGTCTGAATTTACACAGCATTTCTGAATACGTTTAATAACGTTTTAACGGTTATAGTCCGCGATGACGTCAAAACATGTTTTAAAGGAGTAGGGCGCTGTCTACATTGAAAGATAGACATAGAGCAATCCTATTCCCTATACAATCCTTGGGTGACAACTCACAGAAATAATAATTAATCCAATCACAGTAGAGATGTGTCCGAGTAAAGGCCGGGACACATAACGGAGTAAAGGCCGAGACACATAACCGCAACGCGCCCGTACACGGCCGTGTGTTGGACATCACACGGCGGAGAAATAAGCAATAGAAAAGTATCACGTAGTACGTAGTCCCAGCGTAGTAACAGCTGCAGCGCCGACCCCCACCCAACACCACCGCACCCGACTAGTTTAGTTTACTTTTTAACGAGCATGATGTGGTGTATCGAGAATTTTGTTGTTGCCTTTCTATTTTATTGCAAATATTTTAAAATTTTAAATTAATAATACTCATATACTATTCATATATTAATAATACATTCATTATATTATTAAAATATCTGTTAATATACGAGGTGATCTTTTTAAACATACACAGTACTTGGTGGTAGTATTTACAGGGTGGTCTTTTAAATTTAAGTTTTAATTATATTAAAGTTCAATTAATTTTATCTAATTTATTCAAGTGATTAAACGACTATTTTTTTATAATGGGCGTTTTATACTAGAGTATATTTTAATTTAAAGATCTGTTAAGATACAGGGAGGTCTTTTTAAATGTTCACAGTGCTTGGGGTGTCGTATTTACAGGGTTATCTTTTTAAATCTCTCCAATTATCATCTTCTTCCTCCAAAGCAAGTGCTACTATCTCTAATTCACTATTTATAAAACTTCTCAACATTTTGTTAGTACGAAGTGGCTGCGTGAGCTTCAAGGATACTGAACTGCAATCATGAGAGAGACCGCATGGCCGACATACGGATCAGATACGGACAAGTGTAGTTTCCCATCACCGTCACCGACAGTTGGACGACTTGCACGGTGCGATCATGTGTCCTAGTCTTAATCCAGTTTCGAGAGCCGACTCTACACAGGAAAAAATTATTCGAATCCCTAACAAAATGTCAATCACAGCACCGTTCTTTTCTTGGATTAAGCTTCCTGACATCCTGAAGTCGAATCAGTTATAATCATGGGATTAGTTTCACAATCATGTTCACAATTTGTGTGATACCAATAATAACCGGATGACCAATCGGATGATCATTTCAATAACTACTTTTTTGTGCTTCACAGATAAATGAGACCAGGATGACATAGTGTGATGCTCAACAGTAACATATTTCTGTGGTAAAGCAATCCATATTTAATGGGGCCTACACACCTTCCAATTATCTGCGCAGTTTATCACGCATGACGTCATATCTGAGCATTAAACTGTATGAAGTGCGCAGTTTAGACCGGTATTTACGCAGATGATCTGTACATTTGGACCCATCAGAAAATCTGCGCACTAGAACCCTCTTTTGTAACGATAATATGTGCAGTTTATCGTACAGTTTGTTCAGTTAACTTACTGGTATTGGTCTGTCGTTGACTTCCTGTTTACTTACATACATGATGACCACGGTTTCAAAAACAGATGCACTTTTGGCGTCAATATCAATCTTTGCAACAACGTTCACGGTGTTTCTTCCTTCTTCAGCAACACAGCTATCATTATATAACAAACTGCGGCTCTTCTTTTTCTGTTACCCATTGAATTTTATTTATTTTTAACGCTTTTGAACCAAACCTATCGAAGATGTGGAGTAAACTGAAGAACAATCGAGCGGAACTGAGACGAAGACTGAACGTAGCATATACCTTCAGTTCAGATGGTTCAAATAACTGTACAGATTTTCACACGGTTATTTACGACCGATAACTGCGCAGATAAACGAAAGATGTGTAAGTCCATTAATATTATCTTATAATAATCTGGTAACTTACAAAGGCCATCCTCCATTTAGAGCTTAAAATGATCAAATTCCGATTTTGTTGACTTGTTCATATGATTAACGTAAACACATTGATCTTTAAACCATTGTTCTAATATCAAAGTTATGTGTAGAAGTAAACATAATGATCCTTTATTAATTTTAAACTCTAAATGGAGGACAGATAGTTTATGTTATTTAAATATTAAGTATGCAAAATATTTTAATGATTAATGTAGATAATAATGTAAAATGTATATGTAAATAAATACATAATAAGCTAATAGATATTATAGGTAAATTTTAAAAATAAAAACCAAATATATATTTAAATTCTTCATTTTTTTTTACTCCTTTATTACATGCAATGTGTTTAACGCTACAAGACAATAAACAATTCCTATGACTAAACCACTGTCTGAGGCGAATACTGAAAATCAAATGGCCAAAAATAATAAGTAATGAAGAGCTGTGGAAATAACTAGTTGTGAGCAAATAAAAGCCCAAATCAAACATCAAGAATGGAAATGGATTGGCTATACCATGAGAAAACCAAATGGAGATATACCCTGCACGACATTGAACTCGAATCCACAAGGAAAAAGAAAGAGGCGTCGCCCAAAAATACGTCGCGCAGAACAGTTACCGATGATACCCGAGTAGCTGGTAAAAGTGGTAAAGATGGAACGAAACGAAAGCTCTTGCGTAAAATAGAATCCTATGGAGACATTAGACATTATGTTCCCCCGTGGAATAAAGTTTAAGATAACGATGATGAAGATGACTAATAAAACAAGACTTGTGTACACACACAGTGTTCGTTCCTCATAGTTCATTGTAGTGTCTTAACACTAACACGTTTAATTTCCTCTTTAATGGATGATATACGTAGGTCACTATGCAGCACATGATTAGGTATATTGAAAGCTTTGTAGGATTTCAAGATTGGAGTTTGCAGCTGTTCTTCGAAGTTGAATACCATAGGTTCATACTGGTTTCAGAATGGACTTGTACAGCAATATATTGTTATCAAGTGATAATTGTGATATTTTTACCTATCATCTAGTATATTTTGGAATATTTTAATCAAAGTTGCTTTCTTTTGATAAAATATGTTTGCACTAGGTGAGTCGCCGGTCCAAGTGCGTACTTTGTGTCATAGGCTTGAGGGAGTTGTTGACCAGTCAGTGTGACTGGAGGGTGTATTTCTCTTTTCATAGTGAATATATCATGTGTAGATTTAGTTTCGTTCACTTTAATTCTCCATTTTCAGAGCTACTCATTGCTATTCAATGTGTTTGTAGTTTTCTTGAAGCGATTTTAGGATTGACGTCAGATGCAAGTATAGGCTGTTTCATCTGCAAAGATGGTTATAAGAATATATTTTGTCGGTGGAAGTCTGCTGTGTATAATAAATATAGTGTAGACCCCAGAATACTACCTTGGGGAACTCCCGCTTGAATTGGAAACAGACAGTCATATTTGTCTTCATATTTAAATAAGAAATGTCTTTTGGTGAGAATTGATCTGATAACCTGGTCGTAATTATGGGGTAGATTTAACTTTAGTTAAAATACAGAGATAAAAGGAGATAGAACAATATAGTCTACGTTCGAAAGGGTTACAATCTTCACAATCACATGAATAGTATCCAGGGAATAGTATTCACAATCATATGAATTTGTTCTAAAGTGATGTTTTAATTTGCAGAACTGATGATTACAAATGATGTTATTTGCATGTAGTATTTGATTCAACCGCTTCAGAAAAAAATTTTGGAAAACCTTGGCTAAGAGTGGGAGTAGACTAATAATTAGTCTATAGGATGATTGATGGTGAATTAAGGTTTTTGCCAGATTTTGGAATTAGTATAACCTGAGCAACTTTCAACTGTTTCGGGAAATATCCAACTCTGTGGTTGGTCTTGTATATGCGTGTAATGCTCATTAGACATTTTTCTGATATTTCTTATAAAACTTTACCGCTGATCAAATCATACCCAGGGACCTTCTTAACACTTATTTCGTTATTAATGATGTTTTTTATTTCGCTAATTTAGATTTTTTTATTGACAAGTCGAGTTGGAAAGGAACATCAAGAAAGTCCAATATAACTTTTTCTTCATCTGAGCTGCTGTTGTTGGGTAAGGTCGGAAAATAATCTTTAAATGATTTGCAAATACTTCTGCTTTTACTTTACTGCTTCTTGCCTAAATGCCACTTTAATTCGTAATCGATGGGATTTGCTGTTGCTGTTCTTAAATTTTTTGGTGGTTCAGTTACAATTGTAATTCAAGTTTTTGCTTCAATTCCACCCAGATTGTGTTCTTTGAGTATACGCTTGAACACAGTTTTCAAGAAAATGAATTTTCCACATTTCCGCACCCGACCCACTTTTTCTTATCAGATAACTTTCACTTCACTCTACGTAGATAGCTATTATCAATACGGGTAGATGCTACAACACTTCCTTTATACATATCATATATTAAACTGCGATGAAACCTATTATTCAATACGATGTTCTTAATTTACTTGAAATGTTTACAATTCACATGCAGTTGGCGTCGTCCATTGTAATATGTGCAATAGTAGGCCCTCTGTGACGTTCGATGAAATCACATGTATACGGAGTGGCTCCAAAAGCTAACTCTGAGTATTAACAACTAAATACGCTGTTATTTTGAAGGATGCTAACCTAACTGTCTACTTATTATGGTTAGGTTAGGTTGGGTTGGGTTAGGTTAGGTTAAATTCCTTCAAAATAACAGCGTATTTAGTTGTTAATATTCAGAGTTTGCTTTTCGAGCCACTCCATATATATATATATATATATATATATATATATATATATATATATATATATATATATATATATATATATATGTATATGTGTGGTTTCATTGAACGACACAAAGGGCGTACGATTACACATATTACAATGGACCAACATTACTAAGAAAAAATGACCTCGTGCGGAAAAGTGGACAATTCATTTTCTCGAAAACTGTGTCCGAGCGGATGAAACTGAAGCCAGATTCGTCTCCAGCACCCTCGAAAATAGGATGGCTGGAAAAATTTGGTAAACATTTTCAAGTGGGTACTTAAAGTATATAATTACACTGCAGTTTGTCGCATAAGTAGGATTCTGCCAGTGCAACTATGTGTCTAGGCATATTTAGTTTCGTCGTTTTTGTTAAAAGGCCTCCGTGCCCCACTGTTTCCAATGTCTCTCCGGTGACTTTTGACAGCGAGTTCATGAGCGTGATTGGACGGTAACTTTTAGTGTCTGATGGGTTTTCCCCGGCTTTAATATAGGTACTATTATTATTGCTTCTTTCCACCCTTTCCGAAAGTATTGTGCTTTTATGATTGCATTCACTACGCCAATATTTATTGGCAGGCGTAATGGCCTTTGATGGGTTTGTCGGGAAGCCGAGCGAGATTACCGCTCCCTACTCGCCCATCCTGTAGACCGAAACCGTCGTACGAAAGTGGGCCGAGCTTTGCTTCCACTTTCGCGGGTCTCTACGTAAGAGACAAGATGCCGCCCGCAAACAAGACCCGTGCAACTGGCAGCGGTTCGCTCCCCTCGACCTCCTTGGTCCTGACGCTTATAAGTCTCGCTGGCAGCGACTTGTTCTCGGCTTTTTCTTTACCTTTGGTCGTTTTGTTTTGCAGCATCGCTTCACCAGCGTCAACCCCCCGCGGAGTGTCTTTGTCGTGGGTGCCGCGAACCATACGACACCGGGAATTGGGTCTTTATCAGGCGATTTTCCACAATGCGGATGAACCACGCCGCTTGGATCGCCGTCGGGAGAATGAGTCTTGTTACTCGGGAGGGGTCCTTTTCAAATTAGAACAGGATCGTGGGGTTTGGGGTGAGGTGTGTGTGAGAGGGAAGTCGTGTGTCTTTCCTATAACAGAAAATGGTTAAGGGGCCCTAAGGCCTCGGGACATAGAAATGGTCAGTAGAGCAGTAGGCTCAGCTGAAATAAAAAGTTATGTTTGACCTGTAAAGGGAGTCTGTAAGGTTATACTACTTGGATCTTGGGTCTCTTATGTCTTCCTGGTCCTCCTAGGTCGTAGTCTGGTTCCAAAGCTATTGCAAAGTCTGCAGCCCGCTGCAGGTACGTCATTGCCATGCGCGCCCTCCTCGACTTCGCGACGATCGCCGTGTCATCGGCGTACAGCGCAGTGGCTGTTCGCTCTGTCCTCGGCAGAGCCGACGTAAATATGTTGAAGAGGTGAGGCGATAGCACCGCGCCCTGCGGTACTCCGGCCTCGATGGTCCTGTAGTCCCATACAGAGGTCCTTACTCTAGCTCGGAATCGCCTCCTCTTCAGGTAGAACTTGATCAGTCTCATCAGAGCCATCGGGTATCCTAAGTCCAACATCTTGATTAGAAGCCCGTCGTGCTAGGCCCTGTCGAAGGCCTTGGAGACGTCTAGTAATATCGTCGCAATGACGTTCTTCCGATTGAACCCCTCCGTGATGTATTCTACGAGTTGTAGCACTTGTAGCTCTGTCAAGTCTTGAGGTATATAGGCGAACTGCTCATCGGGGATGACTTCCAACTCTTTGGTCTTCTCGTGGAGGCGGGCCAGGCTGATCCTCTTTCTCACCTTGCTTAGCGTGGGCAGCAAGCTGATGAGTCTGAAATTTGACGGACCAGTCAAGTTCTTACTTTGTTTAGGTATGGAGATCACGTCAGCAATTTTCCATCCTTCCAGGTAGTGGCGGAACCGCAGAACTCCGTTCGCGATGTTCAACAAGGCGGCGACTCTTTTCCTTGGCAGCCTCCTTAGTACTATGTTGCCGATGCCATCGTGTCCCGGGGATTTCCTGATCTTGAGGGTGCTCAGGATGGCCTTGATCTCTTCCATCGTTGCTGGTTGGAACTGAAAATCATCATCATCGGCGTCGTCGATACGGCGTACCCTCCTCCTGACGTCGTCCGTCAAGCTCGTCCTCGTCGTTCGGCTGGTTTTCGAGGCACTGGAGTTCCAGACTGTCTGCGAACGCCCCCGCTTTACCTTCGCCAGGGAATACGAGCCCTCTTTCTCCATATAACGGCGGGATAGAAGATCTCGCTCGGCGGATGGCTCTCTGCGTGCTCCACAAGCTGTTGTCCGTCGGGTCGAGGGACATCAGGTGGCGATTCCACTCTTCTTGTCTGCCTTTGTCCAGGGCTGCTTTGACTCCCCGGCTCAGCTGATTGACTGCACGCCTGTCCTCGGGTAGTCTGGTACGCATGGCTCTTCGTTTCGCCACTCTCCGTTCTCTGATAAGGTCACTGGTGGGGTCTGAAACAAAACCAAAGCGTCTGTCATTTTTCATTACCGTTTTCTTTGTGGTGCTGTCTCTCATTGCGGCCTGGATATCCTCGGTGAGACGAATCGCTGCTGCCTCAACATCTCGCGTTGTCTCCAACGGCGAGATAACCTCAATGCGGCGGTTCAGACACGTGCGGAACTTATTCCAGTCCGTGTGTCTAAGTCCTCTCTCGTGTCCAGTGCCTTATTCTCCAGGTGAACCAGGATGGGGTCGTGATCCTCTGAGGTTGTTGATGCTCTCGACGTTCTGGGCGATGGCGATGTCCAGTACGTCCGATCTCCCTATCGAGTGGTGGGTAAGTTCCAGGGGGCCGACGGGTTGAACTTCCGGGTGATTTTCAACGTACGCCAGTAGCGCCCTGCCTCTAGTGTTCGTTATCCGGTTGTTCCATAACGGGTCCTTGGCGTTGAAATCTCCTACCACAAGGATTCTGCCTCCTTAGGGGAAAGTCTCGTCTAGGTCTCGTTCCTGCACGCTCCGTCTGGGATGTTGATAGCAGGAAGCGATCCGAAGCTCATTCTGTTGTCCTGTTCGGACGGTAACGATTACCGCTTCCGTGCTCTCCGTGTTCGGATGAGGTTAGACGTGATGTGCGATGCCTGACTTCACTAACAGCGCAACTCCGCCACTGCACCAGTTTTTATCCCGTCTATTGACCTGATATCCGCGTATTCGAAGGGAGTCATCTGGATGCAACCTGGTCTCCTGGAGGGCCATGACGCCGACTTAATGACTTTCGAGAATTTGTTCTAACTAAGTCTTCTTTCCTCTGAGCGTATAGACGTTACATGATGTGATCTTAAAGGACTTCCTTGCATCCTGGCGTACTGCCATTTAGGATGCTCCCGTGGATGGCATTTTCGAAAAAAATGCACTCAGAGTCGAGTACATTTGTTGCATATTAGCCATTATAGCGGCCAACTCCCTAATGTTGGTAGCCGCCTCCGGAGCTGGGGCAGCTGGCATCTTCTTCCGCTTGACTGCCGCAGCGTAAGACCTCGCTGTCGGCGCCGCCCTCGACGCCGAAGTTGGGGTGGCTGCTGCTCTCGGGACTGGTCTCCTGGTGGAGGATGCTGCTCCGGTGGATGCGGCAGGGGTAGCCGCTCTTCTTGTTTGGGGCCTCGCCTTCGAGATCTTCTGACATCCGCGATAATTCGCCGGATGTGGTCCTCCACAGTTCGCGCACTTCGCCGGGGTTGTCCTTTCCTTGGTGCACTCCGTGGTCAGGTGATCCTCGCCGCACTTCACGCACTTTGGGTTCGCTATGCATCGGTTCTGCCCGTGTCCGAACTATTGGCAGCGATAACACTGCGTCTTCTGAGGGGTGCTCCTTTGTCTCTCCGCTCGCACAACTAGCCCGCAGCAGCGCTTGATCTGCATTGCTGCAGTCTGGCTGGTTTCCGGCAATTGCACGAGGACAAGCGACATCGCAGTCTTCCTCCTGCGGCACTTCATCCGGTGAACGGCGGCCGACTGAAATCCTTGGCTACATCACCCTCCGTGACGCAATCTGGGATTCCGCGGATGACAATTTTCAGCGTTTTGTTTTCCGGCAACGAGTACGTATGGTACTTGTACTTCCGATCGGCTAGCATCTTAGTCAGCCTCCTGTGGTCCTCGGGGTTGGCGGGATGAATCTCGACTGCGTCTCCAATGAACTTGGCTTTGGTGTAATTGATCCTCTATTCTCTGACGATCCGGTTGACTATGGACCAGTTCTCCTTCTTTCGAAGGACGACTGGCGATACCTTCGTAGGCAACTTCTCCGCTTTCGATGTTGTCATGGTTGTCAGCTGTACGGAGACGGGGGACGGCATGGTGGCCTGCGGCGTCTCCGTGACTGTCCTCGCTGTGGTGGCGTATTTCCCCTGTATTTCCCTGGCTGGGGAGGTCCCTTAACGGGGTACCTGTTTTCTTCGGCTCTTCTTTTCTTTCTTCTCAGGGGGCGCTGTTTGCCGATGGAGGGCACCTCGATTTCCATTTCCTCCCGGGAGGCGAGGTATTTATTTATCTTGGCGAACTGGGCCATGGACTCCTCGTGTTGCCGCTCCATGCGCTGCTTCAAATCTGCTACCTCCAGTCGTTGCTGCTCGGAGAACTCAGACATCTGCGCGAGTTGGCTTCTGAGGGCCTCGTTCTCCGCCCTTAAATTTACTTCGCACTTCCGGATGGCAGAGCGACTTCTACTTCTGGCTCTTGGCTCCGGCGAGTCCTCACTCTCCGAAGTCGAGGAGTCCAGGTCGGTATAATCCGGCCTGTACATGTCACCGTCCTCCTCGGTAATCCCACGTTTTTCCACTTTTGTTTTTCCCTCCTTTCCTGTGCAGCGTACTAGTGTTTTCGATCTTACGATTTCCACCCTACGACTGCTCAGATATAACTGAAAAACAAAGAAAGTGTACTATCGTGAAACAGAAAAGTGTTATTAATCCTGAAACAGAACAGTATTAGTAATCTCGAAAAAAGAAAAATGTGATTAATCCTGAAAACATAAAAGTATAAATTAAATGAAATTAAATTGTATTAGTAATACTGAAAATAGAAAAGTATAATTAATCCTAAAAAGAGAAAAGTATATATTAAATTAATTAAATTAAATTGTAAATGAAATCAACTGGAGTCGATCAATTGTCTATGTAGTTACCCACACAGACAAGTCCTTGTTCCAGATAATTTTGCGTAATCTGAGCGGTAATCGGGATTTTTCCTTGTCGCTCAGGTGGCGTAACCTGAGCAGGTAGTCGTAGTTTTGTTCGTCACTTAGGTAACGTCGCCTGAACTGGTAGCCGGGGTTTTCCCACGTTGCATGCGTCAGGGTCGGGTAACTATCGGGAGCACTTTAATAAATGCGTCCTCTCGATTCGCGATCTTGACACATACATAGCAAACTCATTGTGGCTTTCTTAGATAAATCTTTTACCACAATAATTGAGATGGTGTCCCGGCGCTTTATTACTGGGTAGGGTTATAATTATCTATTTGGTATTGTGTATACGTCCTGTATATTTTGTGACTGTCTCGTTATTATCCACTGTTCGTCCGTTTCGTCTGGTACAGTAGTACTCGCTTTTTGTAGATTCGTTGCTGGTCGTATGGCTTTGCCGTCGTTGTCTGTTATTGTTTGCCCTTCATCTATTTCCATATGTCCCAATATGTATTGTTTCCTTAACAATTTCTTCAGTTTCTGTACAGTTTTCTTGTGCTTTTAGATTCTTTATTTTGTTTTCCCACTGTGAATCTCGGTATTCATATAATTTTTGTTTAATGTTATCTTGTAAATCTTTCAGTTTTCGTTTGTCTATTGATCTGTTATACTTGAGAAATTATCTTCGTATTCTATTTTTAAATGTACTGGGTTAGTCACCTAAAATTGACCCCCCCCTTTATTTATCTTAGTTTCAATCGAATCCAAAAATTCAAACAACAATTTTACATGATTTTTTATAAATTTTTTGAATATTTAAACAAATTTTCAAAAAATCTGCAAATTGAAAGGAGGCGAACAATTTTTTATTTTTATTAATGGAACACCCTGTATTTTTTTACTTAAAAAAGTTACCCACAGTTTACTGATCACAAAAATATATAATTGTTGTATCTTGGTAAGTATAGTTCTTGAGATATTCATACAAATATATAGTCACATCACAGGAATAAGTTTGGCATAAGACCATAAATCAGGAGAGCTATGTTTTTGAGATATAACGACACATCTTGTTTTTTAAGAAAAACAGTATGAAAATTCTTTGATGCGACAACACTTAATAATTATAATAAACAAATAAACCTTTATTAAAATGACAACAACAAAGTTTAATGAACACAAAACATAAATAACGTAATAATGATAAAAAAAAAAACAATGCGCAACAATAAATAACATAAAACCAATGAACTTTATTACAATTAAACATACCTATATGTTCTCCACGTATCCTCCGTTTCTATCAAGGCACAGTTGGCATCTTTTAATAAATTCATTTCTAACGTTTTCAAATAAATGAACATTTTGCCGCAAATTTTCTATTTCTTGACTGATACAGTCCTTCAACTCATCCGAGTTATTATATACCGAATTTTCGTATATGTCTTGTTTTAGTGTTCCCCACAAAAATAAGTCCAAAGGACTCAAGTCTGGGCTATTAGCAGGCCATTGTATAGGACCGTATCTTCCTATCCAAAATAGATATTTGTCATTTAAATATTCCGTTACGTTCCATACAGAGTGTGGAGGAGCACCATCCTGTTGCCAAATAACAGAATTCCTGGTTGCAAGGGGAATATTATCTAAATAGTTCTCTACTTCACCCCGAAGAATATTTAAATACTGAACTGCATTCAATGACCTACTAATGAATACGGGACCAATTGTATTTTGATGAATACCATATATACGGTATTCATCCACAAAATACAAAGTAAATGTGTGGTGTATTCATATATATATAATTATTACCGTATATATATATATATATATATATATATATATATATATATATATATATATATATATATATATATATATATATATATATATATATATATATATATACGGTAATAATTATATATATATGAATACACCACACATTTACTGTATTATATCCTTGGGTTTTTATTTTTTTATAATATGTGGATTTGCGGGAGCCCATTAATGTGCATTTTTTCTATTAAAAAGTCCAGCCGTTGAAAAGCTACTTTCATCGGTCTAAAATAAGTTTTTTAAAAAGTTATTGTCGTTTTCTGCTCTCTCAATCATCTCTCTACAAAAAGCTCTTCTGTCGGCAAAGTTATTTTCAGTTAAAAGCTGAACTAGCAAAATACTATAAGGCTTATATTTGTGACGTTTTAATATACGTCTTATACTTGCTTGAGAAATATTAAATTCTTTTGCAGCAGCGTTAGTAGATTTATTGGGGTGTTCGGTAAAAAAAAGTAAAACGTCCATTTCCATATCTTCTCCTGTTTTGGGCTTCTTTTCTTTCTCGTTTCTTACCTTTTAAGGATTCGCTGTCCCCAAACTTGAGATAAATATTAGAGAAAGTGTTCTTGGAGGGAACGCGTCTTTCAGGATATTTTCTTGCATATTCTCTTTTAGCTATATATTTGTTTTTATTGCTGGTTAAGTAAATTTCTAATATTTCTTTCCTTTCGACTAATGAATATTCCATATCAATATATTAGATATATTAACAAGTGTATTGAAACTTAAGTTAAAGCGTATTAATAATATAACAATCAAACATAAGTCAAACATAACATAACTGTCAAACGAAGGATTATTGTTTATTTAAATCATTTCGGTTCATAGCTCTCCTGATTTATGGTCTTATGCTAAACTTATTCCTGTGATGTGACTATATATTTGTATGAATATCTCAAGAACTATACTTACCATGATACAACAATTATATATTTTTGTGATCAGAAAACTGTGGGTAACTTTTTTAAGTAAAAAAATACAGGGTGTTCCATTTAAAAAAAAATAAAAAAAATTTCGCCCCCTTTCAATTTGCAGAGTTTTTGTAAATTTGTTTAAATATTCAAAAAATTTATAAAATAACATGTAAAATCCTTTTTTGAATTTTTCGATTCGATTGAAATTAAGAGAAATAAAGGGGGGGGTCAATTTTAGGTGACTAACCCGGTACCTATTTAATTAATTCCTGTATATCTGTACGTATTATTTCTCTCCTTGGTTTTCGAGCGTATTGCTCGATCGTCTCGAGCGTATTTTATTATCTTTGTTAGTTTTTTAATTTCCATGTATATCTATGTTATATCAAAATTATCCATTGAACTTAGAATTGTTAAACTTCACCTTCATTTACCCTTATACTTTGTTGCAGTAACTTAATATGTTCAGATAAGAACCATTGTAATCTCCTCTTGCGGTACAGCTTTGAGACCACTTCGTGCTCTATCTGTAACGTATAATATTTTAAAGTCACGATCGTGATTACTTGCTGAAAATTAATAACTTCTTTTACTAGTAAATTACCTGACTTGTGTCAGCACTTATGAATTAATAAATACGACAGCAAGTGGTCGCATCGGTACTGTAGCAACTGCAATAACTGTAGTAATCGTAGTATTATAGTAACATACTCGCTCAGTCGCGGTCATAACACAACGTTATGAACCATGTTATTTTTGTAATGTAAAGATCAAATAAAACTTTAAAAATAAATTAAATTCAAATATAAATTGTTTTTAAAAATCATTATATGCTTTCGTGCATATAAAAAGTGGCGCAGTCGTTGTAGGATTTAACGCGTTATTAGAATACGGATTTGCCTCACTAATAACGTGGAATTCCAATTCCTAAAGTGAAATCGACGAACACAGCTCAAGAAGAGAAAAAATCAAGAATCAAGAAAGCAACAAAGAAACCAACAGGAGGAGTGCTACGAGGAGAACACGGGCCTGCCCTAACTGTTTGTAGTCCCCTGTCATCACAGCAACAAAGCAACAAACAACATTTCAAAAATCATCCCATCACCCAGTCGGGCAACGTTATTGGAACACGGAATTGCCTCACCTGTAACGACCCAGACCGGACCTGAATGGAAGCAAAATTCTTCTGGTAAGTCCATTTGAGAACCATCTCGTTTGTGCTACCATTATTTATTTATTTATTTGCAACACAAAGCAAATTGTGTTTATTTAATTTCTGTGAATAACAGACCAGTTGTTAAAAAACAAACTACCATATTTAATTTTATTTACTATTTTATCGACTTTTTAATAATAATTAAAGTCAAAATGCCACCACCGGCACCATCATCTAACGATGAACAACAAAATGAGACAGTCGAACCTTATAAGCTGTCCGAGATATTTTCCATCATTCCTGAATACGATGGTAACCAAATATTTTTACAAACATTTTTGAATGCAGTAATGACTGGATTCAGTATGGTCGTAGGCAATCAGAAATTATTGCTTACGTTACACGTCAAAAATAAATTAAAATTAAAAGCAGCCGAGCTTCTAAATTCGCGCAATCCTTCCACATGGGAAGAAATAAAAACACTTTTAGAGACACATTTTGGTGACTCTAGGGATTTAACATCCTTAATACAAGATCTTCAACGTCTATCACAACAAAGCAATGAATCTGCTTTAAATTTTATATCGCGCTTGCAGACACACAAAGCAAAAATGCACGCGGCAGTTCAAAAAACGAATTTAACAGCGGAACAGAAAAGTGCTCAATAAAACTTAATAGAGACCATGACATTAAACACGTTACTAACTGGCTTACAACCAAAAATTGGATCTATAGTTCGCGCAAGTAACCCAGCTAATATGCAAGCCGCAACAGCTAAAATAAAGCGAGAGTTACAACTTTCGTACTTTGAAACTCAAAAACTCCAACAAAAACCAAATCAAAATTTCTCACAAAAACCTTTTCAACAAAATCAGAATTTAAGTTCAAAGAAAGTATGTAACTATTGTAAACCCTCAGGACATTCTACTGTCGAATGTAGAGCAAAGCCTCAACAAAATATGTATCCATCTCAATTTCAGAATTTTTCGAGACCTTTTCAGCCAAATTACAACAATTTACAACCATCAGCCTCGAATCAAAACTTTCAAAGACCTCTTCAAAACCGAAATCAAAATTTTCAAGCCAGACCACAAGACCAAGGTACTTCACAAACCAACCCTCAAAAAACCCTCAAAATAGACCTTCCACGATAAGGCCTAACCCCAATTTTCAGAGACCAAATGTAATTCGCCCTAACCCGAATTATAATAGCAATAACAATAGGACATATCATGTAAACACGAATGAAAATTTCTATCACGAACAAAACGATTTTACTTATGATGATACCGTTCATCAAGACCAAAATTACAATCCAAATTACTATGATAATACTGATTATCAACCTGATTATGACAACCAATATGAACATATTCAAGACGAAACCTATTATAACAATGACAATAACTATCAAACCGAAAATTTCGAAACGAATGACTTTGAAAACTCTTACCGTTATCAAAATTTTCACGATCCACAAACTTTAGACAAACCACCGGATCAAACACAAACTTCGGACATTTGTGTGGAAATCGAATCACAAATGAGAACTTTAAATTTAAACCAACAAGAACAAGCAAACAACCGTCAACAAAAGCGCATTATTAACAGTGAATTCAAAAAATTTGTACTACATCAAGGATGCTACAAATACTTTTAAAATTTTAATTTATTCAGGCGCTGGACTTTCGATTTTTAAAAGAAAAACTTGCCAAAATTACACTGATCGTTTCCTCGAAAATATTTCAATTCAAGGTATTACTGACAAAAAAATATTAATAACAGAATCATGTTTAATTCCTTTTGACGATTTTAGTCCGCACAAAGTTTATGTACACGACATCGACATAGAATTCGACAGATTATTAGGCTCAGACTTTTTAGAACATTACGAATGCATTGTAGACATCAAAAACATGCAATTAATAACTAATTTCAAAACTGTTCCTTTATTTAAAGTAACCCACAAATTACCAGACCAAATTCCTAATAATAGTCCAACAAATTTTCAACATTCAAAAAACATTCCGAAAATTTCGGACAAAATTGCAATCGCCCCTCGTACCGAACAAATATTCAAATTTCGTTGTAACCTTTTCAACACTGACGCAATTCTTTCAGCTCAGGAGATAGAAAAAGTACGTTTACCTAACGCACTCGTACACATTAACAACAAAGGTAAATTTTGTACATCTGTATTAAACGCAAATGCCATACCAAAACTCATTGACTTTTCAAATCTAAATTTAGAACCAATAAACAGTTCAATGTTATTAAACTCAAATATTTACAACAGTAATCAAAATTCAGAAACATTCAACGACCCAGTAGTCGACCGCATATTTGAAATTCGAAACCAACTAAGATTAGACCATTTAAACACAGAGGAACAAGAACTAATTCCCGAACTTTGTTTAGAGTATTCCGATATATTTTATCTTGAAGGCGACAATCTTACATTCGCTAACGAAATAAAACATTCAATCGACACCGGTAATTCAAAGCCGATATTTACCAAATCTTATCGATACCCGTATGTCCATAAAGAGGAAGTAAAAACACAGGTCAATAAGATGTTAAAACAAGGTATAATTAGACCCTCTATTTCGCCCTGGTCATCCCCAGTATGGGTTGTTCCAAAAAAAGTTGACGCTTCTGGGAAACAGAAATGGCGCGTCGTAGTCGATTACAGAAAATTAAGCGAAATAACAGTCGGAGACAAATATCCACTCCCTAACATTTCAGATCTACTAGACCAACTAGGTAAATGTTCCCTATTTAGTACTTTAGACCTAGCAAATGGCTTTCACCAACTAGAAATAGACAAAAAAGATATCCCAAAAACAGCATTTTCTGTAGAGAACGGACACTTTGAATTTTTACGTATGCCTTTTGGATTAAAAAACGCACCAGCGACATTCCAACGCGTAATGGACAACATTCTTTTAGGCTTACAGAACGAACGTTGTTTAGTTTACATGGACGACATAATAATCTATTCACCAACTATTGACGAACACATTCACAGACTTTCCGAAGTATTTAAAAGACTTAGAATCGCAAATCTTAAAATTCAGCCCGATAAATGTGAATTTCTCAGAAAAGAAGTTGCATATTTAGGACATCTAATCACGCCCGATGGAGTAAAACCTAACCCAGAAAAAATAAATTGCATTGAAAATTTTCCTCAGCCAACAAATCCAAAACAAATAAAATCTTTTCTAGGATTAGCCGGTTATTACCGACGATTCATCCCCAATTTTGCCAAAATTTCTAAACCCTTGACGAAACTTTTACAAAAAGACGTACAAATTAATTTTGACTCAGATTGTAAAAAATCCTTTGAACAATTAAAAAATGATTTAATCACAAGTCCAATTTTAATTTATCCAAACTTTGAAGACACTTTTATCTTAACTACAGACGCAAGTTCTTTTGCTATTGGCGCAGTCTTATCACAAGGCACAATAGGAAAATATTTACCTATCGCATTCGCTTCTAGAACACTCTGTAAAGCGAAAACTAAATATTCTACAATAGAAAGCGAGTGCTTATCTATTGTATGGGCCGTAAAACACTTTAGACCCTATCTATTTGGAAGAAAATTTCAGCTAGTCACAGATCATCGACCATTAACATGGCTATTTTCAATTAAAGACCCTGGTAGTCCCTTAGCGCAGTGGCGTCTAAAACTTAAAGAGTATGACTATGATATAACGTGCAAACCTGGAAAAATAAACAAAAATGCTGACGCTCTTAGCCGCATCAAAATAAATCATTTCCAAAAATGTATACAATTTAAAAACAAAATTCTATCTGCAAATTCAGACTCCGAAGATACGGACGATACAGAAATTTCCCCTGAAACCATTGTAAATGAATTCGAACGATTTATTAATCTTTACAAAACAACATCATTAATTGACTATTCAAAATTAAGTTTCAGCAACAATCAACTCCTAGACAAAAGTCATAAAGACGTAATAACCTTGTTCATTCAAAACAAATTAACCGATCTTCATTACAAAATAATAGATGAAATCTTTGAAGAAAATCCAAATTTTTGTAATAATAAAATCAACATTGTTTCCAGTAAAACAGTCAAAAACAGGAAATATTACATCATTCCATTACCTTTCGATCCTGAAAATGTAATCGAAACTTTATTTATCACTCTTTATCGAGATCAACATGTTTTCGACTTAGAAAAAACTTATTTTGTGGAAAATAATTTAGAACTCGCAAGCTTAGAAATTCTATCTTTCATCTTTTCTGACAAAGATTTAAATCTTACAATATGTCAAAATTTAGTTGAAAACCCTGACAAAGAACAAATTCCAATCATAATCGATCAAAACCACTCAGGTAAAGCAAATCTTCACCGAGGTATCAATGAGACAATACGCAGAATTAAAAATATATACAATTGGACAGGACTCACGAAAGACGTAGAAAATTTCATAAAACAATGTGAAACTTGTCAAAAGACAAAAATCTTGAGAAAAAATCTAGACAATCCCCTTGTAATAACGGAAATACCCCGATCACCATTTGAACGAATTAACGTAGATGTTTTGGAAATTCCCACAAGAAATTATTTGTTAACCATTCGAGATGAACTTACAAAGTTCACACAAGCTTACCCAATCGTAGACAAATCCGAAAAATCGATAGTCAATACACTTTTATTGTATTTCCAACATTATGGAACACCGATCAGAATCCATTGTGATTATGGAAAAGAATTCAATAACAATCTTGTTAAGGACCTTTGTACTCTTTACAATATCAAATTAACCGTCTCTAGCGGAAATCACCCGCAATCAAACGGTTCACTAGAACGTTTTCATGCAACAATATTAGGAATGATAAGAGCTAACAAATCCGAAAATCCGAACGAACACCCATTATCAATCACCCCGTATGCAGTAATTTGCTATAATAATTCAGTAAACAAAACCCACGGATTTACCCCCTATGAACTAGTCTTTGGTCATACCCAAAGTAGACCTCCCTAAACCTTGTATAATCAAGAACAATTAATTACCAAGTATATTCGCGATCTGAACAACAAAATATCACACTATTACAAAATTGCTAGAACTCGTACAAATTTACAAAAAGAAAAAGGCAAACAAAGATTTGACAAACATGTTCACCAAAAAACACATCAATACTCAATAGGCGATAAAGTCTATGTGAAGGAATCCCAAATTAAAAATAAACTAGGCAACAAATTTAATGGCCCTTTTGAAATAAAGGAAATCTTTCAAAATTCAGCTATTCTTTTCAATTCAGAAACACATCAAAACAGTAAACTTCGATAGGTTGAAACCGTATTTCGAAAATGAAAATTAAAATTATTTTCAGGTTTCTCCTGCTGGTCGGATCAGCAGTACAAACAGTACGATTCCAATACAAAATAAAACCAATAGACAACACGATAGGAATTTACTATCATGAAGAAAATAACCTCGTTGTTACTAATAAAAAATGGACACTCTTGGTACATAAAAACATAACAGACATAAAAATTACTTTTGACCAAAATGAAAGACTACTTGACAGACTTTTATATTCAATACATGAAAATTATGAAAACATGGAACTATTTAAAGGAGAAGTAAAAACTCACGTTAGTTTACTAACCCAAATTTCGAGAACAATTCGAGAAAAATTCGAATCTCTTAATTATGACATTACTAGAACACGACATAAACGTGGAATTATAAATGGTATTGGTTCAATTTTTAAAGCAATCACCGGAAACTTAGATGCAGAAGACGGTCAATATTATACTGATAGTATAAATAAATTATTAAAATACGAACATTAGATTGAAAATTTACTTAAAAATCAAATTTCCGTAACGACATCTGTTATCAAGAATTTTAACATAACAATCCAAAAGTTACAGTTTGACGAAATGACGTTTAACAATGATCTGAAACTAATCTCAGATACGATTCGTCGCACAAATAACGAAATAAAAATAATTAGACTCGCTTTAAAATTCCTAGACAAATGCGAACTCCTTATGGAAACCTATTTATACATTGAAAATGAATTGGATAACATACTGAATTCAATCACCTTTGCTCGATCAAAAATCATTCACACTTCAATAATCTCACCTGAAAAACTAATCTTGTCACTACAAGAAATTGCACATAATTTGCATCAAAACAATTTACCTCTAGATACTCAAATTCAAAATGTTGCGAAATATCTGGACATCATGGAATTAGAAGCTTTTCAAACAGACTGAGATTTAGTATTAGTATTATATCCCATTAGTCGATCATGAAACGTTTAGAATTTTTAGACTTTTTCCAATTCCAATTTTAGACAATAGAACTGGTTTGTATTACATTCTTTCAACCTCACAAAAATATATCGCGAGAGATGATGATTCTCTTATGTACATTCCAATCACCGATACACATGAATGTAAAACACTTATGCATAAAACTTTAATATGTCCCGATTTGTTCGCATATCCAATCGACAGCAATGCCCTTTGTGAAGCCCAAATTCTCAAAAACCTCAAAAGCCTGCCAGAAAACTGTCAGACGTCACTCATCTTTGCAAAAGGATATAAGGTACAGAAATTAACTACAAACACATGGTTAGTTATAAATTCCGAACCACTGTCAATCACCATTAACTGCAAGAACCGAAATTCAAAAACTGAATTGATCTACAAAAATTCGGTTCTGATATTACAACCTGAATGCAACGTATTTATAGGAGCAACAAAAGTACAGGCAGATCAAAAAGACTTCTCCGAAATCAACATTGAAATTCAATCAATCAAAATTCCTTTCAACTGTTGCGAAGGAATACCCGACGATCTCAAAATTCCAAACCTAAAGCCTTTGAAGTTAAACAATCTCAACACAGAAGACCTGGACATTGCCAGACATAAGCTGGACGAATATTCAAGACAATTAGACGACTTAATCAATGAACCTTTCGTATCCAAACATATATCCTGGTTTGTTTATTTTACAATTACCTTAATCATTATTATTCTATTCATTTGCTGCAAATGTCGCAGAAAAAGACGACTCGCAATCGAAGTATCCTCAAATTCTCCACCACCTCATCCAGGACTAGGCAAAAGAATCCAATCCTTTAGAAGTATACTACCAAGAAGACGACCTTCCATCAGACCAGAAGACGTACAAGCAGAAGACATCGAATTGAACTGACATTTTAGTGAAAAGTGAAAAACTTTTGTGTTCCAATCAAAAAAAGCTTTGTGAAGCACAATTCACAGAAATTTCGCTGCAGAATCTAGTCGAAGACTGGAGTAAACGATAAGAATGGCGAAGCGCGCAAGCTAGGCCAATTGTAGGACACGAAGCGAAGCGAGCGACTGAGAGAGGGGCAGGTCAGAGATTGCCTGTATCGATGCGCTCCAAAATGGACGCGCAAAGCGGCGAACCAACCGCGTCACGGATCGAAGTTACTCATAGAAGTACTCATTTTCAGAGAGAGGCATATGACACCTTCCCCCTTGATCATACTAGATTCTGTCAGCAAAATTTTTGGTGTGGGGGTTAATCTCTCCTGAAAAGCCTGCATGAGGAAGTGTTTTGTTCGGCCTTTATTTATTTGGGGGAAAGTGGCCTAGGAAACGGAAGCATAAAAACATGGGGTAAAAAAAAGGATCCGCAAGTTCGATTACCCAGCGTGAGAAGAACTTGCAAGAAACCCACGCCTGTCCCCTGGTCCCGTTGGGGGGGGGCACCCGCTGCTTCTCTCTTGAACCTGCCTCTGCTTCGGCTTGCGCGCCACCCATAAAAGTTACGATGATGGGCCGCTGGTCCTCCGTGGGGGTATCTGAAACATAAAACAGAAAAACAACACACACGGGGGGTATATTTACACATGCATGGGGGGGGGTATCATTGTCATGCGGCGAGGCGACGCCCCGGCCTATGGTTGGGCTGTGAAGGCGGCGCGCTCGCGGTTACCTGTCCTCGTTGCGCGGTGTCCGAACAACACACGCTCCGGCCTATGGTTGGGCTGTGGCAAGCGTGGCTAACGGATCGCGGTAGCTCGCTCCTTCTTCTATCTTCCTTCTTCCGGAGAAAGGCTCCGCTGGCTCGCGGTCGTGGGCTCGACGGCATTCCGCGGGTGTTCCGATCCTCGATGAGTTCGCTACTGGTATTCCGGTGGTCGGGGCCGAAGGTCATCGGTGTGGACTTTGATGTGTACTCCATCTCGCTCCACGGTGTATGTGTTGTAGCCGTGGCGGATAATGACTCCATGAGGGCCCGTCCACTTGGCCTGGAACGGATTCCCGTCTCGGCGGAACTCCCTAACCATGACGCGTTCTCCTGGGTCGAAGGTCACACCGGCTTGTCGGTGTTCTGGAAACATGTTCCGGGCGTAGATGACCTAACGATCCCGGGCGCGTTGAACCCGTTGTCTTCTGGCTTGCGCGGTCCGGTCGGGAAGCGGTCGCACTTCGGCGGGTACCGTCCATTCCCCCGGTCTGGGCAAGGTTGCTCCAAGGAGGATTTCGGCTGGCGATTGTCTTGTCGCAGCGCTGGTGCGATTTCGGAGGGAGAACAGGGCTTCTGGCAGCAGCTGATCCCATTTCTTTGTCGCAGGCTTCTTTTGTACGTAGGATCTTTTTTAATTCCTGAACCCGTCGTTCCACTGGGTTCGCTCGCTGGTGGTACACTGGAGCAGTGTAATGTTCTATTTGGCGAGCTGCGAGGTAACGTTCCCAACGTCGGCCTCGGAAAGGCGTACCGTTGTCCGTGATGATGGACGCTGGGTGTCCCCACCTCGCGGTTACCTCTCCCAGAAACTCGAGGATTTCGGCCTGCCGCCCGTGGGGCGCTGCTTTCGCCTCGACCCATTTCGAAAATAAATCCACGAGTATGATGATGAACTCGTTTCCTTGCTTCGTCCTGGGGTAAGGTCCAAGAACGTCCAGGCTGACGGTCTTCCACGGCGTGTCTGGACTCCGCGGTCGTAACGGTGCAGCATCTTGCCGGTGAGCCTTCGCCGAGGTGCACACCAAGCAGCCTTTCACGTGACGTCGTACATCGCGTTCCATGCCTCGCCAATCATACATCCGCCGGATCGCGAGAAGCGTCTCGCTCTGGCCTGGATGCGCGGCTAGCGGTGAGTCGTGGTATTCTTCCATCACGCGATCCCTCATATGTAGCAGCACGACTAACGCCCGTCTATCTCCATCCACGTGTTTCCATATTACACCGTCGGATAAGAAGTACCCTCGTGCGCTCCGGGTTCCGGCCGTTCGCGGCCCTTCGCGGAGAACGAGCTGGAGACGTTTCCTTTATTTGCGGCACGCTTGATCCTGTAGCTGCTCTTCGCGGACAAGGTCAAAGAAAGGTCGCGGGGGCAGCTCTTTCGCTGCTTCCTCTGGGTTCTCCTTCCCCCTTGACTCGCCTTCGCTGTCTTGTTCTTCCGGAGACTCGATATTTTCTTCCGGTTGTTCAATATTTATTTCCCTCGGCGCGGAGGTGCTTGCCTCCGGTTCGTTGACGGCTTCCTCGTCGTCGCTATCTTGGAGCATGTGGACCGCGAGGTATCCGCGATCGTCCACTTCTTCGGGTTCTTCCGGACGACCTTCCGGTTGTGGGTGTCGTGACAAAAAGTCCGGTAGCTCATTGGTCTTTCCCGGAACGTGTTCGACGGTAAAGTTGAAGGCTTGAAGCATGAGGGCCCATCGCATCAGTTTCGAGTTTTCGTCCTAGTATTTATTGAGCCATAGAAGCGCTCTACTGTCCGTGTAGAGCGTGAAGTGTTGGTCTTCTAGAAATTGACGGAATTTCTTGACTCCCCATACCACGGCGAGGACTTCCTGTTCGTTCACGTGGTAGCGGGTTTCCGTCTTCGTCAATTTCGCGGAGGCGCAGGTGATGAGGCGACGTTTCGTCGTATCTTCAGGGTCGCGCTGGAATAATACTGCTCCTATGCCGATGCAGCTGGCGTGGGTCTACAAGCAAAATTCCACGCCTGGCAGTGGACGGTGCAGTTTGGCGTGATTGGCCACCGCTTCCTTCAGCTCCTCGAAGGCGATCTGTTGTCGCGTCCTCCATCGCATTCCGCGGCTTCCTTCCAGTACGTCGGTGAGTGGCGCTGCGATTTCCGCGAATCTAGGCACGTATTCTCGTAGCTATCTAGTCGTGCCTAGGAACACTCGCAGTTCTCGAATGGTCTTCGGTACTGGATAGTCCCTAATTTTCTCTAAACAAAGGCTCTGCGGCTCATTACGCTCGGACGTAATCGTGTGCCCCAGGTAGTTAATTTGACGTGCGCCAAATTTACATTTCCCCGGAGACACATGGAAGCTGTTTAGACGGAGTTTCTCCAAAACCGCGCTCAGATGGTAAAGATGCTCGTCGTGGCTCTTGCTGTAAACAACGATGTCATCCAGGTAAAAGTTCACGAACTGATGTAGA
Source organism: Rosalia funebris (assembly GCA_037954035.1). NCBI lineage: Eukaryota > Metazoa > Arthropoda > Insecta > Coleoptera > Cerambycidae > Rosalia > Rosalia funebris. Next base: position 3,647,109 of record JAZFAV010000033.1, read on the forward strand.
TATCCCTCGAGGACTTCAGCCATCATCTTCTGAAATGTTCCGGGTGCTCCGGTTAATCCGAACGGCATGACTTCAAACTCGTATTGGGCCCCGTCGGTAGTTGAGAAGGCCGTGTACTTCTTGCTGTCCTCGGCCATCGGTACTTGCCAGTACCCGGCCTTCAGGTCGAGCGTCGAAAAGTACTGCGCATCTCCCATCTCGCGGATCGTATCGAATATTTGCGGTAAGTTCCCAACTTCGGCTTCTGTCTTTGCATTTATTTGGCGGTAATCCACGCAGAATCGTAGCTCCTTGTCGCCCTTCCTCTTGACCAACACGACTGGGGAGTTATATTCTGAACGTGATCGACGGATAACTCCTTGGGCCAGCATCACCTGGCAGCGCGTGTTGATTACGCGTTTCTTCTCTTCGCTCCACCGATACGGTGGAACCCGCACAGCCACGGTATCGCGTAGAACGATGCTGTGCTGCGTAGATAACACCGTCGCTGGTCGTGGTTCATCGGAGAAGACGTCGGAGTATTTCAAGATTTCATCGAGGTATTCGTTCCGGTGCTCGTCGGGTACTTTGTCGCATATGTGTCCGTATAATTCTTCCGGTGTGAGGGCGGGTTTCATCTGGCCCTTCGGGTCTTCCCAGTATACAGTTCTTCTTCTGCGACTACCAAATGCGATAGTTTTTCTTTTCCAATCCGTCACGACGTCCTCTTCTTGTAGAAACGGCTGCCCAAGGATGACTTCTTCGAGTAGGTTGTCCACCACGTACATGCGCAAGTCGACGGGTTCACCGCATAGGGTCAGTGCCAAGTCCATGACACCCCTTGCTTGCGTACAGAATCCGCTGGCGGCTAGTCGCAATATCTTTCTGGTCATTTCCCACTGCTGAGATTGTACCAGATCGCTTCGGATTAGGTTTAAGCCAGCGCCGGTGTCCACCAACGCTTTAACTATCTTACCCTCTATTTCAAGTGGGATGCGGGGCACGGTTCCTCCCCTAATAGCGACAACTTCTCCGTAGGCCGGTTCAGGTGCTTTCCCAGAGTCAATTTCCTGCAAGCCGTTGTTTAAAGTCGGAACGTGTGCAGATGGTTCTTCCTTAAAATCGCATTCCAATTCCGGTATGTTCGAGTCCGGTTTATTGTTGAAGTCCGGTTTCATTCCTCGAAGTTCACTGTTCTCCTCCGATTCGCTTTCCGAATTTCCATAAATGTCAACACCCAGGTCGTTGACTTGCTCCGATGTGCAACCGGTTCCGGGTCGGTACACATTTTCCGTTCCATCGGATTTGATTTAATTCCAAGTCCAATGTCAACTTCTTGTTCCATTTCGTTGATTGAATTCGATTTAATCAAAGCCAATTCCATTTAATTTCGAAGTTCCCTTTGATTTAAATTCCGATGACTTGATTCTAGTTTATCATTCTGATTTGTATGCAATGGACTAAAGTTCGTTTTATTCCCAAGTGCCACTTCATTATCCTGATTTGCGTTCCATTGATTTGAATTCGATTCGCTTCTAAGTCCAATTTTATTTCGTTCAGATGCCTTCAAAGTCCGTTGATTAAATTCCATTTTATTGTCCGGATTTGAATCCACTTGAGTTAAATTCGGGTTCAGTCGAAGTTCAAGTTTATTTCCATTTAATTCGCGGTCATTATCTTGATCCTCTTCGATTCCATTAATTTCCTCCATCTTGATTAAGTCGCGATTTAATTCCGGGTTATTATCCACCTCCGGTTGCTTTTTGTTCGCTCGCGTCCGGGTATCGTCGTCCGATTTAATTCCTACGCCCGGATTCTTCATTTCTTCTGACCCCGCGGAATTTTCCGGGGGCGTCACGACGTCGGTTGGAGCCGTCTTGCTCGAGGTGTCGAGCACCAATTCAGTTGCGGGTCCGAGGGTTGCCCCTGGCCTCGGCCCGATCGTCGTTTCCCGGCGCCTCTCCCTTAGGTGCCGACGCGCCTTCCGTCGCGGCGCCCCGTCGCATTTCTCGGACGCGCCAGTCCTCCCGGGGGGCGGGCTGCGCGTTCCGCGCTGGCCCGGCATGTCGACGCCAGTCCTCTCTGGGGGCCCGGCGTCCTTCGTCACGGGCGTCCCTACGTGGCAGCTGTCGGGATGGCTCTTGACGCCATGGCCGCCGTTCTCTTTGCGGCGAACGCTCCATCCGACGCGGCGCGTCGTTGCGTCTCTTGGGCGCCTCTTCGGAGCAACGAGGCGGCGGTTCCTTTCTCGAACCCGTCGTTCCTCGTCGGGGCTCCTCCAGGTCTTCGCGCCGGGCGGCTCTTCCGCCGCATCGCCGGCTTCCCTGGCGCGAAGCCGGTGTGTAGACGACGGCGTCGTCCGACCCCTTTTCCGGGCCACCCTCTGGCATTCGGGCGTCTCGGGGGTCACACGATCGAACAGTCGGGTCTTCCTCGCAATGAAGGCCAATGCTCCTTGGCCTTCCTTCTGAACCTCTCCATATAGGCGCTGTGTGACTTCGGCGAGGCGTTCCAGCGACGAGAATTCGTCCAGGAAGTACTCGTGGAACGTGGCCCAGTCTCCAAGGGGGCGCGCTGCCGTCTCCGCCCATTGTCTCACCTCCCCTCGCAGGCAACTCCAGGCGAGGGGGACCATCCTCTTGGGGCCGAGGCTCGCCAGGTCGGCGTATTCTTCGAATTCCTCGATGAAGGTATTCGGATCTTTGTAATCTCTGCCGGCGAAGGTTAAATCCGGCGGCGGTCGGGCGGTTTCTGTCCGCGGGGCCTGCGCCTGAGCCATCAGCTTGCCCATCGCTCGAATCACGGTCTCAGTGGCCGCCGTGTCCCGGGGGGCAGGGGCGGCGGTCCCGGCACGCGACGTCGAAAATACGCCGCTCGGCGCGCCTCCTTCGCGGCCCCTCGTGCGCGTGGCAATATGGCCTGGGGCCACGGCGCCGTCGTCGTCGTAGAGCCCATAATATCCATAGGGCTCCACTTGGGGGTAATCCTCGTAGACCCCATAGCTCGGTATAGGAATCTCGTGAACTTCTTGGTTCTCGGGCACCAGGGGACGTCTCTGTCCTCGATTTACGGGGGGCTGTCTCCATAGCCCCACGTCGTAGAATTCTTGAAATCCGGGGGAATCCGGGCTATTCCCTCGTTGGAATTCAGGGCGGCGTGGATATTCCTCGACGCGCCGCCTCGGGGGCTCGTAGATCTCGGGGCCCCCGGGAATGAGGGGCACCGGCTCCCCAATTGGCATCTCCACACGGGCGCCGTGTCGACGATGATATCCTTCGATCGTCTGGGGTGAGCGCTCGTGTAGGACATTTCTTCGGGTGTCCAGGCCCATAATATCTTCACGTGTCCCTGCTCGGGCGACATGTCGTCTATCTCCCGCTCCTTCATTTCCGCGGGCGGCGGAAACTGGTAGTACCAGCACATATTGAGTGTTGTGCGAGTCGGCGCGGCCCGCTGGAGTCGCCATTCGCGAAGTCCTGGACACCGCACCCTCATCGCCGATTATCTCGCGGCTAGGCGCCACCCCACTTCGCGCTCCTGCACTGGGGGTGGATGCGCCTCTCCGCGAAACGTTGATTGAGGCTTCCCATATCCTCGATGCGGCCGTTCGCAACCTCGCTGGTGGAGAGACCCGCTGGCTGGTTGGGGTTGAGGTTGCGTGTCGAGGTCGACACTGGCGTGTGTCGAGCGTCGGGGGCTCCTAAAACCCGACCGCTCCTTGTCTTCATGGCTTCGGCGAAGTAGTCTTCCCGCTGGTTATCCATACAGCGTTAGCCTCGCCTGGGGCTACTCGATGCGGACGATGAACCTGGGGGAACGTACGAAATACGCGGCTGGCGCGAATGGCTTCTAAACGTAGTGCGGCTTTCCGCGCTTTCCCACCTTGGCTTCGGAGGATCCGGCCTCCCGACCTAATACCTGTTAGCCGACGCCCCTCGGAAGAGATATCCACTTCAAGTACAAACAGTGTTTCGTGTCACGTCCAAGAAGCAGAGATCCCAACGGTACGGCACGCCTAAACTAGCGGTAGGTGGTCACCAGGGGTCGTAACCCCTGTATGTAGGTGCTAGGGGACTTAGTGCAATGTCGCATCTAGTTGCAGGGCTTCTTCCCAGTACTGACCCTGGAATAAAATTAAACACGGGTTATATAAAGCTCTAGGCAGAATAACTCACCGAGTAAATTGGCGATGGAGAAGCTAGGCGATACACTCCAGCTCGTTCTTGGCACTAAAACACTGGCGTAGATAGCTGGATAACGGCGGTAGCTACCCCTTGGCGTCGCCTCGACCACGTGGCGACGATGAAATCCCAAGATGGCGTCACTCCGGCGTCTGATGGCCCTCGGAGACGATAAAATACTCGATTAAATAACTCACCTGGATATTCTGTGAAGCCTTTATCAAATCGGTGGATTGATACGCAGTGGAAGACCGCTACCAATCGTGATGGACGCCCACGTGGCGTGGGTCAACGGCACTAAAATGGCGCGGCCACGTGGCGATCGTAATCGTCGGCGTTAAATGCGTCGAGTGCGACGACTTTTTGTTGATTTTTTTTTGTCGTGGTTAATAATCTCTGTGTGAAACACAGTTCACCAGAAATTTCGCTGCAGAATCTAGTCGAAGACTGGAGTAAACGATAAGAACGGTGAAGTGCGGAAGCTAGGCCAAGTGTCGGACACGAAGCGGACGACTGAGAGAGAGGCAGGTCAGAGATTGCCTGTATCGATGCGCTCCAAAATGGACGCGCAGAGCGGGGAACCAATCGCGTCACGGATCGAAGTTACTCATAGAAGTACTCATTTTCAGAGAGAGGCATATGACAAGGTCGAAGCCTCAGTGCCACATGTTATAAATGGATTTTAATAAGGATCTGTTACTAAATATAATGAAAAAAAAAAACAATCAAGGCTTAAGAGTTCTGTTGTTAATTGTGAAAATATAGACTGTCAAAATCCAGAATTACAATTTTACCGTTTTCCTGGACAATCTTACGAATAGAGAGGAAAAGAAAATGTATTGTCGTCAAAGATAATTATTTTTTTTTTAATCTCAAATCATATATAAATACGTAAAACATATAATAATTAGCGTTTTGTTAAAAAAATACATGTTTTTTAGGCTTTATACATTTAACGACAGACGAAATGATGAAGGAATTTACTGGAATAGACTTTTTTTCCAAAATTTACTTAAATTTATTGTTCTTGGAAAATATAGTCAATCTACATTTAAAAAAAAAAATGTCTGCTGAGAAGGAACTTATAACTAGATTTGTAAGTTGAATACTTACATCAAAATTGTCTGTTCGACTGTCGGTAGAGTGTCAGTACGAAGTTCTGTGCAATCAATTATTGCTCGACAGTTCGGGTAGTTTAAAAAACTTTGAGGCGATATTTCTCTAATAGCCTCCTTTGATGACCAAAATATCCACGTTTTTGTTTTAGTAATTAACGTTTTCAAAACACTTGAAAAAATTTTTACAGCAGAAGTAGGGGATACTGTCAACAAACAGCCAATTACAGTGAAAGATAATCCAAGTTGCATTTTCATACGAAATATCAGAAGTCTGTTCTCCTGAGTGGAGAAAGACAATCTAGATGCGTCATCTGTAACACAGGATTTACAGTCAGACATATAGCTGATGTATAGGGTCTTTCAGTAGGGACGCTCGAAATTTGTTAGGTCATAACGCCCATGTTGTTAAAGCAGCATCTGTCAAATTTGTTGCGAAATGTTCAGTAGTGTATGGCAAATCACCATCGAAAATTATGGCATTCAACATGTGCAAATCATTAAATTTTATTTTCAAAATCAGTGCTCCGTTCGAGAAATGTTTTGCGTATTACGTGATTCGCATTCGATTCATGTATTAGTAGTCGACTATTTGACGTTTGGTGGCCAAATTAGAGTCAACCGGTTTGTTAAATAATCAGCCAACACCCGTACATCACCGAAACGCGTTTCGTCGTTCACAAGAACTTGGCCCTTCTGCGACTTCAACATGGCGAATTTTGCGTCGGGACTTGGGTGTATACCCGTATAAAATCCAACTGACCCAGGAACTTAAGGTAAACGACTATAGACAACGCAGTGTGTTCGCTGATTGGGCTCTGGAGCAGTTGCAAGTTGACCAAAATTTCGCCAAAAAAATCATATTTAGCGACGAGGCCCATTTTTGGATGAATGGATATGTAAACAAGCAAAATTGTCGGATTTGGGACAATATCAATCCGCACGAGATATACCAGTACCAAATGCATCCCGAGAAAGTCACTGGTACAGATTTTGGTCTGACGGAATCATCTGTCCGTACTTCTTCCAAAATCAAACTGGCATTACCATAACCGTCAACGATGAGCGCTACAGATTCGATGATAAACAAATTCTTGTGGCTTAAACTGGATGATATGGATACCGACGACATGTGGTTCCAACAGGACGGCGCTACGTGCCACATAGAGCATGCTACGATGGACATTTTGTACGAGCGTTTTGAAGGAATGGATATCTCACGCAGCTGCGACGTGAACTGGCCACCGAGATCGTGAGATTTAACGTTTTTAGACTTCTTCCTCTTGGGCTATCTTAAATTGCAGGTCCACGCGAGTAAACCGCAAACAATTGATGCCCTCAAAGTCAACATAACGAACGCCATCCAGCAAATTCAGCTATATTTATACGACGAAGTCATCGAAAATTGAACTTCCGGAATACGTGCCACCAAGCAAAGCTGCGACGGACATTTGAACTACGTTATATTCAATACTTAATGCCATAAAATATTCTTTCAAATAAAAAAATTGAGTCGATCTCACGTTTAAAAATTGAACGTCCTTATTGAGAGACCCTATACAAAAAAAAACGTCACAACTTAGATTTTTCTTATTTTCGTTTTATTGCGTTAAAATATTCACCAGAGATGCATTTTTAATATAGAAAATCGTAACAAGTGTAGTTCAAAAATTAACTATAAGATAGCACTTTACGTCTCTTTTCTGTCAGCTGTTTTTAATGTTGATGCATGCAGAAAACCATCAATCATCACCATCACCATTTAAAACCTTTAGTTAACTCTAGAGCTTTGTAAGGAAATGACGTCTGTTTCTCTGACAGAAAGTGTCACATTTATGAGTGTTGGGTAGGTTTATGACATACAGACACACTATTTTGTATGTCGCGAGGGTGAAGGAAAGGGGGTGCAAATGAGATAGTATCCTTAAGTATCTCGAAAGTCTGCAACATAAATTGAAAGACTGACAACGAGCCACAAAATGTGACCCTTTGTTCAGGTAACTGTTGTGGACGATAAAAGATCAGATGGTATATCCATATATGTGTACTACTTATATGCAGTATTTAAGTGTGATTTCATAAATTTAATTACTCATAAAAGTCATAAAGATCTTATAACAGGACATAAATCCTTCAAAATGAAGGAGATAATATCCATTCTATTATTGAGAGACAAATAAAAAATTGGCACTAATAGCTGGACCAATATTTGTTTCAGAGCAATATAATATTCTTGATTTGAACAGCTAATAGAAAAGACCGTCCCTATAAAGTACACGGACTGACGTTTCTTTTTTTACTTTAAGGACCTCTTGACCCACATAGGACCAAATTTCAACATCGACAAAGAAAATGATTTTATTAAATTCAGCTATTAAATCATTAGCTTCAGATATTAAAATGATTTAAACGGGAAAGGCAAAGCCTATGACATTTTTCTATAAATTATAATACAGTGATTAACGAACGAGTTAATTTGGATCAAGAAACTGAAGAAAAGAAAAACGTGAGAAAAAAAACCATAGTCAACAAACAAACAATGATAAAAGTAACACCTATATCACAATATTAGGTCGGGATAACCAATTTAAAACTCAAGAAACTGTATAAGTTAAAATTGGGAATAACTGAGAGAAGAAATGAAGGGTTTGATGGGACGAGTACAAAAAATGTCATTCCACCATTTTACAAACATTTATAAGTACGAAAAATATTCTTAGTTCACTAAAATATGACCTTTGTGTTTTGTGAATTATTAAATTTGAATTCACAAAAATGTAACTATTTATTATTATTTTTTGCAACCTAACACATAGTTTCTTTTTTTTTTTTTTGATTTGTACCTACTTCATGAAATCATACAAAATATAATTACATATTTTGAAGACAAACGTCACAAGCCTATATTTTTAGTTTTTTTATATACAATTATTCGGTTTTATTCGTTTTTACTTGCAGCCACAACTAATTAGAACCTCAAACAATTCTTTTCCGGTTTTCCTTCCAAACACAATGTTCAATATTAATTTGTTATAAATTAAATAAGATTAAAAACTTTTAAATGCTTTCCTGTAAAATTTGTATTTTTTTTTTCTGACTTTTATGCTCTTGGAATGTAGAGATATAATAGACAACAGCACTACACATTCCCAACATGTTAAAATCATTCCTATCAAATGAAAATAAACGAATATGGATAACCGATATGTTTCAGTATATGATGAATTTTAATTAAAACAAAACAAAAATGGAATTGTCTATGTGATTTGATGAACAGAACATACGGACGGCTGTAATCTCATTTCTAGATGCAATGGAAAAAATAGCATGGTATAATAATTACTTTGTTACTGTTTTATTCGTAATATAGAAATAATTAAAAGGAATGATTCTATTTGCATGACACGTTAATTGCACATTATATTTACCAATGTGGAAGGGTGAAAATGGACAAGATGAGATAATTTCTAGATATTAAGAATTATCTCTCAACAATTGTATTGTACAACATGTGTATTGTACACATTTTTGAAAATGTTCACCATAGTAATAACATGGGATATATTAATTTATCCCTGTTCTGAAAGCTATGTAGGTTTTAGTGCATAATTTACTTTAAAATGAAACGTTTTTTATTCTATAAGATAGTTTAGTGTTATAAAATTCTCGTACCACTTAAGCTTGTCGATCTATGATGTGAGATAATTACAATTGTTAAATAGTTTGTAATTATTGCATTTATGTACATTTAATAGAAATGGTTTTATTAAATATTATTTATTGTTAGTTTTTATTATTTTATATATCAAATATTGTTATCCAGAAGGTGAAATGGGAAAATATAATGGACAATATTTTCACATTTGGCATATCTTAATAAAATTTATGATAGACACGTCGCCGTCGTGTACTTAATTTTTGTAGATTGTGTTGTTAACTTTTGTTTTCTTCCTTTTTCTAAGCACATAATAAACTGTTACAAGTTTCACAAAGAGTGGACATTTATACCATATGAACATTTTTTTTTATTGATAAACCATTGCAAAACTAAATGTATCCACAGAAATGTAATTTTTTTTTGTTTTCGTCAAAAATTAGTTCAGTAATGACACTTATTCTTATAACTTTCCCAAAATCATTACTTATTTGAGACTGTAATCCAGGCGTTAGAATTACGCAATGAAATCACTTGCTCTAAAAAGTTATTTGATTTGTTTTGAAAGCCAAGACTCGATGGGCAACTTGTCTAATTTCAATATAAATTGAGTCTTGGATAAATGCACCTGCAAAAAATGCTCCCCAGTTCACGTTAGATGAACACAAATAATTTGCATGAAATATAAAATAAATCATTTACTTCTCACATTATATTTCCTTAAGCTACTCATTTTTTATTTCATAATTATTTACCTTTTTCTTCTTCGACACTTAAAATTTTTTTGCTTTCATATTTTAACACAATTTTCGTACCTCTCCAATAGATTGCTTATTAAATAACTTTATTTATCACAAACCAATATATAGTAGGTAATTCAAAATGTATAAACAATTAATTTTTCCAAATTAAAACGATGTATAAACAATTAATTTTTCCAAATTAAAACGATCAGTCTATAAAACTATCCAAAACATTTACAACAAAATAGAAACTATATGAGACAGTTAATAATATTAGTCATCTAAAACGATAACTTCACATTTTTTCTCATCTTCTACGAGAACTACATCATCATCTTCATTTTCTGTGGCTCCTTTTATTTCACGTTTCTTTATCTCCAATAACTTTTCATCAGTTTTTTTATCACCTGAAGATATTTTACCATTAACATGCATTGTTTCATTTGAAGGGCTTGTAGATTGAGTTTCATTCATTTTTGTCATAGATTCCTGTGAGCTATTATTTTCTTCACCTATTTGATCTGATGTTTGTTGTTCTTCCTTTGCGTAAATTTCAGTAGGCTCATTTTCTTTATTTTCTGATAATTGGGTACCCTGACTTGTTTCATCTTTCCTCAATAAATTTTCATTTTCAGTTAGACATTCCTTTAATTCTGTTTGCATCATTTTTGCACAATCTATAGGTTCCTCATTCTCTAAATCCTCACTAGGATTATAATCCTTGTCATTTTTATCTTCATATTCAGCTTCTTCTTGTACTTCTGTCTCTGGCTCCAATATGCTAGTGTCAATATTTTCTAATGGCTTAACCTTAGGTTTTCGCCCTCTTTTTGATTTGACTGGTGGAGTATCCTTCTCTTTAATGGGTTGTACTTTTATTTCTGTTTTTTGTATAATATTATCATAGTCGATCCTATTTTTATTTACTACTATATCGGCTCTTATCATATCTTCAAAGTCTATAAGGCCGTCTGCATCTTCGGGTATATCATCAGTTTCAGGTTCATAATGATTTATGTACGTTGTTTTGTCAATGTATTCTGTGTCAGCAGCTTCATCTAATTCTAATTCATTCTCTACTTCAAAATCCTCGTCATCGGAAGGAGCTTTAGGAGGTTCTATTTCTTCACCATCATCATCATAATCAAAATCTTCCGTAAAGAGTGGTCGCTTTCTTTGCCGCAAACTATACTTTTTTTGAGTTGGACCTGTTGGAGGATCATCTAATGCAAAATCACTATCACTATCGTTATCATCACTCTCATAATTTTTACGTGAAGTACGCGAACGCTTCCGCACCATTTTATTTGTTTTGTTGTTCTGTCAATCAATTTGAGGTTAGGTAATGTTTGCTTGTTAGCAAATCTTGGTAATCTATGGATAGCAAAAATAACAAGGGAAGACTATTGCATGTCTTGTTTGAGACCGTATTATAGGTAAGAAAATATAGCAGATATTAGGAAAAGAATTAGATGCAACAATACAGGGTGTTCGAGCATCGTGTGCCAACGATTTTTTTTTGCTGATATAAACAATTAAAAATATAAACTTCAAGTTAGCTATTTAGAAAAGATTAAAGTGGACCTATTTCTCAGCATCCGTCAGTTCTTATGAACCAATTAATTCGGTGAGCCAAAGACCGACAGTATTTTAGTGACTTTTGGTGTAAGAGTGTAGCTGATAGTGAATTCATAAAATGAATGCATTAGATACTTGTATGCCTGCGTATTCTTTAAAAATAGTGTAAGATAAGAAAAAAAGCGTTAAGTGTAAAAAATCTGTGGCCAGGACAGACAACATTGAGATAGAAAGTTGTCCACATATAACGTGGCAGTGAAGATAAAGAACATATTGCTATAGTGAAAGATCTAAAACAACGAAGGCACTGGACTGTTTTCGAATTTCGCTTCAATTGAAAATTGCTGTTGCAACCGAACATCGTATTTTAGCACAACATAAGAATATTTATAAAATATGCACAAGTTGTTCAATAAGCTGCGAAATTGATGCAGTCCAGAATTTAATTTAATAAGAAAGCATCCGATATATACATGATTAACATGATAAATATTGATTGTGAATAGAAATTGGGTATTTCTATGCGGACTAGCCCCCCCCCCCCCCCTTGTAGCTTATTAGCGACAGCAAACAAGCCGCCACAAATTCCTCAGCGATCAAGAATAGACGATAAGCGCATGTTAATTGTGGTAATTAAATATCTTTGAATATTTCAGAAACAACAATTGGGAACTGGGAACAGCACGCTGAAATATATAAAGAAATATATTTCTATAATACAGCCACGAGAATGTTTGAATATATTCAGTTCAAATGAACTGAAATGAGAAAGACGCTGTAGGTCTTGAGAAAAATACGTATTCTTGATATAACTGTTCTATGAATAAAACCACGTGTTGCCAATCTAGAATTTCTGTTGGTATTATCTATATTCCCTGTTTTTTTTTTATCGTTTACCCCGTTTACCCCTTGAATGTTGTATTCTGTGCTACGAGGCACGAGCAAGCTCGTAGGCTCTGTTTATTGTTGTAGAATATAGGGTGATCAAACATTAATATGTAAACAAATTTAAATAAAGGCAAAATATATGTATAAATGAATAAACTTAGATATGGAGGCATCTACACACACTATATAGCTTTTAATATTTTTTTAACAGTCGGTTAAAACTTTAATTGAGCCAGAAATAGATACAAATGCAACAGCAAAAGGTTAGAGTTCCTATTAAGCTTGGTATTATTGTTACATGTATTTATTGTCTTTAGGAAGAGTTTAGCTGTGCTGACTGTAACAAGCAATTTAAGTTCTATACAGCATTGAAAAGACATCAAGCAACACATAATCCTTTTTGTGATAAATGTAATAAGAATTTTAAGAATGTTCATCAGAAAAGAAAACACGATAAAACAAATCATCCACAGGTGAATATTTCATTCAGTAAAAAGAGAACACCTCTTACATAATTAATTGATTTAATATTATGTCATTACTTAACTATTATTTTATAGGCATGTTCAAATACACAAGTCCAAACATTCAGGTGAACCTATTACCAATATGTAAACATAAATAGATGTCTACTCGTTATATAAAGATATTTTAGGTACTTTTGACATTAAAATTTAATGAATTGTGAATTTTTGACCAACGTAATTACATTTTTGTTTTGCTGTTATATAGTTTGAATCAAACTCACAAATTTAATATAACTATTCAAATGTATTTAAAGTTATAACTAACAAATTAATTTCTACCAATGTATTTTAGATTAAAGAGAGGAAATGTAGAATATGCCCAGAATTGTCATTTAAAACGGAAGAAGGATACTTATTGCATGTACGTGACGTTCATAAAGGAAAATTTGTAGACTGTTACATGTGTAATGTATGTGGAAAAACATTTAAAACAAGAAGTGAACTTACTCAACATATTAATTCGAAATGTGGAACTGAAAGGCAATTTACGTGCAAAGTAATATAATTTATTAGTTATTATGAAAAATCTTTATAATTTTTTATTAATGTAGGAATTGATATTGCTTGATTTCTTGAATGTTCAAATGAGAATTAAAAATGCAGTAGTTTATTCCCACTTCAAAAAGATCTGGCGTATAACAGCCAACTATAAAAAAAATACATAGTTGGTATCAAATTTATGAAATAAAATCTTTAACAGTTAATATCAAGAAAAGTTTATGTGAAAATTCCCCAAAAGTTGATCATTGGGAGAAAAAACTTTACTTTCTCTTAAGCATACAGGTCCTATCAATCAATAAGGTATTAAATATAAATGATACCCTAAACTTAGTTCAAATGTCTAATATATAATAATAAATGATACTTTGTTTTTAGTCCCTCGTAGTTAATCTATTTTAACTAGGAATGACTAGTGCAGATATCCTGTTAATTTCAAGAATATTTTTTAAACTGAATTTTATTATACTTTATATATTTTTATTAGAAGTTTGTTCCTTATTTAAAAACAAAATATTTTTGATGCAATTTATATATTTATTTTATTTTTATGGTGCAGGTATGTGGTCAAAAACTGATGACGCCTGGATCATTATATAATCATATGCGACGTCATAATGATAAAGCTAGTTTTATGTGTCGATTTTGTGCCAAATTGTTTCTAACTGCAGGTCAACTAAAAGTTCACGAAAGAATTCATACTCAGCAAAAAGACTTTGTCTGTAGTGTAAGTATTCAGCTTTTAAGGAACCAATGAAATGTAATTCTTCATAAATTAGTTTTATATGTTCCCTACATTCCAACTGTATGATTTTTAAAACAAATATTTTAAACCCATCCTTTTTTTTATTCAAGATTGAATGAGATTAAAATTCAATTTTTGTGTCATTAAATGATACATAGATATGTTACATGTTTAATTATCCATTTAATGTAGTTATTGTACTTTATAGCAAATAGTTTTGTATCTTGTTGTACTCGTACTTGTAGGTCATACCAAATTGGATGTATACCTAATTTTATATCTCTAAGAAATTGCTATTACAAGAATTTTAATTTATATAGATATTTTGACACAGAATGTTATTTTTTATGTATGCCATTATACACATTATGGTATTATTAAATGGGTTGTTACATAAAAATAATTATGTTTCCTTAAAATAGAACTCCTTGTATTGATGCTTTTTTGTTTCATTAAAATTTGAGCACTGAATGTACCCTAAATTAATTTAAGTTAGTTAAACAGGGGTTCCCTTTACCTACTCTTGTGCCTATCTTAGGTATCAATTGAAAGTGAAATATGTATTTTTAAAATTTTTTAGTAATAGTATTTGATAGTGCATAAATGCTGTTGAGTTTTAAAACATATTTAATGTTTATTAAGAAAAAAATTCCAAAGTGAGAATAACTTGCTTTTTTGAGAGCTTAATACTTTTTTACTTTAGAAATTATAAAAAATCCTCAATATTGTATTTTCATTTAACTACACAAATTAATTGTGTAAAATTGTATCAAAATTTGTTGTAGTTTTCAAGAAAAAGTAACATAAAAATGGCCATTTTCGAATTTGGTTAAATGTAGTGACCCCCTTAATAGTATATTTTAATAATCCTTTATTTCTAGTCTTTATGTTTTCAATTTAATGAAAAGAACAATTATATTGTGTTATGTTTTCTATTGCAAGTATTCTTTTAGATTTGTAGTAAAGGGTTCTGTCATCGACAAAGTCTAATTACTCACAGTTCTGTGCATACTGGTATTAAACCATATCAGTGTGAAGGATGTGGAAAATCCTTTAGTTGTGTTGGGAACTTACTGAAACATAGAAAAACTCATGTAGACAGTTGTGGATTGTTACCCTTAACTACACATAGAGTTCAAAATCCTTCAACCAAAATAAAAGTTAGAATTAATACACCAGATTCCTCAAAATTGAAAAAAAATATGAAATCTAAGGAGCTGGAGGAAAAGTTTGCTATGTTAGAGTCTAGATTAGCAGTAGAATCAAAGACCGAAAATGCACAGAAGAAAAATTCAACAGAAAAGGTAAAATTTATGGTCTGAAATAATATGCATGCTATAACACAAATATGGTTTGATATAAATAAAAAGTGTCTTTTTATTATTAACACATCATTGAAAAATTTGGTGGTTGGAATTTTAATACATATTTCACATTTAACTTTTAAATTAAACATGTAACTTTCTAAAGTAATATGTAATTTTTTGTGTTCATTATTTAAAAATAAAAAGATAGTTATCACAAGAAATACATATTAAGGTTAGTCAACACTTATGAGCATATATTTGTCTAGTATTATTGTTGTCATTCATTTTAATTCCTTTAAATTTGGCTTTTATTAGAGATAGAATGCTTTCTTCCTATTAGTCTAGTCAACACATACACTTTTTACAAATTACAGTTTGCTTTCTACAAAAATTATGGTTGAAGTGTTAGTCGATTCAGAATGTAGAAACTTAAATTTAAAGGTAATACACTAAAAGTCTCAACTTCCCAAATTTTCAAAGAAATTTTTTATAATAAACAATGCATTAGTTCTTAAGAATTTTTTAATCAATTGGAGTATAAAATAAAAAAAATATATATATAGTTTTCAGTGATTATAAAATGAAACAATTGAAACATAAAAAAGTTTTTTATAGCTCTATTTGATTTTTTATTTTTTCGTCCCTTAAATTGTTAATAAAAAAGTGAAAAATCAAAAGTTAAAAATTTAATAAATGGGTATCTCTTTAAAACCTTTTGAAGAATGGATTTCAGAAGTGGAAAAAATCTCTGGTTTTTAGTTTGAAAATTACAAGGGTTTTTATGTTGATTTACAAATTGTAAAAATTACTTGATTAATAAAAGCATAAATAATTGAAAATTTGCGGAAAATATTTTTTGGCGGATTATTGTTCATTCTTATATCTAAATGGTACCTGAATTTTTACGTTCCTTAATATTCATATCTAATGGGTTAAAAAAGAATTTGTAAATATGAGGGAATCGTGCCAAGCGCACGGTAGTCACATCACCCATTTTGAGCACTATTTTCACCTCTAAATTAAAAGTATAAATATTGGTGGTTTTCGGGAGTTGGAACTTTCTTTCCTTTTTTTTTTTTACTAAATCGTTTATAACTTTCGCAATTTTTTGAGCACCAACTTGAATTTTTTCAAAAAGTTTCTAGATGCCATTCTAAATGAAATGACACCTCAACTACAATTTTTGGAGAAGGTGAACTGGAATTCATAAAAGGTATAGACTATATCTGTTATATTTAAATTTTCATATAATAAAGTTTTGTTAATATGCTTTTTTGCTTTAGTTTTGCAGTAATATAAAACAATGTTTTTTTGTTTTCAAATTTTATTTGTAAGAGATTGGATTCTGTTGGGTTAGTTTTTACCTAATTAAGAAAGTTAAAAATAGGCTGTCTTTCAAATGATGACGGGAAAAGTTGTGGGGTCTTAAAAAGTTATTTATTTCTATTAATACCTAAAATTTTTATATTCGTGTTAGTTAATTTTTCCATCATCAAATATTACTTGTTACTATATTTAACTGTATACTGATAATAAAATAGTAGTTATACTATAAATATAGTATATAGTTAAATATGCTATATATTTTGTTACTATATATGCACGTGGGAGTGTTTTTACTGTTACATAATACTCTTAAATTTATGTATGCATTTTTGTGTTATGTATGAATGTATTTTTTTTTACTTCCTCATTAAGTATACTGGAATAACTCCAATAAAACTTTAAATTACACCATCATAATATATCTGTTTCTGTGGCTATTAAAAATAATTGCAAAAAGTAAGTAATAATCCGTGTTACTGACATATATTTTTAGACTGATATATTAAGGTGTATTAATATTGAAGAACATACTAGCGAGCCATTAAATGAAGAAGCATCAGATGATTGTACAGATAAGTCATATAATGCTATCAATGATAGAACCAATGATTTTGTTGATGAAAAATATACTAATTGTAATAAAGAAGATAGATATTTAGAAGAATGTGAATCTAAAGAAGATAATATTGGTTTTAAAAGAGAATCTAACAAATGTGCAAAAACAACTCAGAATAAAAAAACTGAAAGAAAAAGAGATCCAATGTTTGATGTAAAAGTTCGTGCCTTCATTAAAGAAAGAGAATTAGGCAAGTAAAGTCATTAATAATGATATAGTTGTTTATTCAAAGAGTAATAGTCACAAGGTTTTCAGTATGTAAAAATAACTTCTATATTCTATATTTCTTGTATGTTTCTAATATGTTTTATATATCTAGCAACAACTTGTTTTGCATTAAATTAGTTATTTAATGTAAACAGGGTATTGGTTGTTATATTACAATTAGTTATAAAACAATATAGTATTAAAACAATTAGTTATAATTAGACTGTTTTATAAAGCCTCTTATGTACAGATTCAAGACTTAAACTTATTATTACCTATAAGTAAGTGTTTTTAATAGGGCTTGTGTGAATGTTTGGAAACAACTATTCTATTATGTATGATTACTAATTACTTTCATCGTAAATTCCAAGTTTATATTTTTGTTGTGATTCAATGTAGTGATAAATAGACGCTCTTGCATAGTACAATTTTAAACATGAGAATAATGTGTACCACTGTTGGTAATCATTAAAATATTATGTTAAAATACATGTATGTATGTACACTTACACTCCAACATAACCTTCATTGTACGAAAAATTTAAGTAGCCCATATCATATAGTATGGTTATAGTGCTTCACTTCTGTTGTATGGTTTGAGCATATTGGGCCTATTATTGCCAAATAGTGAGATGTGAATTTTAATTATAGACATTTTACAGCTTTTCCTTAAGTTTTACAAGTAAAATTAAGTAATGGTAATTATTATTTTTTATTTACTTTGAAAGTCTCTATCTAAATCTAATAATATGAAAATCTACACATCGAAAATACAAAAACGTATTTTTTTACATTCGGATTATAATGGATGTCATACCTACATTTGATATTTGATTTGATACATTTGATTTGATATGAATTCTGATTAGTGAGAATGAACATTCAGATTTTGTTTTTTAGAGAATGCAAAAGTAGCATTCTGCAAATATTGTAATAAAGAATACACTCAGTTTCGATGGCTTTATAAGCATGAACAGGATCACACAAAAAATGATATTTTGAAAAAAGAGGAAATTGAAAGAATGCCATTTAAATGTAGTTGTTGCAAAAAATGTTTTGAAACAAAAGAAGAAGTTAAACACCATCAGCAGATTGCGCATTTTGATATACTAGGTAAGTGAAACCAGCTTTTATCAGTACATTTTTGTTGTGGATAAGTTGCAAGATTGAGTCTAGTCTAGTCAAATTGACATCGAGTCTATTAGTATTTATTTGTTTAAAACATAAAATATAACGCAATTGCATATATCAAAATATTTTTAAAACTATAAAATACCTCTATAAATAATAATGTTGAGTATTATATTTAGAGGACATTATCAGTATAATTGTTTTTATTATCAAGAATACAGAATTGGTGTCGTTAATTTTAAATTGAATATAAACTTCTACCATTGTTATAACTGTTTTTAAAATATCAACTTCAATAAATACTTCAGTATGAGAATTAATTACCGTTTAATAACTGTCTTAATATTTCGAAATATCCATAAATCAGAAGGGCTAACATCTGGAGAATAAGGGGGTTGCTACTGAGTCAAAAGTCAAAATGCATTTCGGCACAAGAAATGTTGACATAATGGGGCCTGGCGGCATTGTTGTGGGGAAAAGGTTGTTAATGTTTGTAGGTTGCGGGGTTCGTATTTACAAGGCGGAGTAACAGGATTATAAGCTTTATTTAGTTAGTTAACACTTAACATATACAAGAAATTGAATTATATCGTGGAGCTGTTACTAGGTAGAGTTGCCGAACGAAAATAGTCTGGTTCTTCTTCTCCCGGGTCCTTTATACGTCCCCTACATGCCGACTGTCATCTCTTCCTCGGCGTTTCCAGATAATCTGGAAAATACGGCTATAGATGAAATATGGCCATAAACGGATGGTTTGGCCTGTCGGTATTCCTGGTGCTAGGGTTCTGCAATTACTCTTATTTGCTTTCGACCTGACCTTCCAATAAATATTTATTGGATACGAAAATTAATATCACCTGTACCTTCGAGTACCTACGGTCCGCTACATCACCCCCTTGCCAGTGATAACGTCGTGGGTTTACGTTTTACCAACTTGTAACCGATCGAGAAATCTTACATGTTTACCTGACCGTGTACGAAAGTTGCATGGCGCCGCTGGTTGAACTTCGCTGTTATGGTTATCGCTGGTATGCACCTCCATGCCGTCTCTCGTATTTGTATGTCCCATGTTATCCGCCACAAATAGATGGGCTGGTTTTAACCCCTCGATGTTGATACGCACATCTTTTTCGTTAACGCGTACCACGAAATTGTGTTCGGATCGTTTGCCCACCTTGAAAGGTCCATCGTACGGTGTTTGTAATGGTCCTCGAATGGTATCGTGCCGCACAAACACGTATGGTGATGTTGCCAACTCTTTGAATAAGAACATTTTCCTTGCGCCGTGCCGCGTCGCTGGTATCGGTCGCATTTTACTGATGTTGCGTCAGAGCTGTGCAACGTAATCTATTTCGCTTATATCTTTTGAGGGGCTGAAAAATTCTCCCGGTAGACGGATAAACGCACCGTAAACCATCTCCGCCGCAGTCACGCTGAGGTCGTCCTTAATGGCTGTTCGAATTCCAAGTAGGACCATGGGTAAAGTCTACTCAGCGTTCCGTCTCGTGACCCTTAATTGCGGCTTTAAGTTGTCTGCAAGTGAGACGCTCCGATAAATCGCAAAAGCTCTTTAAAAAGTTGAGACTCGAACTGACGACCTTGGTCCGTGGTAATCCTGAACGGTATTCCAAAGCGCGCGATCCAGGTTTCAACGAACGCACGCGCGACTGTTTCCGCTTCGATGTTCGCGATGGGTATAGCCTCGGGCCTACGTGTGAAACGATCCATGCAGATAAGACAATAACGGAACCCGTGCGAACTTGGTAATGGGCCTAATATATCTATAAGTACGTGTTCGAATCTGCTGCCTAGATTCACGAAATTTCCCACTGGCGGAGTCACATGCCGTGTGACTTTAGCGCGTTGACACGGGATACAACTTCGCGACAATTCTTATTAATTGACGGCCACACAAATCGTTCTGTCACTAATTTCTGGATCGTTCGAATAGCAGGCTGCGAAAGTCCATGTAGCGAGTTAAACACTTGTCGACGTAGCTGTTCTGGTGCTAGCTTTTTTTGTGCTACACTCGTAAAATAAGTCACAATTGAAGTCCGGTACGTGCATCTTTTGTAACTTTAACGTGTTCGACTCATCGTTGAGGATACTTTGCAGTTCAGCGTCGTTCTTTTGTGCTTCGGCTAGTGTATTGTAGTCCACGGCTTGTGAAACGGCTTCCACTCGCGACAACGCGTCCGTCACTGTATTGCTCACACCCGAAATATGCCGTATATCTGTAGAAAATTGTCCGATAAAGTCGAGATATCTGAACTGTCGCGGCGAACACTTTTCCGGCTTTTGTCGAAAAGCAAAAGTTAGTGGTTTCTGGTCCGTAAAAATCACAAACTCATGTCCTTGTAGTGCGTAGCGAAACCGCTTCACTGCCGCGTATATCGCGAAAAGTTCACGATCATAAGCATTGTATTTTCGTTGGGCAGTTGTGAGGGATTTCGTGAAGAAAGCTAGCGGTTGCCATGTCCCACTGATTTGCTGCCACAAAGTGGCTCCGATTGCGTAGTCAGAGGCGTCGACTGTTACGGAAAACGTAGCTCCTGAAACCGGATGTGCTAACATCGTGGCGTTTGCGAGTCCGTTTTTTATGTTCACGAAAGCATTTTCCGTAGCTTCTGTCCATTCAACCGGGGCGTTCTTTCTCATTTTCTGTCCTTTAAGCAAATCGTTGAGAGGTCGTTGTAGCTCTGTTGCCTTTGGGATGAAACGTCGATAAAAGTTTATCATCCCCAAGAATCTGCGAAGCTGTCGCACTGTTGCGGGTCTGGGGAAATCATTAATTGCTTTCACTCACTGCGCTAACGGTCTCGTACCATGGTGGTCGACTGGGGCGAAGTTAAGTTTCAGGGTAATATCCCAGAAACTTAACTTCGTGGGCACCTAACATACATTTTGACGGGTTTATCATGAGTCCGTACTCGCCAAAACGTTCGAAAAGTGTTTTCAAATGTTGACGATGTTCCGCCTCGTCTCGCGATGCCACAAGCACGTCGTCGATATAAGCGTAACAAAAGTCTAGTCCTCGAAGCACGTGATCGATAAAACACTGAAACGTTTGCGCCGCGTTACGTAAATCGTACGGCATGCGCGGGAATTCGAAAAATCCGAACGGTGTAGTTATAGCCGTTTTCTCTACGTCTTCCGGTGCTACTGGAATCTGATGGTACGCTATTACCAGGTCGATGGTGGAGAAAATTGTCGTGCCATGTAGAGCCTGTGTGAAATCTTCGATATGCGGGACGGGGTAACGATCGGTCTTCGCGTTGAGGGCTCGGTAATCGCCGAGGGTCCTCCACGCGCTGTTTTTCTTTTCCACCAGATGTAGAGCCGCTGCCCATGGGCTTCTTGACGGACGGATTATGCCTTGTTGTAACTTAAGCTCGAACTCCGTTTTCGCTGCCTTTAACCGGGAGCCGGGAGCAAGACGTCGAGGGCGGCAAAACTCCGGAGGCCCAGGAGTCGTGGTTATATGGTGCACGACGTCGTGTTTGACACTCGTGCAACTATTTCCTGGGGCCTGGTAATGTCAGGATATTGACTAAGCAAGCGATGGTATTCTGAATCCACTAGTACTATTTTTATCGACGCGATTTCCCCTGTAACGGTTTTTCCTGTTGCCGTTAACAAGGTAGTCCGATCGATTAAGCGTCGCGTCCGAGCGTCCACGAGCAGATCGTAAAATGCCAAAAGGTCTATGCCAATGATAGGTCTGTTTACATCCGAAATGACAAAATTCCACTTAAAACTACGTCGAAGCTTGAAATCTAGTTCCAGTGAAAGTCACTGTACCGTATGTCGCGATGGGAGCCCCATTAGCGGCTTACAGCGTGTAATCGCACTATTGTGTTCGATCACTCATACGGGCGCGGGGATATACACACAAGTCTGCCCCAGTGTCCACGAGAAAGGGAATTTTCGTCTTCGCGTCAGTGACGAAAATTCGGCGCGCCGCCGCGGGTCCGTCGTTGATGGCCTCTATCAACGACGGTTCTATCCGTTTCCCGGCATATACTTGCAGGGCGCACGACACTTTGTAGCGCTGGTTCCAAATCGCCAATGGTACCAACATAACTCGTCCTGTCCATTATTGGCACTGGGTTCCCGGGTATTGTTACGTCCGCGAGAATAACTTCGCTGTCGCGACCGTTGACGTCGTTGGCCCTTGTTGAGAGTTATCTCGCGAATCGCGACCTTTAATTGTTCGATTTCATCGCTCAGTGCACCTATTTCACTGTTTGCGGGTGTCCTTACAGGTGTCGATGTTTCTAGCCGGACCATATTTTCACCGCTTAGACCGCAAATTTGCGCTACCTGATTTCTTCCGGGACCGATTTCATGCACGCGGTCTGATAGCTCCGACAGTTTTGTAAGCGGTTGCTCAATAGATACCGCTAACACACGATGTGTAGACGTCAGTTAACGATTCATCCACAACGTCTTTATGAAGTCGTCTGGCACACTTTTACCTGCTAACTGTCGTAGATGTCGCAGAAATTGGGAAGGTGTTCGATCTCCCAACTCTTAGCCCTCTAGCAATCTTCTGACACGTTGGCTGGAGGAGTCCGTTAGCCGCTTAATTAACTCGTTTTTAATTGTATCGTACTTGCCTTCGGTCGGAGGGTTGCTAATAACGTCTTCCACTACGTCCATCTGTCGGCTATCCAAACTTCCTATGACGTAACTATACTTCGTAGCGTCTTGGGTGATTCTGCCGATTTGGAACTGAGCCTCTAGCTGCAGGAACCACAGTTACCTTGTCATTCCAAAACGGTGGAACGCGGATGCCAACGTGATGTACTTCGGCACCGACAGCTTCGGTTTTGTTATCTCCGTCGTTGGTTAACATTGCACTTACGGGAGCTCTTTCTTATCACTGCAAGGGGACTCATAACACGCGGAGAAAATTTGTTCAGTCTTTCGTTGTTGATCACGTCGGGGTCACCAATTGTAGGTTGCGGGGTTTGTATTTACAAGACGGAGTAACATGATTATAAACTTTATTTAGTTACTTAACACTTAACGTATACACGAAATTGAATTATATCGTGGAGCTGTTACCAGGTAGAGTTGCCAAACGAAAATTGTCTGGTTATTCTTCTCTCGGGTCCTTTATACGTCCCCTACATGCCGACTTTCATCTCTCCCCCGGCGTTTCCAGGTAATCTGGAAAATACGGCTATAGAGGAAATATGGCCATAAACGGATGGTTTGGCCTATCGGTATCGGTATCCTGGTGTTAGGGTTCTGCAATTACTCTATTTGCTTTCGACCTGACCTTCCAATAAATATTTATTGGATACGAAAATTAATATTACCTGTACCTTCGAGTACCTACAGTCCGCTACAATGTCTGTGTTTTGATATCCTACGCCATGCCTCGTACAAATGCAAGTCTAGTATGCAACTCTCAAAATTCATCAGGACGATATACATGCGCTTATATATACTCATTATCGATAAGAAATTTATGATGATTGTCTTTTGACCACTAGCTAAAATTGAACCTAGTCTTGTTTGGGAGGGAACAGAAACACTCAACTATCATCCACTGCCAGTATTTGCCGTTAATATCGTGAATTTTTTTTTTTAATACAAATTCGGGGAAACTGCATCTTTCTGTTCGATTATGTATTCAGTGAGAAAGCCAGATACCTACCAGGGTTGAGCATTAATCAATTAAATCTTTAATCAATAGTTTGAATTTTCAAGTTACAAGTAACATTTGCAACTAAATTTCATTGCAATTAACAAAATAATCACACATTGCAGTTATACTTCATTGCAGTAAAATTATTAATTGCAACTAAAAAGAACAATCAACATTGATGCTGTGTTTTGTGATTAAACCAACTTTAAATGACAATATATTTACTGCTCGTCAATAATAGGCAAAATTGTGAGATTTCTCTATGTATGCGTAGAAGAAAGAGTGAGGGTGCATTCGGCTATTTACTTAAACCTGGCTATTTCCTGCGCACTTCGTAGGCGGTCCGACAGAGCCTTGTTCCTATTCTTGACGAGCAGTACACTTATGTAGGTTATGTACATAACCTACAAATAGCACATAATATTTGTCAAGAATTATCTATTTCTTTATAAAGTAACAATAAATTGTTATTACAAAAAGAAAAATTTCTGAATTAATTTTTTTTTATAATTTCTTATAATAAATATGATTTTTAAAATCCTTTCAACAAACATTAAGAGCGCGAATTCTGCCACGGCTGTAAATTGGCGCTACTGTAGGGCGATCTGAATAAAAATATATATTTTATATAAGTTCAGAACCCGCTAACACAGTAGATTGAATACAATACAGATCAACGTTTTTTCCGTAACTAAACAATAGATGGCGGCATACCATTTATATACTCCATCGCAGTAAAATAAAATTCATATGTACACGTATGAAACGTATATGTAGAAATCAGGGAGGTCGTAGAAATGCTTGTTTTGTCGAGCGTCGCGCACGTTCGGGTAAAATCCGAATATCAACGAACTCCGCATCGTGGTGTACTATTAGCATCTGAATATAGGTTTGCTATCGATTGACGTTTTGGCCAACATTTATAGTCTAATCAACAAGTGCACTTTTTACGAACTACGAAAAAAACGCCAAAAAGATATCGAAGATACCATCCCTTAGGACACAAACTCGGAATATGTATATGTGAAAAGGCAGACGTATTTACTATTTAGTTGAATTTCCAAATACCGTGGCATTCGACTATAGTTGTTTTTCCAGATTTTTATTTTGATTTCAGGGGAATAATAACGACAAAATAGTATAAATAAATAGATAGACTAAAACTTTATTATATACTATAAAAACAAGTATAACTGCGGTTATACCTATTTGGTGTAATATTTAATTGTAGGTAGTGACTATTAAAAAACTGAATATTTAGTTTACAGATTATATAATTAACAAATATAATTGCGTAATAGTGGTAGACAGTGACTACTAACTAATAGGCGACTAGGTTAGTGAGTGTTTTAGTGAAGATTTGAAAATGCCTCGTTTTAAATTGTGTACTCCCAAGCGGAATAAACGGAGCAAAATGATGAAACAAAAACACAAAAAAAAGGTAAGTACTTATATATTTGATCGATTTTGATATATGTACATACATGTATAGGTTGTAACTATTATAATGTATTGCTATTGTAATTTAGAGTACTTATTGATTGTAGCACGTTTCGGTATTACTAAAATTTTAGAGAATTTCTACATTTTTTAAGTTAACTCTAAACTGTTTTTATGCTGCTTATAAGGCATTTCACCGGAAAATAATACTTTGTTCGTAAATTATAAGCATCTGAGTACTTATTTATGAATGGAAAGTACGTGTTTACATTTCTACAGTAGTTTCTCAAGTAGAGGAGCACTACATACCTAATATGTACGAGATTATTTTATTGGCTTTATTTATTTTTAAATTAAATAACATGAGGAATGGTAAAAAATGAATGCAGTAATACATAATTTGAAGGATTTGTATTTGAAAAGTGAAATAATGTAAGTAAAGTCAAACAACATATTGTATTTTTATTATATTTTTAGTGTACTTTTTGCAGCTGTGGTCAAATGATTTTTTCTTTCTCTTCTACATATGTTTAGGTTGTACAAAGAATGACTAGTATTTATCTACAAGACATAAATCAACATTATAATTGCCTATATTATTGTATGGACATATTAGTATAAGGAAAAGAAACAGCATGTTGTATCCTTATTATATAAGTATTGTTTTTGTAATGTATCTTAAATATTTTTCTCTAAAACATTCGTCCTTTATTTAAACCGATTTAAACAAAACAAAGGTTAAAAAACCTTGTTTTATGAAGCAGCGGACCGCTGTAACTGAACGTTTTGTACGCAGCGGCCTTTCAATTTTTTTTCCTATTTAGGTTCTAGAAACTACGACCAGTATTTGGGTAATTTCTGAATAATATCAGTTTATGTAAATCTACAAAGCAGAAATCAACTTTATAATTGCTTATTCTATTATTTTATAAGAATATTGGTATAAAGAAATGGTATACTGTATCCTTATTTATATGATATTTTTTATTTATCTTACTCATGTGTCTCTAAACATTCGTCATTCATTTAAACTGATTATTTAATAAATTTTGGTTTTGTGAAGCCACTGACAAATACCTGTATTTTTTTTACGCAGTGGCCTTTTCTCTTTTTCTATATTTAGGTTCTATAACAAATAACTACCATATTTGGATTATTTATAAATAATATCAGATTATGTAGATCTTCAAGGTACATATTTTTTCTCTAAACATTCACTTCTCATTTAAACAACAAACGTGTTTTGTGAAGCAGCAGGCCGCTGACAAATAGTTGTATTTTTTTACGCAGAGGCCTTTTTTTCCTTCTAATTTTAGTTTCTAGAAGGTCTAATATTTGGATAATTAGTGAATATCAGATTATGTATCCAATTCACACCTTGGCAATTACTTATACTATTGTACTGTTGATATGTTGGAATATTCCTCATTAACGTTAAACAAATAGTTTACTCCAACTACCACAAGTAAAATATATAATATTATGCAATACATGAAACTATATTAAATATACTGACTAATAAAACGAGTTCAAAGTTCAATCAAAATTGTTTTGTTCTTATTTTATAATCCAAATCCCAGTACGTATTCCTTATACCTATAATGAAATTATATAACGAAATAATCATCATATATAGTGTACCCACGGATGGACATTATATAAATGATAGATTGAGCACCCATGATTTTTATTTGCTTGGGTATATTCTATCAAGTGTTAAAATAATAGCAGTTATTTCTTATAGCTTATATATTTAAATGCATTTATTTAATAATATTTTATTGTTAATATAAACATATACTTAGGTACATATTATAACATGTATGTAAAATATGAAAATAAAAAGTTCAAGATGTAATCGGGTCCAATTTTCAAGTCAGAGCTGAAAATGATAATGGCATGAAAAACATTTATGTAGCTTTTATTTCAGAAAAAAAAATGGTAAGTGTAACTTAGGGAAATTAAGAATATAAAAAATAATCTTGCAAAAAAAACGTATATAGGTTATAAAAATTGAAAAGTAAAGCAAAAACTAAAACTTTTAAACCGCGCGGTGAAACTGTATCATGTCAATAATTACATACCCATAACTGACAATGTTGGCACCGAATAGAAATTACAGGTGCACACTAAGCTCCGTCCGCTAAGTTTCCCTCCTTTCCCCGTCCGTTTGTCCAGCGAGAATTACGTAACTACCACGTGGCGCATATATGCTATCGTCTGAAGAAGGCCGCCCGCGCCGTGCCGTTCTAAAGGCGCAAGATAAAATTATTATATCACATGGTGTCCCAACTCCGATGCCTAATATATTATTGTGAACTTATTCGACGCGACGTGAACCTACGAAACTGGTACGAGAGTCGCCGGTTGTCAGATGTGAATGATAAACCAAACCACCACATTGAATGCTGTCGTTTGAAATAAAAATGAAATAAAACCCCCGTTGCCAATTCTGCCAAACTAAATGCGTAATCACTATTGCTAAATTTGAATCAGAATTTTAAAATAGTGTATTTTTTGTTATCGTTAAAATTGTATTTGACTAAGCAAACATAAGTTAATTGCTAGTTCATATCTGCCATAGGCCATAGTATATAAATTATGCGTTATAAAAGTAATATAACGTATACCGATATGAATCATAATGCATTATAATACCAATTTATAAAATACATTCTGTAATACTACGACACTAGGATAGCTTTTGCGCAGACTAAATATACGATCTTCTTGGTTCGGCCATCTGTGATAGAGAGGCTGAACTAATTGCTAATCTAAGACAACGGCAGAGTGTGTAAAACGGCTATGTAATGTCAACAAATTTGAGCGGGAATGCAAGCTATTTTCTCAAACAGTAGATTTCCTAAAATACGTTTCCTATCGAGTTCTACTTTTCAGGGGTTGAAGATAAAGGTTTATAGTAGGAGATGAAATAAAAGAATTTTGATACAATGTGTCTGTGATCTTTTATACGACTTTGTTGTTTAAACTATAAATGCTATTATCTCGTTTATAAACAAATATTATGCCATAAAAAATATGTCAGTTCCTGCCTTGTAACATCCTTAAAATATTTCATCATGAGAAATGAAGGATATTGTTCTCGTAACAAAAATCTATTGCATGGAAATAAAGTACAAGTGGCGCCATCCTATATCACTGCGGTAGAACTCCCCCTCTTAACTTGTTGGAAGATTGGTCATTGCTGCACATGTTCAGCTGGGGCAGAAGATGGCAAATGCGTATTTTTATTTCATAAAGCTGTCTTTATGTGTATAAAGACATTTTTCAAGAAATTCAGCCTTCATAAGTATTGTTAGATAGCTCTCAGTTTTTCTAAGCTTGTTTTAACGCAGAAAATTAAGGTAGAAGCAATAAGTAACTATTCTTATACATAGTCAATGTGGTCTCCTTAATAGAATATTTTGTAAGTACTACCTTATACATTAGATTTTTTCTTTAATGGAAAAAATGTTGGATAGTCTCAATTACCTACTTCATCTCGTTTTGTTAGGACAACTCAAAGTAATTGTAATATATTCTATATTATTTCTGCGTCATTCTGCGAATGACTTGCGTCATTCCGCAGCATTTTCATAAAGCATTACAGTTTTTTTTTATTGAAGCATTATGTATATTTGATAATTAAGTACTTTGTTCCTTTAATATTTTATTAGCATTGGTAGTTGCACTATACTCATCTAATTAAAAATGTTCATATGTTGAGGTGTTTTGTTCAAGTGCAATGTACAGTTGCAGTGGGAATTTCCAATTGTAAATTTTTTTTAACAGCAGTCCAGGCTCTTCATTGTCCTAGAAGATCTTGAAAATCACTGCAGCAAAGCGTTCATGGTGTTCTGCCACCCCATTATGTAATCACCTCAACCTTCAGTATCTGTCCTACCCTCATAAAATTCCTTTACTCGATCCTGCACTACTCAAGCCTGCCTGAAACTTTCATTAACTCTTTATAAATACCTGATGAAATCTTACTAAGAAACCTACAAATTTTTATATAACCGCGTTTTTATATAAACTACTGTCGATTTATGTTTCATGTATGATCCCGAAATAGTACATAACCCACTATAATGCGGAAAATGTATGACTACTATCTACATCTGCTGATGTGAATAATAATGACGTGATAAACTGAATCCATACTGAAGACAAGTCACCTACACGCGTATTTTTGAATTGAAATATTGCAATATATATTTTGTAAACATAGAACTATTGTCAATTTGGATGCTGGTTGACAAACAAATCGTTCTTTTTAACAAATGCTCTTGATAAATAAAGTCCTGGCTTTATCTAACTATATAAAATATAATAGTCACAAACTCTTAGATGTTTTTCTATATATGCTAGTAAAGTATCTTTGATAGGCACCCTTTGCGCCATCTTGTGTTTATTTTTTTAAACCTTGTGTAGGTCGAAGCCTTAGTGTCATATGTTATAAATGGATTTTAATGAAGATTTGTTACTAAATAAAACGAAAAAGAAACAATCAAAACGTAAGTGTTGTGTTGTTAATTGGGAAAATATAGAGGGTCAAAATCCAGAATTACAATTTTACCGTTTTCCTGGACAATCTTACGAATAGAGAGGAAAAGAAAATGGATTGCAGCAGTGCGTCCTCAAAGCTAATTATTATTTTTTAGATCTCAAATCATTATTAAATACATAAAACATATAATAATTGCAGTTTTGTTAAAAGATAAAATACATGTTTTTTAGGCTTTGCACATATAACTACAAACCAAATGATGAAGAAATGTACTGGAATAGACTTTTTTTTTCCAAATTTTACTCGAATTTATTGTTCTCAGAAAAGATAGTCAACCTGCATTTTTTAAAAAAGTTTCTGCTGTGAACAGACTTCTGATATTTCTTATGAAGATGAAACCTGGGTTACTTTCCCTGTAATTGGCTGTTTGTTTACAGTATCCCCTACTTCTGCTGTAAACATTTTTTCAAGTGTTTTGAAAACATTAATTGTTAAAACAAACACGTGGATATTTTGACCATAAAAGAGGCTATTGATTGCACTGAACTTCGTACTAACACACCATGAACAGTTGAACAGAGAATTTTAATGTATTCAACTTACAAATCTAGCTCTAAGTTTGTTCTCAGCAGAAAATTAAAAAAAATGCAGGTTGACTATCTTTTCCAGGAACAATAAATTTGAGTAAAATTCGGAAAAAAGTCTCCCAGGAAATTTCTTCATCATTTCGTCTATCGTTATATGTGTAAAGCCTAAAACTTTCTAGTTTTTTAACAGAACGGCAATTATTATTTGTTTTATGTATTTAATAATGATTTGAGGTCTAAAAAAAAAAAAAATTACCTTTGACGCACTGCTACAGTCCATATTATTTTCCTCTCTAATTCGTAAGATTGCCTACAGATTACACATATCTCTTATTTTCGACTCTATCACTGCAAGAAATGTTTCATAGTGACCGACTGTTTGTTCAGTCTACTTAAAATGATTTTTTTACTAAATTTCTATTATACACCGTCTCTTATATACTACCTCTCTTTTGTTATGTACCTAACTCTGAATTCATAAATCAAGATTAAAATACAATTCATCAGTCCCATTTAATTTTTTATTTGATTATTAGTTAATAGTAATAGACTAAAAATAAATAAAAAAACTAAGCTTGTATGAAAAATATTGGTTTTATTTATCTCAATGGGGCAATTGTATGCAAGATATGTCCTCATATCAAGAATATGGAAACATATGGGATCATTCTATTGAAAAATTTGAGATTAATGTCACTTCTAATAAAATTAGATATGTAAGAATTTTTTTAGTTAGAAACAGTGTTGGAAAGTAAGCAATTATTTGACGATTCTATAATGATGATTCCATAAAATCATGTCTTGTCAGAGTGAATTGTTATATATGACATTAATCACATATGACATTAATATTGCATATTAAGTTTTACATATTTTTACATAAGTAATGTAGAATGGAATAGAATAGAAATTGTTACATTGGTTAGGTATAATAAAAAAATTGAAATTGTGTGAAAGTAAAAACCAATTTTAGCGGACATAATGACTTATCTTAATGTTTTTAACAACTAGTTATGATCTTTATATCAACTGTTCGATGAGTTAAAGTTGCTAAATAGTTATAGCAACTTGTGATTAAATATCTGTTGCTGCATGTGGTCGATAAGGTGATGTTCTACTGTAAAATTTAAATATATATGGATAAGTATATATTCCTTACTATATATAAATTTCAAGTTATATATAAACGACCTCTTCTATTCTAATCTATTCACATTATTTATTGAAGGAAGTTATTGTCTACATTTTATTTTGTTTTTAGATTTGGAACCTCCATTAAGCCATATATTAAAAAACGGTATGGAAGAAGATATGAAGAAGGAGCTTTTGGATAGATATCCTATAATCAATGAAATGTTAATACCTGAAAAACTAAATCTGGATATAGAAAGGTCCATATCTGAAGCTAATTTAAAGGAAGATTCAGTTTTTCTTAAGTTTCAAAACCAAGTGGCTCATGGTCTCTCAGCCTTGAATATAACATTTCATAAGTACATAAAAGAAAATAGAAGTCAAAATATAATGAAGGAGGCAATAATAGATTCGATTAAAATATTTGCAGATTTATATTATAAGCTGTCCTTACAAAGGAAAAATAATGGTTATGTAAAACATGATATATTAGAAGGAGAAACCTCTGTAGATAATACAATATTTAGTGCATTATAATGAAGATTTTTTTATTGAAAGTTTATCATTATCTTTGCTTTGTAAAATATTTTTAGATTTATTATAATGTACAGTATCTTTCTGAAAATAAGTGTATTTTAAAAGAGGATAAAAAAACCATTATTTCCAATAGAAATCCTTACATTTTATCATTTGACTGTTTACATCTTTTTGAAAATAGATGAAAATATTAATTATTCATGATACAGAAGTATCCATAAAGTATAGCCGATTGCTAAAAAATTTAAGACAAGAAATATACCTAAATGAAAAAAACAATTAAATATTTTATATTTTTATATATTTTTTATGTTTTATTATATTTTATCTAATGTCATTATGATCGGAGTTTAAATTGTCATTAATGTCATGACCCATTACCATTACATTATATAATATAGACATTGTAATTTGTGGTATTTTTATATAGTATATATGTTAGATGGAAAAATGGTATAAAATTTCTGTGTTAGAAAAATGACAAATTATAATAAGGTATTTGGTCTTTGAGAATACTCTATAATATTACTTCATCATCTTAAAAAAGTTAAAACTACTCATTTCATTATGTTTCACAACATAGAATATGTGATACCTTTAATCTAAATATACTTTTACTATCAATGTCGGTAAATAATAAATTCTTTTAGTAAGAACTGTATTTTGATATTCATATTATGAGGATTACTGAATTTGTATTATCAAATTCATAACAAATCATTAAAGTCTTTCCTAATCATTTTAGCAAGACCTTCAAAATTATAATTTATGTTAATTCACCAATGCTGAAATGTAAAAGACTAAGTCCTACTCCTCATGTTTCAATAATTACATTTGTGTCAGTATAATTTATTTATGTATGGAAATTCAGCCAACATCTCTATATTTGGATGCATTCGCTTAATGAAAAAAATGGCATGGCTTATAGTTTATGCCTTCATAGACCAAATCTATAAAGGGATTAAATAATTCCGAAAATATACTGGGACTGAGGTATGGTCTTTGCTGAAGATAAACTGATGCATACAAAGTTATCTTACCAAGAAAAGAGATGAATTTATCAAAAAAACAAAAAAAACCCAAGAATAATGTAGCAAACCTTAAAATATTTATTAAAATCTGAAAAGAGTAATCAAATATAATATTTTTGAAAGTAAATGTTATGAATGTGTCAAAAGTCAAAATACTGGCCTAAGTTTTTGTGATGTGTTTCCAAACTTGCGACTCTACTGTATATAATATGTATATATACATATGATAAGCCTTTATGTTGTCCATATATTTTTACCAGTTATGTATTTTGGTCTGTCTAGAAAACAATTGACATTTTCTTATTAAAAAAAATGAACTTTGCTTTCAAACTCTGACATGTTCATTACTGCTGACCGAACCTTTCAGTTCTAGTCTAATACTCTATCAGAGATATGCAGGGTTGCCAGTTCAGTCAGTTTAGTATGGATTTCTTAAAATTAGTCACATAATCTATGTGGAATATTTTTGTGTTTACATATCAAAGGTGCACCTTTTATTTTTTCTTTATTTTTAGTTTTTAATTGTTAGTTGTCAAAAATTAACAAGCTTCCACACCACTACTGAGATAATATGGAAACCTTAGCAAGATGCTTTTTCATGAACAACAATAAGTGGGTATTATTATTATCTCACACCCACAAGGATTTTCATAAATAAAAAAAGCAGACATGTGCTTTATACGACTACTCGTATAACATGGTTATGCATTTTTAATTCAATTCTTCCACAATATTAGCTGGTGCTGCATAAACTAGTTGCTGTCTATCACATTGATTTAAAAGAATCGGTGTACAGTAGTAGAGAATATAAGTAATAAATTTATTTTGTAGTAAATTAATTTTTTATTTTATAATGCACATGCGATATGAATGTTAATTTTTTATCAAATATTACACTTAAATTTGTGAATGTTTCTGGTCTAGAAAGTATTTTGTTTTCAATTCTATAGTCAAACTATCATGTTCTGTTTGATTGTTATGGACAAAACATTATATTTAGTGATATTAAGGGATAATTTATCATTTAAATATCAAGAGTGGAGTTTGTTGTAAATTTATATAATCTTCAAAACATGAAATATTGCAAAATAATTTTAAATGGTCTAATTTGTTGAAGACTTTAAAAGTCTTACATTAGCTTGCGTACTATCATCAATAGAATCTGACAAAAATTCAGTTAAGCGCAGTAAATTAGTAACTGTAGATCGTTAGTTCTCGTACTTAATGATGTTCGTATGCAGTGATTTGACTTTGCACATATAAATTTATTCATGTATCCAAGTAATTTTTATAGAATTTTAGAGAAATTATTCAGTATAATCAGATGGCGAAGATTGGTAGATCAGCCTTAGTAAACTTGAGTGTATGCGACTGTAGTAATTAGCCGGGTCTCTGTATTTTGCAGATGTGGATTGATTGTATGTATTTTATAATAGTTAATGCCGCCTGGCATTTATACAGTGTGCATCTAGAACCTAGAAGAACAAAAACTAGCATACATAGGTATATTAAAGAAATGTAAAAATCATGTATTAGATAATAAATAGTGATATACTTACTAATCAAAGATGGCGTTGCGGCGCCATTTAGAAAATTATTTTTAAATGTAAAAATAATTTAAATGTGTAAATGTAAAAAAAAATAGTAATACCTCATTTGGAACTTGCTTCAAATACATATTGAAACGTTGTTTTCATTTTGACATGTCTCTTGATTATTGAATAAATCGGCAAAGTTCAATATTGGCATAGTGTCAGTTCTTTTCTGACAGAAATCACGCAATAAGTCACTTGGACGTTTCTATATATCCGAATTTTATTGTCTTTACATTTAGAAATTGGTTGACTTTTAATTAATTCTAATAACATGGCATGTACTTTAGAATAAAAAGTTAATGCGGTTCTAATTATTGGCGAGATTGGAAGAAATCTACATGCAGTTGGAAAAAAAATTCAATACGATATGTTCTAATCGCCTTGTCTCTAGAGTATACTTACGACAGATACTGCAGAAGTTTCAGAGAACAGATAGTATTCAGGATGAAATAATAACTGGAAAAACATTTCGCCATGACAATTTACAAATGGTTATCCAGCTCAGAGAAGATGATCCTGAACGCAAACTTCAATTTTGTGAAATGATGCCAGAAAAAATAGAAAGGAATCTTGATGAATTTCGAGATAAGAGATATTTTTTTAATAGGATAATGCTCTTTCACAGTGTTATGGCGCAGTGAGAGTTTATCTCAATTAACAGAATTACAATAGGTGGATTGAATGCTAGGATACAATAAAGTGGCCCTCAATACAAATCAATAAGGTGGTCTGTTTGGTCTTCAGATGTAGCGCCCTTAGATTTCTTTTTATGGGGTTATTTAAAGTCTCGGGTATACACCCGCTAACATCGGGGGTTTGAAGCAGAGAATTGCTGAATGGGCGAGAGAAGAATTTTATAGCAGGGTGTTGTACCGTTAGCAAGAGGAAGGTGCATATATTGAACATTTGTTTTAAAATTTTGTAAAGATACTGATATTACTTTTTTTATTACTTTTTTATTTGTGCTTTAAATTTATTGTGTTCCATTAATCTGGAATTTATTTTTAACTTAAACACAAACTAAAATTTGAGTATGTAAAAACGTGACATTTTGCGTGATTTATGTCAGAAACATGATACTTAGCTTTTACAGGGAGGCACTGCGTAAAAAAGTTTTATAGTCTGCCAATATTAAATTTAATAGATTTTTTCAAAAATCAAAAGACAAATGTCACAATTAAAACAAAATTTTAATAGAAATTTGAAACGCATTCCCAATTAGGTATTGCTCATACAGTTGCAATTTAAAAATAATTCTATTCTAACATATATGTTATTAAAAGTATTTAATAAACTAAATATTTTGATTTCTGAATTCATTAGGCCGTTACTTGATGAAAATCCATATTTATACAAAATTAAAACATTCACTGATTAGATTTTCACTTTTTATTTGTTAAAAATAACAAATTGTTTTGCCAACACAGTGGCTTCATCATATGTTGAGTACATAGACTAAATTTTACAATAGTTCCACATTGTAAAATTTATGAGAATAGATAGTATTCAGGATGAAATAATAACTGGGAAAAACATTTCGCCCTGACAATTTACAAATGGTTATCCAGCTCAGAGAAGATGATCCCGAACGCAAACTTCAATTTTGTGAAATGATGTCAGAAAAAATAGACAGGAATCTTGATGAATTTCGAGATAATAGAGATATTTTTTTAATAGGATAATGCTCTTTCACAGTATTATGGCGCAGTTGCAATTTAAAAATAATTCTATTCTAACATATATGTTATTAAAAGTATTTAATAAACTAAATATTTTGATTTCTGAATTCATTGGGCTTACTTACGTTACTTGATGAAAATCCATATTTATACAAAATTAAAACATTCACTGATTAGATTTTCACTTTTTATTTGTTAAACATAATTATTTTGCCAACACAGTGGCTTCGTCAGATGTTGAGTACATAGACTAAATTTTACAATAGTTCCACATTGTAAAATTTAGCCTATGTACTCAACATCTGATGAAGCCACTGTATTGGCAACACAATTGTTATGTTTAACAAATAAAAAGTGAAAATCTAACCAGCGAATGTTTTAATTTTGTATAAATATTTTGAATTAACCGATAGTATAATATAGTGTTTTACATTATATTATTATACATTATACCGATAATATAATGTATAATAAGATAATGATTCTTTTTTATTTCAGCTTGTCATGAATGTGGGGATAAAGTTTTTGCAAATCCAGATTCCCTACGTGCGCACAGGCATATTTTTCACAATGGCGTGCCGCGAAAAGAATATAGTTACATCTGCGAAAAATGTGGAAAAAAGTTCAAGCAAAAAGCATTTCTTCAGGCTCATAACAAATCTGATTGTGGTACCGGCCCATTTTTCGAGTGTAAAATTTGCCAGAAGGAGTTCTCAAGCAGTCATTCCCTTAAGGCTCATATGCGAATTCATACATCAGAAAAGAACCTTATGTGTAAATTTTGTGGGAAAGGTTTTCATTGGAAAGGTCAACTTAAAATTCATGAGAGATCTCATACTGGCGAAAAACCTTATACTTGTCTTTTTTGTCCAAGCGCATTTGCATATCGTGATAGTTTAATAACGCACAGTACCTTACATACAGGTATTAAACCATATTTCTGTAAAGGTTGTGGTTGGAGATTTTCTTGTATTGGAAACCTTGTAAAACATAAAAATACCCACGCAAGTACCTGTGGTGTTTGGTATCAAAAGAATGGAGATGTTTGAAATTTTATGACGACAAATATATATAACATCCAATTGCATTATTTGATTTAATTTTAACTTAACTTTAATCATTTAAGGTTTGATACCAATACATTTTGTCTTATTTATATAAATGTGTATGTAGGAAATTACAAAATTTTAATATTTTTAGATGTTCTATAAAAAAAATCAAATAAAATAACAAAAATTACAATAATATTTAATTTATAAAACATTAAACACATTAATATTTACTAGGTATATATAAATATACAGGTTGTAGTTAGAAATTGTACCATCTTGGAAGTTTTGTAAAATATACCAAAAAACTATAATTTATTATGATCTAAAGCAGAATGTATTTGATATTTAAAAATCTGTGAAAATAAATACACAGTGTATAGAATTTGCCATTAATATATGGAAAACTCTTATGTAATTACATGATGTATTGGAAAAGACAAAGAAATTATTTTTCTGCAGCAATCATGAAAATAAGGCGAAATAATACCACATATTTACTGATTTTTTTTTTTTTTGAATTGTTTACTCTGACTGCATAAAGAGGGGACAATACATTCCAAGAATGATTTTTAAATAAACAATCTTTGCATGGATAAGAGGTGTTACCAAAATAACAAGTTAACAATTATAATATAAGAGGTATCTTTGAAGAATATCAATGTAACAAAATGTTCCAATCTAAGGAATCTTTAACCTAGGATATTGTTCATTTTAATGGAAATCAATTACATAAAACTAGAATGTTTTGTTAGTATACTATAAAATGTAAATTCTGTTAATGTTTCTGGTAGTTATAGACATCTTACGGCTTCAAAATTTTCCTATAAGTTACCTCTATATTGTGAGTTTACTATTGTTAAAATGTTTCATTTTATCAAAAACTATTGGTACGTGATAAATAAATTATTATTGGAAAAAGGATGTAGCATTTATATCCACAGACATGCGGTTTAATAATTCCTTAAGTTTGATATAAGTTGGGCGATTCAACATAGTCTGTGAAGTACTACTATACTACAGCAATTTAACCTCGTTAGTGAAGTTTTTAGGCAATGAATAATTTCAGGAATTACAATGCTGTAAATATAATGCCAGAAGTTATTCATTATATTTAATGCATTTAGGATTACATTGTGTGTGTACAGGAAGTACTATACTACTCTACAGAACTTAAGGGGGAGATATCGAAATATCGCACAAATGGATCTCGCAAAACTTCATTTCAAAACCTGTTTACTTTTGGAAAAAATTTATTGGGCTAGGAGGTGATCACTTAATATCCTAAATAAATAGTAACAAAGTTATAAATAATCAAAACGTAACAATAAACGAAAATTCTGTTACAGATCATTGCTATAATTGCTATAATGTCCTCTCTCACGCCAGTTTCAATAACTTATTTCTCGAATATTATTGTAAAATATGCATGATCAAAGACAATGAACAATTTTTTTTGAAAATCATGAATTGCCGGCCATTTCTATTTTTCTATGATGTTTGTTGCGGAGATATGCAGCAAAGGTATGAACATGAATGCAAAGTTTGGATACTATTTGTACAAAAGGCCTGGATGACTATTTCTAAAATACATTGTAGAAAACTGCAATACCTAAATTGCTGAATTTTACAGAATGGTTCAAAACGAAAATATTTTGACAAATAATAAACATTTTAAAAAATAAAACCCGTCACAGGTAGGATTCGACATCTGTCCCGGATTGGAAAAGAACGACATACAGCTGTTTCGAACTTATTAATTCTCATCAGTGCCGTACACGGTACGCCGATCCAGGACAAATGTCGAATGAAATCGTGGGGTATACATCTTTATCGATACGATCTATGTCAGTAACATATAAGTCGGAAATCGAGAAAGGAACTACCAAACCGCCACGCGGTTATCAAAGTAGTTCTCGAATAGCAAGGCTATTACATAATCGCTATTGGAAACAACTACTTCCTCGGGCTAAAGCCCCGCCAGGCATTGAATTATACCTAAAAGCGATCCTCGACCCCTTTATCGTGTTTCTGCACGATCAGATAAGGTTTTAAAAAATAAAACCTGCCACAGGTAGGATTCGACATCTGTCCCGGATTGGAACCGAACAACATACAGTACATAAATAATAAACAAACAAAAAAATGGTAATTTAGTTAAATAAACTTATAAATACAATTTAGTGGCAGTGTAATGAAATTGACATCTGAGACTGATAGGTTAGTAATTAAAATTCTCTTGTTTTCACTGTAACAAAAAGTAAGTATATTAGTTTGTTGAATATTTTTTTCTAATGATTAAGTGATTTTGTTTATTATAAGCATAGGAATTTTTTTTTGTAACTGTTTTAGAAACTTGTCTGAAATTTAATGGTGTATTTTCACGCGCAAACTGCACATATACTGTTAAAACACATATGTACATACATATATAAATGTCATAAGTGGACTGAAGTTTGGATTCATGTATGGATCCAAAGTATTGACCCACGACTGCATTATTGCACCATTATTTTATATGTTCAATTTTTTGAAAGATATCACTATATAACTCAGATATTCAGTAGTTGGTCATGAAATTTGTTAAATGATCGAAATACGTATTCGTGGCCTACTACAACTACTAATACCTTTCACTTTTGAAATGGCTTCGCGAAATATTTCATCTAAATTGCGTGTTTCTTTCAATTTGTGCACGCAATTACTGGAGTGCCGAGTAGAAAACCTATGTATACAATAGTCCAACTATATTATTATCACGGGAATAATACATCATTTACTTTATAAATTAAATTTTGATTATTATGATTTGGTCCCTGAAATCTATACTAACATTGGGCATAGGACAGTTGACAAGATAGTTGAGGATAGTAATTTGATACCAGTCATACATTTTACTGCCTCTTGTAGATTCAATACTGACTCGATAACTAGTAAATAAGAGATGATTTTCTATTAGAGAAAATAAGACAAGAGATTGTGACATTTGTCAAGGTCTGTTATGTCGTCGATCTCCCGCCCCCTCATTTCCGGCGGCGGAAATTGGTAGTACCAGCACAGATTGAGTGTTGTGCGAGTCGGCGTGGCCCGCTGGAGTCGCCATTCTCGAACTTCTGGACACCGCGCCCTCGTCGTCGATGATCTCGCGGCTAGGCGCCGCCCCACTTCGCGCTCCTGCACTGGGGGTGGATGTCCCTCTCCGCGAAACGTTGATCGAGGCCTCCCGTATCCTCGATGCGGCCGTTCGCAACCTCGCTGGTGGAGAGACCCGCTGGCTGGTTATTCCCTCGTTGAGGTTGGGTGTCGAGGTCGACACCGGCGTGTGTCGAGCGTCGGGGGCTCCTAAAACCCGACCGCTTCATGGCTTCGGCGAAGTAGTGTTCCCGCTGGTTATCCATACAGCGTGAGTCTCGCCTGGAACGTACGAAATACGCGACTGGCGCGGATGGATTCTAAACGTAGTGCGGCTTCCCGCGCTTTCCCACGTTGGATTCGGAGGATCCGGCCTTCCGACCTAATACCTGTTAGTCTGCGCCCCTCGGAAGAGATATCCACTTCAAGTACGAACAGTGTTTCGTGTCACGTCCAAGAAGCAGAGATCCCAACGGTACGGCACGCCTAGACTAGCGGTAGGTGGTCACCAGGGGTCGTAACCCCTGTATGTAGGTGCTAGGGGACTTAGTGCAATGTCGCACCAAGTTGCAGGGCTTCTTCCCAGTACTGACCCTGGAATAAAATTACACACGGGTTATATAAAGCTCTAGACAGAAATAACTCACCGAGTAAATTGGCGATGGCGCAGCTAGGCGATACACTCTAGCTCGTTTCTGGCACTTTAACACTGGCGTAGATAGCTGGATAATGGCTGCAGCTGCTCCTTGGCGTGGCCTTGACCACGTGGAAATGATGCAATCCCAAGATGACGTCACCCCGGCGTCTGATGACCCTCAGAGACGATGAAATACTTGATTAAATAACTCACCTGGGTATTCTGCGAAGCCTTTATCAAATTGGTGGATTGATACGCAGTGGAAGACCGCTACCAATCGTGATGGACGCCCACGTGGCGTGGTTCAACGGCACTAAAATGGCGCGGCCACGTGGCGATCGTGATTGTCGGCGTTAAATGCGTCGAGTGCGACGACTTTTTATTGATTTTTTTTGTGGTTAATAATCTCTGTGTGAAGCACAGTTCACCAGAAATTTCGCTGCAGAATCTAGTCGAAGACTGGAGTAAACGATAAGACCGGCGAAGCGCGTAAGCTAGGCGAAGTGTAGAACACGAAGCGAAGCGAACGACTGAGAAAGAGGCAGGTCAGAGAGTGCCTGTATCGATGCGCTCCAAAATGGACGCGCAGAGCGGGGAACCAATCGCGTCACGGATGGAGGTTACTCATAGAAGTACTCATTTTCAGAGAGAGGCATATGACACCTCCCCCCTTGATTGTACTAGATTCTGTCATCAAAATTTTTGGTGTGGGGGTTAGTTTCTCCTGCAAAGCATGCATGAGGAAGTGTTTTGTTCGGCCTTTATTTATTTGGGGGAAAGTGGCCTAGGAAGCGGAAGCATAAAAACATGGGGTAAAAAAAAAAAGGATCCGCAAGTTCGATTACCCAGCGTAAGAAGAACTTGCAAGAAACTCACGCCGGTCCCCTGGTCCCAGTTGGGGGGGCACCCGCTGCTTCTCTCTTGAACCTGCTTCTGCTTCGGCTTGCGCGCCACTCATAAAAGTTACGATGATGGGCCGCTGGTCCTCCGTGGGGGTATCTGAAACATAAAACAGAAAAACAACACACACGGGGGGTATATTTACACATGCATGGGAGGTATCGTTGTAATGCGGCGAGGCGACGCCCCGGCCTATGGGTGGGCTGTGAAGGCGGCGCGCTCGCGGTTACCTGTCCTCGTTTCGCGGTGTCCGAACAACACACGCCCCGGCCTATGGTTGGGCTGTGGCAAGCGTGGCTAACGGATCGCAACAGCTCGCTCCTTCTTCTATCCTTCTTTCTTCCGGAGAGGGGCCCCGCTGCCTCGCGGTCGTGGGCGCGACGGCGATCCGTGGGTGTTCCGATCCTCGACGAGTCCGCTACTGGTATTCCGGTGGTCGGGGCCGAAGGTCATCGATGTGGGCTTTGATGTGTACTCCATCTCGCTCCACGGTGTATGTGTTATCGCCGTGGCGGGTGATGACTTCGTGAGGGCCCGTCCATTTGGCCTGGAACGGATTCCCGTCTCGGCGGAACTCCATAACCATGACGCGTTCTCCTGGGTCGAGGGTCACACCGGCTTGTCGGTGTTCTGGAAACATGTTCCGGGCGTAGATGACCTGACGTTCCCGGGCGCGTTGAACCCGTTGTCTTCTGGCTTGCGCGGTCCAGTCGGGAAGCGGTCGCACTTCGGCGGGCACCGTCCATTCCCCCGGTCTAGGCAAGGTTGCTTCAAGGAGGATTTCGGCTGGCGATTGTCCTGTCGCAGCGCTGGTGCGATTCCGGAGGGAGAACAGGGCTTCTGGCAGCAGCTGATCTCTTTCATCATTTCTGATTTCTTCATCGCGGCTTCTTTTGTACGTAGGATCTTTTTTAATTCCTGAACCCGGCGTTCCACTGGGTTCGCTCGCTGGTGGTACACTGGAGCAGTGTAATGTTCTATTTGGCGGGCTGCGAGGTAACGTTCCCAACGTCGGCCTCGGAAAGGCGTACCGTTGTCCGTGATGATGGACGCTGGGTGTCTGGGATCCGCGGTCGTAACGGTGCAGCATCTTGCCGGTGAGCCTTCGTCGAGGCGCACACCAAGCAGCCTTTCACATGACGTCGTACATCGCGTTCCATGCCTCGCCAATCATACATCCATCGGATCGCGAGAAACGTCTCGCTCTGGCCTAGATGCGTGGCTAGTGGGGAGTCGTGATATTCTTCCATCACGCGATCCCTCATATGTAGTGGCACGACTACATCCACTACGACGTGGATGGAGATAGACGCCCGTCTATCTCCATCCACGTGTTTCCATATTACACCGTCGGATAAGAAGTACCCTCGTGCGCTCCGGGTTCCGG
This sequence comes from Rosalia funebris, assembly GCA_037954035.1. Taxonomy (NCBI): domain Eukaryota; kingdom Metazoa; phylum Arthropoda; class Insecta; order Coleoptera; family Cerambycidae; genus Rosalia; species Rosalia funebris. The sequence goes on from JAZFAV010000033.1 coordinate 3,690,879, forward strand.
CCGTTCGCAGTCCTTCGCAGAGCACGATCTGGAGACGTTTCCGTTCTTTGCGGCATGCTTGATCCTGTAGCTGCTCTTCGCGGACGAGGTCAAAGAGAGGTCGCGGGGGCAGCTCTTCCGCTGCTTCCCCTGGGTTCTCCTCCGCCCTTGACTCGCCTTCGCTGTCTTGTTCTTCCGATGACTCGATATTTTTTTCCTGTTTTTCTATATTTATTTCCCTCGGCGCGGAAGTGCTTGCCTCCGGTTCGTCGACGGCTTCCTCGTCCTCGCTATCTTGGAGCATGTGGACTGCAAGGTATGCGCGATCGTCCAATTCTTCGGGTTCTTCCGGACGATCTTCCAGTTGTGGGTGTCGTGACAAGAAGTCCGGTAGCTCATTGGTTTTTCCCGGAACGTGTTCAACGGTAGGACGGAAGTTGAAGGCTTGAAGCATGAGGGCCCATCGCATCAGTTTCGACGCGCTGGAATAATACGGCTCCTATGCCAATGCAGCTGGCGTCGGTCTGCAGGCAAAATTCTACGCCTGGCAGCGGACGGTGCAGTTCGGCGTGATTGGCTACCGCTTCCTTCAGCTCCTCGAAGGCGATCTGTTGTCGCGTCCTCCATCGCATTCCGCGGCTTCCTTCCAGTACGTCGGTGAGTGGCGCTGCGATTTACGCGAATCTAGGCACGTATTCTCGTAGCCATCCAGTCGTGCCTAGGAACGCTAGCAGTTCTCGAATGGTCTTCGGTACTGGGTAGTCCCTAATTTTCTCCAGATAGTGGCTCTGCGGTTCATTACGCTCGGACGTAATCGTGTGCCCCAGGTAGTTAAATTGACGTGCGCTAAATTTACATTTCCCCGGAGACACGTGGAGACCGTTTAGACGGAGTCTCTCCAAAACCGCGCTCAGATGGTAAAGATGCTCGTCGTGGCTCTTGCTGTAAACGACGATGTCATCCAGGTAAACCTTCGCGAACTGATGTAGATATCCCTCGAGGATTTCAGCCATCATCTTCTGAAATGTTCCGGGTGCTCCGGTTAATCCGATCGGCATGACTTCAAACTCGTATTGGGCCCCGTCGGGAGTTGAGAAGGCCGTGTACTTCTTGCTGTCCTCGGCCATCGGTACTTGCCAGTACCCGGCCTTCAGGTCGAGCGTTGAAAAGTACTGCGCATCTCCCAACTCGCGGATGGTATCGAATATTTGCGGTAGGGTCCCAACTTCGGCTTCTGTCCTCGCATTTATTTGACGGTAATCCACGCAAAATCGTAGCTCCTTATCGCCCTTCTTCTTGACCAACACGACTGGGGAGTTATATTCTGAACGTGATCGGCGGATAACTCCTTGGGCCAGCATCTCCTGGCAGTGCGTGTTGATTACGCGTTTCTTCTCTTCGCTACACCGATACGGTGGGACCCGCACGGGCACGGTATCGCATAGAACGATGCTGTGCTGCGTAGATAACACCGTCGCTGGTCGTGGTTCATCGGAGAAAACGTCGAAGTATTTCAAAATCTCCTCGAGGTATTCGGTCCTGTGTTCATCGGGTACTTTGTTGCATATGTGTCCGTATAACTTTTTCGGTGTGAGGGCGGGTTTCACCTGGCCCTTCGGGTCGTCCCAGTATACGGTTCTTCTTCTGCGAGTACCAAATGCGATAGTTCTTCTTTTCCGATCTATCACGACGTCCTCTTCTTGTAGAAACGGCTGTCCAAGGATGACTTTCGAGTAGGTTGTCCACCACGTACATGCGCAAGTCGACGGGTTCACCGCATAGGGTCAGTGCCAAGTCCATGACACCCCTTGCTTGCGTACAGAATCCGCTGGCGGCTAGTCGCAATGTCTTTCTGGCCGTTTCCCACTGCTTTCCTTGTACCAGATCGCTTCGGATTAGATTTAAGCCAGCGCCGGTGTCCACCAAGGCTTTAACTATCTTCCCCTCTATTTCAAGTGGGATGCGGGGCACGGTTCCTCCCCTAATAGCGGCAACTTCTCCGTAGGCCGGTTCAGGTGCTCTCCCAGAGTCAATTTCCTGTAAGCCGTTGTTTAAAGTCGGGACGTGTGCAGATGGTTCTTCCTTAAAATCGAATTCCAGTTCCGGTATGTTCGACTTCGGTTTATTGTTGAAGTCCGGTTTCATTCCTCGAAGTTCACTGTTCTCCTCCGATTCGCTTTCCGAATTTCCATAAATGTCAACACCCAGGTCGTTGACTTGCCCCGATGTGGTGTGTGCATTTACTTCCCGGTGAACTTCCTGTTCTGGTGCATCGACCGGTTCCGGGTCGGTACACATTTTCCGTTCCACCGAGTTAATTTCAAGTCCGATGTCAACTTCTTGTTCCATTTTGTTGATTGAATTCGATTCCATTGAAGGCGATTTATTTCTGAGTCCAGCTTCATTTCCTTGTTCCATATTCCGTTCGATTACATTCGAATTATGTCGAAGTCTGAATTCGTTTCCTTGGCCCATATTTATTTTAATTAAATTCGATTTAATCAAGGTCGATTTCATTTCATTTCGAAGATCCATTTGATTTAAATTCCGATGACTTGATTCCAGTTTATCATCCTGATTTGTACCCAATTGACTAAAATTCGTTTCGCTTTTAAGTCCAATTTTATTTTCGTTCAGATGCCTTCAAAGTCCGTCGATTAAATTACATTTTATTGTCCGGATTTGAATCCATTTGAGTTAAATTCGGGTTCAGTCGAAGTCCAAATAAATTTCCATTTAATTCGCGGTCATTATCTTTATCCACTTCGATTCTATTAATTTCCTCCATCTTCATTAAGTCGCGATTTAATTCCGGGTTATTATCCACCTCCGGTTCATGGTTTGTTTGCGTCCGCGTATCGTTGTTCGATTTCGTTCCTACGCCCGGATTCTTCATTTCTTCTGACCCTGCGGAACTTTCCGGGGGCGTCACGACGTCGGTTGGAGCCGTCTTGCTCGAGGTGTCGAGCACCCCCGCCACCGCGGCTCCCCCAGTGGCGGAGTTCTTCGGAGATGTCCTCGCTCTCCAATTCCGAGGGTCCGAGGGTTGCCCCTGGTCTCGGCCCGATTGTCATTTTCCGGCGCCTCTCCTCTGGGCGCCGATGCAGCAACGGAAAGCGTTCCGTTGCGGCGCCTCGTCGCATTTCTCGGGTGCGCCAGTCCTCTCGGGGGGCGGGCTACGCGTCCCGCGCTGGCCCGGCACCTCGACGCCAGTCCTCTCTAGGGGCCCGGCGTCCTTCGTCACGGGCGTCCCTACATGGCGGCGGCTGTCGGGATGGCTCTTGACGCCATGGCCGCTGTTCTCGTTGCGGCGAACGCTCCATCCGACGCAGTGCGTCGTCGCGTCTCTTGGGCGCCTCTTCGGAGCGACGAAGCGGTGGCTCCTTTCTCGAACCCGTCGCTCCTCGTCGGGGCTCCTCCAGGTCTTCGCGCCGGGCGACTCTTCCGCTGCGTCGCCGGCTTTCCTGGCACGTAGCCGGTGTGTAGATGACGGCGTCGTCGTCGTCCGACCCATCTTTCGGGGCCCTATTCCGGGCGGGGCCGCTCTTCGGCGTGCGGTACGCCCCGGCGATGACTTCCCTCTCGATGTCTGTGGCGACACCGATGAGCTCTTTCGTCGTTTCGCAAGCCCCATGTCGTATCTGCACGCGGAGGCTCGGCAGGAGCTGTCCTCATATGAGGGCCACCCTCTGCCATTCGGGCGTCTCGAGGGCCACACGATCGAACAGTCGGGCCTTCCTCGCAATGAAGGTCAATGCTCCTTGGTCTTCCTTCTGCACCTCTCTATATAGGCGCTGAGTGACTTCGGCGAGGCGTTCCACTGACGAGAATTCGTCCAGGAAGTACTCCTGGAACGTGGCCCAGTCTCCAAGGGGGCGCGTTGCCATCTCCGCCCATTGTCTCGCCTCCCCTCGCAGGCAGCTCCGGGCGAGGGGGACCATCCTTTTGGGGCCGACGCTCACCAGGTCGGCGTATTCTTCGAATTCCTCGATGAAGGTATTCGGATCTTCGTAATCTCTGCCGGCGAAGGTTAAATCTGGCGGCGGTCGAGCGGTTTCTGTCTGTCGTGCCTGCGCCATCATATCGCTCATCGCTCGAATCACGGTCTCAGTGGCCGCCGTGTCCCGGGGGGCGGGGGCGGCGGTCACGGCACGCGACGTCGGAAATACGCCTCTCGCGCGCGTGGAAATATGGTCTGCGGCCACGGCGCCGTCGTCGTCGTAGAGCCCATAATATCCGTAGGGCTCCACTCGGGGGTAGTGCTCGTAGATCCCATAGCTCCGTCTAGGAATCTCGTGCACTTCTTGGTGCTCGGGCGCCAGGGGACGTCTCTGTCCCCGCTTTACGGGGGGCTGTCTTCATAACCTCACGTCGTAGAATTCTTGAAATCCGGGGAATCAGGGCCATTCCCTCGTTGGAATTCCGGGCGGCGTTGATATTCCTCGACGCGCCGCCTCGGGGGCTCGTAGATCTCGGGGCCCTCGAGAATGAGGGGCACCGGCTCCCCAATTGGCATCTCCACACGGGCGCCTTATCGACGATGATATCCTTCGATCGTCTGGGGTGGCCGCTCGTGTAGGACATTTCTCCGGGTGTTCAGGCCCATAATATATTCACGTGTCCCTGCTCGGGCGCCATGTCGTCGATCTCCCGCTCCCTCATTTCCGCGGGCGGCGGAAATTGGTAGTACCAGCACAGGTTGAGTGTTGTGCGAGTCGGCGCGGCCCGCTGGAGTCATATGCCTCCGCTCCAAAATGGACTGGAGGCATATGACAGTTATGTCCTATTATTTACCTTATGCATATGTGCATACTATGGATCCCAATTTGATATATTATAGCTTCACAATTGGTGACTTTTCCGAGGGTTCCTCGAAAACAAAATAGTCCTACGTCACTTCTAGAGTACCATGGTTAATAATATTTAGCCTCTGCCTATTTGAGGACCTTAGGTATATCAAGGGCAGGTACTCAGTCGAGTTACTCAGTGAAATAAGAACCATCTGTATTATGACAGAAGTTTTAAATTACAAGGGATCTGTATCGTATTCTTCTATCTGACTGTAAGTCGATAGAAGAAATATTAAAACAAAATAAGAAGCAGCCATTGCTCTATTGGACAATATGGTATCCTATAGCAAATGCGAATACTAAAAAATAAAAGTCAGATGATACAGTTGCTTTATAAGTATATAGATAGCTAAAGTAAGAAGTCTTATTTTCACTTCAAAAATATGGGTATACATTATATACAGTTTTCAGGGCGATACGTCACATCATCAAGTCTACACATGTTGAGAATTATACTCAGGTCATACAGGTGACTCAACTTGGATGAGTGACCTGTCGTATTTTCCTATAGAATTATCTGCAACAATGTTATTCATACTGTGGTCGGGGGTAAGTATTGAGGATATCCATTGTATGCTTGTTTTGTATTTTTCAATGTATCATTGTATTCGTCAGTGTTATAGTGCTAGTGTTTCAAAAGATATTATTACAACTGTTAATTATTATTGTAATTATATAATAATGTATTTTCATTTACATCAATGTTGGTAATGACTTGCACAAATTTAGATAAAAATAATACTTGAAAATCTTTTTACTTCTGTAAAGCAATGTCAGCATTACGAACGTTATAAATACTAAAAATAATAAATGATATAAAATACATAAAGAAATATGGAATTTATGTGAATACAAGATATGCCATATTGTATAAAAAAAAAACACGAAAAACAACAAATTGAATTTAAGCATAAATATTCATCATCATGAGTTCATCAGTCCTAAGACTGGTTGAACGCTAATTTCCAGCTTCTCCTATCTTGTGTTAACCTACGCATTTCGCTAATTATGCTACAACCTACATCCCTTACTATTTCCGAGCAGTAGTCTAATCTAGGCCTACCTCTGCCTTTCTTCACTCCTATTTCTGCCTCCAAAATATCGCAGACTATTCCCCCATGTCTCAGCAAGTGACCTACCATTCTATCTCTTCTCTTCTTTATGTTTTTCCACATACTTCTTTTCTCGCCGACTTTCTCTAATACTTCTTCATTTGTAACCCTATCAGTCCACGGTATTTTCATCATTCTTCGGTAACACTACATCTCAAAAGCTTCTAATTTCTTCCTACTTGCTTCCCATACCGTCCAGGTTTTCTCAAGCGTATAGTGCCGTGCTCCATACATATGTTTTCAAAAATCTCTTCCTTGTTTCTAAGTTTATTACCCCCGAGCATAAAAGTGCTTTCTTTTTGTTAAAAGCTACTCGACTCTGCGCTATTCTTTGTTTTATATCTTTATCGCTTCTTCCATCCTAATTTATTTTACTTCCTAAATAAGTGAAGTCTTTAACTTCCTCCAATCTTTCATTATCAATTTGTACTTTCGTTTTTACTCTGCTCTCGCGCCCTCTGCACACTAACACTTTAGTTTTGTTTTTATTCGCCCTCATTCCATATTCCTCTGTCAACACTGCCTCCATTTCGTTCAACGCTGATTCTAATTCCTCCTTACTATATTCTAATACTGCTATATCATCCGCGAATCTCAGCATTTTTAGTTTCTGTCCCTGTACTTTAATCCCGAAATTCACTCTATCTTTTACCACATTAATCGCCTCTTCGATGTACAGATTAAAAATTAGTGGTGATAGCGTACATCCTTGTCTTACTCCTTTCCTAATACCTACTTCCCTTCTTTCCCCTTCTACTTCTATAACAGCAGTTTGCTCTTTGTATAGATTGTGTACTACTCTCCTCTATACTTCATTCCCGCGCTCTTTAGTATCTCGAACATTGTTTCCCATCTTACATTATCAAAAGCTTTTTCTAAATCTACAAATCCTATATAAGCGTTCTCTCCTTTTTCTATTGTTTTCTCTAACATTACTCTTAGCGCCAGAATAGCTTCGCGAGTTCCCCTATTTCTCCTAAACCCGAATTGGTCTTCTAGTATTTCCATAAATATTAATTAAAGTAAAAAAACATATGAAAGAGACAGGATAAGAAATCTATTAAGACTATTACAGCTCTACTATATTAATGAAGTTATAAATTATTTGTTGAGACAATAGATCGCTTCTCTTTAGTTCGAACGTTCCATATGTAAATTTTACCACCTGCAAGTCGCTGTGTTATCGTATTTCTTTTACATGGTTCATAAAAATCAAACCGTTATTTAATGAAATCTTTTTTGGTTTCATACTCGTATTTTCCATTAGATGTCAGATATATTTGATTATTCGCAAACCCACAGCAGTCTTCTTCTTTTCAACACTGATCTGCTCCTCATCTATATCGTACTCCTCTTTGGACCAACCAGAAGGGTCCTTATGTAGTCAAGCAGGGCCCTTCCACCATTTGGACTGAAATAGATGATGTGCACTGCATCCTCTCGAGGGTAAATCAGTTGGGCTTATGGCTCTCGGCACATGGTTCCATCTCTCCATTTCAGTTAAAGTCCGAATCTCATTTACTCTATTTTTGACAAACACCGACCATTCTTCGGTCTATTTAATCCAGGATATAGCAGTAGTAGTCACTCCAAAAATATGTTGACATATCCTGGAAATTTTCCTTAATAGAATCATATAAACGAGCTGCTATGGTGGCTCCTAACAGTTCCAACTGTGATACCGTCATCTCTTTTAATGATGCCACTCTAGCTTTGGTAGCGACGAGATGTACCGATATGTGTACTTCACGTTCTACCCTTGAAAAAATTGCTGCAGAATATGTATTTTTGCTGGCGTCACTGAAAACATGCAAACTCCAGACATCTGCTTCATTCCTGCAAGCACAAATCCATCGGGGTAATTTTATCTTCACTAGCTCTCGATTTTCGATAGCCCAATATTAAAAATCGTCTACAAACTGATCATCTAGCGGTACATCCCAATCCCGTTTATCCTTCTAGAGTTGGTGCAAAAGTAATTTGGGTTGAAGACTAACGGGGCAAGTAAATCCAATGGGATCAAATATGCGCTGCGCTACTGAAATAATTAATCTCTTTGTAACAGGTCCGTTGCTGATTTCCTGTGAGACAGTCCTCATTAACAGCTAGCGTATCGTCCTTGACATCCCATATGAGACCCAGCACAGGGTCACAGTCTTGGTCACAGACTTAGCGTTGGGAAACTCCCACCCTCGCAGGTCTATCTTGGTTTTATCCATTTAACAGCTAGAGTCTTGAATAAACCTATGAACAGCATGTTCATCAGGAACGCTGGTTAGACAATTATCCACGTAAAAATTTTTGGCAAGTTGATCAATGGTCTCCAAAGTATAGTTTTCCTGCTCTGTCCAATTTTGCCTACACCTAGACAAGTGGCAGTCTATAGTAGCTCCTAGTAAAAATGGACTGCTGGACACCCCAAACACCACTCTTCTATGTCTAAAGATCTTGGTCTGCCCATCATCACCTACCCAAAAGAATCTAAGGTAATCTCTGTCTTCTTCATGTACGGCAAGAATGCCTTTTCATACCTGGGGCGACTCCCAACTTACATATCCTAAATCCAAGAAGTACAGTTGGAATGAGCGTTATTAGGTTAGGTCCTACTTCTAAGCATTGGTTCAATGATGGGCTTCCCTTTTCATTAGAAGAGGCATCAAACACGGGCCTTATCTTGGTCGTCAAGCTACTTTCTTTTATAACTGGCCTGTGTGGTAGATAGTGGACCTGTTCGTTACTATAGGGTTCAACAACTTGTTCGATGATTGCCTTATCTAACCATTCTCTAAAAACCAGATTATATCTCTCCAACAGCTGAAACGATTTAAGATTCTTTATAATGGAGTCTAACCATCTCTTGGCCACTATAAAATTGCTGGATAGAGGAGGGTGGTCATATAACCATGGAAGTCTTCCCACGTATCGACCCTGTACATCCACCTGTGTGGTCTTGTCAAAAAGTTCTTTGGCTTCTCTGGCCTTTTCCTGTTTGGACCTCTTCTCTACAGGATCAGTAATTTCAAGTACATCAAGTTCCCAAAGATCAGCCTTCATGGCCTCTTTAACAAATAACGAAAACACAGTCATTACTGTACTAGGTCTAGGGTCATCTGATGGATGTTCTATTAATGTTCATCCACACAAGGTTTCGATTGCAACAAGCCCGCAACTCAGTTCATGCTTACGTTCAGTATACAACTTACCAATGCCGTCAGCACCGAATAAAATTTCTATGGGACCGCTGTCTACCACATCGGTCAGCACGATGTTCATGACATTCAATCAAGGTCCATCCGTAACTCAAGAAATTGGATTACATATTACGGATTTATCGAGGACTTCCATTGAACAACTATATTCTCCGTCACTGACTTCCACGCGGTAACCGTTATCCATCTGTTCAGATGTGTTTCTTTCGCCAAAAAGATTATGCACGATTCTTTCTCCCCTTAATGACTCAAAACCCAATTTTCGCGCAGTGCTTTGAAGAACATGAGAACGCTATGAGCCGGTGTCTATTCAAGCCCGGACCTGTCTGGTAGCCGATTCCCACAAGATTAACCCGCAAGGTCTGCAGCAAAACCTGTGCACTCGTCTGGCTAGTTAAGACCTGGTCGACGGAACCTCACATTTGGTTCTGTCGTGGCTGTTCCCCTTTTGTGAATAGGCAACTCGGTACACATTAACGTAACATGCGATTTCCCACATACAATGCATTTTAATTTAGCGCGACACCTCCTAGAGGAATGACCTAATTTTAGACAGTGAAAACATGCATTACCTTTAACGTGAGAGAATTTTAGAGAATTCTCTTTTCTGTTCCAAATTCATCTTCTGAGCTCTAAAACAACTTTCATTGCCATGGGATCCGCCACAAAAAAGAACTTGGCAACGAGTCCCGCCGCAGTAGCACAAGCTGTTACCGGATTTTCATATTTCGGTTTTGCCCTCTTGTGGGAAATTTCAGAATCATTCACGGACGTTTTTATACCAAAACCCTCAGCAGCTAATGGCTGCTCTACACGTTGGCCAACACGCTGGCAAGGAAATTGGAACATCTGTCCACACGTTGGAAGGACGTTTAGCTTATTTCGACGCAGGCCAATCAATATGAACAACAACATGGACGTCATGAGAGTAGCAGCTGCTGCAGTTTATTTCTTTGTTACTCATTGCCGCCATTATGTATCACCAAATACACAAATAGACAATGCACAGCGGATGAGGCAGCGTACTCCGTTCATTGTCGAACCTGCGCTATTCGAAGTTAAGCAACGAAATGCTCGGTTGCGACTTGGATGGGTGACACATGGTCTCATTCTCTTGCCGCGGTGGTGCTGATTTGGTATTCGGTAACAGGGTGGCAACTGGGCCAAATACTGGGCACATTGTCTGCGTGAGTTCGATTCCCACCAGAGGGAACTTGGCACTTCCCTCAGGGCTGGGTATTTGTCCGCGTCTATATGTGTAACCTTCCCCTATTCAAGCCTGCCTATACGCTTTCTGGGGAAGGAAGTCTACTTTCTGTGTGTCCAAACAAACAGCATAAAATATCTACCCAGTCGTACCCACTATCCCTGCGGCAGCTACTACATACTAGGCCAGTACAACCAACGTGTGGACGTGACTACCAACGTCTGCCAGCGCCCTTTGATGTGTCTTGAAAAACCGACACCACGACGGATCGGTCGTCAACGCTTGAACCAGCTCTGCCAACGCCGGCGCCGCCGCTCCGCCAATACGACAAATAGTCCCCTCTATACGCTGGCCAATAAGCATGGGCCAACACGCTGCCAATGCATTGTTCAACGTGTAGAGGAGCCTTAACGCGAACTTCTGTTCATTTTCAACTTCCCTCCGTAAAAATCTCAGCAGCTGTTTCCACCATTCCCACTTCTGCGGGGTCGTCACCGTCAACAACCGCGCGTGTATTGTCCGCGAACCGCCCTGAGAATCTTTGATACACAGGAATTAAATCTTCCGGTAGATACGATTCGATTAGCGGATACGACATTGTCGCGTATTTATCTGACATAATGCCCAGAGTTTGAAGGGATCGAAGTTGACTCTCAATTTCGTCGTATAACTGACACAGAACAATTACCCGAACCAGCTCTATTTAACACAAGTTTTAGGAGCTCGTAAACTTCAATTTGCAAGTCTTCCCTACCGAACCGTGAGCACAAGCTGTCCACAATTTTCTTATAGTTTCAGGAATTAGAGCAAAGACGGCACCAGGATTTCTACAATAGGTGGACACAAACTGGTAAAAAATTTTTGGTTCGGGTACATATTTGTGATGTGTGTATGTGTGTGTGTGTGGGGGGGGGATTTGCATAATTGTACTATATTATACACAATTATATACCACCAAGTAACAAATAACAATATAAATATATAAACATATTAACATAAACACAATTTACAAAATATATTAGTAGTACATTAAGTATTAAAGTTAAAATATTAATGAATTTATTTCAACAGCATTTTTCTGGGATGTTTTGTTGCAAATTCCTCAACACTCTTATCTAAATCCAAGCTTTTAGCTATTTTTTTTCTCTATATTTAGTACAGCCAAATTACTCTCTCGTGGTTATATATGTCGGATGGCTGTAAAATACTGTTGATTTTAAAATTTTGTTCGTTTCCAAATTTTGAAATAGTAGCAGGCACTTGGGTAGGCACTGTTACTGATTGGGTAGGCACGTGCCCATCCAGGCCCCCCTTGGCGCCGTCACTGAATTGGAGGAAAACTGTCAACTATTTTCCGCGCACGACTACCCGGAACCGTTGCCTGGCTTAAATATGCGATTTTGTCGTTTAAATCGATGTCAATGTCATCACGGATCTTCTTAAATTGCGCCCAAATGGCAACCAGTCCTTGTTGTCGTCAGTGAATTTCTTAAGTTCGATTGTAGGCAATTTAAGTTTGCATTTACTTGAGACAGAGGTACTACTGACAGAAGCTGCGCCTGAATGGGCCTCATCTTCAACAGCGCACTTCTTTTGCAGCTGTAAAAGACGTTGTTTATAATCATCACTTGCCTCAATTTCAGCGGTCAATTCCTCGTTAAACTCTGATGTCCCTGTCAACATCCCATCGCAAATCTTGCCATTAACAATTTGCAATTCCTCATACTTTGCAGTATTTCAAAGTATACGTCGATTTCACAAGCGTTTCTCAGCTTGCAACAACGTATCGAGTTCATTAGCCTTTTTTAGTAAATAATCCACGAAGAACTTTGCGAAACTTCTTTTCTTGCTCCATGTTACAAACTCGGTTCAAAACCCCGCGCATTGTTTAAACTAGCAAAACAACCGCAACAAAATTTGTCCACGCACAAAAAGAAACCGACGCGCAGAAAATTCTAGTTGATAAATCACTTTTAATACCCGCAGTTCTGTCACGGTCCCCACTATTTTATGTGGGTTTGCGGAATAACTACCCGTTATTCTTTGTTTCCGGTTCGAATTGATACAACACGAGTATTTTGGGAATTTCTTTATTTACTTCAAGAAACTCTAAAGTAACAAGAATTGCTAGACAACTCGATCTTTTTCATGCCCAAGAAAAACTAAAAGTACTTGTTTGGGGCTTTCCCCAATACTGCCACTATGATAGCTTTACAATTCCAAACAACCTCTTCAATAGCTCAGGACCACTTTTATTCAACAATAAAAGAAATATATAATACAATCTACAAAATACTACAAATCTATTGGAGTCAAGTCGGTCGCGGACCGTCTCACATCGAGTCTTAAAACTGAATATCTGCGCTGTTGCGCGACGCACTTTTCATACGAATTCCACCGTGCAGGACCGGTCTCGCTCCAACAGTACTGTTGTCAGCGATTCTGACTTAATACACATAATAATAATAAAACATTTTACAAGCAAGCGGCATTGTCGGCTTGAGCTAAACGTAAAAATATGGTACTCGTATAAGAGTCTGCGCTTGACAATTATGTCAAAATGTGACGAATAGGCAATTTGCATGATTTTTAATTATGTTGTCAAAACATTCTAAAGGTCATTAAATCCATACAGCGTTAAATTCGCCACTTTTTGTGCAATAACGGGAAAAATAAATAAATGAAATTTGAAATTAATATCGGCGCGCGTAAACACAAGAAATGCAAATGGCTATCGCGTGACGTCACTGTATATTATTTTGTTGATAGATGGGCGTTTAGTGTAATTTTGTTAAATATTCCTTTTTTGGTGTGCGAATCTATTTATTATTATTAATATTGAACAATTGTGTGTAGACTACGGCAACAGACAGTGGATTGTGCAAGGACAATCTGATAACTTGCCAAAGATTGATTCCTTGACCATGTTTTGCTTTCTACGGGAAAATTCACAATTTATGGGTATTGATTTGCAGCCGTCTGCGTTTCACTCCATTTTGTCGCTCAGGCACTGGTTCTCTCTAGCAGCTGAAAATATGAGGTAGAATGCCCTTTTTCAAACTTAACCTCTGTACATTTCTAGCCAGTCTGTATTGGCAGTAATTTTCCATGTCTTCTTCCAACTGTAAAAAAGATTCAAATGTAAATCTTATTTAAGTATCTATATCTAATGGATGTACGCTATCACCACTAATTTTTAATCTGTACATCGAAAAGGCGATTAATGTGGTAAAAGACAGAAACTAAAAATGCTGAGATTCGCGGATGATATAGCAGTATTAGCATCTAGTAAGGAGGAATTAGAATCAGCATTGAACGAAATGGAGGCAGTGTTGACAGAGGAATACGGAATGAGGGTGAATAAAAACAAAACTAAAGTGTTAGTGTGCAGAGGGCGCGAGAGCAGAGCAAAAACGAAAGTACAAATTAATAATGAAAGGTTGGAGGAAGTTAAAGACTTCACTTATTTAGGAAGTAAAATAAATTGGGATGGAAGAAGCGATAAAGACATAAAACAAAGAATAGCGCAGGGTCGAGTAGCTTTTAACGAAAAGAAAGCACTTTTATGCTCGGGGGTAATAAACTTAGAAACAAGGAAGAGATTTTTGAAAACATATGTATGGAGCACGGCACTATACGGCTGCGAAACCTGGACGGTAGGGGAAGCAAGTAGGAAGAAATTAGAAGCTTTTGAGATGTGGTGTTACCGAAGAATGATGAAAATACCATGGACTGATAGGGTTAGAAACGAAGAAGTATTGGAGAAAGTCGGCGAGAAAAGAAGTATGTGGAAAAACTTAAAGAAGAGAAGAGATAGAATGGTAGGCCACTTGCTGAGACATGGGGGAATAGTCCGCGATATTTTGGAGGCAGAAATAGGAGTGAAGAAAGGCAGAGGTAGGCCGAGATTAGACTACTGCTCGCAAATAGTAAGGGATGTAGGTTGTAGCACAATTAGCGAAATGCGTAGGTTAGCACAAGATAGGAGAAGCTGGAGGTTAGCGTCCAACCAGTCTTAGGACTGATGACCTAATGATGATGATATCTAATGACCTCCAAAACAAACATTTTCTAAATATTCCATGCGGCAAGTAATATGAAAACAGCATACAACGTGAAAGTGGGGTTATGTACAAATACATCCAAAACAAATAAATGTTATTAGGTACTCACAATAAAATGATCCTCGCAATAATATAGCGGCGTCGAACTTGATTGCCTTATATTTTTCTTTTCGTCCCTTTTCATTGTTACGCATCATTTCTTCCGCATTATTTCCTCTTTGGGAACCGAGAAGAACAATTCTTCGGGCGTTGATACCGTAGTATTTGTACACATTGGCACGATGCAATACTTATAAAATTTGTGTTTTATCGGCTCCATACCGTTGGGCACTTTATAAAACGCACTTGTTACAGATTTTACAAACTGTTAGCACTAAACCAAATCAAATCAGTGACGATTGGGATACTTCCCCATACAGTGACGTGGACCAATCAGACTAGCGTTTTCGAACACGTGACTTTGTTTACATAAGTGAGTGAATTAATTTTATTAATTATGCAAAACTACAGATTTTCATGAAAAATAACTATAATATTCTTCGTAAGTACTTATTATATGACAGAAAAAATATATTTTCAGGCGTATAGAAGTTTCATACAAATTGCCTATTATAGCATTGTCCTATAAACAAATAATTTCAACAGATATTCTAGCCGTTTCATTTTAAATGGTACACCGTGTATATATTACGCCTAAATTCTTGTGATAACTGATAAATATGTGTCATGATGGGTAAATAAAAGAACAGTTTAAAAATAAAACTGTATTAAAAGTAAATTATACAAAATTAAAAAAGGAAACAATGTCTAACTACATTCATGTGTACTCTAGTTTGCTCTATTCGTATAAATAAAAATATTGTAAAGTACAAATTAAATGTTAATAAGTTTTGTGATCTTTCTAAATACTTATATATTTAAAGATATAAATACACTAGATATGCATAGTAGCAGATTTCAACTTACAAACATACACTTATGAATATCGGAGTTACTTGACTAGGATCTAGTCAGTTTTTTATTATATACAAAAATTAATATTCAGTGTACATATTTGGTAACTTCCATATACTGAACATTGTATATGACATAAGGGCGGATTAGAAAAAAATACTTTTATAAAACATAAAAGAGATAAACATTTATAAAATACAAAATAAATATATATTTTTTAATACTTTCGATTAACGTTTTTATGGTAGTTATTACTAAAATGATATATTTGGTTCGATTTGATTTCACTACAACCAAAAAGTATTTAATTGTTGTTAAACAATTACATATCATTTTACTTGAGGGCAAATGAGAACGTGTTAATGAATTTGAGGAAAATTTATTAACAACTATAGTATTTTCAGACTATAGTAAAACACATTAATGGCAATTAATAAATAATGCAATGGTGTCAAACCAACACTCACAGAATAAAACCAAGGCTCATACAGAATAGTTCATTGATCATAATACAGATTGCTTAACCACCCTTTAACAATATATAATATTTTCGAACAAACATATATCTAAAAATCACAAATCTGGATAATTACATGGCAATGTTATAAAATTACATAAAAAAACTCAGACAAAATATACAAAATACAAATAATAATTACAAATAAACAGTGCAATTGTCCATAAACTACACTATAAATAACAAATAGTTCACAACCAAAATTATATTAGTTTATACAAAAATAAAACAAAACATAACTTTTATATTATCTTTTAAATATATTATTAATACAACAAATGAATTTATATTCTGCATCTGCAATTCAATATTTACATAACGGTGGAATTAAAGCTGCCATGCACATATCTTTTTAAGTATTCATAGGGTAAATATTAAATTGCTATATTGCAATTTAAAAAGGCAAAAATCACATAATCATGCATTAACTACAATATAGGTAAGTGAACTGCACAAATCGAATACAAGGAATTATAATTATGTTATAGGAACTTCTTCAAATTGTTTTAAATTAAAACGAGGAATGCTTTTTAATGTTATTTAGTAAAGAGTTAGAAGATTATAACATGATTTACATCAATCTGTTACCAATACAATACAAAAATATGCTTTTTATAAAGTTTCTAAAAAGTAAGAAGGGGCTATGTAATGTCTGTATGTATCTGAAAATACATGTGGTATTATTTGTGATTAACTATCTATCCAAGTCTTGAGCAGTTCACTGTACATTTATTGTATTTTAAAGATAAAATTGTCTAAAAGTACACTGGGAAGAAGGCCTCTAATTTACAAAAGGCAATAGTGTGATTGAAATGAGGTACGTTCATTTTAGAAAAAACGTTTATATAAAATATAACGATTTTAACGTTGAGATCGTTTTTTATAAGTTAATATAGAAGGAATGTAGAATGGGATGATAAATAAAACTTCTATAATATATAGTACGTATTTCATTTTGTAGTTTTAGGAAGATGCCTCTTCATGTGTAACGCTAAATGATCAGATCTGGCGAACGATCGTTCGCAGACGCCACATTTGAAGGGTTTGGCCCCCGTATGTTTTCTGTAGTGACGTGTGAGCTCATCAGATCTGGCAAACCGCCATTCACATTCTGGCCACTGACATTGATATGGTTTCTCTCCTGGAATAGATAAAAATGTACTTTAATAGACAAAAATGTACAGATAAATCCCTATTTAAAATTCATTATAAGTACAGATGTAAGTAGATATGAAAGTCAAAGAGTATTAATAATGGTCGATTTATTTATATATTTAGTCATCGTTAAATCTTGGACTCTTTCTACTAAAACATTTGTAATACTTAGAGCCATTATTGGTGATAATTTGCTCCACTTTATAATGTTTTGTCTTTACATACGTGTATTATTATATGAGAATCAAATTCCGAGTATATATTAAAAATTTCGTTAGTTATTTTTGAATACCTTCGAACCGCATTAAAGTTCTACTTACTACTTAATGATACCTTATTATATTTAATAAGAAGATATGTATGTATAGTTTATTTAATCGCTATTTGCCAAATAATAAATCTCAAAACATACCGTGGCTTGTTTTTATGGCTAGGTAGACTGTTCCGTTTATCGGCAAGATGAGAGAGTTTCTTATTTGGCAAATAGCGATGAAATGAATAGTATATTATATTATTTTGTTAGATAGTATCAGAGGAACGAAAATATTTGATGAAATACTACACTCGCCAAACAAAAATTATCTGTGATCATAGTCATTAATTTAACTAAATAAAATGTGAAATAATATTGATGGATACGAATTGTTACCATCAAGAAAGAATCGAATGAGACACTTTCAATATATGTATGTTCTCTTGAAATATAGGCAATAATGAATTAATTAATGTTAATTATGCTCTTTGTCTCAAAATGGTCACGCATTCTATTGACCAAAAGATTAATTATAAAAATAGTTTAGTATTGTCTATCCTTTAGGAAACTGTATAGAAAGGGTTTCATTACTTTATTCTCTGATGGTACCTCATAGTTTCATTGATCAAGATATTCACCAAATGTCTAATTTAGTTCTAAGCCTTCGATACTAGACTTTTGATACTTTGATTTAAGCTTTGTGTTTAAATAATGATATGTGAAAAAATAAAACTTACTTAAATGACACCCACCTGTATGTATTCTTTGATGCGCTTTTAGGTGTGAGCTTTTTGTGTACACTTTCGAGCAGCCTGAAAAAAAATTAATTATTCATTTATAAAATTACCAACTTAGGATTAAATATAGTACCTACATCATTTATTCACCAGATCACTTAAGAATAATTTAGAAAATATAAAGATAAGAATTAACAATAGATAGTTGTGTATTAGGGCAAAATTAAATTTAGCAGTATTCATCCCCAATTTTACTAACAGAAACAATGATAAAAATTAATAACAGATAAATTAAGGGTTAGATGCATTAAGGCAACTTTGTCCCCAATTTATGTTAATTTTTATCAATAAAAACAAAATATATAATCTAGACAAACTACAGTTTTTAACAGAAATAACTGACCTATATTTTTTAGTCCTGAGGCATTGCCTTTTGATATTTGTATTATATTTCAAAAAATAAAACCAGCCACAGGTAGGATTCGACATTTGTCGAATCCTACCTGTCGAATGGTAATTATGCAGGTGGTTCTAGTTGAAAACATGGGTCCTTGTACTGCACTTATATAAATCACCCTGTACATTTAAATGTTATACCATTAACATTATCGGACATACGTTTCGAATTAAATATCGGCATGTGCAAATGTTTTTCATAAATCTCTAAGATAACACCAAAACATATTTTATTCCATAAGGGATTTCCACCCTGTACTTTGCACCCTAAGTCTCATACGTAACCTAAACTTTACTTAAATATAATGAAAAGATTAGATTACTATTTTTTCTAAGCCCTTTTTAGCTACTCTAGCTTCCACAGAATTATTACCTCCTGAAAAACGTACCATTTAAAAGAAAAACTAGTTTTAGGAAACATTAAAGGAGAAATTAGTTTGAGGATAGACACTCCTGAATCTTTCATTCTCCAATTGTCGATAATTTATAATTCTATAATTAAATAATGAATTGTTCGTAAAAATAGCTATAATATACTTCTAGCATATTTGATGGACTCCCAAATAAATATTAAATAAATATTTCATTTTCTTTAATCCCATTCCAACAGACAGTTGAGAAGTAGGCCGTTAAAAAAATAAACAGTTTTAAACCCTTAAAACGGACTTTTCCGCACGTAGAACATCTCTATCTCGAAATTGAATGATTGAGAAAAAATAAACCAACACATAAATGCAGAATATCTGTTTTATGCGACAGTTTTACTTTTTTCAAATAGTCCACCCTCGTGCTTTCTCATGACCACTGAACAGAGTGGGGTGTGTCCTATCCACCTCAAAATCAATAGATGTCGTCTGGTAGACGTCCCTAATCAGAATCAGTTGAAACCCGATTGACCCGATACGATTTAGTTGAATGATCGTGCTAACAAAAAAAGTCTCAAATAGTCCACCATTGTGCTTTCTCATGACCCATGAACATGGTAGAGTGTGTTTTATCCACCTCAGAGTAAATGGGTGTCGTCTGGGAGACGTCCCCGATCAGAATCAGTCAAAACCCGATCGATCTGACATGATTTAATTGAGTTATCGTGTTAACAAAAAAAAATTCTCAAATAGTCCACCGTCGTGCTTTCTCATGACCCATGGACAGGGTGGGGTGTGTCTTATCCATCTCAAAATCAATAGGTGTCGTCTGGGAGACGTTCCCAATCAGAATCAGTCAAAACCCGATCAATCCGACACGATTTAGTTAAGTTATCGTATTAACAAAACAAATTTCTCAAATAGTCCACCATCGTGCTCTCATGACTCATGGACAGGGTGGGGTGTGTCCTATCCACCTCCAAATCAATAGGTGTCGTCTGGGAGACGTCCCCGATCAGAATTAGTCAAAACCCGATCGATCCGACACGATTTAGTTGAGTTATCGTACTAACAAGAAATTTTAATGCCGACGACAACGACACACAGCAAAAAAATTTTAAAAACCATTTTTTTTTGTTTTTAGGCCGAAAAACGATAAATAAACACAAAAAAAATTAGTTTTTCCACTTTTTCTTTACACGATTACATTATTTTTCCGTTAGTATAGTGGAGTGCGGAAAAGTAAAATAAACTACTGCACTAGCAATAGGCTAAGGTCATAAGACGGCATGCGGCATACTAAATAATTAGTATTTTTCGTAAAAGGTCTCACGACTTTGTGATAAAACAAAGTATATCAAACTACAATCTTCATCGATACCAATGAATCATTGAAAGCTATACGATTAGATGCTAGACGAACATGCTTACTTTCATAGGCGACGTCTGTTCAGCTTCACGATGACTGTGTCTCAAATACATAACTCAAATACTAATTATGGTGTTAATTCCACTAACAATAAACCATATGTATCTAACCTAAGCATCATGTAAACAATTGTAAAACAAAATTCCAAACAGTTTTCATAATTTTGGAAAAAAAAAAGATTCAAGTAACCATGCTATGAAGAAATGGCTATAACATAATGTTCCTTAAAGTAAAGCAAGGCAAATTAGTCCAAATTAGTAGTATTTAATGGCTAGCTAATAAAAATTATAAGAATAATTTAAATACTAGTACTGTAGGATCTGGAAGCATTTCGTATAAGTAAAAATAATGTTATTATAATTTGCCTTAGATGGAAATGTATTTCAATTTCCATCATTCATTCAAGAAATAGCAATAATTTTAACAACAACGGCTACACGCAGCTTGCTATTTATGTCAACTATTTTTAATATTATTTTTACTTTTAAGTTATTAATTAATTACGCATTCACTTGTTTCCATCATATCAATATTTCAGGTGCATTTCTTAATACGTTATTATGATGCTGGTATTTTGCGAAGGCACTGACTTTCGCTTAACATTACTAATTAGAATGAATGAAATATACAGATTTACAAGTAAAACACATTTTTCCATAGCATCTTGAGAAACTTACAAAATCGTGTCCTAATAAGAACCTATTTATATGTAAAACTAATTACATTTCCATAAAGTCAGCGTACAATCCTACCCACATTTTTTACAAAACAATCAAATGTATAATTTGTAAACATACAAATTAATGCAAATGTATCATTTATATGCAGAAGAATTCAATACACATATTTTACTCTAACTGAACCTATATTTAACAAAAACAGGTGTGAACTATTAGAATCTTTTTAGTTTGATGATACCATTAGCAGATACATATTCGTCTAGAGCATATGAATATATACGTATATGTAGAGCTTATAACATCAGATAAACTTAGAAATAGTAATCATTACATAGGTATAGGTTGTTTAGATAACTTTTAAAGGCAACTCATTTGAATTATCATTCATTGTATGTTTCTCTATTAATTGACCATATGATCTAAATTAAACCTAATGTTAGACTTCTTCATTCAACATAAATTAAAAACAATTGTGATACCTATGTGTTGCCTACTTTTAATATAAAGTATATAATATGGACAATATAACGTATGTCCATTTTAAGTTTTTAAAAAGTATCCATTATACAGTTTATTTATAATAATCAGTTACCAACTTAGTGGCGCTTATAACAATACATATGATATGTCAATTTTGTCAAATACAAATGATGGTATCGAGTGTAAGCTTACAATTACTTGCTTATAAAACGTATTTATTGGTTGGTATAGTGTGGTCTGAACATTATATATGCAAGAATTTATGCATCCTGCAATATCTATTTTAATATAAGAGAACCAAATATTTCTCTCCCAAAAATTTGCAAATAGATCACCCAAAAGTCAAAAGACGTTATTACTATTTAAAGGCATCTTAAAACCAAATTTGAAAAATATGCAGCATCATCAACCAATTAAAAATGGTAAATTGAAAATAATTTACAAATTTAATTAAAAAATAAACAAGAAAATAAATAAAATAAATTTTTCTAAAAGTTATGGAGTATACCTACCAGTATTACGTCTGTCTAGCCTCATTTAGCTAAAATCAGGAGGTAACCGAGGTTAGGTAGACTTACAATTTACAGCATTTACTTTTGAATTATAATCCTAATTTCAGTATTCTAATGTAATATTCGAATTTTTTACTCGCGCAGTGTAGATAAAAGATAAACTTTATATTGTTCAACTTCATATTAATATCCAAAAATGTAATCATTTTGTTTTCAATGTTCTAATAACTTGATATTCATAGGAAACAACTACTCCTCGGGCTAAAGCCCCGCCAGGCATTGAATTATACCCAGAAGCGATCCTCGACCCCTTTCTCGTGTTTCTGCACGATCAGATAAGGTTTCAAAAAATAAAACCAGCCACAGGTAGGATTCGACATTTGTCCCGGATCGGAACGGAACGATATACAGCTGTTTCGAACTTGTTAGTTCTCATCAGTGCCGCATACGGTACGCCGATTCAGGACAAATGCCGAATGAACTTTATGGCCTATACATCTTTATCGATACGATCTCTGTCAGTAACTTATAAGTCGGAAATCGAGAAAGGAACCACCAAGCCGCCAAGCGGTTATCAAACCGCTAATTCAATGCCTGGCGGGGCTTTAGCCCGAGGAGTAGTTGTTTCCTAGAGCGATTATGTAATAACTTTGCTATTCGGGAACTACTTTGATAGTCGCTTGGCGGCTTGGTGGTTCCTTTCTCGATTTCCGACTTATAAGTTACTGACAGAGATCGTATCGATAAAGATGTATAGGCCATAAAGTTCATTCGGCATTTGTCCTGAATCGGCGTACCGTATGCGGCACTGATGAGAACTAACAAGTTCGAAACAGCTGTATGTCGTTCGGTTCCGATCCGGGACAAATGTCGAATCCTACCTGTGGCTGGTTTTATTTTTTGAAACCTTATCTGATCGTGCAGAAACACGAGAAAGGGGTCGAGGATCGCTTCTGGGTATAATTCAATGCCTGGCGGGGCTTTGGCCCGAGGAGTAGTTGTTTCCTAGAGCGATTATGTAATAGCTTTGCTATTTGGGAACTACTTTGATAACCGCTTGGCGGCTTGGTGGTTCCTTTCTCGATTTCCGACTTATAAGTTACTGATTTGTATTATAATCTAAATATGAATATCAAGTTATTAGAATATTGAAAACAAAATGATTACATTTTTGGATATTAATATGAAGTTGAACAATATAAAGTTTATCTTTTATCTACACTGCGCGAGTAAAAAATTGGAATATTACATTAGAATACTGAAATTAGGATTATAATTCAAAAGTAAATGCTGTAAATTGTAAGTTTACCTAACCTCGGTTACCTCCTGATTTTAGCTAAATGAGGCTAGACAGACGTAATACTGGTAGGTATACCCCATAACTTTTAGAAAAATTTATTTTATTTATTTTCTTGTTTATTTTTTAATTAAATTTGTAAATTATGTTCAATTTACCATGTTTAATTGGTTGATGATGCTGTATATTTTTCAAATTTGGTTTGAAGATGCCTTTAAATAGTAATAACGTCTTTTGACTTTTGGGTGATCTATTTGCAAATTTTTGGGAGAGAAATATTTGGTTCTCTTGTATTAAAATAGATATTGCAGGATGCATAAATTCTTGCATATATAATGTTCAGACCACACTATACCAACCAATAAATACGTTTTATAAGCAAGTAATTGTAAGCTTACACTCGATACCATCATTTGTATTTGACAAAATTGACATATCATATGTATTGTTATAAGCGCCACTAAGTTGGTAACTGATTATTATAAATAAACTGTATAATGGATACTATTTAAAAACTTAAAATGGACATACGTTATATTGTCCATATTATATACTTTATATTAAAAGTAGGCAACACACAGGTATCACAATTGTTTTTAATTTATGTGTAATGAAGAAGTCTAACATTAGGTTTAATTTAGATCATATGGTCAATTAATAGAGAAACATACAATGAATGATAATTCAAATGAGTTGCCTTTAAAAGTTATCTAAACAACCTATACCTATGTAATGATTACTATTTCTAAGTTTATCTGATGTTATAAGCTCTACATATAAGTATATATTCATATGCTCTAGACGAATATGTATCTGCTAATGGTATCATCAAACTAAAAAGATTCTAATAGTTCACACCTGTTTTTGTTAAATATAGGTTCAGTTAGAGTAAAATATCTGTTTTGAATTCTTCTGAATATAAATGATACATTTGCATTAATTTGTACGTTTACAAATTATACATTTGATTGTTTTGTAAAAAATGTGGGTAGGATTGTACGCTGACTTTATGGAAATGTAATTAGTTTTACATATAAATAGGTTCTTATTAGGACACGATTTTGTAAGTTTCTCAAGATGCTATGGAAAAATGTGTTTTACTTGTAAATCTGTATATTTCATTCATTCTAATTAGTAATGTTAGGCGAAAGTCAGTGCCTTCGTAAAATACCAGCATCATAATAACGTTTTAAGAAATGCACCTGAAATATTGATATGATGGAAACAAGTGAATGCGTAATTAATTAATAACTTAGAAGTAAAAATAATATTAAAAATAGTTGACATAAATAGCAAGCTACGTGTAGCCGTTGTTGTTAAAATTATTGCTATTTCTTGAATGAATGGAAATTGAAATACATTTCCATCTAAGGCAAATTATAATAACATTATTTTTACTTATACGAAATGCTTCCAGATCCTACAGTACTAGTATTTAAATTATTCTTATAATTTTTATTAGCTAGCCATTAAATACTACTAATTTGGACTAATTTGCCTTGCTTTACTTTAAGGAACATTATGTTATAGCTATTTCTTCATAGCATGGTTACTTGGATCTTTTTTTTTCCAAAATTATGAAAACTGTTTGGAATTTTGTTTTACAATTGTTTACATGATGCTTAGGTTAGATACATATGGTTTATTGTTAGTGGAATTAACACCATAATTAGATCACCAAATATGCTCGCAAAAGTATACATACTTTTATGTATTTGAGACACAGTCATCGTGAAGCTGAACAGACGTCGCCTATGAAAGTAGGCATGTTCGTCTAGCATCGTATCGTATAGCTTTCAATGATTCATTGGTATCGATGAAGATTGTAGTTTGATATACTTTGTTTTATCACAAAGTCGTGAGACCTTTTGCGAAAAATACTAATTATTTAGTATGCCGCATGCCGTCTTATGACCTTAGCCTATTGCTAGTGCAATAGTTTATTTTACTTTTCCGCACTCCACTATACTAACGGAAAAATAATGTAATCGTGTAAAGAAAAAGTGGAAAAACTAATTTTTTTTGTGTTTATTTATCGTTTTTCGGCCTAAAAACAAAAAAAAATGGTTTTTAAAATTTTTTTGCTGTGTGTCGTTGTCGTCGGCATTAAAATTTCTTGTTAGTACGATAACTCAACTAAATCGTGTCGGATCGATCGGGTTTTGACTAATTCTGATCGGGGACATCTCCCAGACGACACCTATTGATTTGGAGGTGGATAGGACACACCCCACCCTGTTCATGAGTCATGAGAGCACGATGGTGGACTATTTGAGAAATTTGTTTTGTTAATACGATAACTTAACTAAATCGTGTCGGATTGATCGGGTTTTGACTGATTCTGATTGGTAACGTCTCTCAGACGACACCTATTGATTTTGAGATGGATAAGACACACCCCACCCTGTCCATGGGTCATGAGAAAGCACGACGGTGGACTATTTGAGAATTTTTTTTTGTTAACACGATAACTCAATTAAATCATGTCAGATCTATCGGGTTTTGACTGATTCTGATCGGGGACGTCTCCCAGACGACACCCATTTACTCTGAGGTAGATAGAACACACTCTACTATGTTCATGGGTCATGAGAAAGCACAATGGTGGACTATTTGAGACTTTTTTTGTTAGCACGATCATTCAACTAAATCGTATCGGGTCAATCGGGTTTCAACTGATTCTGATTAGGGACGTCTACCAGACGACATCTATTGATTTTGAGGTGGATAGGACACACTCCACCCTGTTCAGTGGTCATGAGAAAACACGAGGGTGGACTATTTGAAAAAAGTAAAACTGTCGCATAAAACAGATATTCTGCATTTATGTGTTGGTTTATTTTTTCTCGGTCATTCAATTTCGAGATAGAGATGTTCTACGTGCGGAAAAGTCCGTTTTAAGGGTTTAAAACCGTTTATTTTTTTAACGGCCTACTTCTCAACTGTCTGTTGGAATGGGATTTAAGAAAATGAAATATTTATTTAATATTTATTTGGGAGTCCATCAAATATGCTAGAAGTATATTATAGCTATTTTTACGAACAATTCATTATTTAATTATAGAATTATAAATTATCGACAATTGAAGAATGAAAGATTCAGGAGTGTCTATCCTCAAACTAATTTCTCCTTTAATGTTTCCTAAAACTAGTTTTTCTTTTAAATGGTACGTTTTTCAGGAGGTAATAATTCTGTGGAAGCTAGACTAGCTAAAAAGGGCTTAGAAAAAATAGTAATCTAATATTTTCATTATATTTAAGTAAAGTTTAGGTTACGTATGAGACTTAGGGTGCAAAGTACAGGGTGGAAATCACTTATGGAATAAAATATGTTTTGGTGTTATCTTAGAGATTTATGAAAAACATTTGCACATGCCGATATTTAATTCGAAACGTATGTCCGATAATGTTAATGGTATAACATTTAAATGTACAGGGTGATTTATATAAGTGCAGTACAAGGACCCATGTTTTCAACTAGAACCACCTGCATAATTATACAAGGAACTTCATAATAGAAAAATATTTAAGTCTCATCTGAGATGCAGTTGTTCCTATTTTGTAAACATATCTAAATGCACTAGGTCCGACCCGACCAAGTGCATAATAATCTGTTCTGTTTTAATAAGATAAGGCAACATCGTTTTATGCTGTAATTGTAAGATAATGCTTAAACAAAACCTTTACTAATAAATAGAGTGGACGAAGAGGTGCTATTGAATAGCTCGATTTTTCTCTGTGAAATTGTCTTAAAAATAAAGTACACGCATCAAAATCGGGTAACAATAATGATCTTAAAGAAAGGGTACAAATACACAAGGAAAGTTTCACCTAAAGTTTTAGAGAATGGTAGGAATTCTACTACAGACTACCAATCAGTAAACAAGTAAACAAAACAAACAAAAATTTTGAATATTAATTTCAATTTAACACAAACAGGGTGTAATTTAAAAGAAGTATTTGTCTTGTATTACACTTACATGAATCACCTTGGACATTTAAAATTTATTTTAGAAAAGTACCTTTTTGATTAAAAATTGAGTTGTGCGAGGGTTCACAGGGTTCTCAATAACGATTTTCTTTATGGAATTAGACAGTGTCTATTAATCAGTTTCGTCATTTAACTCTTCAGAGCTGTAGTCTGACACGGACGTAACGAAAATTTGCAGGAATTTTATTCCTGCTCACGTTTTTGCTACATAGGCAGTCAATTCCAGTGTTTTACATTATTGCCTATTAGATCGCACAATAAATTGGTCAAGTGACTTGACCAATGTCAATAAAACTATAAAACGAAAGTTGTGTTTCAATTGATCGTCTACAATTAATTGGTCAATACTTTGAGGAATTAGAAACTATTCTACATATGTTGATCAATTTTACAGACATTTTGTAACATGGTATAATGCCATACCATGCGTTAAAAATAAAGATTTGTTTCTTTTCCTTATGCATTTGAACATAAATGTGAATGTAAATGCAATGTGTAGTTGTTTTATGTTTGTTTTTGGTAACTAAACTAATAAATTTTTTTTTATTGAAATGGTGATCATTCATCCTTTGGTTAATAAAAAGAAATATTAAAACAACTGGCGTAATAAAATCAAATGTACTATTGATCATGGATCAGAAAAATAATCAAA
Organism: Rosalia funebris; assembly: GCA_037954035.1. Classification (NCBI taxonomy): domain Eukaryota; kingdom Metazoa; phylum Arthropoda; class Insecta; order Coleoptera; family Cerambycidae; genus Rosalia; species Rosalia funebris. The sequence goes on from JAZFAV010000033.1 coordinate 3,718,778, forward strand.
GAAAGGAATCTCCATCAAGTGCATTAAGAATTTCCAAATAAAGCTTCCAATAATTTAAGACAACAAATTCATCCTATAACATACTTGTATTTTAGCTCACAAACCATTTTAAAAACTATACCTATTACAAGTCCATCAGTACTACCAAATTCTTAATATTTATAAGTCGATGAAACTGAATTGGAATGTGTAAAACAGCTACAGGGTATGCTTTCGACAAACTGTAATTTACTCAACTAAAAGGTGAAGTTACCATTTTGGCGATTGATTAGGTAGGTATAAGCAATTTTCAGAAAATAAATAAACATAATTTAAAGTAGATATTTTACATTAAAATGTGACGTTATTATGTACATACATATTTAAGAAAGCGGCGAACCTGCTGTTACACTCACCTATAAAATCACAATGGTGTATCCTTCGTTTTTCTAATTCTGGATTATTTCTTCTATTATATTTGACTCCTGTGCTGATCCTTGGTACTGTTGCCGAAGGTGTTTGCTGAGGGCATCCAGGGGCAGGATATGGCGGAGGCGGCGTTCTCCTAGGCAAGGTGCCCCCTGGTGAACCCGGTTCTGAGCTTGGGGGCGTTAAAGGTGAAACATACATTAATCGAGACATAGGATAGAGAGCGTTTCCTGGTGCCGGTCCTGGCGCTACATTGTTGTTGTATTTGTACTGGGGGTGGGTATTGTTGTTATTATTGTGAGGATGATGGATGGGCTGTTGAGGCGGTTGGGCTTGCTGATGATAATGAGGTGTTTGCTGTTGAGGGCTAGTTGGTTGCGGTTGATTATAGGGACTCGTAGGGGTACTCATTAAATGTAGCGTTGGACCAGGTTGTTGAAGAACCTGCAGTGGCAAAATATAAGGTGTAAGATTGATAGACATGAGCAAACTATTGTAAATAATATTTAACAGAAAGTTTCGAGATGGTTATTGTTCAGAAATTAGTGAAATTTACTAATGATTAGCGACCTCTATCAAAATTAAGGTTCTCTTAATATATAACCTTTTAAGTATCCTCAATGATCAAAATTCATAACTTTGTTTTAAATTTGAATAGGGCATTATATTAAATGGGAATTATCAAGAAATAAGTAGATTTTGACGCAATTTATTTCTGAAGCTCAAATTTTCTATATTATGGAATACTTCTTTAGGATCAAACATAATAATATAAATACTATGTCTGTAATACGAAAGGAAGAGAAAGTTAAATTTTCATCGGACTTCATTATAATTAAATGTGCAGAGATATATTTAAAGAAAATGATTTTTTATATGATAGGTTTTTGCATACAGAAAGCGGCAGGCAACTAGGCTACTGGACGGATTACTGAGTCAAGAGGAATTAACGAGTGAACTCCTCAGATAACCATAAACGAGGGTGGGACGTGTAGAGACAAGAATAAAGCAAATTATTTTATTCTGTATCGAAAAGAGAAGAGAATTATACCTTTGGAAGGGTATATTAAATGTAATGCATCCTTAAGTAACAATAACGTAGATTTTTACAATGTTACCAAAAAGGTGCAAATAATTAAGGTGTCATTTTAGTGGCCAATTGATGGGCCTATAAAATTAAGGGTTTTAAAGGTTATGAAAAAGAGCAGTCCCGGAAAACGATGAGACCGTAATTTCGTTAATAGATCGTAAGGTTATCTCATGTTAGATAAATATTTTATGATCGATTGGGCTACTGTTTAGCTCAAGAACGGCCTATGTGAATATTACCTATAACTAACTTTATTTTGTTTCCCCGCATTCTATTTTTGTTGTTTTCAAGAATGTATATATTAAGATATATTCTTATAGTAACACTTATTATGGTCGATTAATTCGGCCAGTATTAATTTTTTCAAAAGTGTAAGATAAATTAATTATTTAATACTGTCAGTTGTTCTAATTACGTAAAAACAGACAAATTGCAATATTAAGCGACATATTCTTGTAAACTCGATCGTCCCTATTCATCGTCCCTATTGGCATCGGCGCCTCGGATCTTAATCGCTGTTGCCAAATTAGTGTATACATAGGTAAATTTACCCCTTCTTGAATAAAAATGCTGCATAAATACTCAAAGAATCGGCTAGTAGCCTGCCGCTTGCTGTATGTGAGTGTTGATATTGCGATTTAAGAAATAATATGATTAGAGTTTATTAAAATATTAAACATTCTTAAACGGTGTAAACATGTGAACACAAAATTAAAATGATATTGCATATAAATTTGGAAAATAATATTTAGATAGTGATTAATTATATGTATATACATACTCTCTTGAAAGAATCAATGGTTGATCTTAATTTTTTATGGTTAACATTTACCATTTATAATATTTACTTATTAGACAACTTTTCCATTTGTCTAGAGAGACCAAAAAAACATTTCCCTTTTAAGAAAAAGAGGAATTTTACTTTGCAGATTACGTATCTTAGTACATCTTGCAATCACCAATCATATTTTATAATATTCTATATGCTACTGGTCATGGTGGTATAATTAATTATACACTATCGGATTTAATATAATATGTCTAATAATCTAAGATAATAATATTCATTCTTGTCTAATCCTTATAGAAAATTGCGTACCTTTTCGGTTTTAATTTCTAAGGGCGATAACAGGGGGGACGGTGTCGCTGCACAGTTAACTGTAAGATCGTCGACTGCTTCTAATTTGACTTGCCCAGGGCTTACTCCGAGCATGTTCGCATTCTCTGGATCTATATTTTGTATACTACTAGCTATATCTTCCCATAGAGGTGGTCGAAGGAAGACATCGTCGTCCGTCCCTGGAAGGGTTCTCATTGAGACGTAGCTCATGGCGGGTTGGTGGCGATTATTGTTGTGCGTCGGTTCGAAAAAGTCATCTATTTGAGAAGCTGAATCTCGTCGAGGTTTTTCTAGTTCTTCTTCTAGACGCCGTTCCCACTCCTGTTTGCACAGGAATGTGTCTAGATCACTAGTCTAGAACAGAAAAATATGTAAGTCTATATACATGTAGTAAAAAGAACTAAATATAAGACATAACATTAATTAACAATACTATATATAAGGATGCCATCAAAGGTTATTTAATATTATTGAGTGTTAGCAGTATCCACATATACATGACATCTATAATATTTTAATGAAATTATATTTCTAATTGAACTCTACTAGATTCGGCGTTTTTTTATCATTAAAACGTATATTGACTTGCCTGTTTTTTACAAAAGAAAATGTGTATATACATTATAAATATTTGCTCTACTGCACTGCATTAAGTTGTATCATTTGGTAGTTACTATCACCATATGAATAGATGAAAGTAAATATATCTTATCTATGTACTCAAATGTATAAGTGCCGTTTATTACTTATGTGTATGTGGGCTCTAACTGGAATGAACCTTTTTTTCATAATTCTATAGTAAAACCAATAATAGTCAATATGTTTTATTAAATCTAAATTGTGTGCCATTAATGATTTTAAGCAAAAAGAAGCCTATTCTGAGCTTAAGACAATTAATGCAGGAGTATCGCAAGGAAATGTACTAGGACCTGTGCTGTACCTTTTATACACAAGTGATATTCCTAGATAAGAAAATATATACATTTTCTGGTCTAGGCCATACCAACGGTTGCAGATCATACTGCTATATTAGAAGTAGGTAATGACGACGAAGAAGCAGCAGAAAAATTACAGATATCAGTCAACAAACATAACAATGGAACAAAAAAGTGGAAAATACAATTAAATATATCAAAGTATGTATTAGTGAACTTCACAAACAGAGCTAATCAACAAATACCCATAAGCATAAATGATAAATGAGTCCCATATTCACATTTATAGCTAAATATCTTGGTATTGCCCTTGATGCTAGGTTACGTTGGAAAGTCCATATGAAAAAGAAACAAGAAGAACTTATGATTAAATATAGAAAAATGTACCTACTGGTTGATAGGAAGAAACTACACTCTAAATATTCATAATAAGCTTGTTATATAAGCAGATACTTAAATGGTATGGACCTATGGAATTCAGATGTGGGGCTGTGTTTCACAATAATTTGGTAAGGAACATCGTAGATGCATCTTGATACATCCGAAATAGTAACCTCCATCAGGACCTGGGTATGGATACTGTTGAATAAGTCAGATCCAAGATTGCCAAGAGTCATGAACAACGACTCCTCCACCATGTCAACGTCAAGGTGACTCAGCTCCTTGACAACGCAGGATTGACAAGAAGACTCAAGTTAATCAAGCACTTTGAGTTAGTTCAGTGATGTGACAAAGCAAAGCATTGTGCCCCTTAGTGTATACGTTAGCCTTTTAGCGTACCTAGTTTATTATAAATCTAGGGATACTGTTGAGAACGACCTTAGTTTTAATTTTTCTAAGTAGTATTGTAAGTTAGATAAGATTTACTTATTGATCTTTATGATCAGATTTTAATGCCCGTGAATGCCCTAAGGAGGATTCATAAATAAAAAAAATTACGATTTCATATGATGGCCATTAAAAAAAATTATTCTATTAGAATCGTGTAATATTGTATCTATCGATTCTCCAAATAAATGCGTATTCAGCTCCATTCTGCCATTTTCAACAAATGGAAAAAAATATAGATTGAATAGAAATGTTTATAAAACTGTTTCAATTCCAGTATTTCATATCAAATGCATTATATGTATAGAAACCGGATTTTTTCCATTCGAAGTGACAAAACAGGGTTAATTAGAGATTTGAATAGTTGTAGATTTGGTATGACCAAGAGATATCAATTTCGATATATTCCTTGTTTTTTTTGCCTTCAATTCGATACGTTATAAGACGGCTTGTAAATATAAAATACAAAAAAAAAAAAAAATAAATAAACAAAAAGGTCATTAATTTAATTTTTATGATTAGGAACTGATAAAGGAGTATGTATTTAAAGACAAAGACCTATGCATTTATTATTACCAAATATTTATTTATAATTTAGAATTATAACTAACAACGAATAAATTTCAATATAATATTTCATTCTCATAAATAGTAAATATTATTCAAGTACTGAAGTAATTTTCTCACCATTTGAATTAAATAACGTGGAATATTTACTTATTGTATCCTAATGGTAAACTAGATGTACCATCAAGAAAGAAAATAATGAGACATTTTCGATACGTTCCCCTGAAATATAAGCAATAATGAATGAACTGATGGAGTTAAATATCCTCCTGGACCCATACCCACTATTGGCCAAAAGCATAATTAACTCAAAAACTAATTCAGTACTGATCATATTTCAGGGAAATGTATCGAATGTGTCTCGTTAGATTTTTTCTAGATGAGCAGTATTTATTTATATAATTATGGATAAATTGAAGTAACAACTTGGAAACAAGCTAACATGAATTAAATATTGATATCAACACCGCTGTAATTAACATATCAAAAGCAGAGAACTAGTTGTATTTACACGTCAATGTTGATGGTAAGTTAACCTTGGAATCAAATATTTTTAGTCGTTCAAAATAATCTCCACAAAAAAATCTCGTTAAGTACTTAATAATATGTGTGTCAAGAGACTTTGCAAGTCACCTCTTAATTACGTCGATCATTGCACAACATGATTGATATATAATAATTTATGGAAAGGTATGTATCAGTGGTATGAAGAACATTATAGAATATATTGCCAATAATTAACATAAACTAATGCTAATTATTATTGTCTTGACAAGAATGAAATGTGGGCTAGTAAGATAAGTAATAAATAATTATTAATTACATTAGGTTAGGGTGTTAATTACTTATTTGTCGAACTGCTTACTTGGATTAGATTTTATATCATTAGGAAGTGTTATAATAAGGTAAATAGAAAATTGGTATGATTCTTAACAGGTACCAAGAACTAGATGAAGACTCCGAACAGTCCGAACAGATGTGTGAATGAATCTGAGTTAGCTCTGGGCTTTTGAGATGTCATGGGTGATGTTATGGTACTTGAGGAGAGAATTTTCAAAATTGTTGTCTTAAGTTGATGTGAGCTACTATGGTGTGAATAGATTCCATTTGAGAATATATTTATATCATTACAAAATATATTTACTGAACTATGATACCTACTTGTTTACAAGTATCACTGTGATTGTTACAGGTTAGAGCGGGATATAATTATTTAAAATATGGTTTTATTTATGTTATAATTGAATTCAATTAATTTGTATTGGTTCAATTAATTATATGTAAAATATTTATTTTTTATCGAATTTATATTTTATCTAATAAAATATATAAAAAAAAAAAATGAAGGAACACTATTCAACAATAATTTATAGCAATAGCATCGGTGGTTCAGTGGTAGAATGCTGCCTGCCACGCGGGCGGCCCGGGTTCGATTCCCGGCCGATGCAACGTTTTGTTTTTTAATAATCAGTACATTATTTTTCATTTAATATCACTTATTAACTATAATGATTTTATATAAAAATAAAAATGTGTAATATATTAATTAAGATGTAATGTAATAAGTATCAAAAATTTGGCTGTTTGTTGCTGTTCAGCCTATATAACATGACTTAAGATTAATGATGATAATAGATAATAAATAACATACCAGTTGGTTGAATTTTGCGTTATTGTAAAGAATGAAATGTAGCTTAAATAGAAACAAAATTTGTTAATCAGATGAAAATTATTTGAGAGAACTTTGAATTCGTTAATTAGTAATTTTAAATATGAACACGACACGAAATAAAATTTATGAAGCTGAATCTTACATATCTCTGTCTAGAAAATAATATACGTAATTTTAAAAACTCCATACGTTATTGATTTGATCATATAAAGAGAATAATTACAATATGTTATGTATTCTACCCGAATTGAGTCATTACTTCGTGAAACATCATATTTATCCTTGATTATGTCTGATTTTCAATGTACGAGTATACTGTTTGTCTAATAACTGTTTCGTCAATACAGTGACTTTTCTAGTCTAAGTTGTTTATAACTATAAAGCCACTGTATTGGTAAGATAATTATCAGGTTTTAAATTATAAATTTAATGGGGCAGCCTAAATATACATATTTTATATTAAAATTGTGTTGTAAATAACTAGTGTTGTTCATATTATATTTATAATTAGTATTATATACACAAACTTGTTCTAGCAATAAAAATATGATTATATTGCATCAATTTATGAATACTGCATTTTTTGTTAGTTCAAGTATTCATTTTATTTGATAGAACTATATTCATTATCACCAATTGATGGATATTTTCATAAATTCGTGATATTTCATGAATTCATAAAGATATATGTATATTTTTTTTTAGTTCAGTCGATGGACCAAATGGTCCGATGGACTTAAATATCTGATTCTATTGAACTTAAAATGTTAAAAGTTAATTCTTTAGTTTTTGTATTTGTAAAATAAACATACATTTAAAAATATATTCACTATTCATTCATTATTCAAATTCAGGCAAATTCACTATTTAGAGCTAACTAAAGCAATATCTTTAGCAAATAGTATCTATGTAATGTCTCAACAGTGAAATTTGTTAATTAAATAAATGGAGCTTTTTTATATTGGTATCATATGAATTAAAAAAAAAATAATTAAATTCAAAACTGCATGCTGATGATAAATTCGTGAGCATCGAGACACGAGACTTCACAGCGGGACAATAGCACCTCCTGACTTATTGTATGATAATTAGGACAAGGGGAAAGCGACTCTTGGCTTATTAGGGGTCCCGCTGAGATTGCTGCATGCCTTTACACCGAGAATAGAATGACATTTTCCAGTTGTTCTCACCTGGTGTGATGCAAGACAAAATAACGACTTTAATGCCTTGTCGCAGTAAAATTAATATGTAATAGATTGGGCGTTATAATCTACCATTTAATTTTCATTTTTACGTTATAATTAAAGTTACCACCCATTTTGTTTTTTATGAAATAATATCGACTTGGTTCCGACATCCATAAAATATCGTATTATATACATACATATCACATTTTTTTGACCTGCTGGGGCGTAATTAGAAATCACTTTGTGATTGACTCTAAGAACATGTGTGCCTTTATTACTATGCTCAGCAAATGGCTGAGTCATCTCTAATTAAGATCCGCTAAAGAAAAAGAAAGAATAGTCCAAACTCGCTTGTGGTTAACCTGTTATCTATGTATTATATAAGAGGAACAACCCACTCAGTTATTTTTTTTTAGATATTGACCAAAATTTGCATAACTGCAGTCCATTTAGTAATTTTGGGGATTTCAGGAGTTTAATGTCGAAATGTAGTAAAAAAGGCAACAGTCAAGGTATGAATTGCATATTATATTGATTGATATACGAATAATATCTATTAGTATCACAGAATATAAATGATAAGAAATGTGTTTTCCATGATGGGGGAAGGGTCTCATCACTAATGATCTTTTTTATCAATTAGTTTGATTTTTGAACTGACGCTGGGGCATCAAAGACTTTAAAGCGAAATTGTATATTGTAGGCCAACGTTTTCTGGACTGTTGTGTTATGGTACAAAGAGCTATGCTTCTCCAAACATTTTTTCCGCTCGTCATTAGAGACATCTTCAGTAGTTATTTGTGGTAACTAATCCCTGTTCAGTTTCAACTAATTAACCACTGAAGATGCTGTCAGCGATGAACGGCGAAATATTTGGAGAAGTACAACTCTCTGGACAATGTCAGAATAGTTCAGAAGATGTTCGTCTACAATTGAACAATACTGGTCGTGAGTATCTAAGTAATTAATAATGTATTATCAGAGTTGTTAAAATTTGATAATATAAGGCAACAGAAGTCGACGGGAGTAGCAGGAATATGAAAAATGACGTGGAAAGTCGGATATCTTGATATTTTAACAAAATTTATATTTTACGAGATTGTTAATTCATCTCCTCCTATATGAAAGCCAACATTCGAATTATTAAATCACAGCATATACATATATATTACATTTTATCTTCTAAAGATACAGGAAAAGAAAATAAATGTATGGGAAATATGAATTTTTTTAATCTCAGTGAAACATCTTTAGATCATAAATTTATTGTCTATATTTTTCTTGCTTTTTACCCCTATATGGTGCATGACTTACCTTTATATGATGTAGATTTATCAGTTTATATAAACGTGAGCATATAAACGTGAGCTTTAAACTTTATTTCTCATCATATACAATGATGTTCATCATTCTCATCATATACATATTTGAGGCTATTATTAAAATATGAGTTATGACTATCTTTTGTTTATCTGTTATTTATCTTATTATTCCATTTGAATATTTTTTTATTCTAATAACATGCCTTGCTTTCTTTTTGTTTATTTTATTTTGATCGATTCTGTAAATCAGCTTAACTAGAAATATGCAGGGTGTCAGTTGACAAACTGTCTGAAACAGTTTTGTTTGTGAATTAATGTTGAGTTAATGACTAATTACTTATGAAATTAAAAAGTTGGTAGTTGTATATTTAAATAAGTTATTTGAATCGGCTAATAATTTATCACTCCATTTTTTGCCCCATGGCACTGCAGTACTTGGGAAATAAAAACGTATATTTTTAAGTTTCGGCTATTCAATATGCAGTAAAACAACTTTAATAAAAAAATTATAAATATACAGGATGTTTACAGTACTTGGGAAATAAAAACGTTTCCTTCTAACTTTTAGCTATTCAATATGCAGAAAAATACCTTTAATAGAAAATTTGGAAATATACAGGGTATTTCAATCAAATCAAATATACAGGATAGTTGGTAATCATATTCTAGAACTTGTAAATTGTACATAATTGACAATGTACCCAATGAGTTTGCAATGTTGGATACATCTTTTATTACGTTTCCACACTTTATGCATACTCTGTGTATACCATTGACCCTTTTCATAATTTGTTATTAATTATACACAATTTTTTATTTATTGCAATAAATATTTCTATGTATTTATTATAATGTACTTCTTTAGAAACAATGGGGCGACTTTAAATCCATGTAAACAATTTCATATCACGCTGTGTCCATGTATATATTTCTGCTTGTCATTTTTGCCGACACCTCAATTGTTCTTCTCCTGTCATAATTTATGGTTATTTGCTATTCGACTCGATTCATTCATTTATTTTGGGGGTGTCAACATATAATACCTGTCTTGTTGAACATTTATTTTTCTCATATTGCGGTTATGTGTAAGAAAATAAAAATACCAGTCATCGCTTCCCAGAATGATAAATTGTTTGCCTTGGTGTAACAATAAACACCAACATAAACAATATTAATAAAAAAATCGGAACACGTTGAATGGGAACTGACCCCTGGCGGTGCTTTCATAGCAGGTGAACAAACTGTCTTGCACTAGAGTAATAAGAAAACTTCCGTGTGCTAGTTGTAGTTGCTTTATCAGTTGCTGTAAAACAGAGGTATTAAGTAAATAATTTTGTCAAAACTATTAGTTGAGGCTTTCAGTGTAGAGATTATGTTATACAGATTGATATAAGATAACACACAAATTCAGGAAAATCTATGGAAAGGAAAAGGTGAACCATACACCTTTTCCTTAAAACAAAATAATATAAATATAATGTTTAGTTTTCAATGAAAAAAATTACATACGAGATAAGATACTTTCCCAAATACAAAGCCATCTGAGAGGGGGGTTATCATAATAATATAGAAAAGGCAAACATCACCCATTTTCAAGGACATTGTTAGAGCCGGTGCTGGTATTTAAACCAGGATTATGATAGTCAGTAGTTAACGCACTTTAATAAACTGATCTACAATGATGGCTAATTTCAACTAAATAGAAATTTATTTCATCCATTATTATATCACCAGATTTATTTTTTTAATAAAAATAGGAAACAAAAATAAAACTTTCAAAATTTGACCACACAACAAACTGTTTGTTGTGTAACGTAACAGCGTAGGTAGTTTATCCAGCCGACTCCAGACGCAAACAATTTCGTTATTCTTTTACCCGGAAAAATATTACGTAACTATCTTTTTAAGTTATCGCGTTCTGTTAAACCAATATAAGGAACAAGGCTTGCCTTGCGTTCTTTTTCCTTAGAGTTAGTTCACCATTGCTTATTCCTTACGTTACCGTACATTACTTTAAGCATGGAGAAATAAGTGCGATATTTAAATGAAAATTATTGAATCTTTGACCATTTTCTCTGTACCAGATTGTATAAGTTTGGCATATTATTAACTAAATATTAAGAAATAGTGAACGGCAATTCTTAATATTAGAATTATTATTATTATTACAAATAACCGAAGATTGAAATTTAATCAACAAATCAAATAAAAACAATTTTTAACTTATCCTTTTCTTGCTGTAGGCTGTAGATGAGGTAATGTCTCACCTCTACTATTCTAACGAGCTGTCACTGGTTATCATGCATATTAAATTTCGGATTCAAAAACAATATCAATGAATTTGACAATATGAGATTTTTAAAGTTTAGTTTAAAATTTTCAGTGTTTTATCAGTATTAATGAGTATTGTGTTAATGCTTTGTGGAAAACAGGTCATCATCAATAAACAAATTATTGTGCTTCATAGTCAGTTATGTTTTTCTTTTCTAGTTTGTATTTTTCCAGATATGAAGTTTATCTTGGTATTACCGAAATAATCGTAGTTGAAAAAGGATTTGATTTGTGCCCTGATTTGCTGAGAAATGTCACATTTCCTAGCAAATCAGGCCACAAATGAAATTTCAGTGTATACACATTTCAAATATGTATACACTGAGAATAATCTGGGAGCGTTAAACTCTTCGTAATTGTACATGATATGCAGTCCCTTGCTTATAATAAGCATGAACAGGTTTATAAAAGGTGGGCACTTTATTTAACTGTTATCAATAGTATAGGCAGGAACTTCAGGGAAAAATAAGTAGAAACGTTAGGAGTCAATCGGGGGACATACTGATCGGAAGAGAGGAGAAAGCGGATAGATGGAAGCAGTACTTAGGAAATTTATACGAGGGTCAGGAATTAGGAGAGATATTAGAGGAAGAATCTAGCATCGATAGGGAAGATGTAGGAAAACCTATATTGAGAGAGGAATTTGAAATAGCACTAAGGGGGCTAAAGAACAATAAAGCGCCGGGTGTAGATAAAATACAGGCAGAAATTTTGAAATGTGCGGGACAGAAAGTAGTAAATAGGATGTTTGAACTGGTAAAATACATATATGAAACGGGTGAGACGCCGGAGGATTATAAGAGGAACATTATCGTTACTATACCGAAAAAGAGAGGAGCCGACAAATGCGAGAACTTTAGAACGATTAGCCTAATTTCCCATGCGTCAAAAATCTTAACCAGAATAGTGCAGAAGAGGATGGAAAATAGAGCGGAGGAAATACTAGGAGAAGACCAATTCGGGTTTAGGCGAAATAGGGGAACTCGCGAAGATATTCTGGCGCTAAGAGTAATGTTAGAGAAAACAATAGAAAAAGGAAAGAACGCTTATATAGAATTTGTAGATTTAGAAAAAGCTTTTGATAATGTAAAATGGGAAAAAATGTTCGATATATTAAAGAGCGCGGGAATGAAGTATAGAGATAGGAGAGTAGTACACAATCTATACAAAGAGCAAACTGCTGTTAAAGAAGTAGAAGGGGAAAGAAGGGAAGTAGGTATTAGGAAAGGAGTAAGACAAGGATGTACGCTATCATCTCTAATTTTTAATCTGTACACCGAAGAGGCGATTAATGTCGTAAAAGATAGAGTGGATTTCGGAATTAAAGTACAGGGACAGAAACTAAAAATGCTGAGATTCGCGGATGATATAGCAGTATTAGCATCTAGTAAAGAGGAATTGGAATCAGCATTGAACGAATTCGAGGCAGTGTTGAAAGAGGAATACGGAATGAGGGTGAATAAAAACAAAACTAAAGTGTTAGTGTGCAGAGAGCGCGAGAGCAGAGCAAAAACTAAAGTACAAATTAATAATGAAAGATTGGAGGAAGTTAAAGACTTCACTTATTTAGGAAGTAAAATAAATTAGGATGGAAGAAGCGATAAAGATATAAAACAAAGAATAGCGCAGTGTCGAGTAGCTTTTAACAAAAATAAAGCACTTTTATGATTGGGGGTAATAAACTTAGAGACAAGAAAGAGATTTTTGAAAACGTATGTATGGAGCACGGCACTATACGGTTGCGAAACCTGGACGGTAGGGGAAGCAAGTAGGAAGAAATTAGAAGCTTTTGAGATGTGGTGTTACCGAAGAATGATGAAAATACCGTGGACTGATAGGGTTAGAAACGAAGAAGTATTAGAGAAAGTCGGCGAGAAAAGAAGTATGTGGAAAAACATAAAGAAGAGAAGAGATAGAATAGTAGGCCACTTGCTGAGACATGGGGGAATAGTCTGCGATATTTTGGAGGCAGAAATAGGAGTGAAGAAAGGCAGAGGTAGACCTAGATTAGACTACTGCTCGCAAATAGTAAGGGATGTAGGTTGTAGCACAATTAGCGAAATGCGTAGGTTAGCACATGATAGGAGAAGCTGGAGGTTAGCGTTCAACCAGTCTTAGGACTGAAGACCTCATGATGATGAATAGTATAGGCAGTTCAATAACCAATATTAATTTGTTTCAGAATGAGGAAATGCCATATTTTTAGGCATACTAAAAATACTACATTTTCAATATGCCTGAAAATGTGTAGTATAAACATCACATATGTAGTAAACATATTGAGTTGAAGTAAAACTTTTTATGTGGGCCATTTAAAAATTACAAATTTGATTTTTACTTAGAAAAAATATATACCTTGATATTACTAAAATGCCAAAATAATAAAAAATACAAACACGTCAGTTAAAGTCCCTTGTCAGTTTTGCACGCTAATAATATTTTTCAAAAATCATTATGGGATCCTGGACAACGACTGTTCTAATTGAATAAAATTGTGATTCTTTTATCTAATGTGGGGATAGGTATTGATATGATAACAAAACTGCATGGGGTTAAATCCAGTCATTAGAAATAAAGAAGGAATAAGGGAGGATGGAATAGATAGAATTTGCATGAGAAATGTAAATTTTCATAAGCAAACTTTAAGTAAGTTTATTATAATCATTATTGTATAGGATGTAAAACGCTCATTTGTCCATTACATGTTACACCACTAAAATAACGTGGTTTATGTAAAACTGTGAGGTTGGGGGTAGCTCGTTTCTTGGCGTGTAAGATAGCCCTTGGTAGTGAAAAGTCGATAAAGTCGATTAAATAACAGAATAAAAAAAAATACAATTGTGATCATGTAAGAAAATCTGGATCTCATAACCCCCTGCTAGACAATGACTGTCTTGATTAAAATTATGATGGTGTGGATAGATGTTGAATATGATAAATAAAATCCAGCCAGCCAGTCGTTAGAAATAAAGAAATAATAATGGATTGAATTTTAATGAAAAATTTAAACGAGTTTATTGGTATAATTATCGTATGTAAATCGGATGTAATACTGTAGCTTATTTGTCTATTACATGTTACACAAGTAAAAGATGCCTACCCCACTACAAGAGTGGGTTTTCAGTAAAGTTTACAGTCTGGGAGTGGTTCGTTTGCCGGCGTGTCTGATATGCCTTCTTAACGGAAATAGGCCGATGCTTTATTGATTTACTTGCCAATCAATTGATAAAACAATTTATCTCAGAAAACTTTGGTTATTTTGGATTGCTAAATATATGTAGTTTTTCCAATAATGCCATGAGTATAATACTTTTGAAATGTCAAATATATAGATGTTCACTGCATATGACATTTTATAAAACTCCATTAAAAATAATTTTATTATTTTTGTTTCATATTTTTAATATTAGTGAAATTTCTTACTTCAATAAAAATAAAATGTGGGCCAAAAATTTTGTTAGTACTTGTAAGTAGCTGGTATTTGTAATAATTTACAAAGAAGAAAGGGAGGTCATAGTAATCATGTGTCTTATGTCATGTGAGAATAAACGTCTGTTAATCTGGCAATAAGAAAAATATTTAGTAGTGAGAATATGAAAGCTATGTCATCCTCGGTGTTAATACTTATAATGTTTGTATCTGTATACATATTTTGTGTGTCTACATATACATTTATTGCTGCTTTGAATAACGTTAATCTTTGGATACACAAGGAAAACAAACAGGAAGAATCCAATAAAGTGTTAAGATTAAAGAGGGGATACACGGGAAAACAAGACTTCATAAATGTGCCGTTCAGCGATTCCTGGAAAACTAATATTACATTTAATATTTGTTGTAAGGAAAATGAATATTTGAACTCGAAATTTGAATGTGTTAAATTAAACGCTACTACATCAGCTGATTTATTCGAAAAGGCTTTGTTGCTTTCGGACGTCGTTGTTGTAGATGAAAATTTGACACAGAATTACATAAATATGTCAAGATTATTTTTGAAATATAATACCGGAAAATTTTGCCCAAGTGATGAAATCATAGGTGAGTGCATAACCAATTATTTTTTTATTTCAATTTCTATTCATTGGAATAACCTAGCATTAACTTCATCAATCACTAGATACGAGGTAAATTATCGTTTCTTTGTCAGAATACTAATTGATTGATAATTATAAATTTCACATATTTTAAAAACTTACTTAAGGGAAGTTGTTGGGCCCTTACACTAGCAGGTGTAATATATTACGTGTTATTTTGTTCATTTATTTCGAATAAAAACTAAAAATTATGAGACGGATTTTTCATAAAACTTTAAATAAGAAGTAGTACTCATCCTGTTATAATTCCACGATATCATTCAGCTGTGTTCTAATTATTTTTTAAAATAAATCAGTGGTATATAAAAAAAATTGGGTACTACTTTTTTCAGTGACGTTAGAGTAACTTTTATTAAGATAATTATTTCTTAATACAAACATCTACAAAAAGTAAATGTTTCCTTTAAAATCACTGATAGTTTGATACTTTGGCAGTTTATGGCATAAGAATAATTGGGAATGTTTTTTAAAATGTCATTGTCAATACAGATCGGCACAGAAACAACATTTTGACTCAGTTTGGCCAACAACTACACAGGAACTTCGGCATGGCTATTTTCATTTAATAGTGTAAGAACACATATGATAGCAAATATTATAGCTTTTCTCTGCGAGTTTTCTTGATCACCTGCTGATAAGTTTTCATACACAAGTTGAGTTTTCTCCGACATCACCTGTTCCTTTATTTGAGAAATAAGATTTTCAAAATTTTTATTTATTTATGCATTATTTATAAATTCTTCACCTAAATTTCGGACACTCATTCACATGAACACACACACAAATATACCCAAACGACTGATTCGGGAATAAAGCCCATGTCCGTTCTACTGCAAGCCGGCAATTTAGGTTCTCCAAGCCATTGACATAGTTGTCTTAGATCAATTCAGGGAACTTGGAAGCCTTCTGCGAGGTAATTATAGAATAATTTACCTTCAGAAGATTGATTACCTCATACGTATAAACATCCATGTCAAAAAGTCATGTGAAAAAATCCCGACAAATTTTTGCCACCATTCGGCGCTGAACCCAGGATGCCCTGGCATGATGTATCTTGCAGATATATCACTTCCCACAAATATTTTTTAGAATTTTTATATTGACGATTGTTAAAATTCAGTTTTATTATTTACAGTTATAACTTGGCCTCCAGACACAGCTTACTCATATTATATATCTCAGAGAGACGGACACATATTAGAACTAAGCGATGATAGAAAATCAGTGGTTTCAAATTTCTCAACATCATCTTATTGTTTAAACCAAATGACTGGCATGGAAATGTAAGAAATATCTTTTATTTGTGCCTATTATTATGACTACTATTATTTCTAGATATTATGCCGCTCTGCTTTGTCCTTGCAACGAAAAACTATGTATACAGAAATGCTGCAAGAAAGGTTCCTATTATAACATCAGAGAAAATTCTTGCAAAGAAGAACAGGAAGATAATATCGAATCATATGAGCCGACGTTTTATGATAATAACAGGAAGAACAATGAAAACATTTCATATCGCTTAATTCACAGTGGTAATGGTCCGAACTGTAGCGGACCTGATAAATTAATAGACAATGGATCTGAATTTGCACCATTATACATACAGAAAAATGGACAACTCATGGTAATTCTTGAGCAGGAGAAGTTTGCAATTGTTGTCGATAAAAAACAGTAAGTATATAATGTTGATGGTAATATAATTTGGAAAATAACAAGTTTATAATAATAAGTTTGTATTACATGGATATGCTCAGCATACTAAATGCCGATACTGAACGTAACTATTGTCAACCAAGCACTGTTTAGTTGACTGTATAGTAAACAGTTTTTTTATTATCTGAAGGCTATATTGTAAAATTGATATTTTAAAATTCCGATCAAAAATTTCAAAACATTGTTGACTGCACTTGCCAGGACTACCATTCAACAAATATGGTACGACACCTATGATCATTACTGTCAAACCCGATGAGTAAGTCTGCCAAGTTGCATTGGGTTGCGTTGAATGCTTTTCGTGAAATGTAGCAAATTTTCGCTCCTAAATATTCCGTTAGTGTTCTGACAATTAACCCATGTGCTAAAGTATGTTGAATCTCGAACTAGAATTTTAAATATAAACGGTGTATATGGTTTGTGTTTAAACTTATGATCGTTCTGGATAATTAACCACTAGAAAGATGAGAGAAAATGTTAAACAAATCAGTGGGTTTATGCATGAAAATCACGGCATTAGTAATGAAGTTTCTGAAAGTGAGGAACAGTATCGGATTCTAGTTACAATGTGTATAACTGTTAAATAACCAAATACCAAAATGGATCGTTGTGCTTTCAATTTAAACTATGCTGCGACTGCCTATGCAAATTCTGCTGACGTGAGGAAGGTCAAGAATATAATTTATTCTCTCAATCCAATTGAATTCTTCATACTTATTTGTTTATTAGTGAATTTCGCGATTATTTATAATATTACTTTCGCTTAGATCTCCTGACCTTTCTCCATTAAACATAATCTAACCCCTTTTGTTTGAGGTTATGTCAAGGAACGAGCCATATTTGGACAAGTAAAACTCAAGGTGTCAATTAAAAATTTTCATTATTGCCAAAAAGTTATAATCATTTTGCATAACTCATACTAAGAATACATTACATTATTCAGTATTAAGTGTAAGTGTACGTTACTTGTTTCTTTCAAACCACTGTATTTTCACACTGAATAACAATAAAGTTAGCGGTTGACAATTAAATGTAGTTCCATTTTATTGTCATCCGCTGCCATCAGTCTTAATCGAAGATTTAAATCTTCAACGTAAGGTGCAACTTAATATTGAGTTTTATTTAAAAAAAAAAATTATTTGAAGAAATAAACGGATACATTTTTTTTGTTTATAAAATACTTCTAGAATAGGATTTATAAAACTATTCACTTCAGACATTGACTCATTAAGCATTTGTATTAATTTCACTAAATATATGTACATGTTCATGAAAGTATTCAAACATTCCTATACAGAAAGCTTTAGAATATCATTCCATATTAAGCCTTGTATTGTTACAGCGCATGAAAGATATTCACTAAATGAGATCTAACAATATCTAGCCTATTTTTGTTATTATTGATTGTATTTTCAAGGTACTGCGTAGATGTATTTTCCGATGGAAACCTGAACTCAAGCTATACAAACGGGTTTTATTGCCAAAACGACATTGGACTAGAGATTGTCACAACGGAGGAAGAGATTGACAGAAATGAAAGGGAGGTTCCAATCGTTAAAGCTTTCCTCTCATCTGATAACCGCTATGTTGCAAATTGGAATTTATTTATAATGGTCTTAAGTATTTTATTTTTTATTATGTAGAATAATATTAGGTTATCTAACTTCTGAAAATTAGTGATGATAGTCGACATGACTAAGTACTCAGCTTGTGTAAATTTAAAATTATTGTATTTATTATGACACTAAAAGTAGATACATACATTATTTCCATAAATAATACGTAAACTAATAAATTTTTGGTTACATTTTTGAAGTAGAGTCGATTTGAAGATTTGGAGAGAACCTACATTATATTAATGTTTAATGTAATGTAAGTTTGTGACTTAATATTAAAAAAAAATGATGCACAAACGATTTCATTAAAATTGAGACCAACATAATATTTCAGACAATATTAAATAATCTAATATCTATTATTAGTAGTCTGACTAACCAACGTGCATTAATTATAAGCTGCTTAAAGGAAGAAAGAGGATCAAATGAGCCGTTGTCATTGATAATTTGTATAATAAAAACTGCACTTCAATAACTCATTTTATATATACATTTTAATATGTATGATAATGTTCTTTTGAAAAATAATTAATGATAGATTATTATCTATATACATACAAGTCACATATGTTTAATTTGTGCTCAATTTCTTCGAATAGTTTTAATTTTTAATAATTTTTATATATATTTTGTATTATATGATAAAATATTTAACTGTATTATTATGGATAAGATTATATATATGTAATTACCATTTTAGTTGTTAGTTGTTAGAAAATATTGATTTTATCTTGACATTCCTTATAGAACTTCATTATATGAAGTCTGAAAACCAATTATCATCACACAGTCTAGCTGAAACGGTTTATAGATCTTCTCATACCGCGCAGATAATTATTTCACTTTGAATATGATTTCTGATTTGACGAGATAAAAATATTTCCCAATATCATCATGAATTTTAAAGACCGTTGTTTGTTGAGTTTATATCTTGGACAAATTACATTAAGAATAAAAGAACAATTGAATTATAACACAATTCAAGATAAAATCTTATCCTTATTAATATATTTTATTTAACAAACGGAAAAGTGCTATGATAGTGATGTAAAATAACCTATATACTGTTCAGTCTAGAAATAGTAATTCAAGATCGAGAAAAAAATAATTGATCTATAATCATAGAAAAGAAACCTCATCTATAACGATTTCTCTTATATGTCCAGCGAGACAATAAAAGTAAATAGCGTTAACGTCCATTGATCTACACGTTCTTGCAATTAGGTCAAGATTCCAGTTACCGGGATAATAAAATTAATGCAACTGCCTTCTGACAAATGTAGTTATGAGAAGTATATACTGGTTAAGGTTGGCTTATCGCGCTTTGTCTCTTTTTAATATGAAGCTAACGCCTTATTTTTTTATTTACGACATGGCCGCGTTTGTCGAGCACTACTATTTAGGAGATAGATGCTTGATAATGAAATTGTTTAGACACAGGTACATAGGGAATAAAATAAAGATAACCAACTAACTTCTATATAACCTTATATAGATCAACTTATTATGAGAACGTTTCAAAATTAATAGATTATTAAAAAAACATGTAATCCGTATTCTTACGTGCTATACCTTGAGGACAAAGAATTAGGATTTGAAGATTTACGGCAAGGCATATACGTCGACTTATTTTTATTCTATTTGATTCCTAATTAACATATTGTTGACTATGTTAACCAAATAGCATACAGCTCCAGTATCTTCTTTGAGTAATAGACGTACCGTTGACAAATTTTTGTATATTAAATGCTATTGCTCAATATATACAGATCTGTAATACTAGTACATCAATAATTTGAATGTTTTTATTTTCTTTCATAGTTAATCTAATAACTAATAAAAATCAATTAAACATAATAACTTAGTTTGTAATGTGGTTCTTTGCAATATTTTTCATCTCAACGTGTTTAGAATTGTTTGTTCTTTGATAACAATATTCAGACTATTTTACTACCATGTAATTCTTATGAATACCTACAATGTTATGGATAAATTCAATATTGACTATTTCCGCGTCGTTGGTGTACAAAATTAAAACCTTCACAATATTTCTATAAAATATGGTCATTACACATGGTATAATAATGAAATGCCGGTTCAATGCATACATTTTAACATAAATTTGTTTTTTATAACACACCAAAATGATAAAAAAAACATAAAACATACATCAAAATTGTGGAAACGGTATTTTAAATAACGTTATTAATTAAGTCAGTATAATTAATCACGCATTAATTTCTTATGGTGTATATAATTTTTATGGTATATATATATATATATATATATATATATATATATATATATATATATATATATATATATATATATATATATATATATATATATATATATATATATATATATATATATATATTGTTATTTTATGTTATTTTTGAGAGTTATAACAATATTATATTTAACAGTTATAAGAAATTTCATTTAATATAATGACCTTCAATATTTTGTAAATAAATACGGCACGGCGTGCATTTAGACAATTCCCTTCTTTATGTTATTTTGATGCGCAGTGATTAGTCAAAGTCATTAAAGGATTATTTATGGGTCATGAATAAGTAATTTTCACTCTAAACTACTACTGCATAGCTGCTAACTTCAAAGTATCGTGTAAAGTCCCTACAACGTAACTGCTACATTCGAACTACTTCAAAACTTCTAAAAAAACTACTAAGTGACAAATAAGTAACAAAATACAGTTCTTGGTACTACTGTACACTACTTCGTTCTAATAACTTTAAAGCAATTTGCACTATTCAATATATTTCAAAAGTTATCTAGAAGTAATTTAAAGTAAAGAAAACTATATGGTTCCAGTAGGCAGTGGGAAAAACTATATGTCGGAGCCGTAGGGGCACTTCTAGGTTTCGACCGCATGGACATATTATTTAAACACTTAATGTACGCCTATGACACTTTTATTAATTTAACACAGGTAATATGAGAACACACGTCAGTTTACAATACACAATTTTTAAAATTAATGTTAGTAATAACCAAGTAATTATCTACCGAATAAAATGCAAAAGAAACAATAAGGTAAGTAACTAACGATCCGCCCCCGCTAGCCCGTACGCGTGCTGCTTTCTTTTTCAAAGCTCGATTTCAACTCCCCTTATTCTGTGTCCCGGGCTAGCAGGTTTGTTTCGTTCGCTCCCCATAAGCGTGTTACTTTGCCCATATAAGGAAATGTGTTTTATCCTAAACGCCTATTGGCTAAAGACTATCTTAAACATTCTTAACATAAACAAAAATATGTATCAAGCATATCTACAAATTCAATATGCCCAAACAACTACAAATCACCTTCGTAATGACTTGGGGTTAACGAATAAACAAATAAATACAAATGAACATGGTAATTTTAGTGGTGAAATAAATATCACTGCTGCATTTTAGGTTCCCACGAAGGGATCCATAGGCGGGTGGAATTTTTTTGTTGCAGCCGCCGACACGGCCATTCTCACAATGTGCACGTCCTCGGGCACTCATCTTAAGGAATAACAGCTATAAAAAAAAAAGGAAACAGATCTTGTCATTACTGCTCGTCTATCCTGACTAAATAACAAAAATAATTATTATTATAATATGGCCAACTACAATGTTGCAGCAACACAAGTGCCTCGTCCGAACGCATCGGATTGACATAAACAACAATACAGGTAACATCCGAACGCATCGGGATCGACAAAAGTACCTCACATCCGAACGCATCGGATTAACACAAACAGCAGTACAGGTAACATCCGAACGCATCGGGATCGACAAAAGTACGTCTCATTCGAACGCATCCGGATTGGCAAAATAACTCTATATATAAAAACATATAACACATATTAGACACATCAATATCATAATCAAATCATTGTTTATTTATTCTACAACTATAGGCTACTACTTTGCCACCGACACTTGCTCATTCTTGTTCTCATCGTCAGACCCTGAATCTGTTACAATTTCACCTTGTCCCTCTGGTACACTAATAAGCTGATCGTGTACAAATTTGAAGATTCGACCTCTGCCTTTATCGGTAGACTTAATTGCCTCATATCGATCATTCTCCAGAATTTTGGTAATTTTAAAAGGACCTCTAAATTTACGGTAGAGTTTAGAAATCATTCTTTCATTATTTTTACTGTAAACAAAATCACCAACTAAGAAGGGCTTGATGATGGCTTTTCCAACATTTTTTCTATCTTCATCATACTTAGAAGAATTTACGATATTTTTTGTGACTGCTGTACGAATATCCGCTAACGAAATGTGTTTTTCGGAGCAATCGTCCTTATTATACGAAATTTTTTGTAACTCTAAAGAGCGGATTGAAGATCCGAATAAGATTTCAGCAGGGATGAAGCCTGTAACTCTATGTTTACTGCTATTTAAAGCTAACTGAACTTCGCCTAAATTATACTGCCACTTGCGATCGTTTTCAGCTTCAACTATCGTCAGTGTATGTTTGCATCACTCGTTCTACCTGTCCATTTGCCCTACTTGTACCTTGAGCGATGAAGTGCAAGTCAATATTAGAATTGGAACAAAAACTTTTAAACTCACTGCTAGCGAAACATTTGCCTTGATCACAAATGATACGGGATGGTGCACCAAACAAGTACGTGAATTCTTTTAAGCAATTCACAGCAGTTTCGGCAGTTAAAGGACGAATACGGTACAGTATTACAAATTTAGAAAAAGCGTCGATAATTATCAGTACATATTCTTTATTATCACTTTTACCAGACAGCTTTCCAGATATATCTACGTGTATAGTATGTCACGGTTGTGGATTTTTATTAATTGGATATATTTTAACCTGGGCTTTTCCCGATTTACTTTTCGAAGTTTTGCAAATTAGACAATTATCGACAAATTTTCTTACAGTACGCGACATTTTAGGAAACCAGTATAGTTCATAAATTTTATCTAACGTCTTTTCCCACCCTAAATGTTTTATGTTAGTATGTACATGATTTATTACCGACCAAATCATGGGCCTTGGCACTACTGGCAGATAATGGGAACGACTGTTCTTTTCAATTTTACGGAACAAAATATTATTCCGAATATCATATGTCTTTGCGACATCTGGGTCTAGTTCGTTTGCTCGAAGGGCGGCAATTAATTTTACCAGTCCATCGTCACGTTGGGCTACGGTAAGTCAGTCTGAATGTAGGTCAATAACCTGAACTATTTTGGCTGAATTATGATATTGAGGGTTGTCGTCTTTGTAAGTGGTCCCCTCATCAATGAAGGTAGACGGATTCCGAGAAAAGAAGTCGGCATGCTTCATGTGTTTACCCTCTCGATAAATTATGTCGAAGTTAAAGGCTTGTAAGAATGCCCACCAGCGGTGTACGCGCGGGGTTAAGTCGAGTTTTGTGCGCGAAGATTTAAGAGAATTACAATCTGTAAAAACCGTAAAAAATCGTCCACAAAGAAAGTAAAAAAAATGTATTATTGATTTTACTACCGCAAGAGTTTCCAGTTTAAAAAATTTACACTTTTTCATATTAAATGAAAAACCGGCCTTGACAAGTGCGCTCATGACAATTTCGAGGCGTTCTATTCCTTCAGATACTGTAGATGATGGTATTAAGACATCGTCAATATACACCACTGCAAACTGACTAAATTACTAAATCGTTTCCCACTGAAGTGGGTAGCGATATTTTCTTTTAAAAGAGAACAATCTGAGCCCGTGTCGAACAAAAAAGGAAAGGTCTCACCAGATCTTAGTTTTAATTATCCAACAGGTAGTACTTCTGCTTCGCACACGTTGACCCTCTTTTCGTCAGGCTTTCGATTGCCATTAGGACACTGTGGTGAAATATGGCCTGGCTAGCCACAGGTATAGCAACTCCTGGAATACCCTTGAACTGGTTTCGGCGTCCTAGGTGGAGATCGTCTGGGCCTCCTACATTGATTTGCACGATGACCTCTTCGTCCACATGTGTTGCATCTTCCTCGAAAGTACGTGTCCTCATCAGGTCTGGAAGGTGATAAGGCTCGACGTTTCGATCCAGTGTGGTGACCGGAGGGAAATAGCGCCGGACGTTTACCAAGTCTTCCTTGTAACATGGCACACATACTTTTGGCATCCTTTGGTTGGTCCGTTTGGTATCTTCGCCTCACAAATTCATTGCGAGTAGAGCCAAAATAGCAAGCAACGAGAACAGCAAAGCTTTCGTCGCTTTCTCTGTTATTTAGAAGAGAAATAACAGTCCTCATCGAATGTAGCATTTCTTCAATGAGAGTAGTCTGTTCAGAAGTGCTGCTTCTTCCATTTACAGCTTCTGAAAACTGCTCGATGGGGTCCGCTGGTTTGGCAAATACAGCTAAAAATTCGGCTTTTAGAGTAGGCCAATCCTTTTCAGTTGGTTTGGCAGATATAAACCAACTTGCTGCCTCGCCTTTCATAGCTTGTGTTAATGTCATTATTAAGGTCATTTCATCAGGGTTGCATTTGCTCACCCATAGGTCGACAATTGCACACTAGCCTTCGGCGTCTGCATATTTTGATGTTGGATCAAAAGCTGGCAACTTCATATTCCCGAAAGTTGAAGTAGATGGACATGCTGTCACTGGAGATGGCAACCGTGATGTCACTGACACTAAACGTTCTAAGTACTTAAGTCTCTCCTGAGTTTCATTATTACATCTCGCAGTTACACGCTCCTGCAATGGCATTTCGTCTTCGGTGTCGGAATGTCCTTTTTGCAGTCTTGATCCCACTTCTGATGTCGGAGCCGTAGGGGCACTTCTAGGTTTCGACCGCATGGACATATTATTTAAACACTTAATGTACGCCTATGACACTTTTATTAATTTAACACAGGTAATATGAGAACACTCGTCAGTTTACAATACACAATTTTTAAAATGAATATTAGTAATAACCAAGTAATTATCTACCGAATAAAATGCAAAAGAAACAATAAGGTAAGTAACTAACGATCCGCCCCCGCTAGCCCGTACGCGTGCTGCTTTCTTTTTCAAAGCTCGAATTCAACTCCCCTTATTCCGTGTCCCGGGCTAGCAGGTTTGTTTCGTTCGCTCCCCATAAGCGTGTACACATTTCCTTATATGGTACTTTGCCCATATAAGGAAATGTGTTTTATCATAAACGCCTATTGGCTAAAGACTATCTTAAACATTCTTAACATAAACAAAAATATGTATCAAACATATCTACAAATTCAATATGCCCAAACAACTACAAATCACCTTCGTAATGACTTGGGGTTAACGAATAAACAAATAAATACAAATAAACATGGTAATTTTAGTGGTGACATAAATATCACTGCTGCATTTTAGGTTCCCACGAAGGGATCCATAGGCGGGTGGAATTTTTTTGTTGCAGCCGCCGACATATATAATACTACAATGTTCTGGTTTAAAGTGATCTGTAAACTATAATGTTATATATTTAATACAAATTACAAATAACTAGGCATTGATAATTTTGTTCTCAGTTGAAGCGACTGCAGAGACAGATATTTTAAATTAAGAAAACGTAAAACATTTTTAACATTGTGTGTGCGTGTAAATAATTATTTTTAGTGAATTGTTTTAGCGCAAAGTGAACAATAAATATATATTAAAACTAATAAAGGTGTTTAACCGTTCATATTGTTTACTGTCGAAGGATTACATTCAGATGAATTATACTCGTAGCAGAACAACTTTAGAACGCGTTAATAGATTTTTCTCAAATATGGGAGATTAGTGTATTATTGCATATTTCTGTTTTCTTTTTTGATCAATTAAAAAATTTAAAATTCTTAAGGTTCTAATTATAATTATTAATGTGCATAGAAAAATAGCCGAACATGGGCTTCTAGCTTCTACGACTAACATATCGGCTTCAGAAAAAAATATATAACAAGAACTATAACTCTGAATAAAAAAAATTGAATAATATAACCTATTTAATGTTCAGTTGGAGGAGCTACAAGGAATAGATTACAATTCCATATATCATATGCTAAAGCTCTTAAGACAAGACCCAACCACCAAAAAGCTCTTATAAATATATATTAGATTTTACAGAATATAGTGAACCTTCTCAAGAATTGTTAACATTCTAAACGGTAAACTCGTAACATTTTAAAATAACATAGATGAGTATGTATTGTGAAGCTTGTATCAGATATGAAACCATATCCTCCATGGTCACGAGGTCTTAATTCAGTGAATAATTTTCAAGATTGTCTTTAGAACAGTGTTTTATAATATGTCTGCAATAAAAATTGAATTATACCATAACATTGGGATCACATTGGATGGGATCATTTAATAAATCATATTATGTATGGATAGTGTTGATGGATTGCATTTTTAGTAATTCTTATAAATAAAATAGTTTTGACATTACCTATAAGGAATTTTTTTGGTACTAAATTATTAAACATTCTTTTAAATATTTTTCTGTTCAATTTCTTATATGAGAAATATGATTTGAATGCTTATGACTACAGGTAAGTAATTAATAGTTATCTACGATTGTGGTCTTTCCTTTCCACGAAAAATGAATATTAGCCAGATTTAAAAATAGATATATTTCTAATGCGAGTGTTGTGGTTATTAAACTGTTCTTATTACAGAATTGTATGTACGCGGAATAATTGTAACAAATAGTATTGTAATTTAAAATAATAAGTTTTTGAATGATTTGGACAAATACCTTCCATAAAAAATAAATATCAAGTAAACATGAAATTGTGATACAATTAAAGGCCACATTTGATAAGATAATAGTATGGAATAACTATTATTTAAATCCAATTTAAAATGTTTGTAATGGGTCTTTCAATAGAGATGCTCGAAATTTTTTAGGTTATGGCGGCCATGTTCTTAAAGAAACATCTGTTAAGTTTATTGTAAATTATCCAGCAGTGTATGGCAAATCATCACGGAAGGTTACAGCGTTCAACAACGTGTAATAAATCATCAAATTTTATTTTCAAAATCAGTCGTCCGTTCGAGAAACGATCCGCGCATTACGTGATTTTTATCCTCACAGCTGTCCCGCCGAGTCGACTATTCGACATTTGGTGTAGAAATTTTAGTCAACCTGTTTGACAAATAATCAGCCAACACCCGTATGTCACTGAAACACAAGGTTTGCTAAATAAATCGCTGCTGTGCGTGAAAGTGTATGGGAAAATCTGAGGCAGTCAATTTCTTGTCGTTCACAAGAACTTGGCCTTTATGCGACTTCAACTTGGCGAATTTTGCGTTGGGACTTACATTTTAACTCGTATAAACTCCAACTGACCCAACAAGGGATACCTCTTAAAGTAAACGACCATAAACAACACCGTGTGTTCGCTGATTGAGCTCTGGAGCAGTTGGAAGTTGACGCAAATTTCACCAAAAAAAAATCATCTTTAGCGACAAGGCGCATTTCTGGATGAATGGATATGTGAATAAGCAAAATTGTCGGATTTGGGACGATACCAATCCACCACACCGAGATACACCAGCACCAAATGCATCTCGAGAAAGTTACTGTTTGGTGTGGATTTTGGTCTGGCGGAAACATCGGTCTGCACTTCTTCCAACACGAAACTGGCATTACCATAACTTTCAACGGCGAGCGCTACAGATCGATGATAAGCAACTTATTGTGGCCTAAACTGGATGATATGGATACCGAAGACATGTGGTTCCAACAGGACGGCGCTACGCGCCACACAGTGCATGCCACGATGGACATTCTGCATGAGCGATTTAAGGGAATGGTTATCTCGCGCAGCGGCGACTTTAGACTTCACCCTTTGGGGCTACCTTAAATCACAGGTCTATGCGAATAAACCGCAAATAATTGATGCCCTCAAAGACAACAACGAACGCCATCTAGCAAATTCAGTCAGATTTATCCGACAAAGTCATCGAAAATTGGACCTTCCGAGTAAGCGTCATCAAGTCAAGCCAAGCCGCGGCAGACATTTGAACGACGTTATGTTCCATACTTATTGCCATAAAATATTCTTTCAAATAAAAAAAAAAAATGAGGATGGATATGCAAATGGATATCTCACAACTTGTTTTATTTATGTTTAAAAATCGAGTATCCTTATTAAAACACCCTTTAGAAATGCTCAACAATTGGAAAAAATCGTGTACTATTATTTTCTCAACGAAAAATAATAAGGCACATAAACGCTTTTTAGATGCACCAATTAAATATATAAGATTTCATAATATGTATTATGTTTCGTTATGGAAAATAACTGAAGTTAAAAATTTAATTGGTAATTTTAAATGAATTTGTTATTAAATAAGAATTAATATCGTATTTAATAGAGACGTATTAGCGGATGTATAAAAAATTATATAAATTAAAAACAAGTTTTTTCTTTAACACGCACATTTAACAAAAGGCATTTTTAGATTAACCTCATACACTAATATGTACGTAAGAATTATAAGGTAACGCAGTTTGTTGATAGCTGACTGTTAATCTCAGCAGGTTATTGTCATTATTTTTAGCGGTCGAATAAGAAATAATTCGCAATTACGTATACGCGAACACGTTTGCTGTTAACAGAAGTTGTAGGGACGTGACTGAATGTTTTACCTCTAATGTTTGCGAACAACGAATGTCTAATGTCATTAGTTTATTGCACGCCATTTAGATAAGACTTTATTATGCATTTTTCATTTATCAAAATGGCACATCAATTTTATAAATTCAATTATTCAGCCGTGAGAAATTGTCTATGTTCTCTATAATCTTGGATTGGCAAGGTTCGGTCTTCTATAAACACTTTTTTGTTTTACCAATAGGAATGTTGTAAATACCAGGAAGTGTAAAGTAATGTTATTGTTAAACTTCATTGCAAATGCCTATTTCGAAATATCTTTTTTCAAATCTTTTAATAAGGAAAACATAATTATCATTGCGATAAAAGTGATAGTTTACTATAGTAATAACAATAATTGAAATCGTTTTTGGTTTCAGCACGATTATTCTACTCACTAATAGATCTCAAATGAATTTCAACATCAATTTAAGTTTTAAACATGTTAAAATCGATTCGTGAATAAATTAGAAAATATTTCTCACCATGGTATCGAAAGCTCTAATAGGATTGCAATAACTATTTGTGTTATTCATAATAGTTCTAAAAGATAACGCATTTATTAAAGCTTGTCAAAATCCTTGTATTAAAGAATAAATAGTGATGCGAGTGGAAACGATCAGTTGTATTTGCTATCTTAAAAGCGGTTTTTATTAATATTTGATTTATGCGTGATCCTTAAGAAATATTATTGTACACTTTTGCTGATTAATTTTTGTCTACATTATTGTTAATAAAATGTTGTATATTATTACATATTCGTACATTTTTTACAGTGATGAGTTTCATTAGTTTATTGTTATTATTGTTTATATTTACACTCTGATATGGATTATAAGAAGTTACAAAATTAGAGATAATTTTGGATCATGAGTATGAAACAGTAACGCTTGTACCTTTCCTTTAATATAATTTTTTTCGGACTAGTAGTGTCGAACAGAATACAGATAAAAAATAAAGAAGTGACTGCCTAATAGTACCGCTCGAAATAGAGAAAAACGGTTATTTGATTCGAAAATACTTATTTACAAATAGACAGTATTCCTTTCATCAATATAGTCAATACAATATAAGTTTTTAAATACTAATCTAGAATCTTTGAAACATAATATAACTATTTATTTCAGTTCATAACATATTTATTTGAAGAAAAAATTCTACATGACATTTGACAATAGGTGAAATTTTATTTCTTTAAGGTAAAACTATTTTTTAACTAAAATATAGGTCATAATATAGCCGAAAATCATCATACTAACAAAAACGGTTTTAAGAAGAATAATGTTATTGTAAATGATAAAACAATTGGAATTCTGATAAAGAATATTTTGTTTAATCGAACGAACTAAATAAAAGTAAATCCAGATAAACTGCAATTAAATAGCCAATTTCTTCCCCTGATTTGTCACCATTCGAATTTTTATACAGCTACTGCAAATGTCAAAAGTCTAGGAACATATCACAGTCTAAAACAATTAAATATATGAGTATCCAATTGTTGAAAAAATAAGTTCTATTATCATACAATATAGGTGATTCAGCATTCATTAAAACATTGAAATGATTAATTAAGTTAGTACCATGTTTTGATTAAATTATAATTATGTGTTATCATTGTTTTGTATAATTATAATTAACTATTTAATATTGAAATCTACCTCATCGAAGCCTATCACCATTTAGCGTGGTTTATTTCCTATATTCTAAAATCTAGTCGAAAGATAAATTAAATAAAATAATGAAATCAAAAAGGCTGGAAAGAACCCTTGTAGAGAGAGGAAAATAAATGTCATAAATTTGTGTTTCTACATTTTGGCGAAGGCGCCACGAACATTTTACATGTTCCTGAAAATATTCAACATTATACTTCGTCAGCTTTGGGCAAATACTATTACTTACGGACATTTTTGTGAAATTATATATGGAATTTATTTAAATATATAAATTATATGTAAAAAGTTCATTTACAGTTTCATTAAGAAAAAATCGCACAAAATTGGGACAAAATGAAGCACCTGCAGAGTTAACAGTTCATAACTTAATCAAGATATTTCTGCGAGTTCTGTTATTGATAAGGTAGCACCAATACATCCTCGTCGTGGTCCGTCAGATGAAAATATTGCTGCACTGAGAGAAAGTGTACGGGAGCAGTCAAACACATCAACTCGACGTTGTGAATAACAGTTGGGTCTATCAAGAGCTACCACGCATCGAATTTTAAAGAAAGATTGCATTTGTTAGCATACAAACAAAATTCAGTTGATACTCATACAGTTAAAAGTTACAGATCGATCAGCAATCAAAATTGTTGAATTTGGGGTGCTGAAAATTGGACCACAATTCTTTGAAATATGAGACAGTTCCAAATGAAACACCCAGGTATGTTGACGTCGATGGTTTGTAGATGACTGTCGTTAAATATTGACGCCCTCTTTTTGACAGAACACAAATGGCGCGCAATTCAAGCCCTATAGTTCCAACTGAGACACCCTATACAACGTAACATATATGCACAGTTATTTGATAATATATGCCCTTGGATATATGTATGTTATTTTTATTTACAACAATTATAATATTATAATAAGATTAATGTAGTAATTGCTACTAAACTTTATTTACGTTTAAAATACTGTGTTTGTTTTTGGAGAAACGTTATTAGGTTACCAATAAAAGTATATTACTAATAAAACAATCTGGTGTTTTAAATGAAATAGTTAATTTACAAGTTCCTGTTAATTCAATTGTTTCTACCACTAGCCATGTTATGAAAAATAAGCTCATTTTATAATTTACAAAACGCATAATACATATATTTGTTGGCAGTTAATAATTTCTATTCTGAGTGTAGTACAAATTACTTAGTAGATTAGATACGCATAATAAAATATATTTTGTTATAACATTTTTAAATGACCGACAGTAGATAGAACCATTACACAGTGGAAATAATCGTATAAATTTATATGCACCATATATCTGTAGTTAAAATCCTTAACCTTCATTTAATATTGACAGACAATTAATCTATGTAAAACATCTGCGCTGTAAAGCCCCACATGGAAATGGAACTAATTCTAATTATTTATTACCCATTAACGTTTCGTTTTATTTACTATACGGTAAGTTTACTTCTGTGGTTATGACCATTATTTAGTTTGAATTGTTGAGAGAAAAAAGTAGATTATATAGTTCTTTTAAAAACGTACAAACACGTTACTTCCTCGATCAACTGGAGGTATATAAATAAAACTTGAAAAAAAAAACGTGAAAAAAGACTAATCAATAAAAATAAAAAATCAGAGTGGATAGCAATTCAATTTAATATCCACTGAATGGTTATGAGTTTAAATACAAGATTTTACTTATACTCGCATGAAAATAACTTTTGTTTTTAAATTGTATATACATAACTTTGTATATTAACATATTCTTTATTGATGGATTTGTTGTTAATATTAAAATGAAAACTTTCAATTTAGTATTCAAATATTATCGCGTAATATTCTTGTTTACGAGAAATTTCTTAACGGGGCAGTACTTTTTTTTTCTTTCTTTTTTCCTTTTCTGTCAGTGTCTGTCAATGTATTTTCTTTTCCTTTTCGTAACAGTGGCGGCGCTAACATTATTTTGAGGTTGGGCGAAAATAGGCAGGAAATATGTAGGGTGGGCGAGGGCGTTATATATATTATTTTATGTGCAAATGTGATATAGTGGTGTTATAAGAGGTTAGGCGAACGGTTGGGCGAAAATAATTTTGCCCGGGTGCTTGCCCACCAGTGCCCACCCCTAGCGCCACCACTGCTGTCTAAGTTCACGTACTGCTCTCGTCACGATTACTCTGTTAAGTTCTTTTAAAATAACTTCTCAACAATGTCTCTTTATTTATTGTTACCTTAATTTAGTAGTTGTACTAATAAATATTACACAGTTTTGTTAAATCTATGATATCTCGTTGATTTAAAAACATATATTTTAAGTGAGTGCAGATTGGATATGTATGGTTATATAATAAATTTTATTTTATTTTGTGTAGTTTTTTAAAAATGTCTACCCTTACAATTAGTATGTCTCTCTTTAAGTGTAACCTTTTCCTTCGCATCAAGGAGTATTAGGGGAATGAAGTCAACTACTGATCATAAATTTATCATGAGAGTCGATTAAAAAACCTTTGAAGTTACATAAAATTATTTTCTTATGTGATGACGTTAGAAAATGTACTTTTTTTTTACTAAATTTTACAAATAATAATCCACAAAATAAAGTCCAAAATCGCTATAAGGTCTTTATATATGTTTTCTTAAAATATGTTTTTCTTAACGAGAATTTCATCAATTTTCGTCTAAAAATGGGAATTCTCTCAGTTCACTTTATTGTGAGTTTAGTTATAATTTTTATGAAAAAGAATTGGCGTGTTTGTAGAAAAATATTTGTGCCTTAGTATTTATTATATAATTTGAAATTATTGAGCATAAAATTGAAGGTTTTAAATAAAGGAATAAAATCAATGTTTTTAAATGTGTTTGTGGCGGATATTCACACGCGTTAGAATTCTTAAAACGTTGCTTTTAGTGAAGTAGATAGACAACACGAAATTAGGTAAACATCCCATTCAATCACGTTTCCTACGTGTTACCGACACCTTTGTTCACATTTAACTTTATTTGTAAAAGTCCCAAAACCATTTCCTCAATATTTCTCGGATAATTAGCCACACAAATTCCACGTGTAATCCCAAGAACACGGCCACAGACGGCCATCTATGGTCGGTGTATCACCGCAAACATATCGCATCGAGTAAGTTAATATCTGGACCCACCGGGTGAGATTCCAGTCAGTTTATTTCCTGTAGATCTCCAGTTAGCTCATCTGAGTAAACACGTTTCATTCATAACAGCCATTCATGGACACAGTTGCAACCTCGACCACTTGTTTCGTTCACTTCTGTCCGTTTACCTAGCCAAACTGTACGTAGCATATGGAATTTCCAAATAGTTTTATTAGCAGTTATTTTGCGAAGTCGTGTTTTTCCCGAGAAGATATATTTCAGAAACAGTAAAATTTTACGATTTCTGTGAAGTTCGACAAAAATAGAAAATTTATTGCTCCATCGTTTTAAAATATTTGTATACACAACACATTATCGTATTGCTATACAGGTAACTCAATTTACTAGTTGGAATTAATTAGTACATTTAAAATATGTATATATTTAGTACATATTTAAAGTATACAGGTAAAATATAATCTAGCAAAATAACAATTCTCGTGAGATTGGTATTCTACACACAGGGAATTTATTGTTAATGAATTACATTTACGACAGATAAATGCTAATTTTGGATATGGTGAAATAAATATTATTTCACCATATTTCACAGTTTCTCTTAAACAAATTATAACTGGGAATATATTGACAATTAACATGAACATTAAATATGATTTAATATTCTTATTTATTAGGGAAGAAACACATTTATTATGTGTAATAAATGTCCCCTTTGACATAAAATTGTTGGTCAATATCTATATTTACTAAACGACTGTTTTCGTGTGTGTCACGAAATTTTTAGGTCGATGTACGAAATGCTATTCATTCGAATATCGGCATTTTCAAACAGTCAATACAGTAAATCGACTCTTGTGAACAACGCAACGTGGTAACTTTTGTTTTTGATCCGAAGCCTCTAGAGCATGCTTCGTAGAGGTACCTTCGATATGAGCGAGGAGGTGGCGCAATATTATTGCGACTTACTTAGTCGTATAATATATTAAATATTAAATAGTGATGTTTAAATAAATTTGTTTATGTCAAGCACATATTATGTTTAGCATGAAATAGGTAGAGTGATGAAGTTACAAGTTACTATGTACTAAATAAATACCATATAGCTCTGTTAATTGAACTGTGCTTCTCGTTGAAAGACAAAATCAATACTTTCAATGGAATATGTTTTACTATATTTTCTTTTTCCAAAGTATATTCCACTAACGTCATATAATGCATTTCTTTTTTCATAAATGTAAAAAAATACCTGTAACCGCTAAAATTTAGCTACTACAAAAACAATTAAATACACATTACCCAAATATGCACTTGAGTGAATATAAAAGCAAGGTGAAGATTACGTAATTTATATGATGTACAATTTCAGACGCTTATAATTTGATTGAAGTGTATAGCTCCCGCTTTGTTGTATTCACATCAATGTCCAGCTGCCTTATGTTGGCGTAATACAAAATGTCACCATTTATATATATTTTAACTATCTGGTAGGTACAATATACACAGCGCAAAGGATATAATTATTTTAATCTGCAAGT
This sequence comes from Rosalia funebris, assembly GCA_037954035.1. Lineage (NCBI taxonomy): Eukaryota > Metazoa > Arthropoda > Insecta > Coleoptera > Cerambycidae > Rosalia > Rosalia funebris. The sequence continues at coordinate 3,754,592 of JAZFAV010000033.1, forward strand.
AGGAAATCGATTGTGAACGATCTTTTCGAAAAATATATTTCTGTTAAAGAAAATTGCTCATATAAAAAATACAGTGCAGAATAAGTGTCAGGTCATTTTATGGTAAAATGCATTACATCCTAATAGCTAACGGAATATTGAAAGTTGAACAATCATCTTCACGTTGTAGGCTATACTGATAGTCCTATGTGTCGGGAATGAAATTGGGTTCAAGTCGGTGTTGGTGATAAAATGGAGATTCTGCTGGAGGTAACGTATTGCGTACCATGATGGTCTGAGTGCATGTGGACTCAGCATCTACCTTTCCTTTTATAGAATCTTAATTCGAAATGGATTACACTATCTACAATTTAGCTTGTTTTTGTTGAACAAATTAAGGTAAAATAAACGGTTTTTTATCAAACAAACCGTTTATTCTATCGTTGAGGAAAATGTTTAATTTTGATTGCTTGCTGTGTGATAATAGGGGTGCAGTATTAGGTGTTAATTATTAAAATGAGCCGTCTGATAAAGTTATAGTAAGTGGTACATAAGCAAATTAATTACGTAATTAGCGCACCATTTTTTCAACTCTTCTATTAATTAAATTATTCTTAATATTACGTAGCTCAAAGCTACCATTATTCAATATTCTTAAGGGTCTGCAACATCAAAGTTTAGCCTTTTCCCGAATTTTCCACTTTTTTTTGTGTTTTGATGTACATACATAGAGGTGTTATATGTACCAGGAGGCGTAACATGATTTTTTTACGAAATATATTCATAAATGATTCATAGTAATTTAAACAGTAATATGTGGTAGATTATACTTGTATAAGTCGATATGAGTAAATTGGACCGTTTGTAGTATCATTAGTATTGATAAATGGGATAATAAAAAGTGACTAATACGCAAACCTATACCAATAAGGAAAACTTGATTTAAACGGTCTGTTAAACGATATTTAATACGTAGTGTAGTAAAAAATACATAGTGTTAATTTCAATTTTTAATCTACATGATATTCAGGTATCACGATAAACTTTAAAAGCTTGTTTGACCACCATTTAAATTATTTATAGTACCACGAAAATATATAGGTTTACATGGGACTTTCCTCAATTTACCTCAAAAATGCATTGATTTTGTTCTGTTTTCACATTCCATATTTAAGGTAATATTGCAAACACTTTTGTAACAGTAAGATATTTCTTGCTTATTTAAAGGAAGATAGGGGACGGTAGGGCACCTGAATATATTCTCAAGAGAGTTAGCTGCGGAGGGGCTCCTATGGATGCCCTCTAACAGTACGGGTGTTCACTTCCTGTTTGACAAGAAATATAAGATCACTCTCTCCAGTAAGACCGACTGGATAGAGGGTCGAGCTGGATTACCGCTCAATGGAGACATCTAGTACACGGACGGAGCCAAGAGTGAGAAAGGAGCGGGCGCGGGGGTGTATAGACGACGCGATGGGATAGGTAAAATCTCCCCGCTGGGTAAATACACTACCGCACTCCAGGCCGAGCTAGTTGCAATTACATACGGTGTTTTGGGGACCGACCAAAATCGTACCCAGGAGAGGGTATGTATCTGCTCGGATAGCAGGGCAGCGTTGGCAGCCCTGAATTCAGCAACGACAAAGTCGAAGCTGGTCTATAATTGCTATGCAGCATTGAACCACTTGGCAGGGAAGGGACCGGTGGAACTCTTATGGATACCTGGGCATAATGGCATTAAGGGAAATCTAATTGCAGATGACCTTGCCAGACTAGGGACCAGGGAAAACCTCTATGGACCTGCAGTGGGAATAAGTCGGAATCTGATCAGAGACAGCATCAATGACTGGGCAAGAGACCAGCACAGGAAAATATGGAGAGGAGTAACGGGTTGTCGAATAACAAAGCTCTTCATCGAATACTCAGAGATTGAGAAATGGGCCCAAGAATTCATTAAATTGAACAGGCACAAAGCCAGAACCCTGGTGGGAATCATAACGGGCCACCATAGTAGTCTGAATGCATATAAGCATAAGCTGAGGCTGACTGACAGCCCGGCATGCAGATACTGTAGAGAAGACGAGGAAACCTCGATTCAACTTCTTTACACCTGCCCCGCACTGGAGGAGAGGAGGTGCCTTATATTAGGAATCCCTGTTATCCTAGAGGAGGCGAGGCTTAAGGCGAAGGACGTGCCCAAGTTGCTCCTTTTATGAGATAGAATTTTTGGATAATGACCCGGATAAGAGGGGATCGCCAAGGGACTACCCATGCGATCAGTGGCTGATGAGGCCCAAATCCACAAAACATAATAATAATAATAATAAAGGAAGAAACATGTATTTGTATTTTCATATTCCCTTTCAGTATGGAGAAGGAACATTTTAAAAAATATTATCGCAATGCTCATCCTTATAATCACTTAAACTTGGTTATCTACATGATCAAATACTAATCATTAGAAGACACAAAAGCATACATAGAATAATTGTTTAAGAAATAACCCTGAGATTCACTGAGTAATTTTATTATCATTTAAATAAATATTTTTAAAACCATAAGCCATACCTGTTAATCAAGAAAAGAATAATACATTTACAGTGCTATTTATTTAAAAGAATGACCAATGGCGTTAACTTGGAAATATGGGAGTTCTGAAAATTAGAATACGTTACTAAATAGCGTAAAAAATTGCAAACTTTCAGAAAAATTATTTATCATCTATATGTAGTTAGTTTAGTTTGAAATCGGACGTTGCTTTTGTTTTTGGAAAAAGTTTTTAAAGCCCAGGGAATATATTCCAAGGACAGATATATTATGTAATGGATAGTTTTGAGATTAATAAAAATTATTAATTATACGGATTGTATCACATTGTAATTTATTTTCTAGTGGAATATAGTACATATTTATTGATAAAGTCTGGTGAGACCAAGCATAGATGAAAAATATTGCCATATCATATCGTGGTGACTTATATATATATATATATATATATATATATATATATATATATATATATATATATATATATATATATATATATATATATATATATATATATATATATATATATATATATATATATATATATGATCACTGATACTTTGCCTGTTATGAAAATTCGGTTTTCAATGAAAATAATATAATGATGGCATACTACTTTGAGAACACGAACAAAAATTGTAGAAAATATAGCTAACACCAGTGGGGAAGCCTCCATTAAGGCTGTAAGGCGCAGACTAACTTATATATTTTAGATGGTAGACCGCATTTTTATAGTGCCACTTGCCTTTGCAAGAATGATAAACATTCTCTATTCATATTATCATACATATTTTCATTTAAACTGAAGCGCCGGCATGCCGGCAACCGGCAGTGTGCAGGCCTTGGCCGGCCGCTGTCTGGGCTCACTGTCGACCGCCTTGGTTTTAACAGACTTCATAGATGTCCGCGGTGCAGTGCGGGGTGAGGGGGGTACGCGAAAAGTAATATGCAATTTAGCTAGCCTGATCGATTAATATGCGTAATACAGTGGCTATAATATTGACCTGTCGTTAGTCGTAGTGATTAGTGTTATTTTTAAGGAAAATGGTGACCCTAGACACTGTCGATTTAGTAGACTTTTTAATTAATGAGTGGTTATTTTAATAATTTATCATTAGAAGATAAACTGAAAATTAAAATTGAGAAATGAAGGTAAAAAAATTGAGAAACGAAGAAACTGAAAAAATATTATCCGAAAAAAACAATAAAAGTGTTGGCGTCGAATCAGATGGAGACACAGAAGAAGATACAGAGAGGGTAAAACTGAAATTTTTTAATGATAGACTGCTTGCACAAATGATAATTTTATCATTTGAAATTCTTGATAGTATTATAGTAAATATGGAAAGCAGATTTCAAGAATTATATAAATCGGACTTCTTACAGATTTTAAATGAAGGAAAATTTGACTTTTATAGCGCACCACAAAACTTTCCTAACGATATTATAAAAAAATATATTTATGTTTATTATGGGAGTGAAGATAAAAAAATGCCCCCAAAAGAACTTTTTAAATTTGTAATAAACAATAATCTCAAAGATGTGTTGCACGAGGCAGTTAAGTTACTATCGTTAATTCCGTGTATTTCGGCCACAACCCCTTCTTCTGAAAGAAGTATGAATACATTAAACCGATAAAATCGTATCTGTGTAATAGTATCACAAACGAGCGTCTCTCCAGTTTAGCCACGTTGGCCATTAAAAAAGGACTTGTCAAGACATCTGCTTTTCAACAAGAATTTATTTCAAGAACTATAGCTATTTTTGCAGAAAAGAAAACGCAGCGAATGGAATTGATATACAGAAAAATATAGGTAAGTTGTTTTTGCGATTCAACTATTCAATATATATATATATATATATATATACACATTAGCTCCGCTCCCTCGTCTAATCCAGGACAGCCTACTCTTAGCTTAAATCGACGTTTTGCCACTGGCTAACACATCTATAAGGTATTTTTATTGATGGTGTGAGTAGAGTTTTTGCAAAATCGCAAGTACAATTTTCTTTTATATGTTATGTATGGGTATATTGTATAAAAACCTAGCAGTTGTAATTTCACTCTCCTAAAATTTTGAAGCAATATAGTGATGCAGTTTATTTTTTCTCTTTGTGATGAACATAATTATAAATACAAAATATTATGTTCTATTTCCCGTATATAAAGAAGTATTATTTTAAATAAATTAATAGATATACAGGCATCTATTGAAATATTAGGCAAAAAGAGAGAAAGTCAAGTATGAATAAATTATGTAATTGTAAAATCTACAAAATATTCCTGGAAATCAGATAACGTTCTTCTGCCGTTTATGTAGATTACATCAATAATTACAAAATATTTTTTCCTTATAAGAGGACAATAAAGATATTTAAATAATTGTTTTATCGGCACAATCTTCATTATAAAAAATGAAAAGGTGCCGAAGGCTTTGTAGGACATGTTTATTTTAACGGAACACGGCCTACAAGTTCAGAATATTAATGCTTAACCGTTTATTGGCATCAAAATTTCATTACCTGTAACGACAATGTTAATAATGTATTTGTACTGGTTTTCTACGACGTCAAATACAATCATGTGAAATGGATGGGGTAATATTGAGTAGAGTACCCACAAAACAATTTCATATTATATTATTTAAAGTACTATCGTTTAAATAAGTGTTTGCTCGAACTTAATTTCCTTTAAACTAGATTGTGTACACAATGAGAAGAAATCTCTAACAAAATAATCTTATTAATAAGATAATTATTAAGTTTAATATTTATAGGTTGTATTTCAAATACTAACAGTGATGAATTATCAGGGTAGGCAGGTGAGACATAGTCTCACCAGTAATAATAAAGACAGAAAACAGAGTATGAAATTACTTTTACTTAGTTTGCTATTTTAATATTTAGTTGTAGTTACTTATAATCGTCATTCTAATATCCATAATTGCCGTACACTATATAATATCTTAATATTTTATTAATAAAATATAAAACTGATACAATCTAGTATGGATAGACCAACGAAAGATTCAGTAGTATTTAATTATTATATATGTATTATATTCAGGCTTTTTAGTACATCTAGCGGCAATGGTAAGAAACAAGCGGTTGCCCAATTCTAACGACGATGAACGAAAGGTATACGAGTACATATTTATATTGGTCTAATAGACAGCGAGTTGAAAAATATAGGTATAGGTAACATATCCATGGGCAAAAATGAAAGATATTGCAACATCTTGAGGCAGCTTCGCATTTACCTAAAACCAATTAGGCATGACACTTTAAATAGCTTGCACTATTACTTTGCACAATAAAGAGTTAGTTGTGCAGTCCCGGAGGGCGCAAGCTTCGTGTTTGTGATTAGTTAAGTTTTATTGTAAAACGTATATTTATTTACGTTTATTTTTAAAATTTCAAGTTAGTGGCTATGGTCAAACAAAATTATTCCATGAAGATTTCGAATAACGATATACCTTGTTTACTAAGTCAGGCCCTTTTTCAACATGTCCTAATGAAGTCTTTATTTAGGGATCACAAGCCGTCCCTGAGTGTCAAATTAATGATTTTAATCTAGTAATAGACTAGTTTCAAGTAAACTATATATTTGATTCCTTGATCAATAAGCGCAAATCACTTTAGTAAATCGTTAAATAGTACAAACATACATGTTTATGTTGGGTCTCTCTTACAACATCCAATATCAGACTCAAAAAAATACTAAGTGGTCATGAAACTCTTAAATATAACTATAGGGTGCCTGAGTTGGAACAATAGGATTTAAATTGCGCGCCAATTGTGTTCTGTCAAAGATAGGGCGTTAATATTTAACAACTGTCAGTTAACAGTTTAACTGTAACGATTAACAGTGCAATCAAGAAGACTAGAGAACAGGAGAAATAACTCGAGTGGTGGGGGTAGGACGAAAAACGTCCGCACCATGGCGGTCCTTGCGTAGAACCGAGCGAGGTTATGTATATTTTTGTTTACTGTGTTTTGAAAGTTTTGAGCGTTTCCAGTTTTTCCGTTAAATATGTCAAAAGCGTCGAGATATTGTTGCGTTACGAATTCCAGCAACAGCCCTGATTGTGTCATAAATAAACGAACAATTTTTAAAGTTCCTGAGGTAAGTCTTTCGATAAACAAGTATTGTAATGTTTGTATACACCGATAGCAACGCTTACTTTGTAGTAAATAGTAAAAGTGCAGTGTAATGTAGAAGTAAATTGTCAAATAGTAATTTACAACTCAATTTCGTTTAAGGACTGTGAGAGACGAGAAAAATGGTTGGAGGTGCTGTCGCCGTATTACCTTAATATTATGCAGCTCAAGGAAAGAATACTTTATAATAGTAGAAAAAGAAAACTCAAAATACCAGTTTTCCTTCACTTAAGGATAATGAATTTGAACTTCCCACAGAACGTTTCCGTAATAAGATTCTTGGTTATCATAGTTTTTTAATAACAGGTAACATCCTATATTATTTTCCAGACGTCCTTCCAATAAATGAAGACAAGTACCTTAATCTTATACAGCTCAAGGAAAGAATACTTTATAATAGAACGAGAAAACTCAAAATACCAGTTTTCCTTCACTTAACGATAATGAATTTGAACTTCCCACAGAACGCTTTCCGTAATAAGATTTTTGGTTATCATAGTTTTTTAGTAAGAGGTAACATCCTATATTATTTATTTTATATTATTATTATGGCCTTTTAGTTAAATTGAAAAAGTTTAACTACAGTTAGCTAAAGTTAGTTAGGTAGTTTAGTTAGGTCTTTAGTTCAAAACTTTAGTTTAGTTTTTTTCATTGCAATGTTATTTCTTCGCTTACATTAGAATGCAACTTATAATTTCAATTTTCTTGAATAAATAGTTTTGTGACATTTCTTGTTTTATTCCTGTACCCTTCAATTTATGTCTAATTACTAACGTTAATTCTGAAAAATTAATTGATTTTACATCACACACTATATTTCTTTCATAGTACACTGATTTGAATAAATTGTACTCTTATTGAATGCTTTGTTTTTACTGAAGCAACATACAAAAAGGTCGGTAAATATGTAATGTTATTACCACAAAATCGCAAATTTTAAATTAACCGAATATATACAATTGATTAGTAATTGTTTAAAAAAAACTTCACATTTCATACAATAATAGCTCACAAGCTAATTTCACAGAAAAACTATCGGTTACTTCTTGGATATTTGAAATATCTTGTACAGACTTCGGCACATCCCATTCCATCCATTCCAAATATTCACTGTGTAAATACACATTCATATTCAACTTCTTATCAATGCATATGTTTAAATTGGCGTCCAAACCAGACTCAGCATACCATTTTTCGCTTGGCAATTCAATGGAGTGTCTGTTGCTTTGTAAACTTTCAAACAAAATATTTCCTTCCGAGATCGAACACTTCTTCATTTCCCCATGCAAAAGTGATCGCAGTTCGACATTTTCAATTCCACTTGTGGCCATGGTTAAAATATGTAATCTTCCTCTGGATGATTAAAACTCGTTAGACTAAAAGCTCATTATGTTATTTCATTTCCACAAAGCTAAATTATCATCGATATCCTACTCGTGGCAGACAAAATAATAATTGACAGATGAAAAAATGCAATAACATTTCTTGCTCTAAAAGAAAAGCATTCAGAACTATTATTTTTTGTACATACTATGTATTTAGGACTGAAAATACTGTATCCCAATTTTCATAGCGTGTTTTCACCAAACTATTCGGAAACAACAATTGTAAAGAAATGCACGCGAAAATTGTTTACTGTTTACATAATGAGCACAATAGAACCCTAACCCTACATTTAAATAGTGAAGACCCGCTATAGACGAGGATAAACGGCATGCGCACATGCGCAAATCCCGCGCGATTCCACGCGAGGCTGCCATATTAGCGCCGTTTCTCGTCCTACCCCCCACCACTGATTTTTCAAGGAGCTATGTCTCCTTACTCTCTAGTCTTCTTGAGTGCAAGAATGAATAGCTTGTGTACAACTGTTTTATGAAAGTGAACGATAATTTACACGGGTGAAGATGGGTTATGTTATTAATAAAGCAACATCAATATGTCCTTGTACTGGTCGGTCAAATGAAAATGTTACTGCAGTGAGAGAGAGTGTACGGAAGTATCCAAACACATTAATTCGACGTCGTGCACAACAATTAAATTTGTCAAGACACATCGGATTTTAAATAAAGATCTACATCTGTCAGCATACAAAATTCAGTTGACAGAATAATTAAAAGTTACAGACCACTTACAATATCGTGCATTTATTACTAGGATACTAGAAGAGAAAGAAGGTGATACTGATTTTTTAACAAAGTTTTGTTCAGCGATGAAGCACATTTTTATCTTGATGGATACGTTAGCAAACAATACTGTCGAATCCGGGGTACTGAAAATCCACATGCTCTTCACGAAAAGCAAATGCATCCAGAGATGCACGGATTGGTGCACATTTTGGAATTGTGGAGTAATAGGACCATACTTCTTTGAAGATGAAGCTGAAAATGAAGTTCTAAATGAGACACTCAGACATGTTGACGTATGGTTTGTAGATGACAGTCGTTAAATATTGACATTCAAAGATAGGTCATCAGGTTTTATCAAAGATAGGTCATCTTTGACAAAACACAAATGGCGTGCAATTCAAATTCTATAATTCCAACTGAGACAGCCTATATAACGATGAATTTGAATGTATAAACAGTTAATGAAAATAGTATAGTTTACTATACTTAATTTTATTAGATATTAAAAACAGATATGTCAGCTATTAAAAACTTGTTGATCTGTTCAGATATGTCAGCTGTTAAAGTAGTAATATGTTTCAATTTGCATTAGTGTTTGATGGAGGTGTAAAAATATACACTTGAAGATATTAAAATAATTCGAAATTTAAATATTGTTAAAAAATTATACGCTCTAATATTTACAATTAATGTAATTGGAGTTACAGTGAGCTATAGTGACTAATCATGTGGTCATTATAGTTTCACCAATAAGAAATTTTCGCACTGCCACAACTTAGCACATTGAGTCTAGTTCTACACTAAAATAGTAATTAGTACATGAGAATTTTACTGTTTAGTGTAGATTCGAACATAATGAAATATAGAAAAACATAATTATACAAACATATACTAAATACCACATAAATCCATATTAGTGTATAATAACTAACCTATGTCAATAATACTATAATACCAATCTAATAATACTATAATATCATTCTAATGTAATTCACCAATTCATTTATTGCTAGGCAGGTAAGGTTGCTAATAAAATCGTTTCATAATCTCACGCTTTGTCCAAATGTGTAATGAAAACATTTTTAAGCTAAAATAGACCTGTTCGATTGTACTTTTACTTATCAACATTTTGTTATAATATATTTCTAGACTCTATACACAGTTAGATTAAATTTTATCCGGATTGTATGATATGCTATTTTATTATATCTAATAAATCTGCTAAATTAAATACAGCTTGCCTGAGACAACTACGTATTATCCAATGTATATTAAACAGGTATTATTGTAAAACATTACATATACGAGTTATATGACAAATGATGACGCCCAATAGTTACGTCATTTGTGTGTTGTCTATTTTCAGAAGAAATATGCACAATTGACATTAATATTCTTTATAAGAAGCGACATTATTCTTATTCTCGATGCAATAAAAATAACTGGAGTGGCCAAGTCTACTCTTTCCAAAAAATCTATTCTGATATTTTAAAAACCTAATACAAATATTTAACTACAAAAGTTCGAGTACCATCTATTAGTATATTATTATTTCATTGTATATGCACTACGCGGATAAATTCACATTTACATTTAAACATAATATGAGACGCCAGTAAGGAATAATACTAATAATAATACCTTCTAATATATATCACCCTATATTAAACTTAATATACTTATGTAAGTTTGTACGTGTATTGAATTGTACGACATCCTAAATAATTCCGTTCAGTATTGCAATTTAGTTGAGTATATATAAAACTATGAGTCATTCTGGCATAATGTTACTCTAAGTATTTACAATGTTACCATAATCTGATTTACTTCAGTAATGTTATAAAACGTAAAAAATAATAACATTTATTGTTAAATTAAATATCTCATTCATGGGTGTTGTAAATATCGTCAAACTATTGTTTGTGAGAATGATATAATATAAAATTTAATACATATTTTTATCGATAGTTGAGGTCCATGATAAAATAAAATGGAATTTATATAGTAAGGGAGTAACACCAGTGTAATTGATGAAATTTTACACAACTGTAATTGTAAACTTTCATGTACATTAGGTATAAAACTCATAAATACACCACAATGTAGTACACTTTACTCTGTATGAGGTAGATTATAATCCCTGCGTAGTAAATATTCTAGAGTACGCATAACTGTGCGTAAGTCTGACCAAAAATCATTATTTGTGTGAAAATCATTTCGATAAATGTGCGAAATTCTTATACGAAGAGAATTTCGTGATTCGTCGTTTTACAAGTGCACTTTATTGAGATGTAACTAACTGAAGAATAATTTAGTATTTTTAAAAAAATTTCTTCATTAAAAGATTATTATGATTCGACATTACCCAAAGTTTTGAATTGCTATTTCAATCGAAGTAATGAGTATAATTTCATTAGTCTAAATACACCTTTTCTTTTGAACAGGGGCTATATATAGTTGTCCGCTTAAAGAGGGTATCAGTGCCACGTAAAAATTTGTCAAAAGACTCGCTCGGAAGTGTTGTGGCTTGTTCTTTTTCGGTAAAGTGCAGTGAAATAGATAGCTTCATTTTCGCTTCAACGATACTTTCATTACTCCCAATTTACAATATTATAATTTGTAGTATATACTAAAAACTTTGTTGGCCTCTGTGAATTAATATTTCGAAATGATATCTCTTATTTGTAACAGAAATATTCATAGAATAAGTTTCAGCACTTTTCAGATAGATTATATACGTATGTGTACATATTACGTGTAAATAAAAAATTATTGTAGGAACACAAGAAAACATATCTTCTATAATTGCAAATTAACCTAATTCAATTTCACCTATATGGTTAACAATAATAATCGTTACGTAATACATTGTAGCTCAGATAATTTTCCTATAAATTCATTTTGTTATTAATTTTACATCCTTGGTTACGTATGAATTAAAATTTAAAATCATTTATGTTCTTTACCGGCAATTTCGCGCTGCAAGACAACTAGCGCCCTTTGTACAGTAATTGTACAAAATTTACCAGAAAACTACTTCAGTGCCAGGGGGCTGATGGCGACGAAGTAGACAAGGTATAAACAAGTAATATAAACGTATATTTTGTATCTGCTTCATATTTATTGTAGGTATTGTAGGTATACTTATTTTATAATAATGATATATAAATTTTACCAAGGATAGTATCAAATTTGTATTTTCAACGAAAACTAAATCCTTAGAAGAAGAATTATTGACAACTGTTACAACCTGAAGCAATGCGCCTGTTTATGATTTCTGAATAAAAGTAAGTTTCAGTAAGGATTAAATACCACCATAAGAAGAATTCATTAATAAATATCTAAAAGCATCTGAATATCAACAAGATATATTTGTTACTTATTACTAGTAGGAACATTCATATTAGGATAGAATCATAATATGTAACTGTAAATCTCGATAATACAAAGTAGTACTTCAAATATGATATTTAGGAATTTGGTTGCATTATTCATAAATGATTAAATAGTTTTTTAGACTTTTAGCACTGCTGCAAACATTATCCAATATTATATTAGTGCAATAAAGAACTTAACTTTGTGTATTAAAAAGAAAAATACATTTAAGTGATTTAGTATTTCTTTATTAGATTATTTATATGGACAGTAAAAGGTTTAAAATTGAAACAAAATTTACACCAATACGTGATGAAGTTTACACTAGATGTCATATTAATTTTACTTCATTACTGGTATGAAGAAAATTGACACCAGCCAATGGTAAAATTCTTCTACGCCTTTGCGAGATTCATTTCACACCAAACTGCTGTGTCCCTATGGATAAACTGGTGTAAAGTTGTACACCACATTTCAGACAGTATAACAAATATGGCAATAATTGAAACATTTACTATGCGTATATAATTTAAATAAAAAAAGGCTCCTTGAAATAATCTAATTTATATTCAATGCAACTGTAGTATAATTGTGGTATAATACTTAGAATCATCTGAGTTAATGCATAATCGAGTATAATTAGTTCTAATTGACTTTCTATACCTGATTAGTGATTACTATGTAGTTATGAGGTATTAAATGTGTGTACCTCTTAATACGTGTTTTGAATTTAAAAGTTAGTTACCCTTTTTATGTGTTATTAATTTAGGTACAAATTTTTCGTTTCATCGCTTGATTAATTAACACATTATTAGTAATATGTTAATAAGTAATATTCAAGTTAATTTAAAACAAATTACAAAATAAGGAGGTAAAGAGAACTGGAGTAAGAATTTACTTATGCAATAGTGTCAAATAAGTATTGGACCCGGCGTACCGTGTACGGCACTGATGAGAACTAATATGTTCGAAACAGCTGTATGTTGTTCGGTTCCAGTCCGGGACAGATGTCGAATCCTACCTGTGGCGGGTTTTATTTTTGAAGCCCCATCTGATCGTGCAGAAATACGAGAAAGGGGTCGAGGATCGCTTTTAGGTATAATTTAATGCCTGGCGGGGATTTAGCCCGAGGAGTAGTTGTTTCCTAGAGCGATTATGTAATAGCCTTGCTATTCGGGAACTACTTGATAACCGCTTGATAATAAATATTTACGCCGTCAAGAAGTATTTTACTTTTCCGCACTCAACTATACCAGAGCGGAAAAGTAATGTAAGCGTGTAAAGAAAAAATGGAAAAGAAATTTTTTTAGCGTTTATTTTTCGTTTTTCGGCCTAAAAACAAAAAAGAAATGGTTTTTAAAAAATGTTGTCTATGTGTGTGTCTTGTCGTTGTCGACGGCAATTAAAAAATTTCTTGCTAGCACGATAACTCAACTAAATCGTATCGGATCTATCGGGTTTTGACTGATTTTGATCGGGGACGTCTCCCAGATGACACCTATTGATTTCGAGGTAGATAGAACACACTCTACCATGTTCATGAGTCATGAGAAAGCACAATGGTGGACTATTTGAGAATTTTTTTTGTTAGCACGATCACTCAATTAAATCGTGTCGAATCGATCGGGTTTCGACTGATTCTGATTAGTGACGTCTACCAGACGACATTTATTGATTTTGAGGTGGATAGGACACACCCACCCTGTCCATGGGTCATGGGAAAACACGATGGTGGGTTATTTGAGAAAAATTTGCCGATTTTGCATTGAATGAAAAAAATATATATTCGGTCTGTATCATCTACGAACGAACGAGAAAAAAATAATTTCGTTCGATCACAAACGTATTGATACGGCACTGAAGCAGTCGCCAATGAAAAAAGTAAAACTGTCGCATAAAACACATATTCTGTATTTATGTGTTGGTTTATTTTTTTTCGGCCACTTAATTTCGAGATAGAGATGTTCTACGTGCGGAAAAGTTCGTTTTAAGGTTTTAAAACTGTTTATTTTATTTATTATTAAGTATGTGCGTTATGGAAACTCTCTAATTTACTGTTTTATACCAAATTTACATTTGTGTTATATATATATATATATATATATATATATATATATATATATATATATATATATATATATATATATATATATATATATATATATCTAATGGGTCTTGTGAAAATCTGTCTGCTATGGCCATGATCGAACTAAGAAAGTCTTTTTACATGTTATAACTTTACGATATGTTAATGTGGCACAAAGAGGGACATGTTGCTAGGTAACATACAATTCTGCTGTGAAGCAGTACTTGTTGGAGCAGTGATCACGAGTTACTCATAGACATATGATCACCCATATCCTTATCCTAATATTACAGGGTTCTATGTCACTATTTCTACTTTTTGAGAAAAAACGTTTTAAAGGATTTGATGATTGTATTTTAACAAGTATATTAGAAATACATTAGTAATATTAGAAATGTATAAGTCTTACATCAATAACTTGTATTGAATTAAAGGAAAAATATCGGAAAATTAGTCTTTTTTAATGATATTTTGAGAAAATATAAACATTTTTACAAACAACATACAACTTTGTAACTTTTCACAAAAGATTTTATTTTCAATTTTAAAACACAACTTTGTTTCACAAAACTAAGAAATACTTATTCTATATTTTGTAAAGAAAAACACGAAATACAACGTGGAAATCAACTTTGGACATCCATAGAAACATGGACTTTAGCGCTCTTATTTTTTGCTGAGGGAAAAAGGTTCTTTTCTTGCATTCTTTTAGTTCATAGGATTTGTCACTTAGGTAATTTTCTTAGTTTATATTGTTTTATCTTTGCAATCTGGTATCTTTTAGAGAGCAACGAGGTTTTATACTTTACCTTGTATTTGTATAACCTTGTACGCATTACGCCCCCTTATATTTTTTAAGATTATCATTAATGATATAAGGAAATAGTACTCAGCTTCTCGCAGAACCCTCTCAATGCAGCTATGTACCGCATCTACCTCCTGAATTGCTGAATGTCCAGGTACACAAAATTTCATGTATATTTTCTCAAGAGTATCATGTTCTTGAATAAAATGACTGAAGCAAAAGACATAATGCTGTTACGGTTTTTTGGCACACAACTGTCACTCCAAAATGTCAATGTTCTAATTTCTGGATGATCTGGATGATTCCACATGGATATATATATATATATATATATATATATATATATATATATATATATATATATATATATATATATATATATATCCATGTGGAATAACCGCATTTATGTTGTAGTTATTATAACTTACCTACTAGAAAAAAACTTAACATTTACTTATGTTAACAATTGCATTATTTTCTTTAAATCATTTGCAATTCTTAGACATTGGAGGTAGAGTCATTTACTCGAAAGGCGCATATTGTTTTTATCAATTTTAAGTTTATTTCTGAATTTCTAAAATTAAATAGGACAGAGGATTTTGCAGAAAATACATTTTTTGTTGAATTTATTTAGTTGGATCATGTGATACTGATACAGGCAGAAAATTTCAGAATTGATACAGACTAGTTATTTACAGTTTCTAAAATTCTTAAAATTGAAAATACCTGTACCTAGTATTAATGAAGTACTATTACTAGTATTACAAATATGCATGTTATAATAGTATAGTTAATACTAATTGGAAGTAGGTATAATTAGTTACTGGTATTAGTTACTTGCATAAGTATATCTTATTGACATCATGTTTCCCATAATACAAAGGTTTATATACATATGTTTAAAACAAACATTAGTTTTGTTTATGAAATTGAGCATGTTTTATTGTAAATCGGTATGAAGGGTTTTTTTACTATGCTGATCATTATAGTTTAAATAGTTCAATTAACAAGCATGCCTATAAGATATAAATTATTTAGATCACTACATACAATTTGGAGTATAATTAAAACATTTCCATCATTCTTTCACCGGATATATGAATTCTTAAGAGACATGACATCACTACACACTTTCCCCTAAATATTTTCTCTTTTATATATCTAGATAAACTTAAATAATCTAACGGTTAAAAAAATGGTAATAGATACCTTCCTAAAATCACTAGAAATAGTTCATATGTGTGAAAGTGAAAACTTTTAATGATACAGTACTAATATTAAACATTAAACTAAAAAACGTCAGTGTGCATCTAGTGAATAATTGACATATGCTTGAAATATTGTAACAAAACATATTCCATTCCAAAAATATATTCCATTAGAACGTATTGACACACATCCATTTTATGAACGTTCAACAAGAAAGGATCGTCTATCAAGTAAAGCTGCTTGTTGTTATTTTTATGTTCTTGAATTTTTCCTTCGTCTGTATATCTATTTAGTCAATCAATAAGATAGAAAATATTGTATAGCTTTAAATTGAGCGTTAAAGTTTAACAACAATGAATGTGTTTATTGGATGTATGAAACTCAGACAGTTTCTATTTGTTTTAAAATAGGTAACAATTTCTTATTTCTATTTACTTTTTGTTTTGTATTCTTTTATTTTCTGTAGAATTTATTTCTTTGTTTGGAAATTAATAATTTATATTATTGTTATATATGACAATTGATGAAGATAACATATAGATAATATATTATGTAGGATCAATACATCAAATAATGCAACTCTGATATAATTGATATACATTCCTCTATTATGTTTTATCGTATTGTAAGTGTTACTCATGGTGGGTTTTCATCACAAAGAAAAAATAGGAATGCGTTCATTTTGTGTGTCCAATCCGAAGCCTGGTGAGTACAATGGTTTCATGATGAGTTAAATTTGTAGGCAGTTTTCATTGTTCTATATTTGTTTTAGCAGTTTTACGTTTGTTAACTGTTGTATATCATAGATTCTGCCATATATTATTGCATCGTTACTATGATGTCCTGTGGACGAATCGGTATATAATCGGTATATAATAAATAAAGTGGAATAAAGTCTTAATATCACTTCCCTATTAATTGGATATTATTTTATAACCTTATTACAAATTGTTGTTAATTCGATAACATGATAATGCCAGGTCAGAATTTTATCCCAAAAAATTGTGTATGATCCTTGAACAGAATTGGTGAATTTTATGACTCATCTTAAACTAAATACTTTGATGAAAGTGTTCAGTTCTGCAAAATGTACTGTTGCTGTTTTTGTTTCAGAGATCTCAAATTACTTTCTTTCAACATCTATTATGACTTGGTTTATGCTGCGCTATATAATCTTTTGTCAAATTTGGATTTAATTACCATTAGAAAATAGCATTAAGTCATCGACATAATATGCACATTCCTCAATTGGGAAAGGTACATTAGATGCAATGAAATGTCTTTAATTAGATCGTTTAGTGATAACTATTAATGAGTGAAATATATACAAAATCACTGCATTTATCAAAATTATTGGAGATAATTAATCTTTCACCGATTCAGTTAAAACAATTAATTGTAATTTCTTTAAAGAAAATTATATCATTGTACTGAAACCAGTAAATAATAAACAAAGATTAAAATGTACTATATCGTATTCCATTAAAAATGCATGAATGTTTAATAAAATACTGAAAGGAATTCACGAATAAGTCATCACTTGTTAAATAGTACATCCTATATCATATACCTATGTCTTAAATTAAGTAGTAATAGATAATAATAACAAATATACTAAAATAGTTAACAAGGTATTGTAGTATTAATATTATACCACACAAAAGTGATAATCCAATTAATATTGATTATAATAGCTCTAACATGGTAATTTCTTTTAATAAAAAACTATTTTAATGGGGTCAAACATTAAAATCTCGTACTTTTATATTATTAACAATCTGCAGTCTTCATCTGTATCTAATCTTTAATGTTAGTAGATTACTTTTAAATACAGTATATTTCGAATTCGGGGCATCATTTTCAGACCTACATATAACTAATTTGGCATGATTACGTCTGTTTGAACTAACATGGGTGGTCTACTCAGTTGCTTCCAAGATGAGTTTTCAGTTAAAAAAGGCAATAAATTTTAATTATTAGGCTCGTTCTTAATGAAAAATCTGAAATTCGTCAAGAGAAATTCATGTTCTTTCTTGTTAATCGAGTAGAAAATATTAATGTCTTATTGTTAATAGATATAATTTAGCTCCTTTTCTTTTTTCTTTCATCTCCCGGTTTTTCATCAGAGTGACATAATATTTATCAAATTTAAATGTAATACTTTAAATGTGGTTTAATGACTAGTTCTGCAGTAGTTTAACGACTGTCTCATAGGTGTTTATAGCAGATTTATTGTAATCTGTATACTTTTATTTAGTATAATTAAAATATAATATTGAATATATATTTTTATGAAATTATAGTCTAAGAAAAAATACAGACTGTTCTTTGTGCTGAAATTGAATTTTTATCAGGTTAATTGAAATCTTTTTTGGGCCATTAATTACGAAGAATATGTTTCTATCAAATATTCCACAACATTGAAGATAGTTTTTGTTAATTAGTATATATTTGATATGTCAAAAGAGATATCAAGATATATATTTTATTAATTAATGGAGTATATATTTGTTTTCAAGTTTTGTTATTTAATAAATTACATTTAATTCCTCCATTTTGCTATACTATGCCGTTCCGGTTTTTACCAAAGTACAATAACAACTAAATATGAGTTTATTGCAATAAACTATTTACTGAAAAATTCCTGCTATAGTTCAGTGACTACTATTTGTTTCACAAGGATTTTACAAGAGCTTCATTATAATCCTTACTATTTATTATGATCGTTTTTTATTTGGAGTTCTGGAGTTTCTGGATCAGCTCCTAAAGACCTAAATTTTCAAATTTTCTTTTACATTTTTATGTTTCGAAATATGTGTATCTTCACTGATTCTTCAAGAGCTATTTTCCTAAGATATATCTTATATTTATTTGGACCATAATAAATACGAAAATGTATAAAAGATAATAACTAGTGATGAATTTTGTTTGTCAGTTGATATATACATGTCTCTTTGGAAAAATCAGCGGACAATTCTTGAACGTTAAATATATTCACCACATGGCTTTAAGGTCCATTTATAAAGGAGTCCGTTCCGTTACGTAACGTATTCGATGATTTATTTATACAGTCCCTTTCTGTCACGAAAAAGATGTTCTAAATTTGTTGTTTAAGGTTGTTTCGTTCATGTCATTCCGTTTTACCTATATATTTTTATATATTTAACTTTAATAACGAAACTATTACTTTATATTCGATGTACATTTAGAATTCGAAAAATAAATAATTTTTAGTGAGACATTTCGTAAATATTTTCTTTATTTCGAGTTCTATGAGTTCTCCATTGTCCATTATATTGCGTTACTAATTTGGAGTACCTACTGTAGTAAGTAAGAAGCACAATTTTTTATGTTCAGACAGATTTTGGGAATATATTTGACGAAATGAGTTATTCGCGTTATTTTAAAATATCGTTATCAGTTGATGGAACATGGAACGGAGGCTATATAAATTATTATGTTTAAAATCAGTTGAGCCGATATTTTGTTTATCACGGCCGGACTTGGAGCGGACATGGCACGGATTGTATATAAATGGACCTCTTATGAATACATCTCATGGTGATCGTTTGGTTTTTTATGTATGTCTATCGCGTATAGAAAATAGTCAATTGCTCTAAAGTATGTATGTCGATTTTTGTTGCAGCAGCTACTGTGATAAAAATTGGTGGCTTTTTTTCTGAGAATAAACTAAAGAAATTCATGAGTGACTGAAAGAACAATACATGTACAAAGCGTTCATTCTTGGGAAATTAAAGAAAACTGTTTTCTTCAAAAATTATTACTTATTGAACATTTTGATGTATTCTAAAGTTCTATTTAAATCAATCGTTAACATTCCGAAAGATTTAAAACAATGTATTTTGGAAATAAAAATATTTGCAAAATATATTTTGTACTTCTTTCACTCAACTAAAAGAATTTTACTGTAAACGATTTTCTTCTGATTTTATTGACAACTATTTTAAATCTTTGTACTATTATTTTTATTCAGTGTTATTACTAGGAACATCCCATAAAATACTATATATATATATAGTATTTATAATTTAATAGGTTAATAGAACACGTATTGAAAGATTGTTTTAAGATCAGCGATTTTTTTTCTCGCTGCTAGAAACTGTTCCTTAATGTGTTTTCTTCATTACTAGTGTCGTGAAAAAAGAATTTCATTGCTATATGTATAGTGGAAAACAGTAAAATTAACTTTTGGTAGAGGGACTGGTTCTTTTATAAAATTTGTGCTAACAGTTTTTAAAACAATAATGTCCCTATGACTAAAGGAATAATAATTAGATATACAATTTTTTGGTGAATTGAAAATTTGTCAGGGTTATAGTTTTCTGAGTAACACTTCTTATTTTTTACCTGGAAGACGAGCAGATTTTCAAAACCAACGAATTTTTTCCATTTCAAGGGTTAACTTTTCCCGTTTTATTTTGCAGATTTTTCATATAACTGCTGCTACTGGTATAAAATAAATAATATCCCTGAGTTAGCAACATTCGACCACTGTATGAATTTTGTGTTATTAATATAGCTATGTGCGTTTATTTATAATTCACCATACTTATACCGTTCTTCCAATCAGTCACGAATTACACCCTCATTATAATGGCAGATGGCTGGCTTATGTACAGTTCCTTTACTCATTGGTAGGTTTACGTATCTTAGGCACTTTCATTATTGCTACCGAAAAGCCTATTTCTGACATTTGTATTGTTATTTCACTCATAAATTCAAATATGTTTATTTAAATCTCAATTAAATACTTATATATTTTTTAATAAATGAAGGTATGTTTAATATACATAGGTGTCCCTTTTTCTATCAATTGATAAAGCAAAGCGATTGCGTTGTTTCCTATATGTCAAACTAACATAATATAAAAACCACTATTATTAAAGAAGTTATTGTATGCCATGAAAAATCTAATGAAATATTACATTTGTAAATGTATATATATATATATATATATATATATATATATATATATATATATATATAAGATTAAAATGAAATTGAAAACCCAATTTATTTTATGATGCATTGATAGGGTGCTATGATCATCTATTGTAATATCTCGGTATAATACTATCTTTTACGTTATTAGTTTTCGAAGATATTTTTGAGTTAAAATTGCGTAAAAACCTATATGCACTCACTTATTCAATAAGTCACAATTAAAGTCTAAATAAAATCAAATTATCGCATCACTGTAGTCTTTGTACTGTGCATTTTTGTATTTATTTTTGACTCATTTAATTAAATTACTAGACGCATATCATTAACACTATGGTCATTAATTTTAATCAGTTAAAACTCGATTTTTGATTATTATGATTAATCACGTATACTTTAAAAGTTAATCATTAATAGATCCTTATATAATTACGATGTGATGGTATAGAAGTAATTATGCTTTAACTTACAGTATAATTTATTTATTTACTAGGTTAGATGATTATCTCTGTGTATCTCATAACATTTATACAGAATAACATTCGGTTATAATGATATTGGTTTGTTGATGTTCGTGCAGTGTGTAATAATAACGATAGATTTTATTTAATTAATATTTCTATAAAATTGAAAATATATTTGTTAAAGTTATTCCAACAACAATTACATAATACAGATCGTAAAATAGATCTATTTTTAATTTAATCAAATAATTATAATTTATTAATATATTTCCGTCAATTTAATCAAAAATAAATCTATTTCTATCAAATAGTCTACAACAATGTTTATCATCATATAAATAAATATTCAAAAGATACAACTTAAAAAGATGTTATAATCTGTATTTTAATTCGGACTAACATTTTTATAAATAGTTTAGATCAAAGCAGATTTTAAAATGTTTCGAACACTTTTTCTAATAAAATTTATCTTCTGTCAACTGCATTATCTTCTAAAAAGAAAATAACCTTCCATTTTGTTTTTGAATTTCAATTTTGATAAGTAATAACTAGCGACATTAATTTCCTTCGAAGTCATAAAACAAATGTCGAAACCCTCAAATTCGTTTCCATGAGTTTTTCTTCCTTTCTCGATTTTACATTAAGTATACAATCTTATTTTATGGTGACAATTTATTTCTGGAGTTAAATTTTTTTACATATTTTTGTAGAGCAGTTTATGGTCAAATATGATATACAGCTTCTCGCGACCCAAAGCAACAAATAACAAAAAATGTTGCTGCATGTGCAATTGTATTCCTTACAATTAATAATAATACCTAGTTATATATTTCAAGTATATAGTTCCACAATCTCCGTATAGGTGGCTCTAGTGGTATAGCAGTAAGTTTATAAGTATTTTTAAAGCGGGATATAGCTATCAATCCTACATAATAGGTATAACCACTGATAAAACGTGTATAAATATCAGAAGGTAAACCATGTTTCCTAATAAGATAATTTAAATATTAAGTATGTTTTTAACTTTTTTAATTATATATGTTGACCGCTGAACCATTTATGGCAGTTCCACATTTAAAAAATTAACTACAAAGAATGGACCACGAATTTGTTGCATATGTTATTTATTTATTTACCTTATCAATTATTATTCGCACAATTATTAAAAATGTAAAATTGTATTGTACGTCCAGTTCAGGGTGGTCGATTTAGCTGTATAATATCCGCTAGCTGTTTTGGTAAATATCAAATAATATATTAAAATCGATTTAATGTGACGGAACAGTAATTAATTAGTTTCATACTTAATTAAAAGTTTGTCTGATATTATTTAAATTACTAGCGTTTCAAGGTTCTTTTTTCGAGTAACTTTAATGGACTACCATATTTAAACGAAATTATAAAAAAATGAGGACATCGATATTCGAATATATTGGCTATTTCAGTATTTTCTTGAGCCCGTTTGGTGAATACGTCACCCAATTTTCTTATTAATTTTCGTAAACAAAATATTTACTTAGTAATCAAGTTTAATGTATTATAAAAGGTCATTATGTTTTATTTCATTTACGGTATTCCAGAGAGTAGTCCATAGTATATTTTTAATAACAACTGAAGTCACTATAACAAGCTGTTAAAATTATACAAATATTAAGTAGTTTACTGTGCAAATACCTTCAATTTATAGAAATATATCTTCCATATTGGGGAGACTTAATACCTACTGTAAATATTTGTGCAATTATTGCACGTTCTATCTTACACACATTTTAAAGACGCAAAACAATAAAATGTGACAAGTATCTATAATAGTTGTGTTTGTTTTGAATCTTGATTATTAGTATCGACATTAATTATCCTCGTGAAAAGTGATACCATGAAAATAATAAATGATTATCTTTAGAAGCAGAAAGTAATGTTTCATATATATAAGGAAGTGATCGTTTTTGGTCATGTCATAAGTTAAAAAAGAAATATGTTATAGGCATCAAGGGGAGAAGGAGATATAAATGTGTTTAATATTACTTTTTGTTTGTGTAGTTGTTGAGCTATAAATAATGTTTATTGTATTACATGATCATGATAAACGTTAACTACTACAGGGCAAATTTTACAAAAAATAAAAATATCCATATTGTTGACTTTTGAAGATGATGAATGTGTTTTGAATAAAGATTTGTTATTTTTACTTGTTTCTATTCAGAAATATATTTTTTATTTGATTTGTTTTAATTTGGATTATCAAGAGGTTTTGATGCATATGCTGTTAATATAACTATTCTATTGTTGTTGTTGACTTTAGTATTTGTTATTCACTCATATTAAAATATTATTTTCTTGACGAAAAACTTACTAGGAACATGCTAGATCACCAAGAATAAATAGTCAGTCCTTTAATCAATTATCCTACTTAAAACGATCACAATTTTGCCGAACGGAACAGGTTAAACCCACCATAACTAAAAAAAAAATCACAATGGCACGTCAACTTAACTACACTTTATCCATCGAAAATCCAATCAAAAATCATATGGCACATGTACAGTTTTTCAGCGCGCGCGTATTTCAACGATTTACCGATCGAGAAAGGCGCGCTGAGCGCAGACACATACCTCCAGAGTCAACTTAACACTAATTTCAGCTGGTCTTCAACTGGACAACCTCTGCAGTCACCAAATAATACGCGCGATGGAGGGGAGTGACTGATAAATTGTTCAGATTATCTGAAATTTTAAATTAAATGTAAATGAGCTTTTGCTCGGGATAATAAAAAACCTAGTACCTATTAAGTTATCTGGTGTGACAGTTTCGTTTGTTCGTTTTTAAATTTCTTAGGTTTTTTTTAGTTCGACTTTAAGCGTGCGAGATTATACGTTTCAGATTCGAGCATCCTTTTGCTGTATAAAAAATAAGTGTTGTTTTATTAATATGTCAAATTTCTCGGAACGAGTTTACTGTTCTTTAATGAGGTTAATATTTATTTATTTTATCAGCTTAATAATGAGATTTATGACACCTGATTTGGCTGTAATTCTTCTAGGTTTTGATAAATGACCATACATCTTATATGGATTTTAGTGTAAAAATATTTTCAAACATTTTTACCGTTCGTTGTTAAAAAATAATGTAAATGTTGGAATTTTATAACAGCATGAGTAATAACATATCTCAAAATAGTATTTAGTGGACTCTACACTCATTTAGAAGATTCATTCGAATTTTACTTAAACAAATTGAGATACCGTTGTTTCTGATTTTGCATTGACTATCAGAAACAAAATTGAGAATGAAATTGGTGATAAAAATATTTGAAATTTTTTTACATGATAGAATTTTACATAATTTAACTATTTTGTACTCAAGTAATCACGTGTTGATTAATTTAAAGTTATTATTTTCATAAATACAAATGGAGAAATGCAGAATATAAAAAAACTCGATACTACTAGGTGACAGTCAAATGAAAAGCTAAATAGTACTCAAAATTTTTCGGATGGAACTTTATCTTACAAGTTGGAAATGGAACCTTTATCTTACAATGGAAATATTTTAATTGGAATGTAGGAGGCCTTGCTAATAAATATCCCAGTAACAATTGAAAATGTCGACACAAATACAGTTTAACCACTAAATAACTGTATCGGCAAGGAACAGCGTTCTGTTATTCGTTTCTTGCGTAGTAAAGGAGGAAACCTATTGAAATACATCGAAGCTGCTATATGGATATTTATGTTTGTCAT
Organism: Rosalia funebris; assembly: GCA_037954035.1. Lineage (NCBI taxonomy): Eukaryota > Metazoa > Arthropoda > Insecta > Coleoptera > Cerambycidae > Rosalia > Rosalia funebris. The sequence continues at coordinate 3,780,046 of JAZFAV010000033.1, forward strand.
TCCAACAAAGTGTACATATATGGAGGAACAAGTCCAAAAACAGTTCAAAATTATTTCACTAGCTTATGACCTTGTCAAGCAAACCGTGTTGTGACATTTGAATCGATGGCAGTATTTGAGGCCTTGGTGAATGAAAATCATCAGGTTATCCTTGATGAAATCGCTGAAGTTTTAAATATGAATTATACATCTCGTTCTGTACTGCTCATCAAGAATAGGAAAAAGTGATTCTCTAGGTATGCGTAGAAAAAAGAGCGAGGCAGCATTCGGAGGGAAAAGGATGCACGCGCGGGTAGATCGAATTCTGTGTACATTCATACATACTCCATATTCACTGTGCAAAGGTCTCAATGCGACTGAATAAAGACCAGGCTATTCATTGCGCACCTCGTGGGTAGTCCAGTATCGCAGTTTTGAGACTTGTTCCCATTCTTCATGAGCTGTACATTATATTATGCTTGACATCCTCTAGTTCCATAAAGTGTCGGAGAGTTACGTGATAAAAAAATTAAGTATTTCAGAATTCCCGCAATGGTGTGACGATACTTTTGCAGAGGATGAGCAGGAGATGCCGAAGCAGAAGGAAGCAGAAGTAGATGGTTTTCCAGCAAGGATTATGACTGGGAATGAGTTCAGGGTGCATTATTATCAATCTGAAACCAATAAAGTAAGCAAATAATAGCATTCTCAAATATCCTATTTATCAAACTCAAATAACAGTGATTTTGATAGAAAAGGTTATGCTGGCTCTTCTTTGGGGTAAAAGAGGAGTAACTTTCGAGGATTACGTGCCCGATGGGATTATTGTTGCGAATGTTACATACTCAGAACTTGTAAAGAATTATCTCATGTCTGCCATAGGAATAAAAATCACTTCTCCCTTATTCCGTTGACCTCGTCCCAATCGATTGACATGTCTTTGATTCACTTAGAGAGGCATTAGCCGGGCAAAAATTAGAGCAATGATGAAGTGTTTACAGAACATAATGTCCAGTTACATAATGAACCTCTAGCAGTCCAGACTTCTCGCCAATAGAAACATTGTGGCATAAAATGAAAAAAATTGTTGCGCAAATATCCAGCCCCTTTAGTTAACGATCTACGCACCAAATTCGAAGAAATTTGGGACAGCACGCTTTCTGAAGAGTGCGTTAAACTCGTAGATATAGTGCTTGTCAGAATTAAAGCTGTTATTATTAATAATGGGGATGTAACACAGTTTTGATGAAGCGGCTGAATTATTCACTGATACATCATAACGGAATAATATTTCACCGTATTTAAGTTAAAAGTTGATACTTTGTTTCTACCATTTCAGTTATAAATATTTTTTTAATAACACAGTTTCGAGAGTGTTATTACTTTTATTTAAATATATTAATTGCAATATTATGCCTGGCTGAACTCTTGTGAGCCTGGGCTCGTAATTGTTTATAGTTATTTATCTAAAAGTGCATTTTTGTTGTATCGCAAGTGGACATAATTGGAGTAATATTAAACATGATCATATGACATACTGCATTTAATGTAAATTTAAACACAAAATTAGAGAACGTATGGAAAATATGTATGCCTGGAAATATGGGAGATATAAAAATAAATTATATTTACATATTTTTTTATTTAAACGGGACTAGGCGTGTTTTCCTTTAGGTTTCTTTGGTTATCTATTTGTCTTTTGATGATTGTAACGATGATTATAATTTTTGAAATATGGAAATCTAAGATGTTAATGAACCACTATAGCATCTTCTGCATGGCATACAAATTTTGTAAATCATTGTTTTATAGGATTTTTAGGGAATTTTAATATATTTTTACTTTGTATATGTATACAGTTAGTAAATATTGACTCAATATTTGATTAAATCGTTACCGGGAAAGTCGAGAAAATAAATGTACAGATTGACTTTGTTCTTTAAATGCGTATCTTTTTATGTACTTATTTACAATAAATAGTCTAGCGGAGTTAAATCCGCAGATCATTACCACCTTTTCTATCAATAGTAGTAGCTCCTTTTCTACCAATATACTTAGTTTTTTGTGTACTGGTCTCGTTCTATAGCTAAACATCATAATATTTCAAGTCTTTATATTTTATATAGGCACACTATATTTTGAAAACTTGTAACGGTAAATAAGTAAAATTCCAATAGGTGAATTGCTAGAAAAGGAGCTATTAACTATTTTTGTTAGGTTACTTTAAATTTAACATATGCTTTAATATACTAAATATTATTGAGGTATTAAACAGTAGAATCCAGAACGAAGTAATACTAATTAGCCCTGATACGATAAGTAACGTTTTACAGGAATTTCAGTTTTGACTTGCACATTGCCAAAAAGTGAATTTAGGTAGACCGTTTAAATACTTATCAATAATGTTATAATTCTAAGAGCGATGATGTTCATAATATACGTATACCAAAAATGCGTAGAACAATCTTTAGATCCATACACTATGGATCTATCTGTGGGCTATGCATTTTTTTATTACTTATTCGGTAAGTATTTTATCGAATTTGTTATAACCTGTTGGAACGTATCTGAACATTTTTATCGTTGAAAAGTAGAATCCAAATTAAAAAATTGGCCTAATTGTAAGATAAGAGTATTTACTTTTTAAAGCAAAAAACTATAGGTTTCAAATAAATAATTTCTTACAAGCACAAAATATCACAAACTATGTAAAAGGGTGAACAACAATACTTCAGAGTTTTCAGAATTATATAACTTAATTTCGCCACTAAAAACCATTTGTCGGTACAAATATAAATGTTATCCACATTCTTTTCGTATTAGCAAAATTTATATAAAACTTAATCTAAAAGGTTTTAATATTAATAACCGACTTCTTTTCTGTTAATGCTCAATTGGTGTATATAGCAATTTTTTTCAATTGACGAGTAACTTTCCCTAAATAATTACATTAGCATCTAAAAGTTTATACATATGAGTTCCATAGCCACCAATTTTTTCTTCACCAGTCTATTGGATATTAGAGGGATGTTAACATATAATTACGGATATGCATTTATTTCTACATAAATAATTAGCACTTAGATATATACCACTTTTATTTGATGAAATATGAATTTATGAAGTGAATAATCTCAGCGTATGAGCCCAAATTTCCACCACACACTAAGCAGTAATACTGCGTCAGTTTTAAATAAATGAAAAATAGTGTTAAAAAAAGTATTTTCATTAGTATCATAATAAAATTCATAAAAATATTTATTATCAAATTTTCTATTCATTAATGTCGATTACATCTATTAACAGTTATTGTTTAGTTAGTGCCCTTAAAAATTAAACTAATATAGGAATGATGGATATTTACCTGATGCAATTTTAATGACGTGAAATGTAATTGCATTGGTTATGTCTATTTCTAACTCCATTCGATGGGATATTTACCAATATTTATTAATAAAGTAATTTTATTTAATATCGATGATAACAATAAATTTGTTTCGTATTACCATCTCCAAAAAAATCAACTGGTAAAGATAATCGAATGAAAACGATAATGTATTCCTAAAATACTCAATTGCACATATTATGAAGAATGAAAAAGTTTTGAAATAGGTAAATTTTGGAACATTGATTTATAAAGCATAAGAGTGTCTTAGAAATAATCTCATATCACCTCTGATATTGATAATGTTTCATAACATCATCTGTTATGTTTACTTCATCTGTTTTCAATTTATATGATTAAATCAAATCTTATATTATTTTCGTTCAAAGTTACGTATGCATAATTTTCTATATAAAATGATAATGTTATTACATTACAAGGAAACATACGTTCAGATTCTACAAAATAAATAAAGTTGTTGTGGAAATGTTGCATACGAGTAGAATGTATTAACCTTTTAAAATGCAGGATTCCTATAAGAGAAATGTTTCAATAAATTATACATCTGAGATAGCTTTTACCCTTTTCCTTATATTTTATTTAACAGCTTTCGTTTTACTCGTGCAGGTTACTTATTTTGTAACAGTCAAGTATCAATAATACAAGCCTCATGAATGTTGCATTGTGGCTTACTAATTCCTAATTCTTAGTCGTCTATATCGTATATATTATTTTTTTCTAGTAGTGGAATGTAGACTGTATGGCAGATACAGTAAAATCCGACAAACGTAGTAAAATACATATTTCAAATAAAAATGGAGGGCGTGTAATTGTGATTACTATATTTAATAAAAACATTGCACAGCAATAAAAAAAGAGTTAGATTATTTTAAAATTGATGTCATTACGGTTCCCGAAAATGTATTCTTATTCGAAAATGTTATTAAGTTTTCAGTTATGTTTGTCGTTTGCAGTTTGATGCGTTATTAAATGTACATTTTTGACTGATTATTAAAGATCGGTTTAGTTGCGCTATTATGGCAAATTGCTCATGTCAAGGAATAAATTGATTAGTGCTGATGACAATGATGACTATAAAATTGATCACTTTATATGAAGCTGCGAATTTTTTTTTAATAGGACTATACCATGTACTTTTGTGTTACGTAAAAAACAATATAAATAAACATGATGTATAAAAAGAAATAAAAACTAACTTTAATACGAGTTTGAATGCTACAGTAAAGTCATTTTTTAATATTTCAATAACATGCGCATCAACATATCCATTGGTGATGCAAATATGACTAATCATATAATAAAATATATCTTCATATAATAATCATATAATATATATATATATATATATATATATATATATATATATATATATATATATATATATATATATATATATATATATATATATATATATATATATATATATATATATCATCATTAGGTCATCAGTCCTAAGACTGGTTGGACGCTAACCTCCAGCTTCTCCTATCTTGTGCTAGCCTACGGATTTCGTTAATTGTGTTACAACCTACATCCCTTGCTATTTGCGAGCAGTAGTCTAATCTAGGCCTACCTCTGCCTTTCTTCACTCCTATTTCTACCTCCAAAATATCGCGGACTATTCCCCCATGTCTCAGCAAGTGGCCTACCATTCTATCTCTTCTCTTCTTTAAGTTTTTCCACATACTTCTTTTTTCGCCGACTTTTTCCAATACTTCTTCGTTTCTAACCCTATCAGTCCATGGTATTTTCATCATTCTTCGGTAACACTACATCTCAAAAGCTTCTAATATCTTCCTACTTGCTTCCCCTACCGTCCAGGTTTCGCAGCCGTATAGTGCCGTGCTCCATACATATGTTTTCAAAAATCTCTTCCTTGTTTCTAAGTTTATTACCACCGAGCATAAAAGTGCTTTCTTTTTGTTAAAAGCTACTCGACCCTGCGCTATTCTTTGTTTTATGTCTTTATCGCTTCTTCCATCCCAATTTATTTTACTTCCTAAATAAGTGAAGTCTTTAACTTCCTCCAATCTTTCATTATTAATTTGTACTTTCGTTTTTGCTCTGCTCTCGCGCCCTCTGCACACTAACACTTTAGTTTTGTTTTTATTCACCCTCATTCCGTATTCCTCTGTCAACACTGCCTCCATTTCGTTCAATGCTGATTCTAGTTCCTCCTTACTAGATGCTAATACTGCTATATCATCCGCGAATCTCAGCATTTTTAGTTTCTGTCCCTGTACTTTAATCCCGAAATCCACTCTATCTTTTACCACATTAATCGGCTCTTCGATGTACAGATTAAAAATTAGTGGTGACATCCTTGTCTTACTCCTTTCCTAATACCTACTTCCCTTTTTTCCCCTTCTACTTCTATAACAGCAGTTTGCTCTGTGTATAGATTGTGTACTACTCTCCTATCTCTATACTTCATTCCCGCGCTCTTTAGTATCTCGAACATTTTTTCCCATCTTACGTTATCAAAAGCTTTTTCTAAATCTACAAATTCTATATAAGCGTTCTTTCCATTTTCTATTGTTTTCTCTAACATTACTCTTAGCGCCAGAATAGCTTCGCGAGTTCCCCTATTTCGCCTAAACCCGAATTGGTCTTCTCCTAGTATTTCCTCCGCTCTATTTTCCATCTTCTGCACTATTCTAGTTAAGATTTTTGACGCATGGGAAGTTAGGCTAATCGTTCTAAAGTTCTCGCATTTGTCGGCTCCTCTCTTTTTCGGTATAGTAACGATAATGTTCCTCTTATAATCCGCATCCGTTCCTCCGGCATCTCGCCCGTTTCGTATATGTATTTTACCAGTTCAAACATCCTATTTACTACTTTCTGTCCCGCACATTTCAAAATTTCCGCCTGTATTTTACCTACACCCGGCGCTCTATTATTCTTTAGCCCCCTTAGTGCTATTTCAAATTCCTCTCTCAATATAGGTTTTCCTACATCTTCCCTATCGATGCTAGATTCTTCCTCTAATATCTCTCCTAATTCCTGACCCTCGTATAAATTTCCTAAGTACTGCTTCCATCTATCCGCTTTCTCCTCTCTTCCTATCAGTATGTCCCCCGATTGACTCCTAACGTTTCTACTTATTGTTTCTATATCCCTGAAGTTCCTCTTAATTATTTTGTAAGCCTCATCGGTCTTACCTACTTGCAACTTATCTTCTACTTCTTTGCATTTATCCTCTATCCATTGTTCTTTCGCTTTTCTACATTTTCTAATGATTTCCCACTTTATTGACTTATACGTTTTCAGTCCTTCTTCGTTTCGTCTGTTTTTGTAGCCTCGTCTCTTTTGCATTAAGTTTAAGATTTAGTCCGTTATCCAGGGCTTCCTAGCTTCCCTTTTATCGTGTCCTAAAACGTCCGTAGCCACGGAAGCTAGACTATTCTTGATACCCTCCCACTCAGTTTCTGCGTTCTTGATTTCGTCCTTACTCGTTTTATTTATTAATTGATCTGTTTTCTCCTGGAACTTATGTTTCATATTCTGATCCCTCAATATGTCTACATTTATACGTTTCTTATCCTTCCGGGTTTTCAGATTTTTGAACTTTAATCTAGCTTTCATGACTACCAAGTTGTGATCGCTGTCTACATCTGCTCCTGGATAACTCTTACAGTCTTTTACTTGATTTCTAAATCTCTTCCTAACCAGAATGTAGTCTATCTGATACCTGTCTATCCCTCCTGGCATTTTCCATGTGTACCGCCTCCTAACGTGATTCTTGAACAATGTGTTCGCAACTACCATCTTGTGCTTCTCACAGAATTCTATCAGTCTGCTACCTCTCTTGTTTCTGTTTCCTAATCCATAAGGACCTACAAATTCTCCTTCTTTCCCCTCACCTACGACTGCGTTAAAATCTCCTACTATTATTAAATTTTCATGACCCTTCACAAATCCTATTACCTGCTCTATGTCCGAATAAACGGCTTCTAACTCTTCCTCACTGTGGCTAGAAGTAGGCATGTATACTTGCACTATTACTGTTTCCACTGGCTTCGAATCTAACCTAACCATCATTACTCTCTCGCTGCATTGTAGGTAGCTATCTACACACTGTCCTGCGGTCTTCCGCATAACGATCCCTACTCCCGCGTTTCCATTTACCGATCCTGTGTGTATTACCCTATAGTCACCGCTCCAAAAATCTCCTACTTCCGGCCAGCGCATCTCACTTATACCTACTATATCTAATCCTAACCTATCCATTTCTATCTTCAGATTTTCTAGCTTCCCTGCCTGTCTCATGCTTCTGACATTCCACGCTCCGACTCGTGAAATGCTACACTTCTTATTATTATTGCACTCGATCACGTCTCCCGGAACAGTCCTCACCCGGAGATACGAACGGAGGACTATTTTACCTCCGGAGTTTATATATATATATATATATATATATATATATATATATATAAATAAGTAAACCATATAATAAAATATATATCAATAAAAAAAGATTAGGAATAATTAGTCATGTTACTTGCAAGAGTATGGACAATGCAGGTTAAATGAAGTAAAAATAATTTAAATTTATAACGCACAATATATAATATATAACAGACGTCCCCTATCTAAATATTTGAAAAATCGTAAAACAATAAACTTAAGATTTATTTACGAATTCTATTATCGGTGTACTATACTTATCGTTTGATACTTACAGAGTTAGAATGTTGAATAGATTGATATCAATGCCTTTGTACTTTAAGTCCTCTATCTCCTAAAAGAATACAGATCCCATTTTGGATCTCTCAATGTAATATCTATATATCTTGAGCTATATTTTGAATTTTAAATAATTAAAAAAATGGTTGAAGTTACTAAAATTCGGATTTAAAATTTTCACTTTCGGTTTTCCACACGAAAAAAAATTCAAATTTCGAAACTGATTCCATAATTAAGTCAATCTTCTATATTAAACACCATTTTAAATATTCTGCTCTACATTGGTTAATTTGAACAACAGTTTCCAAAAAATCTATATCTCACATTTCGTTAATTTTTGGAAGTCAATAACTTGACAAATAAGTCTCACAAAAAAAAATTATTTACATTTATGTCTTCTAGGAGTACAATTATCCCGAATTTGAAAGAATTTCAGGTTTCTAATTTTTTGTTGTTGTCTGCTTCATATGAAATGCTCCAAGAGCAAGTTTGACGTGTAATAGGGTGTTATTGACATTGAATTTTTTTTTATATAGTTCGCTTTCCTATTTTATTTGTATCAACGTCTGAGGAACTAACTTATTGTTTCACTTTTACTTTTCCGCACTTAACTATACCAGAACGAAAGAGTAATGTAATCGAGTAAAGAAAAATGGAAAAAAAAATTTTCTAGCGTTTATTTTTTGTTTTTCGACCTAAAAACAAAAAAAAAAATGGTTTTCACAAAATTTGTGTCTGTGTGTCGTTGGTATTAAAATTTCTTGTTAGCACGATAACTCAACTAAATCGTGTCGGATCAATCGGATTTTGACTGATTCTGATCGGGGATGTCTCCCAGATGACATCTATTGATTTTGAGGTGGATAGAACACATTCTACTATCGTGTGTCATGAGAGAGCACAATGGTGGACCATTTGAGAAACTTTATTAGCACGATCACTCAATTAAATCGAGTCGGATCGATTCGGGTTTCGACTGATTCTGATTAGGGACGTCTACCAGACGACATATATTGATTTTGAGGTGGATAGGGCACACCCCACCCTGTCGATGGGCCATGATAAAGCACGATGTAAATGCTTATGTTCATTCTGAGATTTTAAACATAAACATTTAACGTGTTGCTGATTTTGCATTGAACAAAAAAAAACATATATTCGGCCTGTATCATATACGAATGAATGAGAAAAAAATTCGCTCGATCACAAACGTATTGATATGGCACTGAGGCAGTTGCCAATAAAATAAACAGTTTTAAATTAAAACCTTAAAACGGACTTTTCCGCACGTAGAACATCTCTATTTCGAAATTGAGTGTCCGAGAAAAATAAGCCAACAAAATGCAGGATATGTATTTTATGCGACAGTTTTAATTTTTTCAAATAGTTCATCATCGTGCTCTCTCATGACCCATGGACAGGGTGGAGTGTGCTATTCACCTCAAAATCAATAGATGTCTCTAATCAGAATCAGTCGGAACCCGATCGATCCGACACTATTTAATTGAGTGATCGTGCTGACAAAAAAAATCCTCAAATAGTCCACCATTGTACTTTCTCATGACCCACGTACATGGTAGAGTGTGCTCTATGCACCTCAAAATCAATAATTGTCATCTGGCAGACGTCCCCGATCAGAATCAGTCACAACCCGATCGATCCGACATGATTTAGTTGAGTTATCGTGCTAAAAAAATAAATGCCGACAACAACGACGACGATAACGACAATTGCTCTTTACACGATTATATTACTTTTCCGCTAGTATAGTTGAGCGCGGAAAAGTAAAAGGTAAAACTGTCGCATAAAACATATATTCTGCATTTATGTGTTGGTTTACTTTTTCTCGGCCACTCAAGTTCAAGATAGAGATGTTCTACGCGCGGAAAAGTCCGTCTTAAGGTTTTAAAACTATTTATTTTATTCTAAAGTTGCCTTCGATAATTTTTGAACACATTGACGTGATTTTTAAAATTTCCTATATATAATATTTTACAAACATTACAAAATAACGCACTTTCTTAGGACTTTCGTTAAAACACATGCGCGATATTGGTAACCAAAATGACATTTGCCCTATTTCTCTTTTAAACGGATAAAAACACAATATTTTTGAGTTGTATAGTAAATAGTTGTAAGAAGCTGAATGTTATAGTTTGCTAAGCATGAACGTATATTATAACGCAAACATTTTAATTTGCTTCTGAATGATTTTATAAAGCAGTGGCTAAATGAGAGGACACGTTTCCAAGAAACAATTACAATAAGAATGTATGATGAAATATGATAATATTTCAATAAGTCAATAATTATAGAATCAGCAGAGAAGCTCAATTAACCAAGAAAATATTATTGGTTAATCGAGATGCAAGAATACGATACTAGTTAATAAGTTCAAGTAGTTCCAGTTACAAATGTAAACGTGTTCATAAATAAATAGTTAACATTATTTTTTATTACATATTATAGCACGTGCAATCGACATTTTATTTTACCGTTTCTCCTTCTAATCTTAATGTATGGTGACATCTTGGATTTTTCAAATGCAAAAAGACGTATGCTATTTTTGTGAAAGTTGGCAATTATTAAATATTTATTAGTAAACGACAACAAGTTTAATTGGATCTTACCTTCGGAGAGAGCGGCTAATCATGTATTTCTTGGAAGCATTTTATATATTTTTTAAAAATGCACCTTCACCTTCATATACATACGCTTATGTGTATATTATACTATCTGTTGCAACTAGCTTTAATTTTAAATATGATGAATTATTATATATTGTAATATTTTAGTCGTAGAGTGAACAATTTCTTGTGAACTTGAAATTAAAGTATTGCTTGCTACTGTAAACAAGGGAATGGGTATGTTATAAATTTAAATATAATTTTAAACCACATGTTCTAAACACAATACTATTCAAAATATATTTATATAGGGTGTCTCAGTTGTAACTACAGAATTTGAATATCGTCATTTGTGTTTTGTCAAAGATAGGGCGTATTTAGAGGGATTTAACGACTATCATCTGCAAACCGTATGACATGACGCGATTAACAGTTCATCAACGAATCGTTTGTGTATAACTATTTTATGAAAGTGAGCGATCATTTACAGTTGCATTAAGAAAAATTTACACAAAATTAGGTCAAATTGAAGCGCCTACATAGTTAGTTAGTAACTTAATCGAGAAATTTGAAGAGACGGGTTCTGTTATTGATAACACCAATACGTCCTCGCTAAAAGCTATCAGGCATCAGGCATACTTCTTTGAAAGTAAAGTTGGTAATGTTATCACAGGCACGTTGACGTCGTTTATAGATGGTGGTCGTTAAGTATTGACATCCTTATATTTGACAGAACACAAATAGCGCGTAATTCAAATCTTATAATTCCAACTGAAACACCCTATACATACAATCAGTTACGTTTTTTAATATCCAGTAAATATTGTCCAGTAAATATATATCAAGATATATATATATATATATATATATATATATATATATATATATATATATATATATATATATATATATATATATATATATATATATATATATATATATTTAGATGATTAGTTAAATTAACATTAATATCTCGATAACGTATGAAACCATCTGCAACCTAAAACTGTATGGTGCGCAATCTTCAAATGTTCTTTGAATTTGATCTGTATAAATATATATCATTCATTTGTTAAAAAAACATTTTTTGAGATTATTTGTTCCATTACCGTGATTAGTTGGAAATTGTTGGGATTGGGAATTGTTGATTATATGGAATTGAATTTTTTAGATGTCCGAAAGTCTCTTTTCGTCTTCCCAAATACACATACTTTTAACAAAAATTTCGATTCCATAAATCCCAGACCTCTATTAAATCATTTGAAATCAGTATACTGATTATTAAATCAGTAACCTGAAACTTTAACTTGTAGTGAAATAACACAGAGAGATTAAGAAGAAAGAGAGATTATGTATTAGAAGCAACGGTTTTGGTATTGTAAGTCAGTTTGTATTCAGTCAGTAAGTCAGTCAGTATTGTAAATCAGGGTTTGGTATTGTAAGTCAGAACATATAATCTCTTTACCGTTCATTAAAGATTTGAGGCTATTAGGAAACGATACATAAAACCAAAAAAAAAATCGTAACGGTTTCATGCATAAAATCTATGTATAAATGGAAACTAAAGGTAGTTTAAAAGTTAGTTTTAATCATCTTCTGATGGTGCCAACTTGTTGGCTAGACGAGGGTCGAAAGACGTATAGTTTTTCAGTGCTTGTAGAAAACTGTCCTCCTGTTCTTTTTACATACACATCAATAAGGACATATTAATATACATATAGATACTTTTACTTTTATGCTCACGATATAAGACACTCTAGACTGACTGAAAAATATAATAAAAATAATATTTCAATCACAAGTAATACATCTTAAATCATAAAAGAGTAGTAAATGAACTCATTTTTTATATTATCAAGATTTAACGTCCCTCGTGTTGCTAAATTTTTAGAATACTAATAAATCTTAAATTTATCATTAAAATTCGATGTGACTCCATCTTGTTGAAGCCAGATACTCTTTTCATAGTATTAATACATAGACTACATTTTCATTGCCATCGTCTAATGAAATCATTTCTTCCTAGTTCTTCGTACTAAATGTCTTCACTCCGTTTTGATGATTATGCTGTCAGCTTCAGAAAGAACGAAAAAATTTATTTTAGCCACGGTTATTTGGATTCTTTGGATTTATTCTGAAGAAGGTCACTGAGTGGTGTTACAATTATCCTTCATAAACATAAGTGAAGTTATATTATGCCCCACTATTAATATACGGTCATTCAAGTAATAATTGTTCATCTTTAATGTTGTCTACTTCAGTATTACCACTGCATATTTGATTAAAATTTACTTCAGATAGAAAGGAGAATATTATAGTAAGCATGAATTAGTAATACTATTTTAATATATTCTCACATAATATATTTACATATTTTCTGCCTAACAAGAAGCTGATATTACCACAATCATGTCATCTGCATTTGATGTCGGAATAAATGTATATACATTGTTTTCAACCCTTTGATTTGCTGAATAAAGAGCCCATGTGTTACAAGAGTAACACTTTAATACCTGGTATGATCATCTTATATATAATAAACAGTTTTAAAAAGACATTTTCGCACGTAGAACATCTCGATCTCGAAATTGAGTTGCCGAGAAAAAATAAACCAACACATAAATACAGAATATGTGTTTTATGCGCAGTGTTACTTTTTTCAAATAGTCCACCATCGTGCTTTCATGACCCATGGACAGGGAGGTGTGTGTTCTATCCACCTAAAAATCAATAGATGTCGTCTGGTAGACGTCCCTAATCAGAATCAATCGAAACCCGATCGATCCGGCACGATTTAATTGAGTGATCGTGCTAACAAAAACAATTTCTCAAATAGTCCACCATTGTGCTTTCTCATCACCTATGAACATGGTAGAGTGCGTTCTATCCACCTCGAAATTAATAGGTCAAAAATGAATCCACCTCAATCAAATGGGAGACATCTCCGATCAGAGTCAGTTAAAATCCGATCCATCCGAAACGATTTAGTTGAGTTATCGTGTAAACAACAAAAATTTATCAAATAGTCCACCATCGTGCTTTCTCATGGCCCATGGACAGGGTGGGGTGTATCCTATCCACCTCAACATCGGTAGGTGTCATCTGGGAGACGTCCGCGATCAGAATCACTCAAAATTCGATCGATCCGACACGACTCAGTTGTATTATCGTGCTAACAAAAAAAAATTTTCAAATAGTCCACCATCGTGCTTTCTCATGACCTATGGACAGGGTGGGGTGTGTCTTATCCACCCCAAAATCAATAGGTGTCATCAGGAAGACGTCTCCGATCAGAATCAGTCAAAGCTCGATCGATACGATTTAGTTGAGTTATCCGATACGATTTAGTTGAGTTATCGTGCTAACAAGAACAAATGCCGACGACAGCGACACAAATACACAAAATGGTTTAAAAACCATTTTCTTTTTTTTTTTCTGGTCTTTATGCTCATCATCATGAGGTAATCAGTCCTAAGACTGGTTGGACGCTAACCTCCAGCTTCTCCTATCTTGTGCTAACCTACACATTTCGCTAATTGTGCTACAACCTACATCCCTTACTATTTGCGAGCAGTAGTCTAATCTAGGCCTACCTCTGCCTTTCTTCACTCGTATTTCTGCCTCTAAAATATCGCGGACTATTCCCCCATATCTCAGCAAGTGGCCTACCATTCTATCTCTTCTCTTCTTTATGTTTTTCCACATACTTCTTTTCTCGTCGACTTTCTCCAATACTTCTTCGTTTCTAACCCTATCAGTCCATGGTATTTTCATCATTCTTCGGTAACACCACATTTCATTCTAATTTCTTCCTACTTGCTTCCCCTACCGTCCAGGTTCGTAACCGTATAGTGCCGTGCTCCATACATATGTTTTCAAAAATCTCTTCCTTGTTTCTAAGTTTATTATCCCCGAGCATAAAAGTGCTTTCTTTTTGTTAAAAGCTACTCGACCCTGCGTTATTCTTTGTTTTATGTCTTTATCGCTTCTTCCATCCCAATTTATTTTACTTCCTAAATAAGTGAAGTCTTTAACTTCCTCCAATCTTTCATTATTAATTTGTACTTTCATTTTTGCTCTGCTCTCGCGCCCTCTGCACACTAACACTTTAGTTTTGTGGTCTTTAGGCTAAAAAGCGAAAAATAAACCCTAGAAATAAAATTTTTTACACAATTACATTACTTTTGCGCGTATAGTGGAGTGCGGAAAAGTAAAAATCCATCACGTGTAGGGTCATAGAAATCGATTCCTGTATTTCAAATAGTATAATGTAATTTAACAACACTGTTAATATCATATTTTAAAAAGGCCTGTATTATTAGATTATAATCATTTTTGTTTAAAGTAGTGTACCCATTTGTATGATTTTTTTCAATATTTTTCGTTTATCTGTTTAGATCGCTCCCGCCGCAACGGCGGTGACAGATAAGAATAATTAAGAAGAGAAGGAAGTTTAATGATTTATATCAAGTGTCCTGCGAAAGTTATATTCTCAAAGTATGCCTGAATTGTTGACATATAATTGATCGAAATGGTTTCAGCGGACACATTTACTATAAACAATTCATGTATTGCCTTGTGCAGATTTCTCTATCTTTACATTTATATCTGAAAATTGATTTCCACATCTCTCTTCATTCAATAACTTGATAAAAACTAAATAACAGATAGCATACAATATACTATATACACTGCATTGTTTTAGAGTCCTAAAAAATAAATGTCTTGGTTTAAATATTTACTGTAAAGTACTGATATATAAGTGTATAAAAACTTTTAACCAACAAGAACACGAAGCGAGGATCCATCATACGTTACGGAAAATGGAATATAAACATCACTATCACACTGCCGCGATCATTTTAATAATCTTGCCACTAAACAATGATGAACCTAAACTGTTTCCAATCCATGATACTTTTTACACTACCGTCGGTTGTATGCATTTTGCATTAAAGACAAATATAATTTCCATCTAAAAAATTCAATTCCATATAATCAACAATTCCCAATCCCAACAATTTCCAACTAATCACGGTAATGGAACAAATAATCTCAAAAAATGTTTTTTTAACAAATGAATGATATATATTTATACAGATCAAATTCAAAGAACATTTGAAGATTGCGCACCATACAGTTTTAGGTTGCAGATGGTTTCATACGTTATCGAGATATTAATGTTAATTTAACTAATCATCTAAATATATATATATATATATATATATATATATATATATATATATATATATATATATATATATATATATATTTAGATGATTAGTTAAATTAACATTAATATCTCGATAACGTATGAAACCATCTGCAACCTAAAACTGTATGGTGCGCAATCTTCAAATGTTCTTTGAATTTGATCTGTATAAATATATATCATTCATTTGTTAAAAAAACATTTTTTGAGATTATTTGTTCCATTACCGTGATTAGTTGGAAATTGTTGGGATTGGGAATTGTTGATTATATGGAATTGAATTTTTTAGATGGAAATTATATTTGTCTTTAATGCAAAATGCATACAACCGACGGTAGTGTAAAAAGTATCATGGATTGGAAACAGTTTAGGTTCATCATTGTTTAGTGGCAAGATTATTAAAATGATCGCGGCAGTGTGATAGTGATGTTTATATTCCATTTTCCGTAACGTATGATGGATCCTCGCTTCGTGTTCTTGTTGGTTAAAAGTTTTTATACACTTATATATCAGTACTTTACAGTAAATATTTAAACCAAGACATTTATTTTTTAGGACTCTAAAACAATGCAGTGTATATAGTATATTGTATGCTATCTGTTATTTAGTTTTTATCAAGTTATTGAATGAAGAGAGATGTGGAAATCAATTTTCAGATATAAATGTAAAGATAGAGAAATCTGCACAAGGCAATACATGAATTGTTTATAGTAAATGTGTCCGCTGAAACCATTTCGATCAATTATATGTCAACAATTCAGGCATACTTTGAGAATATAACTTTCGCAGGACACTTGATATAAATCATTAAACTTCCTTCTCTTCTTAATTATTCTTATCTGTCACCGCCGTTGCGGCGGGAGCGATCTAAACAGATAAACGAAAAATATTGAAAAAAATCATACAAATGGGTACACTACTTTAAACAAAAATGATTATAATCTAATAATACAGGCCTTTTTAAAATATGATATTAACAGTGTTGTTAAATTACATTATACTATTTGAAATACAGGAATCGATTTCTATGACCCTACACGTGATGGATTTTTACTTTTCCGCACTCCACTATACGCGCAAAAGTAATGTAATTGTGTAAAAAATTTTATTTCTAGGGTTTATTTTTCGCTTTTTAGCCTAAAGACCACAAAACTAAAGTGTTAGTGTGCAGAGGGCGCGAGAGCAGAGCAAAAATGAAAGTACAAATTAATAATGAAAGATTGGAGGAAGTTAAAGACTTCACTTATTTAGGAAGTAAAATAAATTGGGATGGAAGAAGCGATAAAGACATAAAACAAAGAATAACGCAGGGTCGAGTAGCTTTTAACAAAAAGAAAGCACTTTTATGCTCGGGGATAATAAACTTAGAAACAAGGAAGAGATTTTTGAAAACATATGTATGGAGCACGGCACTATACGGTTACGAACCTGGACGGTAGGGGAAGCAAGTAGGAAGAAATTAGAATGAAATGTGGTGTTACCGAAGAATGATGAAAATACCATGGACTGATAGGGTTAGAAACGAAGAAGTATTGGAGAAAGTCGACGAGAAAAGAAGTATGTGGAAAAACATAAAGAAGAGAAGAGATAGAATGGTAGGCCACTTGCTGAGATATGGGGGAATAGTCCGCGATATTTTAGAGGCAGAAATACGAGTGAAGAAAGGCAGAGGTAGGCCTAGATTAGACTACTGCTCGCAAATAGTAAGGGATGTAGGTTGTAGCACAATTAGCGAAATGTGTAGGTTAGCACAAGATAGGAGAAGCTGGAGGTTAGCGTCCAACCAGTCTTAGGACTGATTACCTCATGATGATGAGCATAAAGACCAGAAAAAAAAAAGAAAATGGTTTTTAAACCATTTTGTGTATTTGTGTCGCTGTCGTCGGCATTTGTTCTTGTTAGCACGATAACTCAACTAAATCGTATCGGATAACTCAACTAAATCGTATCGATCGAGCTTTGACTGATTCTGATCGGAGACGTCTTCCTGATGACACCTATTGATTTTGGGGTGGATAAGACACACCCCACCCTGTCCATAGGTCATGAGAAAGCACGATGGTGGACTATTTGAAAATTTTTTTTTGTTAGCACGATAATACAACTGAGTCGTGTCGGATCGATCGGATTTTGAGTGATTCTGATCGCGGACGTCTCCCAGATGACACCTACCGATGTTGAGGTGGATAGGATACACCCCACCCTGTCCATGGGCCATGAGAAAGCACGATGGTGGACTATTTGATAAATTTTTGTTGTTTACACGATAACTCAACTAAATCGTTTCGGATGGATCGGATTTTAACTGACTCTGATCGGAGATGTCTCCCATTTGATTGAGGTGGATTCATTTTTGACCTATTAATTTCGAGGTGGATAGAACGCACTCTACCATGTTCATAGGTGATGAGAAAGCACAATGGTGGACTATTTGAGAAATTGTTTTTGTTAGCACGATCACTCAATTAAATCGTGCCGGATCGATCGGGTTTCGATTGATTCTGATTAGGGACGTCTACCAGACGACATCTATTGATTTTTAGGTGGATAGAACACACACCTCCCTGTCCATGGGTCATGAAAGCACGATGGTGGACTATTTGAAAAAAGTAACACTGCGCATAAAACACATATTCTGTATTTATGTGTTGGTTTATTTTTTCTCGGCAACTCAATTTCGAGATCGAGATGTTCTACGTGCGAAAATGTCTTTTTAAAACTGTTTATTATATATAAGATGATCATACCAGGTATTAAAGTGTTACTCTTGTAACACATGGGCTCTTTATTCAGCAAATCAAAGGGTTGAAAACAATGTATATACATTTATTCCGACATCAAATGCAGATGACATGATTGTGGTAATATCAGCTTCTTGTTAGGCAGAAAATATGTAAATATATTATGTGAGAATATATTAAAATAGTATTACTAATTCATGCTTACTATAATATTCTCCTTTCTATCTGAAGTAAATTTTAATCAAATATGCAGTGGTAATACTGAAGTAGACAACATTAAAGATGAACAATTATTACTTGAATGACCGTATATTAATAGTGGGGCATAATATAACTTCACTTATGTTTATGAAGGATAATTGTAACACCACTCAGTGACCTTCTTCAGAATAAATCCAAAGAATCCAAATAACCGTGGCTAAAATAAATTTTTTCGTTCTTTCTGAAGCTGACAGCATAATCATCAAAACGGAGTGAAGACATTTAGTACGAAGAACTAGGAAGAAATGATTTCATTAGACGATGGCAATGAAAATGTAGTCTATGTATTAATACTATGAAAAGAGTATCTGGCTTCAACAAGATGGAGTCACATCGAATTTTAATGATAAATTTAAGATTTATTAGTATTCTAAAAATTTAGCAACACGAGGGACGTTAAATCTTGATAATATAAAAAATGAGTTCATTTACTACTCTTTTATGATTTAAGATGTATTACTTGTGATTGAAATATTATTTTTATTATATTTTTCAGTCAGTCTAGAGTGTCTTATATCGTGAGCATAAAAGTAAAAGTATCTATATGTATATTAATATGTCCTTATTGATGTGTATGTAAAAAGAACAGGAGGACAGTTTTCTACAAGCACTGAAAAACTATACGTCTTTCGACCCTCGTCTAGCCAACAAGTTGGCACCATCAGAAGATGATTAAAACTAACTTTTAAACTACCTTTAGTTTCCATTTATACATAGATTTTATGCATGAAACCGTTACGATTTTTTTTTTTTGGTTTTATGTATCGTTTCCTAATAGCCTCAAATCTTTAATGAACGGTAAAGAGATTATATGTTCTGACTTACAATACCAAACCCTGATTTACAATACTGACTGACTTACTGACTGAATACAAACTGACTTACAATACCAAAACCGTTGCTTCTAATACATAATCTCTCTTTCTTCTTAATCTCTCTGTGTTATTTCACTACAAGTTAAAGTTTCAGGTTACTGATTTAATAATCAGTATACTGATTTCAAATGATTTAATAGAGGTCTGGGATTTATGGAATCGAAATTTTTGTTAAAAGTATGTGTATTTGGGAAGACGAAAAGAGACTTTCGTAATTAGCAGTTCGTTGTTTTGGTTGACGTTGGTATGGTGAAAGGTGACACTAATGGACCAGTAAACTGAAAGTTTACCTTCCTATAGTTTACCAACAATAAAAGGAAACGGTTATAAGAGATTAGGGTGATTACCGTTCTTTAAACATAGAAACTTGTTGATAATCAGAACATCCGTTATGAGGCAGATATGTAAGAGCTAGGTACCAAGGAAAATTTTCGGCTAATAAATAATCAAGTACGTTAAATTAACAATTGCCCGTTGTCGACTAGAAATGGTAATATCTACGAGCGCATTGCGCATTGGAATGCCAATCTGTTTGAGTACCATCTATCGACATGGACGCACCACTGAATTATACATGTCTCGTACATCACATGAACTTTTTTAAGTTCGTAAGGTTTGAAGCTTTGAACTTCATATGTTACAAGGTGGGTGTCATTGAACGATTGCGAATTTGTTATTCCTTACGCGCAGCACTATATCTTATATTATTTTTTTAAATTCTTTCACGTTTTATTTCAAGCAATAATAACAATAAATATATTATGTTATACGTATATGTTGTACGAGTTTCATGAGTAACGTTTTACATACGAGTGTGCTATTCTTTGGTGCGAAATCTGAAGTGTGGTGTTTGTTTTGTGTTTTAGTATTTGACATGTTTTAGTCAAAGTATTTTTTAGTATCGATGAGTCATCCACTACGAAATTTACTTAATAGTTTCACAGTATAACATGCATAACATATTATCTTACAGTCGCGTAATCAACAATGACATGACTCGTAAGGAATACAAAATTACATAGGTACATATATTTTCGTGTTCCGTTACAGTAAAATGGTACATGTTCCGGCTTTTATTTAAAGTGAAGGTTAAAGTTGTTGACGGGGACTTTCATGGACGCCATTTATTAAAGATATAAATATATATATATATATATATATATATATATATATATATATATATATATATATATATATATCAAAATTTATCGAATTTATTGATACCGAGTGATCATTTGCTTTAAATGCTATAAGTGATAAGTGGATTTTAAATTAAACCTCAAACACCATCATCTACAGTAAGAGTTAAAAATGGTAATAGGTAATTTTATAAAAGATTTTGATAATCAGTCGCATTGTTAATTATAAATGCCAGTTGGCTTTCATACCTGTTATCAAAGCCACCCGTATCACTCCAATTTTTTTACTCCTTTAGTAAATCATGCTAATAATAACTAAACCTATCCGGTCTATCCAAATTAAATTTTTTTAGTCGCTAAATACTATAATGGCCCTAAAAGTTTTCGTTTTCAACATACTCCTCTACATTTTTTAATGTGGCCCTTATATAATGCTGCTTAAGTACAGGTTTCTTTAAACTTTTTTCTCATTTAAAATATTCTGACTTAGCGACCCATTTTCTTATGAAACTGGTATCGTAGTCTAAATGAAAAAGACGAACACCCTGAGAAGATGACTCTCATGTAGTTGATAATTCCATCAGAATAGCACGCTTTGTTGTCAGTAACAATTTAGATGGCCGCCCCGAGCCTTTTCTTTTACCATAATTTTCGACTTCAAGTTTAAGAAATAACTCTCTCAAATCGTTACTTAAAATTTGTATTGGTGTGCAGTCTCGCTCACTGTTTAGATCAAACTGACTTTATAGTTATACATACATACCTACGTGGCAGGAGTTCTTCCCAAATGCGCAGTAACAACCCTTAAGCACGTTATAGTTCGAGAGCAATAGCGCTATTTATCTATTCGTAGCCTCTTTTATTGGATAATGTATGTTATAGAATCTTTCTTGTAGGAGGTATAATAAATGCCAATCAATATAAGCTGAGTATATACTTTTTCCAGGCACATTCAAGTGTAACCAACTTAGAGAAAATATTCTATTATTTCATTCTAGGTAATACGATTACAATATCGTACTTTCTTCAGGTTTATCAAATCAAGGCTTGCCCTATATTAAAATATCCATATCCTATGTGAACTACTATACATAAGTTTCTATTGAAAATGATTATATAATTTTCATGCTTTGGTGTAATACTATTTTATACATATATTAAATTTAACATATTTTTCAGAATTTATATCATGATATTTAAATAGGTGGTAAAATCCCAAGAGACTTGGTAGAAAGTAGGAAGGACACTTAAAAAGCATTCAATTTTAAAACGCATAGTAATTGATACATTTTTATACATTACATATTCTGGATATGTAGACATATTAACTCACCATTATAATACACAGGTTTAGCGAATTTACATTCCCTAAAGTTACACTTTAAAAACTCGTATAGTTATGATGTTAAATACGTAAATATACAGGATAATCAATAAATACATTTTTGTTAGGAAAATAATATACACATACTTATTATAAAATATGTTTCCTACTCAGACATGCCTTTACCATAAAATTTTTGTGCATGTATTTGTATGCTATATTTTTTATTAACATGAATTTTCTTAATTTCTTAAAGCTGTAAATAAGAGTACAAATTCTATTGTATAACATTTTTTGTGTGTTAAAGAAGTTATATAATCTTAATTTGGTGATCAGATGCGGGTGACATCTTCATTTGATTGAGTCATTATTACTGTTAATAATTTACTACCATTTATAGGTATAAGTATCATGATTTGCAAGAAAGTAAAGAAACTGGGTAAATAATTAATGTTTCATGCACAGTTAATTAGACAAAACAAGAAACTTGATAAATTTGCATATATAATTGCTAATTTAGTAGAATTGTATAACCTCCCAAGAAGCTATTGTCTTTTAAATAGTGCTGAGGAAAAATACATTATTCAAGTAAAAGGTTTATGGATTTATAAAATTTAATAGTCATTACCAGTTGGTTATTTATTAAAGAGAAGCCATTTGTAAGGGTAATCACATCAAGTGATAATTAAGATATACTAATATTACTCTATACTTACTACAGTAACAGGTCTATATAGAATTCAGAGTTGGAGGCGAGAAATATGAACAAATATTTTAAAAGCAAGTAATATTTATTTTTATTGTATATATTTTATTATTTAAAAACTTTTAAATACAATAAACATAAATTTATTACTTTGGTTAGTTAGTTAAATGTTGTTAACTACACCTACTACTGTTTAACTTAGTAATTTGTTTAGTATTTTGTAGTTATTGTCAAGTTTCAATATTCGTTAGAGAGATTGACAAATATCTTTCAAAGGATTTATAATTATTCTCCAAGACAGTTGCGTTTATTGAAAATCGAATGAAATTCGATATATATTACTTATGTACTTGGTTACTATTTAAAAGTTAACAACTATATTTTTTATTCAAATAGGTAATGGATTAAATTATTATTAATATTTAAATCACTATTAAAATATTACTCTTTAAATAAAAATACTCATTACATTAGATTAATAAACACATTTTCCTGGTTATTGAAGGACATGTGGAGTGTTAGTAAACTAATGTGTTAATAAACTAATCAAGAACGTAATCCTGGTGTTAGTTACATATGATAATTAATTGTAAACAATACGAATAATGCTGTTTGAATATTTTATAAATAAAATAATTTAGCTAGATTAAAATTGTTTATTATTATAGATGATTTTTTCTTAACGTACCACGAAAACATTAAATACTCGCAACAATAAACTAGGCAAGAGCCGCTGAAATAACAATAAAAGAATAACACTGTATGTAAATTTATATGCAAGAAATACCTTTTAATCATTGTTACAGGTAGAATAATAACTCAGTTCATTAGGTATAGATTATATTAGATTCACATTCGAGACTGCACTTCTATATAAATTGTATATATTACATAAAAAATTGTACATTGCATAATTGCATAAAAAACTTTTCAATATTGTATTAAATTTTATTCTCAACACTTAAGTAGTAATAAGCTTAGTAGTGTATACTATTAAACTTATTTCTATTGAGATTTTTTTTGTAAAAATTGTATGTTAAAACGTACAAAACTTCTTAGACATAATTTAGTTTTAGTTTCGCAATAAGTTTCTGGTTAATAAATTTCTGATTAATAAAAATAAGAACTGTATGTAGTAAGTATAACTGTGTACTTACTTCATTAAATCTTTAAAATTAATTAATACAAATGCCTTCGCCTTCAAAAATTTACAACTCGGTTCGAGGTAACAAGTAGAATGTAATTGTATTCTCCCAAATCGTATATCATATTAAATATATCAAATTAAATACGTTTTCCGTTATTGAATAAATTATTTTAATTTAAAGCGCTTTTCAGAAAAAAGTGCGATATATGTTATAATAATAGTAAAAATATACTTACAAATCTACTTACAAATATTGACAATTTATTGAAAAAAATATTCAGTTGTATTCGGCATTATCTAGAATCTTTATATATTGAAATTATATAGTTCGAAAATCATTAACCATCATTAATATTTTCATACAAGTGTTATACCTTTTTATTTTTACGTGAACAATTAGACATACAATTGTTCAGCATACAGCAAAGAACCATCTGTTAAGATGGTTCTTTACTATGTCACCTAACTTATCACTTTTCTTAACAGATATATTGGCTCGAAGACGATGGACATGATACATTTAAATTACATTTTGGTACGTTTGTCTATACATGGTAAAATTTTATTAAAATGCCACTGTAATCATTATGAAAGGGTAAGGCGGTGCGGTAGGCAGATCTGAGGGCCGTAAAGGGCGTGACTTATTCTTAGTCGAGGGTGGCTTTGGGGAAAATCTGTCCCACTTGTGGAATGCATTATTTCACTTTGTGTCGGGGGCTTTCTAAGTGATGTTAATTTGATTAGCATTAATAATGGTTTATGGCTGACGTTGTGGATAACATGGGATTTATTTAGTAAGTTAGTATTTTATACACCAGAGTATGTATTATTGTTAACGCCAAATCAAGGAATGGTACAATATTCACTCGCGAAAAAGAGAATAAAAAGGAATATATGAACTTCGAAGATAATTACAAAAGTTACATTGTTTTAAAAATCCATAATGTCAATGTATTTCACATAATTTGTGCATTTGCATAATATACCACCACATACTAACTTTGCTGGCTTATCTACATATTGCACTAAAATTGCAATTCGATTCGAACTAATATATTTTAAATTAAATTGTTAATATGGAATATTTATGATTGTATATTTAAAACCTGTGGCGTCTATAACTTATTAGCGATGAATAAACAAATATAAGGTCAATAAAATAAAATAATTTCCTTTGATTCCTTAGCTGTGAACCGAATAATAACATTGCATATTTATATTAGAATTATGTAAATAGATTTTGACTTTATTATATGGAATTAAGTTTGCTTAGATTAGATTAAAGTCAAATGTTATATTATTGTCAAAAAAGCTTTCATGTTGCTTTAGTAATCTATTTAACGGCAGCTGTTGTATTAAATTACAGTTTAAACTGTGTTGGAAATATTCTTTAAACATTCTCAACTTCAAACCAAAACTGAAAGCCACAACGCAAACGTATGCACAGCTGAAAGTAACAAACACATTTTCGTATGGAGGGATCCGGAAAGAGAACAGAAAAGTTTTCATAAAAATTTCCATTTTGGGAACCATTTAAAATTATAAATTAAAATAATAGTTAACGTAGCTAATTAGGCAGTAATAAACAGGTCATTGGTTGATTTTATTAAACCTGAACCGATCGTGTCGTTGTACTTTTCGACTCGTTCAATTCACTAGTAAGAAGTATAATTAAATAATACGTATCATGCTTACATAAAAATATAATAAATGCAGCAGCCGTTGTAATTCTAAATGAATACGATGTCAAGATTACCCAGAAGCCGTTCTTTAAAAATATATTCTTCATTTAATTTTGAGAGACAATTATTAGTTGAGCCTGGCATAACATTACCACAGTGTTTGCTTACGAGGTTCCACCGAGGGTAAACCGCCATTAATATTATAATGTAAGCAAACCAAGTGTGTAGGAAGACACTTTATAAATAGGCAAAAACTACCTGCGTTTTTATTAATTGTAGAAACCACAACGTGTGTGGTGGACAATACAGATCGATCTTTGTCACAGAAAAACTACCGGAGATATTTTATCCATTTAATCTTCAGTTTTACGTGTTATTTGACACCTACGGCTGAATAGTGGTAATTTTTAATTGTTACTTGAAGGAAGCTTATAATAAAAAACCCAGTTTAAAGTGCATTTAAAATCATATTAAGTTATACGTGGTATTTTATTGGGCTGTAAAACTGATATTTATCGTAAAGATTCTTTAAATATAAAATTTTATAGGACCCATTCTTATTACGATTGTATAAAATGGTTTCAAGTTTGGATTCTGATCAGCCAGTTTTACAGTATCGTACCGCATGAATTTAGAACTACGTTGATTGGAAATATGGTGGCAGACGGTAGTACGTAAATAATGGGGCACGTAAAAATCCACCTCCTTTATTTAAATTATTTTTAATATTTTTGAAAATTTTAAACTACATCGGAGGTAAATTTTCCAAAGTTTTAAGTTTTTCTATGAAATTATCATTTCTATGAAATTAGCATTTTGACCTATTTGTATAAGATATATCAATACCAAGTTTATTATTTCTTAAGGAGAACCTGTATATTGTTACAATTTGAAAGAGGGCATCAATATGCATATCTTATTAAAAGTTAAAAATACTGATTAAAATTGAAAATATTAAATTGTTTAGAAATTAATATTTTCATTATTTATACTATTCTGCTTTAATCGTTATATTCTTTTTATTTAAAATTTATAAAAACAATAATTTAAAGTGTCATATAATAATATACCCTTTTCGCTAACTATTTTAAGAAGTAGGCTTTGAAACAAGATAAGCTACGAAAAGTCATCTACATGTTTAGTTCTACATATACGAAGTTATTTGTTATATATCTCGTTGTCTGGTGGTAATTTATGATAAAAGTTTCTCTTAATAAATTATAATAGGTTATTCAATTGAATTAAGACGCTGAATATTGTAAATTTTCCTAAATGAGTTTTTAAATACAAATTATGAATTGTGGATATACCGTAAAGGTTCCACTCCATAGCCACTTAGAAGTCCACATTTCAATTTTCTAAACTACTTTTATGGGGAGCACTAAAGGGTTATATTTATAAAGAAAAAATACGGAATGAACATTATCTAAAAGAGATGATCGCCGATAATATTATCGGTTTAAGTAACAATGGACTATTATTTGAAAAGGTTCGACTTAATGTTGCAAAAGGTGTCTAAAATGCATAGAATATAATGACCATTACATCTGATTTCTTGTTATTTATTATATTCATTATTATTTGTAACCTCAATTTATAATGATTTGTTATTATTAAGGTAATTAATTGTTTGTCTTGCAAATGGTAGTTTAATATTGCAGTTATTTTTGTGTTTTGTATTTTCTAATGATTGTTTCATGAATATTTATTCCAATTATATTTATTCTTTAAACTAAATAAGGAACAACAAATAACTCCTGAAAAAATATAGAAAATATTTTGATTTTGATTACCTCAATTTTGGCAGTTACTAATTTTGTCATTTTGAAATTGAATGTTTTTAATTTAATTTAATTTTAACTTTTATCTTAATTCTGCTGGTATTTTTAAAAATTATGTTTCTGAGTGGAAATGGATGCCCATAAGAAGTAAGAAACAGTATTAGATACGTAGGATAACACGTTTCCCAGTTATTAGAAATACCTAAAATAAGGGGGGCGAAGTTTTATACAAGCCACTCCGTACATATACCCCTTCTCATGTAAAAATAAATTAAAAAACATGAAGAGAAAATTAATAGGAAAAGGGGGTACATTTCTTCGTTTTCCGGAAATAATAGGAATAAAATACGCGTAAATTTTTACAAAGAGAAAAATTTCCACCTATCAAACTAAAATAAATGCCGTATCCATATATTAACCATTTCAAATTACTAACATTTGTAACAACCAATTATAAGTAAAATTATATCGCTTTTTATAAGGATACAATAAACTATTTTAAAAGTTAGTTCGTTACTCTTCTATCTTTAATGTATCTTAACGTCACTATAACTTCAATATAGTTTCACCTTTTGGCGTTTTAATGAAGAATTGAAACTGTAATAAAGTTGCAATAAATCTAGCTTTAGTAACCATATAATCGTTTTAATACGCCATTAGTTGCAATATTATTCTATATCTTTTCTTCTACGCAAATTCAGTACGAAGAGGAACACGAATTGATCTTTTCAATGACTAAGAAACTAAACTCTATAATAAGAAAATAAAACTGTAAACAATTGTTGGTGGGTTGCTGTTGGTGGGTGAGTTGGTGTTCCAAATATCCTAGAGATACGTAATTTAATGCAGATTAATATTGCAAATTGCAACGAATATATAAGGTTACTCTCTCGTTTTTCTAAATTTGACTTATGAAAAAACCTGTTTTAAACAAAATATGTAGGGGATTAAGATAGACATCCTTTAGAACATTGTTCATTATACAAAGCGTTTCAACTAAGCGTATTTATAAATGCTAAATGTTTTTTAATGTAATACCCTACAAATTTTTCCATATTTTAACTGAATATTTTAGGAATACTGTGGTAATACTATATTTGAAAGTCGATAATATATCTAAAATAAAGGAAAATATTTACTTCGAGAATAACGCACAAAATTCACTTTATATAAAATAGATCCAGAAAATAGAATCAAGTTTTAAAGATCTTTCTATTGCTATGATAGATAAAATATGTTAATACTCAAGAAAATAACCCTCACTTAAACAAATAAATGCGGGGCATTGAACGTATTGGCGGTGGAAAATTTGCTCTATTTTCAAAATATACTTTCACTATTATAATTGTCTGAAACAATTTAAAATATTTTAGGTCATACTAAAGATTTTGGGAAAATATTATTTTAAACAGTATTGCTTTTTAAATGCTTTGGTGATTGTTTTGAAAACTAAATTCGTCGTATTGTGTGTTATTTCATTGTGCGTGTGGGTATATTTTTGGTACGTAAACATATTACAATTGTATTTCCCCTTCATAAGATAGTACGGTCCTATTCAATCATCTTTATCACATTTTACAAATATGAGCTTGCAATTATCAATAATATTTACCTACTTATAAATAATATTTAAGTAGCGCATACGTTTAGCTATAGCCGCATTTGTTAAAACTACTTGCATGTCTATAATTCCATGCAAATGGCAATCCAAACAAGGTAGCAAATTCTTCCTAGGTGTTGTAAACGAACGCGGAAAGTATATTGACATAAATCTGCTATTTAAGTTATAGTTTATTCATAATATATGGGTTTCAGAGGCGTACAAAATGTGTTGTATCATTTTCATATGTTGAAAGGATAAAATTATAAAATAGGTTTTCTACACTTATCATTGACTTTCCATCTCTAGCGAGAGAACCGAAAGTTTATATTTCTAGTTAATTGTAGGCCAGAGGCATTAATTAAACATTTACCCTACATGCGCGGAAAAGTACTGTCCGCTACTTAAACTTACAGAAGATTAAAGAAAACTACAGAAATAAGTTTATAAAATAATTATCTGTTTATTATCGACATCTATTATGGTTAGAGCTGCCTAAGAGCTTGCTTGAATGTCTCACTAGTGGCACCGTATACAAACAACTACGAATAAGTTATAATAATTTATATAAGATGTAATATCTATCCAGTTAGCATAAAAATCTGGATTATGTTGGCTAAAGACCTGCAGCCAACAGTCGATTCTATGGGTGATGTATGGTGTGGTAAAAAAATATTCTCATATAAAAAAATGACCATATAAAAAAGATGAACCTTAATCTAGCGAAATCTAGATATTTCCTTATTACACTATATATTTTTTTTCTAATACAATATCTTTCTCGTCATTTAATTTCTGTAGCATTCTTTGCAAGTCACCCAGTTTTTGCAATGATTTACCTAAGGATAATGAAGTATGTTGTAATTTTTTTATGGCTGCGTGATTACTATATGGATAGTTTTTTAACCTGATGCCACATGAGCATCTTGATATGTCTGAATTTCTCTGGTAACTGATTTTTTAGCGTCGAACTATGAAATGAAAATTGAAATTATTTTTAAAGATTTTTGTAAATAATAAAACATTGCATCTAACCATGTTCCCCATCATGTAATAATCGGCAGTGAATCTGAGAGAGCCTCTAGCCCATCTGAGGTTGCCTCTAATCATGTTCCCCACCATTTGAGAAAACCACTTTGGTGTTTGTTAATAATATATCTACATTCGAATAATTTCTTCAAAACACCTTCAAATCGTTTTTCTTTAAGATTATATTAGGCACCCATTTTTAAAAAAACCTCTCGCGGATAACAGAACTGCGGTATCGTCGCCAAGAAATAGTAACACTGTAACACTTGATGTATTGAAGGTATAACTTTTTTTTAATGTAGGTAATATCAGATGTTGAATTGTTTCCTTAGTACATTTTCCTGGCTAGTAAATACGCCGATATCGATTCAAGTGGATCAAGTGTCCTTACCACAATGTGACCTAAATGTTTTTTTGAATAAATTGTCTCGTCCACGGCTAACCATATTTTTTTATTGTGCATTGGGGATTTAATATTAGTGAAATAAACTTTCGATATGTTTAGACTATTTAGAAATATAGATATTTATACTACCACAATGAACAAGGAAGCAAAAGGACAGACAACCGAAAACCTAAACTGAATAGATTGTACCTACATCAATTCAAATATATCATGTTCAGGCGACGGAGTAGGATATTGACTACTGCGGAGTTTATTCCTGAGTGTAATACCATTGATCCAGCAATTATGGCGGACAGCTTTAATGAAGATCACAGTGGATATAAAAAATTGTATTAGTACTTTATAATTTGATTTCGCTTAATAAACTATTGTTTATTCCTTTGGGGCCACTAAAATGGGTTTCGTTATTATTATTTGTTTGTAAAATGAGAATTATAAGAAAAATCATTTATGATATAGGTTTTACTGTTTGTTTCATAACAACAAAAAAAATGTAACATTAACCATGCTTATTTCAAACTGTACACAAACATGGAGTATATACATAAGGTATGCTAATAAGAATAATACTTTTTAATAGTGCTTCTTTTTCGCATTGTAATGGAAAATGTAGAAAAGCTAAGTTCTCCAGGACTACTTCGGATCTTACCGTATTAGGCGAGTCGACAATTAACCTGACTTTCTTGTACATATTTCATTACTTAATAAAACTTAAAATTAGATTAATTTGATAATTATTTCTTTATACGCTTTTTAAGTAGTCACTTTGCTATTATTAATTATGACTAATTTTTGTCCTACGGATCATATTCTGAGAATATTTGAAATGACCTCTTTCTTAAAGGTAATTATAACTGATAATATGTGAGCAATATTGATATGAAGTTCATCAGGATGTGAGAAGAGTGGATTCTCCTCAATGAAAAGAGAAAGTACGTTTTATAGGAAAACTAATTGTAGAAACACCCTTGATAAAATAAATGGTGTATTGATGTGATTTATATAATGTAGATGTGTAAAAATGTAGATATTTTTGTAACTAATTAAGTCTATAAGTTCTGTTATAGACTTAAGTTGTGTGATCGAACCATTGATACAACAACAATAGTAAAATGGTAATGTATTATATAATAAATTATATAATATGTAATATAATTATAATTTTAACTTTAAAAACAAAACTATTTATTAGAATGTTCTATGACGCATGTTATTTTGTGAAATGTTTAACATACTATATATTCATATAACAATGTTTTAGTGTTTATATTATATATAAATATGTCAAGCTATAGTGACAAGTGTTTTTTTCATTTTAGTTTATCGACAAAATTTGTAATTAAGTTGATATAAAATTCATCTCAAGTCATCTTATTACGCATCTATTTTTACTAATTGGATCAGTTGTGATTTGGTTTGTAAAAATGTTATAGATGATTCTGACGTTAATTCCATCGTGTCAATTTATATAGGTACTAATAAAATTCGATGGGTATCAATTTCAGAATTTTGCTGTCACGCTACACGCCATTCGAGTATATCATGGTAGAGAGTTATAGAACGCAGATTAATTAAAAATCACACAAAAGAAAATTAATTATCTTCGAGTGAGGTGCATTAATCACGAGCCAAACAGCTATAGCTACGGGGAAGACGAAATGAAACTAGAAACGGCATTCTCCGATACAACTCGATTTGTTAATTGTAACACTAGAATACGAACGTATCTATCTGGCTACACAAGTTTTTTTATGTGGCGGACATAAATGGCTAGCCAATTAAATGGTCTAGAATTTATGTTAATTTATTTATGGTACTCAAAATAGGAAATAAATATATTATTAAAAAATTATTGCTGTACCTCATTTATATACACGAGTACATACTTTCTGAGTAACACTTTTTAATTGCTATAAGTACCACTGTAGAATAAGGATTTACCTTCTTCCATGTACCTATCATCAAAACATTTACCATTTTACATGTCGCTATTTTCGTATATAGTAAATAATTTAATCCAAATTTTTTAATTAACTATTTGAAATATTTATATCTCATTACTACAAGTTAATTTTGATAATGCAAAAATTGTATAAAATCTTAAACTATTGACTGATAAATTGCTTTTTATTAAAGACTTAATAGATTGTTGAAGAAGGTAAAAGAAAAAAATTCGAAAATAATTATATACGATTATTAATAAAGCTGCCTACCGTGACTGCTGCATCAGTTGTATTACACCAGGGTAGCTCCGCGATAGTCAAGATGCCATGCGGTCGCGTAGACTTCAGATATGGATTTGATTCAGTGTAGGTACAACTAATTCAGTTTGGCTTTGTTGCCGTGTTTGTCTATCCGTTTGTTTTATTCATTGTGACAATGTATATTATATTTCTATCTTGCCTCTGTGACTTTCTTATTGCATAGATACGATGAGAGTTTGCAGTAACAAGCGATTGTCATGCATAATGTGACAAGTTTTATATAGAAATTTCTTGATTATATGTCGTGTCTCAAATAATATGTTTTGTTTTTAATCGAAGCCTTTGGCCCTTAAGAAAAATTTATATATAACGCATGTAAACAGAGCAAAATGTAAATGAATAAACAGTGCCTCGAAATACCTTATGTTAAATTTACCTTCAATTTAATTTTTATGCTGTGTTCGTGTAATATGTCGTTATTTATACTGAAAAAGAAACCATTTCGCCAGTTTTGGAAGAAATATGATTTCATGAAATTCTCCAAGTGACGCGACGTACGCTGCAAGTATCATATGTGCGCGCGAGACTCGAAAATAATATTAAATCCTAAAAATTGAATTTAGAAGTGTGATTAGTCGTGGATGAGACAATATATTCTAAAAAGCACTGTGATCTATATTATGCTCAATTGATTATTATAGTACGTATTTACTGGTCAATAAAGATTAGAAACAAATACTAGCGAAGTAACTTAGCATCTGATATTAACTACATAACCCTCAATACACCAAGTGTTACTATTTCTTGGTGATGGTGCTTTAGTTATGCTTTCTATGGGTCATTGTTCCAAAATATGTGTTCTAATTTAATACATGTTACGTGTATACTTCATGTATCATTATATTTGAAAGCAGAGATGATTCTAAAGTAATATATCTGTAAGAGGCATAAATGTATTAATAACATACATCAATACAGATTTTCTGGACTCTCCCAAACACACTTGGGAACTTCATTAACAGTGTTCTGATATACAAGAACCTCCATAGTCGGTTCTTATATGACGGACTACAGGCAACATTTTATTATGTATATAATATTTAAAAAACAAAATCCTTAGTTTTACAGTTTGATGCTAAACCATCAGCTACAAGTCAGAAAAAATTTTAACATGTTTGAGTGGAAGCAATTTTAAAAACTCTTCAGGGTAATTACTTAGAACTAGTAGATATTAGATGATGCAAAATGTGCCACAGACGACGAGAAATAGGTGAACGAGAAATATATTTATATTAGATCAAAATGTTATAGGGAAAATTTCAGATTTTTTCACATATTAAGAATATGGGAATAGAGCTGATATTGATCGACTACATAATATAGAGACCAATATATGTTACATTTTTAAATGTAGAGCAGTCGTTTCCTTTATGAGACATTTTTTTTCATCGCTTTGAATATCGCTGAAAGGAATAACTTTAGAAATATATGCAATGCTACAGATGTTTAGCCGACCCAGTCGGGATTTTTGATACTAACTGGGTAAGCATTACATGTTATGTACATTATTTTAATTTATACCTAATCATATACGGTGCCGCCACTGATAAGGCATCCAAATGGACAGCTCTCATGATTAATAATTATTTTAATTCACAACGGAATTGAGTAAAACAACTACTACGTTTTTATACCACTATATTTTCACAGAAACGTGACTGCAGTTTCGACAATTATGTCATTTTCAAACGATGATTCAACTAATTATTTTAATTATTAAAAGAGAAAATGGTTCCTATGAAGGATTCTCATTAATCCTACATGACAATGACTTTGGCTGACCTGGTCGATTTGATAAAGTCCTTGTTATATTTATAAGCAGACATATAGAAGAGAGATTATATTTTTTTATCTTTGTTTGGGCTACTAAAGACGTCATTCGTTGTATAAGGCATTTGCTGAGCACAGGTTTACGCGAAATCTACATGAGTAGAAATATTCTTCTTCTTGATTTCCATCTGGACTTCATTGAGGGCAGCTCGGAACAGTTTACTATTATTACAATAAAACTAGCCTATTAGATTTTTAAGTCAGGATACACGACGTATACCAATGTTCCTCTTTCGCCTTATCTTTCCTTGAACTATCAATTGGAGAAGTGTGCAATTGGGACTTCTCACTATGTGGTCTAGATATTGAAACTTTTTTTTTATGGTATTAATTTGTCGCATTTTTTTGCATTTTATTTAGGACTTCAGTATTAGTTATCCTGTCTGTCCATAGTATACACAACATTATGCAGTAGCAACATATTTTGAAGGCTTGAAATTTGTCGATGTGAGTAGTATAGCAAAGCCGCTTCTGGACCACTTTTGATGCGGATGGCATGTGTCCATCGAGAGTGATCAAAGATGGGTTAGTTCGTCAAGACGCCGCCCGGATATTCCAGGTGTCGCTGTTGTAGTTCTGAAGAAGTCACTGGTGCTTGTTGGTCAATGACCAGAGGGTCTTCTTCGGCGAGGGGGTGGGAGTAAGAAAAAAACATGGCTGTATTAAGAAAAAAGGGGCGTGGCTGCGTTAAAAAAACATGGCTGTATTAAGAAAAAAGGGGCGTGGCTGGTAAGAAAAAAAATGCATTAAGAAAAAAGAAGGTGAGGGTAAGAAAAAACATGTCTGCATTAAGAAAAGAATATGGTTGCATTAAGAAAAAAGGGGCGTGGCTGCATTAAGAAAAAAGAGGGTGGGGAAAAACATGTCTGCATTAAGAAAAAAATATGGTTGCATTAAGAAAAAAGGGGCGTAGAGGTGACAATGAAGTCAATATCACGATCACTGAAAGAAATATAATGAAAAAAAGAATACAAAGTAAAAAAATAACTTACTTTTCCTCCAAGTAAGGTGGAGACGTAGGAGAATAACTTGGAAGAAATAAAAATCCTGGTGGTAGATCCCGTATTGGAATCAGAGGAGGTGGCAGATCTCTGTAAGGTTGGGGCAGGTCATCATCAATGTATGGTGGCAGGTCCCAGTAAGGAGGGGGTAGATCATCCAAATTGATGTAAAAATAATTATAATTGAAAAATGAATTAACTATGTAAAAAATTACTTACTTTTCTCTGAAGTAAACTTCAGGATTTACCAGTGGCGTATATTGGTTCGTTAATTGAACCATACGAGCCCAACATTAAATTCACTAAAAAAAGTAAGTATAATGTAAAATAAGTTGAATAATGAAAAAAATAACTTACATATCTTCAAAGTTCTCTTGCAAAATATTCAAACACTGAGATGACGACATCTTTCGTGAACTAGATTTGATATTTAAATAAAAAGGATTCCGTTAGACATTCAGTATTTATATCGAATTGCAGATTTTGTTTAACCTAAACATTTTATAATCATCAAAGCGTGAGTATAAATAATTAGTCGCAGTAATATGAGAAAATTCAACAACGTCTATTGAAATATGCTAAAGTGATTAAACGAACCATTAAAAATTAATTTATAACTTTAATAAAAATATCGAGAGCGTAAATGAAATAAAGAAGTCACGTATGAAAATTTTTGGTAATATGAGAAACTGAACGCAAACAACGTCTACGTGATTATAAAAAATAATTCATGAGAGTAAGCAATCCAACAAAAATATCGACGTCTTCAGATTAGATCGTGTTGTGTATATATTTGGGTTATCGAAATGATTTATTATAAACAAAAACGTCGGCGTTCGAATTATTTCTACATGGAACGTGATTTAAATGTAAACAAACTGCAAAAATGCAAGATCGTTTTATTTATAATCTGTGGATAAATCAATAAAAATTAATTTATGACTTAAAACTGTCAATTATAACATACAAAATATAAATCCCACGAAATAAAAACTGCTAACTCAACAAAACAAAAACGTCGCCGGCTGGTTTAAGGAACGTGACTTAAATGTAAACAAATGGCAAAATTTCAGTCTGGTAGACTAAACGTTTTATTTCTAATGTGTGGAGAAATCAATAAAAATTAATTTATGACTTAAAACTGTCAATTATAACATATACAAAATATAAATCCTACGAAATAAAAACTGCTAACTCAACATTATTTTTCACACACATGTTCATACAAACTCATTAGATTACAACGGTGACGTCTGAAAAATTGACGTCACAGATGATATAAAAGGTTTACAGCAGGCATAATTCATCATATGTATTTATACTTGTGCGCTATACGTGACGTATTATAAAATATTAGAAAAATCTTTTATTTGTGTGTTTTATCTACTGGAAACAAACGCGAGTAAAAAAATTGTTTTTATTAAATTTCAATAAAATTAACAAGAAAATATTCCATTAATTTTAGATGGATTTAGAAAAATTAAACAGAGTTTCACTTCTAAAAACTAAACAAGTTCTTAAGATATCAGACTTGGAACAAAATATTCCACAGCCAATTTATGGGGCTAGAATAGTGAAAACTCAGTACGGTGAGACTATATTACTTGAATTACAAGAGACCAATATATTCTTACCAAGAAGAGTACTGCCCGAAATAAGAGAAAATTTGGCTGAATTTCAATGTGAAAGGAAATACAGCATAATTTATGAAGGCTTGAAGGATGTAAATAAGCCTTCTATGGGAGTCCAGTTCAAGTTTATCAAAAGTAAGTAAACACACACACACACACAATTTTTAAATATTAAGTTTTTATTTGTAATTTTTTTAGCTGAAAACAAAGAGTGAGCCCAGATAGTTCTATATAAAATATACACGCAGACAGAGATATCAACATTTACTTTTAGAACTCTTCAAGTGAATACACGCATACACGCAAAAAGGTAAAATCACACATTAGACTTTTAACTAGAGCTATCAAGGGATCTAATTTATCAGTAGGTGAAAAGGTTTAAAAGTGTCATTGAAAAAGTAAATTATATTGGGGGAGCGGTATTGGTAAAAGAAAAACGTAGTAATCGGGTCAAATGGGAAGATTTAATATCGGTTTTTAATAGTAGAGTTCGTACTGGAGTAATCATTAATTTAAAACATAAATATTTGAATTAATTTTTCAATGATGCTCTTCACCTTTTCAAAACTAGAATAATGAATGCCATGAAAAAAGTACCAGTGCTTAAAGTTAATACTACTTTCTGCGCCTAATTTATAAGAAAGTCACAAGACATAGAAATTATTAAAAAAAAATATTTTAATACAAAAAATAAGGTAATTGATGCTGGGAGGGATTTACGTCAATGGTTTAAATCCAATGTAAAGGATGATATTTTAATGCTTTATCTGAATTTTCCGAATCTGGTAGTGGGTGGGCTTTAAATGAAATAATTAGCTTAGAAATTAATATAAATAAATATGAAGTTGGGAACGGTTCATCCTACATTAAACTACCAGAAAAAATTGCAAAAAACCATGCTTGCATTAATGTTAAGAACAACGATGACGCTTGCTTCGCATGGGCCATTGTCAGTGCTCTCCATCCCGTTGAAAAACACTCTGATAGAACATCATCATATCCTCATTACGAAAGAGTACTAAACTTAAAAGATATTGAATTTCCTATGACGTTACCGCAAATTTCCAAATTTGAGAAAAATAATGCAATCTATGTTAATGTATTTGGTTTGGAAATGGATTCAAAATCAAATTTTTCTGTTGTGCCCCACCGTATAACCAAGCGAAAACTAGACAAACATGTAAATTTATTATTAGTTCAGGATAAATATTTCACAAAAGTAAATGAATTTGAACCACCGCCGCCGATGTCAGATAATGAAGAGCTAGAAGTGAAATACCATTATTGTTATATTAAAGACTTATCTAGAATTTTATGTAGCCAGCTCTCAAAAAATAAACATAAAAAATATTTTTGCGATAGATGTCTGAATTATTTTACATCTCAGGATAAGCTAAATGATCATGTTGTAGATTGCGAAAAACTTAACGATTGAATTTTATCGAGAACGGTACATTAAATTTAAAAATTTTGCTTACAAGGAAATGATTCCGTTTATTATATATGCAGATTTCGAATCCTTGCTTGAACCATTTAATGGTGATGATAGTCATTGCAAACCGAGCAGGTATCAGAAACACATAGCCTACAGTGCTGGATATTATTTCAAATGCGGTTATAATAATGACTGGTCGTATTATAAAAGTGCTCAAGGTATAGAATCGATGTCTTGGTTTGCAGAAGAGTTATGCAATGTTGCACAATTTGTCTCCTCGAAATTAAAACATGTGGAGCCCATGAATACTGAAGTTAGTTTACGGGATGCCAGTAAAACTTGTCATATTTGCGAAGGAGAATTTACCGAAACAGATAAAATTGTTAGAGGTCACTGTCACCTCACCGGAAACTTCAGAGGTTTTGCTCACAATAAATGTAATTTAAATTATAAAATTTTTTTTGTTATTCCAGTGGTGTTTCATAACCTCGGAGGTTACGATGCTCACTTCACAATAAAGTTCTTAGCTGAACGAAATCATATTACTTTATTGCCTGAGAATAAGGAAAAATATATTAGTTTCACAGTTCACGATAATGAAACCAAATTGAAATTTAGATTTATAGACTCCTTCAGATTCATAGGTTATTCTCTAGAAGAACTAGCTTCCACATTGAACGAGGAAAACTTTGAAAATCTTAAACGTGAATTTTCGGACTTTCAGTTATTAACACGAAAAGGTGTATTCTTTCATGACTATTTGGATAAAATAGAAAAACTGGATGAAACTGAATTACCTGACATAAAATACTTTTACAATAAACTAAACGATAAGAACATAGAGGAGACTGATTATGAACATGCGCAAATTGTTTGGGATAAATTCCGTATGAGTACTCTAGGCGATTACAGCGATCTCTATATGAAAACAGATATCATGCCATTAACTTGCGTTTTTGAAACTTTTCGAAGTACTTGCTACAAGACATACAACCTCGACCCAAGCCACTATTTTTCGATACCAGGTTATACGTTTGATTGCATGCTGAAATATACAGGGTGTAGGCTAGAAACTATTCAAGATGTAGATATTTTAATGTTTATTGAGCGTGGTATTCGAGGTGGAGTGAGTCAATGTTGCAATCGATTTTCACAGGCTAACAACAAGTATTTAGATACTTATGATGTCAGAAAACCATCCACATACATTGTTTATTTCGATATAAACAATTTATATGGCTGGAGTATGAGAGAATTTCTTCCATACGGGGAATTCCAGTGGACAGATTGCAACATAGACGTCACCAGTGTGCCTGATGACTCTGAAATTGTTTATATTTTAGAGGTCGATCTCGAATACCCAGAAGATCTACATGATTTACATAAAGATTTGCCATTCTGTCCGAAATACAGAACTCCACCAAATTCAAAATTTCCTAAATTAATGACTACCTGTTACAGTAAGCAAAAGTACGTTATTCACTATAGAAATCTTAAACAAGCCCTACAGCATGGAATAAAATTAACACATATCCACAGAGTTCTACAGTTCAAACAGTCTCCATGGCTAAAGTCCTACATTGACTTAAACACATCACTGGAACTCAAGCAAAGTCAAACTTTGAAAAAATAATTATAAACTAATGAATAACGCTACGT
The DNA here is from genome assembly GCA_037954035.1 of Rosalia funebris. Taxonomy (NCBI): domain Eukaryota; kingdom Metazoa; phylum Arthropoda; class Insecta; order Coleoptera; family Cerambycidae; genus Rosalia; species Rosalia funebris. Next base: position 3,820,467 of record JAZFAV010000033.1, read on the forward strand.
TTGGTAAAACAATGGAGAATGTTCGAAAACATCGAATCGTTAAGCTAGTAAACAAATTGGAAAGGGAGGTACTGAGCTAAAAATTTAATTGCAAGTCCTAATTTCAAAAGCAGATCCATTTTGGGTGATAATCTTATGGCCATTGAAATGAAAAAATCTCACATTATATTCAATAAGCCCTTGTATATTGGAATGTCTATTTTAGATATTTCTAAAATTTGCGTATATGATTTTCACTATAAATACATGTTAACAAAATTCTCCGTGGAAAAATGTAAACTTTTGTACACAGATACAGACAATCTCTTATATGAAATTCAGTGTAATGATGTATATGAAGATGTTATCAAAAAAGACATTAATAAATTTGATACTGGTGATTATCCCCAAGATAATCGTTGGAATATTCCTCTAGTAAATAAAAAAATCCCTGGTTTAATGAAGGATAAAAATAATGGGAAAATAATGACGCGTTCCATAGGACTACGTTCTAAGCAGTACACCTATAAAGTCGAATCAAAGAATGTAGTTAAGAAAGCAAAAGGTGTAAAGTCTAATGTTGTGGCAAATAAAATTACTTTTGAGGATTACCTCAACTGTCTGGAGAAATTTGCAAACAAAAAGCCTTACGAAGAGTGTTTACTAAATAAAACTCAACGCTGTATACAATCAAAATTACATGAGGTATACAGCGTCGAACAAACAAAAATTGCTCTTAATCCCTTCGACGATAAGAGCCACCTTTCCTGAAGTTCATGATACTCTCCCCTGGGGACACTACTTCATAATGGACATCTCGTAATTTCATTGCTGATATTCTTTTTTTGCTTTACATCAAATTTAAAAATCTCCCAAGTCTGTTGTTATATTTTAATATTTTTATGTATTTTATTATTATTATGTAACCAATTTTATGTATTTTTTTATTTATTATTATGTAATCACATTTTTATTATATGTATTTTTTCTTTATTATATGTATTTTTTCTTTATTATTTTATTATATGTATTTAAATTATCATGAGTTTTTTATTTCCCCTAACCTAAAAAAAAAAAAAGAAAAAACTCATATTATATAAATTTCTTTTTATTTAAGCACTTGTTTTCAGTACATACATTTTTCTATCTAAATCATTAAGAATTGTATCTTTATTATAAAATAAACATTCACGTATAAAGTATGATTGAATATTACATGGATATAAGTCACATAAATTTAACATAACAGTATATGGTGACAATTCATAATTAGATTTACTTAAGATATTATTAGTTACAGTTAAAAAGTTATTATAGAACTGTTCAAAACTTAAACTATTTAGTAAGTCCATATGAGATGATACAATTTTATTGGTGTAGATGAGCTCACGAACAACTTTGTCAGATCAATGAAATGTGCAGAAGCCGTTACTCATTTTCAATAATTTGATTCCAATAATTTGCGATGATATTAAAGCATAATGGGAAAACTTCATTTCTATTTCTTCGGGCTGTTCTTCTGTCACCACATCGAAGTAATACACAACAAATTGTTGAAGGTAAGTAATAAAATCATCCCAATCTTCTCTGTTAAATGAGATGTTGTCTAATGTAGTGAAGTCTGGATTCACATTCAGTAAAATTCTTACGGCAGGAACATAACCTCTTGCAGCACTAAATCCTGTTGTTATTTTACATACAGAATTTTTTATGTCAGTATTATATTCTAAAAGATATCGTTTTGCGCAGCTTCTTCATATTGTGCACTAATTATATCCACTTCATGCCAGTAGTCAGAATCGGCTAGACTAGATGTTATTGATGTCATAATTGCGGTAGACTAATGAATGATTATGGTTTCAACCCCTTTTTATACATATTTAAATTAATTTTAAACATTCTTAAAAAAAAAGGCCCCTCTGCAATCGTAAAAATGTTCGTGTTTTCCATAAGATCAATGCATATTTGATTAAAGTACGTTATCTGAATCAATCCAGCTATTGTGAGATGCGTAGAAACCTAACCATTTTACTTGTTTACCTCGTCTACATAATACATTTTCAACGAGATACACATCGGGAGTTTTCGCTTTCTGTAGTTCTTCTTCGTAGAAACCTCCGCTTATTCGAATACCATGCATATCCTCGAACAAATAGGTGGTGGGGTTGGTGAGTTGTACTTTAATAATTTTAAATAGTTCAGTTGTCCAATTAGGTGTATATCCCTTTTTAAAGACATGCTTATTCTTACTGATTCGAACAATATCCCCAACTTTGTAGTGTCGCGATGCTACCAACTTAATATTGTTATAAACTGAATTAAATATTTGTTTCTCATTCTGTTTAGTTACATCTAACGGTTTCATTCCTATTGTTCTGTGATGACTCTTGTTGTACTCTTTGACAATATCAGGGAGTATATCTATCCATCTGTATGAGCCATTTAAACTAAAATATTTATATAATTTCTCCTTTAACGTTCTAATAACTCTTTCAGCTATAGCTGCCTTCTTTACTGTAAATGTACTGTAATGGTTTATCTTATAGTTTTTCATCAAGTTTTTAAAGTGAACATTATAAAATTCAGTACCCTGGTCCGTATTTAAATTTTTACATTTCCTCTTGTTATCCTTAAAAATACCACTCATTGCTTGTGTAACTTCTAGTGCACTCTTATTTTTTATGGGTTTAGCCCACACAAATTTTGAAAAACAGTCAATCACTATGAGAATGTATCTAAAACTGTGATTGTCTTTAGCATAATTACACATTTCGGCTAAATCTGCTTGCCACAAATCGTCTATTCCTTTTATACGTCTACGATTGAAATTTTTGCGTGCAGGCTTATGAAGCTCATTAAACAATTGAATTTTTTCTCTAGATTTCTTCATCGGGTTGGCTGTAAATTGTTTCATTGATTGCATTTGATTCAAATTCTTTTCCACCAACACTATCTAAACCTTTTTGATTTAATTTTTCAATGGTCCTTCCTATATCTGTTAGATATGTTTTCTGTTGATATAAATCTGATGAGACATTTTTTATACTATCCTTAAACTTATTTAAACTTTCAAATAGCACATCAATATTGTTTGATAGAATAGAATTTATATGATCATCTACATATTTCTTATACCCTTGTCAGTAGGTGATAGAACATTACACAGCTTTAAATTTTCAATGTTGATGTTTCCATCTTCGGTAAATACAAATCCACGTTGTGGTTGGCTGAGATATGAATCATTAATTTCACTACTACGCCGCGAAGACCTTCCAAACTTATCGAGACTCATCCTGATAATGACTCAAATTGTATGTACATCAAATATTTAATAGATAACTCCAGCCTCACGTAGTTTACTAATGATAGCTGATATTTCATTATCATGTGAATCGGTATTTCCTGCAATCTTTCAAACAGTTTCAGTCACAAAACACATTCAAAAGTTTCAGTCTATCAACAAGCTCATTGATGTCATCCCAATAAACATATTCGATTGGCTTTTGATTGTAAACCATATTCAGACGGAATCCACTAGTTGACTGTATTTTTTTCTTCTTTTTACTATCCAATAATGGTCTTATTATTTTAATATACTTGGAAGATCTAGTTCCATTAATTTGTCCAGTCGGTTCGTAATTTCTTCTATGTACATTGGTAATTTGCAAAATTTCCTTATATTCAGTTAAATCATTTCTATCATAATCTGTGGGATCCTTCATAAAAAGTAGATTGCATAACCCCACTTTGCCATCATATACTTTATCATTAATAATTATTTCAGAGGCACGATCAATTTTTAATTTCGTATTACCAATATACAGTTTATTTATTTGTAAATCCAATCTAATGCCATAGGTTTCATCATAGTCTTTGCGTTTAGTAGAAAACCCCTCTATATAGTGTCTAGCTAAAGATGGATGCTGTTCAAAATATTCATTAAGAGCAGTTTTCTCCGTTTTGCCATCCTGCAAGTTAGCATCTCCTACTTCATACTGAGGTTCCAGAGACAATATGTCTTCCTTAATATCTGCATTTTATGTATACACTGCTGAACTAGAGTCACGCTTTAACTTTTTTTGTTGCGATAAACCTACACGCTTCGTGTCTGTTTTCTGTAATATATTTACAGATTTGAGTTCTTTTAATGGATCGATAATGGACTTCAAGAGTCTATTAAGAGTTTCTTCTTCGTCAGATTTTCCTAATTTTAATGCTAGATACTTTTTTCTGATAGCCTTTGATGCCTTATTAATTTTATCTTTAAGCAATTTTTTCTTTGATAGATCCAATGGTTTAACCTTAGATACACTATACTTTTCAAAAGTTATTTTATTAGACTTCATTGTTACAACCTTAGCAGCAATCTGTTTTAAACTGAGCCTATTAGCTGTATAATCTGTACGACTTATTTAAATGGGAAACCTCCAATAGCATACAGTACGTTAAGTTCTGAAGTAAAGAAACAAGTAAACTATTTGGAACGTTTTCATCATGGTCTAAAATATAGCAGCGGTTATGTAAATTACGACATATTAAATGACATTCTAAGCGATCACCTATTGAATGGGGCTGATGTCGACATAGTTTACGTAAAGGGACATCAAAAGAAGGAATTTCTTGAACGAAAGCTACAAGAACTAGCGGAAACTTCAACAACGTCACCTATTGTAGTTAATGTCGAACATATCACCGAATACATCAGTGTACCACTACCAAATATTTTAAAAGACTTTCCACAATGTATTCATCATTATAATAATTTTAAATGTATGTGCAGTATAAGAAATAGTGTAAAACTATATGATTGGTTGTATTCAAATTTACCAAAATAAATACAAAAAAAAACTATTGGTCTCTGTTTTTTTATTTATCTCCTTGTGTGTATTACCATAATTTTTTTAGTTGTTTACTAGACGTTTGAGCAGTAAGATGCATCCTTTAGATAAATACAAGTTATTATTGAATGAACATTACAGAAAGTTAGAGCAGTTGAAAATAACTATCAGCTTTTATGAACAAAAAAAGCGTATGTTCATTAGTTTTACTAATTTGAATATTACACCACAGCATGAAAAAATTCCTTCAACAAAAATATAGAGAGAAAATGTTAATAAATAAGTATAGCCTATGTGTACATGCATATTATATAATTAATCATGATGCTGTTAGGTCATCAGTTTATTCTATTATATGCTATATATCAAAATGTTCTTTATGTGCATCGTCCATATGATGCGAAAGAAATGTTTGTATACTTTGATACAAAGAACAATGATAACTGGAAAAATATGACACCTTATATTCTAAATAATCATATTTCCACGTTTTTTTCTTCAATACCAAATGATGTTAAAAGATATAAAATAAGAGTAAAATTTCAAAATGGTACAAGTGGAGATTTAGATTGGAACATTTTTAAAGGCGCATGCGTGACCCCTGTCGATATATTCAATGATTATAATAGTCAACAATCACTTACAATTCTACTGTACTACATTACACTCTGTTCTTCGATTTTAATTCTGAAGTGTCTTATTAGAAATATTAGCAAAAAATGGTTGATGCTGAATTAAGAGGTGCCATCATAAGACTCTACGAAGATATTTCACAAGAAAAATTCAAGGAACTCAGTATCAGTGAGCCTTCCAACGTTATGTATCATATTAAAGACTGTCAGACTGATACCGTAGTTCACTATAATCACACATTTGAAACATATGGTCGTGCTGAAAATTTATGTAATCAAATTTTACTGGAATCCATCGATCTAGACGAATTTTGCGGAGGAATACTGGAAGCTGGTTTCTTCAAATTATTATACTCAATTAGAAAAACAATACCTTTTGAATATATTGTAAAATACAATCTTTATAGTGAAGATGTAGTTGATTAAATATTTTACTAAAAAAATTGTTGTTTTTATTTTGCACACTTGTGTGTACAGTTTTCATTTTTAAAATATATATATTTTTTATTTAAATATATAAATTACAGCTCCTAACTAGACAGAATTGTTTACGTAACGTGATTTTTTTCAAAAGACGCAGATGTTATTTAATACGATTCTGATTTATGACCTTGATCTCAATTCAGATGTTAGTCGGCTTTAATCACAGTCTACAATAGTGGCAAACACCAGTTTGTTTACATTTAAGTCACGTTCCTTAACTCAACTGGCGACACTTTGTTCAACAAGTCAAGACTTGTCTTTAACGTTGAATTTGCATTCTATATAATAAGCGACAAGTAGGTTAAAAGAAAAAATGACTCAGCATTTAATCATCCACGTGCAGATAATTTTTGTTTATTCACCAGACCAGCTTATTTAGTCTACAATAGCACAGCAAACATTTTAGTCACGTTTTCAAGTCATAACATCAGGTATACGAACTCAAATATAGTGGCTTTTTAGTACCAACTTAGGAAAAATAAAACCCCTGTTTTTACCATAAATATATTTTCTTTGTCTATAACTTTTTTATTTATTAACCTGTTAAAAATATTCTCTCTTGTGATTATATTCAATTAATTTTTTAATGAATTTTAATCTTTATTCGATTGAAATCGGATAAAGTTTAAGATAAGGCCCTTCTGACATATTGCGTCAGATGTCCACGTAACGGACCTGCGTCCCCACCCCTTTGCCACCATGTTTTTTCTTAATGCAGTCATAGTTTTTCTTACCCCACCCTCTTTTTTCTTAATGCAGCCATATTTTTTTCTTAATGTAGACATGTTTTTTCTTAATGCAGCCACGCCCCTTTTTTCTTAATGCAGCCATTTTTTTCTTAACGCAGCCACGCCCCTTTTTTCTTAATGCAGCCACGCCCCTTTTTTCTTAATACAGCCATGTTTTTTTTTCCACGCCCTCTTTTTTCTTAATGCAGCCATATTTTTTCTTAATGCAGACATGTTTTTTCTTACCCCCCCCATCCTCTTTTTTTCTTAATGCAGCCATGTTTTTTTCTTACCAACACCCTCTTTTTTCTTAATGCAGCCACGCCCCTTTTTTTTCTTAATGCAGCCATGTTTTTTTCCGCCGCCATGTTTTTTTCTACACCCTCTGGTCATTGTTGATCATCCACAAGAACTCTTCGCGACCCCACCCACATCTTTGGTCACTCCCGATGGACACATGCCATTCGCGTCAAATGTCCGCGGACAAATCCGAGGGTGGTCCAGAACCCGCTTTGCTATACTACTGATGTGATTCTTTCCGAGAGTTTCTTCTCATGCATTCTATTCAACTCCATAGAAAGCCGTGAAAAATACCTAACAAGGTAGTATCCTCATTCTAAAGTTTTGTATTAATATCCCGACTAGGGAGAAACTTTTTCATTTTTATAAATATTGATCTGGCTATTTCTATTTCCTTTATTAGATCACCCGATCTTTCCATTCAGGTTTCTGGAGTCGAATATTCATGGGAAATATTCTACAAGAGAATTATTCTTATTAAGGACATTAAATAAAAGAACTATGTGTCATAATTTTACCCTCATTAAAAAACGTTGTGTACTAAGGAATAAATTAGACTGGTTAATTATCTTGAATATTTTCCTGTTGATTCTCGAGTGTGCCCGAGATCGGCAAATACTTCATATGGCGACTAACGTCTTTGATGCTTTGCACAAAGAGAGTTACTTTGTTATTTAGCAAGTAGATGATGATATTGCTATTTTCTATGCACGTTTATTTCCAAAGTGGTAGACCTGCCCGTCCAATTTTATTATGACATTATAAGCATCGAATACGTTGCATTGACAATTGCCAATGAGGATGAAATCCCTCTATGCATTTGTCGTACCTGATGTCCCCATTGGGAATAAATATCAGGAATGAATGAATAAATAGATAATTCTCGTAAAATATTTATGACCGTTTGGGATATTATGCCTACATCATCTGCGTAATAATAAATTGCGTGGCTTTATAAAAATATAAATTCTTAGCTAATTTAAAGATTATTTAAAGTCTTAAACAGTATTGAAATGTTCCTTTGAAATAATAAACCCACAAATAAAGTGTTTTAACTTGAGTAACCTTAAACACAGATATGTAATTTGATTAATGAACCGAACTTGTACTTATGTGGTATGTTTTGCTGATACCAAAGGAATAAAATGTAATCGTTATTTTGATACACATGTAACGAAATAGGTACATTATTTTGAATATTAAAATTTAATTATATTAACCATAATATAACTACTAGAATAATATAACTGAGAAATCAATCTAAATAGAAGAAACATTAGGAGAAATTGGATAATGATTTTGTAAAAAAAAAAAACGATACAAGTTAGAATTGATAAATCTTATCGATAGTTTTTGGCATTTAATAGAATTTGTAAAGTAGATTGCAGAGAGGAGAAAGTAACGTATTGTATCTATAGACACTTGAAATGAGTTCTAGGATATCATCAATTATAATAATAACTGATCTATTACTGACGTTACAATTTATTTTTTATTTATGATACTTTATAAAAATAGACTTCATAGACTGTTCATAGACTTTATTCATAATACTTATGGACCTTTTTACATGTTTTATTAATCAATGTCTTCTATTGAAAATAATTTAAGTTAAATACCATGATCTCTTTTCGTGTAATCAGTAAAAATGTCTACTTGGATGCCTCATCAGTGGCAACGCCGTATATAGGTAACTGCATGTAAATTATAGCAATATAGACAATATGTATTATTACAGATTATCAAGAATGGGAACAAGTCTCAAAACTTCGATATCGGACCGCCTACGATGTGCGCAGTAAAGCCTGGTCTTTACTCAGTCGAATTGAGACCTTTGCAGAGTGAATATCGATGAATCTATATTTACTAAGTGGCTGTATTCCTGTGTATCACGAAATTTTTAGGTCGATGTACGAAATGCTTTTCGTTCGAGTTTCCGCATTTTGACAAAATCAATATAGTAAATCGACCCTTGCGAACAACGTGGTAACTTTTTTTTTATCCGAAGCCTCTAGAGACATGATCCGGAGGTGCCTTCGATATGAGCAAGGGGACGCTGGTCAAAATTCCCAATTTAGGAGGGCATATCTAATCAATCAGTTTAAATATGCTTTATAATGTTTATATTACATCGAACTGGTACTTTTCATACAATTTAGATAATTTTACTTCAATTATATCATTTATTCAAGTTTTAACTTTTTCTTAAATATTCATTAGGTACTCAATAAAAAATATTATGAAATATATATTTTATTTTAAAAAACAATTTTATTTTATGTATTGTTTACAAAAATTTATATATTATCTTGATAACTATCTAAAGAGTCTTGATCACTATTTGATGCATCTGGTCCGTCACTGGTTATTTCTGTGTCTTAATTTACTGCAGAGACATCAAGTATATTGATTACCTCGTGAGGTAATTTATTTAATTTTCGTTTTGGCAGTGGTCTTATATTTATTATCATGTCAGAAGAAACTAATATTACTTCACTCTGAACTGTGGTTAAGCGTTGCACAGTGTGATCGAGGAGACTTTGTAACTTCACTTTCGCCATAGTCTCCGTGACATTTATATCTTTGGGATAACATTCTTTTTTTGTTTTCAATATGTAATCGTAAGAGTATATGTCACAATTTTGCTCTTGTGAGCCTTTCCTTAGCTTTGTGGATTGTGTTTTAGTAAGTTTTAAGTCTATAATTAGGGCTTCTTCAGGAGTATACCTTCGGATGATTCGTTTGGAGATGGACTTCTCAAGCACTCTTAGTGAGCGAGGACTTGTGGCTATAGCCTTTTTTATTACTTGAGCAATATTTCTCTTGCCTTGTTTTATAAAACTTGTTTGTGTAGCAAAAGACAATTGTTGAGAACTATGACTTGCTACCAAATCCTTTAGGCATCTTCTTTTCGTGCTGGAACTTCAAGACTCAAAACCCTTTTGAGTTCGGGAACGTGCCTTGGATGTTGGAGTAACAACTTGTTCCTGAAATTGGTTTTTCTATAGGCATATTTATTCTTTAAGCCATTCTATTTCGCCTGCTTGCTTTCCAGCGAATTAGAAGTTTATGAGAAAATAGCGAAATTTTTCTGTTAACGTCCTCTTTAGAAAAATCTGACACTTTAGATTTTCCGTAATCAATCATCTGCCTTCTTACAATGACAGCATTTGCCCTAGTTAGAAGAGATTCGTTTATAAAAAATTCATATAATTCAATTCACGTGATGCCCCGGGTGTTATCTGATGACAAAAAAAGTAAAATAAAATTACTTCCGCATGTCTACGCATTCTACAAATTTCACATTATAAAATAAAATAGATGTACAATAACCTAAAATCAATTCTGGCCCGAAAAATAGGGTACTATTTTTTTTTTCTACTCTATAGAAATATACAAACGGAAATTATAATCATATTTTATTTTTGAGTTTTTAATTATATCCATATCATTATATTTTTGTGAGTATTACATTAATTACCAAGAAAATATGCTATTACTAACCTGATGGACCAGCAGCCATGATATAGTAAAAAAACGTATTGTGAAAAATTTATATCACTTGAGACACTACTCGAAACACAGCGATTAACAGCGAAGACAAAGTTTAACTGAGAATTTTACTTGCACTCGATCCGCAGGCCGCTATTTTACCTGCTATTCCAAAAATCGGTCCTATTTGTATCTAAACGAGTCGGGTAAACGTTTAGCTATACCTGTGTGTATATTTTTTCGTATTTCTAAAAATTGTATTTTGCGCTAAATGACTCCCTAAACTGGGAAATTCGACCACTGTGGGGCGGTGCAATATTATTGCGATATGATTACTCGTCTCGTATATATATTGAATGTGAATTTACATAGAGTTCGGTCTGGGCGCACGTAAAGTATATCCTTTTCCCTCCGAATGCTGTCTCAGTCCAATTTCTACGCACTTAGAGATTCTCACATTTTTTCCTCTTTCTGACGAGCAGCACCTTTAATCACGGCGACAAAACTAAATTAAATTGCACTGAATTATTTGTACCTACATCGATATAAATATGCCAAAACTATACGACGGCATGTTAGCTGAAGTGGAGTTACCTGAGTGATTTTTATTACTAAGTAGTTATTAGAAGTGCTTTTTGTTGCTGAAAACATTATAATATGTTATATAGTTATAGTATTGTTATATTATCTAACACTGACTAACCTGATATACTGGAAATCAGAATATTCTTGGAACTAATTCGATTACTAGGTGAAATTTAACAGCGTGGATGATGGGAGATTATTTATAGATTTCTTTTCGATCAAATTTTCAGACTTTTTTCAGAACATCAATCTTTCAATTTCAGAAGTCATTACTAACATGTAGATACTGTCTCTTTTCACGCATTGCAAATTTAATTCCATATATCAAGCAGAAACCGGACATGCTCGTACTGCTCACGATTTTACAATATTAGGTATTTGACCGTACTTAGACTCACTTATAACGCATTCTATGTACTACATCATGCAGGAAGTGTCTTACAATATTAAAGTTACAGTAATTCACATGTTGTTCTACGTGTATAATTAAATATTTCTGTTCAATATGACCAGGTAGCGTGGCTACAGTTATAGATTGAGGAAGCGCAGTGTCAGAGGGCATTAGAGTCGCCACGCACCAATGGACCCATGTAGAGTCACGCGAGTTAGCTCGGTTGATCTATAAGAATTAAATCTATTCGCAAGGCTTTACATAATACTTTTGCAAAATTGTTTTTAATTAATTGATATGATGTACAAGTATAATTAGCTTTCAGACTTCGATCTGAAAAACAAAAAAAAACTCAACAGTTATTAAGCTCCGTTTATACTAAATAATAAAAATGAAATATACGGTAGTATCATACAAAGTACAAGTACAAGTATCATACAAAGTTTTTTTTAAAGAAAGTATGCCTTTAATCGATTTATTAAGATGTTTTCTTTTTGCGCAAAAGAAATGTTCGTTTGGTGTTACTATTTCTTTGTTTATTTCTATTGTATGGTATTATTTAAAACCAATATAGTACTTGAATAGTACCTAACTGAGGCTAGGTGCTAGGTGATATTCAAGTGCTAATCATAACAGAAATAACCTAAATAAATTGCAAGCTTAGCTGGGGTTGGAAACCTGAAAGGAGTTACATAAATATACAGGGTCTCAGGAGGTTTCTGACATAACTTCAGCAGGATAGTGACTCCAATATCAGAGACCTATTGAAATTGTCAATCTAATAAAACAAGAACCTTCGGATTAATAAACTATTAGGTTTAGGGCGAATATATCCAGCACAGTCGACGTTGATATTCTGTGATCTGTCAACTATTTTTAACTAGGATTTTTAAGCTATTATCTTATTTTGATAGTACTTTTTGATAGTACAACCACATCAGAATGAAGAACATTTCAATTATTTTTGCAACGTTAATTTTTTTTGTGAAAGGGCAAAAACAAATTTTAAAATACAGAATTGAAATTGTTAGCTTCAAATTGCTGGAATATTTGAAATTGGTTAAAGCGGTGTTTAAGTTGTATTTTTAACCTCTGTGAAATGTTTGAATCTAAGATTGATTTAATCGATGTTAAGCCTCTGTTACTATTCTACCAATATAAATAAATAAACTTCGAATTACGAATGTGCTGACCTACCATCACCTACTTACTGTATGTGATGATGTTAAGTATGTTACTATGAATGTTACCGTTAGCGCAGAGGAGAGGCAGGAGGATGTTATATACATTTTCTTTGCGTCGTGGGGCTCCTTAGTTATTTTTTGTATTATTTAGTATCTGATGTATGAACATATAAAGTTACGCTAAAAACTATCCTGAAACCCTGTATGTAATTATGAGTCCAAATTGCATTTATATTAATACTAAATTAAATCAGAATACGTGCTAGACTGTCTCTTTCAGAACTGATAATACTGTTTAATATAATGATATTAAGTTATAATGTGTACTGAATATTAGAAGTAAATATAAGTGACACTTATAGGTCTGCAACCTGCGTTCAATTTTACGATATAAAAATTTTATTCAAATACCGGCATTGGTGCAGTTGCCAATGATATACAAGGATCTTAAATCTGATCCTTTAAAATTATGACCTAATATCTATAAACAAATTAATTGTAATGATCAAACTGTAACTACCACCAAAACTATCTAAAATGCCTTCGCAAATTCCTTTATTCCTTTAGTGAGTCTTATCCATTTAACAATTATGATGTAACGAAATACTCTCTTCATGACACTGAAAATTTAGAAATACATAGAGTATTTTAGGAATTTCAGAGCTTTAAAAACATTAAATCTAAAATAACGTTTGGGGGTCAGATGGTATTTCAGCAATTCTTGTTAGGGATTGTGCTTTAATATTTTGTTATCTGTTAATGATTTGATTTAATTCATACATTAATACTTGTACTTTTCTAGATCTATGGAAGCAATTTATAAAAATAGGGGATAAATGTGATATAACTGATATAATTAAAACGGACCTATTTTAGATCAATTTCAATTATATAGTTTTAAATATTTAAGATTTTATTATGATTTAATTTATCCAGGTCTCATGAGGCAAATTCTGTTATATTATCATGGCTTAGTGGAAAACTGTTCATGGTATCTATTTTTCATGAAACAATGGCTAATTAGTAACAATATATAGACTTAATCATATTTAGACTTAAACATACTTTTGTGGAAACTATGTGAAACTGGGTTTTCATATTTACTTAAAAATATGTGAATATTCAAATCTTACTTATCAGATCGAGTACTGCATGTTGCATATAATAAGTTTGACGATTTTCTTGTTTCACCTAAGTGCCTTATGGTGCTGTGTTAGGACTTTTATTATTTAATTTATGTATTATCTATATAATATATACCTTAAATTAAATATATATTATTTGTTATATGTAAATATCCTGAGAATCCTGGACAATACTTACAGAGTAAGTTTAGTATTATTATTGTTCTCAATTTTTGTATGCAAGATTATTCAAAATAAATTAGACTGTTGGAATGCAGTCAATTATTATTAAACAAATGCAATTTTTATGTTCCCAGGTCAGGCGTTTACGTCTAAGTAAGACACATTTTATCCACCAATGTTTCAAAGTGTTCCTCAATCTTCATCATTTAATGATTCATCTCATCATTTGATGATTGAATTATGATTTTGGATCATAATTCAAACATTCACATGTCATACATCGCATGTCACACATTCACGACATAGTCGGCATTCACTGTCATCGATTACTTTGTTATTATTATTATTTACTAATACATGTTTGTTGTATGTTCACCTGTTCTGTAATTGGATATACGAATAACCTGTTTAATAATATAATAATGTATTATAACTAACTTTAGGTGTTATGATTACATGATTTTGTTGTTGTGCAAATTTAATTAAACTGCCGAAAAGTTAGTATCTGCCATTTAATTACTAAGATAATTAATAAATAATGATAATTCTGACATGGATACTGTGAGCCATCTTGTAGGAAATATATAACTGCTTTATTTTTTCCTAGTCAGATTACTTCAAGTTAGCAACCTAGGTCAGCGTTAAGCGACTCGCATTTTTCAGATATGTACAGGGAACTTAAAAACCTCAAGTTATTATTAATTATTTTTTTTTCAAAAGATTAACCCGCTAGCTTTAGTATTTGGTAAAATATTCTATTTGTACGATAAATTGTAATGTAAAATAAGATGAGAGGTTTTTAAGTTTAATAGCAACATAATTGATTCTACAACCTTCTAACCACATTAAAATTACCATTCACGTTGTTTTTCCACCAAAAAGCTAATAATGTTAAAACTATCGAAGATAGGAAGGAAAGAATCCATAGAATGGCCTGCTACGTCACCGGACCTAACTTCATTGGAGTAATTTTTGTGGGATTATTAGTAAAGTAATGTATACATTAATGGATGTGACAATATAGAATATATAAAGAAAAAAATCCGGAGGAAAGTAAGGCTAATAATATTGGATTGTGTTGAAATTGTACTGAGGAAATTTATTCACCAACTCAGACATTGTCAAGGTGCGAATAAAGAATATTTTCAAAATTTAGTGTAAATTAATTTTTCTGTTTTAAATTTCAATAATAATTCCATATTCATTTTTTGTCGAAAATTACTCAAAAAAATCTCATAAAAATAATCCCTTATTTTACTCCCTGTACGTGAAGAAGGAGTGATTTCAAATAGTGCATTCAAGAATAGGGTTTTCTATTAAAATAGTATCCATGGTGTAATAACTTAAAAATATGGTTTGATAAAATAACGGGTAGTAACGAGTAAGTGGCGCTTCAAATACATATTTTGACATGTCCAAGATGTTTCCACAAAAAAAAAAACTGTAGTAATTTTATTAACATTACAATTAAATTCAGAACAATGTTAATCCATATTATTAAAGTTTAAAGTATAATTTTAATATTTTTTCTGGAAATTCAATCAAATCTAATGTCGAAAAGTTTGAATCACTTGATTTTAATTTGTATTAAATAGTATTTCCCATATTGCTATATTCCTTTGTAAGGTATACTAACTTGAATAATAAATAACTGTGAATAATGTTTGTACTTTTCCTTTTTGTTGTAATAACGTAATATGATTAGAAAAACCTGAGAAATAAAACTTTTCAGCAGAAATACTTTGATTATATAGTTAACTTTATCTATATATCTTTACAAAATAACACTATCGTTATTTATTTTCTGGAAGCTACCGATCTAAAACTGCATAGGAATGTTACTCACCAACGATACGTATAGCAGAAATCCTTATGGATATATTGTACGCATATTACTTAAAAAAAGCCTATACTTCACGCATTACGCTTTCCAACTATGCACAGATTTTTCTTTGATTTGAATGCTCAATGATCTTCCGTGTCGTATCAACCTCTAGTTTGTAAGTAATGAATATCGTTTTACATACAAGTACAATCACAAAATAGGCATTCAAATTATTGTTTTATGTATAGCTTTATGATATGTGTTCCTTGATTGTATCATTCATAAAATTAACTTAATTATACTATAAAGTTATAGATCTGTCTCTGATAGATTCTCTTTCAATTTGCAATTTCAATTAATTTACTGTTGTGATTTGTTCCAATTTTTCAATTTGCAGTCTTAACTACACGCGACTAAATAATAAGTAAAATAAAATTTCATTATAATATAGATGTCAATTGTTAATTACTTAAGAGTATGGTTATCATGACTTGGTTTAAGATATTGTTTGTAAGATAATATATGGTAATGCGATAGGAGTATATTTTATGGTAATACTTTTTAGTTTTTAGTATCAATTTATTTGATAATTAAAAAGTTTTTTTATTTAAATTTACAATGTATATTATGATGACTTCTTCTGGATTGTACATCTTACATCAGATTGAAATTAAAATATAGAGCATAAGGGAAGAATCCCTTTTCGAAAGTATTGGTACCTCACACTCAGTGTTGCTCCTTGTAATTCATGTTTTTGTAAGTGTACATAAATTAATGCATAGCAACGCAGATAGTTGCTAAATTTGAAAGAAAATTGAATTTTTCTGTTTCTGGATTCAGTTATGTAATGTTAATGATTCTATGTCTATTGTTAACTAACCTATTGCTGTAACATATAAAAGAATTTTCATTTATTGAGAATTTTCAAATATTGATTCCTATTTATTGACATAATTCATAATGATATTGACATCTTTAATTGCTATTCTTTATATATACGTGAAAGTATAGTTTGATGTAGAAATGCTTAGAGTTATATTAATCATTGTATTTATTATTCAATTTCTGTAGACCGTCAATATTTATGTTTGTGATACAAATCGTTAATCAATCTTAATTTTCCATTGCATATATCTGTTAGCATAAATTTGCCTTATTTTTCGACTACCTATTTCCTGTATACATATTAATTATTATATAAATACACATAGTACATATATATATATATATATATATATATATATATATATATATATATATATATATATATATATATATATATATATTGAGTAATGTTAAAGTAAATAAAAATGAAATGTCATGAACAACATAAATTATAAAAAAAATATATACTATCTCTAATTTAAAAGTTTTTTTATTTGTTTTTCATAAGTGGCTTTTGATTTTCTTTACCTAATTTCGTATGCTGGCATTTTGATTTTGATGATTCGAAAAAGGATAAAAGTGTATAATTTTCCTGTTTCTTTTTGCTATAATGTGAAAGATTTAGAATTATTTAATAATATGTATTCTATGGGAGAAAAATGACACTTAAGGATAGAAAAAATGATATAGCTGTATGAATTATTGGAGTTTCCGTTATTACAAAGTTTACAATAAGATTACTATAATAAATATTGCATAGTTGTTATTATTTGCTACAGTTATTAATATTATTTTTTATTATTCTAGTATAACTATTTGTTAGATGATGAATCGTAATCTGAGCGCTGTTCTAATATTGCTACGATATTAATCTATTAGCTTTCTTGTATTCTTGTGTAATAATTATATTATAACTTACATCAGAGCAATTAGTAGTTAACAACATCGCGCTGTTCGTGCACTTCTGTACCTGAAAATAAAATAAAACATTAATTATGGGTAAAAGTATATTTTTAATTTTAAATTACTTTAGATGTAAACGACATTTTTCGTAGTTTATAAACGAAAATTATATAAAATACATCGAACTAAAATATTACTCATATACATAGTGTGGAAATTATCGTATATTGTATAGTATTGTGAAGTTAAGTAATTATTTATTTTAACATAAATATACATTATTAGTTCAAGTTTGAATAAAAGTTAAGAAATCTAAATAGAAATATTTGATAATTGTAGATAAATGTGGTATAGAGGTATACCACATGTATCAATCAGGTTGATTATGATTAACCTTATGTATATATCATTATAACAGCTAATAAATCGCTATATGAAGAATCACATACACATATGTATGTTAGTACAATTCGACAGTAAGATATGCATTCTAATTTGAACATATCCTCGTAATAGTGATTTCGATTGGCGACGACAATATTTATAGTATTATTTTGTATATAAAGGTACTTACATTAAAACATTTTTATGATAAAGAAAACGCAATAATTTATTATATGTAGTAATGTTTAGTATTAAACAATAGTTTATTATATCTATAAATGTAGTAATACATCTTATATAAATTAATTATATATTACTTATATACCTACACTATATTACTTATATATTATATATTACTTATGTAAAATTAGAGTAATTAATTATGTATTTGCAGAATATTTCACTCAATTATAATTTATAGATAATAAGATGTAATACTGATCGAATACTTCGGGAAAAATTGAAGTTGAGTGTACTGACATAGTGTCTTTCTTATAACGTCGATATTCAACAATTTTCGTGAATGTTCATACTTTTTAAAGATTATATTTTATAAAGATAAAACTGTGACCAGTATTACTGTTTAATTAAATACATATAGTGCAATAAAATTAGTAAACTACGGTTCATGTTGCAGAAAAAGTTGTCATTGTGTGATATTTCTTAATTTAATAATTTATTTTAATTGCGTGTTTAAACAAATGAAATATAGTGCTTTTAATAATAAAGTTGCAGGACATAGCAGAAAAATAACATACGCAATTTAGGGTGATAATTAATTTAATTGTGTAATAAATTATAAATTCGAAGGTCATTTCTGGTAAACTACTAATATGTGTAGAATTAGATTTAATTTAATGGTTTGCAAAATCCAATGCCTAGTATAATGATCGTGCATTTGTCACTTGTCACATTATTGATACGCGTAGAAGATTGTATTTCTAACAATTGTTACATCAATCTTGAAATAGAGTAAAAGTATTCTGGGCATTATCTTTCACGCTACTTAATTTGGGTTTAGTGGCTATATAATAGACTTATTTAATATGGCACATAAAAATTTGAAATATTCAAATTAGTTTTATTAGATTAGTCTTTCTGTGGCCTCGCAAGTTGAAAAAACTAATGAACACATATTTTCTATGTCCCCTAGCGATAACTTAATCAGCATTAACATAAATTTGTGTATATAATTAATTTGTTGCGTGTGGTGTGTAAAAAATTACATTGCAACTGGAAAGGTACCCCTTCCTGATCTAACACTTCGTGGTATGTGTAACCCCCGTTAAAAAGACTGGAGTTCCTGGTCTGCGCTTCCCTCTATATAATTTATCTTTCATCAGTCTTTATAACGTTACATAAAAACATGACTATCTTTTCACTCTTTGCGCCACTCTCTGTTAGTATGAAATTATCAAATTAAGGGGAAAGGTAGTAGTCATAGTGTGTGGCGTCGCATATTGGTAGGGTAGATCGAATTAATGTGGGTAAACTTGTGATTTAGAGTAGGTAATTTTTAGATAGATTAGGTAAATTGTCATGTGAATATTAAACTATTTTCATATAGTTAATTACATTTTTCATCTTAAATATAATGTTTTCTCTGGTCAGAAAAATATTGTTTATAAAATGAACTATGATTGCTGCCAGATATTATTTTTTTTTTGTAATTTTATATGTATAATTTGGTTATCTCGAAAAATAATTTTTTTAGCTATTGAATTTACTATATAAAGATAATTTTACGTTTTACTCATGTTGAAATAAAAATGATTATATAAACATGTATTATAATGTATGGATATGGGGTGTCGAATTAAAAAACTAAACTGGACTATGTAACTTCCGGATTGTTATAGAAATATATTTTTAAGCTATTGCATTAACTTCTACATTACATCAATCCTAGTATGTTACATATCATGAACTAGAAGTTACTTTTATGGTCGAGAAGGCATCTTAGCCCTATTAGGATATTTCTATCTATTTAAGACCTTAAAAGTGACGTATAAGTCACTCAGTTATGGTCAGATTTAAAATTCACAGCTGATGAAAGTTGTTGGTAGTCCCTGAAAGTTGTGGCAAAATCTTTGATTAACAAAATGGATGTTGCTGACAAAATACTTCACATCGTCATTCAATAAGCTGATCTATCACATCAAATATTTACTAGTGACACCCATTTGAAGTGATGTAGTGAAGATATGGCTGGATGGTTCTGAATTAAGTGAAAAAATAAATAAAAATTTAACGCGAATTTTTATAAAAAATTTCAATAAAAAATAAAGATACTCAAGTTATTATCTCATTTTTGATAAAACGAATGCTAATTATTAGTATATGCAGTGGTTGATGTAATATTTACTTAGTTTTGTAACTATGAAAATCTGGAAATAAATTGGATATTTTACTTATATTAAGAAACAAATGTATATAATGCATAAATTTTATGCAAAATAATTTTATATAATTATTTATTATTATATAATGAAATGTATAAACGTATATAAAGCCTAAAATACAGGTATTGCAATAATATTGTTTTCACATATTTTGATACCATCACTTGCATAGAAAAATATTGGTGATTATAGTCATATATCTCAGATGATAATGCAAATAGATGATTTCATTTTTATTCATACATCTTCAGCCGATGATCATGCATACTTTTATGCTTCATCAGTAGTGGAGTATGTTTCAGAGTAGTGGAGTTTATAAGCAACTACTCATAAGTTACAATAATTTATATATATATATATATATATATATATATATATATATATATATATATATATATATATATATATATATATATATATATATATATATATATATATATATATATATATATATATATATATATATATATATATATATATATATATGCGATCATTTTCTCCTCCACTGTTGGCAATATCATATCCAATAATTTTCTTTTTGCCGATTTCAACCCAATAGGGAACTTTTTGATCAAAATGAACCGAAACGCTTAACTTTAGTCGCTACACGTAGAGGTACCGTCCTAGGGAAGAAGAGTCACGTGAGGTGTTTAAACATAAAAACGTGGCGACTAATGTCCCGAACGCGTGCAACCCTAATTTAGTAATGGGGTGGTCGGGGTCATTCCGTTTGGGGGAAGAATTACGATCTCATTACAGTAATTGACTGTGGTTACCTGGTGGTAGAAGGGAAAACCAGCTGTCACAAAGCTATTAGCGCAGGAGGAATTGATAGTTTAGTACTGCGGTGTAGCACTTTAATTGCGAATTAAACCGTCTGTTACGTAAGGTGTTGTTATGGACATGATATTTACATTTGTCCCAATTAGAATGTTATTTGATTTTAGTTTACCATAGTTCATTTGATGGTATGTCGATAGTTATACATTTTGTGTGGAGGGTAATTTGAAAATGTATGAAATGAAAACAGCATAGATAATTTAGTCAGATAGCTCAGTAACCGAATATTTAATTTGGTTTTTATTATTGTTACATGTTTTAGGTGGATAAATTTGCTTACTATTAGAGCAACTATAAAAAATACAAACCTGTAAAAAAACATGTATTTTGAATTTCTGTTTTTTCATTCGAGAAAAACACGATGACAATATTGCCAATACTCTTAGATTTTTAAATTTTTTAATTAACACTGATATTTTCGTTATTTGCACATCTAAAAACGCAATTTACATATTCTTCTACGATATTATGAGTGGAACATAGTTCTTGTGCAATTTTAGAATTTCTGTATTTAAAACTGTTACCAGTTCTATGAGTTACAGTGTACTTGATGCACTGATAATGGTCCGTATTGAAAATATTCGTTAACCAGCAAATTACTGCTTTAACACATGCATCGCCATATGTATTTTTATGATAATCGAAAGTGGGTAGTGCAGGGAGTTAAGAGAATCAAGAACCTCCGGAAAAAATTCCTTAGTCTAATTTGTTACATTTTACTTGTTTTTAAAATATAGAAAATCATTCTATAAGACCAAATATTATAACCCAAACATAAAAAGTATTTAATTAGTTCTGGGTCGACAGAAAATTCTTAGCATAAAAAATGTTTGACGAAACAATATTTCATTTCAGTAATGATTAACTTTCTAACATAGTGTTTTGGTAAGTTCAGTAATATATTTGTAGGTAATGTTTTACTACAATCATACTTTTTAAATATCTATCTCCAACAGATTAAAAAAAATAGCTCTGGAGTCGACTTTGGATAACCTTGTGCTTTTACATGTGTATTTCGTCATAATTGAGCAGTTCTATAATAACAAGTTGTCATAATCGGCAGATGATTAAAACTGAATCATCTCCTGATGATGGCAAAATGATTGGCGAAACGCGTGTTGTGTAACGTGTAATTTTGTGGTGTTCGTTGAAAACTAGTCTCCTGTTTTTCTTAATAATTTTAGTAAATGAAAAATAATATGAAAATTTTTCATTTTTTATTTGCAGTTTCTATTTTACAGTGTTTTACACTTTTCCTTTGGTTTTATACATTAGAAAAGGCAAACAAAGTTTTTGGGAGACATATTCTTTTCTAGGTTTCTCTGATTTTGAATAGATCCCCTCCTTTGCATTGTGAGAATGTATTAAAAAATATAGATATTCAGTAAAGACAGTTCAACATTTTTTTGTTTCTCTAAATGTTTTTGTTGTCTATTAACGTTTGAGATATGGTTTAATGGTAAATACTACAAATACAAATATTTCTGTTAATATGATGCTTATCTGTGGAACTTTGTTTATTATTTTTTGGAATGGTGTATTAAGATCTATGCTTGTAGATAATCGTAAAAAAATAATGTTTTATTGTTTTTTGTTAAGAAGTTAACCTGTGGACGGAGACTGATGTATATACTAATTAAAGTTATGTCTAATATGTACGTGTACAAACAAATATATTATTGCGATAAATGAGTGTAACAAATTCAGGTAACTATTGTCTAGGCATTTAAAATACAAGAAAAATAAAGTCCAGTAACTCCTCAAGAAGTTGAGATTTATGATATTAGTAAGAATGTTAACAGATGTATAATTTTCTCCTGAATTCTTGCAACATTGTCGCTCATAGTCTGCAGATTTGTTGATCAAGATCAATCACTGTCGGTCATGGAAATAAAAAAGTATGTAGAAACAGAAAGCCGTCTTTGCACTTCTAAAGTGGAAAATGTGGATATGGAATATAAAGAAAAGCTGTTAATTACTGGAAATTTGGTAAAACTAGAGATTTTCGTTGCACTAAATCAACTTTACAGGTAGGAGGGGGCATGAGCTGAAGACTTGAAGAAAAAAACTGATTCGCACTGCATCTCTTCCGTGACTCGTAGCTACACAATCTTCTAGCTACGTCCGCAGTTGGGAAACTTTTGCCTCATCTGTTAATGGTACTAAAGGAAAATGGTGCAGTATGTGGTCCTAGGGCTCGATAAACACTATCTCAAAGCCTAATAATCTTCTGGAAAATTGGCATCCGACTTGTTTATTGAATGGGTTAACAATGTTTATTTTCCAAACAGAGTATCCTGCACTCCATTGTTACTTGATGCATGAATTCGCCATCGATCTGACTCTTTAGAAACAATGTAGTACCTATATAAAGTATCAAAATACTAAATATAAAAAATAAACTGCTTAATCAGTTATTAATACAGTCACTAGATGTTCACGGATTTCGAGTGTGGAAGGGTTTTGTGATATTTATTGGCATAAACGTTAACTTGCATCCCAGGAACAATATGATTACATTGTTACCTAACCAGCTTACTACGTTCATGTATTTCAATTTACATAATTGCATATGCGTGGCACAGAAGTAGTACTATATAACTGAATGATCAGAAAACTTTGTTTCTTTAAACATTTGAAACATTTAAAAAACATTTTTAAATGTTTCACAACAATATTTTGCTTTTCATGTTGTGGAATAGCAATAGTTGTTTAAATAAAAAAAAACAAAATCATGCAAAACTTTGGAGGGTGCTTTTAACCCGTAAATGAACTTCGCTGAAACAAAAACTTAGTTC
Organism: Rosalia funebris; assembly: GCA_037954035.1. Lineage (NCBI taxonomy): Eukaryota > Metazoa > Arthropoda > Insecta > Coleoptera > Cerambycidae > Rosalia > Rosalia funebris. The sequence continues at coordinate 3,844,423 of JAZFAV010000033.1, forward strand.
TTCATATCTTAATAAGTTCTACTCATTCGTCGAATTTCATTGAATTGTCTTCAAACTATTTAACAAAGAATAACTGACTGAATGACTGCCAGAGAAGCTAGGTGAAATTCATGCAATATTTCTCCAGTTTTTTTTTAATATTTCGAACTATAAGTTAAAGTGAGTTATGATATAGTATATTTGACAAAGATGTTTTGATTCAATAAGACAAATATACTCACCGAGCTCAAACTCATGTTTTAGCAATAGGCATTTTTCTTAACAAGTATTTTATAAAATAAAGTGAACGGCGAAAACTAACTGTAAGTGACATATGTGTACTGTACATGTTTTATGTATTTTCTATGAAGTGTTAAATTGGCTTTTGCCACGCAATTTTACAAATTTAAATCGTTCCTTAAATGGGTCGTAATTTGAGATGACACGTTAAATATTTACCATTTTGTCGGTAATTAACATAAAATGAGCATGTATGATTTAAAGTACAATATCTAAGAATTAAATAAGAGGCCAGGTTAAGACCGCGCAGGCAATTAGCAATAACTTCTGATGATTAGTTATTTCTTTTACAATTTATTTAATTATATTAAATAAATTGGAAAATAATATTTGCAATTAATATAATACAGTATAAAAGGTAATCGTGTACATGAAAAACCATCATTATTTAGAACATGAAAAGTGAATAAGTATTTGGGGCATGTTATCAACATTTAGATGTTAGACTGTCCAACAAAAATCTGTTTAGTGTAATACTTTATCAGTATTACGCTAAACAGAAACTATTATCAGTTTACTAACACACTTATGAAGATAAAAATTACAAATTATTCCTAATTATCGTTTAAAATAAAACTACTACCTACATTTATGACTTGCGGTAATTTTTAATAGATGTTTTATTAGTTTGTCTATGATTTTCTTTTCGATAAAATTACTTATATATAGATATTATATATATATATATATATATATATATATATATATATATATATATATATATATTATACTAAATCAAAATCTATATCTATATATATATATATATATATATATATATATATATATATATATATATATATATATATATAGATATAGATTTTGATTTAGTATAATATGGATTATTTACGTATTTTACAATAAATAAGAAAAAGTGACATATGAGAAGTGTAGTTGCAATCAATTCTACATTGTAACTGTGTAAACAAATATATAATTAAAACCAATATTAACTACTTTTAGGAAAATGTTCTATGACAGAAAAAGTGATACATTGAATGTGCCAGAATAAATAACTTGCAAAAAATGAACTTAAGCTTTACGTTTTGTACAATAGTGTGAAGGTAGAACAATTTAGAATGTGGCTTTTTTAGTAATATACAAAAACATTTGGGTATTATGCAATACAATTTCTAAAAAACCAAATTTTTTTAAAATAGTCATATCGACATGACTATTTTAAAAATTTAAAAAGCTATCAATTTGGCATATTAATTATTTGCTGTTAATTTGAGAAACGTATCATCTGAAAACGGAATGTCAAATAAATTATGCGAAAACACAAGCTTAATATATAAATATGAGTTATAGTTATTTTAATGTATATTTTGATGGTACAATACTGGGAAAAGGTAAAGTAAAAGTAACTAAAGTACTGCTATAATAAAATATGTGATATTAATTATCATGTACGTTCTAATATACATGATTATTATATATATGATGATAAATTATAAACAAACGTAATTTATTTAGAATTACTACAAACGTTATATTCAGATATAATAGAAAATACAATAGTGAATGAGTTTCATAAGAGAAAGAGGAAATGGCAAATTGGAAAAAAACAAAAAAAATGAAAAAGAAATAATTACCTATTAGTTCTTCTCTTCATAACGAGGAGATTTAGGTAATTTTAGATATTTTTTAACATAAATTCCTTTGGTATTGCAAACTTGTTTATCTAGTGTTATCAGTTGGTTCTGAAAACTTTTGACAAAATGTAGACTAGTAATTGCACAAATTGTGCAATTAATTATTATTAAATAAACGTCAACTCTAACAAACTTCCTAATAATTCACAAAGAAGGGAATTATTAGGAATAAACTTTCAGTGAAATATTTAAGAAGTAAACTGAATTAAACAATTTTGAAACACGTCTTGAAGTGTCTTTAATATAAAATCTGTAAACTAGTTTCCACGAAATCAAAAGACAGTTTTTTGCCAAAGTTATTTGGCACCGATCATTGATTTAATAGCTGCATTATATTAAATATGCATGTTTTTTGTTGGACTATGGATAAGTAATTTGTACTATATACTACTTTATGCTAAGTTAAAATAAATGAAGCACATTAGTGAACTCAATAATTCTGAGTACAAAATATAGACTTTATTAATTACTATTACTATTAATATCACTATTAATCACTATTAATAAATTTGAGGTATTTTATTTATTTTTAGGAGGAAATAAAGGTATTCTCTTTTTACCCACAGTGGAATTAATTGCATTCGTATTATTATAGGGGAATGGTATGGATTTTGTTTAACTTGTTTGAATTGCTCTTTATCGTAAAGTAATTTTGTTTAAATTTATTTTAAATTACATATGTAGGTAGATCTTTCCATAACATTCATCCATCACAAAATTCTTATTCAAATAAATGATATAAAAAATGTATGTAGATATTTTTACTGTGCCTATTAGAGGTGACATAATAAGAAGTAAACTATGGGAGGGATAGATAAATACATCTACTTTTTTAATTTAAAATTCGAAAAATCTCATTTGATTAATACATTTAAACTAATCATAAGTATACTTGAATTAAAATATCTAATATACTTGCGACTAAGTCCTGTACGTAATTGTGATGTCAAATTTAAAGCTTCTTAGACATAGTCGGTGGCTCACAAACATCCTTTTCTAATCCTATTTGAGAAGCAGGTCATCGGGCTACGGTAGATATTGTACAATGATGAAATAAACATTTTAAATCGTACACATTTTATTATAATTAAAAAAAATTATACTGAAGTAATTTAGTTTGTTTGTTCAATATCTGTTTTTGTTCGTCAAGTTCATCATTCATCATATTAATTCTTGGTAAATAATTTCAAGTAATATTTATTTCCAGTGTTCCCTTACAGTATATAAATAGACAAGCGCTATGTATGTAATTAGTAATTAGGAAACGTCAGAATAAATACAAAGTTGAAGAAAAAATAAATTTACATTGAAAAATATATGAAATCATTCTCAAAAATAATTTTATGTATTATATGTATGTAAATATACGCCTTCTCAAATGTATCATATTTACCATATTCGCCCATTTTCATATTGAGAGAATATAACATCGGTTCATATTGTTTTATAATCCCAGATATAGGATTTTTTCCAAGCCAATATCGGGATCTCAGGGTTATCCTGGGATTCAAAGGTAAAAAACTGAATGAGTAAAAATATGCATATTATAGTTTTATTCTTTATGTCCTTAATAACCAATAAATATTGTTAGATTAAAATAATCAGCTGTCTACTGTATTAATATTTCTAATATTTTAAAAATATATTTTTTAAGTAATTAGATTTCTTGTATTGTCGACAAATACGCAGCTTTATTTGTTTATCTATGTAATTTCCTGGAGTGCACAGTATATAAAACAAAAACAGATGTAATTAATATAAAAAAACTAAACCTTTTTGTGTAATTATTAAAATCAATTAAAATCACTATCCTTTACAAGAGTTATATTTTTTCGAAATTCAAATTATTATTTTGAATTTCGCAAAAAAAAAACAACAAACGAATAAATCAATATTATGGTAGGTACAAAGAATTAGTTATTATTAAATATTTCTATGTTTTAGGTCTAAATATCTAGGAGGCCTAAGTATCTAAAAAATTATCACAACTATTGCAATGAAGATTCCTCACTTGTTTTATGTGACTTTTGAGAAAAACATCTTTATTGTATGTATGTATTGTATTGAGAAAATCTTCCAAATTGATAAAGTTTATTTGATAATGTCTCGTCCATGTTCTACTGAGAATATGAGCTACTACAGAAACATATTTTTCATTGACTAATCCGTACTAATAAATCAGTTTTAAGAAATAATCTAAACTTGAAATTTATCCATTCAAATCCGACAAGTATCTATCACCTTATCGATGTACCGATCAAATTCAGAAGCTTATAGCCACTTGGTTATAACAATAATCATCCTACATCTAAAAGCTTGATGCCACCTGCTGTCAAAATATCTTGCAGACGACCATAAGAAAAGACACAAACAATGATTTAGCTTATTTTTCAAACGATCTTCCTTTGTTTGTCACAATGCTTTCATAATAATACAATAATCGTGTTATTTTGTAAAATGTCATGTCTGCATTCAAACTTATTATTTAATTTTGCAGTGTCAAATCATTGCCTTACAATAAAGGTCGTGAATTTCTTATATAAGACTGAATAGAGACTAATTAATTTAAAATTAGTGACCATATAGCTAAACAATGCTACTTCAAATAAATAAAGTATTATTTTTTATGTACAGATAAATTAATTATGCTTAAGAGATAATACATAATAATCATTTTATAATAGATAACATCTCATTCATTATTAGCATTATATTTTTATACCAATATTTGATATAAGTATAATTGAAATCTGTTATTAAACAACAATATATTAGCTATACCAAAATGAGGTTAAATAAAAGTGTCGAATGCTGGAACATATAAAACCTATACATGAGTAATCTAAAATAGCATGGCACATTCAAGATATTAAAAAATGGTTAAAATTAAAGATCAATCTCAACATTTTGTGAACAACTACAAGGATACCAGTTTAAGAATTAACATCACTTTTTAAACATTAATTTGGATAATTTTCTGCGCGTACAATTATTTTAGTATCGTGAGATTGTTATAATTGATAATATAATAATATATAGATTATTTAAGAAAAATTGCACATAAACAAAAGTTTTTCTCTTCTTCTAGGAATTCTAGCCCAAGTATATGCAAACCTGTTTAACCATGTATATATAAATTTATAGTAAATACAAAGCAGAAAATAAAACAAATCAATAGCCAAGTAATGTACAAACTTTAAAAAAGAAAATAGTAGGTTTTCTTTATACAGTACAGAACAAAGGAAACACATTTATAAAAATATACACAGATAAAATATACCAAAAAGACACTCGGATATTTTCGTAATTTGTTTATATCCAGATTTTCTCCTTGGGAAAATCGTAGTCCTATATGAGATGTACATTTCAGGGTAATCAACTTAACTTTAAGTAACAAGCTGTAACCTCCCAAATGGGACCCAATCGCGATATCTTGCTTTGCATTGAATATATCGAAAAAAATTATAAAAAAAATTGTTCAAAATCTAAGTTTGAGTTCCAACAGCATATTTCAATATGAAACTCGCCTTATTAGTCTTTTAAATATTTTCCGCAGTCCACACACGGTTACAATTTTGGTTTTCATTTCAATAGGATGCCATGAAAACAAAAACTATGATTAAATTATAATAAATGTCAATCTGACAAACCAGTATTCAGTTTTAATCATCTCCAGATGATGCTAACATAGTTGGCGAAAGGCGCGTCGAGTATAGTCTATAGTGTTTTGTGTATTGTGGAAAACTAAGTTAGTGTTAATCTGACAGAACCTTGAGTTATATTGAATATAAAGTGTTAAACTTAATAAAAAGTACTTCGTTTAACAGTACTTAAACGCTATCAATACTCAATTATTGATTTATAAAAAATAATTTTAGCTTATGCCGAAAGCTATTTATTGGAAGATATTTTAAATAATCATTTAGAATATTATAAATAATTAATGTCATTATTAATGATTATAAGAAAATGATCACCGAAATAAAAAGGTACTATAACGTGGAAGAGAAAGAGAGCTAGGAAATCGAATTATTATGACTAAACAAACTGATATTATATTGGTGTAGCTTATATAAAGTTTATTTTACCAGTTTATACAACTGGAAAATATTTTTCAGTCGCATAAAACTGGAAAATGTTTTTCAATGTAATTATTATAAAGGTATTACAATATTCTATACTTTAAACTGAAACTATGTATTAACGAGTACAATATTTTTTTGACCTACTAGCTAAAATAGGCGAGTTTTGTAGTATACAGTATACAGTGTGACAATAAAATGACAATATAATAAGAAAAGTCACAATGTCATTAAACTCTACGAAGGTATATATTGTTTATTAATCAATGACGTTGTCCAAAGTGATAAATTTACTTCATAAAGTACAGATATATAATAATTATCGACTATAGTTTACAATGACGGTGAACAGAAACATCTCTGTTCACCGTCCAATAATAGTCTGCCATCAGCAGACTCGTCGCTTGGTGTCATATTTTGTGGGGGTACAGTCACAGGTAATTCCGAACTATGAGGTCTTAATGTAGATGGTATATTAGTGTTTGGATTTAGAAGTTATTCCAGTTACATTTGTAAGACAGAAATAGCAATCGGGAATTTTCTAATTTCAAACACACTGTAAAATATTCTAATATACTATCAGCTACTATCAGCATTGAGATCAGTACCTCCTAGTCCGAAGTTATAGCCCAGGCAACGAAGACCAAAAAAGGCCAAATAGCGGAAATAATTCATGTAGAATCCAATTTTGGCACAGTTGTAGGAGAAGGTGTCCTTAATAACATATTAAAAGTACTGATGGATGGGAGTGAAGCTAAGGGGGTGGGGGCTGTAAAGATCCTTTGTTTTCAGTTTTTTGTTAATAACTCGAAAACTATTACCTCTACCGAAAACATGCTAGACATATACTAAATTAATTTAGATAAAATTCTCTACAAAAAAGGTTCTATACACTTTTTCGCTAGGATCAATAATTAAGAAGATATGGAGGGGAGAAAAATGGCAGTTTTTAAAATATCGGTTTTTATTATTAAATATCAAGTTTTAATGATAAAGGAACTATGCTTAGACCGCGTATTAATGACTTTACTGCATGTACCGCCTTTTATGTCCGCTCTGGGGGCGGGGGGATAATTACCCTTATTACCCTCATTACCCCCCCCCGTAGGATTTGTAATATATAACGGAAGAATTGTGTCATTGGAGGAGTTCGCTGGAGTGGTTTTTGCAAGTAGAGAGCAGCACGTTGATTTACGTGTATCGCGGCAAAAGAGAGATTCACCCGTAAAGATTCAACCGTAGCAGGATTGAGGAGGATATGGACTTGATTGTCCTCCTCACTGCATTGGCACCACCGTCTATCAACATGTACTTCATGAAGCCAGGCCTTGGGAAGGTGGAAACAAAATAGTTTTCAGTGCGACAACTTCAAGAGCTTCCATTCGCCAAGACGATCCTCCTTCTCCATAGCTTCTCCGGATGCACACCAGCTCGACGATACAAGGAAAGAGCAAAGTGGGAATCTCTAAGCTCTTCACAGCAAATCCTGGCCTCACCCATACATCTCAGCAATATTCACAGATCGCTCAACATCAACTGAGGATATCGAACAGGCTGGCGAGACGATTTTTTCTGGCTGTATATCAAGCGCCTGCATATCAATACAACCTGAACAAACATCGGTACTCAGCATTTCTGAAAGCGTCAACGAAATCAAAATCAGAGTTGGACACTCTTCCTTCAACCAGAGAAGCTTCAAAGCAACACTCGCTCAGAGTATATCTACAGGTAAATCCATTTATATATAGTTGTTAAATACTGGTTTCTTTAAATTACAAATTTCTTTATTTCATTTATTTTTATTGTTATTATTTATTATTAGCGAATTACTTCAATTTTAATAATAAACATTTAATTTTTAACAGTAATAACACATCTAAAAAAAAATTCAATGTTTCCCCCTCCATATTTTCTTAAGTATTGATTCTAGCGAAAAAGTGTATAGACCCTTTTGTGGAGAAGTTTATGTAGACTAATTTAGTAATAGAACATATTTTCGCTAGAGGCAGTAGTTTTCGAATTATTAACAAAAAACTGAAAAATTGGACCTCTCCTTAGCTTCATTCCCACCCATCAGTACTTTTAGTATGTTGTTAAGGACACCTTCCCCTATAGCTATGCAGAAATTGGGTTCTACATGAATTACTATTTTTTCTTCGTTGCCTGGACTATTAAGCAATCAGAAATATGGTCTGTTCATAAAATATTCTTACGACTCCAAATCATATGAATGGAAATCATATGGAAATCATATGTACTAGGCTTCTTCTTGCTTACGCTGAAGAAGCCTAGTACATGTGATACATGTGTAATACATAAATAATAAAATACTAACATTTCGCCCCAGCTCTGTGTTAAATGCTTTTTGTAGTACCTGTACATGCATATTCTTTCAGCGACAAGTGAATATACTGGAACACAAAAACTAAGGTCAATGGAGTAATTTTGGAAATATAATTGATTTCAGCTTGTAAAATTATATAGGAAACAGGTATTTTCGTATTTGGGACAAAAATCTTTGTTAACCAGCCAAATCAGATTTCCAGTAATTATAATAAGAAATAATTTAGTATTACCCCTATTTACTACAATTTGTTTTAATACTTCATAGCTATATTAGTTAATAGCCATAACCAGTCAGAGATAAGTAATATTTTGAAGGGCGCTCACTTCTGATAAGCAATTAATTATACAAATTGTATAGACCAGTGTTGAAATACACCACAGGATAAAATCAATATGTTCTAATATAATATAATCCATTTCTAATATAATCCATTATATTGAGTAAAATAGTATCACATTCGCTGAATCTAGAACTAAATTTAAAAACTCTGCTTACATTACCTGTGGTCTATTGTCATCAAATGTTATAGAATAAGATACAGTCTAGCATAATGTTGATTATTGGTAGGTAGGGAAAATCAATAGAATAATTTTAAAATAATATAAAACTATTTGACGTTGTACAACGACGTATATACATGACTACATAATGATGAAAATGCATAGTTATATGGTTAACACAATTTTTGTTTGTTAATCATAACGATAAATAAATATATTATGAATTTATTCTTTTGCAACGAATATTTAATAAAATATTAGATTATAATTCGTAATATTTAAATATAATTCTATAAACTAGTGTGTTTTGTGAGGTTTTTATTACAACGTTTTACAAATAAATCTATTTGTTTATAGTTAATAGTTTGTTCCCTGAGCGTACCAAACAATACCAAACAGTCAGAAGTTACATAAAGAACTTATAGTAATAGCCATATACATCATATATCCATAAGGCATATTGATTGATTGCTCGGATAGAATGTTTCTGAGGGTCTAGAGACTTCCGCAACGAACCGTTTTACCACCAACACTCACAAATAAACGAGTAGGGTCCATACAATAATTAAGATCGCTCATCATTCATAGTACATATTAGACGTGGAGAAACAACACGAGACCCTTTATTATTTGCTGAATGGCATTTTTTATTTTATAGTATGCGTGGTTCTCCAAGAACGTATCATAAATCAAACCGTCCTCTTATATTATTGATGTAATCTTTTTAATCATCGTAATGGATAATGAAATCTAATTGAAGATATATTACGGTAAATATAAACGCAAATTACCCATAAAATTTATCTATCGTTACAGATGAATGATAGTTATCTTGGGAGAAGTGCAAACGAAATGCGAACGTTACGAAATCATGTAGCGTATTTGAATGTAAGTACATATACAAATATTATTATTCTAGGCAATACTTATAATTATACTGACTTCTCTTGATGAGGAAAATAATTTTAAATTGTCTTTAATTTAAAGCTTCTAAAAATCATGTAGTAATCAAACATTAAATAATGCGAATAGGGAACAATATCTTGTATTATAAAATATTAATTATAATATTATTAATATCGCATAAGGACTATTCTATTTACTTTTATGTATTATAAGATACGGACTTCTATAATTCTCTATCCCGAAAAATTTGAGACAAGCAGAGGTCCTTGGAACTTTGCTCGCACAAACATTCCTTGGACAAATCACCTCGGACAAACATATTCATAATCATTCTAAATTAGTGAAATGTTTAGACGGATGTATCCAAATCTATTGAAAATGACGTTACAAAAAGAATACAGTAAAGTTATGAAAACTTGTATCGATTTTATTAAAACTACTTTTGTTCAGAGACAGTTGGAGCTTTCATCAATTCCATATATTTTAGGGTTCGTCATCACGTGTCGTTAATTCCATATATTTTAGGGTTCAATTCATCAGTTGATCCATAGATTTTAGGGCTTTATTAAATTTACTTATATTTAAAACAACTACGTTAAAATTTCGACGATAGAACTGTTATTGAAAAAAAAATCTGTGAAAGGTTCACGAGATCTTTTTATCAAAATTATAGAAAAATTCAAGGTGACTGCGTCTTACGAATATTTGGATATTGGAAGTTTATCGACTCATATGGAATTTCCATCACTATGCATCAACAATGCCTGTCCCATTATTTCTCCTTAACCTCCCTTTTTAAAAACAAATCATTATATTTCAATGCCAAAGATTAATACCAAAATTGAATTGTGTGGTAAGTTAATAAAGAAATCGAATTTTGTATGCATGTTCTAAATGGAAATGTTTAAGGTTAGAAAATGTTTTTCCCTTAGAAGATGATAAATGTATGTATACTCGAGGCTCACTTTCGAAGTAGTCACGAGGTAAGAACACTTGGAGATATTCTATCCATTAATGCTTCTTACAATTTCGAGGAGTTTCCAAATCACAAAGAAATCGACAACACATATTCGATGAATGGCACCAATATTTCGAAATTGTGGCAGTATTTGCAAGGGTAGATTACTTAGGAGAAATACAGTTTCGTCAGAAGAAACTACGATAGATATTCGTGAACGCTTAATTGTTAGGTCAATTAAACCTTCATGTCACTTTGCTGCTCACATAGGTAAATAGGTACTCATTTTGACGTATCCTTAAAATTAAAAAAAGAAGAATATTTATTGTTTTAGTACAGATCGGAACAAAAGTTACATATGGATCCGTATAAAGTAATTGTAGTTATAGAGTTACCACCCTTTGACTTTGCGAAATAAGAAAACTACTGTCAATAGTTCAATAATAATTTAAATAGTGATGATTTTTTGGACAATTTGTTGAGTTATTTGGATCGTTAAATGACTCTAAATACATAAATCTTTTACATACACTTGAACATATAAAAGAAGCAATTTTTAACAAAATATGTGTTATCACAGCAAATATTTACATAAAGTTTTTAATAGTTTGAAAAGACGAGTATAACTTTGTTTAGTAAATGAAAGCACATATTTTGAATATTCATTATAAAGAAATATTTATGTTGTTATTTTGTCTTTCTCAAATTTACTGTTAATAAAAATGGGGCATACTAGTAGTAGAGCAAAACCAGTACCAGCCCACCCTCGGATTTGTCCGCGGACATTTGATGCTGATGGCATGTGGTCATTGTTAATCTGAGGAACTCTTGGCGCAGGTATAAAACAGGTCTGTACAGGTATAAAACAGGTGTGTATCGGTTTAAAACAGGTATGGTAACCTGTTTAATGACGTCATGTTTTTTTCCTAATACCACCATACCTGTTTTAAACCGATACACACCTGTTTTATACCTGTACAGACCTGTTTTATACCTGCGCCAAGAGTTCTTCAGATCAACAATGACCACATGCCATCCGCATCAAATGTCCGCGGACAAATCCGAGTGTGGCCTGGTACTGGTTTTGCTATACTACTCATACTGTAGTTTATATTGTCATTTTTAAATTAATTCTCATGAAAATAATATAAAAATAGAAGTGATATTTTCATGCCATATTAAAAAAAACTTGCTAGATTTCTTAAAAAAATATAATTAATCATCAACTTCCCATCGTTCACATTTTAAATTTCAGTTCAAGTTTGTACAGCAAGAGAAGAATCACTAATAACACCAAATGAACATAAAATGTGTTTCTACATTGAAACTTTATTATTTGAGATCATATTTTCAATTATAAAACTTATTTATCATTCTAAATAATTATTGCCAACTGCATGACTTGATAATATTAGTCAGCTTTACAAAACATGTGAGCGGTACTAAAACATGTTTAGGAAATGGCACATTCAGTGAATCTGAATATATCTGTAAAATAATTTTTCGGTAACCATGCAAGTTAGCAGTCTTTATTTTATTTACAAACACGTATTATTTGCGAATAAATCTGTGATTGGAGGGTATTTAATAGCTCTTTTTAATCCTACTTCTCCTTCCTATATGTACAGTCATGTCGATGAAAAATAACCAATTTTTCACCAAATAAGCAATTTTACGTTTTCTACTAATTACTGCATTTATATTTATTCTTCTAAATTGCTGTTCGAGAGAAGAGCGTAAACGAACAAGGAAAACTTTAATTTTGGTTTAGTTTGGTTCAGTTTGAATTTGTTACGAACATTGTAGATGAATATGTCAGGACTGTTTTATGGATAATTGCTGGGCCCAATATTGATCTCGACCATTGTAAGGAATATTCATCTGTTTTTCTATTTTCTCTCTACATCGCATAATATTATCGATGGCGATGGCAATTAATGTCATATTGTGTTTTCGTAGTAACTAACTTTTAACATGGGCCATAACTATGCCGAAAGTATCATTACCGTGTATTTGGTTAATATTAGCTATACAGTTGATCGGACTCTGATTTTTTATCAATTGCACGATATACTTCATACTAATTATTAATGATTGATTGACAACTTCGCTATTTCCTAAAGGCTCACTAAAACGAATTTAGCCTTGACAGAATATATATTCCGATCTATAATAGTTTGTAGCTATATACATACTATATACTATATATTGTACTTGTACATAATAGCTACTGTATGTACTTTAATGCAATTTTTGAAAAATATTGGTCCAAATTTTGATTTGAGACTCGATTTATTCGAACGTACGAGGCATTCAGATAAATTGCTCGATGCGGAACTAATAAAAGTGCAGCATTTTGCTCGGGGCCCCTATAGAAGTGGACGAAATTCTCCTATAGAAGTGGCTGCAACAATGTCTTTTTTGTTGGGGTGTAGGGTGGTGGAGTGCGCCTAGTATTCTATGCTTGAGTTCGAATACCAACAGGAAAGGTTTGGCACTTCTTCCTAAGTATGAGTGCCTCTATCTTCGTCTATATGTGTAACTTTCCCTTTTGCAGCCGGAGGCTTTAGACGAAGGTAGCCGATTTCCGTGTATGCAAACTTACAAAAAAAAAAAAAACAAAAAGAAATGGGAATGTGGTATGCAGTTAGTTCAGTTTAGTTCAAATCCGAAGCTAATAAAAATAAAATACATGTAAAAGTGATGAACTCTTACATGCTAACATTATTATTCATTTTAATGGTTATCGTATAAGATAGATATATGATTCAAACTAGTTATAGATAATTGTTTAGCATATATTATATGCTCGGACATATTGTGATGTTTGTATTATTGTATTTACAAGTATATTTAGAAGTATAACATATTTAGTCGTTACAAAATTTCCTCACGAAAACTATATAAACCAGCCGACAGTTAGTTGAATAAAAAAGCTCCACATACGGATTCTGCCTACGTTCTTGCCTAGAAAATCCTAGACCACAGTTAGCTGCGTAAGTAACTGTACGCATTAAATTGCTAACACGTTTGTTCAGACGTGCACAATCGGGGACGTCATGAGAAATTTCAATGAGATATTAATTTATGACAATAATTATTAATTGTAAAATATTTGCAACTTAACTTACAACAACTTGACATTTCGATTGTAATTGATGCGCCCTTGAATGCATAAAGCGACAAGCGTCTTAATTTAGTAATAGGTAGTTCGCTGAATCCAAGTATCAACGTAACATTACGCAGTTTATCATATTCAGACACCTGTAATTGTAATAATTAATATGACACATATAGTTACAATAATTAGTAGATTATATATGTAATTGTAATAATTAGTATTTCCAAAAGCTAAAATTTTTATAATTTATGTGATATATAAAATTTGGATAACACGTTATCCTTTCATATATATTATCGTCATTAAGTAATTTTTACATCTACTAGATGTTAGTTTTTTTAAAATATCTAGTTGACTTTAAAGATCTATTGCAATGTTACACGTACGTGAGGATTTTATGAACTCTATAGTCAAGTCTTCAATAAACTTATATGTAATTAATTTTTATTATTGTACTTTTCCACGTAAATACATTAGAATATTATGTGTATAGATGGTGCACCCATTAAATAATTCAGAAGAAATAATATCTAGTTGGAAATTTCAAAATAATATTCTTACATCTTTATGGATCTACAGCCTACACCGACTAGCCCAAGAGTTAATTTTTAGTATAAATTTATTTTCTTTAATTCACAGTTTATCATACTACATAGAGGATAGAAAATATTGGCCTATTAATTTAAATGTGGTAAAGAATAGGTAGAGAAAAGACAATGATCTTATAAATGAAATATGAACCAATACCATAAAAATTAGAGTTAAATACACTAAAAATAGTAAAATGTTTCTTGGGTGTTATTATATTCATGTAGGAAAAATCTTGTATACAAAATAGTATTATTTTAACCCAATAGTTTTGAAAAATAAAAGAATTTGCCTTAATTATTTTCTTAATACTCTAATTAACTTTGTAATTTAATTTATAGTATATCAGACTGGCTTCCTATATAGACAATAGAAAGTAATTCATTTTAAAATTAGTACTCTGTGAGAATTTACAATTTCATGTTATTCTTTTATTTTCTTACTCTTCATCAACATACTTATTTTAAAAGTAGGTATCATATACATATCTATTTTGCGAAATCTCACATTTTTTATATTAAAATCCTTTTCATATTTTCATATTTGGATATCATATTTTCCTTATTAAAAACATAAGGAAAATATGGTATACAAATATATAGACACTTTCTCAAAATAATTCTATATTTGAAGGTACCTGAAAGATGTTTATTTGGAATCAGACTCGAATATTTTATTTAATAACAGACAGTATTAAATATTTATTAACAGACAGTCTATTAAAAATAATTTAATTAAGACTAATTTTTGAAATACATTAGTTGTATTAGAAATACATAAAATTAAAGTGATGCTCACTGAAACATGGAGACGTGGATCATAATATTCCTATCATCTTTGGATGTCTATACAAAATTAAAATGAAATTTATACTTTCCTTCATGATAAATACCAACATAGAAATGTTTATCGACGTGTAGTATATTAGTGTCCAGTTAGTAGAAATAAAAAGAGTTAGTTATATTCGTCATATTCGTAAAACGAATTATTCTTTGGGACTAAATTACATTTCAGGAAACAGTCGTGTAAGTTGTCATATTTGCCATTACTGGATAATGGCAAATGACTATTAAAATTTCAACAAGCATATTTGTTGCCACTCGTCTGTATCAAAATGTTAAAGATCTCTTTATTGTAAAAACTATATATGGCATGGACCAAACAAAATGGCTAACAATAATCGCTTTATTATCTTAGATAAGTTTCTTTTGCGTATCTAGATGTGTCGACTGAAAATGAACTACATGGTCTACTGAATCAGATCCCGCACCTCTGGATTCTTTTCTATGGATTTATTTAAAGTGTAAAGATGGATAAGTTTTTTCTGCGATATCTATATAGATGTGCCGATTGAAAATCTTAGTCTGCTGAATCAGATCCCGCACCTCTGGATTCTTTTCTGTGGAGTTATTTAAAGTGTAACTTTACATAAATAGGTTAGAAAATATAGATGATTTGTGCGTAAGGATTAATGCCTTAGAATAAAAAAGTTTATAAAATATAAAGTATAAATAAGTTTATAAAATACTCCGTAAGTAGTAGAAACTATACCAGAAGAATTTATTAAATAATGGACAAATTATGTTTAAATTAAATATATCAAAGATGTAAGCTAAAATATATTGGCAACACTAAAACAGATAATGCATACAGGAGATCTTATTTACATATGTGTAAGTTCGGTATAAAGCGTATAAGTTTAATAAGTACTATATCTTGATACAACTAAATTTAACTGCTTTAACATACCGGGAGAATGTGGTAGACATTCAGTTCGGTGATCGAGGCGGATCTAGTAAAAGTCAAGCGCGCGCTCGGCGTTTACAACATGGATAAGTGATCTGTTGCATTATTCTATGAAAGTGTCTACAACAATGCCATTCATACTGTAATTAGGGGGTGGTAGACTGGATTTGATATTGGAGGTGTCAGTGTATGCTTGGGTTCGAGTCTCAACGAGGGAATTGAGCATCGCCCCCTGAGCATGTATGTGTTCTATATGTCACCTCTCTCTTCCAACGCTTACAGGAAGTTGACTTCTGTATATCTAATCTTTTACAAATTTTTAATCGATTCTTTATGTCATAACTTGCATAACAACATAACAATACAACTGAGAATTCATGTTAAAAGATCTATTTAAAATAAGATGGATAATCTCTAGGTGAATATACACCTAGAAATCCAATCATCCATACGAAATCATAGAAATACACTGTATATGAGAAATAAAGTTTGATTAAGTACGAGTACATCATTGTCTTGGAAATTTTGATCTTTCCTAAGAATAAAATATCTACATCATTAACCATCATAACAGGTAATATTCATTGACCAAATCCGAGTGAAAGTAACAGTTTTACACTTGAATACGGTTAATAAGAGAACTTATGGTATATATTTGAGTTAAGTTATTTGCGTGCAATTTATGCTAGAATATGGAAAGTATGACAAGAGCCATGAAACTTTTCTTCTCTAAACTAGTCTGTCGTGTTGCTTTTTCCATTTACCACATAATTGCTATATACTTATTATGCAATAGATTTGGAAGGCCTGTTTTACTGCTCTGATATATTTAATATTCCGTTCAAACAAACTATGAAGCTATATACACTCTATTTAACTCTTCCCACGTTATACAAAATTTACTTAGTACACAAGACTTGTCATAACATACGAGTATATAACTCGATTGCATTTAATGTCTAGACGTATCTAAAAAGAAACGCATGATCTCCGTTAGTCGGTCTTTTAACTTGACGTGCTTGATATCACACGGTTAAATGGTATTCAAAATTATAATTAATATTATAATGATAAATGAGCGACTCTCGTTATTTCGGCAAGTGTCGCAGGAGAATATAAGCAATTATAGCCCTTTAGGCTTATCGGTCACATCACGTGAACCTTCACCACTACTGGACAAAGAATAATTAACTTACTTTACGACCCACCAGGACGACACTGGTTATACGGGAGCAGGCTAGAGTCCAGGTAAAGGATGCCGCTGAAGGATATTAATTAAAGGAGAGATACATATTGAGTACTGTACTCTCTCTATTAACAGCCATCATTTATTACTGATGAGTATCGGCACTACTGCCAGTTCAAAAGGCATATTATGTATGAAGCAATTCAATATGGAGAAAAGAAAAATGAAAATAAACAGTTTTAGTATAAATAATTTATAACAAAACTTATAAACCTAAGAAGTGCACTCTTACAAAATGAATATTGATCGTTTTTTAGCTCATATTTGTATTTTACTTCTACTACTACAGAAATAACAGTATCAAGAAGTATTTCTAATAACTGTTAATGTACTATTTCTATAAAGAACATATAATCTCTTAAGCTTAATAAAACTACCTGTATATTCAGAAATTATAAAACATTGAACAACATTATTTTGTTGAAAATATTATATAAGAGCGTAAATATATTTTTGTCAATATTGATCATAATATTAACTTTTTTGAAATCATTTTTGAAAATATGCTGAAAATGTAAGTTGAATATGAGAAATGTGCGATAGATAATCCATTAAGTAATGAGCTTAGTTATGCAAGTTATTTTGATTGGACATATTCTATTTCACTACAGAATGTATGTATGATGAAAATAAGTTCAAGATACGAGAAACTGAGAATTGAAATCGTTATATATTATTATCAGTTAAATATAAAGCAAGTTTGTATATATGTAAGGCACTCTTAATTTTTAAATGCTAGAATAATGAGCGACCGTTTTGACTATTCGGACCATTTCCTGTATGTACAAACAAAATTCGATAATTGATGTTCCAAAATATATTTTAACGGTAAATGAATATTATTCGAACATTTTATAATTACTCTTAGTTTTTATTATGAAGAACTGGCCATATAAAAATGTTATTTAGTAAAATATATATATGATGAAGTGTTATTTTATCGAGATATATTTCAAATTAACTATTTTTTAGAAGTAAACATATTCTGTTTGTATAAGATTATTAAAAAAAAACCTTCAACAAGGAGAAGTTCGAAACAATTCTAGATGATGGAAAAAATAAGGCAAAAGTTATTAAAAATATGATTGATGGAATATAACTAATGGCTGCCTTATTTTATTTAAGGGTTATGTAATACTTAGTAATAGTAGGAAGAACTGTTACAATAATTAATGTCAATAAATCAATTCAAACATTAATGAACTTAATTTTGCTAATTTCTCTCGATATGAAGAAAATGGTATTTTGTAAAAGAAAACAAATAATTGGAGATTCCTTAAATAATATCGTAATAGTGCTTATGAAATCAAAAGTTTTCTTTTGTGAATTCAAATATATCAATATTATGTCATAACATAGATTCTCTTCTATGAACGTTTCGTTTAATTATGTGGATCAATTTGTTAGATAAAATTTGTAAATACCTAATTCATTTATAATTGATTGGAATAATTGATTGGATACATCTTAATCTACTAATTTTGTGATCATCACTGATAAGACAAATATATTGTTTATTTGCATATAATTATGGTGCAATCACTGGCAAAAAACTGTAACAATCATCTAGTAAATAATATTTAGTGGCTAGTGGCAGCATTGAAAATTGGTTGCAAATAAGAATAAATTATATGGTTATTATATTTATATTAATCAAAAGTACATTATACATAATTAATTTTTACTTATCAAAAATTTAATTATTATAAGCATGTATACATACATATATGCCCGCAGAAATATCCATTTTGTTCGTATAGGATAGGATAGTAAATTAAGCAAGATTGAATATTCTAGAATACTACTGTTAATGTTTTTGTTCATTGCGTTAGTTTTGTGTGTTTATTAACTTATAATGGAAAAGCTGTTGTTGTTTTTTTGTTGTATTATACCCGTCTAAAATGGTTGATGTATTAAATAAATAATTACTGGCTAGTGGCTATAGGTTAATACGAATCACAGGAATGTCCTCACCGAAATAAAATACATTTAAAGTGGGCAGTCAGTTTAAGTAAATGAATGAAGCCCAACCCAATCCATTTAAAATATAGAAACTAATTTGTAATTACTGCTACAACTTATTTTCGAACTTCCAAAGTTGACTTGATACTGACTTAAAACGGCGATTTATTTGTAGGTATGTTTTTTTATTTTTACATAATAAAAAATAAAACAAACGACATAAATTAGATAACCTCCAATCCGAAGCTATTTAGGTGAGGGGCAGAAGGGGATACAACATTGATACGCGGGCAATACCCATTCTCACCGACATTGCCAGTGCTGGTACTTGGAATGGACCAAGATTACAATAGTCAGTAGTTAGTTGCATTTGCCACATAATACGCTCTAACTAATTCGGCTACCGTGCCGACATCTCTCAACTGCGCAACGGCTATCTTTAATATCTGCGCAAAATTCATAACAACACTATTTATTTTAATTTTCTAATTTGACTTTTTGAATTCTTTATTAAATATAGATATAGATTTACGCTAACTATACACAAATGAATCAATTCCAAGAAAATATATTGACTGAATACCAATTAGTATGGGATAAGAAAAAATGTTTCTTAATGTTAGTAGATTTTGTTACCTGGTTAAGAGAAATAGAACAAAGACATATCTATTAACTTAATCTATTAACTTTAATAATATCCAAAATAACAATACTCAAAATCTTAGTAGCTAAAAGTTGTTTTTGTACTCGTAGTTCGACGATTTCAGGCATCTGTCATTTTTAAATAAATCATTGTCTATATATAATAGCTACATCGATACCGATACATAACAATTATAAATGTTTTAAATTGGATACATGATTTTATAACATTAACAGTCTAATATAGGTATTGAATTAATATTCACGTTATACATACTGTGCCTGTATGCGTAATTCCTTTAATGTGAATTTTTCACACCATTCACTACATGAAAAATAAGCTATTTGATTACCTACCAAATGAAATCCTTCAGTAAACATAAAATTTAAAACTTTAACATACTTTTCAGGTATCCAATATCTATTACTTTTAATAAACATTATCATGATAATGACTATGTTTGTTTCTTAGGACAGACAAATTATTTGAGTATAACTTGATTATTCATAAATAGCCACATTGCGTCAGGTTTTAGCAATTGTTAATAAATAAAATTTAGTTCTCTTTGAAAATAAAAATTCTGTAATAGCTTCAGTAAAATTTATATATTATTATTATTAAATAATAAGCACACAATGAATGAGAAATGGCAGATACAAAATAAGAATTTATATTATCTTGTTTAATTCATCGTCGCTAAATACATATAGGATAGGAACATATACATATATATCTCCTGTTAAATCATCCAACAACCCATAAAATTCAGCACACTATTCAGTGATATTGGTAAAAGAATTTAATAAACTTGGCCACCGTAATTAATTTTTGCATCTTGACGCACGTAACAACATTTGGGTATAAGTTGGTTAATTAGAAATCTCGAACAACCATAATGTTGCCTTACACTTTAACTTATATTTAAATAAAATACAGTAATTATAAAAAATGATTTACAAACATTAATTTTTATTGAGGCAAGCCTCTGTTACGATGTATTGCGTCGCTCTAAATATCATGTTGTTTGGAAACTTTTTTAATAATTCTCGCATTCAGTTTTTTCATTGTTTATCTGTTTCGTTATTTATTGTCACAAGTCTGACGTTTAATATGACACAGAAACTCATCCAGAGAATTTAGGTCGGGAGACTTCACAGCACACTGAACGGATCATCGCTTGTAATCCATCTGTCATTGAAAACACTTGTTAATAGTATATTGTACAAGTGTCGATATCAAGTTTGTGAACGAGCCAAAGGCGAGTGCAACAAATCTCACGAGTGTGAAAAATGCTTTCGCACGTATCTTACACTATACTTTTCCTACGGTTGCACTTAAATCACATTCGAAGGATGTATATCTTTTTCTTGTTTAAGTTTTGCTTTCAAAACGATGATTTTTTGGCATAATAAAACAACAATTATTTAATTTTAATAAACATTTACTTACTATTATTAGTATTAGCAATAAACATCATTATTAACAGCTAATGATATTTTTTTTAATAATAGGAAATAATAATCTTGTTACAAACAATATCTATTTGAAGTTGTAATTATTAGTAAAACTACTGCAATTTTCTAAATGAATTCCTAGCATTTCTTTGTGCTGATTGATAAAATGTTTTACAATAGATATGTTATTGTTTGTTTTTGAAGAATATGGCATTTCATTTTGTGGTAGAACATCAACATGTACCTCTGAATCTACGGAGTTTAAGGAGTTTACAATTTTATTGGATATTTTGACTTTTTCTTGAATGGATTCATCTATGTAGCCTTCCGCCACAGTGCTAGAGCGCCATCCACCATGACGTTTAAGGAGTAAATCAACACCTGCATGAACTAACAAGGTAGCAGAGGATCGGTGGAAACAGTGTCCTGTTTCCACCGATCTGGATTTTCGAGTTTAAGAAAAGCTGCGATTTCCTTAGCCATACCTCCAATTTTGTTGATTCCTATTGGCTGTTTGGTGCATTTTCTGTTTTTATAGTTTAATCTTCCATTATTTTTAACATCTGTAGGACGGTAGACTATATACTTTTTGCAAATATCGTAAAAGGAATCGCTAAATGATCTTGGAATTTTATTTTTTGTATTTCTTAGCCTAACCAGGAATGCTGCATTTAAATCTGTGACATCTTCAATTGTTAAATTACACAGCTCAATTCGTCTGCAAGCTCCGGCAAGACCAATGGCAACCACACTCTATAAATGGTAAAAAAAAGAATCAAGGTTACGTCGTTATTTAGTTTTACCTTAATTAGTATGTAAATATTATCTGGTACCGACTTCAGAAATTTTGAAAAGTCCTCTTGAGTGAAAATTTTTGATTTTTTTTTTAAAGAAATGTTTGTAGTTTCGGATACTTCGATATATCGATGTTATGTTTTAGATTTATTGTGCTTTTTAGCATGGAGTATTGGCTCCACAATGTTGATGATTTGTAAACTTTGGAAAGGCTCTCAAAATACACTATCAGTATATTTTCGGAAAAGGTTGCAATTCCTTTTTCCTTCCTCCATTCCATGAATTCTTGGTAGGCAGCTTCATATCGCTCTATAGACACATATGGCAAAATATTCTGTGTCGTTTCGGCGGTTATTTCCGTTATCTCAGGTGGCGTAGATTCGAAGGATTCGTCATACATTTTGATATTCAATTTGTTTAAACCAAAACTCACTAATAATAATCAAAGGAAAATAAGGAATGCTGAAGGCGAAGGCAGAAATTAAGCGAAATCGCAAACTAAACGGTTGATTGACAACTGTTGCATACCATGGTAATGCGCCACGTCTCGATCAAAGTCATGACCCTCTTACAAAAAATATATGCTTTTTCCGTTCAAGTTCTTCCTTAAAATACTATAAAATTACAGATTTTGCATATAATGACTAAAAAATTAGTAAAAGCAATTAAGAATATTTAGAACAAAAAGATTTTGTTTTAAATGGATATAAATGAAAAAAAAATTACGAAACGCCGAGTATCGAACACGGGTCGCCTGGATGCTAAGAAGAAACGCTATCACTACTCCACGGTGGTTTGCGCATAAAATGCGTAAAATACCGTTTTACAGTTGCGTTTTTAGTGTGCTTTTGCTTATTTTCTAAGCAACCATAGAAAAATATTTTTTAACTACTGCGGCATTATTGGGTGGAGCTCCATCGTGTTGAAGAAAAGTTGAAGATGAATGCTGTTTAAAAAATCGTTTTCAACTTGACGAAAAATATTTAAAAGAATATCGCCTTTGTGATTCACATCATAAAAAAGGAGCCAATAATGCGATTGTTTGTTATCAACTTATACATTAAACTTCCAAACATTCTGAAATTTTATTTTATGATATTGATACTGATTTTCTTGTCAGTATTAGTGACGATTATGACGATTAAACATTATTAGTAAACTTGGCCTTATCGCTTCATAAAATATTAAAAAAAAAAAATTCTGCATGCAAATGCTGCAATCCCTCACAAAATTGGATTCGTCTTTGTAGGTCACCAGCTTAAAAGTGCTGATGACACGAATATTCGCAGGAGTAGCAGTTATGTTTTAATAAAATGTTCCGTATACTTGAATAACGAAAACGAAAGTAACAGTTATCGGATACTATTCCTCTGTAAAAGATTGCAGAGAGATTTCAGTTTTATAATAAGTATTTAATAAGTATCGTTTCTCTGTAATTTTCATTATACTCGCCAAATAAAACTATTATTTCGAGTCGGATTGTTTTTTAGGGCCTTTCATGAATAATTAAGTATGTTATAATACTACAATTCTTTAAATTTCCCATTTATTATTGCACTTGTTTGTTGTACCACAATTTTCTTGTTAACAACTTAAAGTCTATTCAGAAATACAAATATACTTTAATTACACTGCAATTTCTTCTCTTTTCAATTAAATTGATATCTACGGTATTGAATTGCACTAAGGATATTTCTCGTGTTAATTAATTAGCTAAATGTATAACCTTCTAAGAATTTCATCGGACAGGCAGATAAAGTTCAGGAGGAATAAATGAATTTTAATTTCATTAAAGTGGCATTCATTTGCGCTTGAGACAGATTCAGATTGCTAGTTTGCGTGTGGCTGAGCTTCACACAGAACGTCGCGTCGTTTTGAATCACTTCGAACATGCGTTTTTGGAATCGCCTTTAAATATGCGTCATTATCTCCGTGGATTCCATTTACAGCGGAAACAACTCATTTGGCAGCGAATTATTTGGCACGAATAGAGCATTTTTTGTTGAAAATAATTACCGATGAAAATATTTTCAGATATATAATTAATATATGAACAAAATGAAAGCTCCCACCATAATTTGCCATTTGGTATCTATGTAATTGCTCTTCTAATATGTCCTGGAGGCAAAACTTAAAACATATGAATAAATTAAAAAGTATATACCCATGGTTACATCATTTGCTTTTAAAGAGGTAGTATAAGAAACTAATACTAAATAATTTTAAGTAATATTTTCTTTAAAGTAAACAAAATGTATTGTAAATAATGAAACTTAATGGGAAACTTCTTTTGTTAATTGTGATTAATATATTTTTGTAAAAGATATGTTAAAAAATAAAATATTAAATACAGAAAATTACCTTCCCATTTGTACTATACAAATGACATATGTACTATACAAAAACTATAAAGTATATTAAATCAACAGTCTATAGAATACATTAGGCAACATTGGAGATTAAACAGAATACAGCATTATAACATGATACATTTTGATTGAAGTTATATTTCCAGATTTGAGTTGTTTGGGGAAGGCTTTTAAGGTAATTAAAGCTAACTGTAACAGCTACACTCTCGTTGTCGATAATTCTAGAGAAAAAGTTTTCGACTTTAATAATGTCTACCAGGACAAAGCTACTCTATTCATTAATTTAAAACATTGCAGTTAACATAATATTATTGTAAGTATTCATGTATACATTCTAGAGGTATGTATGTTCTTATTTCTGTTCTTATTTACCATATCTGAGGTATGGTAAATAAAATACAATTTGTCAGAAATTGATCTGTGAGTAGAAGACGCGAAAAATACTTTTTAGCAGATTTTAGCGACCATTGAATTAATATATTAGTGATTTGAATGTTGAATGGTAATTAGAATATTTCGTTTTTCTATAAAATTCTTATTCTGTTTGTATGTGTGGAAATATTTAATAAATAGTATATATATATATTATATATATATATATATATATATATATATATATATATATATATATATATATATATATATATATATATATATATATATATATGTATATATATATATATATATATATATATATATATATATATATATATATATATATATATATATATATATATATATATATATATATATATAATGGTATATATATTAATAAATAAATTCATCTATAACTCTTATATTAAATATTATTTATTAATTATCATATTTATTTTCTAATTACGAAATAGTAACTTAAAATGAACTGTTAGTACATAATTGAACAATAATAGACTAAAGTGAGGAAGGTTCAGGTTTATTTTGGAATTACATATTTTAGTTTCTAAGAATTTTCAAAAAGTGATGTGGGATTCATTTCCTGATTAATGAGTATTAATATTTATTAAACTAATTAAATAAACTCTAAACTACATTGTATTCAATGGAACTTTGAAGAATGTGTTTAACTTCGAAATGGAAATATTTGAATTTACTTTCTAGTTTCACTCCACTCAGTTAAAAAGAAGAATATTTTTAATTCAAATATAAATGGATTTATTGGAAATGTAAAATTATATGAAGAATTATATCTAATCAAAATGACTTTTATATTTCAAAGGAATCTGTTTATCTTGAAACATAATTGACTACATTGAAATAAAATATTATTTTTTTAAATGACAATTTTTGCAAACTTTCATATTTCCATGGTCTTATTTATAATTGTTAATTTTTAGTAAATTTTAGTTTTGTGGTAAAAAATAATATTATGTAATATCTCAGAATATTATCTTTCCAGAAATAAAAAGAGCTGGTCACTACTATAATCCAATATGTTTTATCCCACTAACAGTTTTCGAGTATTTACGCGAGTATTCCGAGATTCTATTATAAAATGTATGGCAGTGTCATCAACTATTAAAATAAGTTAGTTTTTCACAAATTATTGAAATAATTTGTCTTCATTCAAATTTATTATTGAATTTATTTAGCTATTCACTTGTTCATGTGGTACAATTGATTGAAACATTCTAATAATAATTTAAGTCTTAGCACTTCTCAGTTCTAATTTTATTTATTACAGAAGATAGATATTTATTATTAGAAGACTTTGAGACCTCATGTTCATTTTGGGACTACATCAATTTAGCGGATTAATAAATATGTAATTGTGTTTATAAATAAAATAAGAAGAAATATTATTCTTCAAAATCTTCTACTCTATTATTTTCCTTTGATGCCTTGTTAAAAGAAACATCCTATATTGATATCGTTTAAAATCTAATGTAAATATTAATACAATTTATTTCTATAATATTTCACGGAAAGGAAGTCTTACAGAAAATATAAGCAAGGCAAAATTTATTACTAAATGTAGTTTTTCCTTCTATATTATTAGTAGAAAACGGTGTCAGATTTATATTGAATGCATTATTACGAACAACAAAAAATAGAATAAAAAGAAAAAATGACTTATTGATTAGTGTTACTAATAATTCTTCTTCGCTGGAATGTTTACTGCCTGTATGAGATCAGGTGCACCTCTGGGCAATAATAGTGTGTCATTAAAAATGCTACTAGAATAGTAATGGATGATACCAGTTAATTGGTACAAGTAAATAAGACATTTATCAATGTAAACCTCATTTTAACAGTCATTCTTATGTCGTTCATATTCAGAATACTTAAGGAGTTACCAATAATTTTATGCGATAATAAATAAGCTTTAATGTATAGCTTCTTATGAAGTATCTAACCTTGATGAAATTGTTATAGATTATTAACATTTATGCATTTAAATTGTAGATTCTCTCAGATCATATAATCGTTGCTTTTCAATATTACTTTTTTATTGTGTTACAGCAATGAGATCATTATATTATACATACATAAATATTCTTAAATCATTTCTAATAGAATAATTGTTGTTCCTTGATACAATCTTGGTATATATATAATTGTTACCCCGAGGCATTCTGTGGATCAAAAGGAGTAAAAGCGATTCATTTGATCTATAAATATGTTTCCGAAAGATATAAATCTTACCTTGTTCATAGACAATATATAATACTTAAGTAACCTACAAATTTATTTTCTTCTGGTGGGTTTGTCTACTTGTGAATAAACATTAACTATATTTCACGGTATCTAGTTAGTTCAGGAGTTCTTGCGCACAAATCTTGCATTCTTGTATTTTCTTTTACATGTAAATAAAAAGAAGAGTTGGGGCAAAGACTGTAATAACTATATGAGTATATTAATTGACCAAAATTGCCACCTTGTGACCGCATATTATGGTGTTTATGATGCGAGAAAATAAAGGTTCTTAACATTTCACTTTATTAATGAAATATGTCTAACTTGTTTTGGTTTCATTATTGGGAAATAAGACAATCTTTGATTTTTCATAAGGTTTGTAAATCTATGTAGAGAGGATTTTTACAGCAATGGACAATAGACAAAAGAAAGAGACAGTGTAGTGAATTTATTTAAGATATAAATAATTTAAAACTAATATTATTATTTTTATAAGGTGACTGTGAATGGCCTCAATTTCTATAAAGGGGCTACACCTTCCGTTTGTCTGTGCAGTAATTTGTCAAAAACAACTGTGAAAATCTATACAACTAAATGTGTCTAGGCTGCGTTCAGTTTTTGATTCAGTTCCGTCCGATTTTTCTTCAGTTCTCCCTTCAGTTTCGACAGGTATGGTTCAAAAAGTGTTAAAAATAAATAAAGTTCAATGGGTGGCCGAAAAAGAAGAACCGCAGTTTGTTGTTAACTGTGTAGCTGTGTTGTGTAGCTGTGTTTCTAGAAGAAGGAAAAAATGCCGTGAACGTTAGTGCAAAGATAGGTATAAACGTCAAAAGTGCACCTGTTTTTGAAACCTAGGTCATCATGTGCATAAGTAGGACGTCAACTGAACAAACTGGACGACAAACTGCATAATCTGCGCATAGTATAGTTGCAAAAGAGGATCAAAATGCCCAGATATTTCATCTGTGTAAATACCAGTCTAAACTGCGCAGTTCGCACAGTTTATCGCTCAGATATGACGTCACTGATAAACTGCGAAGATAAATGGAAGGTGTGTAGCCCCTTTAAGACATACGTGGAGGTATCGCTATTCATGGTCTAAGGGAAGGAATCTATACTCTACGATAATCTTATCTCATCTAAACTTCGAGCATATTCCATAGCTGAATAAAACTAGTTCTACCACATGGGCAGTAAATATATAAATACAATGATAATATAACAATCTTCTTGCTTAACAGAAAAGCAACTTTCTCCAGAGAGAGTACTGAAGTAGATGTATACCACAGTAGGTCTTTACTTAACACAAATATGTAGGAAAACTATATGAAGAGAAACACCTCGCAATAGAATCATCGCATCTAATAT
The DNA here is from genome assembly GCA_037954035.1 of Rosalia funebris. Lineage (NCBI taxonomy): Eukaryota > Metazoa > Arthropoda > Insecta > Coleoptera > Cerambycidae > Rosalia > Rosalia funebris. The sequence goes on from JAZFAV010000033.1 coordinate 3,873,073, forward strand.
ATTTCTCAAGGAACTGCATATCGTGACTTCATTCTTCGGAATCGTCAACGCAGTGCAACTTGATGCCTGATATTCGAAATAGAATCACATGGATAACTCTGGATTCTACCGCATAGAAAGTGAATATGAAAATAGAATAACTATGGTATCTTCCTCATACATAGCAAAGCAATTTTCCGCACCAGGGCATCAAAACAAATGACATTCTCCATACATGGTCTTTGCTTATGCATACACAGAGTAAAGAGGAAGTCATTTGGTTTAATTTATTGTGCAGTTTAAATAATTATAATAATCACTGAAATGAAAAAAAAAGGACGAAATTATAAAAAATGTAAAATAACTCAATCTCGTTTACGTATAAGCAGGTTAACTAAGAAGTTTTCAATAATCTTAATATGTTGATAATTATCTACATCAGTTTTTCATAAGGGTCTAATTAAATGACATTCAATTTGTATTTTTTTTTTCATTAATCATTTGAAAACGTTTTTCTTTTTCGCAAGACATTACATTCTCAAATTAGCGTTTTAATTTGGAGAATCCCACTTACGTTAATTAATATACATCAAGTCAATAAAATAAAAACAAGGTAAGTATATTTAATTTATTCTAATACAATATTGTATTAGAATAAATTAATAGTAGTATAATTCGTTATAATCAATTTATTTACTATATTCAATGAGTGATGGTTGTCACCAATTCACCGTCATGTAATAATTCTAAATTTATGATTCACGATTAGTAATTTTGGTTTAAACAATCTAATCACATCGTTTATATTCTTTTTGATTTACCTAGTCAGATATTTGCACACGTAAGAATATTACTAAATATTATTTTAAATAATTATGTGCTTTATGGACAATAACAAAAAAATAAGTAATTAAAATACAAGTAATACTAATAAATAGGTAACAATATACTTTTTTATTTCATATGTTGAATTATACATAAATTCTATTGAATTAAATGGAAAATAATTAATAATCGTGGAACGGTAATTTGAATTGTTTACATACATATTACAACGGTGCAGCGAAGAGAATATCAGAAGCACAGTATATAAGAGGGGTTAAAATTGTTTACTTTAGTAATTGCCGGAAACAATGTGTAAAGTTTGTTCAATCGATACGTAATTAACCAATTAATTAACACGTCTACGTGACAAATTAATTCATTCGCTGTGTGCATCTGTTTTTAACAAGAAAATAATGGAAAACTGTTTAAAATATGATAACTGCAGATGTATGTATTTGTTAAGACTCAACTGTTTTCTCCATCGTTGGTTATTTAATGTTTTTTTTTAATTTTTGTTTGACAAAATAGATCAACGTTCTGGATTACGTATTCATTCGATACTGAATTTAGATTTTTAAATTATAAAATAGCATATAAATGTCGAATGAAATCAATTATTTTAGCGCGTGATTAATAAAATGCCCCGTAAACGGAGTATTAATTTGTTTGTGTATCGTCCTTTATCCATAGTTTATTAATATTATCAAATCCGATTTAATGCCGTTGACATATCGGAGATTCATAAAACTTATAAAATAAATCTAAAAATCCATCTAGACAAAAAATCTTTAAAATAATAGAATTTTTAGTACTTAGAATTCTTAAGCTTTATAAAGAGTACAACAAAGTTGTAAAGTGCCTTTACTGTAATCCAGTACATAAGCAAGCAGCGGTGCCATTATTGGCAGCAGTCGTACTGATTAGTTTACTTTGTGAATACAATCAGAATATTTGAAATGATGTAATAAGAAAGTATTTACGAATTTGGTAATGCACATAAAACTTTTCTTGGCGAAAACTTTTTGCATTATTATAGAGAAATGGGTTACATTTAGAGGTAACAATTGAATTTATCTTGCTTCTGTGTTGGTTCGACATTTTTATCTAATGGGGAGACAGATAAATCATTGCGATTTGGGAATTTTAATTTCAGATCAGTCTTTATGTAGTGCTATTAAGATAAGTGTACTTATGATATTCAGTCAACAAAGCTGTAGAGTACACTTGCGAGTTACTCATGAGAAAAACCGTTCGACATGTTGTAAAAATGGATATACTGAAAAGTTACTAACTGTGGGGAACTGGTGTTCCCAATCCATAAGCTAGTGGATGTGCATACGATTTCTACTTCATGTATTTCTTTTTATTTCTTGTAGCCTCACAAACAACGACGCTGCTGCGTGCATTCTTATTCCTAGGAGAGATAAACGCAATAGATGGGATAACACAGAAACAGGTTAAAGAAGAATCCATGAAAATATCGACAAGTGCAAAAGACTTCTAAATTAAACAAGAAGGAAACAGACAGTGGTTACATGTATAAGAATTAGATATAACTAATAATTAGATATAATTAGATATAGTGGATCTCATAACACTACACCTAGCAAGAGGTGAGAGAACAGAACATGTGGCGTAACCATACGATACGAGTGCAATATATATTGTACCTTGCCCTATATATTTACAATGTAGACTATGCAAGGGCCTAAATAGTAACATGGAGAATATCTTAGCAAACAATCTAGAAGTAATCATGAAACTATTAACGTTTATCAGAATATGTAGATTACTATATATATATATATATATATATATATATATATATATATATATATATATATATATATATATATATATATATATATATATATATATAAATGAAATCTAAGTATGAATATACAAAAATAAAATACTAAATAGAAAAATGCCTGTAATAATCAACGCAACTGATGCCAAAAAATAATAATATAAGATTATAGTAAACAATAAAAGAAAATATATAATGAAAACCAATATTACTGTATTACTTGCAGAAATAGAGACGCCGCTGGGCACTTGGTGAACCAGTTTTGACTAGTAAATGAAAGAAAATACTTTGTAGGTTTCACAAAAATTATTGGATTACTATCTACTGTATACTATTTTATAAAAAAATTATACATAGAATGAAATAATTGGCGAAAAGTGCGGGTAATGACCGCTGTGGACAAAAAGGGATAAAAACCGAAAGCTTACAGAAGATTCTACCCAACATCGACAGGCTAAAAATATTCTGAAATAAACAAGAAGGAAGCAAACAGTGGTCATACGTCTCAAAATTGGATACACACAACACTACATTTAATAAGAGGAGAAATAACAACAGAATGCATTACATGTAGGGTAACCATACCAGTGCAACATGAATTGATACCATGTCCTACGAGTATATATCTACAATCTAGACTAGACATGGAACTAAATAATAACATTGAGAATATTCTAACACTGACTTAATTTTCCACAAAACACTAAAACACCATACACTACACGCGACGCGCGTTTCGTTAACAAAGTTAGCATCATCTGGAGATGATTGAAACTCAGTTTTAATCATCCCCAGATGATACCAATTTTGTTGGCGAAATGCGCGTCGAGTGTAGTGTATAGTGTTTTGGTGTTTTGTGAAAAATTAAGTCAGTGTTATCTTCACACATACTCTAGTATTGAGATTATCCTAGCAAACAATAAAGAGGTAATTATGAAATTACTTACATACATACATTTATAGTATGCAGGTTATAAGTATATATATATATATATATATATATATATATATATATATATATATATATATATATATATATATATATATATATATATAAGAAAATAAAGTAAGAAAATATAAAAATAAAATATAGACTAGAAAAATGCGACTAATAATGAAAGCAATTAATGCAAAATAATAATATAATACTATAACAAATAATAAAAAATAAAAACGAATATTAACGTATTATTATCTACTGGATACTATTATTACTGTATTACTATTAATGTTCTACAAAAAAAATGAGGCCTAGAGGAAAATTATTGATGGAAGGTGCGGCTAATATCTGCTGCGGGAGAAAACATATTTAACTATAAACTTTATTATAAGAATACATATGTAAACTAATGTAAGAAATTATGGAAATATAAATAAGATGAAATTATAGAAATATAAATAAGATGACTTTTTTGATTATAATGTTAGAACCGCCTGAAAAATATTTTTTTCTGATTGAACTTAATAAGTAATTAAGGCACCTAGCTAATTAACATAATGAGTTCGTTGAATATATGTATATGGGATGCAAATCGCAGTGCCGAACCACAGGTCACAAACTTTCGTTCTAAACTATTAAAGTATTATTATATGCATTTGTTGTTTAGCCTTAAATAACAAAAATTGTTATTTATGGATTATTTTATGGTATAAGGGCTAAAATGGGGGTGGTTGATTGAATATATTCAGATATCTTATTTTGTACGCTTTCTGAAGAATTTACGGAACTTTCATGTGCTTACTGAAAGTATTTTGGGTAAATTCCAGGATGTCTTCAAAGCTATGTAGATTTAATGATTAAAAATGAAACTAAAATCACCAGAAAATAATGTCTTGGCGTAGAGAACATGAAATATCAAAAACGTTTGGAGTTAGCGGAAGGAATCATGCCTAGCGGGTGAAATAGTAGACTGTCTATTGTAAAGACGATCGAACTCTATAAATATACAGCTAATCTCAATAAACGTCCTTAATTGAACAGTACCTGTGGGCCTACTTTGCTACTCTCTGTGCAAACATCAGTCTTATCAAAACTAACAAAATAATGACAGACTGGGCGCACTAAGCGTATAATTTGCAACACGTGCCTCGGTCACGCTAGTAGCACTTCCTAGCTTCTAAACTCTGACACCATCAAGCTCTTGTCTTGGCTAACATGTCGGAAACCATCATGAGCCATGAAAGTGCGTAAACGCGTATCGCGTGCGTGCGTGCCTGGAATCAACTCTTTGTCATTAGATGACTTTTTTCGGCTCAGGTAGATTGGACCTGCCAGTTCTTTATATTTGTCGGGAATTTTGTCGCCTTTTATTACTTTAGTAGACAAAACATGTTCTCGTAAACCAAATGGACGGCTTTACTTCGACTACGTGTGATGTATATTTGCATGTTTCTATTTAGATAATAATGTAATTATTTAATTTATTTACATATGTTTAATAATTATTACTTATTTAAGAAGATGACTTAATATCAACGGAAAGAAAATAGCATTACTTAATGCAAGTTATGTAAATATTTTAAACATATATACAGTGCATTAGAGAAGTCTGGAATAAATTCAATAGTTTCAAGGAGATGTTCGGAAATAGCCTTAGATGGCATAATTTATTTTCTCTTTCTTCACGTATTTTACTGTACAAATAAAATAGATGGCGCTATTGAAATTCCAAATATAACCTTGGCAACGTTATTTTTAAATAGCAATAATATCTTTTTCTGGGTAGGCTAAAAAAATTGTAAATATTCTGTGGTTAGATGAAATGTACTAAAAATACTTCTATATTGAAGATACTAATTAAAAGACGATAAATATTATTTATAAACATCTTAATGAATTGAAAATACACAAAATATTTAAAAAATAAGAGGAAACAGTGGAAAACCCCACTCGAGAACACGCCAGTGTCATAATAATTAACAACAAAAAACAAAGCACAAGTTTAAATTAAATGATACAGTAAAATATTTAACTTTGTTACTATGATAGATATTATTGTAACTTAAGCTACTATGGTTTCGATACTTTAGCGTATCATTTTTAAGGCCATTCAAAAGAATCTGTCAAGATTCTTCAGATATAATCTTCCACATTCAAAAGAACTTTTCAAGATTCTTCAGATTCTTTAGAGTCTTCAAACTGAATCTTTCAGATTCAAAAGAAGAAGAAGAAGAAAATAATATTTTGATTCGCTTTGAAAATGATATGCTAAAGCATCGAAATTATAGTAGCGTTAAGTTATAATAAAATCACAAAGTCATAGTCACAAAGATAAGTGTTTTACTGTATCATTATGATCAACTATAACAAAGTAACTCCATTTAGTTCGTACATTAAATGTTTAAAATGATGACGGTTTTGTCTTAAGCATAACTCTAAATGATTAGAAGTTTCCGTCCACATGTTACTTAAATCAGTCGTTCCTTCAGTTCATCTAGATTTCTTGGTTTTGTAAATTAAATTTTACTTATCAAATATCCCAAAAGAGAAATTCCAATGGAGTTATGATGACTGATGAGGCAATTTCAGAGGAATTCCTCGACCAATACATCGCCTAGGAGGCACTTTGTCGAGATATTGCCAGAAATCTCTTGCCTAACGTCCAAAGTATTTCATCTTATTTAAACTTGATGTCATTTGTTGGAACGTTTGAATCGTTCGTTTGAATTACAATTAGGGAATAAAATGGAAGTGGAACTAGAAGTCATCACACAGCAAATTTAAATAAAAATTTCCGGTCGAAGTTACTTTAAATAAATACGGTTCCAACATGTTGTTTCTCTGTCGCCCATATATTTAACTTTTGTGGATATTGAATGTGTGCTGCATTTGCCTAGTTTGGTTTCCTATTATTTTCCTAGTGTCTATAGCTTTATTTGTTCATGACGCCATTTAAACAAAACATCGTCTTGTGCGAAAATAAAATTAATTTAAAAAAAGTTGAGATTCATGTGCATTATTTGCAATATTTTCTGGCAGGATGAATGTTTCGATCAGAATCGTCCTTGTTTAATTCAGTTGAACTTTGTACGGATGATTCTTATTATCTTTCAGGAAAGTTAGACATGCTATTGTCATTTGCAAGCCTTCATGTCGTCGAATGTCGATTTTCGTGAATAGAAAACCAAATATTTAAGCCGTTTTCATCGTCCACAGGCTTTTAACTATGTTCTCTAAACCTACAAGCTTGCTCACTGTAGATTTACATTTGTCTTCTTTCAAGATATTTTGTACAAACAGTATATTGTTGCATTTAAAAAATTAAATTCGTAGCCAGAATACCGCCATCTATGTTATTTGTATATGAAAATATGCGGAAAAAGAGAGAACATCGAGGTATCCGAGAATATTGCTTAACAATGCAGGATATTAAAAATACTTAATTTATTCCACAGTCTTCTAAGGCACTGTATATATTGGTTGCATAAATGTGGAACTTATTTATTTGGGACAATAAAATTTGTTGTAAAACGAATTGTATTGGACAACTATAATTTAAATATATTGGTCAAATCATATATATTTATATATAAATATATATGATTTATATAAATATATATATATATATATATATATATATATATATATATATATATATATATATATATATATACATATATTTATTTTCGTCTTGTTCTAATGCATTATTTTGTTTTTGTGGTTGTTGCCCCTTTTTTATTTTTGATCATCTATAACCATTTTGTTGAACATATCTTCATCAAAAAGTATATCATTTCTATTTTTACTTAACGAGTCATTTATAAGAGGGCGCGTATAACGGACAATGAATCCTACGAAAAAAAAATGAATTCCAAGAATAATAAACAGTTTTAAAACCTTAAAACGGAATTTTCGGCACGTAGAACATCTCTACCTCGAAATTGAGTGACAGAGAAAAAATAAACCAACACATAAATGCAGAATATCTGTTTCATGCGACAGTTTTACTTTTTTCAAATAGTCCACCCTCGTGCTTTCTCATGATCACTCAACAGGGTGGGGTGTGTCCTATCCACCTCAAAATAAATAGATATCGTCTGGTAGATGTCCCTAATCAGAATCAGTTGAAACCCGATCGATCCGACACGATTTAATTGAGTGATCGTGCTAACAAAAAAAAATTCTCTAATAGTCCACCATTGTGCTTTCTCATGACCCATGAACATGGTAGAGTGTGTCTTATTCACCTTATAATCAATAGGTGTCATCTGGGAAATGTCCTCGATCAGAATCAGTCAAATCCCGATCGATCTGACATTATTTAGTTGAGCTATCGTGTTAACAAAAAGAATTTCTCTAATAGTCCACGTCGTGCTTTCTTATGATCCATGGATAGGGTGGGGTGTGTCCTATCCACCTCAAAATCAATAGGTGTCGTCTGGAAGACGTTCCCGATCAGAATCAGTCAAGACCCGATCGATCCGACATGATTTAGTTGAGTTATCGTATTATCAAAACAAATTTCTCAAATAGTCCATCGTGCTCTCATGACTCATGGACAGGGTGGGGTGTATCCTATCCACCTCAAAAATTACACTAATCACTACGAGTAACGACAGGTCAATATTACAGCCACTGTATTACGCAAACTGATCGATCAGGCTAGCTAAATTGCATGCCAGTTTTCGCGTACTCCACTTTCCTCCCCTGCACCGTGGATTCCTATAAGTCCGTTAAAACCAAACCGCTGTCTGGGCTGGCTGTCGACAGCCCAGACAGCGGTCGGCCAAGGCTTGTGCACTGACGGTTGCCGGCGCTTCAGTTTAAATGGAAATATGTATGATAAAATGAATAGAAAATATTTATCATTCTGGAAAAGGCAAGTGGCAATATAAAAAAGGGGTCTACCATCTAAAATATGTAGAGTAGGCTGCACCTTACAGCCTTAATGGACGCTTCGCCACTGTATGCCACACATCGAGAATCTAGCAGTTTCCTTTTGAAATTAAATTGTCTTTGAAACCAATCAAGTGAGTTTCCATCAGTTTTAGTAGTGAAATAAAATGTGCCTAACTAACTCGATATTTGCATATTAACTTGTAAACAAGAGGTTCAAATTCGGAACTATTTGGTCGCTGTATTTATATTTAAATTAGTATTCTAGTTAATGGTTAGAAATTGATAATTATTTCGAAATTTGGCTTTATTTATTATTATGTTATATTAGTAACAAGATTATATAAAAAAATATTGGTACTAAAACAATCACTAATCGATTATTTATCACGTGTTTAAATACCATACGGTTTCTATTCAGTTGTAAAAAATATTTTGTATCTCTCTCGTCGAATTTTCATTCCCACTTTCACCTTTAATCATTTCTAATTACAGACAAACAAATTATCTAACCGCATCATCAGCCATTCTTGGTAACATCACAGGAGGATGTAAGAGTGCGTATCGCGTGCGTGCGTGCGCTGAATTAACATATTTATTAAGGGTCCCGTCAACCACTAGACCTGCTACTTGATTAATGCACCACGAAATTTAATTTAAGGGTGTCGTAATGGGTTCATGGAGGAAAACGTGCCCGAGATATATCTTGAGCCTGTTCGTTTTTTCTTAAGTGAATGATTGCCACGTTGTCTTTATTTATGGATACAGATTAAAACGCATAGTTTCGGCTTCTCTAGCATTAATTTGAGAAAGGGTTAATTCTGTAAATTATTTTTAATTAAATTATAACTGAACTTAGGGTAACTAAATGATAATTAATAATCATTGATTATAAAAATGTATAGAAATCTGTTGTACTGTTGAGAGCTATGAGATATATTGATATAAATAAATATAACTTCTAGTTATATTCTTTTAGACATATAATTTAGATATGCATTTTATATACTCCTGTTTGAAAAAGGCTGGCTTAATATATAAGTTTAGTATTTGGCTTAAGAATGTGAAACATGATATCCAAACTGCTTTACTTTATTAAACCATCATCATTAGGTCATCAGTCTTAAGACCGGTTGGACGCTAACCTCCAGCTTCTCCTATCTTGTGCTAACCTACGCATTTCGCTAATTGTGCTACAACCTACATCCCTTACTATTTGCGAGCAGTAGTCTAATCTAGGCCTACCTCTGCCTTTCTTAACTCCTATTTCTGCCTCCAATATATCGCGGACTATTCCCCCATGTCTCAGCAAGTGGCCTACCATTCTATCTCTTCTCTTCTTTAAGTTTTTCCACATACTTCTTTCCTCTCTGACTTTCTCCAATACTTCTTCGTTTCTAACCCTATCAGTCCATGGTATTTTCATCATTCTTCGGTAACACCACATCTCAAAAGCTTCTAATTGCCTACTTGCTTCCCCTACCGTCCAGGTTTCGCAGCCGTATAGTGCCGTGCTCCATACATATGTTTTCAAAAATCTCTTCCTTGTTTCTAAGTTTATTACCCCGAGCATAAAAGTGCTTTCTTTTTGTTAAAAGCTACTCGACCCTGCGCTATTCTTTGTTTTATGTCTTTATCGCTTCTTCCATCCCAATTTATTTTACTTCCTAAATAAGTGAAGTCTTTAACTTCCTCCAATCTTTCATTATTAATTTGTACTTTCGTTTTTGCTCTGCTCTCGCGCCCTCTGCACACTAACACTTTAGTTTTGTTTTTATTCACGTGTTACTCATTCCGTATTCCTCTGTCAACACTGCCTCCATTTCGTTCAATGCTGATTCTAATTCCTCCTTACTAGATGCTAATACTGCTATATCATCCGCGAATCTCAGCATTTTTAGTTTCTGTCCCTGTACTTTAATCCCGAAATCCACTATCTTTTACCACATTAATCACCTCTTCGATGTATAGATTAAAAATTAGTGGTGATAATCCTTGTCTTACTCCTTTCCTAATACCTACTTCCCTTTTTTCCCCTTCTACTTCTATAACAGTAGTTTGCTCTTTGTATATATTGTGTACTACTCTCCTATCTCTATACTTCATTCCCGCGCTCTTTAGTATCTCGAACATTTTTTCCCATCTTACGTTATCAAAAGCTTTTTCTAAATTTACAAATCCTATATAAGCGTTCTTTCCTTTTTCTATTGTTTTCTCTAACATTACTCTTAGCGCCAGAATAGCTTCGCGAGTTCCCCTATTTCGCCTAAACTCGAATTGGTCTTCTCCTAGTATTTCCTCCGCTCTATTTTCCATCCTCTTCTGCACTATTCTAGTTAAGATTTTTGACGCATGGGAAGTTAGGCTGATCGTTCTAAAGTTCTCGCATTTGTCGGCTCCTCTCTTTTTCGGTATAGTAACGATAATGTTCCTCTTATAATCCTCCGGCATCTCGCCCGTTTCATATATGTATTTTACCAGTTCAAACATCCTATTTACTACTTTCTGTCCCGCACATTTCAAAATTTCCGCCTGTATTTTATCTACACCCAGCGCTCTATTATTCTTTAGCCCCTTCGTGCTATTTCAAATTCCTCTCTCAATATAGGTTTTCCTACATCGTCCCTATCAATGCTAGATTCTTCCTCTAATATCTCTCCTAATTCCTGACCCTCGTATAAATTTCCTAAGTACTGCTTCCATCTATCCGCTTTCTCCTCTCTTCCGATCAGTATGTCCCCCGATTGACTCCTAACGTTTCTACTTATTGTTCCTATATCCCTGAAGTTCCTCTTAATTATTTTGTAAGCCTCATCGGTCTTACCTACTTGCAACTTATCTTCTACTTTTTTGCATTTATCCTCTATCCATTGTTCTTTCGCTTTTCTACATTTTCTAATGATTTCCCACTTTATTGACTTATAAGTTTTCAGTCCTTCTTCGTCTCGTCTGTTTTTGTAGCCTCGTCTCTTTTGCATTAAGTTTAAGATTTCGTCCGTTATCCAGGGCTTCCTAGCTTCCCTTTTATCATGTCCTAAAACGTCCGTGGCCGCGGAAGCTAGACTATTCTTGATACCCTCCCACTCAGTTTCTGCGCTCTTGATTTCGTCCTTACTCGTTTTATTTATTAATTGATCTGTTTTATCCTGGAACTTATGTTTCATATTCTGATCCCTCAATATGTCTACATTTATACGTTTCTTATCCTTCCGGGTTTTCAGATTTTTGAACTTTAATCTAGCTTTCATGACTACCAAGTTGTGGTCGCTGTCTACATCTGCTCCTGGATAACTCTTACAGTCTTTTACTTGATTTCTAAATCTCTTCCTAACCAGAATGTAGTCTATCTGATACCTGTCTATCCCTCCTGGCATTTTCCATGTGTACCGCCTCCTAACGTGATTCTTGAACAATGTGTTCGCGACTACCATCTTGTGCTTCTCACAGAATTCTATCAGTCTGCTACCTCTCTCGTTTCTGTTTCCTAATCCATAAGGACCTACAAATTCTCCTTCTTTCCCCTCACCTACGACTGCGTTAAAATCTCCTACTATTATTACATTTTCATGACCCTTCACAAATCCTATTACCTGCACTATGTCCGAATAAACGGCTTCTAACTCTTCCTCACTATGGCTAGAAGTAGGCATGTATACTTGCACTATTACTGTTTCCACTGGCTTCGAATCTAACCTAACCATCATTACTCTCTCGCTGTATTGTAGGTAGCTATCTACACACTGTCCTGCGTTCTTCTGCATAACGATCCCTACCAAATAATAGAAATTTCAAAATAGCCGCAAGATGTCATATAGGGAAAATAAATAAAATAAAAAAAGGGGCATGAATGAGATTCCCAAAGTATGTTCATTTGTCAAGTTTTAATATCACTAACTCTGTATTTTTATTAATATCTAAAATTAATGGTAGTCAATTATCGATTCTTAATATTCAGATTAATATATGCTATTCAATTTTAGATTTTTCGCAATCATAGTGATCAATGCAAGCTTTTTTATGGAACTACCAACGAACTTTTATACATATATCTATTGGAGTAACGTTTCGTGTAATTTTCTAAAGTCTCTGAAGTCTTGGTTAGTATACAAAGAAAGTGTAAATATATAAGCCGGACTATTGGAAAATAGATATATTATCACTATTTATCTTATATAATTTAACAGAATCTTTATATAAAACTCCTTGAATAATTTGAAGGATCCAGTCGGAAACAACTTAATACTTCACTTCTAACTATTCAACATTATAGTTGAATAGTTAGAAGTTATTTTTATACCTACAATGATTCATTAATAAAACTTATAGATAAATAAAAGTAAATAAAAGTAGCTGCTCTATCGTCGAAGCGACAGAATGTACTGGAAGGAAACTGTACTTCATTCACATATTATGCTTGGTATTTACATATTGCTGCTCTATGATTGCGATTTCGGTAAACTGTTTGTTTTTGAAAAACTAAGGAGTTGATTTAATAAGAAATTACATTATATCAGTGCAGATATCGGTTGAGGCAAATTATTGTTTGTGGAAATAAATTAAGAAACTATCCCTGATTGTAACAAAGGTCCATCTATAGAAATTTTGTGTAAATGCAGTCGTATTTGTTCCACCCGAACACATTTTGTAGACATAGCTGTAAAGACACTATGAAATACTTGAATAAGGTTTAGTCACTATATACTACTCACGACTTTAGACACTTAATTTTGAAGTTATTACATATTACTTAAAGATTACGATTGTTTAAGTAATACCTGTATGTCATAATTTTAAGGTTACGTTAAAACCCATTGAAGGTTCTAATAACTTTTTTATAACTGTATAACTTTAGTATTATATAATTTAGGGTTGGTTTAAAACATTGTGGTGCCATCTCAATATCCCACTAATATTGGGTTGACCTTTTTAACTTACTCCCTTCTCTGCTGTTTGTATAGTCGCATAGGTGCCAACTAAACCTGTTTCAGGGTAAGCACGTGATAACGTTTAGAATATGGTAGTTTATTTCCATTAAAGAATATAATACTTATCCTAATTTATTTGATTGATGTTACTACTTCATTTCTGCATTTTGTCATTTAATAAGATATAATACATATGCTTGAAATTGTTTGTATGACTAACTAAATAATTGAGGCATGTTAAAGTGTAAATATATTCAAGTATATTTTAATAGTATAATTTATCCTTCAAGAATTCGAAATTTCTTTTCACAATTTATCTTTTATTGAAGATAAATTGTGAAGATTTAAAAATTTCCAGAACATTTTTAAACACTGTAATTTCTAAAATCTTTAGTGAAACTTTAAAAACTTTATTAGAATAGATAAATTGGTGGTGGTGGTAAGTAAAGACAAAAAGAAGAAATTCTATAAACTAGTCATTATAAGAGCTATTCACAAGTCTAAGTGTTAAAAACCAGTAATGCATGGTGATAATGATAGATGTACCATATATTTTACAATGATCAATAAACACGATTTGCATTGGAATCATAATAGTGTATGTCACTAGGATAAAATATTGTAAAAAAGAGTATATATATTTCACCTCCTTTAATCATGAGTGTTTAAAGTGAAAGAATAATAACAAAGAAAAATATATAATAATTTTGTGAATAACAGTATTCTTACAGAAGATACACTTTTTCTTTAAATGGACACAATAATGGGATAATGGACATTAAGATTTATTGAATGGAGAGGAGGTGAGTACTCAACATCCACCTTATCTTAGTAATTGACTCGGTATTAAAGATTAGTATTTTATCAGGTTATACATTAACAAGATACTTTGCCACTATATAATTACGTAGCTCTACATTCATTGAATATTATAATATATGAGGTACTTTGTGAAAAAAATTGGAGTTGGCCTTATGGGTGGATTGAGAGATTAGATGTTACTGAATGGTCAGGAGACTCTTTTAATATTTTACCTTTTTTTATGGGGTTATCCAAAAAAGTCGTGTTCAATTAAATATAACTAATACTTTGAAGGGGTATTAATATAAATATAAACAAGATCAATATAAACTAGAAGGTATTCCTTAAGAATGCCTAACAAATGCAATCCGAGGATTCGTACACAACTTGTAAAATTGACAAAGAGTCATAGGAGTATAATTAAAAAAAGTATTTTGCAATACAAGAATAAGTATAAGAAATTTACGTTTCGAAATAATTTAGTAACAGTTCCATACATAATGGTATTCTTGTACGAACAGGAAACGTCATAGATTGAACACGGTGGATATACATATTCGGAGAACCTATATAGATCTTTTAGAGTATTTAGATGCGGAACTTATATTAAGTAGATCGTATTAATAGTGAATTAAAAATGCAATGAAAGAAAATTTCAAGGTAGTAAATTATCTCTAATGCTTTGTACTTTCTTATCGGTTTAATTTTCTCCTACAAATAACTCGCTAATGTATTATTGGTATGTACGTATGTATATCCTGGTAATTATAAACAATAATTGACATTGTGTAACAATGGCAAGTAAAGTATTTAAGTATTTTTTATGCACTGTACTCATTGCAATTAGATAATTTAAAAATGCGCATCGAATGGATTATGTATTTTTATTTTAATAATATTCCAATCAAATGGTCATATATATACATACATATATGTACATATATAATGTTAATTAGCTAAAACCCCAATATTTCCACAATAGCTAAAACCCTAATAAAGTAATATAAAAAATTTACGTATATTTAGGTATATACTGCCTTAGAGTTACTAATTTACTTAGAGTTACGTAGCGCAATGAAACTATTAATAATATCAATGAAACTAACACTGACTGAGTTTTCCACAAAACACCAAAACACTATACACTACACTCGACGTGCGTTTCGCCAACAAAGTTGGCATGATGTGGAGATGATTAAAACTTAGTTTTAATCATCTCCAGGTGATGCCAACTTTGTTGGCGAAACGCGTCCAGTGTAGTGGATAGTGTTTTGGTGTTTTGTGGAAAACTCAGTTAGTGTTATCTTCACACCAAAGGTTCCAACTTACTCCAGGATTAATGAAACTATTAAGGTTTGTAGAAAACAATACTAATAATATAAAATGTGAAATAGAGGTTTTATTTAATCAAATTTATTAGTAGTGGTAGAAGACAAAATAATGGACTTAAATGTTAATTAATGACAATTGGTAGTAAATAATTATTTATATCTATATATAATTATTTTGTGTATTGGTAATTAGCGATGATGATTTTCCAAGTTTTTCATGTGTTCCAGTATAGTTCATAGATTTTCATCCATAAATTTTCGTTCAACATTTCTTTTATATTTATTCTTTAATACTGATTGTTTATGATGATTTTTTCTTCAGTTTTATTTTTTATGTAAACTTTACAAAAAGGATGTTTACTGTTTCAATAAATCTATGTTATATTCGTAATTAAAAGTTCCATCGTACAAACTTACTTTGAGATAATATTTTATTCTGTTTTAAGTCCTAATCTAAAATATGGCACCTTCTTAAATTTGAGTAGTCTGATTATGTAAATAAAGGCGCTTGATTCTTAGAAAACTCTCAAAATGTTTTCTGAACTACTGAAAATTCCGAGTTTAGTATATTTATTTTTCAAGCGTCTTTTGAAAATCTTAGTATTTTTGAAATTTTAATAAATAATAGCATTTTTTAGAAATAACAGCATTGATTTTTTAACAATTGCATTTTAATTTCATTATCTCCTTATTTCTAAGTATTCGTGCTTTCTTCAAGACTATTTTTTCCATAACATCCTTGGCTGGCTTTTTTACATATATCATTCTCATTCATTAATGTTATTCTTTCTTTTTATAGAAGACTCTAAAGAAGATCTTAAATACACACATGTTTAATGTATTTTAATATTGTCCTTGTCTTGAATTACTTCTATTCGCTAATATTACACTATATAATCAATACCATTTGCTCTTAGTTCGTTGTTATTTTAAGAATAATTCTCATTACTGTTCGTATCATCTATTCCTTCTTATTTTCTTTCAATTTGATCCATTATGGATAATTGTTGGAATGAAGCATACATTATATAATATGAAGTCTACATTTATTTCAAAATATTTAGAATAAATAGTAGAATTGGCGCTGTTATTATATTTACGATTTGATTTAATATTTTATATCAGTAATGTCAATCATCAGAAATGTCTATCTAACTCCACACAATATATTATATTTGCTACATAAGGAAAACTATATACTCCTTTCAATGATAGTTATCTTAATCGATGTATATAACATTACAATGAAAGTGTAGAAATAAAAAAGAAAGTATTGAATTATGATATAATCTCATAAATAATACCTGACGATTTATTAAAAGACGTTGGCTGATGTACAAATCTATTTTTTATTGTTCATTATAATGTTTTTTAAATTACAACTCCTATTGTTTGTAATAAAGATGAGTCCTCTAAAATTTTTTGAGTATACAAGTTTACGAGAGTGCCGGCCAATGTCAGATTGTCGTTAATGGAGGACACCTGTAGCAGCAATTTTGGACGTTGCTACGTACCAACTGTTGTAATTAAAACTTGAAAGATTTTCACTAGTCAGGAGTATGTAAATATTACGGTTTTATTAGAGATAGGAGACTAAAATGGGGAATAACTTTTACTTGGTTGTTACGTTACCCCATTACAAGGGTGATCAGGACGTAATTACGAAATGACTACGATACGACGTAGATATGGCTACTTTAGTCGAACTTATATGGACTATATTGTAGCTCTTTTATTATTTTGTGTGCCTAAAAAGTATTGTACAATTACTTTCTATGTCTATGCGTTTTCTGTGAATGAATATTATCACTTATATGTTAAGACTACTTCACTACCATATGATATTTATTTATATTTATAGTGTTACAGATACACACAACATTGTCGATGTACAAAAGCCATCACAATTTTTCTCTAACGATAGATGAAAATTTAATGAAGCACCGATTCAATGTACCTACATTTTTTTAGTAAGTTTGTTTCTTAAAAGTCACATAAAAACATGAAGTTTATTAGAATCGTTATTCGCTATTAACTAAATAAGTATAATTATACATTCATTTTATATTTTGGTGTTACTCAGTACCATTAATAATTGTTAGAATACATAGTTATTGAAAGTTTGTTCTCGCTGAAAATAAAAATTTACTAATATTCTTGGTAAAATTGAGAGATATAAAATTTGGATTTATATTACCTTGTTTACTTTATTATCGCCGCGAAACACAAATACGTTAGGTACATTTACATAATATTTCTTCAGTGAAATCATCCAGCTACTCATAAATTTGATTGTTCACCCATCTTGGAAAAAGCTATTAAAAATTTTTACTTCCTGAGATACATAAAAGCGGTTAGGCATAAGTTGATTAGTCAAGAATTACCAAGAGCCATATTGCCTCATATTTCAACAGTCAACGCGAAGACTACGTGGATGCCTACTCTAGGATAATTATGATATTAGAATAAGCTTAAGATAATATTATAGCTCAAACGCAGAATTTGAAAATATATTTTTTTACGTTATTCAATAGCTTTTAAAAAGTTAAGGTTGATGTGTTTAACCGCAAAATGTGTGAAATTTTATTATAACGCTGTATACTCTTATTTAGAAATAATTCTAATCTCTGAGATCATATTATCTTATTCAAGTGCTTTAATTTTACTACTGTAAACCTTGAACTGCCATAAATTTAAAACTGGGCAATTAATTAATACATTAAACATCTATAAATGCATGAAAGTAGGAAAGGAATAGAACGAATAAGAAATGGTAACGTTGGTAGCAATTCATTGCCTACTTCAAAACGAATTTAAATAATTAATATTGGGCAATTATTGCACTTGACAGTTTAGATAAAAAACTTAACTGCCAAGGTCGCCTAGTAATATCAAAGTTGTTCCTAGAAGGTTGCGAAGGTGTTTTGTATGTGTATTTTTTTTATTGTAATGTAGAAGACTAACTGTTGTTTTAAAAGTATGCTATACGTTTTTTACGTTATTAATATTTATAGAATTCATTACTATGCAAATCGTTTTAAAATAAATTTAGAAAAAACTATTTGCTTATTGGAATAACATTTAGCGATATGTTATGGGACTGCATTTGAATTTAAAATTTAAAGCACATCTTATTGGAATGGCATATAACTGACATTTCAATAATTTAGCTTTTAAAACGCTTTCATATAACTTCTTGGGCTCACAATTCGAATACTTAAAAAGTATTCGAAATTTAATTCGAAAATTAAATTAGCGCCTCGACGACATTGGCTGGCGATACGCGTAGAAAAATTATCACCTTCCCCGTGGGAATTGTACTTATTGTTTAAATAGTACTCGAGAATCCTTCAATTTCGGTCAGTTTTAACACTTAAGTGTGATTTATTTCTTCCCTATAAGGAAACGTGTACGGAACGGCATTTCTGAGAGGCCATTATATAAATGCGAAAGATACTCTAATGTAAACGTCATCTTAAGAAAAAAATTAAATTAATGGCACCCTTTAGGCAGGAAGGTGATTTCGATGTCAGATAAGCATATTCGAGATAATTTAGTTAAACTGAATCAACTCGATTAATTAAGAAATTCTTGGTTCGCTTTTTATTTGTTATATGATACGGTAACTAATATTGTATTTTTCGTGGATTTAATAATCTTAATATGCTAAGCTTTCTATTGAAATATATTCTAAAACTTTTTTTGTAATTGTGAAAATGACCTTCAATTTAAATATCACCGAAATTATTACATATTACCCATTTTAATGGATAGTTCCAGGAAATATTGAGTTATGTAGTCGTCCTTCATTTAACATTTTCATTTGAATTCTAGAAATTTTGTAAAAAAAGCTAAGAGGTAACGAGATTATAGCTCTTTTATATTTGATACAAAAGTGAAGTGACGAAGGCAAGAAATATTATTTATACTCATTTTAGTAAGTAAATATTTTAAGCTGTTGTAAAAAAGTTGATATAAAAACAATTTGTAAAAACCTATACGAGCGAGATATACGGACCTATATGAACAAATACAATGGCAGTGCTTCAAAAGACGTATATAACATTGTAACAGGTGATGAATTTTGGATCCATGCGTATGAACCAGAAAGTAAATAGCAGTCGACTGTATGGGTGTCTTAAAATGAATCAAATCCAACAAAAGTTGTTCGCGCTCGAAGCACTTCGAAAAGAATGGTCGTCTTTTTTTCGGAAAAACTGTTCATGTGGCAACAGTGCCTTTAGAGGAACGTAAAATGGTCAATTCTGAATGGTACACAACCATTTGTTTGCCGGAAGTCTTCGCTGAAATAAGGAAAACAAACAAGCGTCGTCGGATCATTCTTCATCATGACAATGTGAGCTCTCACACATTACGTCTACTCGTAACAGCCGAACGTTTGAACACTCAAAAAATCGAGTTAATGGGTCATCCACCGTACAGTCCTGATTTGGCACTCACTGACTTTTTTTGTTCCCGAACGTCAAAAATAAATTGCGTGGACAACGATTTTCGTCGGCAGAAGAACTGTTGATGCGTTCAAAAACCATGTTTTGAAGACATCTCAAGCGGAATCGAAAAAATGCTTTGACAAGTGGTTCAAACGCATGCAGAAGTATAGTTCATGAAGGAGAATATTTTGAAAAACGCCAAAGTATTTTTTAAAGACAAATTAATGTCTTTTATTAATAAGCTCAAAATATAAATAGTACCTCTCTTACCTTAAAATAGTCATAGCTCATTTAATTGCTAAGTGGACTTAAGGCAATGATAATTTGTGGGTGAAACGACGTTTTATATGAATGTAGAGCCTGAAAGATAATTATTATAGAATAATGCCTATTCCGTATTGTCTTTGTATTGAGGCAATTACTTACATCCGTATCTCCTGCTATTTCATAGCAGGAAATACGGACGAGGCACATCTCAGCATATTTTAAAATCTGAGTTGGTGTTATTATCAGTAGAATTATAACTATTTAATACACCAAATATGGACTACAATTTACTACTCCAAATGAGGAAGTGATTTGGCATGTTTAAAGAACAATTTAGTTGCAGCTACAACTTTTTTTTTTATGAAAACGATTCTCATATTTGAAATTATACGGTATGGTATATACATGAACCACTTTGTAGTGTCATGGTTTTTATAGGTTATTTCGTCCATAAAAAGAGGACAGATATACCCTGGAGAAGAAACTTGTAAAGAAACTGATAATATATGACAAGTGATGGGATATACCGTTAATTTGAATTTTTATTTAATTTCTTATCTGAATATGATAAGAAATTATTTTTTTATAATTACGTACTTCGTTCACATTAACACGCAATATATGTGTAAGATATAAAATGAAACACAACTAATTAGTTGTTACAGGTCCATGGTCATAAAGTGCTATTTTGGGTATACTTTTATTATAAAAGTTTAAAAATTATTATTTTCAAAATTTAAACTCATCTGTTTAAATACTTCACGAACTAATCTATTTAAATATTTCATGAACTATTTCAGTTTAAAATACAACAAATGACCTGTTTAGTATGGCAAATATTAATGTATTTGAATGGTAAATTTTAATGTGTTTCAACTTCAATCCTAATTTCAATACCTCTAAAATTATAACAATATAAATAATTCATGAAACCTACTTTAGAAGTTTGAAGAAGAAGTACTGTCACTTATCTAAAATGAGAGTGCAGATCATGGACATAGACAGGTTTGAGAATAAAATTTCGTTCCTCTATAATTATTTTAGAGGTACTTAGTGAGCGACATGAAGCGAAAATTAATTATTACTATCTAATTATTCCTCAATTTCTGAAACTACCATCATTTTCTGTAAAAGCCCAAAGTATGATGTGGTTAAATTTCTGTTCACAGCATGGCTTAGGGGTTAAATAATATTGAGCCATGTCTACCGCATAGATTTTTTTATACCGATTAGAGTGAAATATACATTTTTATATTAGATACATTAACTACGTATAAATTTAGTAAAAAAAGGAACGAATTAAAAATGTTACCTATAAAACTCTACAACACAAAAACATGTTGTGGAGTTTATATCATTTTAAGAAGAAGAAGGAATTTAGAAATAAGTTAAATGCACTGTGAATATGTAGCAAAAAAATTATAAATTTATTTGTTGACGTATTTTGATACTCAAAAGTAAGTATTAAAATAACTGACATCATATAAATGAAAATAAAAAGTTACAAACTTTAATGTGGTCGACTGTCCAGGATTATCATAAAATATTTATCCCGTTATAATTTATTTATATTTATCATGTGCAGCTTTGGTGCTTCCTAACTCGCTAAATAAGTTAAAAACAAACATTTTTCCTGACATATTTTACATAAACATGCTGATCCCGCTGCCTTCAAAATAAAAAAAAGATTATTTTTATACTATATAAAAGCTGTATACTGTTTACTTATTATGTATATACAGGGCTAGGAGATATTAGATTTACACAACATTAGACAATTATTGTTTAATGGTGTTTGTCGTTTAGCAGAACATACTCATGAACTATTATTATTGGACACGACGTAGGAGTAAGGTAGGAGCTGATTTTTAAAGCGACAAGTTTTCTTCATGGCTCAGAATAAAGTATCAGAAAAAGTAGTTTAAATGAATAAATGGAATTAAAAAATGGAATAAGAAATTTTGATCATAGAGAGTGTTGTAAATTATAATCCATAGGTTTTATGGAAATATGTAATTGCTACGAGTATAACTCAATGTACTTAATTAGAACTATTTTAGAAAAAGTTTTATAATCTAATTCAAAACATTGAATTAGTTAGTGGATGTGTCCACTTCTTGATTAATTGTTTTTGATTAAATACCCTATACATGAATGTATAGAGTATTTACAAAACTGTAAATATACGTTCCTTTTCATGCAAATTTGGAATTTTGATTTTTTGAGTATGCTAATTGAGGTAGCCTAATCATGATAAACTTATATGACAATGATGTAGTATAAAGTTTGATCATCATTCAGTATATTGAGCTACTGCTACGACATAGCTTGCAGGTAACTAAGTATGTTTAATGATTAAACTGAAAAATATTGACTAGTATTAATTAATTGGATCACGACTATGTCATATGTCAGAGCAGTGTCCCATGGCTATCATTGCATCGAAAACGAGTAGTCAACAGGCAACTACTGTTTGCCAAGGTCCGAAATGAAAATTTCCTTAGATAACGCCCCCAACAACAACCCGACTGTATTTTTAATTAATGGTCATATTAGATTTTGAGATATTATCTTATTTATCTCTACTGTAAATCAATATTTAGCCTTTGGATATCATTAATTTATTTTTGTTAGTGCGTCAAAGGTCAGAATTAGATCATATACATTATTTATTGTCGTATTAAAAAATGTATATCTAAAATTCGATTATGACAACAAACGAAATGAATGCCAACCGCATTGTTATAATCCAAAGATACTATGAAGATATTAATTTTTTCTTAAGGTTACATAATCATATATGAACCTGAAGCATTAATATGGTGATATTCGTATTTTGTAATTAATATCAATAAAACTATCATAGCTTCTTAATGAAAACGTCACAGACGTTTTAAATAATCATGCAAATCTACGATTTAAAGAATACAAGAATAATATAAGAATAATATAATAAGAAGTTAATTATATTTATAATAATATTGTATCCTTATATAAAACTACTATTTATTGAGATTATATAACATATTTCCAAAAGTGAAAAGAGGATAAATTGAATATAAGAAAATAAAAATTAAATATATTACAAAGTTTGAAAACACTAAACAAGCTAGAAGAAGCTTGTGATGTTGATGACCAATGGTGATAATACTCTTTAACTATATGAACAACCATAAATGAATGTATGATTCGTTGTACGACAAGATAATTTTTATTATATGGGTTGGGATAAGATTATAAATTTTTGATTTTCATAATAATATATGAATAATATATGTTACCGCTAATATCCAAATACTGTTAGTACGCATAATAATAACTTAGCATTTTGGGAATTACGCGTAATTACTGGAACTGTCAGTGATTGATATGCATAATAACTGAGCACATTAGGAATTATGCTAAATACTAAAATCGTCAGTGAGTATGCATAATATCAGGGACATTCCGGTAATATTGATAATAACTAAAAATTGAGCTGGCGTTATGCGTAATACCTGAAACATTTAGTCATTATGTATATGTACTTAGGGGTAATGTAGGTAAAATAGAAGAAATATATACTAAAATCTGTTTATTTAAACAGATAGAGCTTTGGTGTACTAACTATTGTACAATACCAGAAAGATATACTAAAATCTATTTATTTGAACAAGACGAGCTTTGCGCTTACTAATGCATAATCTGTTATTTTTTTTACAACGGCAAGTATTGTTTCTGCAGAAACAATACTTGCCGGAATATTACCGGAATTGCCCTGATATTGTGCATACTCACTGACGATTTTAGTATTTTAGCATAATTACTGTTGTGCTCAGTTATTATGCATAATCACTGATAGTTTCAGTAATTATGCATAACTCCTAAAATGCTAAGTTATTATGCATACTAACGGTTTTCGGATATTAGCGGTAACATATACATATATTTTATTTTTTAAAATAATTATTCTTTATTAACAGGAATAGATTCAAACCTACTATCAAAAACAGTAAATTAGTTTTCTATAAAGCACAACGTTATACCTGTCTTATGTTGTATCAGCAAAATTGCCAAAGTTAGGAAGTGGTTAAAATTGATTAGAATTGAAGATAATTTTAATAATTTCCTAATGATGACAGCTTATTGAAACATGCACATAGTATAATTGAGTTTCTGTACATTGTGGAAAACATATTGCGTATTACTTTTCCGCACTCCACTATAAGCGGAAAAGTAATGTAATCGTGTAAAGAAACATTGAAAAAACTAATTTTTTTTTGGGTTTATTTTTCGTTTTTCGGCCTAAAAACAAAAAAAAAATGGTTTTTAAAACATTATTGCTGTGTGTGTGTCGTTGGCGCTGTCGTCAGCATTTATTCTTGTTAACACGATAACTCAACTAAATCATGTGGTATCGATCGGGTATTGGTAATCAGAATCAGTCAATACTGATTCTGATTGGGGACGTCCCCCAGACGACACCTATTGATTTTGAGGTGGATATAACACACTCTACAATGTACATGGGTAATGAGAAAGTACAATGGTGGAATATTTGAGAATTTTTCTTTTAGCACGATCACTCAATTAAATCATGTCGGATCGATTGGGTTTCGACTGATTCTGATTAGAGACGGCTACTAGACGACATCTATTGATTTTGAGGTGGATAGGATACACCCCACCCTATCCATGGGTCATAAGAAAGCACGATGGTGGACTATTTTGAAAAATGAAAAAAGTAAAACTGTCACATAAAACACATATTCTGCATTTATGTGTTGGTTTATATTTTCTCGGCCACTCAATTTCGAGATAGAATATTCTACATGTGGAAAAGTCCGTTTTAAGGTTTTAAAACTGTTTATTTTAAAATACTTTTATGCATTAAAAAATATATTGTATATACATATACTAAATGTAGATTAAAAGTGGCCAACTAAATTAGAAATGTTATTAAGTAAAGTAATTATTTCTTATATACTTCAACGACAGATTTCAAAAACTCTGTATATATTAAACAGATAAATGAGTTTTTACTATTTATATACAAACAAAATATGTTTGTATATATTAAATAGATAAATAACGTGTTTTGTTAACTTTGTTGAAAGAAGAGATTTCTTTGAAATAACTTATTTTACGTTATAATAATTAATATTGCTGTGATAATGAGGACATCATAACTACGATGCCCTTATAACTAGAGCATTAACATAACCACAAAATAATTATTATGATCTTGAAACTAATTTTATAAGTAACACACTGATGAAAATATAAGTTTCAGTATGTTCCACACAATAGGGCCAGATTCAGGTTATTGTTAAATAAAGCATTGGCAATTGAGCAAAACCACAGGAATATAATGCGAAATATGCAGAACCTTTTATGATTTATTTAAAAAATATTGTAATGAGAGAAGTGAAAATACTGAGGTGATATTCAAAATTAAAATTAAAGTCGTGACAAATACTGGAATGAGGAACTGGTCATTACCTAAATGGTCAGTCCTTTTGTTTGCAGCGAATGAGTTGTTTTCGGTTCACAGTATGTGGTCCGATTTAATAATAGTGTACAAGCAGGCACTTTTGCATTTCAATGTTGTAAACCGTTTTCTAATTATATTATTGTCTGTTGTACACCTATTAAAAATTTGGCTTGCCGAGCGAAACAACACAATAAGAAAGTCAACACTTGGTTTTTCAATTGGTAAGAGTAGGCGTTGAAAACGTGCCATGGACTGTCAGAATTGATATTTCTGTAGAAGAGTCTATTTAGTAATATTGCGGCTAGTTTACTACGAGTATAATTAATTATATTCGAGATTGCTTGCAACATAGACGTCGTATTCAATATATCCATTTATGGTGTCACGTTGCTACAATTTTTATTTTAATATTTATTTCGTGCGTTCATTTATGTGATATAAAATGACAAAACTGTCCCTGTTTTGTAATCTTTTCTCATTAAAGCAGCTAATATTATTAATGATGAGTTAATAGTTCATCCTTTTTGAGAAAAATTTTAATTACAGTTTTACCGATCGATCATCTTGATAAGGTAATGTCATGTAATAAGCGTAGTACAATTTTTCTTTTTGTTATTAAGTTGTAACTAATTATAAGTGATTAAATGTAAATTTAAATTTAGGTAGTTATTTAGTAAATGGTAGTAATGGAAGTTCAAGATTCTTTTAAGGGATCATATTGAGGTAATTAGACGAAATACTAGATTTAATATTAACAAAATGTCATCACGTTTAAATACTTGTCTTAAGATTTAACGTTTCTCAGCAGAACCTAAAATAACCAGTTAATAAGGAATGAAATTAAAAGTAAGAAAATTATCGATACTACTTTTCATTTATCATTTACGCATATAAGATTTGTCGAATTTAGTATGACTTAAAATAATTTAAGTACTAAAGAACCATTACAGTTTAACCACGGACTGTAAAATATTTAAATATGTTTCATTTATTAATAATCAAAATATTAGATAATGCTGGTTTAGCGACAAAGATGAATGGGCAAATGATTGAGATGAAGGTAAATTTGAAAATTAAAAATTTAAAACTATTTAATATTTATGTTCTATAATTAATGCACAAACTGACACAATAATAATATACTCGTAATAATATAATTCTTACGAATACATATAATCATACTATTAACACGTGGATAATACATGCACTGATTTCTTAGCTATAATTTAAATTGTACATTTTTAAACTACAACTAACACACTAATAGAACTAACATTTATTAGTTGTAAACCATATCGTATATCGGAGATGCTAAATAAGCAAATAGTTAGATAAGTAAAGAATTTTGATAGATTCATATATAAATTTAGGATATAATTAAAACATTCGTACATTACCTCTTTCTAATAAAAAAAAATATTAAAAAACAAAAAATACAGCTTCATGGAGTTTTTGGAATAAATGCAATAAATCTTAAGTGAATTTAAGTGTATTAATTGTTACAAATATTGAATTATTTATCTAGATAATTTTCGGCTTGATCATTAAAAAAATATATGTTTGTTTATGAAATGTCATCACTTTACAATAATATAGAAAACTTTGTCGTTTTAAAGTGTGTCGTAACTAAATTATATGTTATATTTAAATTAAGAGACTGTCTACATTTTTTGTCATGGTTTATGGGTCTAGATGTACGAAGTCAAACGTAAGTCATATAATTCGTAAAAGAGTCGTGTTAATTATGTATCTCTAAATATTATGCATTTATGAAAAGGCAAAACCAGGTGCACTTAATAGTAGTTATTAGTCAAATTGAACTGAAATATATACGAGGGTGTATGTTGTATAATACAGCACGAAAAGTATAGCTACGATTTGAGGCTATCCATGAACTAAAAGAATCTTCGAAGAAAGCCACTCTGTTCAAGATATTGACTTTACAACGGCTAAAGGAAGTCGGACGGACGATATACATGTCTATGGTTTTTTGAGGAGGTGTGCTATAAAATCCGAGATGGTGTGAGAAGACAGTCAAATACATTGCAAATTCAGGAACCTATGTACGCTAATTATAATAAATAGCAAAAGAATACGAAGAAGATTTAATTGTAATATTGGAAGCGATAAAGAAATATTTCAATTCAAATCTTTTAGACATAAATTCAGACATAAAAATTAGAGTGCAACATGAAGAGTAGTAGAAATTAAGACTCAAAATGTGTTACTACAGAAGAGAAAAGAAGAAAATGAAGATGAAGAAGAATAAAACGGAGTTGGTGACTTTGTAGTATTCAAGTGCCCTACAAGTATTGGAGAAGTTACATTCAAAATACATCGAAACGGGGTTCCTGGGATGGTTATACATCACATTCACGTAATAATAGGAAACAGTTTAATGGCAAATATTTACCTGTCTAGGGAAAATTAAATCGAGCTAGTAATTTGTCAACAAATGACTAAGACAAAGGTAATGTTAGGTTGTCGGCATTAAATGATAAAAATAGTAGTTTGCTGAATTGTAATTTACTATATTATCTGACCACAATAGTATGGTTAAATAACTGCGGATCGTAGGAATAATTTATATTACATTAGGGAAGATAATACTCAAGTATCAATGGCGTTACATAGTGAAGATGTCGATTTATGGCACGAACGTATGGGTCAGTTAAGTTCTGAATATTTTAAGAATTTTTAATCGGTGTAATATTAATGCAAAGTTGACAGATATGAATGATTTGTATGAATGTCAAATTTGTATCAAAGGTAAAATAAGTGCATGGCCATATATTAGAACCAGTGGGCCATGTAATAAGAAATTAAAAATTGTGAATTCTGATGAGGGTTTAATGCGGAATAAGTATTGGTGGTGCAAAATATATCGTTACTCTTATTTGTGACAGTATAAGTTATAATAAAAGCGTGTGTTTGTAACAGTATATGAATAATAATTATATTCGCAAAATAATGAAAATTACTTTAACTGCGTACATATATTGCCACCATAGCTATTAAAGGATATTCTATTGATAATTACCCCATGTTGGTGTATATTCACTGTAATATAATTTCCTGGATATCTCATAGTGATATTAAATTTGTACAAAATGCTTTTTGTAAACTTAAATTTGTCGAAGAAACTTATTATATAATGTCACTTAATAATATGGTATGTTCGACAAATACATTCAATGAGCATTTATTTACAAAATAAGATTAATAATTTAATCATTAAAATCTGACTGATCAGAGAATGAGCAAGAAAAGATTCACAATTTATAAAGAAATATAATTTTGCATAATCACAAAATATAACTAAATTAAAAAAATAATAATACAGTAATAACAGAAAACAATTGATAACAGCTATATGTTTCCATATACATATACGAGTACCTATGGTAGTTCAAAACACAATATAAAATACAAAATATGTTCTCAATATGTAATAATAAACTCAAAAGATAAAGTGTTATTAAAGAATTAGTTCAATTTAAAGCACGTAATAATGGATTTAAGAATATTTGGCTAATTGAGATTATTTTATGGAAACTGTTAAAATTGTTTTACATATATAGGGTATTTCAGTTGGAACTATAGGATTTGAATTACTCCATTTGTGTTTGGTCAAAGATAGGGCATCAATAATTAACGCCTGACATCGATAAACCATACGACGTCATTATGCCTGGGTGGTAATAAATAGTATTACCAGCTTTATTTGCAAAGAAGTATGGTCCATTTACTCCAGCCCTCCAAAATGCGCACCAAACCGTACATCTCTGTAGATGCGTTTCTTTTCCATGAACAGCATGTAGTTTTTCAGCACAAAATTCTACAAATTTGTTTGCTGACGTATTCGTTAAGTTGAAAGTGTACTTTATCGCCGAAAAATTTTGTTGCTAAAATTAATCACTTTCTTTTTTTTATAACACCCAATTAACAAATGTATGATCTTCTAAATAGTCTGTAATTTTTAACTGTTGTGTTAACTGAATTTTTTATGCTGATAAATGTAGATATTTTTTTAAAATCTGATGGGTGGTAGCTCTTGGCAGATTCAGTTGTTGTGCACGACGTCGAATTGATGTGCCTGGATACTCCCGTATATTCTCTCATTGCAGTAATGTTTTCATCTGACTGACCACGGCAAGGACGCATTACTGTTGCCTTATTAATAACAGAACCCGTCTCTTAAAATTCCTTGATTAAGTTACAAACTGTTAACTCTGTAAGCGGTTTATTTTGTCCTAGATTTGTGTGTATTTTTCTTAATCCAACTGTAAATGATCGCTCACTTGCATAAAGCAGTTGTACACGAATTTTTCGTTGTTGAACTAATACTCGCGGCACGTTGACGTCCCATGACTTGCAAATGACAGTCGTTAAACACCGACGTCTTATCCTTGATAGAACACAAATGACGCGCAATTCAAATCCTACAGTTCCTACTAAGACACTTTAGGTATATAATGTTATTTCATAAGTACTGATTGGAGTATTTTGCCGATAACACGATAGATTCCTCTGTTGCTAAAGAATTTTTGATGGGCAGAAACAATGTGGAATAAGTTATATACAAAATAACGTGTTGTTTGCAGTTTGCTTTTATAGCGATATCAATATAATTAAAGAATTGGATTGGCTAAATATGTGCCGCTTTGCGTATTTCTCTAGTCAATTCCGTGAGCGATGGTCCTATGTGGTGAAAAAATGTTGTTAAATCAGAAGACCGTTCGGCATCTAAAGATGTAACAATATCATACTCAAAATGGTCTCTGAAGTTCTTTAATGAAACACTATTATGAAGCACATACTATAGATATGTCTTAATCTGGAGAAATCTGAATTCAGTTATATCTCTAATAAGACTACTTTCATTATTTAAATTCTATATCACATCATCTGTTGCTTGCAGTCATTCAACCAACGATAATGTTCATTATTATTATTATTACGTTATATGGGTTTGGGCCTCATCAGCCACTGATCGCATAAGTAGTCCCTTGGCGATCCCCTCTTATCCAGGTCATTATTCAAAAATGATATCCCATGAAAGGAGAAATTTAGGCACGTCCCCCGCCTTAAGCCTCGCCTCTTCTAGGATAACAGGGGTCCGTAATATAAGGTACCTATTCTCCTCCAGTGCGGGGCAGGTATAAAGAAGATGAATCGAGGTTTCCTCGTCTTCTTTACAGTGTCTGCAGGCCGGGCTGTCAGTCAGCCTCTGCTTGTGCTTCAGGCTACTATGGTGGCCTGCTATGATTCCCACCAGGGTACTGGCTTTGTGTCTGTTCAATTTAATGAATTCTTAGACCCATTTCTCAATCTCTGAGTATTCGATGAAGAGTTTGATTATTCGACAGCCCGTTACTCCTCTCTATATTTTATTGTACTCGTCTCTTTTCCAGCCATTGATGCGATCCCTGATCAGATTCCGACTTATTGCCACTGCAGGTTCTGGTCCATAGAGATTTTCCCTGGTCCCTAGTCTGGCAAGGTCATCTGCAATTAGATTTCTCTTAGTGCCATTATGCCCAGATATCCATAAGAGTTCCACCGGTCCCTTCTCTGCTAAGTGGTTCAATGCTTCATAGCAATTATAGACCAGCTTCGACTTTGTCGTTGCTGAATTCAGGGCTGCCAACGCCGCCCTGCTATCCGAGTAGATACATACCTTCTCCTGGGTCCGATTTTGGTCGGCCCTCAGCCCCAACCCAACACCGTATGTAATTGCAACTAGCTCGGCCTGGAGTGCATTAGTATATTTACCTAGGGGGAAGGTTTTACCTATTCCATCGCGTCGCCTATACACCTCCGCACCCGCTTTGTTCTCACTCTTGGCTCCATCCATGTACCAGACGTCTCCATAGAGCGGTAATCCAGCTCGACCCTCCATCCAGTCTGTCTTACTGGTAAGGGTGATCTTATATTTCTTGTCAAACAGGAAGTGGACACCCGTACTGTCAGAGGGCATCCATAGGAGTCCCTCCTCAGCTAGGTTTTTTGAGAGTCTATTCAGGTCCCTTACCTTCCTATTCATGTTTCCCACCCTGTGCATTGCCTTGACGGCTTTCGCTTTTAAGGTGACATCAAGAGGTGGTATCCCTGTCAGTATCCCCATCGCCTAGATAGGTGTTGATATTGGGGCTCCGGTTATACTTCTTAGAATCAATCCTCTTAGCTTGTTAATTCGATTGGCTTCCGACTTTAAACAGGCTGTCTCCCATCAGACCAGTGCTCCGTCAGTCTGGGTTCGAGAATTCCCTCATACATCCATTTAAGGATAATGTTTAAGATAAGTGTATTTTTTACGGCATCTGCTAGTTCTATGTAGTTGCTATGGATAGTTTTTAAATCTGCTGCCAATTGAGCATTTTCAAATTTTATCTGACTTCTTCTAATGGCAGCTGATTCCTTAGTATCGAACTGTAATCTTAAAGTCTTTATTCTTTTTAACAGTTTGCAAATAATAAAACGATATCTCTAACCCAATCGCGTATCAATCGGTTGTGGGAGTTTTGGAATACCAGGGTATTGTTTATGATATTCCCATTAACGCTTGTATATTCGGATAACACTTTTGAACGATACTAAGAAATAGTGCTTGATGTTTTGAAATGTTTGTAATATAATTAATATCAGATACTGAATTGCTTGGCTAGTATCCTTTTAATTTTTTATTGCCTAGTAAATACGGAGATGGCGGTCAAGTTGGATCAAGTGCACGTATTATAACATTGAGCACTGAATGTTTTTTATAATGTGTTGTCTAGTTCACTGGTTCAATTATAGTTTTCTATGGAGCATTTAGGATATAATATTATTTTCAAGTCTCTTGCACATATACGGTAAATTTCTTTGTAAAGCACTTCGGCTAGTAATTTCCATATGAAATTATATTTGTTCTAAAACTGACGAAATGGTTCTATTCTAATCTATCCATATGCAGTCTGTATATATTGGATACAGATTTCATATGGGCACATTATACAATAAACACAAATAACAGTACTTTATACCAATAAATCATAAAAAATAAATAGAAAATATATTCGATATAGTCTTTGGCCACCTTATTTTATATATTACCCGAGTGGAACACCAGATTTATTTATTAGTATTATATCGTTTAGTTTAGAAATTTATAAATGCCATTCTTTGTTTACATTTAACTCTATAACATTGCGTTAACTGCAATATTATTTATAGAAAGATGGAAAATTAATTAACCATTAGTAAAAGTTGCCGACATTTTTCTGTGTAAGTTCATATGAAATGAAATTAATATTGTCCTTGAAATATTTATGTAAAAATAAGTGTTCTTTATCAGCCCATGATACTTATAAAAGTGCATAAAGATAATAATTAACAGTTGATCGGGAAGGCCAATTTATTGTATAGCAATTAATAAAGTAAGAAAATACATTAAATACCTCAGATAATTGCAAATGCAGTTCATGCATTGTAATGATTTCAAAGTTGTAATTAATTATTTCTATAACAACTGATAATTGCAGTTTCGTGAAGTCAGTTGTTTTACATATAACCCAGTTCCCACATGCCCATGGCAGCATGAGCACACTATCTAAATATTTAACACATATTATGCTATGCATATTTGGTGATCGCTAAATTACTATTACTACTCAAACAATATTCAAAATTATTAATGAGATGGACAAAAAGAGAATACATACGGTTTAAAACAAATAATTTTTATAACCCGCTAAAACTACTTAAGTTATTATACTACACACGAATAGATCTAAAACAAATTGAGAAACAACAGCACAGGATAATTTCCTTCTAAATATGGAAGCGCAGATGTATAGCTATTAAACTACTGTTATGTATGAAGAACTGACTAAATATCTTTTCTAAAATAACTGGTGATGATTGTTTTATGTGAAAATCGGTCAATGCATGTATTATA
This sequence comes from Rosalia funebris, assembly GCA_037954035.1. NCBI lineage: Eukaryota > Metazoa > Arthropoda > Insecta > Coleoptera > Cerambycidae > Rosalia > Rosalia funebris. The sequence continues at coordinate 3,906,710 of JAZFAV010000033.1, forward strand.
TTACATGTGTAGTATGATATACATCTTACTTTTTGAATGAAATATCTTTAAAATTAGATGATTTAACATTCTTATTGCATGTGCCCGCACATTCACTTATTCACTTAGGAACATATTGTACGGTATGCATAAAATAAGAAGCAATAACGTAACGTTTTTTTAAAATGACAGGATTCTAAAATATCTAAAAATATATTTTAGAAAATTTTTTTTCGGGGATTTACCCAAAGATTTTTTGGACGTAGATTTTATTATTTTAGCACTAAAGTAAATAATTGATAGGGATAGGAATGAATGAATAAGACTTCTCAATATCTAAAAAATACAAAATCTACTAGTCCGAATGTTTTTTTTTTCTAAAAATAAGTTGCTTTTAAATTATTAAAATTATTAGTCTTACTATATTAAAAATAAATATATAAAAACATCAAAATCCATCACTTCAATGTTTTTTTCGAAAAATAAGTTGTTTTTAAACGATTGATGTAAATGCAAAGCAAAAATATCATAAAACTATATAGCTTGAAATTTAATCTTTAAGAAAGTACAGCATGGCACGTATGTATAACACCAGTGCAAACAAGAAACTAAATGAGAATTCTCTTAAATAATACATGTAGAAGTGGAATCAACAACACCGAAGTTATTATTATCTTGTGGTTTTAAATTTGTATGTTATTTTATTTTTCATTGTCAAAAAAAAAAAAAACAACGAGTATTGGTCATATTAGTCTAAATAGGGGTACTTTGACAAAACCCACAAAGTGGTATAACTCTATATTTTAGAGAAATTATTAATAATAAAAAGACATAAAACATTGGTTATAGCTTTATTTTTGAGTTTATTATTTCAAAAAGGAAATCGAATAGATGGTGAAACGGCAATATACAATTAATTGAAGAAAATGAACACCATTTCCATGTTTCTTTTTTGTTAAATTTAAAAACCAATACAGGCAAGAATAACATTTAAAATGTATAAACAAAATATTTCAATTTGTTTAAGAAAATAAAAATCTTAAATAGGTATACAAATTATGGACATCTTGTTCTAGTAGTCCTACTGATTCCACTTTTTATAGCTATTTTCTTTTATTTTTATATTGATGTATTTCTTAATTATTATCACTGTAGGTGATATGACTATATCTGTATAGTTTATTTCAGCGCTATTTGCCAAATAAAGAATCTCAAAACATACCGTGGCTTGTTTTTATGGCTAGGTTCAGGTAGATTGTTCCGTTTATCGGCAAGATTAAACAGTTTTTTATTTGGCAAATATTTAGCTATGAAATGAATAATATATATGACTTGATAGCCTACAATAGCGCTCACTACTACCACCACAGCGGTAATGGGTTTCTCGCTTTATCTTGTATTAAAGTCTTTACAGAATTGGATCTGCATTCTGGTTCTATACTCATAGTTACAGCTTTTTTATATGTTCTGACTCAATATTGTAATAACGATTCGATCAGTTAGACTTTTGGTAGGATTGTGATAAACTAATGTAAACAATCATCAATTAGGTTTCTTACACATAGAACCGCCTCAATTGGAACAATTTAAATATCTCAAAATCTCATAAGAAGTAATTGAGAGGGTTCAGTTCAGGTCAGTTTGCTGACTGCCATATTAATGTTCATCACAATACATCGATAAAAGAATATATGGTTCTTGTCAAATATCCTGGAGGATTTTTATTTGATAGGTAGATTTGCAATAGTAAACATATATTTGATGTGTTACATGCTGAAGAGTTATAATCATAATATGTTTAACATAATATGTATATAATCATAAAAGTTTTTTACAAATGAATATAGAATCGACACTGATTGTGTATTCTATCGATTGTTAGAACATACTAGTTACATAACGAATATTACTACATACGCGTAATAATTTAGATTCGCAACGTATTGTTCATCCCTAGAATATTCAGTTCATCAGTATATATTATAAAAGCCTGCTATGAAGTAATGCCATCATATAGTATAGGGTCTTTCAATAGGGACGCTCGAAATTTATTAGATTATAATGGTCACGTTGTTCCGTCATCCGGAACAACGTGACCGTCAAATTTCTTGTTAATTATTCACTGGTACATGGCAAATCATCGTAGAAAGCTATAATGTTCAATAATGGGTGAAAATCATCAAATTTTATTCTGATAGTCAACACTCCATTCGAGAAACGTTTCGCGCGTTATGTGATTTTTATCCTCACCACAACCGTCCCTTCGAGTCGACTATTCGACGTTTGGTGGTCAAATTCGAGTCAACTGGTTTGATAAATAATCAGCCAACACACGTACGTCACCGAAACGCAAGGTCTGCTGAAAACATCGCTACGGTGCGTGAGTGTACGGGAAAACCCGAGGGAGGCAATTTCTCATCGTTCACAAGAACTTGGCTTTCTCCGACTTCAAATTTTGCGTCCGGACTTGGCTCTGCACCCGTATAAAATTCAACTGACCCAGGAACTTAAAGTAAACGACGATAGACAACGCCGTGTATTCACTGATTGGGCTCTGGAGCAGTTGAAATTTCGTTTAAGTTTCGCCAAAAAAATCATCTTTAGCGACGAGGTCCATTTTTGGATGAATGTATATGTGAACAAGCAAAATTGTCGGATTTGGGGCGACACCAATCCACACGAGATATACCAAAACCAAATGAATCCCGAGAAAGTCACTGCTTGATGCACATTTTGGTCTCGCCGAATCATCGGTGATCGATGATTAGCAACTTCTTGTGGTCTAAATTGGATGATATGGATACCGACGATCTATATGGATACCTGTGGTTCCAACAGATCGGCGCTACATATCACACAGTGTATGTCACGATGGACATTCTGCAAGAGCGATTTCACGACATAGTTATCTTTCGCAGCGACGACGTGAACCGGCCACCGAGATCGTGCGATTTAACGCTTTTAGACTTCTTCACTTGGGGCTATCTTAACTCGCAGGTCTATACGAATGAATTGCAAACAATCGATGCCCCCAAAGTTAAGATAACGAACGCCATCCAGCTAGATTTATGCGACAAAGTTATCGAAAATTGAACGTTTCGTATACGTGCCGCTAAGCAAAGTCGCGGCGGACATTTGAACGACGTTATATTCCAAATTTAAGGATATAAAATATTCTTTCAAATAAAAATTAATTGGGTGGATATCTCACACGCAACTTGTTCTATTTACGTTTAAAACTCGAGTGTCCTTATTGAAAGAACCTTTACTTTAAAAATACATTTTGTTATTAATATTTCGTATGATATTAAATATATTCCGTTTGTAAATAATAAAAAATTTAGTTCAGTGTTTAGGGGTGAAGAAATATTGAGCTTCTCATCTAATATATGTATAGCTCATGCCTTTAAATTCAATATGTTCACAACATAATTCAGAAGAATAAGGAGACCATCATACTACATTTACTCTTAAAGTATATGAAGAAGCAAAATTCATAAGGATTTTAATATTTTATGGTTAAGCTTTCATTAAAATTAAAACGAATATTACATTCGTAAATTCTGCTTAATACTAATGGAAATCTGGCGGCAGTTAGATAAATATGAATATTTTACTGTTAGCTGATATTTATTGGATAAGATCTCCCTATCAATAAGAAAATGAATTTTAATTATCTAAACGTGTTTCTATGTATTACATTCTGTAAAGCTGTAAATTGATTTAATATGCTGCGCCATTAGCATATTTATATACGTATATGAATCGAGTATTGTAGTGATATATTTCCTTACATATTAATGTACAATATCAAATAAGTAGCTTGTAGATCTATATTTCTGAATATTGAAAAAAATATAGGTACAAATTTTTAAATTTGTAGTTTTGCTGTGCTTTACTAATATTTATTTTAAAACACAGGATACCAGTTTTCCACGAATATCGAAACGCTATACGATATATGTTTCGATAATGAAGTTAGTATCATCAGGAGATGATTAAAAATAAGCAGATATTAATTAATAAATTTGGTTTACACCTGCAAACTAAATCGACTGCGCGTCGATTAACGTTAAATTTTTCGGTGTTTCTGGAAAATTGGTCCTGAATCGAGGGTTTAGGTCTTTTCTCAAGTTAATATTTTAAATAGTGCTAGTATGGAAGTAGTGATTAACAATAAAAGTTTGACAGATTAAAAAAACCAAATGTTTGATGTTTCAGAATGCTGATGTTACAATGGTATGTTCTCGTGATAGAAATAAATGATATTTGTCATTGTAAATTATTTTTCTCATAATGCATTTTTAATCTAAAAATTTTGCTAATACTCATAAAATTAATATTAAGTTTTCTTATTACTTAGATTGATATTGTATGCAGCAATACACGTACTTTACATAATTCCTAATACTTTCTCAAATATTTGCAATAGAAAAAAATATTGTAATGATTGTAATAGTTCCCGAAAAAAAATCATTTAAATAGAATGTCATGTACTAGACTGTCATATATTTTCACTTTTATAAACATTTTGTGTATTTTTTATGTAGTATGTGTTTATTTTCTATAACAATATTGACTACATAATATTTAGTAATATTTTAAGAAGTATTATTTAAGACCAATACATATTCTCAGAAATGTGGAGTAAACTTTCACACCAAGTTACGTATATTTACCCAACATTTACAGTTGGGTACATCAGTTTGGTGTGATAATTCTGATAGCATATAATAATGGAATAGAATTAACATGACGTCGGGTGTAAATTTCACCATTCTTTAGTATAAACTTTGCTTCAGATATGATCTATCTATTTTACAACTTTCATGGTACCTATAAAATATGATGACTGTAAGTAGTAGTGTATACTATTTTCTGGTGTAAAGAATATGTAGTTTTTACTGAATATAAAAGTTTCAATTTAAACAATTTATTGCGGTGGTGACGATATACCCATGTAATTAAATATTTAGTAATGTTAATAAATAAAATATGGGTTAATGGTACTTTATCTACTACATTATTGTAAAAATAATAGGCATATCCCAAATTAATGATATATTTCAGAATTTTTTTTAAATTCACTATATTATTAGTCAGTCCAGCAATTATTTTTAATAAACTTGGCTATCACTCTTAAAGTGTTCATGTTTCGAACGTAATACTATTTCAGTTGCACATAAATTGGAACAGAAATATTATGAACAGCATATTGCCGCATGCGTACTAAAGTTACTTCGCAAGAATTATAATTTACATCATGAGGAATAAGGAAGGGAGGGATACTTTCTTATTTTATTTTTCTGTTCGAATTCGTAACTGCCTCTTCATTAATGCTGACTCTAGGTATACTGCAAAAGTGCGAATACTTTATTTGTTAGAATTCGAAAATGTTTGTTATTTAGCAATATATTTAGGCAGGTGATTACTTATGTAAATTTAATATATAGTATTATGTATTACTAAAATATTATTATATATTCTTTCTACTAGATGAGTTTGAAATATTACTAATTAACTATTAAGATACTATAATAGTGTATTTGCAATTGTAATTATTAGAACTGCTATTATATCATAAATAAATAAAATTAGACATTAAAATAACAAACCAAGTAACAATAATTTCTTGTTAACTTTTATTTGTTATTGGTAAGGTAATGTCTCATCTATTTACTCTGCTAGTCCTAACTATTTCAAGTTAATATTACGATTTAATGTAGAATATACCATGTTGACGAAAATTGTATTGAATTGTATTAGGTTTCCATTTCGTATTTTAAATTGCATTACTCATAACTAGGTGGATTAAAGAACCTGGGAACCTTAAGCTTCATAGGAGGTGGTGGTTAACATCCCGAAATCGGAATATGTTGCATTATCAAAACCTATTCAATTGATTGAGATAAAGGGTCTAACGTCAAGTCATCCCTGTAGGAGGAAGTGTGCAAATTGGTATCCTCAAACTTTTTCGGTAACCGCTTTCATTCCTAACTTTTAAATTATATTATAAATTATATTCCCTATTATATATCTTATAAATATTAAATTATATTATACGTTTATTTTATATATTGTAGTAAATTCATAGGGAATATGTAACGTAACAGAATGGTTTATGCTGTAGTAGATACTTCAAATGATAAACTTATTACTCCCCCATTCTATGACATAAGAAATAAATATTAAATAATAATATAATTAAAGTCCTGAACTGATCATGCCACTACAAAGAGAAAATCCGTATTTACAGCAAATGAAAATACATCAATTCAGCTTACATTATCAGTTTATTTTCTCAACATAATATTGTTTTATTATGTCAGTAGATTCATTATACATTAAGAACAAAAAATTGAATTGTATTACACTGGAATAGCTTATGCACTAAGGGATTACAATTCTAATTAAATAAATATAATTTCCAATCCGATCTGATCCTCAATGCAAATGACGAATAATACTGTTTATAGAAATTGTATTTACTGGCGTATTGTATTGGTTCTCTTACTTTTGTAATACCAACAGTGAAGCAATTATTTGGTATTTACTGGAATATGGAATATCTTTCTTTTGACAACCAATAATATTTTGAAGTCTTTATCGATTAATGTAAACCTTTGTACCTTCCTTCCTACAGATAGGCATTCACATGAATAATTGCAATGGTACTTATCTTCATAACTTTGAAACAAAAAAACAGTGAAGTCTATTATCTAATAAAATTGTTAAATTGAAGAAAGGAAAACTACTAAAAGTTAAAATACTATGAACAATAAAATATAAAAGAGGAGGCAGAAATAATATGGTACGGGAAATCTTTTAGTTTTTATATGATTTAATAGAAGAGAACAAGGCAAAATAAACATATTTACTTATTTTTCTTTACTTTAGTATTTCTCTAGTACACCTTAATCAGTGATCTCTGAATCAGTGAGTCGTGGAAATGAGGGGATGAATACCTTGACAGGTTTGATTTTAGGGACTTGGGCCCAGAATTAGCAATATCGCTTAGCGAAGCCATTCAAAATTCAATTATGAAAGACTACACGCCGAAGCGTTGTAAAGACAGGTGGGCTAAAATTAGCAGTTGTAGGTAAATAACAATACACCTCGCAGCAAACTGGAAAAGTATTGCTTGAATCTGCCTCGTACAAATTTACAAATCCTAAGTTTATGAGATATTGCAAACATCTTCATGTTGTAAGTTACGTTGATACTTCTATGTGTAGAGGATGGAATTCGGAAGATAAGACTGCTCCTAAAAAGTTATTTCGCACTATCAATAAAACAAGGGGCTATATCATTGAATTATTGGTCGAAAACGGCTGATCTTTGTCAACTACCACCAAACACACTTTTTCAAACCATCCACATGGTAGGATAGGTGAAGGAGAGAGTTCAGTATTTGGTGACAAAATTGCAGCTCTGATGCGTAGCACAGTGTGTCCAATATGATGGCCTGAATACATGTTGAGTCTGTCTGTCCTCACCCTTATAGAATCTGGCCCTTCAATGTTACTCGTTAATGCTTTAGGTTGCATGACATTAAGGTTTTCAAAGAAGCAAATATATTTAACATCCATAATAATTTGAATAAAATTGATTATATAAAGCAAATGATATCTTTACATGCATACAATTGTTAATTGATGTTAAAGAAATTACAATTTACCATGTATTTATTTCAATTCAACTAAGATTCTGGTTGAATGATAGATGATTAATAAATAGGGTTTCTTAAGGTAAAACTGTATTTTGTGCTTCCAAAGAAAAATCTGTGCACAAGAATAACATTAGGACTATGAAATAATAAGTTATAAGTTTCTCCTCCAAAATTTCATAAAAACTTAAACCTGATTTAAGAATACATATGTTGATGTAACATTATTGAAAAAAATAATAATTTGCTGCATTCATTTTCGTCAATCTTGTGGACAGCTAATTTTTTTTGCACACGATATAAGTCACAATGGGTTCGCATTAAAAAATACACAATGAGTCTATGAAAGGCATACTAGATATGCCAATTAGTACGCCCATGGATTTAAGGTACATTCCGACTGTCTGACACCTTGTTATATCCGTGTTGATAATATTGAATGCTTAACGGTTCAATACTTTTAAAATAATGAACAACAGCACACAGTCTTGTTATTGCTCGTACGATTTTATTATATTCTATGCTCACATAATTTTAACTAGTATAAATATTCCACGTTATTAATATAATAATGTCTCATTAGACCATAAGTAAGATGGAGAAATTATATTACATTAATGTAAATCTTCTTGCAGATGGTTTGTCGGTACTGTTATTTTAAATAAGTTATTTACGTCATTACACTGCATATATTTTATGATACTGCGAGGTGAGATAAATGCATTTAAAGGGACAAGTGTTGTTTTTTATTAGCCGACGGCATCTACAAGAGTTATGTCTATTTAATAGATTTCGTTTCTTAGAAGAAATGGTGTAAACCAGAAAATTGCTGTATTCTGGTTGCTACTGTTGAGTACTGTTGCACTATAATTATTCAATGCGGAAACAATTTGATAATTACTGATAGTATATGCATGTAGAAACTTCTATGCATTCTAATATTACTAGTAAATTTTTGAAGATGTGCCATACAATGTAATACAAAACCCTTACACATTTAGTGAATTTGTTAATGGACTAATTAAATCTGGTTGTTAAATCTAATACATCTTCTATACGAAGAATCATTGCAATATCTGTAAAGCTCATTATATCATTTAATTATCTATACTGCTGCGAATGAGACAGATAGGCTCGTACTTTGTGATCTATTGACATTACAAAGCAGTTAGAGAATTGAACTGGGAAATATATTTCTCGTGGTAACCGTGATGTGTACAATGAGTCATATTATATAGCCCTCCTATTTTTCAAACATCAAAATTAGTGATATAACGATAAATGGTATAATGAGGAATATCCAGTCACCAAATCTCGGGCTGGAGACCTTTCGTCTTTACGATAGCCATAAAGCACACTATCTAGTGATTCTTGAGCAAATATGTTGGAAAAATTTGTTAACTATTCCAAATAAGGAGTGGTTTAGCGCTTCCGACTAAGAAGCTGGCGGGTATGAGTTTAATTTATATTCCATGTGTTTCTCTTTTACAGTTACAATCAGTTAGTTTGCAAGTCTGTAATATCACTCCTTCAAATAGTATTTACAGTAGTGATAGGAAAAAAACCTTTATGATCAGCCAATAAACATAGGGAAGTTAACGGTTTTAAAATTTAAAATTTGAGAATACAATATATACTATGTGTATTCTATGGACAGTATTAATAATTATAATTTTGTGCATAGAGAAGAATCTAATAGCAGTTAGGACAGAAATGGTGTCAATATATAATTCACCTAAGTTCACAAAGAGCATTGAGAGATTGGATACTCTTCTGAGAGTTGCTGTTAAATTTAGATTTATTATGTAGAGAGATGAGATTTATGACAAAAAAGTATTGGGATAAATGAGCTCTGAAACTAGAGATATGACGTCTGAAGTAATTAAATAATATTCATTTATATTTACATAAAGAATTACCATTTGACGATTTTAAACATTGAAGACAACTTAGAAAAGGAAATGAATTTTATTAAGCTGTGAAAGAAAAAGCAAATATTGTTATTTCATCAAAATTAGAAGTACTCTAATTTGAAAGAAAAAATCTATTACAAAAGTCTTACATATGAAATGACTATTTGGCTATACGGGGTGTACACGAAAATACACCGAAGAAAATAATAAAACCTATTTTGAGGAGTTACAAGCATAACAAAACTAGTTATAATGCTAAAGGGCTGATTTAAGGAAATTTTTAAAACCATAAAAAAATAATATCCTAAAAACCGTGAGCCATGAGATAGAAGTCATTAGAGCTAAATAACTTCTAAATGGCCCCACCGATCTACCATTTCCGTTTGTCACACCATCTGCCTAACACCCTGTATAACATATATACCAAACATATTTGACTTTCGGGAGTATCTTAAAATGAGTCTGCACTTACATAAAAATTAATCTGTATTTATATTTCGAATAACTCTTCTTCAATAATCGGTATATTATTATTAAATCAAATTCCTGTATCTTATTTGTGTAGTTAATAAAAAATGTTCTCATCAATCAACACTTTTAAATACTATATACATAATTATGTAATCTGAGTGTGTACAAATAAGTAAATAAAATTCCGCATATATGCCATTCATTATGGTAAATCTACTATTTAAATAGTGGAATACTGGAATACAACGTTTCAAATGATAATAAATTTCATATTTACTCTGCGTCTGGTAAGTACCCTATATTAAGATAAGAATATTGGCTTGATTGCTCATGCTAATGTTCTGTGTTAAGTGCAAAAATTGATTAGATTGAGAATAATGTTTCTTTAACTCTATTGGCGAATAATGTTTTACCTCCAACAACGTCATTTGCATTAAAAATACGACGACATGGAAGTAAAATAAACCCGTCACATTTATTCCGAAAGTAACTAGGTACGTCTATTTTGCTATTTTATTTACATTGTCATTGATTAAGAACAAAGACACTGAATACGTGTGTTATTAACACACAAACTATACAATGCGATTAGTTATTTAATATTTTTATATCTTTATTCAATTATGTTTATATTTATTATAAGTAATAATTCAAATTCGATAATATGGCATTAGATATTATATTGCTGGTGCCCTGCACATCTACTCAAAATGTAGGATTAATTTCGTTAAAAATTAACTGAATCAGCTATTGTCGAGGATATGAAATATTATAGAAGGTACAATATTTATTAAATATCATTATCAAAAATTCAGTGTATAGAAAAATATTTACTATGTATGTTATGTAGGAATATTTAATAATGTATGTTATGTAGTAGTACTTGTTAAATATTTCATTAATGCTATAAGACAGAGAAAATCATTATAAAGAATCATAAAGATAACAGAAAATCCGAAAATCAGCTTTGTGCAGTAATAAGCATTATGAGATCGGAATTGAGAACTAATTATTTAGTCTATCGCTACCAACACTGGTTACAGTTTACAGATAAGTCGTGGTAGAGACCTTTCCAAAAATAAGGCAAAAATATGTTTTGAAAATAAATAAATAAATTTATTAAATTTTACTAATAGTTCTCTTACTATTTCGAGGCTAGGATAATATTATGCATCAACTAACGGTTGCTATAATTAGAACATTTAAAGAACTAAACTCTTGTAAAGCAAGAAATCTTAGCCTAAGAATTTCTAAAATAATATCAATTTGATGGAAAAACTAATTTAGTGAAAGAATATGAAATATAACGACGATTCCATATTCATTAAAGGAATTGAGTGTGAATATTATGCATGTAAAATTCTTAATCAAGAAAAAATCGATAAAACATTTATTTAAAAAAAACCTTGAATTATTTCAAAAGAATCGATTGGTTCAATATATTTCCTGATTGAACATCTTATAGACTTAAAGAAAGCTAATTCGTTGAAACTGGATTTTTGTTAGAAGAAAACATTTTACCAAATACATTCGGAAGATAAATATTGTCATTTTATTGTGCTATTAAGAAATTATATTATTTAGATAAATGAATATTATGGGATACGTAGGAAATAAATAATTGTGTGGTCTAATAGATTTCCAGATTTGACATCTCGAGTCGATGTTAGAAAAGTCATTATGATTATTTTCCTGCCATATTATAATCTACTATTATTTATACTGATTTGAAACCAATATCAAAAATACACATTTAAAATTATATAAAGTTAAACATTTTTGATTATTTTATTATTTGTGGTTATGGTATATATGGAAAATGTAATACCAATTTCAACTGTATATTAACATCTTTATTTCAATATCGATCAGATATTTGAGAATATGTTGAGTATTTATTTACATATTCGTGCTCGGCATGGAGCAAAAAAACCAAGTACTTGATGTTGCGTCTGGGAAGTATATGAGTGGCTTGGTTTGGTCTATTTGTGTTTGCATATGTTTACAATAATAGTGGATTGGGCCCAATCTTGGGGATGTCTTTCTATGTCTGAGATGCAATCTTAATGGCAAGCATTTGTCGTCTCTTCCTGAACCTGGATGTATTTAGTCTCGTCTCGAAGTATAATCGTCCTTTCCATAGCCTGATTATTTAGAGGAAGGGAGTCTTGTGTGGTTTCGTCAATAATTCTATTATATAGAATATGTATAGAACAAATTGAATATATCTATAAGTAATGCAATGTTTTAGAATACCATTGAATCTGTTTCTATAGTTTGTACAGAGAGCTTTAACGATATATATTATTTATACTGTTACAAGTATATATATGTTCTGTAACATTATTACAGGTAAATATGTTTTCTTACCACACTAAATTCTTGTAAATACATAATATCATCATAGCAGAGGAATACTTTATTCCCCCTTTTGCATTTTCAATGATCTATTGATATTCAATATTGAAGATGTAGGAAATTCCCATGAAAAGTGCTCAACCCATTTTTTATTTTCATTTCTGATATTGTATGTCTATGGAAAATTTTGAGCTAAAACGTCCTTGACACAATCAGGAGATAATTAGAACAAATTAAAACTGGTTCAGATGTCATACCTGGGAGTACTTATTTAGAGGACTGCTATCGATTGAAATTATCTAACTATAGAAGTATTCTATAAATTTGTAAGTTTCCTTGTTTAACAAAAATTATCATATATTTGATTTATATATTTGATATTTTATTTTATGATTTGATTTATTTGATACCATCTCTTTTAAATATATATATTATATTCTTGTTTTGTAGTTGATTGTACTAGTAGCTGCCGAACCAAATTTACATAATATAAGTATTAAATTTTTAGTAAATTTTCAGAAATATATGCAAAAATTATTGAATTCATCTATAAAAAAAGAATATGTTTCTCACAAAAACACACTTATTGTGGTTTTATCTTCAAATAAGTCGTTTACAGTGTTATTTATTCTTATATTTTCTAAATATATAAATATAATTTTACTAAAACATTATTATTTTATGCAAAAAGAGAACTACCGGATGTATAGTGGCAACAACAAAATCAAACTTCAACGATTCATTAGTCGACTCAAGATAGCTCTAGCATTATCTGTGCAAATCGTGTAACATGAATACTGCTAATAAATATGTTTGTGCATGTAAAATATCTTCTTCTGCTAAAGTATTTAATAGCGGAGTAATTATTGTGGTTAAGAGAATATATACTTAAGATATTTGTTGATGATTATAAGAATTTATGTTGTGAAATTGACTTGAAGTTCTATTGACGAGTACCCTACAGGTGTAATTTAAATTTATTTAAAAGAAAGAGGGGTCTAAACCATATCCTTCTGCAAGATGAGTTATTGCTGGTGAACACAGAGGTAGGTATTAAATTTAGCCTTTGTCCATAATTATCACATCATACGCTATGATGAGACCGATGATGTACAGTTAAATAATTATTAATAAATATTTTAGCAGGAAAACGTGTATCGAGTAGTTTAAACTGAATGATGAAAAATTTGGTGTTTCACGTTTCGAAGTAATTGTAAAATAAGTTAAAGATAACTTTATTTCATGTCTTCAGTTCTATCCTTCCAATGATGTATGTTTTTTTTTTGACAAAGGAGTATACGATGTGTAATGATTGTACCTCGATAAGAACATTATTTTCTATATAATTTATAAGAAATATCAATTTCCAAGTAATTCTGAAATATGTTGGAGGAAGATTTACCACGTATTTTTAGTTTTGCATTTGGAGTAAAATAACTCCTTTTAAGCCATAGGAGCTTTTAAGCCGTAACCGGCTAGTGTGCTGTAATTGATGAAATGGAACTGAATTCTAAGTGATAATAAAAGTGTACTCTTTGTATTTGTGTGAACATTACTGTTTGTGCCCCGATGACAATTAAACTTATTGCCAATTAAAAATCATAGTGAATAACTATTCTTGAGTTTTGTGAGAAAAAATCTAATGAAAAGTTTATCGGATCAGAACGAATGGAAGTTGCATTGGAATCTTAAGGGAAAATTTAACATATCTGAAAGTTTTCTCTTTTAATCTCGCAAATTGCTCAAAATAATTTAATTTAAAAGTACCAGAAAATCTATTATATATCATATAATAATTACGGAATGAGGGTGAATAAAAACAAAACTAAAGTGTTAGTGTGCAGAGGGCGCGAGAGCAGAGCAAAAACGAAAGTACAAATTAATAATGAAAGATTGGAGGAAGTTAAAGACTTCACTTATTTAGGAAGTAAAATAAATTGGGATGGAAGAAGCGATAAAGACATAAAACAAAGAATAGCGCAGGGTCGAATAGCTTTTGACAAGAAGAAAGCACTCTTATGCTTGGGGGTAATAAACTTAGAAACAAGGAAGAGATTTTTGAAAACATATGTATGGAGCACGGCACTATACGGTTGCGAAACCTGGACGGTAGGGGAAGCAAGTAGGAAGAAATTAGAAGCTTTTGAGATGTGGTGTTACCGAAGAATGATGAAAATACCGTGGACTGATAGGGTTAGAAACGAAGAAGTATTAGAGAAAGTCGGCGAGAAAAGAAGTATGTGGAAAAACATAAATAAGAGAATAGATAGAATGGTAGGCCACTTGCTGAGACATGGGGGAATAGTCCGCGATATTTTGGAGGCAGAAATAGGAGCGAGGAAGGGCAGAGGTAGGCCTAGATTAGACTACTGCTCGCAAATAGTAAGGGATGTAGGTTGTAGCACAATTAGCGAAATGCGTAGGTTACCACAAGATAGGAGAAGCTGGAGGTTAGCGTCCAACCAGTCTTAGGACTGATGACTTCATGATGATGAATAATTACGAATCTAACATACAATTAGATATATATTTAAAATATTTACAGTACTAAGAAAATTCTAATACCAAAAAGTTTAGTCAAGCTGATTCATGAAGAGATTGGAGTGAGTTACAATCGGTGACGTGAACCAGTGAAATAGAACGACAAGTTAGACGAATCATTGCATATAACGGAGATGAGTACGTATTTTGTCCACCTTCCATGGAAGCACCAAAGGAGGAAATAAAAGTAGAAAGCACCTATCAGCGACGGTATAATTAAATAAATGCTAAAATAACTGTCCAGGAAAGACAAGCCGGTCCCGTGGAACATTATAAATGGGATATGGAGAATGACATTATGGAACTATGAATTTACATGACTATGATACCCCTCTAAAGAGCAAGAACTAGGTAACTGGTAGGATTAATGGAAAATTGATAACAATGTCGACAAAAGTCATATCATCTGGATCAAGCAGAAAGGAATACCTGAAGAATATGATGAGCTAAGTGAGAGTCCATTCACTGGTACAATATCATCAAATAGCTTTGCGTTGCGTTAGATAAATATCTAACTCGGCAGGACCACGTTAGAAAGAAGGCTGGTCGCGCCAAAAAGTCGCTAGTCCGAACCAGCCCTACCGAAAAGGTTCAGACCGAGAGAAAGGTCTTAATCTGAGACATGTATAGTAACGCCCTGTTAACAACTGTGACAAATCCTGTAACCCCAGAATATATGCCGATGGGTCACAGGATACCAGATAGAGTGAAGAAAATTTACATCTGAGTGGAAGACCGTCTAAATCTATTAAAGTACAGCCGCAGACAACGACTTAGGGTATCTATGGCCACAGAAAAGATCTACAATCCAGATATGTTATAGATAGTTGGAGAAGAAAGAAAACCAGACCAGAAAGAGAACCAAGCCAGAAATCTGCCAGCCGGCAATGTCCATCGAGAAAGGATCAAGTGAGTCTATTCAGAACCACTCCTACCAGGACATCGTTCCAGTAAGCGAGATACATATTCTGTGTTTAGCGATTGGGGTTGGTGGAGATTGGTCACAGTGTACAGAGAAGTAGCCCTGCTAGCCTTGCAATTCCTCATTTAAAGGTAAAATATAACGCCTCCTAAAATATTTTGTGTTAACATACACTCGACGTTTTTCAACAAGTACGTTTAGACATAATTAAAGATTAGAATAATTAAAGTACAGTAATTAAAAAATATATAGTCCTGAATGGTGACTTGGTTGGTGGTTGGTGCGTTAAGAGTAATAATTGTGTGGTTGTAAGCTGTCAAGCGACGCGAAGCGTAAAATGGAGTCGGGAAAAACAGGGGCTGGAAGTGAATGTGGTGCGATAGTCGGGGAAGAGAACTTCCAGGAAATAAAGTTAAGTGGAAAAGAAGTATGGGAGGTGGTTAAGAGATTCGTGCGAGAGGTTTTAGAAAGAAACAGGAGAAAGAAGGAGCGAGACAAAGGGATGAAGGTGGGTAATCGTAGCCGGAGCAGTACAGGGAGTAGATAGAGGAAAATCTAAGTAGAAGCAGAGTAGCAGTAGAACAGTAGAGTATAATATCTTAAAAATAGGAGAGAACCTAGAAGTAATGCCGAAAGGTGAGTACCTAGGTAAAGGGGTTGGAGTTTTTAGTCGGTAGACGTGAATAAGCAGATCTGCATCACGAATCCGACACTACCTGGGCTTCCAGGTGTCTTTCGAAGATTTCACCTGTCCCACAAGAAAAAAAGTGACGCGAAGCGATATAAATATTTTAAATTAAATCAAACAATACGTTGCTTCAGCCAATTTATAAGAATATTTCAATCAATGATATCTCTGATTTTCACTTTTGCCTTATAGATTTCTACCGACAGTATTTCATGGAAATACGATCGCCTGTAACCATTTCATGAAGATTTCAATAATGGAGTGATCACTACAGCAAATACAAATATTGTTGTATTGGTTTCATCTAGACATAAGTTTTTGATGTATCGTTTTCATCTTAAGTAAGTAAGTGGTAAAATTATAAAACTTGACACGTAATGTTTGATAATACATGAAAGTATAGATATACATGCATATGTACGTATAAAAAACTCAAGTTCTGTGTATAGACGACTTTGATTTTGTAGACTCTTACTGATAATCATACTTCTGATTTGTAGTACCCAGTAGCAGGAGTTTTTACACATTTCATTTTGGGCGTTTCTATTCCAAGGACCTAGTAGACAAAATAATTTACTTAAGTTATGAAATTAGGATACTTAAAAACAAATAAATCTAAGTCATTTTAAATCATGTCTAGTTGATTAACGCCCATCAGTCACAGGAAACTTAATTTATGGTAATCACGAATGAGAAATTTCTGCAACAAAAACTGTATAATTAACTGAATTGATTGGATAACAATAAAACCCAAACCCACACATGCACTGACGAGAAGAAATATTAATTAAAATAACTTTTTCCGTGGTAATTTACACCTCGGCAGGATATGGATGGCATAATGGCGGTGATTCATCGGTAACTCATTTGATTTTAATAGCGCTTGCCGTACTCCAAGTTCCATGTCCCACACGTGTATGCTACATTGATTACTTATATATACCGCCAATTAGCCCAAGTACCACAGAGTGGGAAGTTATTATTTATATCCATATCTGCTTAGCCTCATGTTCATTACTTATAAATACTAGTTGAATAACGAAAACAACAATATTTATTGTTTGCTTCAATGTTTCTATGTTGTTACAGAATCTTAATACTTACTTCTTATTTAAATAAAATAGTGAATATACACCATGTGTCTCACTTAAAATAAGAACACCTGGATGTCTTCATCATTTTTTTAAATCCAGATAATATGAGCTTTAGCACAACTTAGTCTTATATAAGACGTGCATTTTGAGGTAACTAAATTTACATAAGAAACTGAGGCAACCACAGCCCCCCAAATGGGACCCATTCCCAATATTTTGCTTCACGTTGAAGATATCGAAAAAAGTTATCAGAAAAAGTTATCCAGAACCTAAGTTTGAGCCCCAAAGGCAAATTTTATTATGAAATTCGCATTTTTAGTTTCTTAAATATTTTTTCACAGTACACACATGGTTACAATTTTGATTTTCAATTTAGTAAGATGCCATGAATGTAAAATCTATGATAAAATAAAATGTCATTCTGACAAAACTTTGAGATATTATAATGTGTAAAGTTCTACTTTACAATTGTAAAATTAGTCTGCATTTAAAGGAAAAATCGAAATAATAAGGTTATTTGGTGATGGGGCACGTAATATAAGAAAAGTAGCTGCAGAATTTAACCGAAGATATCCTTTACGAGTCGCTATTAGTCATGGAACTGCAGCCGCTGCTTTCAATAAAATTGGAAATGTTATTAAAATATCTCAAAATGAATAACCTCGTTGAAAAATTTCATATTCTGAAGATAACGTAATCTTCATAGCAAATCAAGCGAATTCAAGAGTGATTTTACGAGATATAGCGTTTCACCTGAATATCGACAAGCAGAAAATTGGAAGATATTTCGATAGGGAATTATGGGATGCAATTGCAAATCTTCCGCTTAATGTGCGCCTGGAGATGTTTCTCCAGCTAGTTGGTGTGTCAATCCATAATTCTAGAACTGTTCGTCAATGGTTGAACGAACATATTCCAATCTGCTGAATACATTCTCTTGAACTCTGGTCTCCTAGATAATCCAATATTAAACCACTAATTTCTGGGGAACAACAATGAATTGAGTTTACAAAATAAAGCCCAGAAATTGAGAATAATTTTGTGTTAAAATAAGACGAGCTTGTCTCGAAATTAGCATTCCAGAGCTGAGAAGAGTAATCAATCATAATCGTAAAAGATTTGAAAAATGTATTCACATTGAAGGATGATTAGTTGAGAGAGGCTACATCCGATAATTAATTAAAATTTTTATTTATATGTAATGATTATTACTCAGAAACTGATTTTTACTTTAGACTGTTGTTTTTCATTTTTTTCTGTTATGTAGGACTACAGTTATGCTAGAGCTCAAATCTTAATTTTAA
This sequence comes from Rosalia funebris, assembly GCA_037954035.1. NCBI lineage: Eukaryota > Metazoa > Arthropoda > Insecta > Coleoptera > Cerambycidae > Rosalia > Rosalia funebris. The sequence goes on from JAZFAV010000033.1 coordinate 3,925,646, forward strand.
AAAATGACGAAAATATCCGGGTGTCGTCATTTCAAATCAGACACATGGTAGAACCTCAGTGGTAAGAATCTAAATAATACGAGAATATAATACACAAATACATACACACACCGTATCGTTTGACCAAACTGGAGAATCAGTTTAAGACTTAATTTACACCCAAGAATATATATTGTGTTATATGTTGCCTCTTACTATATTATAGATCTTCATATGTGAAAAAATAGTTGAGAATGTTCAAGGTAAGAAAGGTGTGAGTTTTAATTGAATAGTTTGAAACTCTTTAAATCGTACCTACTTTGAAAAACTGCGTTGGACGGAGAGACGTGATTAGATATTATTTAGTAAAAAATTATGTGGTATAAAATTCGACTTCCATTTTATCCTTCACATATGAAATACTGTCGATGAGTATACAAAATAGACATTTTTCAAATATGACTATTTGAAATATTTTTGGGCAACGCTTTATTTACTTTTTAGTTTTTTATTATGTTCATCTAATAGAAACAACAGAAAATTCGTTGTTGAGTTTTCTGAAAATTGTTACAATTTTATATTTTTGATTCATATCTTGAATTCGATAGTCAAATTTGGAATTTTGGCAGCTTCCTTTTGTTGCTAAATTAAATTTTCAAAAATTATTATAAAGTGTAATATTAAAATAATTATTAATAATACTGATTTGACGAAAATTTATTACATTACGAAATATTAAGAAATGTATTACATTGCACTTTTATATTTGTTTGATTTTTATACTTTTTAAGATTTGTTTAGCTTTTATAAATATCATAAATTGTGAGTTATTGCATTTTTCTCCCTTCAAATCTAGTATTATTTTTCTAAAACTCTGAATGTTTATTAAACAATAAGAAGCTAGTAAAGTACTATTCATTTCATCGCTATTTGCCAGATAAAAACTCTTACCTTGCCGATAAGCGGAACAGTCTACCTGAGCCTAGCTATAAAAACAAGTCACGGTATGTCTTGAAATTTTTTATTTGGCAAATAGCGATAAAATAAACTATATTAATGCCAATTATTGGCATAGTGACAACAAGAAATAAACAGTAAAAACTGATAAGTAAAAATATTTTTTGTTATTGGCGATTTCAATAAATATATTTTACTCTTAAACTAAAAATCTCTCAGTATATTTGCCTCTATTTATTTGGTTTTCATTTTGAATATTATGTAGATACCCTGATGAAACTGCTCGTGGTTATTAATTTTTATTTTTAAATATTAGGTATGTTTCGATACACCGATATAGTGGAGATAACAATGCAAATGTATGTAGGAAACAATTCAATGAAACGTTTAATTTTACTGTGGGATAAATAGTATTTGAACGTCGTAAACTTTATACTTTTAAAAACAATTTCCTGTATATTTAGTATACATTATGTTGCTGTTGGAATGGAGAAATCTTTACTGTCTTCACTAAAAAGTATATCTTTATAGTTAAAATGGTTTTCATGAATCATGGTTAAGTTGTGTTGTTTAGCACATATAGTATACGTGCTAAACTGAAAAGTGCTCATAAAATATACTAAATTATAGTTAAATAAAATTATATTTAAAAAATATGAAGTTATTAGTTAGCAATTATTTAGATTTCGAACTGAAAAATAGCAATAAAGGTTTATTGATAAGTAATTATTTACAAGAAATATGCATATATTTTGCGCATAGGAATGCAATTCCATTGATTTGACTCAAATTTAAATTGAATTGAGTCTCTGCTTCATGGATAATACATTTTATTACGCAAATATGAACTTCAAATAAACCTACATACTTTGAATAAAACAACATTGAAATGTTGAGAGGGCATAAATTTCTATGTCCTTTTCTGAGAATCTCTGATTGATGTAAAATATGTTTAATATATATATATATATATATATATATATATATATATATATATATATATATATATATATATATATATATATATATATATATATATATATATATATATATATATATATATATATATATATATATATATATATATATATATATATATATACAGGGTGAGCACGGTGGATGGAGTATTAAAAGTATATGGAGAACGAATCTACCAACTGCTTTGAACTTTTGGTTACCAAAATAGTCGAGTATGATCTATGCAAGTAAAATATTTTGGAGAGTGCGGTGTTGCCACTTATATGTAAAACTGGCAACATCTTCGTTATTTTAAATAGAATACCCTGTATATTTTTACATATTAATAATAATCTGTTAATATTTCCCTATATCTATCTCAAGCCGTTATCGAGATAATAATTCTTTTCTGAATTTATTGCCAAAAATTTTACTTTCAGTAAATCGTGTTTTCTCCCACCTATGCAGCAATTAAAAGATAATTCTTCAGTTGTGACTAGGCAAGGCCTGGGGGCATCTCTTCATTAATCAGCTGTTTCCAATATCATACAGGGTGAGTTAAATAATGCTCTCTATAAGTGACGTAGAGAAATGCACGAAAGTCAATTTTTTAAATGGAATGCCCAGTATATTATTACTAATTCGGAAAGGTGATATATTTACCTATTTAAAAATGTTAATGTTCTCTATACCTAATGCGCACCGTTTTCGATTTATAGGCACTTTTCTCTAACCCTTCCAAGAATATTATATCTTTTGGTATGTTGTCATAACGGGTGGGCTATGAAATTTTTATTTTATAATTTTGTAATAACAACAGACATGCTATTTTTCTAAATAAATTTGACATTAGTAATATTTGCACTTAATTTCAATAGCTGTAGCACAAATATGGCAGAAAATAATTATACAAACGCAATTTTAATGGATTTGTTTATTATTCATGGACCGTGCAATAAGGTTATCAACAGAACTTGTAGAATATTTAATGAGAAATATCCGAATTTGCCGCAGATGAACAACAGAAAGTTTCTACGAATTCAGAGGAATTTTATAAATTTTGGTTATTCTATTTAAAATAACGAAGATGTTGGCGGGTTTACGTATAAGTGGCAATACCGCACTTTCGAAAATATTTTAGTTGCATATATCATACTCGACTATTTTGGTAACCAAAATTGCAAAGCAATCGGTAGATCCGATCTCCATATACTTTTAATATTCCATCCACCGTGGCTCACCCTGTATATATATATATATATATATATATATATATATATATATATATATATATATATATTCATATGGGTAGTTAAATTAAATACGTATTATACCTATATTACTTAAATATGTTGTTCTTTATAGAACAAATTAGGTTTGCATCCTTTGTGAATCGGCTATCTATAAGCAACCTGGCGTGAAATTAAATGACCTTAGCATTTATTGATTTGTTACGCCTCTTACTAAATTTCTTGGGTATCGCGGCTTAAACATCATGACTTGGGTTGTATTTTATTGAGCTAAATCAATAATATTTGGGTGGGCGTAGTTGCAAGGGAAGTTTTATCAGAAATATATACTTTTGTATTTGATTAAACAAATACAATAAGGCGAGCCTAGTATACTCGATAAATGATGCAATTACGTCAATTACTGCACTTGAGAGGCAATTAAATGTTACTAAATCGGATAAAACATTACATTGTAATAATTTAGTATTACAATGTAATTAATATTAAAAAATTACAAAGTATTAATAGGCAAATGATACTAAACATATATATACGTTCCATAATATAATATTTTTAGGCTAGTTTAGTTTTTAGTTAGGAATATTAAATGATTACTGATAATATTGCTGATAGATATATGTACAACATAAAATATTAGTTTTATAACCTAATATTGAAATAAAATATGTGACAGATATTTCGTTGGTGTAATTTAAAGTTATACGCGTTTGCTTTATATAACAGCGAAATATTAGTATTAGTATGATAGGAAATATTATCTCTAACAGCTGGAATGCGAAAGGGAATTCAGAATCATAATATTTTCTAGATCGACTTCTCTCAACTCAATAGCATATAATTTTTTACAACATAGTTGAATATAAATACGTTCATAAATTGTTCTTAAATACTTTACTTGAGAAGGTATCAATCGCGGTTCTTTTATTTCGCGTTATTTTAACACCTCAATTAAAAGGTTCAAAACCGAGACTAAAATACCTGAAGAATTAAATGTGGGGGATTATGTATGTGTGGGAGTTGATTCTGATTGCATTATTGGCCCTTTTTTTGTAGATGGTAACAACAAGTTGCGATCAGTATTTACGGTTATTTCAAAAGCAATAACCTTGTGGTGGCATTCCCTCATAATATTGTATCAAAAGTATTAATACTCATTCGTATCTTTATTTTAGTTTATATAGAAAACCACCTCTTTGCTTGCAAAATTTACGCAGGGTTTTTCTTAATTCAGGAATCCACCTCGTTTGCATAAACCCTCAGGTTACACGTAGAGAGGAGGACAAAGAAATCCATGTTGAGGGAGAGTTTTCAAACTCCCTTAGTTGGGATTAGAACTTAAGAATACAATGAGACTCCTAATATTGGTCTCAGTCCTCCATCCTGCACAATAATACGAACGACATTATTGCATCCATAGCATCTGTACAGGATGAAAACTTTAATTGGAATACATTCTAACTCGAACATGGAGGATTTCAATAAAAATTCCTGAAACATTCGGTAATGATCTTCAGTTATGATCTTCACTTGGGGATGTAACCGCTCCCAACTCGGGTATGTCGAGTTGTATTTCACTTGAAGGGTCGCATCGAGAGGAATAGAATGCACGCCTCACTTTCTAAGTTTTTCAAATTATTACCTTAGAAAAAAAGTGAAAAAAAGTGAAAGACTAATTCTTATGATAATTATCATTCCAATCGTAAAATTTGTACAAAATATGTACCGTTTCTTTCTTATTGACATTTTTTGTTATGAGGAATATTGATAATACACATTTCTTTTTTCACCTTCTTTATCCTGTCTTAGTTGTTTTGCTTAAGCCCTGCTTAAACTCAGTTTAAAGAAATTTGTAAATTTACCTCGTATTTTATGTTTGTACAAGTGTTACTTTTCAAATATTATTCTTTGTAACTTTACATTTAAAAACTTGAATGGGACCAAGTTTTTTAATTTTTTAGGGAAGATTGAGCCTTCTTACTCAGAGTGGTCATATGAGAGGTGCACGTAAATATAGGTAAAGCGCTGTTGATGATGAAACCAAATTAAATGTGTTGTTCGCCAAAAACTTGTGACATCAATTCGACAGCTCGGTCGTGATTTTAATGTTTGTCATACCACATTTCTATAATTATTAAAAAGGTACAAATGTACGAAATACAAATGATCCAAGAACTTACTAAAAATGATTACAGAATAGAGTATTGTGAGAAAATGATGAATTCTATTATCCATAATTAAAAGTCTTTAGAATTAATAGTCTTATTCAGATGAATGTACATTTCCTATAAACAATGAAGTTAACTTAACACAATAGTTGTTATTGAGTTGACAATAATCCTTAATTATAACAAACGTTTGGTTATATTTCATTATAGTTATAACTTTATAATATAAAAATATAATTCTAATAATTTGTTCTGACAACATTGAGGTCCTCTAGAAAAGAATAATACAGGAAAAGGTATATCATTCCAAAGAGACATCCATTTCTGCTGCAGGATCTAAGAGATTGGTTTTATCATCGACTAGCTTTTTGTCAAGAATGAAACAGCATTTTTGCAGTATAAAAGTTATGATTCTCTATAGGTAATAATGTGGAACATTGTGGAAATGAAATATGTGTATTCCTTCCGATGTGATCTTTCAAATGATGTGTCACTCAATACACTCTTACATTTGGAAAACAGATTGGGGAATCCATCCATGCTATGGTCATATTTATAAGCTCCGGTGGGCAACTGATCTGAATGCCCACCATTTCTCAAATTTAAATGCAATTTTCCGGATCTTTGCAATTGAGTTGCGTTTATTTTTATAAACCTACCATCATAAAGCTTACGAAGATCGGCTTGATAATAAATTTTAAATCGCAGTAGTATAGGGGTTTAGCTAATACAAGAAGTTCTGTGAAGTATTGTTTTATATGTCTACCGTAAAATGAGCGACATATTTAATTCTCACTTATTGAAACGGATCTGCTATTTTGTATTAGTAGTAATATTTACTGTTAATAATATGTCTCTACAATTTTTAATTGAAACGTTTAGCGCAATAAATTGTCGTATTTTGTTAAATCGTATTTGAAATGAAGGACGAAATTAGTACCTAACCTTGGTTACTAAGGGAGCTAAAAAATCAGAGCACCTGCATGTGACATGGATATTAATAAATCATAATTCTTTTTATTTAGAAGAAAAAAACATTACATAATGTAAAATATCTTTTGTAATACGACTAAGGTCACATGATGGAAAAAATGGTTCTATATAATTTAATTTGAACGTTATACGCGTAACATATATTTACAGTATTTTAGATTTCTTAGTGCAAACTTCTTTTTTTTTTTTAATTTTCTGGTTCTACAAAAACTGCACTATGTAAAGACATATTTTACAGTTATTTTTTTTGTTATAGCGGAATAATTCGTTCTTCTCATACATTTATAGTTGTCTTTAAAATCTGACAGTAAATTTTCTGTTAGTTATAAAAGATGCGAGATGATGGTTGTTAGTAAAATATAACACATTAGGAAATATAAATCTAACACACTAGGAAATATAAAGGAGGAATGCAAATTAATTGTTAAATCTATAGACATACTATTTTACTTTTCTAATCTGATTTTTACCTGTAGTTTCTCATATAAATAAAAGTCAGTAACATATAAGTCGGAAATCGAGAAAGGAATTACCAAATCGCGAAGCGGTTATCAAAGTAGTTCCCGAATAGCAAGGCTATTACGTAATCGCTATAGAAAACAACTACTCCTCGGCCTAAAGTCCCGCCAGGCATTGAATTATACCTAAAAGCGATCCTCGACCATTTTCTCGTGTTTCTGCACGATCAGATAAGGTTTCAAAAAATAAAACCCGCCACAGGTAGGACATTTGTCCCGGATTGGAACCGAACGACATACAGCTGTTTCGAACTTATTAGCTATATGTTACTGATATAGTTATATGTTACTGACATAGATCGTATCGATAAAGACGTATACCCCACAAATTTCATTCGGCATTTGTTCTGGATCGGCGTACCGTGTACGGTACTGTTGAGAACTAAAATGAGGACCAAACCGTGCATCTCTGTGGATGCATTTCTTTTTTGTAAACAATATGTGGATTTTCAGCACCCCAAATTCGGCAATTTTGTTTGCGTATCCGTCAAGATGAAACTGTGCTTCATCGCTGAACAAGATATTGTTGCAAAAATCAGTATCATCTGCTCTCTTTTCTAACATCCAATTAATAAATGTACGACGTTGCATATGGTCTGTAACTTTTAATTGTTGTCAACTGAATTTTGCATACTGATAGATGCAGATGTTTCTTTAAAATCCAATGGGTGGTGGCTCTTGATAGATTCAGTTGTAGTGAATGACATCGAATTTGTTTGGATACTCCCATACACGTTCTATCACAGCAGCAATATTTTCATCTGATCGACTACGACGAGGACGTATTGGTATTGCCTTATCAATAACAGAACCTGTCTCTTCAAATTTTTTGATTAAATTACGAATTGTTAACTCTGTATGCGCTTCATTTTGTCCTAATGTTGTGGGAATTTTTCTTAATACAACTGTAAATGGTCGGTCATTTTCATAAAACAGTTGTATACAAACTATTCGTTGTTGAACTGTTAATGTTGACAGTATGTTGATGTCGTATGGTTTGTAGATGACAATAGTTAAATACTGACGCCCTATCTTAACACAGAACATTAATGGCGCGCAATTCAAATCCTATAGTTCCAACTGAGAGACCCTATAGAAATATTGTTGAGTTTATTATGTCATCTGCATTTATTAACGTAGATTGTTATGCTCTGTATATCCGCTATGGCCTTAATCTTTTTTAAAAATTTGTCACATATTTGATGTAAGTTAATACGATTATAAAACGATGTGTCATTTGAAGGAATCATTTACTATTAGTAATGTTAGTTGATGCAGTGGCGGCGCGTAGTGATAATTTATGGGAGGGCTCAAAGCTAAAAAGCTGTCTACACGGGGATTGAGTTGCAGGGGGTACGGGGGGCGGCAGCATACTGCGTAAGCGTCGCAAGCGAAAATTTTTCAGAAATTTCAAGGTCATTGTGTTTTACAAGTACCCCAAAATTTGTATTAAACTCTACATTGACATTAATAAACGTGTGATGCTTTTTAAATTTTGAATAGGAAAAAATATTGAAATCGCGGTAATATTACGTTATGATATATTTTTGGAAAAAGAATTAAATATTTTCAAGATTGCTTTGTTTTTCCCACTTTCATTTGACTTGCAATTGTTTCGTTGACATTTTTGAAATCCTTGGAAAAAAGTCTGTCACGTTAAACATTTTATTTATAGCTGTTTGTATACCTAGTTTCTTAAAAAATATGAACAACATAATAAAGACTCACCTTCAGTCCCTCGGTAATTTCATCCAAATAGAACTACGATTTTTGATAACAAGAGAAACAGTTTTATATAGTACATACTATGTATAAGAAAAAATACCTACTCAACGTAATAACTTAAAAATATTATTGTTTATACACAACATCAAGTCTTCTGTCTCTTTGGGAAATAAAATGTTCTATGACTTTTTCATCAAAATTGTTTATGTTATGGATAAAGTTTTTATTCACTGACATCATTGCTAGGGCATTAAGGCGTTCCTCATTCATAGTATTTCTTAAAAATGTCTTAAAAGACTCAGATTACTTGAGCCATCTATCGTATTGTAAAAACCGTTCTCCGCGATCGGCAATTTCCGCGTCCGGTTATGTTAAAGAAATATTAAATTAATTAAATATTAAAGAACCGAAAAAATATGAATTTAATTACTGTTATATTTTTCTAATAGTGACTTGGGACTCTTGGGAGGCTCGAGCCCCTGAGCCTCTATGGAGCAGCCGCCACTGTGATGATGGTTGAAATTATGCAATTGGAAAAATAAAATGACAATGAAAATTAATTAAATAATAAAAGAGTACTTGTTAGTTCTTGGTAAACTACAAGTTCAATTGAATGAAACAATATAGCTCTCCAAACTGGACGACATAACTTGGTATGCAAATTTCTGACGTATAAGTTAAAATATCATAATTTTATATTTTCTTTTATCACATGGTGATGATCAGGCTTATAAATATATAACGATAAAGTGTAATAAATTACCTCATCCTGGTATAACACTGACAAATTATTTTTCGTTATTAGGTTTTTATTAAGATGTAAGTTAATCTGACCATTTCATTTAGTTCCATTCAGAGATAATCGAAAAGAAAGGACAGTTTCACTGATCCATCATGTCGACTTATGAATAATTTTGCGCAGATAGATGGCCCAGTATTGCTTCCCCGTAGAGACGAAGATGGCCTCTCATATGTCTACAATCAGATTAGACTTAATACCACTTAACTTACCTTTTCAGAAGCAGCCATTCAGTTTTCTACCTCTTATCTGATCTACTTAAATTAGATTCATGCTCTTATTTATTCCTGCTATAATGAATCTTATATTGATATTATTATAATGTGAACCAGGTGTTGCAGTTCATACATTATGTTTGTTATTGATCATTTTATTGTGTTTTCGTTTACTGAATTTGCCTGTATCGGTCTAAGAATAGTTTCTAGATTACTACACAGTAGATAAATGTCATTTACATAAATTTTATTTTTCATTACTTAATGAGACTTTGTGATGTATTTATATTCGCATGGGTGAATAAGTACTGGCCATATATACAATATAATCATAACGATATTACACGTAATGCATGGTGTATTTTGTGTAATATTTATATTATAGCAGCTATAGTTTTAATTATGAAAAACTGAAGGTTTATTAATATGTATTACTAATCAGAAATGATTTAAATGACAAAGTGTGACAGTTTAATCAGCGGTAATAACGCCAATCACGACAAAAACAAAACAGTTCACTAATTGCTACGTGTTATGTTTGTTATTTGCTTTAACATTCGAGTGATACTTATATATGGATGTCATATAAAATCATCTACTATTGTCAGATTAGACTTAGAATAGTACTGTACTTAATAATATTATATCAGGTCATTAACCTACAGGATATTATGTCCAAGAAGGAGTATACCAAACTTATTTTGGTTATCATGTAATTTGATCCTTTCGCGCTTTATTTCAAAACTACATTGTATTTTATCGTATTTATTGGCGAATTTTAGAGAAAAACACTTTTTAGAACATTCCTGCCGCCTCAGCAACAGAAATGTTTTAAATAGAGAAATATCCAATTAATATTCAGTAATCCTCAACTAGTCGTCAAGTAGACATTAAATGATCATCGATTCATTATTAAGAAATCTTTGAATCAGTATAAAGTAATTCTCAAGTTATCGTCGAATAAGTTTCAAGTTTAAAGTATAAAAAGACGTTACTTTTTTTGACATAAATATGTGTTAAAAGTAAAAAAAGTGCTAAGTAAAAATAAATAGTTTTTAAAAAGTAAAATTAATAAAAAGTGATATAAAATGGATATGAAATGTTTTTAGATTTTGTTTATTTCTGTTACACTGTAATTACTTACTTAAAATAACCTGTATTAATAAATATTTTAAGGGCCTACATTGATATATAGTTGTAACTATATAAATTATATAGTTATATATAGTTGTAACTATGTATAACTTTGGTACTATATACAACATATTTAGTACCAAAGACCCTTCTGTTGATACCAAGCATACCAGCGTGAAAGGTTCCAGATTATGTCGTTAAAGGTAGCGGTTAAAATGATATGCCTTTGAGAGCATGTAATTAAATCCTATTACTTTATTGTTGGTATTGTTTATATTGTTTAAAATTAATAGTTGCAGACATTCATCTTTAAAGAAAATGATTAAGTCAAACCTTGATTTTTTAAATTACTTAGGAAATTGTATTTTTGAATGAAGTAGTGCGTTTTCACGTATACTCGTAAGTGTGGTGGCGGATTTGTCGCTCTCTGATTATGATCAAATTTTGTATATAGGTAGAGCATCGAAAACTAACACTAACTTAGTTTTCCACAAAACACCAAAACTCTATACACTATACTCGACGAGCGTTTCTCCAACAAAGTTGGCATCATCTGGAGATGACTAAAACTCAATGTTACCAGTTTTAATCATCTTCAGATGATGCCAACTTTGTTGGTGAAACGCGCGTCGAGTGTAGTGTATAGTGTTTTGTTTTTTTGTGGAAATCTTCACACCAAAGGTTCCAACCTATTCCCTGTATCCAAAACTAATAGACAAGTATTATTTGTAGCTACCTCTGAACGGTTTAAGGGGGTAAAAAGAGAGTCCGAATTCACCCCTTAAATACATATAATTAGCAATATCTCACAAAGGATATAAGATAAAAACATTAAACCATTTTCACCAAATCAACCAAAATTTTTCATTAAAAAGAAATTTTTAATTAATGTATAAAGAAAATCTCTCTCACAGGGAGAGGGGAGGAGTTTTCAAATGCGATGATTATTTTTACATATATTATATTATATATGGAAAACAAAAGTTATCTGTTGCTGGACGTTTTTCTCGTGAAATTACAACAGAGAAAACCTTATTTCTGAAAAACAGCCTTCCCTGTGAAATGTCATAATTGCAAACGAGTTTATATTGTTTTCACTATGCTCTACATTATTAAAAGTTTATGCAGAGTCAAAGTCTATCCATAATTTATGCTTTAGTTGAGGTGTAGTTGCTATTAGGATTAGTTGTAAAATCGGAGTTGCTTTATGAGTGTTCTCGATCGATTATGCGCAAAATGAATAATATACTCTTAAAAAGTATAACAACATATATGTATTATTTAATAATTAATTACTATTAATGATGTTTCTTCAATGATAATTCCATCATATGGGACTACTCGTAGTATTTTATCACTAGAAAGAAATTGTCAATCCAAATCAAGATTGTATTGTTTGTATCAAGAAGAACGATTTGGCTTTGCTGTTTGCGATTTGTGTGCTATTATAAACTGGTGAATAGGTCTATTTTATGATTGTTTTTGTTTGTTTGATCATTGATAACAGTTCATCTACCGATATCTTTGTACAGAATTATATACAGAAATTTTCCTATGAATTCCATTTCAAAACAAAGTTCACATTCTCATGACAATGTGTATATTATTTTTACTGATGAGATTCATTCACTGTCCAAGATGACGAATAAATAAAAATATTTACACTGTACGCTTACAGGTACAAACACGTAAATATATAGGTATTATTTTAATTTATAAACAAGTACGGCTTGGTTATCTATCCCTGTTTCATAAAAGTCGACATTTATTGTTTGTTACTGGAAGATTTTGTTCACACACATGTCTTAATTGAAAAATCATATGTCTTCAAGATATTCTCATATTTATATAATATCTTGTTCCTGGTAGCATATGACTACTTACGCACTGATAACTTATCATCGCTGTACCATATAATTGGTCTAATTGTAAAACCGTAGCTTTCACATTAAATACATGGAACGTGTTAATTATATTTACTGGCTTGATAAATAACCATTATTAGAATATACCCTCTACTCCAGTCAATGGTGCTGAAGAAGTTCTCGCACGGAATATGTTCAACATAATCAGGAGCAACTATGACGATCCAATTTATGAAGTTAAACAAGTTGAGACCCTCGATTTCAAGCAGACTTCTGAATATCCTGAGACACAGCTTGCGATGAGGACGAGGAAGTAAATTATGACATTGAGGATCTGCATTCTTGAAAGAAATGTGGAATTTTCAACAAAAATAGAATAGTTATAGGCAATATCTACACACAGAATGCTACTGAATTTTGGGAAAGTGAAAAGAGCAGGGGATTGGTATAAAAATTATGTAACACTATAACAGAAAATTAACGTCATTTCAACAGTTAAGAAGGTAGAAACAAGTGACCAGCGGTAGAATAGATGACGAAAAATTATATCGCCTGTCTGAATAGGTGTTTATCAAGTTTTAAAGTCCACAGAACGTCAAATCATTATTCATGATTACGATTTACAAAAGATTAGTATTTCATGCTTAATAAAAATGATAAATTCTCAATTTCTAACCAACGTTTAGATGGATACAGAAATTTAATCGTAGTCATAAAATAGTTTCCCCACATATTATGAAGTTTAGAACACGAATTCAAACACCTAGTATCGCAAATATCGCTGTAAAGGCCATACCTGTTATCCAAGGAATACACCGTTTCGTATCTGAATATGGATTAAATTATATTTACAACACCGATTAGTGTAGGTTCAATATAAAATGTGTATAGTTTATTTCATCGCTATTTGCCAAATAAAAATCTCAAAACAAACCGTGGCTTGTTTTTATGGTTAGGTTTAGGTAGACTATTCCCTTTATCGGCAAGATACGAGAGTTTTTTATTTGGCAAATGGCGATGAAATGAATGGTAAAGGTTGTACACTTGCTGAATGTGAGATTGGACTGTCGCCGTCGATGCGCACGTAAAGCAAACGTAGATTCCAGATAGGGTTCAATTTATCTAAATTGATATTTTCGTCTGTAGACTAATGTACCTGACTTGAAGTTTGAATTCTTAATAAAATATTTTGTTAATAAAATATACAATTTTTTTTTAAATAAACGTTGCCCAAAATCTCCGTGAATGTTTACTTCAGTTATAATAGATAAACTACTAATTAGTTTTAATATTGAGTGCCCATAGATAAACTGCTACGTTGTTCCGGCATCATTATGACACATTTTGCAATAATAAGTATTTTTTTTACAAATTTTAACTTGCAGTGTTTTTTGAAATTTTCGAATACTTCAAGCGTTTTATAAGCTTAAAACAGTTTGTAAAATTGTTTTAGAATTATCAGCGTGAATTCAGATAGTATATAGCTATGGTTCCTATCGTATTATTGCAGGATGAGAAGGAAAGGACAACGAAGGATATATGTAAATATCTGTATTGATTCACTCGAAACGGCACTTTAAAAAAATCTTCGTACGAGGGGTCTGAATTCATCAAGTCATCCAAGAATATAATTAATGAATACATTTACAAATTATATAAACTGCTAACACGCCGTATTTAGTACAATAAATTTCCTAATTATTGAAAATATTAAATTCAGATCGATTAACCCACATTTGAAGAGGTTCGATTCATGTCTGATATTTTTGCTCAGCATATTGCTTACGGTATATGTATTTATATGCATCTAGTGTAAAACTTCACTTTATATAGAGTACACGGTAATTCTTGTAAACTGAAGGCAGGTTTGATATATTTGCACGTCACTGGGTTTTGTGTACTTTACATTTGTGTAAATTGTATTTAAAATGCATGTGTATAAAATTTTTTTTCGACAGTACATAATTATTTGAAAATATCTCGAAATATTTCCTGCATAAAAAACAAAGAAAAAGAAGGTAATGACCATCTCCCACTTTTAACTTTTTGTCATACTTATTCGGAACACTTTAGATTTTAGTTATATAAGAAAGCCCATACGACCTACAAAAATTATTGGCTGAAGAAATAAACCTTATTTCATCACAAATAATCTAAAATTTTGAAGATACTTAATGCTTAATTATGACCAGCACGTGCAGATATATAAAATTTGTTATAGGTTAAGTTACAATTATTATCTATCTCCGAGGAAGCAACTTTTCATTTGTGTACGAAGTATTCATCTCTGTGGAAGTAACTTTTCATTTGTTTACACCATAAATTCCCTAATTATTGCTTTAAATATTTGATGGACATATATGGAAGTACATATGTAATTTGGTACAAATTTAAAATTTATCAAATTATTGGGTGGAGTAATTTAAAATCGGATTGAAAAGTAACTAATGGAAATTAACTAAAGGTATTGAAGTTTTTATAAAAGTCAAAGAAAATACCAACTGGCTTTTACGAAAAATATATACTGTTATGATGACCTTTGCTTGCAGAACTATATAACTTTATGTTTGATCTAATAGATCTAATAGTTACGCACAATACTAACAGTAAATACAGTAAGATTTTATCTTTAGAGCAATCTCATGTTTGATATTAGGAAACTTACATAGTTACATGAAACCCACGTAGATTAAGCTTTTAAAACATACTACAATCCAAAAATAATGTCATATATAATAAATAAAAAAAAATACATTAAGAAAAGAAATAGAATAAATGTTTTGTTTTGTGCATCAAACCATACAAGAGAATTTGAATAAACCATGGGGATTTGTCTGTAAACACACAGTTTGGTAGTTTCTGCGATATGGTAATTAATTTAATATTCAAAGATTCAGTATGATAGTGATGTTTCAATTGTTTTCCAAAGATAGTATTCAATAGTCAGTTTGTGGATGTATATCTCTCGAAACCTTAATATATATTTGAGATTATATAACGTAAATTATTATTGCCTTGTACATTATGTGTTGTGAGATACTGAATTCATGGAGGAGAAGGAAAATTCTGAATCTATTTTTAATAAAACTTAATGTATTTTAAGTTTTCTATTTCTACATCTAAGGCTCAAATATTGATATTTTTAGAATAACATTGTTCAAGAACCTCACAAACAAATTTTTTAAATTGATATAATTGTTTTAGTTCAAAATATATAAAAGGAAACAATATTTATTATATTTTAAAGTGTACGTATGTATATATTATATTTTTATCACTGTGTTTTATAGTAGCAACTGAATTAAGTTCTAATCTCAAAACTACAATAAAATATAATTTGTGAAATAATAATGAGACTAGAATGTCATATATTTCCTTCATTACTGTATTCGCTATTAATAATAAATTATGGCATTAATATTAGGTTTTGGCTAATATTTCGATTACAGTGTTTGAATGTATTAACTAATTTTTGTTTGAAAATTTGCTCTTTTTGGATGAAACAAAATTAAGTTCAGTTTTATGCGAAGGGACTACCTAACTTTTTTAGGCGAAGAGGCTAATGTTCTATCGAGGCATGTCTTAAGACTAATGGGATTCAAATTTAAACCGTTTAAGCGGCGGCGGTCGCCCCTATAAACCTGCTAACGAGATCAGGTAGCTGAACGTGCCAAGGAAGAGTATTTCAAATTTAACACTCGAGGAGCCTAAAAAGTACCTGTTAGTTTGCTTTATATAAAACAACTTCATAAAAATATATTTCGTAAAATTTTGCACAGATATACAGATATATTGGAATATTTGTATAGGACTATACGCAGACAATGAAAATATTCTGGAATTTTAACTCAACTACTTTTAGCTGGTAATAAATGGTTTAGGTATTCAGCGATTTACTATCCACACTCGTGTAGATAGTAGTGTGAGTCTTCCGCATTATAATGTACTATGAAATATGAATCTGTATGAATATGTATCGATAAAAGTCCGATACTCACTGCGAGTTAGTGATAATGATAATCATATGAAAGTGGATGTGCTACTCGGTATCGAGTATCTCTGATGGGCAGGACGGACACTAGTGAGCGTCGAGATAATCCACATAATGTGGTGCTTTCTCCTTAAAGTAACAATGAAACTGGATTGATTGCTGAAATTTATCTCCACTCAAAATTCCTAGTGCAACTCTAAACAGCATTGTAACGGAATAACTCCAATATGTGTTGCGTAAGTGAGTAGTCTGATTTTTTACTGAAGGCTTATCCAGCAGACTTATCCATAAGAGTATTCTTATAATTTGCGTTTTTTAACATTAATGATACTCAGAACAAACACGGCTAAGAGAAGAATATAAGAATATTGATCTTTAGCCATCAAATTTTAATAGCATTACTTGCATATATAATGAGCGGTAATGTGTAACAGAGCAGCGACGCCTTCTTTCTCCATGATAATGCCAGGACCCACTCAGTCTGCATTACTATTTGTGTTGTTTCCACGATTTAAAATGTTCATTACCTGGCAATAAATAGTTTCACAAACTGGTTAGGCTTATGCACCATAACAGAAATTCAAATTGGGAATGGAATGGGTTGATGGGAGGGTTCAACATGGTAATGACCAAGGAATGTTCAAATGAGTAAGCAAATTTGGGGAGACGTATCATCGATTAGCAGCAAGGATAATACTTGTAGTTTCGTCAGTTACGCTACTGCTTTTTATAATTTCTGTTTTCTGCACGCACGTTTGAAGCAGATTATTTCAGTTATTATAAATAATCAACTTATAAAGTTTTCATACAAAAATAATTGGATTTTATTGCTATACATGATTCTGGCCTTATGATCAATGAATCTTCTTCATCAATTCGTTGCTCCAATTTTTTGTCTTTTGATGTTCATCAGTGTGTAGTCATAGTTGTTAAACACATTTAATCACAATGTTGGACCGGTTCAATTATTCTCCTGCAAGAAACTATCATCCATATATCAATATAGTGAGGATACAGTGGAGATTCAAGAAAAATATTTTAAGTACTACATTCCATAGTGCTCCACATATTTGAGATACCCCAAAAGGTGAAATCGCATTTCAGCAGGAAAAAGAAGCGTAAAATTGAGCAAATTGTCATTTATTTAATGAAGTACTGGCAGTTCCAAGACGTCTGAGGTGGTCTGCATGTTCAACTTCTTATTTACAATCATTCACCATGTTACATAAGAATCTTCAATTTCTTAAGATAGACGTTTCCAAGATTTTGTAGACTCTTGGTCCATACATTGATAAACGTTATTAATAATGTTCTTTATACGAATGGTTGGTATACAAGGAGATCTTTTTTGAGTCACACAGCCAGTTTGGTAAAATAGCAATATACTTTTTAAGGACATACAAATCCCTTAATATCATTGCCAAGTCTCTCGAAATTTTCTGAATATAAACGCTGATTGTACTCCCGAATTCCACTAACTTATAGACTAGTTAATTTTGTGATTTGCGGTAAAAACGATTTAAAAGTAGATGCAATAGTAAGAACACTTCGTCAGAACTGATTCATAAGTTGTGATAGTTAAAATAAACAATATACGATAAGTGATATATTATACGAAGACGATAAATGCACTATACTGACAATTGCGACAATAAATTTTAAAATATATAGCCATCTGTATATAATCAAGGTAATTTTACAAATCGATAATTCTTTGATTTGAGATACATCAATTCAAAAATTTCTTAATTGCTTGTTATAGGCAGCACTAATATTATATAATTCTTGATCTACTTTAATTTAGCAGAAATAAATGAATAAATATGTTTTTGGTTTAGGTATTTCATACCATTCTTAGATATATTTCTTACAAAACATTTTTATATATTTATTTCATAAGTTGTTCTCCAAAATCATAATAATATTTTTAAGACAATGTCATATTTCCTTTAACAATTAACTGGGATTTCAGGAACCTCGAACAATAATGAATTACCAGATTGAAAATGATAAACATTTTTTGGTTTCCATAACTTTAGTTGTTAAACTGTTGATGCTATATTGATGCCGAAATGATCTAAACCAATCTATTAGTAATAGGTATAGAGTATGATAGTATACATTGATAATAAAATATTTCATAGAGACGTACAAAAATCAATCAATTGATTCTGTTGTCATGTTCGGTGTAATTAATTAAATAAAATTAGTTGTTATGATTCATTGTATGCAACCAATAAGAATTTTTTTCTGTTTTTGGATAATTGCATCGAATTAGGAAAAATATCTAATTAATTGATGAACATTGAACTGGTGATTATCAAGAATAAGAACGATAGGAACGTATATAAAAAATAATGAAAATAATATTCAAGCGTATAATAGTTATGGTATAATTATTTCAATTTCTAAAAGTATCCATAAATCACAAAAGAATAAAATAATCTTATAGAAAATTTCTGTTATTTTCTGTTTTAGATTATTTTAATATACCATACGTATTAAAATTCAATAGCTATAAATTATGTGAGACATTAGTCAGTCAACAAGGAGAGTTACGAAAGTGGCAACTGGAAAATAATGGTGAATATTGCATATTGAAATATTGAAATTATTGGATTTTATGATCCTTCAGTAGGCACTGTTAATTCAAAAAAATATCCATAAAAACTATTAATCCTTCGATGTCGTCTCTTCCTATCATCGTGAATATTACATGAAAGTAAGTTACATAAATCTGAAAGTCATAAAGAAATTAAAACTTATATGAGCTACGTATTATTTATGTGTCCGTTACTCAAGAATATTTATCCATTTTAGATACATATTAATGAGATTGTCTATAGTAGTAAAATATATTTGTCACGTGTTGACAATTTTTATAAAACAATTTTATTTTGTGATTGGGCACTGAAACACTTACTATATTTGTGTGTTATGTAAGTTTGAGATATTTAAAATACTGCAGATTTCTGCAACTAAAACGATTAATTACCTTAAAACTAATGTAATAGTAGTTTAGCAAAATTCTTAATTAACTTTTCTTTCATCACAACGGCTAGACTGTATTAGATAATCGCCAATTAATTTCCCTCGTTCCTGGATGCAAAGACCATTATACAGAGAAAACACCAGTTATATTAGAAATATACGTGTTGCACGTTGCTGAGATAACTAACAAGATCTAGATTTAAAGTATGAGACATATATGGTCAGTAATAAAGAAAAGACTTTCTAAAACAAAGTAAAACACCCACGATTGATTAGACCATTCAAGGAGAAAACGGTAGTACATATTTGTGTTATTTTATCTTTATGTAGCATCTGGTAAGTGTAATGATGTATTTTATGCATTAGAGATAAGCTATTGCATTACTTACGTTATATATATATATATATATATATATATATATATATATATATATATATATATATATATATATATATATATATATATATATATATATAGTATTTATATTTAAGTAAAAGGTGATGTATTGAAAATACGCACACGTGTATGGTCTACTCTAGTCATAGATTTGAATAATTCGCAATAAATTATGCCTCATATCAATCAGGTCCAATTTCACTTTGCAAAATTATCGCTTCAGGCTCACTGCAATAAAATATACATTATGTAAACCGAGGATTAATTGACGCAGGATAAAATTGTTTTCTAATCGTTATGTTGAACTTGTAGCAACAGATGATTTTTTTTTCGTTAAATTATAGTAATTAACGTAATATCCCACTATAATGAAAGTGGATTTTTTTCTCTCCAAGATGTAATTAACTTCTACAACTGCCTTCTATTTTAAGCTTTCCGTTGTCGAAAAAGTAGTATACGCGTGTTTAAATTCGAAATGATCTGTAACAATTATTAATGATAGTTGTAAAATTGTTACTATTAGAAATGGAGTTCTAGCTACGGAAAACTTCTTTGGAGAGTATTCGCTTATATGTACACGGGAATAATTCTTACAGTTGTGCAAATAATAAACTAACTCTTATTAGTAATTAATTTTATTAACGTAAAGAAGCATTGTTGTAGAATGCGGTATGAAACGTACGGAAAATTTGAAATCAATCATATTTTTCATATCATTTTTGAATGGTGTGATTGAACTACCTTTTATGTTTTGCAATATTTCCTGCAACCACAAATATTTTTATAATATATGTATGTTTCGATAGAATTTGTATAGAAGTCATTGTAAATCTTAACACTCACTTAGTTTTCTATAAAACACCAAAACACTATACATTAATAAATGTATTAAAATATTGTTTTAAATAAGATATAATATTATTCCGATCCGATAGGACTTGAACCTTGACGAAGTTCTAGTGCAAACTGGAACGGGTGGGTCGGCTTGCGCGTTTTAATGATTTAAGGAGCCGTACCATAGGTTTAACCATAGTGGGGGGGTCCTTATTGAAAAACCAGACTAAGACAAGTCCCTGAAGGAGGGCAGCAGCTCTTTCAGTAGTCATAGTGGCAGAAACCGTGGGGGTTGGTATGGTGCTATGACACACACGACTGCGATGTGGAAGGCAAGAGGAAACCACCACATTATAATCCTCAGAACAGCTAGCAGAAAGCTTATCCTAAATTAATGATGGCGTCTCCTGGGACAAAAAACTCCGGAGGTAAAATAGTCCTCCGTTCGGATCTCCGGGTGAGGACTGTTCCGGGAGACGTGATCGAGTGCAATAATAATAGGAAGTGTAGCATTTCACGAGTCGGAGCGTGGAATGTCAGAAGCATGAGACAGGCAGGGAAGCTAGAAAATCTGAAGATAGAAATGGATAGGTTAGGATTAGATATAGTAGGTATAAGTGAGATGCGCTGGCCGGAAGTAGGAGATTTTTGGAGCGGTGACTATAGGGTAATACACACAGGATCGGTAAATGGAAACGCGGGAGTAGGGATCGTTATGCGGAAGAACGCAGGACAGTGTGTAGATAGCTACCTACAATACAGTGAGAGAGTAATGATGGTTAGGTTAGATTCGAAGCCAGTGGAAACAGTAATAGTGCAAGTATACATGCCTACTTCTAGCCACAGCGAGGAAGAGTTAGAAGCCGTTTATTCGGACATAGAGCAGGTAATAGGATTTGTGAAGGGTCATGAAAATTTAATAGTAGTAGGAGATTTTAACGCAGTCGTAGGTGAGGGGAAAGAAGGAGAATTTGTAGGGCCTTATGGATTAGGAAACAGAAACGAGAGAGGTAGCAGACTGATAGAATTCTGTGAGAAGCACAAGATGGTAGTCGCTAACACATTGTTCAAGCATCACGTTAGGAGGCGGTACACATGGAAAATGCCAGGAGGGATAGACAGGTATCAGATAGACTACATTCTGGTTAGGAAGAGATTTAGAAATCAAGTAAAAGACTGTAAGAGTTATCCAGGAGCAGATGTAGACAGCGACCACAACTTGGTAGTCATGAAAGCTATATTAAAGTTCAAAAATCTGAAAACCCGGAAGGATAAGAAACGTATACGAAACGGGCGAGATGCCGGAGTATTATAAGAGGAACATTATCGTTACTATACCGAAAAAGAGAGGAGCCGACAAATGCGAGAACTTTAGAACGATTAGCCTAACTTCCCATGCGTCAAAAATCCTAACTAGAATAGTGCAGAAGAGGATGGAAAATAGAGCGGAGGAAATACTAGGAGAAGACCAATTCGGGTTTAGGCGAAATAGGGGAACTCGCGAAGCTATTCTGGCGCTAAGAGTAATGTTAGAGAAAACAATAGAAAAAGGAAAGAACGCTTATATAGGATTTGTAGATTTAGAAAAAGCTTTTGATAACGTAAAATGGGAAAAAATGTTCGAGATACTAAAGAGCGCGGGAATGAAGTATAGAGATAGGAGAGTAGTACACAATCTATACATAGAGCAAACTGCTGTTATAGAAGTAGAAGGGGAGGAAAGGGAAGTAGGTATTAGGAAAGGAGTAAGACAAGGATGTACGCTATCACCACTAATTTTTAATCTGTACATCGAAGAGGCGATTAATGTGGTAAAAGATAGAGTGGATTTCGGGATTAAAGTACAGGGACAGAAACTAAAAATGCTGAGATTCGCGGATGATATAGCAGTATTAGCATCTAGTAAGGAGGAACTAGAATCAGCATTGAACGAAATGGAGGCAGTGTTGACAGAGGAATACGGAATGAGGGTGAATAAAAACAAAACTAAAGTGTTAGTGTGCAGAGGGCGCGAGAGCAGAGCAAAAACGAAAGTACAAATTAATAATGAAAGATTGGAGGAAGTTAAAGACTTCACTTATTTAGGAAGTAAAATAAATTGGGATGGAAGAAGCGATAAAGACATAAAACAAAGAATAGCGCAGGGTCGAGTAGCTTTTAACAAAAAGAAAGCACTTTTATGCTCGGGGGTAATAAACTTAGAAACAAGGAAGAGATTTTTGAAAACATATGTATGGAGCACGGCACTTTACGGCTGCGAAACCTGGACGGTAGGGGAAGCAAGTAGGAAGAAATTAGAAGCTTTTGAGATGTGGTGTTACCGAAGAATGATGAAAATACCATGGACTGATAGGGTTAGAAACGAAGAAGTATTGGAGAAAGTCGGCGAGAAAAGGAGTATGTGGAGAAACTTAAAGAAGAGAAGAGATAGAATGGTAGGCCACTTGCTGAGACATGGGGGAATAGTCCGCGATATTTTGGAGGCAGAAATAGGAGTGAAGAAAGGCAGAGGTAGGCCTAGATTAGACTACTGCTCGCAAATAGTAAGGGATGTAGGTTGTAGCACAATTAGCGAAATGCGTAGGTTAGCACAAGATAGGAGAAGCTGGAGGTTAGCGTCCAACCAGTCTTAGGACCGATGACCTAATGATGATGATGATAATATTATTGTATTAGAAAAACTACAGATACAGTGTATTTGTAAGTACTTCTGTGTTGCAATTATTGTTTTAGTACTCTTTAGATTAGTACATGTATTTGGGTTTATTAATTTATTAGACAGTACCATGTTATTATACATATTATATTAGTGTTATTATTCTAATATTTAGAAGATTCTAGGACGATACATATTTCTTGTCAAGTTCTGAGTAGAAAAGTATATACAGAAATTGTTAAAATATGTGATAATAAGTATAATATATCTCGAAAAAATGACATACGAAATGATTTACTGGAACTTCCTTATATTATAAGGTACTTTCAGTACTATTTAAGTTCCACTTCCTGGTATTACAATTCCTTAAAACTCGTAACCTAGCTTTATTTGCCTATTTAACATTATTATTCTTAATCTAGTCTTTCAAAGTTCATTCATCTAGACTTTCACAGTTCATTCGTCAATTACAATGATTGAAAACACATCCAGACATTAGACTGGAAGGGAATTAAAAGAGAAATAATTTGACAGTGCAATGATAATAACCTGAATGATATTATTTGCAATACAAATTTATTTCAATTTAAATTAGACTTCTAAATCTAGAAGTAACTTCTAGATTACACTGACAATAGGGTATTCAGTTCAGTATTTATCGCGAATATGCAAATACTTCTATAGGAAAATACGCTAGGTCACCCATCCACTAAGTGCTTAACTATATTTGCAACAATATCCTTCGTTCTTTTCCTTTATTCCAAATATTGTTTATTAATCCTTTACTATCTGAGTCATAAATGGGTTAACGTTAATATAGTTGAACCATAGATGATGAGTTCACCTGGAAAGTATTATTCAAAACAGTTTCGTCAGAAACAGAAAACACTTTCGTTCAAAGCAGAAGTAATATGGTAGTAATGTTTTTCGATCTAGAGAGAACTTTTGATATGGTGTGCAGGTTTGGTATTCTTAATATTCTCAATAGATGTAACCTCCACGAAAGTCTATCTCTTTTAATTAAGAGCTCCTTAGACAACCGAAGATTCAGAGTTCGTCCAGGTGATATTCCTTCCGAACTCCGGCCATTGGATAATAGTGTACCTCAAGGCTCAACGGTTAATGTGATATAGTTTACCATAGATCATACAATCATCTATTTACCAATGCCTCCGTAGAAAGAATGTTATATGTCGATTACTTAGCAATTTACTAATCTGCAGAATATACAGCAGATAATATAAACCTTTAAATAGACATAACCACGTTGTGACTCAGGTAGAAATGGATTTCACTTCTTTTCAATTTAAGGCGACCGCACAACTATCCAGAGTTTACATTATACGATCATGTACATTAAATCACAATATGTTTAGACAACATGTCACACTTGGTACTGAAAACTATACTGGAGAACACACATTCGAGAAA
The DNA here is from genome assembly GCA_037954035.1 of Rosalia funebris. Taxonomy (NCBI): domain Eukaryota; kingdom Metazoa; phylum Arthropoda; class Insecta; order Coleoptera; family Cerambycidae; genus Rosalia; species Rosalia funebris. The sequence continues at coordinate 3,950,506 of JAZFAV010000033.1, forward strand.
TTGCCAACAGATGTAAAAAATATCTTAATGTTATCAAATGTCTGGCAGGACTTTGATAGAGAGCAAATAGAGCGACGCACCTTAGATTGTATAACACTTTTATACTATCGAAAATCAACTATGCCTGTGCAGTGTACTAATCTGCCAGGAAATCTGATCTTAGAATATTAGATACTATTCACTGCACGGGGCTAAGGTTAGTTTTAGGCGTATTTCCTCCTCCCTATGCTGTGAAGGCGGTATATGTCCTTTAAAATATGGTCATCAATAATTTTTTATTTCTTCTGATGTAACAATCACCTCACCTCAACCACACTACCAAAATCAGTTATTAATAGGTAATCGGAAAAGACGTACACTTGCCTTATAAAGACAGGCCTACTATATTACGTCTATACGTCTGATATAAGATTCCATGAATTGATGAATTAGATTAACCAGATTCTCTCCTAAGTTCATAATATCAGGTATTATGAAATACTTCCATCGATCCTACTACAACTTGAAATAATAAAAGGCACACAACACAAAAAAGGCAAGACTAGTAATAATTATTGATAACTCTTTGCAAACTTCTGTGCTATAATTCCTGCATTCAATTGATATTAAAGAATATATACGAATGGTTCCACACTAGAACTAGGAGGTTGGAGGGGCCTTTTGGGACAGACTTAACACATATATCTGGGCGCTACCAAAAATATCCAGCAGTTATGTCGCATAACTATATGCAATATGCAAGCATATTGTACATAGAAATGGGTGAAATGAATCGCACAATTACACAATGAATATCTGAACAGACTCATTAAGTGCTTTACAAGATATATCAAATGTATTTACCAGCAAACCTACGACACAACTCATAGTTGCACATTGTCGTTAGTTGAGAACACTAACGAAGATATTTGTGTTTGTTTGGATGCCAAGCTACGCTAGTATTCATGGAAATGAAGTAGTGGATAAATAAGCAAAACAGACAGCAACGGGCAATGTAGATGATAGTATCCCGATCCGAAAAGATGATATGAAAGCTATCTAAAACAAAAGGTTCCTGGCGTATGGCAAAGGGATTGGATAAATACGAACTTCAAATTAAAATAAATCAAACTTAAAGTTACTATATTTGAAAACAATCTTAGTTAGTGTGTTACTGCGAAGCTAAGCATAGAGTTTACTAACTTAATAAATATTAGCTGGTAACAGACAACCTGTGTATATAAAGTGCGATGAAACTCTAATAATGAACCACATATTACTAGACCGTCCAAGATATTGCAACTACCGTAGAGTACTGAGGATTCTTGACGAGCTTGATCTACATATATCTTAGTGAATCATCGGAAAACTTATTTGATGAGAACATATTTTGGGAACAATAATACATTCCAAAAAGTATAGCATTACTCACTATATGATGATACTATATGATGTGGATTACAATTCATTGTTAATAGTTGCTCCAAACGCTACTATTAACTATATAGAAGAAAGGAATTGCCCTATAGGAAAATGATTGACAGAGGGTGCGGTTAATATCATTAAGCTCAATGTCACTGTGGGTAAAAAAAACAATGTCCTTCGAATTGTGGTGAGTGTTAGACTGGCCTTAGTATCGATGTAATTGTATGCTTAGGTCTGAGTTTAAATAGAGATGGTTTGTCTATCAGTATAAGTATAGTTTGATATTTTCTCTAAGTCTAACGATTCCCTCCATAATCTGAACCTTTTGGAGGAAGGGCGTCAAATTTTGTTTCTCTAAAATATTATATGTAAACTAGTAGAAGTATAGTTTAAGAGTATTGAGAGAGACTGATGTTTTTGTTATTACTTGTATCGTGAGTGTTGTATATTTAAGTTCTTAAACAGTCAATTGGTATATGATGTCTCGAAGTTTACAGTATTACTAAATCAGAATGTAATGAGTACTTTATTTGACTACCGACATATCTGCTATACTTTACAAAATTTAATAAGGTTTTAAAATTGTGCATAATAATAAATAGATTGTGTAGCAGATTTAATTTAAATACATAATTTATTTACTAAATACTAACATTGCTACTATTTCTTGTACACTTTTAATTTCTTTTGAATTGTTAAAAATCTTTCTACACGTTTTATCAACACATATCGATTGCGGAGAAAATAATATATATATATATATATATATATATATATATATATATATATATATATATATATATATATTACATAGGAGGAATTCAATTTTATATTTATTTTACATTCATATGGCTCAAGGTTAAGTTCAATAAAATGACGGCGAAACGTGTAAAATGCATAAGCATTATTCCTATCTGCAATCGTTTAAATATGCGAATGCCCTTTCGGAGGAAAGGAAATTCTTGTTACTTTGCAGTTATATTAGAACTATTTCTAAGACTTTTCCATAGTTCAAGAAGATTTCTATGATATGGTTCATCCAGGTGGTTCTTTATATAATACAAAATTTGATATGTTCTAATTGAGATAATATAATTTTCGTTACATTAGGATTTGATAACGTAAGATGGGAAAAAATGTTCGAGATACTAAAGAGCGCGGGAGTGAAGTATAGAGATAGGAGAGTAGTACATAATCTATACAAAGAGCAAACTACTGTTACAGAACTAGAAGAGGAAAAAAGGGAAGTAGGTATTAGGAAAGGAGTAAGACAAGGATGTACGCTATCACCACTAATTTTTAATCTGTACATCGAAGAGGCGATTAAAGTGGTAAAAGATAGAGTGGATTTCGGGATTAAAGTACAGGGACAGAAACTAAAAATGCTGAGATTCGCGGATGATATAGCAGTATTAGCATCTAGTAAATGTAAGTACAAATTAATAATGAAAGATTGGAGGAAGTTAAAGACTTCACTTATTTAGGAAGTAAAATAAATTGGGATGGAAGAAGCGATAAAGACGTAAAACAAAGAATAGCGCAGGGTCGAGTAGCTTTTAACAAAAAGAAAGCACTTTTATGCTCGGGGGTAATAAACTTAGAAACAAGGAAAAGATTTTTGAAAACATATATATGGAGTACGGCACTATACGGTTGCGAAACCTGGACGGTAGGGGAAGCAAGTAGGAAGAAATTAGAAGCTATTGAAATGTGGTGTTACTGAAGAATGATGAAAATACCATGGACTAATAGGGTTAGAAACGAAGAAGTATTGGAGAAAGTCGGCGAGAAAAGAAGTATGTGGAAAAACGTAAAGAAGAGAAGAGATAGAATGGTAGGCCACTTGCTGAGACATGGGGGAACAGTCCGCGATATTTTGGAGGCAGAAATAGAAGTGAGGAAAGGCAGAGGTAAGTCTAGATTAGACTACTGCTCGCAGATAGTAAGGGATGTAGGTTGTAACACAATTAGCGAAATGCGTAGGTTAGCACAAGATAGGAGAAGCTGGAGGTTAGCGTCCAACCAGTCTTAGGACTGATGACCTCATGATGATGATGATATAAGTTTATATGGGATTGTTATTCCCGTATATGCAATTAACAGTACGAGAAACACTTGACCGAACGAACCTAATGTAACGAAAATTATATTATCTCAATTAGAACATATCAAATTTTGTATTATATAAAGAACCACCTGGATGAACCATATCATAGAAATCCTCTTGAACTATGGAAAAGTATTAGAAATAGTTCTAATATAACTGCAAAGTAACAAGAATTTCCTTTCCTCCGAAAGGGCATTCGCATATTTAAACGATTGCAGATAGGAATAATGCTTATGCATTTTACACGTTTCGCCGTCATTTTATTGAACTTAACCTTGAGCCATATGAATGTAAAATAAATATAAAATTGAATTCCTCCTATGTAATATATATATATATATATATATATATATATATATATATATATATATACATTGTTCTTTCGCTTTTCTACATTTTCTAATGATTTCCCACTTTATTGCCTTATAAGTTTTCAGTCCTTCCTCGTTTCGTCTGTTTTTGTAGCCTCGTCTATTTTGCATTAAATTTAAGATTTCGTCCGTTATCCAGGGCTTCCTAGCTTCCCTTTTCTCGTGTCCTAAAACGTCCATAGCCGCGGAATCTAGACTATTCTTGATACCCTCCCACTCAGTTTCTGCGTTCTTGATTTCGTCATTACTCGCTTTAATTCTTAATTGATCTGTTTTCTCCTGGAACTTATCTTCCATATTCTGATCCCCCAATATGCCTACATTTATACGTTTCTTATCATTCCGGGTTTTCAGATTTTTGAACTTTAATCTAGCTTTCATGACTACCAAGTTGTGGTCACTGTCTACATGAAACACAAAAGTTGTGGCTCCCCTTCTTAGTTATATTATGTCCCCCTTATTATATTATATTATTATTATGATAAAAAGATTTTAAGTAAAGCAGTTTCCCATATTACAGGTTTCCTATTTACCGTTAATGGAAAAGAGTGTGCTTATGTTTTGAGTAAAAGTACAAATAAAGTAAATACAACTTTATTTTAGATATAAACTATAAAGTTTAATGGGTTTAATGTTTTAAAGTTGTGATCAACACCAAATTATTTCCATATTTTTCATTTAGATTGAAATTCTCTGTTTCAAATCCATTCAATTTATAAACAAATTTTTTGGATTGTAGTTTTTACTGATAAGGCGATTCTTTTAATAGAACAGTATATCATCAAATATGCTGATACTTTCCTCAAGAGAATCTCCCTTGGGGTCAAGAATCGCATAGCCAGAGTCAAGGTGAAATAAATGTATGAACTGGAATTATAGGAAGTCGTCTTTAAGGCTACTTATTTAATGAAAATATTTATAGAAACTGATTGTTATAGAAACGCAGATATTTAGAATTTCTACGTTTATTTCCAGATTTAGCAGTTCTTCATCTATATAATGAGGTTGATGATGATTCTCACCAAGAAATTTGGTTTCAACAAAAGGAAGCTTCTCCTCATTTCGATGTTGATGGCTGGTACTTTATTGACGATACTTCTGTGGCAGATGGATATGGTTATGCAGAATGACCTGAACGGCCACCATGGTGGCCCTTCAGGTCCTTCACCCTTGGATTTATTTGTGTGTGGGGTTACTAAAAATGTCTGTGTTTATTTTAATAGGTAAAATAATTTAGCTGATCCGAAGCAACGAATATGGATTTTTAATAGAAGTATTTTGAACAACTTTAAGATTTTAGTGAATAATTTAAGGTAATCATATTAATAGAAAATATTTAGAAAAAATTTTAATTTTTTATCAAAAAAGTCGTATTTGTTTTATTTGTATTTTCCTCAAAAAAACATTCCCTATTTTATAAACGGTAAGGAGGAACCTGGTACGTAGGTAGAGTGCCATTGTACTCGGAAAATGTAAGACATTATTTAAAAAAAAATTAGGGGGTTGAAATAAAAAAATACTATGATGTTACAGAGAGGTTCAAATACAGAACCTGAAAAGTTTATACGTTAGCCAATGTCTTGTCAAAATAAGGTTGACGTGTTTCAGAGTTTTTCGAAAACTTATTTAATAACCAAATTATGAATATTATTCAAATCTTTATCACCACCGTATTTAAGGTTTCGAGAAAAATTGGCTGTAATGAAAGATTAGATATTATGAATATATGAAAGACAAAATTTCAAAATAGAATTTTTTTCTTAATAACAATGCTGTGAAAGAAGCGTCTATTATACGAAAAATAATTTGTGTCCTTTTAAAAGATTTTCTAAAATTAGTTTTTCATTTACCATGTAAGTTTAAATGGATTTATACATTTCTAGACAAATGGAACGCCACTGCGAAAAACAGTCATAGTCCTTCGTGTCGATGTGGTGATAAGCAACACATTGCAAATGAACATTATGACTTCTTTATGTTAATTATTCGAAGAGGAGTGCGGGACAACGCCGGTTAGTTACAATTATGTATGTTAATTTAACACAACTCCAATAATGGACTTGCATACTCAGTTTATTTTTTATTCATCGTAATGTAATGTGTATTCTGGTTAAGCTTCATAATTCATAGCATTTAGTCGGCTAGATTATAATTATTTGTATTCAATTTAATGCATGACTGCAAGTTGATGTATTTGGTGTACATTATTCTTTCTCAATAAGTGTTTGTGATAAATATAATAATTCAACCAAATGTTTATGACGTCTTCTATAAAGTTATATAATATTCTAGCCATTGATCAGGATTGTCATAATAAATTTTTTTGAATTAAAACTATTATCAGGATGCCATTTGGACTTCCTCATGTTTATATTTAGAAACGAGCACTGAAAAGTATGGTTTACTATCAACTTCTTTGAGGAAAGGAGACTATACGAGGCAATTTCTAGGATGGTCCCTGAAGCAACCAAGTTTATGAAATTGTTTAATGATCAATTCTTTCAAATACTACAGAATTAAACACAGTACCGAATTTATAAAGGTATTCATGAATGAATATAATGTAAACTTTATATTTATTTTATGTAGTAAATAACAGTCAGACCTCAGTTTCGCCTTTCTTTGTAAGATCTAGTCGATAGGTGAATTATTGGTATGAATACAAATTCTTTGAAGAAGACTGACCTAGTTAAAAGAAAAAGAAGATATTGATATTGTTTTTGTGAAGGAACCTGGTGATATCGGTAAAATATAAAAATGTATCTGAGATGCATTTTGAATAGATTTGACCTTGATCTGCTTAATTAACTTTTTTATTAGAACACATTAAACAAGTAACATTTTTTATTAGTTAAATGGTAATGTTTACTTTACTAGATTATTGTAGTAGATATTAGAAATTGATACACAGTATAAGCATTATAATGATTACCACGTATGGCATTATCAATTGTTAATGATATACCGGTGTTTTAAATATAGCAGAAAGTATTTAACTATAGTTTAATATATTTTAGTGTTATTTTGTATAATAAAAAATATAATGGTGTAGCTGACGTAAACAATATTTTTGTTGTACATACATCTCGTAACTAATATAATTGTAGTAATGTTAACATTAAAGTTTGCTCCACTCTTTCTTAATTAGAGTTATCTTTTATTAAAATGCATCATAGCGATGGTTAAAAGTTTGTGAACACACTTCACGATATATAAATGGACTAATATCGATGGCAGTACCTACTTCCGTGAGGTTGGTATCAAACTAAGACATCACCTAATTACTCCTACTGAAAATAATCTACCTGCTTCTGAGTCAATCTGTTGTAACTAGTATATGTTACACAAAAAAATTAAATGCGGTATAAACACAGTATTGGTATTACAATTATAAGAAAATATATATTCAAAAAATACGCTGGTTAAAAAAACATACTCTGGATTTAAAACGGCAACCTTTACACTCTTAGTTAATAATAAGCATTATTGCAATTATGTTACATTTCGCACATAGTGCAGATTATTATTATTTGCTTTTATTACATGAGGCATGATTTCATAAAAGAAAGTAAGCTCCGTCACAATATGAGTTAAACTAACATATAATTATTTCTGACATTCTTCATTAGATACCTTTCATTGCTAAATTATTTTTAATTTTAAACAGGTTTCTATCGTTATATTAACTCACATATAAACATAAATTAACATATATACTAATTATAATACTATAACTAATTATAAACATATATATTAACTGACTTCAAAACGGTAGAAAGCAAAATAACTTTGCCAAAATTGTTACCTAATTATTTATAACTACTAATCTTATAGGCACTAATAAATTAAACTAGAAAAACTATTGCCATTTATAATACTGGTTAAGTTACAATTATACATTAATGTCATGCGTTCATGACTGTAAAAAATATTAAAAAGATACATGCATCATTCATAAGACACCAGGAATTCAATACACAATAAATAATAAATGTCAGCTATTTAAATTTTTTTATAAATAATAATAAAAATTAAGGTAAACCAGCTGACATTTTATAAATTAGTTGATATGCAGTCATTACTTTCATTAATGAAGATGCTAATTATGTCGGAATTAATATTGTCAAATAATTGAACTTTCAGTACGAAGAATGATGTTTGTTGTTAATAATGTCCATGACTGTAACTTGTTTTAAAGTATTTTAATAATTTATTAGAAGAATGTGGTGAGTCACAAAATTTGTGTCTAGTATTAATATTTCGCATTGTAGTTCTACCTTGAATATTTAATTGTTTTACTATAAATACACAGCGTTTGACAAAAACGTAAAACAATTAAATTTACGGATTTTAGGGTAGTATGGTGATTTATATCTTCGGTAAAGATATTTACTAAGATGACAAATATAAAAATTTCTGTAGTTCCTTTAAATAAACACAGATCCAGTACAACTCTAACATAGAGTAGTATTCTATAACACAGGTATCATAATATCATTGCCAGATTTACTTGTCACTATTTTTTAAGCCGTTATCAGTCACCAAATTCATAGTCACACGGCTTGTAGCCATTCTAAAAACATATAAGTGAAACATAGATCTAGATCTGCAATATTTTGAAGAATATCGAAGAAACATAAATATTTTCTAAACACATATTTTTTTGGTTGGGAACACAAATTAGTCTAGAAGGATGCTTTAATTTTGTTAAATAATTGTGAAAATGTTGGTGAAAATCAAAATTTTTTAACCATATTTTTCCGACAATAATTTTTTGCTTTTTGTGCCTACTTGCCTAAGATAACTGGGTACCAATAATAATCCCATCTAATTAATCATAATTTCAGGGTCGTACGTAAATTGCATAATTTAGCTCAGAAAATCAGAACAACATAGACTGAAATATCAGCTATACTTTAATAATGATAGTAAAAGAGATTTTTTTGTACTAATTCTATAAGTAATGATTTTTAGTAATATTAAAATAGGCAAGGTAGGGAAAATGTAGGAAAATGGTTGACGATTGCAAAAAATATATTCTGGGAAGGGGCTGCAACCTTCTATGCAGTCACAAAAACAGAAAACCAGTTTTTTACGAAAACTGAAAAATTACACGTTTCTCGATGCGCGTTTTGGCAACTTAGTTGGCATCATCAGGAGATAATTAAAACAGCTTAATCCTCCCGATTATGGCATTTCTGCTGGCGAAACGTGCGCCGAGAAATGTGTTATCTTTCGGTGTTCGTGGAAAACTGGCCTCCTGTTTTGTGTTTCAAAAGCTATAGATGTCACACAAAATATTAAATAGGTGCTGAAATTTTCTAGTTCTTAGAATCGTACAAATAGCGCTAATTATATATTCGAATGGGAAATTTGAAGGCTACTTCGAGGTAAATTTCTTGTAATTTGTTACTGGAATGGAGAATTTTTCATTAGGAATATTGAAAGATTAGTTATAATTTAGTGTCTAGAAGCTATATGATACTAATTAATATCCTAAAATGAACAATTAAGGAAATATTTAAGGTTTGCTGCACATTGGGTGGCTTCCTTTGTTTGTGTCACTTTTGTATAGCGTCAATATGCCGAATGTTGGCCGTACCACTCGATTGGTCGTGCATAATATGTGAAGGTGTTATTAGGATTTCCTGATTTAAAATATCCTATTACATTATTTCTGATTTAAGATATCGTTAAAGCCTAATCTTCTGATTTGGGTATTTTTGTCAAATAATATTTTTGTATTGTAAGCCATCTATAGTACTTAAAAAACTTTTCTATTTTTTATTATATCGTCTGAATATTTTGATTTTAGAAATTTAGCCAGATAATGATAAATAATAATACATACATATAAATGAATAACGTATCAGTTGAATTCCCCAACCAAACTCATGTAAAGTAGGTCTACGGTTTCTGAACCGTAGATCGTAGATCTACTTTATATGAGTATGGTTAGGAAATGCAACTGATATATTATTATGTACAAAATGTACTACCATTTTCTGAAATGGTAGTACGTTTTGAAGAGGACGGAAAAGCAAAAATAGACAGCAGTCACGAAAGACTAAAAGTGCCACTAATGATGACGCAAATTTGGAAATCATTCTCTTCAAATATTGGTATAACAGTATGACATTTCTTGAATATGGGTAATACTTAAAAACATAAATTCTGTGCACATACCATCCACTTGGTACAGACATTGACGCAAGATGATTTTGTCAGAAGGATGCAGTTTTGCAGTAAGAAATGAAGAAGTCACGATGAAAATCATAATTTCCTTAATTTCATTCTCAGATGAGATGTATTCTATGCTAAATATTAATCGTCACAACTGTAGATACTGGGCTGATGATAATCCGCACAGGACGTGAGAAACCCATACGTAGCACCCTCAGAAGTTAAACGTTTGGTTAGGAATTTGCAGACATCACATAATAGAACCTTGTTGAAATTGTTCCTTCTATATGACCCGAATGCCATATAGGACATGATTCTATCTACAATATTTGGTATCAACAGAATGACGTTCTACACGCTTAACTCACACACACTGGTATTAACGTTGGAGAGTTTCTAAAAGCTACTTCCCCAGGTAAATGTATCGTCAGCAGAGGTGCCTCTTAGGTTTACATACCTCAATTCTATGGATTTTTTCTTTTGGAAAGTTGATCTTTTTCAGGATATTATTTATTAAAGAATATAAATTTGTTTATACAAAATCATGCACTAACAATACAACTATATGATATGAATTTAGTTTGAATGAAGGTGTAGGAATCAGCAGCACTGCTTTCTCGTAAAAGAAAATATTATAATTCTCCATATACGTCTTTATATTTGAAACATGTAAATTTTACTATCTTTCATATTCATACCTGATAAATAAATAAATACTTACCACATAAAAACGATTTATATTTCTCATGTTGTGTGTTCAGAAACTTCTAAATCATGCTGCGTATTTACCTGAAAAAAAAAACTGAATAAGAATTTATTAATAGATATCTACATGTAAAAAATATAAAACAATGGGGTCTAATATTCTATAATGAATAATTTACATTAATTATTATCAACAAGTGTAGCTTTGTAAACTTATTAGTTACTTAATATACTTTGAGTAAATAATCAATAACCCATGATTAAACAGGTTTTTTGTTGTTTTAATTAGGAATTATGTGTATAGAAAAACCCATATACGATTATAACAACAATTCATAAATTTGCGATTATTATTTTTGGGCACGCTCATTATTAATTTGAGGAATGCACGTAATCGTTAACTTGTATCTATTTATCTACTACTGCTAATATATATACTTCAAAGTTTGGTATAAAATTAATCTTTTATTTTGTCGAAAAATTATCTTACACACTGTTAACTATAAGTGCTGTTTTTTCGTGCATCCACGAACATTAACTTCCACAATAATATAATGATTATATAAAATGTGTTTTTATAAACAGTTTAGAATACAAATTTGCTATTATTAACACAAAATTATAAATTATCATATATTTGCAAATCAAGCAGCTATTTGTTTTGAATATTTCCTCTACAAAGCTAATTTAAATAATATTTGTAACCCCATTGAACTATTAAAGTAAACCAACAGTCAAATTGAATTTGTAAAAGCTGAAATATTATCTTGTTCAAGTATAATTAAGTATTAGATCGGTTTATTTATTAATAAGTTTTTTTATACCAGCTTGTTTCATTAATGCCGTCTTGTTTATTTGACATATCCCTATAATTGCAATTTTTGTGTGGCCTTTTTTATTGGATCTTGTTTCTAGGTTAACGAGTTAATTTGACGTTGATTCTTTTTTTCATGGGACAGTTATGGCGAAGCTAATTTTATAATAAAATGTGTGTGTTTTGTTGAGCATGGGCGTTTAACTGTATACATAAGAAGTTTCACATAATAACTTTCGAATTATACTGATAATTAAAGATGATTCAGCCGAATAGGATTGTAGTGGAAATTAAATGAAGTCTAACAGCAGCTGAAGTACTCGGATGAAGTTAAAATAACACAACTAAAATAATATGTTGTTACCGACTATAAAAGACTAACTGTATCATGGACTTAGTTTTTCTACATATTGAACAAGACCTTAATCACTCATCACCTCTAATCATTTATCTTGAGCTTGTTCACTTGTGGAGTATGTTCCAGTTTAATTTTCCAAAACAAACAAAAATTGAAAATTTGGATAATAAAATTTTTCTTTAATTTGTAGTTTCCGTCCCCTTTATCCTCTGCCTTACATACTTCATGATTATATTTTCCAAAATTTAATACAACTATATAATTCTTCCAAAGCTTAACTTCTACGAATTTTCACACAAACATTAAAGAATCAAGAAGGATACGCGATTTCAAGGATATATCAGTTACGATCAAGAAGTAGATTTACCTGTATCAGTTGAAATTTTGCATATTAAATCGATACACCATTTGAAATTTTTATTTGAGACTGATAGAATGACAAAAGCATTCAATATGGTGTCAACGGATTCGGATTAATTACTGCCTGACTATAGTTATTGTCACGGTTTTATCCAAAAGGAGGTCTATGTTTTCATTGAAAAGTTGTAAAACTACTAAATAATAAATTTAAATATAATATAATTTTATATAAATTTTGTATATAAATAAATATATTTTTTCACATAAAAAGTGGACACATATTAAATAAGGATATTGGAAATAAAACATAATAATAAATAATACATTATCCTACAGCTCTGAAAGAATCTGACGATATACCCGATTCTGTTTTTGCAAGTTGATCTTCGTCGACCCTACTGTCTCATTCCCTATAAGCTCTCCACCGTACGATATTTGTAGTTTTGATCTTTTTGGATTCCTTAGACTTTGCACTATCCTCAAGAGGACGTTTGAATTGGACGGAGCAATTGACACCACTTTTATCAAAATTGAACTACTCATTTTCGAGATATAACGTTCCACTGGTTGGGTACGACGTAAAGCGATCTTCAAATTTCCATCATTTTCATACTTAGGCGAATTACATGATTTCCATAACTATTAATTTATGATCTTTATGCATATCAGAGTGCTAGAATTTTAATACTTTTAATGATTTTCAAAATATAGTTTTAATTCTATCATATAAATATGACAGCGTCATATTTAGCATTATATTTATATTAATCAGTGGATGAAATGAGGAAGGGTCTATGTTTCAAAAGACTACGTAAAAAATCATGAAATCAGAAGAACATTTATTTATCACCAACAATGTTTAAATGCATATGTATTTTAATAGTAGTGTTTTTATTATTAACAGAATCATGTCATCATTTCCTAGAGCTCTATCATTTCATTAAAAAGTCTATTCTTATACTTAAATTTAAGAAAATATACTTACACGTTTTTAAAAATAAGTGCTTCAATTGTTTTTTTTTTAATTGTGATGTATTTCTGGATACATTTAATAAGTGTTGGTATGTTTTAGTTGTATGAGTTTTATCAAAAGCTTAATCTTTACTCATTAACTCACTATTGGTTTCGATTGTGATCTATGAGGAAAATATCTTAAATGTGAAAAGAAATGTCTTAATATCTTCTCAGCAAGTGGTGTGTTGTACATTTTGTATTTTCAAGTCCAGTTTTAATGCAGGAATGAAACAAAAGTGTTATACAGAGTATTAATGCAATGTATTAATTCAGTGTGCTAGGAAGTAATATATTTACTTATACTACATAATAAATTCTTATAAGCATGTATATGTTTTATTTTATTGTTATCTTCTATATACTTAGGTAGACATGTAATTAGAAAAGGAGTTTTTTTCTACAATTTTCGTCATTAAGTCTACATCGACAAATCGATTTCACAAAATACCTTCTTTTTCTCATTATTCCTATTATAAAATCCTTAATACTCATTGAAAATAAATCAGACGGGACGATTTGTCAAAAAATAGCTCTGGTCTCACGTCAACTACTTTAGTTTTAGAATATTGTCAATCTGTAAAAAACTGTAGACCTTTTAGACAATTTGTTATATGAATTTGTAGTCACTAAAATAGGTAAGATCCATTTTTAACCTTCTCTTCAAAACTTTTCCTTTAAAAAAATAATATCGGGCACCATCCATAAGGAAGTGAAATATTTGGTTAAGGAACTGTTAACGATATCTATCTAGTGAGTATAAGTATATCTTCTATTTATCTTATATATCAAAATATATCTATTTAGATATTAATCGCCATCTTAATTTTGTATTAAGATAACATCTACAACTAATGTTACTTAATTTATGGCGTAAGTTTAATTTATTACTATTTTACTTAATTTATTATTATTTTAATTTATCGCGTCAGGTGATTATCTTTACACTAAAAAATTGATATTAAATTCTCTCATGTTTAATATTCATTGTTTTCGCATATAAAATATTTGTATAAAATATTATTTTCAAATCGTGTGTTCTATTGTTTCTCTAAGTTCGTATAAATTATATTCAAACACCTGGTAGATGGTAACATCAGTGAGAAAATGAAAGATTTGTAACTTAAGAAATGATGACAAATTTTCGTTAAAAATATATAACTCAGGGAAATAATTAATGACTCTCACATACAAATTTGTCTTCTGTACAGCTGTTATGTATTTAGTATGCAGAATAACCATGTAGCTATTAATATTGACAAATTTAAGTATTATAATAAATATTAATGAATAGCAAAATGTGCCAGCATCGTAACATATATAATAATATGTTATTTGGCAGTTCAGTGATTTTATTGAGTTACGCAAACAATATAAAGACGTCCAAATGGACGCTTAAAATGACATATTCGTCTAAAATCTGTTATTCAATTTCATATTTTTTTATCCTATATATAGTAATTGGAACAATACATGTAGTTATATGTATTTCATTACTGTTACGCCGCTGCTTTTCGCAATACATTTTTTAATCTAAACGCATATTTGAATGAGATAACCTATTGTGTGTTATATGGATATTGTTGATATCTAGAAGTAGATTCTAGTTAGACAATCATTTCATGAATGGGATATATACTCATATTTTTGTAACTAACCCATGGATGTTTGGGAGAAAATATATATGCATCAATTTAATCAGATTAGACATATAGGCGTACCTAATTAATATGTGAATTATAACAATGAATTTTTACAATCTACGATAATTAATTTCAACAAAATGAATATAGAAGAAATAAATGAAATGTAAGGAAGGAGTAAGACTCCTTCTCTCATAAATATATTAATATACAGGCTAGGGCTAACATGTCGGGTCACCTGATTGTTGATTAAATAATAAGTTAGGCTGAAAATTCTTCTTAAGAAAAGTATTTGTAATTGTAATCTGTTCAGTGAAGTCCATTTATTTGTAACACCTACCATATCTTTTGAGATAGGACATCACAGGCAGTTCTTTAAATGGACTCTATATATTATTACGTTTTCATTACGATATTTTTTCAACAGTTATAATGATGTAAGATTTGGAAGGCGTATGACTTGCGATGTTCTAAATATTAAATAAGATAATAAAATAATTATGAATTATTGAAAATGGAAACAGAAAATATCCTAATATATATTTAAGCTGTTGACCTTCAGGAGCTTGACAATTTATCAGCGATGGCCCTTAAGGAGTTTTAAATAGTATGTTGAGATATTGAACATCTATCCTAATTCGATCTTCCAAGTTTTCTATAGACAGGTATCGTATTATATACCACCCTTTTATGATATTTCTAAGCAAATAGTTTAAATTGTGGTGGCCGTTAAATAGGTCCTCTTCAACCTATCCATCTCTATGAAAGTATTTTATATAGTTTATGCCGTAAGTCAACCTCATAATAAGCGAAGTTCCATCTTGGTGATCAGCTTTCATCGGATCGGTGTTCAGGATTTGTTCGTTTTGGAAATTATGTATTAAATTAATAATTATTTAATACTCTGTGTTATATTTAATATAACACAGAGTATTATATTAAATATAACACTAATATTATACTAAATATTAAATTATATATCATATAATTTAATATTTAGAAAATCGCATATTCCTTTGTTTATGCAATCGCATAAATAATATAAAGTCGCATATCCACCAACCAGATATTATATCATATATAAAGGGTTGAAAAATTTGGTCATTTATTTAAAGAATCTGGCGTTATATCTCGAAAAATATAGGGTAACTATTGAAAATCAATGTACTTGAATGAATAAGTTAAAATAGTACAGTTCAGCTAGAAGTAATTTAGGTATTTTAACATATTTGCCCAACTATGTATATACTGTAATAACAAACAATGATTAAACGGAAAATTATGCACGTTCAAGCGAAGTATAGAAGTGTTCTTATAACTACATCATTATTGGATAATTTCTGATTTTGATAACTCAGTTGAATAATGATAGACATGGAGACTGATGGTAGAAAAGGTTAACACTTTAACACTCTATATTTAGGAAGTTGAGTAGTGAATTTATGTGTTTGCAATGAGGTTTAAAAAAATATTATTTTTAGTGTGTTAAAGAAAAAGAAAATATCATAGAACAGAAAGATTCAAAAACAAATATTCCAAAGCAAAAACAAACTCGTCTAAAGTGGATGATACGGCTAATTTAGTATATACGTTGTTTACTTAATTCGTATGACGTAACGTGTGAATTAATTTGTATTTCAGCAATTTCAATAAAGCCGATTTTAAAAATTTTATAGAACATATTATTGGTGGTTATTATTATTTTAATTTCAAAACCGGTATTAATATTGAGACTTTTGACAGTAACGTGATTTGGCAAGCGCATGTAGGACACACCAGGTCAGGCTTTGGAAATGACACCTATTGACTGGTGTATAAAGGAGGATAACTTAAGGATAGTTCTGTAAATGGATATGGAAAGTCTACGGAAAGGGAGCGGGTAGCCTGGGAGACAGATACGCGTCCTGGAGGAGATAGAAACTCCCTCTTCTGTAAGTGATAGTGAACCGAACCTCTCCTCATTATTCCATTTGAGAAGAACTCTCGGGTTAGACTGAATTTAGATCACTTCCTGAAACAGGAGAACTTGATTTATACCGATGGTTCAGGAATACTGGGGAAGTTTGGATATGGGATTTTCTCTAAAGATATTAACCTCGGTATAAGTCAGTCGCTGGGATCCAGGCCTTGGTATTCCAAACTGAAGTTATGGTGTTATTATAAACGACCAGAGAAATTGCTAATTCGAGGATCAGTGGTAAAATCATCGAATTTGGAAACATAATGGCTACCAGGGGCGTAGCATGAGAAAATAATCTAGGAATGTGATTAAAATTTAATAAATTGAAGAGGTATAGTCAGATGTATGAGAGGTCATATGAAAATTGTAAAAATAAAAAAAGACACTAACCTAAAATGATTATGCCGAGGTATATATCCTAATTTTTAAAATGAACATCAATTCTTTGGTTTTCGTGTGTCCAGCGAAAACGTCTGTCACTGTTTCTTCAGATATTGGAAACGATCTCATATTTTCTAACAAGGCACTTTCAATATTTATTACTGCTAAAGCTGACAGTCTTCCTTGCTTTTGAGAATTTCGCAGATAAGTCTTTATTCTCTTTAAACATGAAAATGATCTTTCCGCGGAACTGCTTGTGGTAGGAATAGTCAAAATTAAACGACACAATTTTGAATGACTCTGGGAAAACAGAAGATAATTGAAGGGACATAATATATTGGTGAAGCTCAAACACAGTGCCCTTTTTCATATGGGGATCACTATAAATCATTTTTTAAACGATGTGCGTCAAATAATATTCTATATGTATCTACTAAAGAAGAAAAAAGTTCGTCAGGAAAACGTTTCACGAATGAAGTAAATTGTGTGGAATCTAAATTTAAGAATTTCAGTTTAGAAACTTCACTAAACCGTTCACTAATATTCAAAGTAATAACGTTTCATTCCAAAATTTCATAAAACAGTCGTGCGTAGGTGCTTTTCTTATCTACTTCAGGAATTAAATCCAAATGCACTCTTTTACTTGGTGGTTGATTTTCTAACACAAATCTGTCCATACGGTCTCAAATGACAATAAACTAGTTTCTCATTTTTTGAATATGTGATTTGAAATCGGCGATCTTTTTATTGCACTAACTAATATCTGATATTTTTGTCTATAGAACTTTAAACAGACTCTCGGAATGTGGGAATATTGCAGAAAACACTGCTAAGAAAAAATTAAAATCCAAGTAGCTCAATAAAGTTAAAATGCCTCTAGCACAAATAGCGGTTTCTCGATCCCATTCCTCATTTTCATTTTTCACAATTACCTGAAACAGCGCTTCCAAATCTTCCTTTATATTATGGCGACAGTCGCCAAGATGTGTTCACATAATCGCATAACTGAACCCGGAAATAACGACAACACCCACTCGAGGTTCCACTGCTGACTGCGTAAGATCACTGACCTTTTCGCCCATCTAACGCGTAGCTTGGATATAACGTGGACCATCGCATTTTAGCACTGCAGCAAGTAACGCGGGATTCCAATAATTTCGGGGGGCGCCTTCACGGCTGATTTGAAATAAAAAAGTTGATGGTAGCGTTTAAAGTAAATAATGTATGCTTGCGGTCGGTTTAAAATAATTTAAAAAATTATTATAATTGAATAAATCGATTGAATTTTTAAATAGCACTAATTTGCCAATTTTTTAAGGGATTCGACGCATCACTACGCCCCTGATGGCTACGTAGATGACAATAAATAGTTGCAGAATTAGTCCGGACTAATCCTACAATATAAATAGCTAATATTTTAAGACAAATAAACGATATCACCTTATGTTAAATGAAGGAATACGTAAGAAATTATGGAAGCGAGGAGGTGGATACTTTGCCATTTAAGTTCTAGGAACTTTTCTCTAGGGTTGGAACTAGCAATAGCGGTTTGCAAAGCCACTCGAACTTCCATGATAAAAAAATTACATGCTCAAGCGCCATGAAGATAGGTGGGCAAAAGCTAGCTAATTATATATATATATATATATATATATATATATATATATATATATATATATATATATATATATATATATATATATATATATATATATATATATATATATATATATATATATATATATATATATATATATATATATATATATATATATATATGTATATATATTTAGATCAGAATAGAGGTGCTGCAAAAAATTAAGCTAATAAAATGTTTATTATTTATTTCATTGATATATTTTATACAATACAGTATACGATTTCTATTATTTTCTTTTAGTTTACCATTTTTAATAAACTGCATAATTAATGACGCCTTAATGTTTTCTTTTTTTTTTAAGAAACAGCTTTACCTTAAAATGTTCTCTCTGTTTGGCAGATTTTCAATTATTCTGAAAAAATATAGTTCTTCATATCCCTTTTAAATTTTACATTGGATGAGTTTATTGACACATTGACTATGTATGATATGTAACGATAAAAATTACTAACATTTAATCCAAGCAGGATCTGCGTCAGCATAGAAAACAAGCAATGACGGAATAGTCACTTTATATAATAGACCGCGTAATGCACTTGATAATTAATTTTATTGGAAAATAATTACCAAAAAAATATCATACTGTCACCTACATATGAACTATTCTTTCAAAATGTTTAATTAAAAAAATTGTAAATATATCTACTGTCAAATTAAAAATTTAACGTGCAAGGTGCGAAAAGAATATCATTTAATAGAATAAACACAAGTAATAGTATATATGCATGTATATTGTGTTCCTCTTAAGAATGACCTAATTTCTTCAGAAAGCTCTTAGAAATTATGAAATTGTCCAGAGAAATCGTTTACTATATAATCAGTTACAAAACCATACCACCATATGAGTGTACCAACCTTCAATGAAATTGTTCATAACATTTTAGTTTTTGAAGGTGGTAATGGTAAGTAATAAGAGACATGTTAATAATTTTTCAGTGAAAAGATGGGTAACATTCTTTAATTTTATCAAAAGGGTAATTCCGAATTTTTGTGGCGTACCTATGAGTATTGTTTATTTCCCTTTTATCTATAGTTTTATTTGAAAGCCGTAAGTATTTGTAAGCTAAAAGAAACCTAAGACTAAAGAGAAAATATCATGATGAATGTAAAATTTAAACTTGAATTATGTACGTATACGAGTATTAATTTTGAAAACCAACAAAAATCGAACAATATGAAATAACAGATTTATATCTATGAATCATAAATGGAAATTAACAGTATTCAATAAGTTAAATCTTAACTGAAAATCAATGTTGTAATAATAATTGCATTACTTTGTACCAGATAAATACATCAAATTACCTACGTTTTATACTATACCTTTTCGTTTCTATTGTTTGTATTTTATGATTATCATTTAATGGACGTAATATTTAGATCTTACGAAATGTCTACACGAGGACCTGAAAACTGGGATATAATATCACGTATGTGAGTCGCTGTCTGACCTATAACTTTAGGCTATACGCGAATCAAAACTAATTGACCCAGGTGGTTAGCCAAAGAAACGATCGTTTTAAAAATAAGTTAAAACAACAGCCCAAATTCTTTATCAAGTTTTTGTGATAGTGTTTTTGTTTCGTATTCTCGTAGTTGTGTCTTTTGCTGACTACTTGCATGCAGACAATCTATATATATATATATATATATATATATATATATATATATATATATATATATATATATATATATATTTTATTGTACTTATTATTTATTTAGACTTTTTATTTTTCTATATCTACCATTATGTAATAATGTCTATACGACTATATTGGACCAAGAGCCATATTGGAGTAAGAAATAAACTCATTATGATAGTGGTCGATTGGTATAGTGTACTTTACACCGATATCCAGGGTTCAACGTTTAGTGGTCAGGGAAATACCTAGCTTCCAGTTCGGATTCAAGCTAACGTGAACGTTAAAAATATGGCCATTACTTTTGAGGGTAAATTGTTCCATAATCATTTACTTCGTAGAGGATCCCTGGAATTCTAGAAGTTTCCTGGATTGATCCGAGGTAACGATCAGAGGGCTACAATCCCTTGGAACCTGGCTTTGCTGGCCCGAAGTAAACCGGAAGTGGGTTCGATTCCCACATCAGTCGGCTAAGTATATCTCTATGTATCTGTATGAGTATCGGAGGGTTATGTGGAAGAGCTCAACCTCGCTCCCGTGACAATAAAGACAAATAATAACAAAATTATTAAACAATATTGGGTTTTATTATTTATTAATAAATTGATTCTTATACAATATATACAATTGTTTATTATAGTTACTTATAATATTATTAGTTTTAATAAAAACGTAAACTGACTGTTAAAACTAATGTTTATTAACTATCAAGTAACATTTGTTCTAAGGCAAAATACTATTATTAAAAACAATGTTTATTAAACTTAAATATAATACAAAAATGAATTTCACAAACAGAACCTTATTGGCATGAAATTTAAAACCAGCCAAACCATATATATATATATATATATATATATATATATATATATATATATATATATATATATATATATATATATATATATATATTTTTTTTTTCTTTTTTATTAAAATTAAATTTTAATAAAAATTTAATTAAAATTATACGCTGATTACGTTGTTTGTCATGTTATTGTATTGTACATACATACTTATACAGGGTTGTTTATGGGAAACGAATATTTTTTAAATGCGTACTACTCGACACGTGGAGAGGGGGATACCTGTGGTGCAGCTCATTCGACTATCCACTACATGCCATTCAATTTCCATCATGCCGCTGTGCAGAAATTGAATTGTGGTAATTATCAACAATGCCTCGTCACTTTTGCAGAAATGGTGAATGTATTTGAAGAGGATGGGAATTTGAAGATTACTACAAGCGAAGGAGATATTTCGTTTAAATAGAGGCGTAAACAAACAGCAGTATCGATATTGAGTTTTTAAAAATTCTCCTATGTTACATCAGAAACTGTTACAAAGTATAGCTGATTGGTGTGAGATTTTTGGCTCATTTTTCGTCGAAGAAGATGAAAACACTGCAACCGTTAATTTTAGTTCGATACGTAAACATGACCAACAATTTTTTCGAACCGGGGCTACGAAGACGAGGAATCAACAGGAAAAATGTATGGTTTCAGCAAGATGAGGGCTACTCACAAGCACAAAGCTTCAGTGACTGCAGCTCGAGCTCGAACTTGTTCCCTGATCGGATTATTTCTTACTTTGGTGATGTCCTCTGCCCTCACGGTTCACCTGATCGTTTCTTCTGTGATTTTTATCTGTGGGGCTATCTTAAAGCACATGTGTACGAAGAAAGGCTGCGCACACTGAAAGAACTGAAGATCGCGATAACAAACTAAATCAGACAAATCAAGGAAGAACTTGTCCAAACTTATATTAGATATGATCTTGCAATCTAGATACCTGCAGCCTTAGTAATTAATTGTTCAAATATTAAACACCTATATTTTCTCTTCTGAATGTATTGAAATAGCCACTTTGTTACAAGTGATTAAGGTTATGTTGCGTAACTTGAGAGCACCAATTTTATTATATTTTATTTATAAGGCTAATAATTGTTTGGTACAGTTTTAATAAATTAGAAAAAAATTATCTTTGATATTTTGGGACAATATCTGATTCTTTTTGTGTTACCTATCTATTTCCTGGAGTAGGTTGGAACCTTTGGTGTGAAGACAACACTAACTGAGTTTTCCACAAAACACCAAAACACTATACACTACACTCGACGCGCGTTTCGCCAACAAAGTTGGCATCATCTGGAGATGATTAAAACTAATGATTAAAACTAAAATTTGAGTTTTAATCATCTCCAGATGATGCCAAATTTGTTAGCGAAACGTGCGTCGAGTGTAGTGTATAGTGTTTTGTGGAAAACTCAGTTAGTGTTATCTATCTATAACAAATTACAAAGTTGGTGGCGTTAAATAAAAAACTCTTAAAAATTCAATTGTAATTTATAGTGTTCTTTGCAATTTATAGATGTTTGACTCACAAGAAAATTTCGACAAGGCAGGGATTTTTCTTCAAGGTACATCTCTATGTAGAGACTATATATCATAAGCAAATAGTCTATACCTATAATCTTCCTTTCCGTAGCCCGAAGTTCTTCAGAAAGGAAGTCAATACTATTATATGATACAATAATATGTACTTATAATATTGTTATATTATAAATTGCAACCTAAAGGGAACTAATTACCTATAAATTAAAAACAACAGTTTTTGAAGTATGTACTCTACTATATTTTCTTTTCCAAAATTTATGGTTCAATAAAATATTGTAATACTAACAATATATTTTTTAACTTTATATATACAGAATTCGACTTCCTTCCTCTAAAGCCTTAGGTCTTGAATAGAAAGGTAGCGTGTCTCAGTTGGAACTATAGGACATGAATTGCGCGCAATTTGCATTCTGTTAAAGATAGGGCGTTAATATTTAACAGATGTCATCTAGAAACCATACAACCTTAACATTCTGCGATTAACAGTTCAACACCGAATAGTTTGTGTACAACTGTTCTATGAAAGTTAGCGATCATTTACGTTTCATTAAAAAATATTCGTACAAAATTAGGAGAGAAAGGAGCGCCTACAGAGCTAACAGCTCATAACATTGAATATTCAAAGTTACGAGCTCGTGGTCGGTCAGATGAAAATATCGCTGAAATGAGAGATAGTGTACAGGAGTATCCAAACACATACATCCAACGTCGTGCATAACAATTGAATCTGACGAGCTTAAAGAAATATTTACATCTGACAGCATACAAGTTTCAGTTGACACAACAATTAAAAATTACATTTGTTAATTGGATGTTAGAAAAGAAAGAAAGTGATGCTGATTTTTGCAACAAAATTTTATTCAGCGATGAAGCACATTTTCATTTTGACGCATACGCCAGCAAACAAAATTGTCGTACTTGGGGTGCTGAAAATCCACATGCTATTTATGAAAAAAAAATACACATTGGTGCACATTTTTGAGTGGTGGAATAATTGGTGCATACTTCTTTGAAAATGAAGTAATGCTATCACCACCCAGGTAAGTTGACAACGTATAGTTTTTATATCACAGTCGTTAAATACTGATATCCTATCTTTAACAGAACAAGAATAGCGCGCAACTCAAGTCCTATAGTTTCAACTGAGACACCCTATACATATAGATTAAGATAAACACGCTTATTGTCAGTATTGATAGTCTGAATACTAATTTTAGTGCGCTATCCCTAACCACACATAAATGACATTGTTTCAGACATATTCTATAGGAGAATAGTTCCCAGGATAGTTAGATGCGCAGTAAGAGCATTACGTTTATTAGTTTCGCGTCTGATACTAAACTGAAAGCCCACTGTATTCTTTAATGTAATGCATACATTTAAATTATGTATTATATATAATCTATTTCACAATTGTATCAATATAAATTAAATAAAACTAAAATATTCATAATAGAAAAACAGGTAAGTAAACAATATACCAAATATGAGGAAGTTGATTGTACATAAAACAAAAATTCACATTATATATACAAACTTACATAAGATATACAATCATGTCTCGTTGGTTTCTATCAGCAGAATACAAAACTTCTTTTCCAGTAATTCTTCAGGCAAAAGTCTGCCTAAATAGAAGAATATTGCTGCCTTGGCAGCAATATTTTTCTATTTAGGCAGATTCTATTTATCTTTGATTAGAAACTGATCACAGTTTATAGCATTACGTCACTAGTGGCAATTTACCATATTTACGTTGAATAGGTTAAGGTTAAACAGAACATTAGGTTGTCAATTTAAATTTTTCAAAATATACATTTTTCTGATAATTTACAATGCCACTTGATAATTCTCTTATTTAAAAATGTGAAGCGTTGTTTAATACAGAAAGATTGATAATAATTCAAACCAGAAACTCTTGTTAGTTCCGTGAGTAACAATTTTAATATGCTTCTCGAAATTACTTAAAAATGTTCATAGAAATGTTTATAGAAATGTTTATAGAATAAAGTATGATATGATGGTGATCACACGGAACCGATATGATAAACTGAAAGTACCCATAAATGTGTAATCTAATAAATTATATTATTTTTATGTGTAGTATCTCTGTATATACCGTGCAACAGTTTATCCTGATAGACACATCTTTTCCATTCCAATAACAAATTTGCAAAAATATAATTTACAGAGCTTACATCTCCGAGATGTATTTTAGAGAATGTTATTACCAAAATGGTGACAGATTTATTTTTATCCACTAATAAACTGAAGATATAAAATTTATGAATGATTATCCCACAATTTACAACGATGTTCATATATGGTGTGTCGGATATTTCATTGAGAAAGTTTGTTTATTGATTACAGGTGTATAATTTAGTGCTGGTTTTAAATTTCATGCCAATAAGGTTCTGTTTGTGAAATTCATTTTTGTATTATATTTAAGTTTAATAAACATTGTTTTTAATAATAGTATTTTGCCTTAGAACAAATGTTACTTGATAGTTAATAAACATTAGATTTAACAGTCAGTTTACGTTTTTATTAAAACTAATAATATTATAAGTAACTATAATAAACAATTGTATATATTGTATAAGAATCAATTTATTAATAAATAATAAAACCCAATATTGTTTAATAATTTTGTTATTATTTGTCTTTATTGTCACGGGAGCGAGGTTGAGCTCTTCCACATAACCCTCCGATACTCATACAGATACATAGAGATATACTTAGCCGACTGATGTGGGAATCGAACCCACTTCCGGTTTACTTCGGGCCAGCAAAGCCAGGTTCCAAGGGATTGTAGCCCTCTGATCGTTACCTCGGATCAATCCAGGAAACTTCTAGAATTCCAGGGATCCTCTACGAAGTAAATGATTATGGAACAATTTACCCTCAAAAGTAATGGCCATATTTTTAACGTTCACGTTAGCTTGAATCCGAACTGGAAGCTAGGTATTTCCCTGACCACTAAACGTTGAACCCTGGATATCGGTGTAAAGTACACTATACCAATCGACCACTATCATAATGAGTTTATTTCTTACTCCAATATGGCTCTTGGTCCAATATAGTCGTATAGACATTATTACATAATGGTAGATATAGAAAAATAAAAAGTCTAAATAAATAATAAGTACAATAAAATATTTTAAAGTAATCGGTATAAGCATGATATAGATACCCTTATTTTAATTAATACTCTTTATTAATTAGTAAAAAATATGATAATAATTGCAATTATTATTAACTAAATAATTAAATTAATTAACTTAATATCAGAACTTATGAAGCTGCATCTGTTCCAATATTTCAATATAATATTCTATAATTCTTGCATGTTCGTTGTTTACTTTCTGTTTCAATATTTTTATAAAATTTACCGTTTATTACATAATAATCATCTATCTATATTAAAAAATTGAAACCACAGCAACAAACTGTACTTGAACAACCACAAACTCTATTAAATTAATTTAAAATATTGTTTTTGTAATATTTGCGGTAGGCATTGCCATTACTATCACAATTTATTTGTATGTAATAAACAATGATCTTTCAATAAACTTGACCAAGTAATATACATACCTTAAGACGCCAATGCTAGATGATATTTCTTATTTACAATTACATGTATACGCCATACAATAATATTTTCTTCAGTTTAGGTTCATATATTGTGCCGTAATATTATCTTTAAATTATTAGCAGTAAACACTTTTCAGTTCCTTTTTATATTGTATTTGGGTATTTCCAACATTATAATTATTAGTGGTTTTATTTGTGAAAGTACATTAAAACACATTTTCTGGATTGATTTTCATATATGTATGACTGAAGAGAACTAGTTTTTAATCAAGCACAATACACATTTCGATATTTAATATATAGAAGCATTTTATAGCGTATATAACGAGACGTATAATATACAGTTATTTAATTATTATTCAGGAGGATTTGTTATTGTATAAATTCACAAACAGTCTAATAACAACATCTACATACATAGATTGTAATAACGATAGAATATAAAAATATTCCCTTTTATATATATTTTTTAATACTATGTAGGAGTAGTATATAATCTAATGTAGGAGAAGTATCAGTCATTTCTTTAGGTAATACAATTTTCTGAATTATTATTTTAGCGATTGTTAATATATCAAAAAGCACGAGCCAAATTTTGAAATGTTTTGATTATTTTGAATGGAATTGATATCTAAGCATTCTAAGAATTATATTATAATTTAGTAATATAAACTACAGTCTAATATACGAGTAGTCTAAATGATTATAGGCCATTTAACAATAAAAGGTTACAGTGTTTAAGACGCTGGTCAGATGTACGTACCACTATCCTACTCTCGAAACTAAAAATCAGAATCCAATAATGAATAATATTTTGGAATGAATAAATACATTGTATTCTAATTCATAATTATGTTATGAAACCATACGTGAATGGATGACCTAGTTATTACTTCTAGTATTAACATTAAACATGTCAGAAAGACCGTGTAAATCTTATATTATAGAACGGATGAAATTGATGAACAATGAAATTATTAACTTTGGAAATAACTGAATTCGTAATAATGTGAAATCGTCAGGTGGTCACTACATCCACTTAATTTATTGCTGTTAGAGTTCTTTTTGGATGACATAAAAACTAATCATAAAAGATACGAGTCTATGTAGTAACGAATAGTTTTATATGAGAAGAGAATTTTTTATACAATGTATAAGTTTGATTTCGCTCCCGTAGTTATTGTAGTTATAAGAAAATATTTTATCATCATCATCATCATGCGATCATCAGTCCTAAGACTGGTTGGAGGCTAACCTCTAGCTTCTCCTATCTTGTGCTAACCTACGAATTTCGCTAATCTAGGCCTACCTCTGCCTTTCTTCACTCCTATTTCTGCCTCCAAAATATCGCGGACTATTCCCCCATGTCTCAGCAAGTGGTCTACCATTCTATCTCTTCTCTTCTTTATGTTTTTCCACATACTTCTGTTCTCACCGACTTTCTCTAATACTTCTTCGTTTCTAACCCTATCAGTCCACGGTATTCTCATCATTCTTCGGTAACACCACATCTCAAAGGCATCTAATTTCTTCCTACTTGCTTCCCCTACCGTCCAGGTTTCGCAACCGTATAGCGCCGTTCTCACATTTAAAAATTTCCGCCTGTATTTTATCTACACCCGGCGCTCTATTATTCTTTAGCCCCCTTAGTGCTATTTCAAATTTCTCTCTCAATATAGGTTTTCCTACATCTTCCCTATCGATGCTAGATTCTTCCTCTAATATATCTCCTAATTCCTGACCCTCGTATAAATTTCCTAAGTACTGCTTCCATCTATCCGCTTTCTCCTCTCTTCCGATCAGTATGTCCCCCGATTGACTCCTAACGTTTTTACTTATTGTTCCTATATCCCTGAAGTTCCTCTTAATTATTTTGTAAGCCTCATCAGTCTTACTTACTTGCAACTTATCTTCTACTTCTTTGCATTTATCCTCTATCCATTGTTCTTTCGCTTTTCTACATTTTCTAACGATTTTCCACTTTATTGACTTATAAGTTTTCAGTCCTTCTTCGTCTCGTCTGTTTTTGTAGCCTCGTCTCTTTTGCATTAAGTTTAAGATTTCGTCCGTTATCCAGGGCGTCCTAGCTTCCCTTTTATCGTGTCCTAAAACGTCCGTAGCCGCGGAAGCTAGACTATTCTTGATACCCTCCCACTCAGTTTCTGCGTTCTTGATTTCGTCCTTACTCGTTTTATTTATTAATTGATCTGTTTTCTCCTGGAACTTATCTTTCATATTCTGATCCCTCAATATGTCTACATTTATACGTTTCTTATCCTTCCGGGTTTTCAGATTTTTGAACTTTAATATAGCTTTCATGACTACCAAGTTTTGGTCGCTGTCTACATCTGCTCCTGGATAACTCTTACAGTCTTTTACTTGATTTCTAAATCTCTTCCTAATCAGAATGTAGTCTATCTGATACCTGTCTATCCCTCCTGGCATTTTCCATGTGTACCGCCTCCTAACGTGATTCTTGAACAATGTGTTCGCGACTACCATCTTGTGCTTCTCACAGAATTCTATCAGTCTGCTACCTCTCTCGTTTCTGTTTCCTAATCCATAAGGACCTACAAATTCTCCTTCTTTCCCCTCGCCTACGACTGCGTTAAAATCTCCTACTATTATTAAATTTTCATGACCCCTCACAAATCCTATTACCTGCTCTATGTCCGAATAAACGGCTTCTAACTCTTCCTCACTGTGGCTAGAAGTAGGCATGTATACTTGCACTATTACTGTTTCCACTGACTTCGAATCTAACCTAACCATCATTACTCTCTCGCTGTATTGTAGGTAGCTATCTACACTGTCCTGCGTTCTTCCGCATAACGATCCCTACTCCCGCGTTTCCATTTACCGATCCTGTGTGTATTACCCTATAGTCACCGCTCCAAAAATCTCCTACTTCCGGCCAGCGCATCTCACTTATACCTACTATATCTAATCCTAACTTATCCATTTCTGTCTTCAGATTTTCTAGCTTCCCTGCCTGTCTCATGCTTCTGACATTCCACGCTCCGACTCGTGAAATGCTACACTTTTTACTATTATTGCACTCGATCACGTCTCCCGGAACAGTCCTCACCCGAAGATCCGAACGGAGGACTATTTTACCTCCGGAGTTTTTTGCCCCAGGAGACGCCATCATTAATTTGGGATAAGCTTTCTGCTCGCTGTTCTGAGGATTATAATGTGGTGGTTTCCTCTTGCCTTCCACATCGCAGTCGTGTGTGTCATAGCACCATACCAACCCCCACGGTTTCTGCCACTATGACTACTGAAAGAGCTGCTGCCCTCCTTCAGGGACTTGTCTTAGTCTGGTTTTTCAATAAGGACCCTCCCACTATGGTTAAACCTATGGTACGGCTCCTTAAATCATTAAAACGCGCAAGCCGACCCACCCGCTCTAACTTGCACTAGAACTTCGTCAAGGTGCAAGTCCTATCGGATCGGTACCTATCGGACCGGTATATGTTTGGATAGTCATATAAAATAACGTCTACAAGTTCAAAATAGTTGCTGCATATTTGCTTATAGGTTAAAAAATAGGACCATAAAATAACGAATCTAACTAGCTAAAAATGGATCCATATAGTAGAAATAATGAATGTCCACAATTGATGGAAAAATTCTTCATATTTCCGATAAATAAATAATTAGTTGTAATATATGTATATATATATATATATATATATATATATATATATATATATATATATATATATATATACATATATATATATATATATATATATATATATATATATATATATATATATATATATATATATATATATGTATAACATAAATATACGATTTGCTAGTTTAATTGCTCTTCCAAATTATCATATGTTCCTCTTTCAGCGATAATTATTTATAATGCACTTATAATTAGCCTAAATGATAAATATTTCTGCCAGTAAGCTCTCAATAAAGTGAAATACATGTTTTATAAGCTAACAGTTTTAAATTTTATTATGTCTTTCCTATCTTTTCTATTTGTTTTACCTTTTTTCCGTCCTCCATAAATACCATATTTTACTTTCTAACCCTTATACTTACACCACCTAACTGGTTATTGTTTTATTTTATTTTCAGTTTTGTATTTAAATTAACTTTATTTATGTAGTTAAATTAAGTTTGGCTAGACTTCATCCTTGTAAAATTAGTCATATTACGTTATATACAATATTTCAAAGGCCGTTTATTATTATTATGTGTATTCTTACGTAGCTACTCATAGTTTATTTCATCGCTATTTGCCAAACAAAAGATCTCAAAACATACCGTGGCTTGTTTTTATGGATAGGCTCAGGTAGACTGTTCCGTTTATCGGCAAGATAAGAGAGTTTTTTATTTGGCAAATAGCGATGAAATTATTACTTAGTAATTCATGAGATGAGGATTAAAACAAAAAGGCATACGTATTGAATTTATAGAAACTGAAGCTTGGTGTAAATATCATCAATAGTAAATACCAAGCATCAATAATAACTGCCATCTCTTCTTTCCCCCATTAAATTAATGGGGGTTACGCAAAATTTTTGGGGTTGGAGATAGTGCTGTTGATAGACTTTGGTAGCGGAAATAGGTCGATGCTAAAGATGGTATAAAAAACTGACTAAATGAATTGATGAAATAAATAAATTGGAATTTATTAATTGGAATTACTATTAATAATTTTAATAATGCAACTGAACAATGAAAATATGAATCGATAATATTCATTTTCTATTCGTTGCGAGGAATTTCAGTAGGTACCGGAATTTAAGATAACGTTATGAGTAGCACCAATTCACATGTAATTTCGTAGTTAAATCACATCAAACGAAAAGTCAATGGATTATATATGCGAGTATACCTGAATAACAATGCGGTATTTTAAACTTGGTAAACAAAACAAAAAATATACAATACCCACTATATCTATTTGTTTATCTACGATATTCATGCGCTCAATGGTTTTGTTAATAGTAACTGTATATTATTTATTCGATTTAATTTTAATAACTGTACCCAAGGATGATATAATGAATTGTAATATTTCTGACCGAGTGAAACGCAAGAATGACTTCCATTTTGAATACCTCAGCAATCCAATAATAATCTATGCGCAAACGCTGAGTACCCGTCATATCATGAGGTAGCATTGCCCTTCAGGATAACGACAGCTTCATGTGAAAAGCGTTCATTAACGGAAAAGTTCTGCGCACTGTCTGATAAACGCCATTCCGCTTTGCGGTAGTGCTTGGAGTGTGCGCAATGTATCATCAGTTATTGATCATAATGCGATGACCAACACATTGGCTGACCCAAAGGCAAAATTCATGCCATTTTATGTAAAACGTATAATGTCTTGATTAAAATACAGGAAAATATTGACATCTTGACCCGATGATCTCTTCTGTTACTCACCATCTTAGTAATTCATTTAAATAAACAAGTTATTAATTTAATTCAGCATGAATGAGTGGTTTTCATTTGATGAGTCATTTTTTACTTCAAGCCAGTATATAAAAAATAGTGACAAACAATCCGTAAGTTTTTGAGCATTTGGCAATACTGAATTATTCATTTGTATAAGGGCATTGAATTGCTGAAAGTTAAGGCTGGTTTAGTGAATAAAATTAAGCCTGTTTAAAATCGACTGTATTTTCCAAGGTTCATTCATATTGAGATGAAAGAATAGTCAATTGATTTATTATAAATTAATGTAAATTTAATAATATCTTATATGATATATAAGTATGATAGCTTTATCATCCTAATTATTAAAAGCACTGGCCTTAGAGATAGAAGGAAATTTTTCATGTTAAAACAAATTTCAGAAGATTAATTGTCGACAAAATGAAACATTGCACTCTGTTATATCTCAATACAATTTACATTCGACTAGGCTCAACACTCAATTATTGCAGTTGAACTATCAAGTACTGTTATCAACATTTCGCCATGATAACAGCTTCATTAGTGAAATGCACATTCAGTGGACTATAGTTTCGTAGTTCTGTGAAAAATTGTTTTCAGGTTTTTTAGATAGCACTTAGAATAAAATGCTTCTAAATTGACACGAATTTATTAACATAAAAGCCTCATTTTGTCACCATTATTTTTACCATTGTATTCGTATTTTGTTCTTTATGATAGAATAAACGTTTTATTTATAAGTAAATAAGTTTATAAGTAAATCGATGATAATCGAGATAATAAAAATGATTTTAACACTTGTATAAGCAAATGTAATCCTTGTATTAATAATAATGTTATTACTATCTTATATTATATCGTATATATTTTTCAGGGGCTAAGATAGTCTTTACTATCCATGAAAAATGTGTTACGCACAAGCCAAGAAAGAAGGCAATGATTACAGTTGTAGTAATTTCTCGCGGAAGGTATTTCAGCTAGCGAAAAGGAAATCGAGATCCATTCGTTAATATTCTTCTTAAACATTATATTGTTTGCTTTTAGTCTAGTTTCTCTTTATGTTATTGAAACATATCATCAGATATGTACCATCATTGTTTAGTTTTAGTCTCGTTCGTCTTTAAGCCGTCGATACATAGCACCACATTTGCTGTGTACGTTCATAGCATAAATTATGAGTAAGATATAAATAATATGAAATGAAAATATGCGAATATCGTTCAGAAAAAATATGTTTGTGTCAAATATGCAATAAATTAAAAGATGGACCTTGTTTTTGCTATCAATATGCATTGAATGGCAGAAATATTTTCGTTTTATTAACTTGATACTAGGAAGTTATTCTGTATGCTAATTTCGGATATCTGTTACTCAATATGATAAATGGTTTATCTTATAAGAAATATGTTTGCCATTCTATATATGTTCATAAAATACAATGTTAACACAACATAATATACATAATGATTATTTATACGGCCTTTATATTCAGATATTTTTAGAAAACAATAAAGAAAAAGGTGATTATCATTAACTGTAAGAAAATGTGACCGATAAAGAAACACCGACTTTATATCATGTAAGCGGATTATAACTCATAACTAATAATTTGCTGTTATGTTATTAAAATGTATTGTCTATATATATATATATATATATATATATATATATATATATATATATATATATATATATATATATATATATATATATATATATATATATATATGAAATAGCACTAAGGGGGCTAAAGAACAATAGAGTGCCGGGTGTAGATAAAATACAGGCGGAAATTTAAAAATGTGCGGGACAGAAAGTAGTAATAGGATGTTTGAACTGGTAAAATATATATACGAAACGGGTGAGATGCCGGAGGATTATAAGAGGAACATTATCGTTATTATACTGAAAAAGAGAGGAGCCGATAAATGCGAGAACTTTGGAACGATTAGCCTAACCTCCCATGCGTCAAAAATCTTAACCAGAATAGTGCAGAAGAGGATGGAAAATAGAGCGGAGGAAATACTAGGAGAAGACCAATTCGGGTTTAGGCGAAATAGGGGAACTCGCGAAGCTATTCTAGCGCTAAGAGTAATGTTAGAGAAAACAATAGAAAAAGGAAAGAACGCTTATATAGGATTTGTAGATTTAGAAAAAGCTTTTGATAACGTAAGATGGGAAAGAATGTTCGAGATACTAAAGAGCGCGGGAATGAAGTATAGAGATAGGAGAGTAGTACACAATCTATACAAAGAGCAAACTGCTGTTATAGAAGTAGAAGGGGAAAAAAGGGAAGTAGGTATTAGGAAAGGAGTAAGACAAGTATGTACGCTATCACCACTAATTTTTAATCTATACATCGAAGAGGCGATTAATGTGGTAAAAGACATATATATATATATATATATATATATATATATATATATATATATATATATATTAATATTTTGTTTTTAAGAAATATGTTTTTTTAAGAAATTAAAGTTTTGTGTTATAGCTTGGTTATTAGGAAATATTATATTGAATAAACAATACAAAAGAGATGAGGATAAAGACGTATATGCTCAGAGAAAGATGCGAATTTTCCTCCATTGGGAGTGGAACCCAAGTATAAATCGACATTCCCAATACTGGGACCAATCTGCTGTCTCATAGTATATATAATATTGTTGAAGTCACTTCTATAGGAGGATGCATTAGGTGACTTATTAATGTTAGGAACGCAAAGTGCTGTACTTTTATTAGCTCCATATGGGACAACTCGCCTGAATTCCCACCGCGTTCGTTAGTGTTTAATCGATAGGACGACGTAGGTAAGGGAAATAATATATTGTATTATTTTATTTTCTATTTTTTATTTTGTTATTAAATATTATTCGGTGACTAACAGAAATATCCTTATTTTTGTTATTTTCTTTATTTATTTATTTACAGAAATTTTTAAGGGTGAGATCTTTGTATATTTTTAAATTATTACTTTTACGTTATTCCTATTGTTGTTATTTTATATATCGTAGAATACCTGCTATACATATAGTTACAATCCAATTTGAGATAATTTTACACTGTTCTCTTTATCTTTTTTGTATTTTCTTTCTCTCTATATATTTTCCTTTGTACGTATTTTTTTTTTGTAATCTAGTTCTGATATGAATTGCAAGATTCCCTAACTCTCATCTAGATAATTAATGTTAATAGCAACTTAAGTAACTAGCCCTCTAGCAACATCGATTTTTATCAACTGACTACACTATCCACATTCTAGGAATGTGCAATAAAAGAGTAACCGTAACTAAATAAAATATTACTGATTTATTACACGTACCTTAATCATCTACCATATTGTAATAATTAAAGATATGCTATTTTTAAAAATATAAAGAGTTTATGAATATGCTTTTGCAATAAATTCTATATGTATTTGTAATAAATTATAGTAATCAGTTGAGTGTATGCATACAAGAATGGTGCTACAATTTTGGTTGTCAGTTTTCAGCATTAGGACAACTCTGAGATATTTATTATTTCGTCAGCTTTCTTTAATAACGCATTGTGAATGTCCGTTTCGGTTTTATATAATGAAAGGTTCAGATATGGAGGGTGTTGCACAATTCTTGTGATTACAACAATAGGTTAAATATCTCCAGGCGTCAACATTGTGTAGGTGTAAAAGTATACGATTGTTAAATTCTGAGAATGGATTTAATAATATACCATTTTCTTTTATTTGTCTACAGAAGAAAAGCAATCTTCGTGGTATTGTTTTCATACGTTCTCCAATAGATATAATTATTCCAAAATTGCTAGTTATATAGATCGTACCGTAAGAGATCAAAAATGTATAGTTTCCTATTTTAAATTAAGACATTTTACGAGAGTTAGGATGAGAGGGAAAGTTCAAATGAACTCGAATAAAGCTCAAATTAAATATCGCAGAATATATAATTTTTCTAATTTTCAGAAACGTACATACGTTTTTGTAAGTCGACAAATGTAAGATGTATTAAAATTATAAATTTAAATTACCCTCATAAATGTGATAAAAAGTGAATTTTATATAACTGAATTTATTACAGTTGAATTTATATGTGAATTTAAAAATTTCAATAAAATGTAGTTCTTATGTTTTCACGACTGAAATTATTTTTTTAAAAATTAACAATGTGTGCGTCTTCAATTGTTGCGTTTGATTGCTGATGGTATCTTCAGTCGTGAGGTCGTCGTAATTGATGAAGTAAATGTACTTTAATTGTTGGTTATTAATGTGATGGTAAGAGGAATTATTCGTTCAATCAATGCACCATGTGATTATTTTCTAGAATGAACGCACGATTTAGCGCAAGGTGTATTAACACGACGACTAAAAAACAGTGTTGTTAGTAGTGTAGCATTGTATAAAAGCGAAAAAATACAACATACAGTCGGACCCCAACATTAGCGGGGGATCGAGACTGAATATCTGTTGCGAATGTTGAATCCACAAATGTTGAGTTTATTCACCTATGCATAAATGGCGGACACGGACTGACGTCAACAAAATTTCAGATAATTTTTCATAAAATAATGTATTTGAAGTGCATAATAACGTAAGCTGTAAGGAAACTAAGATACATTTTTAAGGTAACTAGTAATCCTCGATTGCTTGTCTTCATCTCTCAATGTGGTCTGGAGGTCGCGGTATGGTAGCGTGGCTTTATGAATCTGCACACGAAATTGCAGGCTCATTTCAGGATCGGGATCCCCATTTAATGCTATGTTGATTACCTCTTCTGCTCTCAACAGTAAATTATTGACCGTCTAATAGAAGAAAAGACACACACCTACAGTCGTACAACTTTCATCTATTTTCAATCTATCCAAAACTGTTAGTTTATCCGTCAGCTCCAATATTTTTTTTTTCGTTTAGGTGTAAATATCGGAGAATTATTACATACTACTATAACTACTAATTTTGTATTCTATAATATTAATGGATTAACTGGTAATTTCGTGCTCTATAATATTAATGTATTGAACGTACCCACGGATAAAACAAACAAGTACCTACTAAACGTTGTATAATCAGTGCATAACAACATAATGTAGGTAAAAAATCAACCAGTCGGTATGAAAAACGGCTTTGGAAACGCTCGCTAATGTATTTGAAGTGCATTTGCGCTAATGTTGAAACCAGACTTGCGAATATTGAAACTGGGTATCTATTTTTTCTTTTGCGAATGTTGAATCCGCTAGTGTTGGAGCCGCGAATGTTGGGGTCCCACTGTATCTACATTATATAGAATTTACATGGTCAGTCTTGCTCTCTATATCTCTATACTATGTATCAAAAACCACCTGGAAACGAAATGGGTCTCTATAACAGAATCTGAGCACACGTCTTATGCGAATACTAAGGCATTCAGACTAATAAGCCTAACAACTTTACTAAGGTATAAAGGTGTATAGTTGTAAAGGAGGAAAGACATAAATGTGTAAAAGGGTAAAAATGTAAAGGGGCAAGGAGGTAAAGAGGTAAAGGAGTAAAGGGGTAGAGCGGTAAAGGCATAAAGGCGTAAATGCGTAAATACGTAAAGGCGTAAGGGTGTAAAAATGTAAAGGCTTAATTATATAAAGTTAATGAAACGAAAACAAGTTAATATAGATAAAGGTCTGCTCTTTATATTACTAATATTAATAAAATTCTAATTATATTAATATTTATATAGATATGTACACGTCTTAGTATTTCGGTTCCATGAGATAATGAATTACTTAGTTAAATAATCAGTTTTCCATATTTCTGAATTGATGAAATAAAAAATTAAAAAAGGTATGTATATTATACGAATATTGTGTGAAAAAGTTTGCATTTTTTGAATTTTTAACGGATGTATTAAAGAAAACTGTATACACTAGAAATATTCCCTAATGGTACTAGGGTAAATAGTGTAAACGATGTATTAATATTCTTTACTCTAGGTTTACAAATCAAGCAGGTGGTTGGTTTTTCAACTGAGGACTGTTTATATAGGTAAATTTTAAAGCACTTGTATATATTAAATATGGAAACTTTATCCACTAAATTATTTTATTGCTTATGTGAAGCACAACAAAAATTTAATAAAACCACTTTTCTAATTTGATGTGCCGCTTATAGTAGGTTTTAACACTTTTGTACCAACCAAACACATTCTATCTTTCTCTATAAGTGTTGTGCAATAAATGCTTTGATTTTAATATACATTCGATAAATTCAATAAGAGGATATTTAAATTCGGAAATTATACCTTCTCAAATGTATAAATATACAATACAGAAATTCTTATTAATAAAGTTTACTACGCTGGTGTCCTTTCCAAAGCAGGAAGTGTAATTAGCTATGTAATATTCACTATTAGGCTACGATTAAAATTTGTTATTTATTTATTACGACTTGATATACACGCACAGAAATGTATAAACTTATTTTCGAGTCTGAACTAAACACATATAGGTTATTTAATCGCTATTTGCCATATAAAATATCCCAAACGGCTCTTGTATTCCCTTAAATAGCGATGAAATGAATATTACTCCTGTATTCTAATACACAATCACATTGGTATACATCATTTGGTATTTTTGTTTGTATAGGAACAAGTTAACCCAGTTTATAACGTTAATATAGTTAACTTTTTAGAAAATTTTGAATGATAAACTCGAATCTGATACATATTTCAATACCACAATTATAAATTAATATAAATAATTGTGTAGGAAAGTTGGTAGGAAACAATATTGTTTCACTATCAAGAATATTGGAGTATTCGATTTGGCAAATATAGTGATC
The DNA here is from genome assembly GCA_037954035.1 of Rosalia funebris. Classification (NCBI taxonomy): domain Eukaryota; kingdom Metazoa; phylum Arthropoda; class Insecta; order Coleoptera; family Cerambycidae; genus Rosalia; species Rosalia funebris. The sequence continues at coordinate 3,989,328 of JAZFAV010000033.1, forward strand.
CTGGATAGAAGTCTAGAACTACTCTTTACCTACTAATCATTGTAGATCTATTTTTATATATGTCTATGTTTATATCAAGCACTTATGGCATATGTTTTTATATTATCGTTATATTTTTATCGATATTTTTAAATATCAATATAACTGCTTGTATATGATATACCGACTCTAAAATAAAGGGGTACATACTTTTGTAATTACAGTTAATGTTTATTTCTACAATAAAAAAAATAAACTCTCAAAATCAGTTACGAATACCGGACAATCGACTTAGTAAAGAAGACATAATAAATCTTTATATATCTTTTACTATCATATGAATTAAAAAATAATTAACAGTCACATTATTTTCCCTGTATAGCAAATGTCTTTTCGTAGACTCAAAATGTTTTTAACCTATTATCATAACTAGCAAAAAGTTACTTTGTTCTATCAGATCAAAATTTTATTGCATATTAGACATTTCGTATTAAGGTGAACACCACAAAAAAAATGTGAAATGGATTTTTTTAGCGTGGCCGTGATAGAAATTAAACATTTAAACCGGACCTAACATATAACATTGACGATATAGTTAATAATTTATTAAAACTATTGACCAATAGTTTGGACCACCCGCATAATATTAGGCAACCGCATTTCACGTTTAATTTAAGAAATTAGATCAATTAATTGATATGTTATGTGACAAACGAGAATTACAACATTAAATCTTGCATCAGCAATTAACAAGCAGTCATTAGTGTTGCTGTTAACGTCTCTTTGACTTGCCATTAATACGAGATAAGCAAGATACAATACGAGGCAAATAATATATATATATGATTGATTATTATTATTACATGTACATTTTGTAGGGACCAAATGACATATCCATCAGGAACAATGTTAGTAAGGACACCAATAATAAAATTACTAGAACAAGGTCGTAATATTTGATTTGCTAATCATCTATTGTTGCGAGATAATTTTAGTATTGTTATTCCCTGTTTTAATCAAGCAATAATTATACTTAGTTATAATAGTTATTGTATTGTAATTTGTCCTAATCTATCTGCTGAGTAATGTTGATGAAACAATGATTGACATTTTTTATCTACTGTTTGAATTTATTAAAGTTTTATTATTAAAACGGTACATCAAAATGTTGTAACTAACAGTTACCGTACCACCTACTTGGCTTTTATGAAAGCGGCCATTATATTCACGACATTTAAAATTAATTCTCATATTTGATTACTCTCAAGTTCATTTTAATAATAATATTGATGAATCTTTTAGTAAAATCCGTAGGTAGATATTTAATGCATTAATAAATTCTTTGCCTCGAATTAACCAAGTGTAGTGAAATGCAGAAGTGCGTGATTACAGTTATGTTTCCTTATAATAACATACACCTTTTATATGTTAACCATACATACAGTATGTCCTCACATACTGCTATTTTTTACATGTTAAAAACATACGATTTCATTGTACTCCACATATCACAGCATTGCACTTAGGATAAAATTATCTTCCAAATGAATTAAAAAAAATTTCTTCCGTCAATTAAAAAAAAAAGTCAAACGATTTTACTGGAATAGGAAGTAAACAAAGAGAAACAAAAAGTGAAATACATTATAAAGCATAGAAAATAACTTAATTAATATTCGTTTTATTAAAATTTATCTTGTGATGCTTACCACTTATACTGGATCTCCGTTAAATGTATATTAATATTGTATATTATTCTGTTTTATTATTATGATATTTTCATACGTATATTAAGTATATGGTAATGCCTTTTTGTATTCATATAATTTTTTATGTTAATTTATGTTAATTTATTTAGTTTAATGGGCGAAACAATTTAGAGGATCTGAAGTAACGAAAAATATCTATTGAAAATTATTGAACGTTTAATGTAAATATATGATTAAAGATAAAAACTTATTAATGGAGAATTAATGGAGAACAACTTTAAAATTTCTGTTAAAAATAAAGTTGTATTTGCTGTAAATTGTATTTTTCTTAAATATACCCTCTATCTTAAATGCGGCAAATAGACAATCCTTATTGTAGCATGGGAAATCAATTTAAAAAAGCTATACTGACGTGATACCTCAAACATAAAATATGAAAACAATTCAATTATTTTTTATTAAAGTTTTTCAAAAAATATTTAATGAAAAATTATGTGTATTGTGCGAAACTTTATCACCACACTATATGTATATCAGTGGCTGAGTAAATAATATTTTCAAATAATTTAATAGAAACAGAGTAAGTAGAATTAATTGGCCATTTCACTTATTTCATTATTTGGTTTACTATAGCTTGTTTTGTTAATCATTTTCTTGATCCATGAAGAATTTAGTATAACTGAATAAGAGAATTTACATAAGAGAATATCATTTCAACTTCGGAGAAATGATGCTGTGATAAACTACTAAATTTTCTCAACGCTTCTAATGACTTAAAATTTCAGAACCACAAGAACCCTCGAAAGGTATTAAATGAAAATCCAAATAGATTTGATCACACCCCTTGTCGACTATTCTTCAGCGCTACTACAGTATCTAGAATAGGCATCTCAAGTGCCAGTGGTTGAGTTTACCTGAGCCTGAAATAACAAACGCCAGCTAATTAGCTAATGTAAAGGTTAAACAATATCCAACCAACATTGCTGCACTTGTCGTTACCTTCATTTAAAAAAAAATCTCCTTTTAGACTGCCATCACTCAGTGTACATGGGCGGACCTGAGGTATTTCGAAAAATAAAAAGTACCGAGAGCGTGCGTTAGTCCATTGTTTATAGCGTACGGAACCTGCAGTAATTTGCATCCATGGCACTTGGATGTGTTGGAGTTCATTCAGACACCCACCGCCATTGTGTGGAGCTGTAATAATAACTTTCTGGCGAGCACAATTGATTTCGTTCAGCACGTGTAAGATGATGTATTAGAATAACCTTAAATAATGATGGTATTGTATAAATAGACAGATATCTTCTTTATCCACGTAAACATCGTTCGGCCATTTTCTAGTACTTCGTTCTCTCCTGCAGACAGAAGAGGAAAAAGGAACTTGCGAGGAGAGTAAAAATAATGCTTACCGAGTATGGGAATTGTGTAGGATAGCCCTTAAGGCATCGAACACGTGGCCCATTTAATAGTTTCCTGTGATGTGGTGATTTATTTTTTATCAAACAGGCGTATAAATTCGACCTACGCCTTGGCTGGTTTATGAGAATTTGATATGAACCAGTGGACAACGATGTGTATAAATACAAAGTGAGGGAGAAACGAGTATAGTAGATGTATTTTACGACACTCTAAGAGGACCTTTGTGCTTATCTAAATACGTTTTAGTGGTTGTCTTCAGAGTGACTGCTTTATGATGTTCAAAAACTAAGGTTACCTTCAATATATGGTACTTTTAATGCAATATATATCCAAGATGCCGATAGAATCTCAGCTTCACCTGCTCTTTCGAACTTATCGAATTGAATGGTAACAATTTAGATTTGTAGGAAACATTCAGATTTGAATAAGATCATGAAACACGATAATTTAAGAAAACAATGTTTATGTTAAGAAATATAGTTATTACTGCTTAGTTAAATTAGTTTATTATTATTTCTTATTACACGAAGGAAAATCTTTATGTTTTAGTAGTACATGTTTATATTATGTAAATTGAAAAACGTTTTCTTACTATATGTGAGGAAATGTTTATTTAAAACTTAGGACAGTGATAATCGAAAAGTTTAATGGATGTTTTCTCACTTTTTTAAGTATAAATGAATTTTAAGGATTTCAGAGCGGCCGTAACTGTCCCCTATTAAACATTAGCTTCTATTTGAGAGGAAAATATGAAATCAATCTCAGTGTCGCAGAATATTTTCTAGATATTTTGTAAATTCCTTTCTTTGTGGTCTTAAACATATCTCCCACTTCCGCAAAGAAAAAATGGTAACCAGATAATAAAAGACACATGATTTTGGATAAATTATAACTTATACTAGGTGACCACTATGTATTATTTCTGGTCTATATGGTATCATATTTACCTACTGAGATATTGTATTTATTTTAATATCCAGAATGCCAAAATCTGTATGCACTTCCTGACATACTTATTGTGTCATTATTTACAATCAACACAAGTTGGTGAAGATTTAAGGAAACAATGAAATTATCGTTGAAGCAAAAAATCTACTTCATGTTGTTTTTCAAATAATTTCTTCTCAGAATAACTTCATCACCGAATTGTTGCACAAAGGATCATTGCACTCGCATTTTCTAAGTAAACCAATTATATACTGGTTTATATTTTTACGGAACATTTCTTTGTGAATAACTCATCTCATGAATTTACCCACTAAACTTTCAAAAAATACACCCCGCATCATTTATACATTTATATTACACAATATTATTTATTTAAACACAAATATAAACAGATCAGACTATAATCAGACTATGTACATTTTATAAGAATGATTACGTTAACTATAATATTAACTAGGACAATGAAATGCAACTAAATTAATTAGAAATTGGTTTGATGTCATTCTTTAGTGTCAGGCCTTAGTGATCATTAAAACTCTGCTGAAAATAAGGAGAATGGTTTAAATAAAAGTTATACCATCTTTAGTATGGAATTTTAAAGGCATAATAGATTTTTAATTTATATAGAGTATTTTGCTAGTAAGTAATACCCTTTTTACTAAAAAGTAATTTAATGTAATCTCATAATTAAATGGGCATATGTGGTATACTATGTTTGGCACTATGAATTATCACTGAAGTTCTAATAATTTAACTTTTTTCTATTCCTCATATTTGTTAACTTTGAGGAGCTTTCAACACGTTAAAATATATGGGAACATGGAATGCACTGATGCAAAAATGTACCTCTGACAAAATAATTGGTCTGCTAAATGCACTGTATACTGGAGCAAATTTCCAAGTTATTCGTAAAGGCTACATAGAAGAGGAAATCTTAATTTTCAGTGGTGTAAAATATGCGTATTATCACCTATTCTTTTTAATTTAGTGGTTACTTAACAATAGGATTATTTAAGATTCAGTTGCATTCATTACCATCTCCTTAGAATGGTTCATGTTCCAAATTCGTAATCTCTTGTTGTAGAAATAAACTTTGGAAAAAATATAGCGTTATAAGTTATAAGACAAAGTAAGTGACTGATATGTAAGGACGAAAATCTATAAAATTACTTTCCTTTGAAAGACCTTTCTAGGAATGACGTATTTTTAACACGTGTTTTTGAGTGTGATTAATACTTTGGATTTGTGTAGTTAATAATAATACTTTTGCTCACCTGTCGATGTTGATAAAACGTATGTCACTTGTAGAACTGAATAAAATATTAACTTAATTTTTTATGTTGTTAACATCTAGTTAATAGGAACAGCTATCTTTTTTTTTATTTTTTCCATATTTTGAAATTGTATTCATAATATTATTATGGCACTGTATATGTACTTTTTTAAAATCTATCACAAATAAATACATATTGTAATTCTATACAATATTTTATAATTTATGTTAGGGGTATCGTAATATAAAATCGAATAAACCGAATTATGGCGGAATTCTACACCACTGAAAATAAAAATAAAATGTTTTACGAAGCTAATATTTCGATTTTACCTGTTTTGGGTGCATATAAATAATTATAAGAAGAATGTTTATCTGATATAGAGAATATATGCGTTGTATTATTTTTAAACATACCAATAAATGTTAAACTTGGAATTTAGAATTCTGTATGTTATAATTTATTATAACGAATAAAAAAATAAGAGAGTTTGATGGTTGACGTCAATTGATGAAAACGTAATAATAATTGTTAACAAAATGTTATAAGGGTTATAAAATAAAGCTTTTGCATTGTTTTCTGTATCTATACCATTCTTGTTTGTAGAGTATTAAATTGTCACAAACGGCTTACAATAACCCTATTTTAAGGTTAATAATTTAGATGTAACAGAGATTTAAATGTATGAACTCATTTTAAAATGAATTATTCCCAGGCATATTTTATCCTTATTTTATTAATTTCAGATTGATTTCTTTTTATAATAAGCCATATATTTTTGTTCCATTTAATTTAGGTTTTGGTGAAAACGTAAAATAAAGTTCAAAAGCACAATGTTCTAGACGTTTACTATTAGTTGCACAGAACGACTACACTATCTAGGTCAATAAGTGATAAATTTTAAATTGTTTAACTATTTGAAGAATATAAAAGAAGTTTGTAAAATTAATGTATAACTAATAATGATAGTTATTCAAGCTTTATTAATTTATGTTGATTACAGGATATATGGTATATCTTGTATATATTGTATTATTATTAGTACCTATATATAAGTACGTATATATTTGTATATATTAAAATTCTTATTAAAAATATGATTTTGTGAGCCTAACTAGATATAAACATTTTTAAGGTTTTCTGATTATGAATTCAAATGATGGAAATCTGTGCCTGGATCTGTGATGGGAAAGACATATCGTAACCTTTTAGTATTAATTTTTGTTCATGTGAATTTCGCGTTTGTAACCGAAATACACCCACAAAATTGAATATGTAAAAACGTAAATGTAAAAACTATTGATTTATAGAAATCAAATTCATCTATGGCCAATGTGTTGTCTATTTGATTTTGAATATAAGCCTTTTTACACAGTAAATATAATATATTCTTATATTAGGATCTATATTATAGGTGCCATTTCAGGAGTGTCTCTGTATACTCTCTCTGTGTCTAATTTATTATCAACACTTGGTCGAAATTATATCCTCCTGTCTATACGTGTAAGTATCCATGTATTTATTGGAAAGTTCAGAACATCGATCTTTCATTCTGCTTAGCAATAAACAACCGAATGCCCTTATCTATATCATAAAACGATGATCTCAAGAACTGTTACTTGTAAATTTGTGATTATGAGGGCAATTTCGTTACCATCTATGATTTATAGGTGTTACGTAGGTGCATATTACTTCTGCGGAGTTACCAACTATTGTTGCATACATTGTGTTTACATTGTATCGCGCTTTTATGATTCCATGCGAAAGGATTTATTTCACGTTTCGTTGAAGAATGCAGTGTACTGTGTAATAAAAATTATTATCTTTATAGATGATTTTGTGGGTTTTTGTGTGATGATTGTAGTGGAATAAACAATGATTGTACAAATATTTTCGATAAATCTGTTGTGGGTCCTATGAGGTATAATTTTGTAAATTAAGATGAACAATAATTAATGAATAATCTAAATTACCAACATTATTCATTACCAAAAGTAGGTTGAAAGAAAATGTACATTCAGACTATTTACACAATTTAGGGTGATTTTCTGAATTACTATTTTAAGGTACGTTTTTCTCGATGCGAATATCGTTCAACCATGAGCGTAACTCTTTAAATTAATTACAGAAGAATCTCGCCAAGAACAAATTAGTGAAAATCATGTTTCTAATAAAAGAAAATACAATACCGTTAATTACTTTATGAGCCTAATTTAGCAATTCTAGTGTGTGATGTTATCAGTCATTTTGATGTTTAGAACGTCTTTTACTGAAAAACTGAAGTGTGCGATAGTAAAGCTCTTATAGAAACTGACTATAAGGAAGGACATTTTATATGAAACACTATTTAAAAAATGTAGGAAAATATGTAGCAAGAACTTATCGTTAATTACAGATGAAACTATTTGACATGCGATTTTAATGCCACATTAATTCTATTTTATAATAAAATGTCATAAAAATTTCATTGGCATTATAATACTTCACTAGCTTGTTGCATATGCATATCATAATGTATATTTAAGATTATTTATGTCGCTTTCATGCGTTTTAAAATTACTGCTGGATCAATTTATTGCATTAAATTAACTTCTATTAAATATGTGAATAAAGTCTAGAAAATATTATGGGTAATAAAATAAAAAGACCGAAAAACGCACTTCCAGTCCTAAATTTAATTCTTAGACAATTTAATTCCTTCTAACTGGTTGTATAATAAAGTCAAACAGGACTGGAGAGCCATTAGTTGAAGTGTCTGAAAGATACGGCCTCTCATCGTAAATATTGGGTGTTTTACCTGACCGTGACGGTCGCTCTCTCACGTTGTGTCTTCTTTACACATTTTTTCTTGTCCTAAAGCGCTGTAAACGTCAACTCTCTACACATTTAGCATGTTTAAGTAAATTTATTTGCCAACCTCTTTGATGGCTATATAAAATAACAACCCTATTAATTTGACCCTGTTGTTGCGAAAACATTAAAAGAACATTAAATCGACATCTTTATTTATTCAGTCGGAATGTGTTATTTTTTATTTTTAGATAGAGAGTGTGAAATACACTCGAAAATAATAAACTGTGAATGGTGAGGAAAATATAAAAAATTAATTAACGCGGGTCTGTTAAATCCAACAAAAATGTGGCATATTCAGAAGAATAGATTTAAATATGGCTTCGCATAGAGAATATTTATACCCCGTATAGGAACATTATTATATCATGATGTTGAAGAGTAATTTTATACTTAGAGCTGTGTAACATTATTTTAATATAATTTAGTTGAGTTCTGCTCGTCAAGAATAAGAACAAGTCTCTATCGGACCGCCCACTAGGTGCGCAGTAAATAGCTTTACTTGTCCTAAGTAAATAGCCAAATGCTACTCTCACTCTTTTTTCTACGCATAAATAGAGAAATCTCATACTTTTTCCTATTATTGACTAGCAGCTGGTTACATACATTGCTATCGTATATTGTTAAAAATATATATTTAAGTTTTGAATTGCATTTCACATTGAATTTTCGTATAAAATATTATGAAATTTGGCATAACATTTCTGACTTTTAAAATAGATTCAAAGAAACGACATACTTTTTTTTTAAACAATTTTATTTAGTTATGTGCATTTTGACAATTATATTATTAAGATTCGTTTTTAACTCTTCGTATGAGGATAGCAATGGATATTTACCTAATTCTATCCGATATTCTTTTTTAAATTATGCAACTTTAAAAGATATACGATGAAAATGTTAAAATAAGTGTTGTGGAGTAAAAATGTATTAAGAGCCAGTGTTTTTTAAATAACAAACCTTTTAAATGACTTTAATATAGTTAAACGATTGACTAAGCTTAATATGACAAACGGGAATAAATGTTGTGTATTGTCATAGTTAGTATATTCGTAGTAGTTATATTCTTAGTTTTATGATGTAAATCTTTTACTAGCAATTACTGCCTACTGTTTCTTCCATCGACGTATTTTGCGTTGCATTGCATGATTTTGATACATATGTAAGTATGCAGTGAAATTTTGCAAATAGGAACCCGTTATGAACAAAGCCAGATACGATACATTCTGGTAACTTTCAGGAGTGCATTTTAATTAAACTAAATAAATTATTTCTTTTGACTGATGTAAAATCAAATACATTTTCTCAATAAATTCAGAATTTTCTTTTAATACTTCTGTTTAGTGAAAGAATTATTGCGAGTAGTGATAATAAAAAAGATTATATGATTTTGTACCGTACTTCTTTTATGAGTACACCTAAAAATGAATAATATCTATTTGAGGCATCAGAAAACTTTATGGTACTTAGAATGCGATTAGCACATACATTCAGTCAATAACAGTACGTTAAAATCTTAATAACACAAATAATTCTGCCTTGGAACGGGATTAACATCTGAATAATTTTATAACTATAACTGTATATGATGAATGATGTGGAGTACATACAATTTAGTTATTTTTATTATTATGTTTACTAGTTAGAATAAACATTCGTTTATTGTTTCTGACTTTAAATCAAAGTTTACAGAATAAATAATTTATTAAGTTTATTTATTCTGTAAACTTTGCTTTAAATATACTTATTTAGAACTTACTTCACTAAACGATACGTATTTCTGATTTTATCTCTTTAAAAGGAAGAACAAATGGAATTCTAAATTATTAGTATTTAAATAGTAGATTAAAATTAGAAACATTTTTTATGTTGGTATTGTTTTGCGAAAATTATATTTTTCATTAAATTTTTTAATTCGAAATTCTTAACTCAAATATTTGAATTCTAAACTTCTGAATACCCAGGCGACACAGTTGGCTGATGAATTGTAGCCTTAAAAAACATAAAAGATACTGCGAACATTACATTTATATACGCAGTTTCACACTTGATTTTTTCTCATAAACAAACTTTTTAAATTGACTATCTTGTTTACAACTTCATTTTTATATATTATTATTAGTAATTTCACACTTTTTTATTCATTATTTGAGAGTCTGTACAGTCATTTTAAAACCACATTGTTACTTTATCTATATTACTTCCATACTATTCATTTCATCGCTATTTGCCAAATAAAAAACTGTCTTATATTGCCGATAAATAAAACAGTCTACCTGAGCTTAGCTATAAAAACAAGTCACGGTATGAGATAAGAGCCGTTTGGTATTATTTATTTGGCAAATAGCTATGAAATAAACTATACATAGATATCCTTTTTAATGATGACACATTTTACATACTTTACAGAAAATCAAAGTCCAGTTGTAATGTAAGAATTGTACCAGAGTATTTATGTACACTAATACCTATACTCGTATTTGTCATAGCTTTATAATTAAATTGTTTTTTATTTTGGTCAATATATATGGTATTTGTAGTGAAAGTTTTATAAAAAAATCATAATTTGAGCAAGATTATTCATGCAAATTATTCACTGTACGGTTCCGGGAAGAGTGCAGGATGATCTATGACGTATATTTTGTTTTATAATCTATAACTTGAAGAACTGTGATGCAGTAGATAACCAATAGTTCCATATTTAGATAGTTAGTAAAAGTGCGTAAAACTTTGATCATCAGTCGGCAAACTCGGTTTGGCCGGTGTAAAACGCTACATGTGCACACTTCCCAAGCACACCCAGTAAAGGTAGGCATACCTACTGGAAGGGTAAAGGTTTGACTCTATATGAGAGAAGTTAGGTTAGGTTAGGTTAGGTTTGAATCGATATGATATCTAGTTAACAGTTTAACAATAATTTTCTTTTGTATTTTCGTAACTATTGTACATTTCGTTTAATAAACAATCTTTTTTTACTTCATTTTTATTTTCAAATCTGGAATTCAAAATTCTGTAGATACAATTGCCTAGGATACTCACATTTATCACCATCCAAATGTGTACATTTTCCGGTAAAAATGGCCACATTCGTCAATCGTAGTGTTTTGCTAACATTTACCACTCGATTTGGATGGTGTTCACTTTAACCGGACAATGTACACATTCACCGAATTCGCACTTTTGTCGTAACATATATAATAACTAGCTGGTACCTGGAGCGCATTGCTACGTCCCAAAAATGAAGTTCCCTCCATAAGGGGTGGAGATGGGGGTAAGTATGTTCCAGAAAAATATGTGGGGGGATGTAATGGGGTTTTAAACTCTACCCCTTTAGGGACAACCCCTTAATATCTGTGGGGCTATTTACCAATTTCCATCCGCTTTTTTGAACTCTAACCCCGATGCGATGGCAAACAATGGACCGATTTACGTGGCATTACGCGTATGTCTCTTTTCTTGGCGAATATTATTTGTGGTAAACATTTCATCACATCAAGAGATCGGTTGACCGGTGTAGGAGCCTATTCGGTACATAGAAACAGACAGACATTCGCTTTTATATATATATATATATATATATATATATATATATATATATATATATATATATATAATACAACATAAGACGACCTATAATAGTTTTATGTAAAAATTAATTTTCCTTACATTATTTTTATAACATTACGGGGAGGTTCTCCTTAAACTCGACCAAAAAATTAAATCAAGGCAATTCTTTTTTGCCTTTTTTGATACCTTATTATATGTAGAATATGTTCCTAAAACGATTTGGCCGAAAATATTTTTATAAAAGAGATATTGCATAATAATGAAATCCATCTTTTTACGAAAAATTACGCAAAAATAGATTTCGCGCAGTAGAGCATATTTTATCCTAATATTTTTCAAATGCGCGCCAATATTGACTTTCTATGGTAAGTATAGTTACCTCAAGTACCACCATATGTCAGAGTATATAATATTAGATGGTTTATACGTTAATATCGATGGGTATAGCGTGTAGCGTCAGTCGAACACTCGTTTTTCTCGAAACCATGTTTTTTAAACTGGTGAGAACTGTAACTCAAAAACGAATTGACGGATTGTCTTGACTTTTTTTATTTTAAAGTAAATTAAATTTATTGGAGTTTATACCTAAGGAAACATTGATTTCGCTGTTATTTTTTTAAAACACTTTAAAGAGCGAAAAATAAGTGAAACATCGGTACCGAAAATTCGCAGGTCCGCCATTTTGTTAATTTTCGATTTTTTTATTGGTATCCATATATATAAGCTCCAACAAATATCATATATTTTATAATTTTTTTGAAATTTCAGATGATTTTCACAAGTGCTAGAGTTCCCACCGATTGGATACTTTTTTGTGATGGTCACATTACTGAGCATATAGCTAATTACCGTGTAATATTTTTTTAATAAAAAAACATTTTTTTCCTGAAAAACCTGAATACTTGATAAATATGTATAAAATATTTTGAGTACTTTATTTACTTCCTTCTATGAAAAAAAAAAAGAAGAAAATCATGTAATTTTTGGGTCGCTCGAGGAGAACCTCCCCTTACATCATTACATTGTGAAAATAAATACACTAATAAGCAAAATTGTGATATAGCATTTAAAAAATAAACAGTTTTAAAACCTTAAAACTGACTTTTCCGCACCTGGAACATCTCTATTTCGAAATTGAGTGACCGAGAAAAAAAAACCAACACATAAATGCAGAATATCTGTTTTATGCGGCAGTTTTACTTTTTTCAAATAGTCCACCCTCGTGCTTTCTCATTACCACTGAACAGGATGGGGTGTGTCCTATCCACCTCAAAATCAATAGACGTCGCCTGGTAGACGTCCCTAATTAGATTCAGTTGAAACCCGATGGGTCCGACACGATTTAATTGAGTGATCGTGCTAACAGAAAAAATTCTAAAATAGTCCACCACTGTGCTTTCTCATGACCCATGAACATGGTAGAGTGTTTTCTGTCCACCTCAAAATCAATAGGTGTCGTCTGGGAGACGTCCCCAATCAGAATCAGTCAACACCCGATCGATCCAACATGATGTAGTTGAGTTTTCGTGTTAACAAAAAAAAATTTCTCAAATAGTCCACCGTCGTGCCTTACCATGACCCACTGACAGGGTGGGGTGTGTCTTATCCACCTCAAAATGAATAGGTATCGTCTGGGAGACGTTCCCGATCAGAATCAGTCAAAACCCGATCGATCCGATACGATTTAGTTATGTTATCGTATTAACAAAACAAATTTCTCAAATAGTCCACCATCAGGTTCTCATGACTCATGGATAGGGTAGGGTGTGTCCTATCCACCTCAAAGTCAATAGGTGTCGTCTGGTAGACGTCCCCGATCAGAATTAGTCAAAATCCGATCGATCTGACACGATTTAGTTGAGTTATCGTGTTAATAAAATTTTTTTTTTTCAAATACGCCCAAGGAAGGGGGTGGTGTGTGCTATCCACCTCAAAATCAATAGGTGTCATCTGGGAGACGTCCCCGATCAGGATCAGTCAAAACCCGATCGATCCGACACGATTTAGTTGAGTTATCGTGCTAACAAGAAATTTTAATGCTGACGACAACGACGACACACACACAGCAAACATTTTTTAAAAACCATTTTTTTTGGTTTTTAGGCCGAAAAACGAAAAATATACTACATTCCCATACTTTATATATTATTGTAAGGTAAGACAATAAGAATTGTTATTAGCAAATATAAGTTAATACCCGAAATAGATAGAGGACTGTTTTTAATTGAGCGATTCGAAGATTTAACACATTGCAAACCATTAAGATTGTCAAGGGAATGTTGTAATTAAGGTGACTAAATGAGAAAATTTGCATATTTACCAATGTAAGAAATAAATGCAAGCTCGATTAGTTTCCTTGTAAGGATGTAAAGATTTGTTTCCTAATTAGCGTTGAACATATGTGCATGGTAACTATATCCGTAAGATCAAATTAACGTTTACAAAATTATATAATAACGGGGAAAATTTTAATATATCTGGTAATAATTTTATTACTATATGAGCATTATATGAAAATGAAATTGTGTACATATTTCAAATATCATTTGTGTCAATTAAGTAAGTCTATTTATTATGATTATCTGTCTCACTTTTTTTTGTGTTAATATCAAATAGCCACAAGTAATTAAGATATAAGATCATTTTATAGTTCAGAAATATCATTATACATAATGTGGATAAAGCGTTTCAATAATACTGGATTAAATTTTCATTTTAATTTGTAAACTAGTGAACTTCAAGTTGATCTTTAGAAGTTCACAAAAATGTTTTTCATGTGTCACAATATCATCAAAGTTACCAAACCAGAAGGTATGAGTATTGCAAAGGCGCAAATAAAATGACAGCAAAATCGTACCGTTCTTATGTATTTATTTACAACACCTACTTTTTTATTGTTTGTATAAAAAATAAGTACATTTCATATTACGCATTTGTGACATTTTTACAAATTTGTGAACATTAACATTGGTTATACTATTAAGTCAAATCAATCTAGTTTGTATATTATTGGGATTTATAAACAAAATTGTTTATAAGCCCTGGGTGAAAATATTAAGAGAATATCCAATTAAAATAAATCTTTTTTAATTATATATCTACTATCCAATAATTCTTGTTATTGGCCTCGGATTAATTATTGAACGTTAAGGATTATCATATTTGCGTGAAGAAATATAGATAATCAATAAATTAACCGAATTATTTCCCTAGACAATACAGATAGAAATATACAAACTAAAGAGGTATTAAGAAAACACAATATTTAAAAATTAAGTTAATTCTTAAAGAACTCAGTTGTCAGAATATTTATAACTAAATGATATTTTAATTGGCAAAAATTATTAATTGATATGTTTCTCGTATTTAAGATTACTCTTTCTAATGGAGTTCTAAAAACGGGCGGAACGGAGTTTATCAATTTATATAAAAAATAAACTATACTGTTAGTGACACTACATAAAATTTAGTTTTTTAAAAATAGAAAAAAACTTTTGCATTAAAATAAATTACATGACATTAATTCTACCAAATAGTAAGACAAATTCATAAAATAAATTGGTTTATTACAGTATATACTATTTGGACTAACAAATATACAGAAATATACAGGGCATTGATTTAAACTATCTTTGACCTTATTGTTTTCAGATATAGTTGTGAATATTAAAATGTACTCCGATAGCCACGGAATAAAAATATTGCATTAATAGAATAGAATAATTTTTTATAAATCACTTAGTGTTAACGTATGGCTGTGTACTTCAGGGATAAATTTACATAAGTTTAATAAATGTGACGTATTTAATAAAGACTCAAACTAAGTAATAATTTTCTGGCGTTTAATAATATATTTAATATAGTTATTAATTTATGTTTTACCTAGTAATATTTACATTTAGTGGTAGAATTGTGAAGTAAAACAAAAACTTTATCATAATCATTCGAGTTTGTTAAATAACTCAAATAAGAGAACTGATGCGTTTTTTAATAACTGAAATAGAAAAAGGATATTATGTGAATTGTTATTTGAAAATATGTATGTTATTTTACATTCAAAGTTCACGCCATTTGTCCTTTATATAGAAATATATTTATTTCTGAAGAAAATGTATGGTTGCTGTTGGTCATGCTGATGAGTTAATGTGATAAATATGTGATTTAGAGAAATCTTTCATGATAAGAAAATTAACTGAACAATTTAAGGAAAGCGTTCAAAAATGCAAATCTATTTTAAAAAATACTTTTCATCGTTAAAACTATTTTTAGAAATACAATGTAAATGTATGTGGTTAGGTAAAGATTTAGAATAGTTGAGAAAGAAGTTTCGGAGCATATATTACATTTGGGAATGTTATTTTTTATATACTATCATTTTTTAACAATCATAAATACTTATTTCCATTTTATAAGCTAATTGTAAGATCTACAAATTGGAATTTCGTATAGCTAGTAGCATGGGAGACGAAAGTCCAGCAACTTTACCTTTACTTATTTATAGATCCGATGACCGGAGTTTGTTCAGTCTTCTGTTATCTATATGGTGTAGGAATATTTCTAAAAGTAAATTGGGGTGAACTTCCAGATTCTCATGGGGACGACTGATTCACTCAGCGATTACTTTAGGCAAGTATACATTAGATTTTGAAGTCAGTATGTAAGATATTATTGCATACATACCGCTGTAAGATCTAAAACGGCTCGAAGAATTTTGGATCACCATTTGTGCATTATTGCTGTATTGAACTTGCTTATGCAAGCATTAAACTCAATGGAGCTCAAGTGGAATCTCTCTATATTATTTTCAAGTGTATTTGTTTCTTATTTTATATGTTCGTTCAAATTTATTTTAGAATCCAGATAAAGTCCAAGGTACTTAACTATCTCATTATGCCCACGTGACATAATTGATGTTGACTATAGGACAGTTATTATAGTAGACCTCTCCGTAGAGTAAATGATATATGTGTTAATTTAGCCTCATTGGCTTTAGTTTTACATTTCTTTAACCATACTTCAATTTAGGTGGTTTTGAAGAACTGACGCTGCTATGAGAGGTTGTTTCATGGCAAATTAAGGTTATCCTTTTTAACGGAGTTCTAAAAACGGGTGGAACGGAAGAGTTTATCAATTTATATAAAAAATAAACTATACTGTTAGTGACCTACATCTCATCTCATGCATTCGTATCATCTGCGAATGTGCCTATTAATGTTTCAGTAGTTGGTATATAAGATGTGAACAGTACGTTAGAAAGGTGACAAGAATACTTCCTTGTGGAATATCTGATCTACTATAGAAAGGGTTGGAAGTTTCTTCATTAACCTTAGTTTCGAATTTTCTTTTGTCAAGGTAGGATTCTAGGAACGTAAAATACTGTATGGGTAGGATTCCCATCATTTTATATAACAGGCCGTAATGCCAAACTCTGTAAAATGCTTGGCTTATATCAAGGAAGGCAGCTGTACAGTACTATTTGTTCTGTAGTGCTTGACTGATTATATTAGATATCCGGTGATATTGCTGTACCGTGGAAGGATCTTGCCGGAATCCAAACTGATGGTTTGGAACACAGTTTTGTGTGTTCAGGTCTTGGTATATTCATTTGATGATTAGTCTTTCAAAGAGCTTCAATATGGTTGATAATAAGGTTTTTGGTTGGTAAGATGAAACATCCCTTGGGTTTTTCATAGTTTTTTTTTACCATATTTGTGTAATTTTTAGTAGTTTTGGCCTATATTCAAATACTAAGATGGAGATAGATATGTGTGTCATCTTTATAAGTCCTTTTTTGGGTAAATATTTTAACATCGTGGATATTACCAGATCTAGTGTCTTTTTGGATTTAACATTTTTATTTCATTTCGCATTTCTTTGGGCATGATCTTATGCGTTTTTGTGTTTGAATATAGGTTAATGGACCCGATTCAACTTCCTGATCTAGGATGTTGGTCTATGGAGTAAAAACTTCGCTATTACCCAATTTAAAACTTTATATAGCTACATAAATTATCATTATACTTTTAAAAAATATTTTAACGATGAGAACTATGTTCAAAAATAAATTTCTAAAGAACAATACATATATTTTGTGTAATCTGGAATGAATTTTTAAATGACGTATATTTTTATATGCAATATATTCGACAGAAAAAGGAAACACCGAAGTCGTGTTTTATGTTATAAGATTATAATTTTTTCTATAATGTGGGATGGATAATTCAAAACCCACGACTTCAGTTTGTCTTTACTTTAAGTATTGGTTGTCTACCACACTATTACCTTCAAATACAGGATTATGTTACATTAAGCATTAAGTACGTGTAAATATTAGAATTTTAAACATGAATCAATTAAATATAGTGAATCGATTAACTATAAATAAATGAAACGTTAAAAAAGAAAATTTTATAACACTCTTTCCCCTTGAACTCCCTTCAAGGGAAAATGCATTCCATAAAATGTTATATAATGCAAAAAAGATCAATGCTATTTAGCTGAGTTAAATGTAGAATGCAACCATTTCTCATTGCTGTTAAGCAAATTACGATTATATGAAACATCAAAATGACATTCAAGGCTGAAATAATATATCTTCGTTTTTCTTGTTATTTCTCATAAACAATAACAGTCACGCAATAACTTACTTATAGCTGATTCTACTTACTTGAATATATTTTAGTTACACATAAGTAATTGAATTTGTTTTGTAGTGCATTTTTTTTTTAATATATACAGTGTTTCCAAAATGGATACTAAAAATTTCAGATCAGATCAGAATCATTTGAAATATGATCAGCGTTTCAATATAATTTTTCTCTCAAGTGGCATATAAGCTCCAGCTTCTTAAAGGGGTGGTTCAGAAAAAAATTATTAAAAAACTTTAATGATTTCATCTGAAATTATTAAATCTGGACAGTTGCTAAAGTGTTTATGCTTAATATAAAAGAATAGAATCTCAATTATATTTAGGGATGTAAGAAAATTAATTGGTTGGAGGCCAATTTAACCTTTTATATGTAATTTTTTTGTATTTTCTCACAAAAAATATATTAAAAATAGAAGTTCGTTATAATAGTTTCTTTTATTGATTGTAATGCGACGCAGTATTTTCGAATAGAATAGATTTGAAAGTTTTATAGTAGGTAAGCCCTAAAATATAATTTCTATTCTATTTATTTTAATGTGAAATTGTAATACATAATGAACGTGCTACTACACTACACTACATGCCAAAATCTACATTTTTTTACGTCACACTTATTATAAATATCTTATTAACTTATATTACTTGACATGTTATTACATTGTTAATGACTATTTATATATAAGATAAAGAAAATAAACTAAATATGATTAAATAAATTAAGGTATTTCCAGCTAAAATGACGGCATATTATTAAAATACTAACGACAACGAATGTTAATTATATGAACGTAAATTTGTGGTTGAAAAATGCCACCATTATAGAATATTATTATTTGAATTATTCATTGAATAAATATGTCGATAAGCTAAAATATTGTCATAGTATTGTGTAACAATGATTCCAATGGAGCGAAGGAATTGTAATCGACTAAATTACATTTCTTAATTTGCAATTTCAAATTATTTATTAGTTATTATTGCAAATATAATATGAAATAATATAACATATATTAATTGTATGAAAAAATAATATATTTATTAAAAAGAATCCCCTGTAGAATTGAACATTAGTACCATATGATATGTCTAGGAACCAGAAAACGCAATAACAAATTATTTTTGAAAGTTAATTAAATATACCATTTTGTGATATATACAGCAAGAATTAAGTAGATCTAATGGAAACTGAGTAAAATAGAAGATAATTGATAGAAAATGGACTAACAAATAAATAATTACATACGTATCGACATAATAGATTAACAACAACTATTTTAAAATGTACATATAATGTTCTGAGTCTAAAATTGTTATAAACCATTTTTATGTGAAGCACATTAATAATACGAAAATAAAACATATAGCTTAAAATATATACAGAACTTTAATAGAATATAGTACATTTGTTTAATTTATCCTCTACGACATTCTTTTAAATAATACCATCTTACGAGAATGCAGAAGAACTATAACCGATAATCAGTTTAGGATTTCATAATAAATTTTAAGATTTCATTTTGTATTATTATTTTTGTTTGTTAAATCAATGAACGTTATATTTGATGCTTGTTCTATGGAACTACAGTTTTGAATGGATTTAAAGTTAGACATCTCATATAGTTTGATCGAAATTACAGCAATTATTTTCATCCTCTATGTCATAGAAGTATATCTAGAAATAAAATGACAAAAATGATATAGTTTAAGGAACAACTTTTACACATATTCGGATTACGGATCCTTCTGGATAATACAGTTTTTATATTTTCGTTTCACTGTACTATGTATATGTACATCGAAACGATTTTCTAGTATAGTACTACCTTTCTTTAACTATTTTTATCCGATTTAAAATAAATAAAAATTGAAAATTGTGGGATTTTGTTTAATCATGGATTATCTTGGTTTAATCATGCACATTATTTATTATACATATATAATTTGTATCTATCTATTATATTTCAAGTAATCCATGTAGTATAATAAAGAGCTGATATTTAACGACTGTTATAAACATATTTTGTATTTTTTTTTCATTCTATGTTTACTTTTATGCATAAATATTTGTTTCATGGAAACCTGCCATTATAAGGCTTTGTTGAAAGCAAAAAATCATCTGCTCACGAGCGCAGCTCAATGAAGTATGTTCTACAAATCAAAGACTGAAGACAAACTTTATTCCGCACATAAGTTTTAACTAACATATATAATTAAGTTATGGTTTTCATACCTCAATTTCGAATATTTGTGTACTGTGACAAATAATTAATATTATTACTACTAACTATTTAATACTCCTAGTATATTTACATTCTTCATTTTATAAAGGTTGCCATGTTATTGAATGTATTATTGCCATATTTTATTAATAGGTACCGTGTAATCAGACTAACTGTTTTGTACCCATTGCTATGTACCCATTTTTCATTGTTATTTTTCAGTTTAATTTATTACATGTTTGTTGTGTGTATTTTTTATGCATGTATAAAATATAATTGAATTTTGAAGGACGCCTTTCAATTTTGTACATATTTTTTATATCATTGTTACATATATTGAATGTTATTATATATGTTTTGCATTTATATTTTGGAAATAATTGTAATAAATTAATTATGATTGTAAAAATAATTACATTATTATTTTTGTACATATATACCTATCTACATATGAATGAAAATTTGCAAATTAATCGTAATAACTGATTAGTAAATCTGTAACTTATAAGTAGGGAATCGAGAAAGGAACCACGAAACCGCTAAGCGGTTATTAAGTGGTTCCCGAATAGCAAGGCTATTACATAATCGCTGTAGGAAACAACTACTCCTCGGGCTAAAGCCCCGCCAAGCATTGAATTATACCTAACAGCGATCCCTCGACCGATTCTCGTGTTTCTGCACGACCAGAGTTTTTTGAAAAAGGAACATCGCCACGGGTAGGATTTGACATTTGTCCCGGATGGAATCCGAACGACAGACAGCTGTTTCGAACTTATTAGTTCTCATTAGACCAGAGTCTTTTGAAAAAACTCTGGTCGTGCGGAAACACGAGAAAGGGGCCGAGGGATCGCTGTTAGGTATAATTCAATGCCTGGCGGGGCTTTAGACCGAGGAGTAGTTGTTTCCTACAGCGATTATGTAATAGCCTTGCTATTCGGGAACCACTTATTAACCGCTTAGTGGTTTCGTGGTTCCTTTCTCGATTCCCGACATAAAAGTTACAGACATAGATCTTATCAATTTATATGAAAACCCCACGAATTTGTTTCGGCATTCGTCCTAGATCGGCGTACCGTGTACGGCACTGATGAGAATTAATAAGTTCGAAACAGCTGTCTGTCATTCGGATTCCATCCGGGACAAATGTCGAATCCTACCCGTGGCGGTGTCTCCTTTTCAAAAAAATGACTAGTAAATAGCAAATTGTTGAGAGAAAACTATTATAGAATACAGTAGAATGTATTACTTGCTGAATTTTGAATTCGGTTTTCATATCATGAAAGAACGAATAAAGTGGGAATTATTAGTCTCATTAGTCTCATATAGAAAAATAATTTGTTAGCATAAAATTCTAAATTTTTCAATTCTATTCTTTAAACTAGTTTAGTATAATATCTTAGCTATACACTACATACAAATATTTAGATATTTAAAATTTTCATTTTATGGAAACTTTTTATAATATATTTTAAAGTATTTAAAAGAAGTTAAAACATACAAGATTTTTCAGTATATTTAACAGTATACTGAGAGTAAACAGTTTGCCGATTAACATTAGAAGTTATTTTAATGATATTTGATAGATACTACTAGAAATGCATACATTGAAACTGTATACATAATGTATCTAATTAAATTTTATTAATAGTTAACTGAAATTAAAATAATGTTGGTTTAATAATGTATTCTATCTGTTAAGAAAAAGTGCTAACTTTGTAAATTACTGGTAATCTGAAGCTTATATTAAGAATTAAAAATATATAATGTTTCTGTAATATTATATTCTTTGAATGCTGATTATGTGATACCATTTTATAAATGCTCGTGGTTTTAAATATGTTTATTACAGTTGAATTTACTTTTTATTAAGTTTAAACATTTTAATGATAGTTACTGAGAAAGATACTTTATCTTTACAATGGTCCATGAACGAAAGGTTAGCGTTATACCATTGTAAATTTGTAATTTTCGGAAACTCCTTTCTCATAGTTTTTCTATATTTTTTAATACAGTTATCAATTTTATACCTCTTTTTGTCATATAATGCAAAATGATCAAATTATACTTAGCATAATAGTAAACATGTTAAATTTTTTGGGTTTTAAATTTGTCTATTCTAATTGATTTACTTCTTATTAAGTTTAAGAATTTTATTGATATTTCCTGAGAACGATACTTCATCTTTATAATGGTCCATGAATCGAGGGTCGATTCATTCGAGCGGCATCGTAAATTTCGAATTTTAAGGAAACATATATTTCTACTTTGTTATAGTTTTTCTATAAGTTCTAATGTGGTTAATAATTTTCCATCCTTTTTGTTGTCATACAATATAAAATTCCCATATAATATCCAGCATGATAGTTATAAAATTATATTTATTAAACATATCTACAAAAAGTTTTTAGTTCCCACATAATAACCACATATAGAGACAATGTTGACGATGACTTTACATATTAGGAACAATCGTTAAATTAATAATAGTTGTAAATAATTGAGGAAGAAAACCATGCATTGAACACATTCAAAGTAAATTTATGATTTTGATTTATTCGGACTGGATGACTGATGTGTGGGGCGTAAAACGCGACAATAAATCTACCGCTTTTTGTATTATTAAACATTGTTTAATAATACAAAAAGCGGTAGGTTTATTGTCGTGTTTATTAAACATATAATTCTTTCCTCAAACGAGGATTATTATGAGGATATATTTCGTGAAGCGAGGGTATATTTAATTTTCCATTCTTATATTTGTTATTATAAATACAAATAGAGCATAATGTGGAATTTACTATATTTTTCTGAATACCGTGTTTTATATTTTTGCCGATATAAAACCAATAATCCAATTTTTGCGATTACATATTGTACTACATAATAATTTCTCCTGCATATGCAAGATATATAATTTATTACATTTTTAAATAAACAGTTTTAAAACCTTAAAACGGACTTTTCCGCACGTAGAACATCTCTATCTCGAAATTGAGTGGCCGAGAAAAAATAAACCAACACATAAATGTAGAATATGTATTTTATGCGACAGTTTTATTTTTTTCAAATAGTCCACCATTGTGCTTTCTAATGATCCATTGACAGGGTGGGTGTGTCCTATCCACCTCAAAATCAATAGATGTCGTCTGGTCGTCTAGTCGTCTGGTCGTCTAGTCGTCTGGTCGTCTAGTCGTCTGGTCGTCTGGTCTGTCCCTAATCAGAATCAGTCGAAACCCGATCGATCTGACACGATTCAATTGAGTGATCATGCTAACAAAAAAAAAATCCTCAAATAGTCCACCCTTGTGCTTTCTCATGACCCATGAACATGGTAGAATGTGTTCTATCCACCTCAAAATCAATAGGTGTCGTCTGGTAGATATCCCCGATCAGAATCACTCCAAACCCGATCGATCCGACACGATTTAGTTGAGTTATCGTGCGTGCTAACAATAAATTTTATTAATGCCGACGACAACGACGACAGCGACAACGACACACACACACATACACACAAAATGGTTTAAAAACCATTTTATTTTGTTTTAGACCAAAAAAAACGAAAAATAAACACTAGACAAAATTTTTTTTTCCACTTTTCTTTACACGATTACATTACTTTTCCGCTATGGTATAATTGAACGTGGAAAAGTAAAATTAAAGTAGAAACCAACTACTTTTTCTCGGACCAGAAATAATAATATTTCTATATTGTAAATAAACATTTAAAGAATACTGTAGAATAATTATAGAAACTTTTGTTTATGAATCATCATACAAGGGAAAAGTATATAATATAGTATACGGTATTTACAACAATATCTTGTAATAACGTATTTGAAATAGTAATGTAGGTAACGCATTTGTATCAACAAAATTATCAGATTTACTATATATCACATATATTACAACATATCTCTGCTATATGTTAATCTAGGGTTAAATAGATTTAAAAACAGTTCAAATTAAACGTTGCTGATCCATACCATATTGCTTTGACCAACATTAGAACCTCTTTTTACTTTATATGTGTTTGATGTTAGCTGTATATTCTTTTACATATTGTTATCTTATGCATTTAACTATTTACATCTTGTAAAAGGCAAGTGATAATAAAATTTGTTATCTATTTATTCCTCTTTAGATAAATATAATATTTATACGGTGTTACACAGTAGAATGTGCTAAGCTGACAACGGACAAAAAGTGTTCTTTGATAGAATAATAGAAGTTGTTCTAGTTTATTGCTTTTCTCGGTAACACTTGTAACATCAATTAAATAGGTTCATAAGAAAATGGACAAATCATTAAACTAGTAAATTTAAAATTCAGTGATATACTAGTTTATAGCAGTTGATTTATCTCTATCAGTTAATTTCTCCTCGTTTAAATAAAAATTTAATAGGTATTTTATCAGAAAAAATAATGTATTTGTACACGTTCTTCTGATATATGTTAAAATACAGGCAATAATGAATTATATATTTAATTAATTATGCTTGTGATTTTAAAATGGTCACACTGTTTATTGATCAGCAGAGTTATTAAGTCAAAAAAATAAAATAGATTTACCTGAAATACATTTCAGGGAAATCTATCGAAAGTATCGCATTACATTATATTTTGGTGGTACATAACCGATAACGATTACAATACAATTTGAATTATTAATGAAAAATTAACACACACTGGTATAGAATATTTAAACAGGACATGTTGCAAATTAATTCTTATAAATTAATAATAGCATGTTAATAAGTTAATTTTACATACGTATAATTTACTATATTTTTACTATAATATACTGTATAGTATATGCAAATAAAATATGTAAAGATATCTAACTCATTCACTTTCACATTACTTCTTCACAAAAACTATGCGTATCGTTAATAATATAAACAAACCAATACCATATCCGACAGAACTATATATTAACTTAGTTATGACGAAACCTTCTCATAAAACACACAAAAACGAATTTCGTGTAGCAATTAAATGAATTTTAAGTAGCTATAACTCATTTAAATAATTCACAAAACTATTTTATAATTAATTAATTATTTCAGTTTCTCTGATGAGGGCAACTAAAACTGAATCATTAGAATATAAACTTCTTTTTATTTGTGTTTAATTAGCCGAAATCCTAGAAAATACAATACAGAACAAAACATAAAATATAAATGAATTAAACACACAATGAAGGTAATTGAATTTTGAGCTGAATAATTGATATAACTCTTTTATAACGCGTAATCGTCTTTATTTTTCAAGCTTATGAGAGTTTATTGTCAAGGAAAATATATCATTGTAAGAATTAAAATATTTTTCTCAGGACTTACTTTAATAAGTATTTAGAAGAAAATATTAATCTCAGTGCTATATAATAAAATACGAGTTACATTTATTTATAATAAATCGATTTCCGCTGAACATAAACAGTGGTCAGCCTCCACCGACTGTTATTAATACAAGAAAAGCTTTTGAATGTTGAACGAATCACGTTTATCTAATACCGAGGCAATTATACAATTTCGAAATACTGAACAAGCTTGTTGTGCGTAATAACGAGATCCATAAATGCAGTGCGAACATAAGTTCCGTCATAGAAATGCGTAGTTTAATTAAAATTGTAGAACATTATTCAATTATCACATAATCATAAATTTGACGGAATCACCATTAAACTGCAACAGTAATCGGACATGTTCTAACTCTAATAAATTATGGTAACTCTCAGTAAATACAGCCTTGTTTCGCGTTCAGTTAATATATCGACTCACATATAAGTCAAATTGATGTTCCCGGAGTTCTAACTAGTTATTTTATTTATTTAAGGTAAGGTGGACGATCCAAAATTACGCATGAATTGCAGGAAACAATATTAATTCTTTATATCTATTCTATGTAAATACCAGCTAAGAAATGTTGTTGTAAATTATTGTATAACAATTTTACATATGTACATACTCATCGAAAAGAGACTGAAAAGAGATGCCAAGAATACTTCATGTGGTAGTTTCCTCTACATCGTAGTTAGGTATCTAAAATGTGGCTCTAACATAGCGGTGTCTGTTCTATTAAAATTGCGGAACAGAT
This sequence comes from Rosalia funebris, assembly GCA_037954035.1. Lineage (NCBI taxonomy): Eukaryota > Metazoa > Arthropoda > Insecta > Coleoptera > Cerambycidae > Rosalia > Rosalia funebris. The sequence goes on from JAZFAV010000033.1 coordinate 4,016,041, forward strand.
GAGAGAAAAAGGGGGGACCAGTAAGGCGTACACAAATATAGACGGATTTTTTATCTTGAGGCTGTCAGAGGAGGACAGTCTGTTAGTGTTGGTAGCGGAGGAGTCTTAAACATAAAACCAACGGTAGTGCCCACAGTCCTAGTAAGATGGACTACTTCTCACTCATCAAGACACCTTAGGCAAGTTAATATACCTAGACCCTTCATAAAATGGATACACAACAGAAAAAATGGCCCCCAGTTGCCAGCGGGATTGCTAACCCAATCAAAGGCAGCAGTGGTGGTCCGGGTTGAACCAGGGGTACTAGGAATATCTGGGAGAAAGCTGCCCACTAATAAATAAAAATACAAAATTATTGATAGCATCCATAATGATATAATGGAAAAATCAAGACCGGAGGATAGAATGGAAGAGGTGTTACACTAGCTTGACAACATGAAATACGATGTTCTTGGACTGTCCGAGGTAAGGCGTCACAGAGAAGAGTGTATCAAATTAACCAAAGCATATACTTTTTACTACAGAGGATCGGACTCAGGCAAACACGAACATGATGTTGACATACTCCTCAACAAACGTCTTAGCAAAAACATCAAGACATTAAATTCAATTTCAGATAGAGTCGTCTACGTAATACTACACATATTAAAACGAATCACCCTAAAAGTTATACAAGTTATACGCGGCTACAAGCACTGTACTTGATCATGCAATTGAGCAAATGTATGAAGATACTAGTCTATGTATCGAAAGAGTAAGAACTACTTACACAAAAATTACTAGCGATTTTGATGCTAATATTGGTGAAAGAGTGGACTTCTCTAAAACGATGGTGGGCCAATACAGATATAGCAAAGGAACACACGGGGATCTGAACTTGTGAACTTTCTTGAGAAAGAAAAGATGTATCACATGATCTTCTTCTTTCAAAAAAGACCAGAAACTAAGGGGCCTTGGCTATCACCGGGTTCAAAACATAAAAACGAAATCGATTATTATTTCATCAGCCACAAATGTATAATACAAGATACAGCAGTTTTAAATAGTTTCTATACCGGATCATTAGAGCTACTATACAAATCAAAGCTAAGCTGGATCGCTATACATCAATTAAATGAAAGAGGATTACAGTGAACCTTGTTAAGACATTAACCAAAAACAAATCCAAGATCAACTCGTCCTCATAGATAGTACAAATCTAGACTCGAATACAATGCTTGACCATTTAAGTAATACTTTGTGTAACACTGCTAAAAAACTACAACCCAAGAAAACAGACCGCCTTCAAAAATTTCAAAGCAACACTAACAAGTTATTAGAAGAAAGAAGGTCACTGCTAAACGCTGGCTTTATACACACAAATTTATTCAAGAAAATTTCCAAAGAAAAACGTATCAACGTAGAAAAGGACATCGAAGAATATCGGGAAAAAGTATTATAGAAAGACACAGAGGTCCAAAAGTATTCAAGAAAGCCTTAAAATCTGGCCCACCACTTATTATAAAGCTTTGCAATAGTAAAGGAAACTTGGTCACAGAAATAACTCACACACAACAACAGAACAAAACACACAACAGAAACAACAACAAACAAAAGCAACTTCTAAGACTGGTGGATGCTTATTACCTGGAACTCTATAGATCAAGAATATATATATATATATATATATATATATATATATATATATATATATATATATATATATATATATATATATATATATATATATATATATATATATATATATATATATATATATATATATATATATATTATATATTTTCTGAAAAACATCTTTAATAAGTGCTTGGAGGAAAGCCGAATATCTACAAAATGGAAAAACGCAACTATCATCCTACTATTAAAGAAAGTCAATAAAAGCGACCTAAATAACTAACCACTCAATCAGTTCACTGTCCCAATTATACAAACTTTTAAGTACAATCATAACGATTCGCTTAACCAAAAAACTTCAGTTCTATCAACCAGTCGAGCAAGTCGGGTTTAGAAGCAGATAAAGCACTATGTATCACTTACGAGCTATAAGAATCGTCACTGAAAATGTTACAGAATATTAAGTACCGCTATGGCTCGTATTTGTTGATTATAAAAAGGCCTTTGATGGCATTAAGTCATGGGCACTTCAATCTTTACAGAGCGCTATAATAGACCACCGCTAATAAGCCTAATAAAAACATCTACTGACATGCACACTTAAAGCTAAATTTAACACCAGAAATAAATCTAGTAAAAATTGGGAGAGGAGTGAGGCGAGGTGATACTCTGTCCCCAAAGCTGTTTACATTATTACTAGAAGACGTATTTAAAAGCTTGGACTGGGAAACTCGTGGTCTTAACATAGCAGGAACTAGATTCCAGGAGCAGGAGGGTAATTTGAGATTCGATGATGATATCACCTTATTTTCAGACGTCCCTCGCGACCTTAAAGTCATGATACAGGAACTTAATGAGGCTTCTGGACGGTTTGGATTAAAAACGAATCTAGACAAAACCAAAATGATGACCAACTGCTCGCTTAACAACTCGAGCGTCCATGTAAACCGAACCACCATTGAGCGCGTACAAAAATATGTATATATTGGCCGATATGAATATATATATATATATAAGTCGAGATAGGCAAAAAATACCACAGAAATAGCTATACGATAGGCGTATAAGATTAGCGCGGGCAGCGTATTCTAAAATTGAATTTGCCTTCAGGATGAAAATCAAACCTGAACAGAAAACTGGCATACACGACCAGTGTATACTACCAGTACTTATCCACGGAACTGAGACCTAGATTTTCACAAAAGACATATAATAGCAAAATTGAGAGTCGCCCAGAGAGAAATTCAAAGGAAAATGGTAGATATCACACTGACCGCAAAAGAAATGTTTGGCTCAAGGAACAAATCAAAGTCACTGATGTCATGAAGCACATCACGAAGCTCAAATGGCGATGGGTTGTCACATCGTCAGAAAACAACACAAAATAAGACAAATCATGGTGCAAGACACTAGCCAAGTGGAGACTGTGGGGGTGACAAACACCTATAGGGGAGGCCTCAAATGCGTTGGTATGATGTATCAAAAGAACAGCTGGTGTGAAATGGATAGAGATCGCACAAGATCGATATAAATGGCATACTATGAAGGAGGTCTACATCCATAAGATCAAAAGTGGCTAAGAAGAAGACAAATATTTAGTCTGTGAAGACATCCATAGAGTTGATATGGAGAATTCAGGTAAATCTTTGGCGTCAGTTTTAATATTGTGATATGTTTCTCTAAATAAAAACTTTCAGTTGAATAGTGCGTTGCAATACTTGAAACGCATTTCCTGATATATGCACTAGTTTTTGAGTAATGAAAAGTGTATTAATAGAAACGATATTTTTAAGTTTAAACACTGTTGCTAAAAGAAACGGATTAACCTTTAGTAATTTATCTTTGCTGATTAAACAATTTCGTTTCAATACTAATTTGATTCGTTCTCGATGCAGTTCCAAAATATCGTTGCTCGGCCATAAGCTTTTGTATTTTTCTACCACAAGCTTCTTGTTCGAAGTAGCTTCTTGCGCGTAGAATAGTTGTTTTAACGACTTATCACCGTAATAGTTAGACATTATTGTAAAGCGATATTGTTTATAATACTTACTATACTTCATGGATACTGAAGTTAGTCCATGTGATTAACCCTTTTGTACTAATTTGAGCCCCTATTATCGTTATTGTTGACACATTAATTTTTATTCATTGTTTTTCAAAATTACTGAAATGATATTTTTCTCGTATTGTGATTTTCCTATTTGTAAGCGAATTAAAAAGAAACAATTCGCCTGCTTTCAAAATAGAAAAAAATCAATAGCATATAGCACCGCAATTATAAAATAGAGTCAGCCCATGCGAAACATCGTAGAGTATTTATTTAATATAATATATCAATCATCTTGTGTCGATAAATGGCAATATCATGCGGATACAAATTAAACAAAATAATCCATGCGTATTCCAGCTCATAGATACTCGCTCTCTCTTACCTAATATTAAACGAGTAAGCAAATCGCAATAATATTGCCCCCCCCCCTGGCTCATATCGAAGGCATCTCCAGAGGACGTCTCTCGAGGCTTCGGATAAAAAAAGGGTTACCACGTTGTTTGCAGGGGTCGATTTACTATATTGATGTTGTTAAAATGCCGAAATTCGAACGAAAAGCATTTCGTAGATCGATCTAAAAATTTCGTGACACACACACACGAAAACAGCCGTTTAGTAAATATATTAAATGAAGATTATTAAACATATAAAATCAATTCAAGGATATTTACAGAGAGAATGGCAGAAATTGAAAACAAGAACACATTTTTCTGGTGTTATGCTTGCCATTTTGAAATAGAAATGAATTAAGTTATGTTAGATGCATCTATAGCAAATGAAGAAAGTTCATGATCAGTATGTAAAAGTTTATTTCTTAACCGTCGCAAATTTTCTTAAACAAATTTGGTACATAATATTGTTCACAACAGCAACAACGCAAAGAGACGTTGCGGCTATAACCTCAAGATAAAATATCCTTCTTCTCTGTTGTAAGTTTTGTTGTAGAATCATTATTACTTTAAATACTTGGGATTAAAGATTCAATTATAAATTTTAATCCTAAAATCCATTCAGGTGTTTTGATTTTCTGATATTTTTAACAGCTTTATTTTTAGGAAGGTATACTTTATATTTGAGATGTTCTCTTCTTAAAATTAAAATTAATATCAGTCACAAAAATGCATATATAGAAGAACTTGTAAAAGTAAGGCCGAACAGGTTACATTTTCATTACTAGAAAATCTTCCATTGGCTTCCAGTAAGAAATAAACGTATACAAATCTCCGCTTGATTAATATATTAAATATTCATTTCTTTAAGTTATTTCTTTATGCTAAAAATTACTCTTATAGTTTTATCTATCTACCTAATCTTGAAGAATATATATATGTATTAACATGTGTTAATGCATATATACAAAACTTTGTACTTTGTCAAAATTGTACAAAATATCTAGATCTTTAGAAGATATGTAGCAAAACCTTCATTAAATGAACTTGAAATATAGTATGCTGCCGATATTCTGTACAACAAAATTGACAACATTAATTGATGAACAAATAATAACTGGCATTAGAAATATTAATTATTGTTAATTTAATTGCATATAAATTCATTTTAAAATAATCTGGATAAAGACAATGTAATGTAAAGAAAATTAAATATGTTTGAATAAACGTATCATTAAATATTAATAATGCTTATTAAGACAAAACTAATAATACATTGTTATTATAATCAACACGTAATGATTATACAAAGCAACATTTTAAACAAATAAATTGTTTTCGTGGAACTTAAAGAAAGGTTTTATAGATATTAATATATATGTATGGTTGTTAATGAATATTAAAATATATTATTATTGTCAGGTGTCACCTTTAATGGCGACTGGTTTCCATTTCATATGCAACTATATAATAACTCATATTTAAAGTGTTGCTTTGTGATTAATCCAATAAATGTATTTATTATTCTGATTATTTCATGTAAGGCATAACTTGCTTTGTTACAATGTATTGCAGTTGTTATTAATTTGCAAAGCCGATAATACTCATATCATTTCGATGTAATACACATATTTTTGCATAAAACCTAAATGCCTACTATTCGTGTACTGATTGATTCAACTTTAATTTTTTCTTATGTCAATAATGCTAGAACAGTACAATATTACAGAAGTACTTATTGTAGAATCTATGTTTTGTAATACTGCTTACAATTTAACATTTACTTACATAAATTATTCACATACGCATTTTCATAAATTATATTTCCAATTGTATTGCAATATCTACATTAATAAACATATTAACAGAACCAACTGTATGGACGACATGTTAAATTGTTTACCAGGAAAAATAGCAGTTTGCAAAAAGGACATATGTATAAGAACACGGAAAACAAATGCCATAACGATTAATTATTATTACTAGAAATTAAAATATATAATGAAATATTACAAGAAATGTAGGAAGATAAAAGCGAACACTTCTAAAAGCCTTCTAGAAATGATCGACACAAGGAATCTTGAAGTCTATAAAGTCTAAATAAGAAGTATGATGTATCTATTCAAGTATTCAAACACACAATTTAGAGTATTTGTGTTCTTAGAATTGGTGAAAAACAGAAATATGCCCTTTGCAATAAGAATAAAATGTTATAATTTTGTCAATTTTATGTTTCCGCATGTGATTACTGTATTTTAAAATAGCGACTGCATTCCAAGATAAAAAATATAAAAAACAATTTTATAATATTAAAATGGACTTTTCCGGACGTAGAATATCTCTATCTCGAAATTGAGTGGCCGAGAAAAAATAAACCAACACATAAATACAGAACATGTGTTTTATGCCACAGTTTTACATTTTTAAATTTTTCTCAAATAGTCTACCATCGTGATTTATCATGACCCATGGACACGGTGGGGTGTATCCTATCCACCTCAAAATCGTCTGTCAAAAAAAGATGTCGTCTAATAGACGTCACTAATCAGAATCAGTCGAAATTCAATCGATTTGACATGATTTAATTGAGTGATCGTGCTAACAAAAACAATTTCTCAAATAGTCCACCACTGTGATTCTTCATGACCCATGAACATGGTAGAGTGTGTTCTATCCATCTCAAAATCAATAGGTGTCGTCTGGGAGATGTCTCCGATCAGAATCAGTCAAAACCCCATCGATCCGGTACGATTTAGTTGAGTTATCGTGCTAAAAAGAATAAATGCCAGTGACAACGACAACGGCAACGACAACGACAACGACAACAACACACACACACAAAATGGTTTAAAAACATTTTTTTTTGGTTTTTAGGTCGAAAAACCAAAAATAAAACCTAGAAAAAAAATTTTTTTGCACGATTACATTATTTTTCCGCGTATAGTGGGAGTGCGGAAAAGTAAAATCAAAAATTCTAATAATAAAACAAATATTATTTATTGGTAAAGACATGTTTAAGAAAACATGTATAAATAAATAAAAATAAAACAAGAAGAGACCATAGTAGATAAAGTTGAGAATGATTCTATTCCGTTTACGTAGCTGTTCTAAAAATAGTAAAATTTAATAACTGAATGGTTATAATAATATAATTTAGTGTCTTACTACCTGTTAGTATTTCAATAAATGAGTACTGAGAATACTTAAGTTACCCCCAAAGAATAATAATATATTTTTTGAGAACCTTTACTGTACTCTAATATTACAAAACCAGTTTTATATTTATTCACGTAAAACGTACCTAATTGGCTTAAAAGTCAACATGTAAATAGAAGAAAACAACATAAATTAACTGGTAAATAAGTGAATGAAGCATAGTTCATCATAACATTTTTATAAATTAATGCAAATTTGGTCTTATCTGGGAGATAATCATTTAATGCCTTGATTACACCCAAGAATGCTATTATGATTCAGCAGTACTACATATTTATTACAAATTTGGTTGTTTTTATATAAAAGTGAATGAAATTCATGTCCACTTGTTTTCGTATAATTATAGTACATTTTTAAGTTTAGTATTATTTAGTAAACGAGCATTCTTAGGATGCAATTAGAATTTATGAGTTTTGCGGCGTTTTTACCATAAGATAAACAAAAAGGACGCCAAAATTTGAACGTCATATAATTTATTTTCAAAATATATTTACCTAACATGCAATTTAAACAGTTATGTTTGTTTTGTAGTAAAATAATTTTAATAAATTTTCCATATTGCGTGAATCAACGTGGTTAGCAAGTATAAATGGCAAGATTGGCTATCGAGTATCTTAATAAATCCAGTATCTCAATAAATCTCAATTTAGAGTATAATTTTATTGCCTTTTTGTTTAATAAATTGAATGGGATATTGTAGGTAAATCATATACATTTTTAAAGACAAGGTGATGTATTACATAGTTTAATTTGTTTTCATTTCCTAGATGTTTTACATACTTTTATCATTCATCAATTTTAAGCTCGTGTTACACCATTAGGGAAATATTACGATAGCATGGATTGAACTAGACGAAATTTTAGAAGTTAAACAAATAGGAAAATACATTGTGTGGACGTCAATGAAACAAGAGATTTATATATTATTCTCTATTAAAATTTAGTCTATATATGTGTTTTATAAAAATGAACGTTAATATTTAAGAAGCCCAGTGGAGAAAATTTCAAATAATTCGAGTCTCATTAACAACGACACAGTTTGAAGATTATTTTCATGAATTTAATTTTTTTACCACTATTCTAGTGTACATAAATCTTTCTGGATTTTATTTTTATAGCTTTTGGATTTTATTTTTATGTTGTTGGTATATAATAGTATGATTGATTTAGTTTGTTGTATCAATTATCATAATAATGTTTTTGGAAATCGTATGTATTTATTCTCTAATTAATTAGTGCATTGAATATTTGAAATATTCCACCATGTCATATAAATTTGCACGAACATTGGTTTGTTGAAACGTTCACTGATAGGCTTATATTACACATGGCGTAAAGCATTAGTATGAAAGTTTATACTTATTCTGAAATAACTTTCGGATTATTAGCTATATTTCAGGGTAGACTAAGATGCAGAGAATGTTACATGTATACAAACAACCATGCAGGTATATTGTGTCAATTTTCTATCGAAATATTAAACGGCTTTATATACTGTTAAAAGGCATCAATGTTAGTGATTGACTAAGACTAAAAGGAATTCCATATCAATGATTCTAATCTCATTATAGGATATATAGTTATTGGCTATATAGTAAGATGGGTTAGCGATTAGTTGCCTTTTAATATATTTTGAAGATAATATTCATAATAGGGGTCGATATAATATAAAAAAGATATACTCGAAGAAACAACGTTTGTTTATTGTATTATTTCAAGTGATCATAAGTGTCATTTTATGTCAAACAAATGAAAAAAACGTACAAAGATCAAAATTGGGTTTATGAATATAATTCCATGATTATTCCGAATTACTATCCAACAAGACCTTTTAGATTTCATCTATCGTGAATGATGATCTTAAGAAAAGAGTACATGCAATGGGTCTCGATTTATTAAAAAAAGGAACCAGTGAACGAATTGAGTACATTTAGCGTGCAATTAATTATGAAAAGAGCATCATGAAAACTGTTTTTGTTGTTTGAAATGAACCAAAGAGATTTTTTAGAATTATCAAAGAAATAGCAAGTCAAGGCGAATTAAATCTACTTTAACATTATCATCTGAAAAAATATGTGTTAAAAAAATTCAATAATATCCAATGTTTATTAATACTTAATAGTTTTGTGGTATAAAATTCAAAACAATTTTATTATAAAATATAATTATTTAACATAAACAAAGCATAATTTCAAAATTGTCACATCATCACCAATATAGCACAATTTTGATGTTGAGCTATTTGTTCCGTTAGATATTATTTTTAGAACAATGGAATAAATAACATGATGTGGTAATCACTGATTTGTAATTGTCGATAACTTTCCAAAGTATCAGTTTTTTATTAAAATTGTCGTGCTAGTGTTTATACGTTTTGTCTTGAATTTCTGTCAAACTCTAGAATCCTCAACAATAATTAATCTGAAAACTAAGTAAATGAAAAACTAAGTGTATAAATTGTTCACCTTTAACTACATAATATTTTAAGAGGTTTTACAGTTGGAGTTAAAGTGTAGAGGGCGTTTTTTCGAACTGGAGACTTAAGAACTTAGTTGCCTTAGTTGAGTATTTTAGAAGACGTAAACATTTCTTAACAAACAGTTCCTGACTACAGAATTTACAACCCCTGATCAAATTATTATTTGTATGACAAAGTATTATCTACATGAAATGATACATTTGTAGTAATAGTTGATAAACATGAGAGAAATGAACAATTCAATAAAATCGGTTTTAATTGGAAGGTCCAATACAATCTAAAATCAATTCATAAATTCAATACTGATGAGCATTATATAAACAAACCTCATAGGGTAAAAATACAAATATACAAGATATACGGCGTAGAGAAAATTCCGTATTGAGAATTACTGTAACTTATTAAAATTGTTATCACAATTCTTTTTGTTTATAAAAATGTTACGGAAGTCACCTATATTGTTACTTGTCAATAATTTTGTAGTATATTATTTACAATAATATTTGAGATAATGAAGTGGTTCTCTTTTCTCTGCACATAAAACACAAAGAAAGGGGATTCTTTGATTCAACAAACATTCCTTTGCTTTAAACAGATCCTATCTCTTATTTCAAAGGAGTCAATAAAATATGTTCATTAATACAATAAATGGGTTTCTTCAAATTCTTAAATAAATAATTATTTGAATTAGTTAAATTATTTTTTTATTACATAACGTTTAAAAAACTATGTTACTAATTTCAAAACTACTTGCTAAGATTAAAGAAATGTAATTCACAGATTTAATAAAAATAGTTTAAATACATGTCCATTTGTATTCGAATAACAAATATTTTTTGGCCGGTGTACAAAAATTATGTGTACTAATTATCGTAAGAAAAAGCAACATCATTCTAACATTCTAATTCCATCAAAACTGTTTTTCATGAAAAATCAGTAATTAGTAATATTCCTGTAGGATTAGCCTAAAATGCACAAGGTTCATATAAAAATACCATATATTCGGGACTAATTATAATATATATGTATGTAATTAATTATATGAAATAGATTATATGGCATTTCGTAAAATAACCGTAAGTTATAAATTTTAATTGATTAAACCTAAAATATTTGGAACGATATTTATATTTATCTTAATCCCCATTTTAACAAATAGAACAAATGCAATTGGGAAATTCTTCAAAATTATATTTCGATTATTACAAGTTCACTTTTCAAATGTATGATTACTGCTTCAAAGTAGATTAAACAGAAATTAAATTATATTTAATATTTATAACATGTTATTTATATTTCCTTTTCCAGCAAAAGCAGATCATGACTTAATAATTACTATGCCGATTTCATTTTAGCCTATATCATCATCTATGGGGACTAAAAAATTAAATTTAATTACATTAATTTACATAGGAGTTTTTCATGTTAAGTTAGTATTACAGTACTGTCACGAAATGTTCAAGTTACCTAGAAAAAATGTTTTAACATCATCTACATATACAATTTTAATTATTTGTAATGGAACTATCAGGTCATATTATCTTAGATCAAATCTACACATATAATTTATTACAAAAGTTTACTTAAAAAAAGCTATATACTTAATGATATATTTAATAAAAATATTCGTTTCAATATTTGATATATTTAATAAAAATTAAATGAAGAGTTCATAAAAATACCAGCAAGAGGTTTATACATTTTAATTTAATAATTATTATTTGTATGTGGAGAGAAAGTTATAGTTTTTAAAAATGCAATTCTTTTGCTATGTTTATTTGGCTAACGAAAGAACTTAAGTGTTTGATATATTTCTTTAGGCAAAAAATATAGCATTAATGTTATTTTAAATAAATATTTCTTTTCACTATGTTGTGTAACACGTTTATAGACATTTTTAGAGAAAGGAGAAAGGAATTAAATACATGAACTCTATTTTGAAAACGAAAACATTTTTATGTAGATTTTATTTAATGTTTATATTTACCTCTATACTCGATTAGACGGCATTATGTAGATTGTTTACAAATACAATAGTTACAGAGAAACTATGTGTATCTGTTTTATATGTAGAAATACATACAAATATGGAACGAGGAAGACTGGTTTATCCTAACTAAAACATTCAATTTGCATGGAGATAATACTGCAAATGAATTATTACGCCATGGTTTACGTATACAGATTTAATTACAAATGATAATTCGATAAATACATAGTGATGTTCAGAAAATGTCTTTTAACAAATCTACTAGAATACATTAATTTGAAATGACATCTTTACTTGCCTTCTTCGACAAGCAGAACGTTATACAAATTAATGATTTCTAAGGAAGATATCTACGAAAAACTACAAGAGTTCGGTAAAATATCACTTAAGAGTTAAAAAAATCACATTTCAAATTGAGGTTAACACACTTCAGAGAACAGGAGTCAATATAATTTCAATGAAACTATTTAATATTTAGTTAACATTAGTTAACATTTTACACAAAATTCTATTAAGTAAGTAGTTCTAAATGAATTAATATCAAATTCTATGGACAAATTATCTGAAATTGTATATAGTAGAAAAATGCCAATTGCAGAAAAATTAATGTTGTTAGTATTGGAAAATTATCCAGAGGGTAACGCATTATTGTTTAGTTGCAAAAAGTCTATAACAATATTTTACAACTTGAGCCTATAGTTATTAGGACCAAAGTCTAATTTTGTGTAAAACAGAAGAGCAGTGAATCAATTCCACTTAGAGGTATTCGACGAAAATATGATTTTCATAATTTCATTTCGAGTGAAAGATATTACACACTTTATAGAATGCCATTCTGCATTGATGATATGAAGATTCCTATAGTTTAAGAAAAATGAGTTCATTTAGCGTTGATCCAGTTTGCAGTTTGCAGATTTACCAATGAGGAGAAATAAAGAAATTCATTTGAATGCGAGATTTTAGGTTGACAGTGCCACAACAGGCTGGGTGATGGGATGGCACTGCACTATAGAAAAACGTGGCGGAAGAGCTAAAGGAAAAGACGGTGGATGAAATATGGCATTATACAGATGTTTTACTTTTACAATAAAAAGAGAAATAGGAACTAAAAAAAGATAAAATCAACATGCATTTTATGATCATGGATTAAACTGTTTGTTCTGTTCGATAAACTAATTTGGTATGCTGGAGAGGATGACTTGGTTTAGGTTTCTAGATTGTCAACCATTATATTTACTGAATTAGTAAATGTTATTAAAATATTTCTTTATCACAAATACTACAAATTGATACAAAAAAATTGATAATATTGGGAATCAAAAATACTATTTTGTGGTAATAAAAATGTTATTAATCCTATTCAATATAGGTAGATAATAATCGAACACTATTGAGAAACATATTATACATTCATCAACATAACACTTTCGGAGTCTTTGAAGCTTGACTGAAAAAAGTATGAATAGAATGACTGTCAAGTGACTACTACAGATGCAAAAGTACAAGACTGTTATTGAATTTCTAAAATTACAAATTAAGATTAAAAAAATCTTTAGCAGACACTTGTTCCTAAAAGTAAGTATTTCAATAACTAAACTGAATAAACCTGTTTTTGTATCTTTATAAATGATAAAAATGTTTGTATATGTTAAAATATATACAATTAATTAGTTTCTGGAGTTAATTATACTCTTGGTGTCAAGATAGTCACGCTCTCTGTTAAAAAAGTATTTAACTTAAATTTAAAAGCAATTAACTTAAATATTAACCCACTAGTGAGATTGTGTTAATTTATAGAATATGTCTTCGATTATATTCTGTATTAATGGTACATTGCTAAACGTGTTAAGGTGTATTGTAGAATGTAAAATAATTTATCTAATAGAATTTTTGTTAAGTAAAAATACAATTATCTTTATACAATTATTGTTTGTTACTTGAGTATTGCAGTTGATCGAGTTGTTATTACCTATTAACAAAGCTGATGGAAATTCATCATGAAGATAGGATTGATCAGAATTCGATAGCGAAATGAAATTTGTATAGAAATGTTCTATAGTTTTCGACAAGTGTAAGACCCAAGGCGTGAGCTACGTGTTTGGCCTTTCAATGTGTCAATTAGAAGACAAAAGATGACTTGTTTCCGGTCAATTTAAATACCCATACTAACGCTAGATGCTGACATATCTTGAAGGGATCAGTAGAATCGTTTTAAATTTAAAATTCACATTGTAGATAATCACTTGAGGAGATAAGCACTCGAACGGTTTTGTGATGCAGGTATCAATGTAATTTATCGATTTACAGGAAAATTCAATATTTAGTGAGTAGGAAACAATCAAACAAAAAAAAATTCACCAAGTAGTTGATTTAGCTATAAGTTGTGAATTAAAAATTCATTTCACTCGAATATTTTTGACTTCAAAATAAAATACCATTTATTATATTAACTCATTTAAGTATGTAGTAGGAACATTGCATTGCAAATAGTGTATGTACAATATTCTCTATAAAAAAAATTGTCAACAAAAAATAACCAAAATAAATCATTTTAAGAAAATGAATCGTTTCAGAGTTTCATGTCATAAAATATTTGTTTTAGACTAACTACAAAAAAATTTACATATGTATCTAATGCATATTAACATAATATTGTTTCCTGATTTATTGTAATTATTAAATAATTGTTCTTTAATAACAACTATATATATATATATATATATATATATATATATATATATATATATATATATATATATATATATATATATATATAGTTGTTATTAAAGAACAATTATTTAATAATTACAATAAATCAGGAAACAATATTATGTTAATATGCATTAGATACATATGTAAATTTTTTTGTAGTTAGTCTAAAACAAATATTTTATGACATGAAACTCTGAAACGATTCATTTTCTTAAAATGATTTATTTTGGTTATTTTTTGTTGACAATTTTTTTTATAGAGAATATTGTACATACACTATTTGCAATGCAATGTTCCTACTACATACTTAAATGAGTTAATATAATAAATGGTATTTTATTTTGCAGTAAGTCAAAAATATTCGAGTGAAATGAATTTTTAATTCACAACTTATAGCTAAATCAACTACTTGGTGAATTTTTTTTTGTTTGATTGTTTCCTACTCACTAAATATTGAATTTTCCTGTAAATCGATAAATTACATTGATACCTGCATCACAAAACCGTTCGAGTGCTTATCTCCTCAAGTGATTATCTACAATGTGAATTTTAAATTTAAAACGATTCTACTGATCCCTTCAAGATATGTCAGCATCTAGCGTTAGTATGGGTATTTAAATTGACCGGAAACAAGTCATCTTTTGTCTTCTAATTGACACATTGAAAGGCCAAACACGTAGCTCACGCCTTGGGTCTTACACTTGTCGAAAACTATAGAACATTTCTATACAAATTTCATTTCGCTATCGAATTCTGATCAATCCTATCTTCATGATGAATTTCCATCAGCTTTGTTAATAGGTAATAACAACTCGATCAACTGCAATACTCAAGTAACAAACAATAATTGTATAAAGATAATTGTATTTTTACTTAACAAAAATTCTATTAGATAAATTATTTTACATTCTACAATACACCTTAACACGTTTAGCAATGTACCATTAATACAGAATATAATCGAAGACATATTCTATAAATTAACACAATCTCACTAGTGGGTTAATATTTAAGTTAATTGCTTTTAAATTTAAGTTAAATACTTTTTTAACAGAGAGCGTGACTATCTTGACACCAAGAGTATAATTAACTCCAGAAACTAATTAATTGTATATATTTTAACATATACAAACATTTTTATCATTTATAAAGATACAAAAACAGGTTTATTCAGTTTAGTTATTGAAATACTTACTTTTAGGAACAAGTGTCTGCTAAAGATTTTTTTAATCTTAATTTGTAATTTTAGAAATTCAATAACAGTCTTGTACTTTTGCATCTGTAGTAGTCACTTGACAGTCATTCTATTCATACTTTTTTCAGTCAAGCTTCAAAGACTCCGAAAGTGTTATGTTGATGAATGTATAATATGTTTCTCAATAGTGTTCGATTATTATCTACCTATATTGAATAGGATTAATAACATTTTTATTACCACAAAATAGTATTTTTGATTCCCAATATTATCAATTTTTTTGTATCAATTTGTAGTATTTGTGATAAAGAAATATTTTAATAACATTTACTAATTCAGTAAATATAATGGTTGACAATCTAGAAACCTAAACCAAGTCATCCTCTCCAGCATACCAAATTAGTTTATCGAACAGAACAAACAGTTTAATCCATGATCATAAAATGCATGTTGATTTTATCTTTTTTTAGTTCCTATTTCTCTTTTTATTGTAAAAGTAAAACATCTGTATAATGCCATATTTCATCCACCGTCTTTTCCTTTAGCTCTTCCGCCACGTTTTTCTATAGTGCAGTGCCATCCCATCACCCAGCCTGTTGTGGCACTGTCAACCTAAAATCTCGCATTCAAATGAATTTCTTTATTTCTCCTCATTGGTAAATCTGCAAACTGCAAACTGGATCAACGCTAAATGAACTCATTTTTCTTAAACTATAGGAATCTTCATATCATCAATGCAGAATGGCATTCTATAAAGTGTGTAATATCTTTCACTCGAAATGAAATTATGAAAATCATATTTTCGTCGAATACCTCTAAGTGGAATTGATTCACTGCTCTTCTGTTTTACACAAAATTAGACTTTGGTCCTAATAACTATAGGCTCAAGTTGTAAAATATTGTTATAGACTTTTTGCAACTAAACAATAATGCGTTACCCTCTGGCTAATTTTCCAATACTAACAACATTAATTTTTCTGCAATTGGCATTTTTCTACTATATACAATTTCAGATAATTTGTCCATAGAATTTGATATTAATTCATTTAGAACTACTTACTTACCGTCCAGGTATTTATACTAGTTGTTGTTGTTAATCTAAATCACTATCTCATACAACACTTCTCTGGACATGAAATTAAAACACAAATTCCCGTTCATTCTTTTATATCCATGACTGCTATGACGTTCATTTGTTAGTTGTAAAAGATTGAAGTTAATATTGAAGGTTGAAGTTAATATTATACTATATAATCGTGGGAAAACGAAAAGGTTGCGATGAAAGTATTTGAAAAGCGATTTTTCAATTACGAGAAAAAAATTGGTCCTATCAAAAAATTGAAGATCATTTAAACTGTTCCAAGAAAATGGTATTTGGGGCAATTCAACATTATAAAGTTCACTATATAATACAGAATGTGCCACGTAAAATTAGACTCAGGAAAACAACAAAAAAGAAAAACGGACGAGAGAATTATACGGTTTGCCAAAACAAATCCATTTCTAACGTCAGTAGAGGACGACAGCCGGCGCTAGAGCCCCCCCCCACCACTTTCTGTGACGTCATTGACTTTGAACGGGACGACCTTGACCTTGATAAAGGTCACCTTGGCCAAGTTCATCGTGACCTTCATATAGGTCACCTTGATGAAGGTAATCGTGACCTTGAGCGAGGTTACCTTGACCTTGAGTAATGTCACCTGTGAAAGTCACTTGGTAGGGGTTATTTCAAAGTCGATTTCATCGGGACCAATCACAGATGAGATATTTTGTTTAAAAGTGTGGACATCTTTCGGATAGCGTCATATAAACAGCGCATTGCAAGGTTCACTCTTGTTCAGGGTGGTCTTTTAAATTTAAGTTTTAAATTATATTCAAATTTAATTAATTTAATCTAATTTATTCACATGATTAAATATCAATTAGACGATTCAATTTTACATCATTATTTAAAAAAAGTCAGGTTATGTTAGGATTCGAACTCGCCGTCTTTGGGTTTCCAGCCTAACGCCTTTAGCTATGAGCTATCGAGGTCTTACGCTATTAGAGTACAAGGGTCGGGAATATGGCTGCACTAAAGAAAAAATAACTGTTGCAGCACTAAAGAAAAAAACCTATGACGTAACTCACATAATTACTTTAAAATTTCTCAAATACAATTCGGTTAATATACGAAGTGATTTTTTAAACATACACAGTACTTCGTGGTGTTTACAATGTGGTCTTTTAAATTTAATTTTTAATTATATTCAAATTTAATTAATTTAATCCAATTTATGCAAATGATTAAATGGCTATTTTTTATAACGGGTGTTTTATATTAGGGTACATTTTCCTTTAAAATCTGTAATAGTCGTCGTGGGTGGTCGTATAATGGATCCTTATGTAGTCAAGATTCCCTCATTGAACAATAATGTCGCGTCGATTAGATGACAAACATATGTTTACGCCCCGGGCTTATTCAACTGTATTTCTTTCATACACGTTTTGTGAGCGATATGTGTAGATATGATATGCCTATAATAATAAGATAAAATTTAGTTGTATGTCTATACTATTAATTAATTATGGGAATTTGTAACATTTACATTATATTTCGATATCGAAAGTTAAATTTAAGTGAATCATGATTGTTATAGAGAGATTTTGTATAATAATATGAATATATCCGTGGAACTATGATTTTACTAGAAAGCAATATAATTTGTCCAGAGCTTATTCAATTGTATTTATTTCAGGTACGTTTTGTGAGCGTTATATGTAGATATAATACACCTATAATAATAAGATAAGAATTAAGTTGTATGTCTATACTCTTAATTAATTATGCGACTGTTTAACTGTTATTCTTTTCCGTCAGGATTTCATACGAATATTTTTAACGGAGCTGGATACGCATAATAAGAATACGCATGTATCAGGACAATTAAGATCTTAGGCGAATAAATCGTATCTGGTTTACTGATTAAACCAACATTGTTGAGGGTATTAACTAATATGTACGGCGGAAATGTAGAAATTAGATTGATTATTTTTTAAATTATATACCTGTAAAACATTGCTCTAGAGAATGCTAAGAACTGATTTACTGGTAATATTTATCTCAAGTTTGACAGGTTGGTATTCTCTAGTACATAATTTAGGTGGCTAATATGTCAGAATAATTCCCCTAATACTAAACGGAAATATATTTAGAAAAAATCCTAAACGTATGCAATCTATAGATATTCTCAGCCGAAAAGTGCATAAAGCAAATATATATTTTCTCTTGCAATCTCTAATGGTCATCTCGAGAATGGATAATAATCGTACACTCCACTAGATAGAAGTGCTTCCATAAGAAGAGTTTAATTCCATAAGAAGAGACTAATTCAAGAATTACTTAACCGTATTATTATTTATACGAATTATTTTAAATGAATATTGACGTGGATATTATAGGCAAACTTTATTTACGTCCTAATTTCTGATATAATACAATATGTAATTAAGATATTATTTACTGGAAGTACAATGCGAAGAGGATCGAAGAAATAGAGCTCTTGTAAATGGATGGGCAAATGAAAATAAATCTTCATGCTTTTCTATCAAAATAATTAGTTATATTCATTTTAAACGGACAGATGCCCATATACGTAATACAAGTATAAATCCATCTTATTTTTACTTTATGCTGGCGTACTACTCAAGAAAAAAATAGACGGTTATATTTAAAAGGATGATATCAATAATTTTCATTTGGAACTCAAATCCCAGAATATAATAACGACCCCAAGACTGTGCCCAGTCGAACTTTCAGGCAAAGATTATACTACGTACATAATATATATCTTAGTATTTAATCTGACACATGCGTGTCAAACTTCTGTCTGTTATGGCGATTTAGACAAATTTATTACTAGACCGACAAAACGACATTGTCCTTTTGATTCATTAGTTTCATTTAAAATTGGTATATATCTGCACCGCTTGATATCTTAGTGTTCACAAAAAATATACCCTCGAGTTCTAAGTAAATTCACAACGTCCCGTCGGCGCCGACTTGCATATCTTTTTTTTGGGTGAAAAGGTACAAAAGTCATTTATATCAGTTTTCCATTGTAACAAATGAAGGCGCCAAATGTGTATAAAAAAACTACCCGGCTATGCTCATCGTATCATCTTAAGAGACTCGCCCAGGTATACGCATCAGCCCCATTCAATATTTTACAACCTGAAATAATACGACAATAACAGGAAAAAATAAAAGCCTGTTTTCTATTGTTTGGAACGATCGTTCACCTGTCTAATAAAGTAACAGTTTGATGACCTGAATCGAATTTACAAGTAGATGTTTAAGTGTTTTCAATATATATTTCTTTAACTGTAAATTTTAAATATATGATAGAAAACACTGTAGATGTCGAAATTTATTGTAAGTTAACGTAAATAAATAAAAACTAACTTTTTTTTAGTTTAAGTGGAAAGGTATAGTGATGGATATAACCCGTATTTATATATCACACACTACATCGAAGAAATCTTTTGTTGGTAATTTTTTCTGCAATTAAATGACTCTAATAATGGTATAATTAGCTGAATTTAGATTTCCTACTCCGTTAATATTTTTCAAATCTTCATTAAGAATATTAATTTTTGATGGATAAGGGGTGAGCAAATATCTACGTCGCATTATTATGGGCAAATATATCGTCTTATTTGGGTACGTGTAAAAGATACATAGCATCGGTGGAATTTCTATTTAATAATAACATACATGGTATTTTCAGTATATTTTGGTAGTTGTTTGTAAGAAAAAATTGCTTAAAAGAAAGTGTCATTCCAAAATAAATTTATCAACATAAAAGTACATTTCTTCCTACGAAAAAAGTTTGTCGATTAACAAATTAATTATTTAATTGGCGAATATGAGTGGTATTACAAGATGAAAGGGTGCCACTTAAAATATTAACTGAGGTATCTGGAGATAAGGGCGAAAATCTAAATATCAGTGGACATTGGTTTTAAATTTCTCCTTCAGTATGTAAATTTGTCATTTTCTTTACTGAAATAAATAGCTGAGATGGGTCGTTTGGCAAAAAATTAAGATTATATACCAAAATCTAGTTATTTAGGGTTTTGGTTGCATTAATTATTGCACAATACAGGTAATATATACTAAAATCTATTTACTTGAAAAAAATAGAGCTTTGACGGCACTTACTAATGCATAATCTGCTAATTACGCATATAATTGCTGTAAAATTCCGATTCAATTTTTAGTTATTATCAATATTACCGGAATAACCCTGATATTATCATGGTGTAAAGAAAAAAATATCTATAGAAGATTATAGGAAAATTGTTGATAAAGCGGTTTAATATTTAGAAAAATGAATACGTTTAGAAACGATATACATGATATCTATACGGAAATGAAAAAAAAAATAATAAAGTTGCCCTTTTTCACCCTGATGATAAAATATTCGTAATTGCATAATAAAATATTCGTAATATCAGGCAAACATTACCGTGGGGTCACAATGATATCACCTTTTTATTTATTTATTTATTTATTTCAAAGCGATCCTGAACTAATATAGAATGATTTCTATTAGATTTAAATAGGGAATTTGTCGATATAGAAAATCATATTGGTGATTGTGAAAATAATTTGGATGCCTCAAATACAACCAATGAGAGGGCACCTTGTAATTGCTGACGTGAAATCAACTAGTGGAGGTTGGAGTGGGAAGTTAGAGTGAGGGGGCAATCTGGCTTCTCTTCGATATTAGCTATTAGCTTTCTTTTTACATCCAGCAGTCGTTGAGTGTAAACGTAATTTTTAATTGTTCAATTGTAAACATTTTGTGGAAAAAAGTAAAATGGTTTTTGGTGAACCAAAGAAAAGTTCACTCAGTGTTTCTGCCGAAGGAAGCTCTCCGGCATTTGTGTCGTCGGTTTTAGGAGCCGCGACAATTCTTTCAAATATAATTATAAAGCCGGCATCCGAGGATAACACCTCAAGGAACAATGGCGGTGGTGGAATAAATAATGGTGTACTTCAGACCGCATACAACGAAAGCGTGCAAAGCCATGTCACTACAGATACCAACTTACCTATTCTAACATTATCACAGGAATATTTCGATTTTGAGGGTCTGTTCAACTTTCCTGTGATAAATACATGTGTGCCAGATAGTGCATCTCCGTCGAAACCACCGAAGGTTTCAAATAGTTCTGGCTTTGGACTCGACAAAGGAATAATATTGCAGACGTGTGATACGATGCCTGCAGGATCATCGAAAACAGATAACAATGAAGTAGAACGTAAAGTCGGGTCCAAACCGAGCTTATTAAAAAATCTTCTTTGCAGCTCCTCATCTAATGCAAAAAAGAATCCCGAGCAACAGGTGAGAAGTAGCTCTAACAAAGTTAAAGCAGAGGTGGTGTCCATAGTTAACAAACCAGGCCATTCTAAGGGGGTATTGTCCACGTCACATAACGAGATGGCGGATCAACAAAATCCGATTGTGATATCAGACTCGTCTGATTTCGAATCGGATTCTGAAATATACTCCCAAACCAACATAGAGACGTGCGAGCGATATTGGGGGTTCAATCATCAGGTTGAAGCTAAGTACAAGGCTGCATATGACCACGACCAAGCTGTTGAAAATTCTCACAATCAGATCATGCAAGAGACAGCAAGTGTCGAAAATGAAATTCAACGTCTGGTAACAGAGAAGGAGAATTTGGCAATCAAACTTATTAAATGTGATCGGACACGTGTTAGAACTCGAAGTAGGTTGGAAAAGCTGGATAAGTTTCGGAAACAGTATTTTCGCCATTATTCAAAGTAGAAACGGTGGAAAATATATATATAAAAATTATATCTGTATGAGTGTATATTTGTAGATCTCGATCTGGAAGTTGGATGCAAAGAACATAATTTAATTTGTACTTAATGATAGATTATATAAATTAGGTTACCTTATATCAGGTTAAGACATATAAAACATGTTATTTTTTTTAAATAAATTATGTGTAATTAGGTTAAGATATAAGTAAATATGTATAAATGTAGATATTATAATTATATTACAGTCAATTTTACCCCCATGTATAATAAGACCACTGTGAAAATTAAAAAAAAAAAAGAAATGCATTTCCTCAAAGTATATATTTTTCATGAATATGTAGGTAAAATTCTGTTAAATTCAGAAAATTCACTGCGTTACAGCCAATTTAGCTGAGAGCTGGTACGACTATCCCTACGTCACTGGAAATGTTTGTGGAGAACCATCATATAGCCCGGGACCCGATTTCTTTTTTTTTTTTTTTTAGTCGTCAGGACCCACATCTTTGTTAATTTTTATAATTGTTTCATAAAAATTTATATAAAACAAGTTTTGTATATACTTAATAAAATACCGATAATTCAACCCTTCATTAATTAGTTAGCCCTGTGAAAAAATCCCGATAATTAATGATATTTAATTAATTCAATTATTGATTTACATTTTAGTAGTATGTTCAGTGTTTATAATGGTATTATTAATGTTATTTTAAATTATCTGAAGTTGTGATATAGTGGGAAAGAAATAAAAAACAAAAGTAAAAAAACTTTTATTGTCACATCCAATATATGAAAGTGAGCCCAAATGTGTACTGGTTCTTTAAATTATATATTTAAATATATCCATTCATTTTTATCGAAGACCTGATATATGAAAATACATATCACAAATGCCTCTATTAATTTTATTATGTGAAAATTTACACTCAAAAAAATTTTGACACTAAAATATACATCTAATGTTAAAGGATAACATATTAAAAATGTGAAGTAATTCATGATTAAAACCTCTTCAAGGATACAACTTGCAAGTTTTGTAATATACGATTGATGTTTATAACTATAGTAACATATATTAATACCATATTTTAGCTTAGATATTATTTAAAAATCTTTACATTTCAATATTTATTTGTCCTGGACGCTACAAATCCTGAGGAAAGTCGAAGACTCTCTAATATTGGCATAAATGAAATGTCGAAAATTTGTTTTCAAACAAATTTCATCTAACAAATTTTCGACATTTCATTTATGCCAATATGTCGACTTTCACGACGTGCACTATCTGGCACACATGTGTTTATCACAGGAAAGTTGAACAAACCCTCAAAATCGAAATATTCCTGTGATAATGTTAGAATAGGTAAGTTGGTATCTGTAGTGACATGGCTTTGCACGCTTTCGTTGTATGCGGTCTGAAGTCCACCATTATTTATTCTACCACCTCCATTGTTCCTTGAGGTGTTATCCGCGGATGCCGGCTTTATAATTATATTTGAAAGAATTGTCGCGGCTCCTAAAACCGACGACACAAATGCCGGAGAGCTTCCTTCGGCAGAAACACTGAGCGAACTTTTCTTTGGTTCACCAAAAACCATTTAACTTTTTTCCACAAATTTTAAATGAAACAAAAGGACAATGTCGTTTTGTCGGCCTAGTAATAAATTTGTCTAAATCGCCATAACAGACAGAAGTTTGACACGCATGTGTCAGGTTAAATACTAAGATATATATTATGTACGTAGTATAATTTTTTGCCTGAAAGTTCGACTGGGCATAGTCTTGGGGTCGTCATTATATTCTGGGATTTGAGTTCCAAATGAAAATAATTGATATCATCCTTTTAAATATAACCGTCTATTTTTTTCTTGTGTAGTACGCCAGCATAAAGTAAAAATAAGATGGATTTATACTTGTATTACGTATATGGGCGTCTGTCCGTTCAAAATGAATATAACTAATTATTTTGATAAAAAAGCATGAAGATTTCTTTTCATTTGCCCATCCATTTACAAGAGCTCTATTTCCTCGATCCTCTTCGCATTGTACTTCCAGTAAATAATATCTTAATTACATATTGTATTATATCAGAAATTAGGACGTAAATAAAGTTTGCTTATAATATCCACGTCAATATTCATTTAAAATAATTCGTATTAATAATAATACGGTTAAATAATTCTTGAATTAGTCTCTTCTTATGGAATTAAACTCTTCTGTCTAGTGGAGTGTACGATTATTATATATTCTCGAGATGACCATTCGAGATTGCAAGAGAAAATATATATTTGCTTTATGCACTTTTCGGCTGAGAATATCTATAGATTGCACACGTTTAGGATTTTTTCTAAATATATTTCCGTTTAGTATTAGGTGAATTATTCTGACATATTAGCCACCTAAATTATGTACTAGAGAATACCAACCTGTCAAATTTGAGATAAATATTACCAGTAAATCAGTTCTTAGCATTCTCTAGAGCAATGTTTTACAGGTACATAATTTAAAAAATAATCCTTCTAATTTCTACATTTCCGCCGTACATATTAGTTAATACCCTCAACAATGTTGGTTTAATCAGTAAACCAGATACGATTTATTCGCCTAAGATCTTAATTATCCTGATACATGCGTATTCTTATTATGCGTATCCAGCTACGTTAAAAATATTCGTATGAAATCCTGACGGAAAAGAATAACAGTTAAACAGTCGCATAATTAATTAAGAGTATAGACATACAACTTAATTCTTATCTTATTATTATAGGTGTATTATATCTACATATATCGCTCACAAAACGTATCTGAAAGAAATACAATTGAATAAGATCTGGACAAATTATATTGCTTTCTAGTAAAATCATCGTTCCACGGATATATTCATACTATTATACAAAATCTCTCTATAGCAATCATGATTCACTTAAATTTAACTTTCGATCTCGAAATATAATGTAAATGTTACAAATTCGCATAATTAATTAATAGTATAGACATACAACTCAATTTTATCTTATTATTATAGGCAAATTATATCTACATATATGGCTCACAAAACGTGTATGAAAGAAATACAGTTGAATAAGCCCGGGGCGTAAACATATGTTTGTCATCTAATCGACGCGACATTATTGTTCAATGAGGGAATCTTGACTACATAAGGATCCATTATACGACCACCCACGACGACTATTACAGATTTTAAAGGAAAATGTACCCTAATATAAAACACCCGTTATAAAAAAATAGTCATTTAATCATTTGCATAAATTGGATTAAAATTAATTAAATTTGAATATAATTAAAAATTAAATTTAAAAGACCACATTGTAAACACCACGAAGTACTGTGTATGTTTAAAAAATCACTTCGTATATTAACCGAATTGTATTTGAGAAATTTTAAAGTAATTATGTGAGTTACGTCATAGGTTTTTTTTCTTTAGTGCTGTCACAGTTATTTTTTCTTTAGTGCAACCATATTCCCGACCCTTGTACTCTAATAGCGTAAGACCTCGATAGCTCATAGCTAAAAGCGTTAGGCTGGAAACCCAAAGACGGCGAGTTCAAATCCTAACATTACCTGACTTTTTTTTAAATAATGATATAAAATTGAATCGTGTAATTGATATTTAATCATGTGAATAAATTAGATTAAATTAATTAAATTTGAATATAATTAAAACTTAAATTTAAAAGACCACCCTGAACAAGAGTGAACCTTACAATGCGCTGTTTGTATGACGCTAACCGAAAGATGTCCACACTTTTAAACAAAATATCTCATCTGTGATTGGTCCCGATGAAATCGACTTTGAAATAACCCCTACCAAGTGACTTTCACAGGTGACAATACTCAAGGTCAAGGCAACCTCGCTCGAGGTCACGATGACCTTGATCAAGGTGATCTCTATCAAGGTCACGATGAACTTGACCAAGGTGTCCTCTATCAAGGTCAAGGTCGTACAGTTCAAGGTCAATGGCTTCACAGAAAGTGGTGGGGGGGGGGGGGGGCTCTAGCGCCGGCTGTCGTCCTCTACTAACGTCTCGTGAAATTCAGCAAGAAATTTTTGGTGATAAAAACTTTCAGGCTGTGAGTGATAGAACGATTTGACGACGCCAAAACGCAGGTAACCTTTTTGGTAGAGTGGCACGTAAAAAATCGTTGATAATTAAGAAACAACGTCAAGCACGACTTCGGTTCGCGCGGGAGCATGAAGACTAGGGTATAGACCAGTGGAAAAACGTGCTTTGGTCATGCGAAACGAAGTTGAATTTGGTGGGATCAGATGGAAACGTGTATGTGCGGTACCCACGAAACAAAGAATTAGATTCCAAATACACAAAAGGCACTGTGAAGCATGGAGGAGGATGAATTATGTTATGGGGATGTGTTTCATGGAAAGGTGTTGGTCTGTTATGTGAGATAAAAGGAATCATGGATAAGCACAAATACAATGACATTTTGGAAAGTCATATGCTCCCTTATCCTGATGAAAATTTGCCGGTAACGTGGTTGTTCCAACATGATAACGATCCGAAACATTCGGCCAAAATCGTTCAAAAATGGCTTGAGAACAACTACATTACAGTTTTAAAATGGCCTTCTGTCTAAATCTTATTTAAACATTTGTAGCAGGAACTAAAACACAAATAAAAACAGAAAACTGTAAAAACTTGCACGATTTAGCTGAAAGAAATGAAAAAGTATGGAAAGTCCATTTCTCTCAAAAAATGTAAAAAACTTGTGGAATCCATGTCTCGAAGATGGCTTGCAGTGATAAAATCCAAAGGATACGCTACAAAATATTAATTATATGTACTCTCTAAATAAACTGACGTTTCTTGCATTGGATAGATACATGTTTCTAATTAGGTGTCCAGTGTTTTATGGTGGTATAAATATGTTAAGTTCTGTATATATATATATATATATATATATATATATATATATATATATATATATATATATATATATATATATATATATATATATATATATATATATATATATATAAACAAATTAAAATTAAACATGCGCTTTTCGCTATAAAATAGTTTTCGCTTAATCATTTGCAACATGTTTATGCATAATTTCATACGACTAATTGCCTTCTAAAATTATTAAAATATGGCTCACATATGATTAAAGAATGTAAATTTTATTTTAACATAAAGTAACCTTTAATCCATTAAGATTGATATATCTTCTAACGCATTGCTAAATGTAATTTGTTAGACATTATGTAGTGCAATTTTTTGTTCGTAAATTGACAAGATAAATTATTGATTCATAAAAAACAATGGTGATTGATAATTTTAAAAACGTTTTAAACTGTCAATGTAAAATGATATGCTGCACATTCAGCTTAAAATTTTTTCGTATTTTTAATTCTTAAAATAAAGAGAAAGCAAGGCCAGAAAAAAACGAGCGCATGTTGTATTTCTAAAGACTTAAATCCATTAGCAGAAAAAAATAACATACTTGCTGAACATTGTTTTACAAATACATCATTGTTACCTACTGTTTTTTTAATCACATATATTTTACGCTTTATCAAGAACCATATTAATTAAGCACTTGACGTTATGTACGCGTTGGTTTCCATTATATTCAACTATATATCCTGGAAAGAATTTAAAAGTGTGAAATTCAAAATGACATATGTACAGTGAGTCATAGTTATGTAGGAGAATTAATAGAACAGAATTTAGCCAACCAAGTATTCAACTAACTTAGTAAATAATAAGTGGTAGCAATTAGACGGTAGTGTGGTGATATACTCGTATATATTTAAAACAACTCAAACTATTTAAAATGTAACTAACGATTGTTTCAATAAACAGTTTTAAAACCTTATCACGGACTTTACCGCACGCATAATATCACTATCTCGAAATTGAGTGACCGAGAGAAAATAAACCAATACATAAATATGTGTCTTATGCGACAGTTTTACTTTTTTCAATTTTCATCAAATAGTCCACCATCGTGCTCATGACCCATGAACAGGGTGGAGTGTATCCTATCCACCTCAAAATCAATAGATGTCGCCTGGTAGACGTCTCTAATCAGAATCAGTGGAAACCTGATCGATCCGACACGATTTAATTGAGCGATCTTGTTAACAAAAAAAAAAAAGAAAATTTTATCTTTACACAATTACATTACTTTTCCAGAGTGCGAAAAAGTAAAAATAAAATTTGTCACCAATTGCATTAGTGTCTTATATGCGAGGCTGTAGGGAGTATTTTGGGAGAGTCTGTTATTTTACATACAACGTGAATATTCTGTCAAATATATGGCACAAAATCGTCTAATTCGTTAGATTTTTTAGGTTCATTAGGTTATATTTGTCCTAATCCTATTAGAAATCCTATTAGAAATGTGTTTTTTAATCTAGCGAACTATCGACAGTAAATATCGGAATCATGGTTAAATTTAATTAAATCGAATGATTTTTATAGTTGTAGTCTTCTACAAAACTTGTCAACGAATTCAACCGTAATTAAAATTACATATTACGCAGCAAACTAGCTTACAAATATGATTACAATAAATTTGATCGGTGTATCAAAAATGAAAATATTAGGAATATGACATTTCAATAAAGCTTTTCGCCTGTACTTAAAAGAAAATCCTTATCAAATATACTTAGTATATAAGAGGCAATAATTTCTATTCTACCCTATCCAACTATACTGTACCGGATCCTACCCTACCTCATCTTATTCTACTCTACTTTTGTCTATAGTGCGGTTATCTTGAAACAAATGGCAAAATCGAAACCAAAATGTTCGCCACAAAAGTAACTTTTGTTATCCGATTTTTTTAGGATTTTAAATTAAATAACTGCTTCTAGACTAAGAGTACTAAAATATATATTTATCTGAACAAAGCTGGTTATTAATTCAGTAGTTGTAAAGTAACAATAAGTGTTCCATGATTTCAAGCCTTAATAGTAAACTTCATTAATACCACCAACAATCTCATTAAAATTTTTGGACATTAGCAATCTATATGCATGAAGTGTTTGATGTACATATTGTTGTTAATCCTGTTTTTTATACAGTCAATCCTGTTAATACTTTATTTGGTTATATATGTTTCTGAGAATCGGTCGTCTGTTCAAGAATCAAG
Source organism: Rosalia funebris (assembly GCA_037954035.1). NCBI lineage: Eukaryota > Metazoa > Arthropoda > Insecta > Coleoptera > Cerambycidae > Rosalia > Rosalia funebris. The sequence goes on from JAZFAV010000033.1 coordinate 4,045,664, forward strand.
AAGCTATGTTAATATATTACATTTATGACAAATAAATATTAATTTTGGATATGGCGAAAAAAAATTACATTCACCGTCACGGTAGCTGAGTTGGTTAGGGCGCTATGTAGCAAATGCGACTAGCTACTTATTGAATGAGTGGGTGTTATCGGATTTGTTTTAATACGTATACCCCAGGCAGTTTCGACTTCAGATTTGGTTTAATTTATATGGCATAATATAAGTTTTTCTTAAAAATAAATAATAATTTCTAATATATTAACAAACTCTAATGAATGCAATAATAGGATTTTATATTATCATGCAATAGGTAAAAACATATTCTTATGTAAAATAGACATTAAATTTTAAATAGAACTATTGGTTGTTGCTTAACGTATTAAGTAATGACAAATTCGGTATGTGAGGTAAATGCTGTCTTTAGAATAAAATATTTAGACTCGTATTAAATTAATCTAGAGATGCTATGTACCCAATCAGATCATAACCATGCTTCACTCGTTGAAAAGCACGGAATAAAAAGATAAAGACTTTTAATGAAATATATTTTGGTATATTTTCTTTTCCTAAATTGAGTTCCATTATTGTATTAAAAATTTATAACAAATATCTTTACCGGTAATATTTATTTACTACGAAAGCAAGTAACACTACCCCAAATATGCACTTGAATAAGAATAAATATATCATGCAAGCCAGGCAATCTATATGATATAGATACATGCTTTTTCAGACAATTAATTTGATTGAACGCTATAGTTTCCTGTCACATGCTGTCACTGCCCTATCTATACCGATGTCCGTATGTCCCAAATAAGAGCAAAATAAAACTCCGACCGTCATAACATATTTCTATTATCTAACAGATACTCAGCGCAATAACTACTCAGAGACTGGTATCTGAGTATTATATACTACAATGGATAATCGTTTTAATATGTAAGAGAGTGAAATAGACGAATAGTAAAACTAAATTAGTACCAAATATAGTTTGCTAAATGTAAAATTATATTTCGTACTTCCAAAGAAAGATCAGCCCACAAGAACAAATGATAGGATTACACAACAATAATACTAATTTTCTAATTATGGTAAGCTGTAACGCTACAGTGACTAAATCAATATATCTTTACAAGGAAAATTTGGTCAAACACAAAAAATAGTGCTGACTAAGCTTGGGATCATAAGGCAAAATATTAACATTAGTTACAATTTAGTAAATTCAAGTTGACTAAATGTAGGGAGAAATAAAGTGTTCTTTCGGTGTAGGTATATATTTGATGCCTATCAAGGGTTTCTTGTACTTCAGGTCCATACAGACAACATTTTTCTTTTAGACTAGTTGATTTGGAAATGAGATTTTGCAACTATAAATATATGTACCATCAAAAAGTAATGTAATGCGTTACTTTAGATTCTTTTCTCCCAAAATATATGTAATAATAAATTAATTTTTGCTATTTATTATGTTAAATATATGCGTAAATAATATTGTTTTAATAATCTATTTTAAGATCACTAACATTCCAAAATTGAAATTCCAGATTTAATTATAATAATTCAGGTTTTATGGTATCATTTATTCACATATGTTGTTATCACCACATTATAATACATAAACTTGTACTAATGAAATATTATTGGATGTATTATACTATTAATAAATAATGAAAATGTTATGCAAGTTGCTTCGAAAATTATTATAAGTAGTAAAGCGGGGTTCTAAATTACTTAATTACGTAAATTATGGACTTAAAAAATATGTAATATAATATCTGCAGTTTATGGATAATTATATAATAGCATAATATAATAGCATTTTTAAAACTGATCATAGATTAATTGTCATCTGATGCGACCAATCCAAATATTTAAAAGTATAGTTATAAATGCTATATTGTGTGGCTAATTGTAAAGCATTGGATTGAACCAGTCACGCTGTTAGCTATTAACTCTCCTTAATTAGTAAATGTGTTAAATAGATAGAAGTATGGAAATTTGAATTACGGTTCAGTTGTCTAGCGCAGAGCTAACGAAATTGGATCACCTTTTTCTGCGTCCACAACATCGATGATCTATTATAGTCTCTTAGAGGTATCCGCAATAATATTCGTACTTGGCTTAAGGTAGCGGATTGGGTGTATTGGGGGTGTTATTGTACTCTTGGGTTTAATGCTCAACGGTATAAGCCTTCTCCCTCTCTGAATGAGTGTGTTTGTCCTCGTTTCTATGTATAAGCTTCTCCTCTACAACTTGAGGATTTAGGGGAAGAATATCGATTTTTGTGTGAAGTAAACATTAAAGAATTTTTTATCAAAATACAGTACTTACATAATTTCTAACAGACATTGAGAAACTAATAGTCTTGAAATATGTTGCAAAAATACACGTTTATAAAAATATTGCGAAATGGGTCTATGAAAATTGTTCTCTTCGTAGTCGTTGACAGATTCGTTTATACCCATCGCCTACAGATTTGACGTATTCAACTAAATGAATATTTTCAAGTATAAATAGAAAATAGATTCATTTATAGATACCGTGTACATAATTGAAGAAAGTACATGAATATTAACAAAATGATGAATAAGTAGCTTACCTGTTACAATACCACTTTTTTACATTTACTTTATATGAAAAATGTACTAAAACAATGATAAAACTTAAGGCATGGGTTAGTCGTTTATTTGACTATTTATAAGATTCTACATAGAGGGGAGATATTTTACTAGGTGAAATTGATATCTCAGATCAATATCCCAAGGTACGTCGAGTTTAGAACAACGAACTATGATTCTAGTAATACTGCTGTTAGTAGCATCAACGAACAAGTGACTTATAAATACTGCGAATAACTAGACTATTGCCTAGTACGAGTAGTTTAATGCAATGGATTGTGCTGATTAAAGGTATATAGTAGGTATTAAATACATTGTAGTCATTAACACAAAACAGTTTTTTCATTGTACTAATGTAAATTTCATAGTCTTATAACTTTTTTTTATTGTATTATAACAAATTATTACATTGTCATGTTGAACGTACAATCATTATATTAATGGAAATGTTGGTCTTTCGTATTCTTTTTATTTTACATAGGATGAAAATCAGAAACTATATTATTAACTAAAATTCATTATATGTTTTGTAGTTTACGATAAAAAATAATTTAAATTTATTGTATAAAGTATAAGTAACACTGGCATATAATAATGTTGCATTTATTACAGTACCTGTTCTTACCTAGTTTGAAAGCGCTGAGTTAAAATCTGTGGGTAGTTTTGCTCTATAAGCTCTAGGTCTTTTTGTGTTGCAATTCGACATTCTAATTTTCGTGAAATTTGACACTTCGTATAATGACATGATGGCAAAATAATCAGTTGCGCAATATAAAATACGTATATTCAAATATGGGTAGGTACAAACAATTATTACTGCAAATTAACGTATACATATTTTAACATTTCAACATGTAATTCGTAATAGCTAATATTCATGAACATTTAGATAACCCTATTGGAGCATAAATTTTCATTCATTGCTCTTATGCCCGTTGACCTTCTCATGTCAACATTTAATGTCATTTAATGCTTCAGCAATGCCCTTGGTGGAGTTTCTCCATCGTCAAGAGGTCTTGATGGAAACGTTCCCTCTGTTCGTCACTTATAGCACAATATACTGTGGGAACTGATCGAGGTGACTATAGAAATAGAGCTCTTGACACTCATATTGCAACCAATATTTCGCAAAGTTAACAGCCTTGTAGTAACCAGAACTTCATAGTTACACCCAACAGAAATTACAACAAGTATCAATTACAATTAGTATATGGGGGCATATACTATAGAGGGTGCCGTTCAGCAGCTGAATGGCGGCATGCCCTTTGTAAGCTTAAGATAGAAGTACCGCCGGAGAGCGAATCTTCTAGTTGTAATGTCTGTTCGGTGATAGGAGCTTCTTTGTTGCCAAATAAGTATCCCGGCCACGAAAGATAGTCCATCAATAATTAGGGAGTGCTTCTGATGTGTGCCTAAATACAAAAAAAAAAAGAGATAATCGTATATCGAGTCTTTTTCTTTGCCTAGTAGTAATGTACGGTAAATGTAAAGTTTTTCAGTTTGTGTCTTCAAATGTTCTAGCATAGTAGCAAGTCGACAAATTTCTGTTCACGCGAACTTAAGAGTACTGGAGTAGCAAGTCTATCTTTTTGCGAATTTAAGAGATTGAGGTGAGTAAAAGCGCTATGCACAATATATTAAAAGAACACAAGTACTTTCCTTTTAAGGTCTATTTAGGGTACGGATTGCTGCCTAAATTTGTTGGAGTAATGAGAGTGGTTTCCATAACCATGATGTCGTAGATCAGCATAAATTCCGTTATTGATGAAACAAAAACCCTCACTAGATTCAACACATTTCTAAACAGTTTGGGGTATAAATATTTTGTGCACATTACTTAATGGCCATTTAATAGGATTACACTTTTATAAAGGTACTTTAACAGAACAGGGACACATGCATTTTCTTACAAATACATTGTCGGAATTTCTGGAAGATACTCCTTTGGAAGAATGAAATTTAGTTATGTAGTAACAAGATGGTGTTTTTTCAATGGCACACTAATCTTCACTTCGCTTGCTAGACATTTAAATAACGTATTTCAAGATAGATGCATTGGTAATAGGAGTTCAATTAATTAGCCTGTAAGGTCTCTAGACTTTATAAAATTTTTTCTTATGGAAAAAAGCTTAATTTTTGAATTTAAACGATCTAAAAGACAACATTCTTGTTAAGTGGGGTTTGTGAATGTATTACATCAGCTATGGTTCGTATTGCGTGTACCAGGGAACTATTACGACATTTTGAAGCTAATGTGGAGTATGCAGGAGACAATTTTGAATAACTGTTGTAAATTCCATTCCAGTAATTTTCCATTCCGTTCAAAAGTCCGTGCTTCTTTGTTATTTTTATATAATTATTTACTTAATATGCTTATATAATATGGAATATCAGTATTATTTTATAACGCAATTAAGTTTCATCTTATTATCTCTTTAAATATTGACGTATTTCGGAGATATTGATCGTAAAATTCATTATGCGACACTTTATATATCATCAATTAAATTCTCAGTTTTGATGGATGCAATTATATCATTTTTATTTCTATACTAATATTTTCGTTGTTTTAGATGCATTTTAAATGATGAATTTTTGTAACGAAAATCAACGATCTTAAGAACTTAATATGATCTTAAACATTTAACTAATTGGGTCAAAGTTTTCCAAGACAAATAGTACATATATATGTATCTGCCTAACTTATATAAATTATATAAATTTATGCGATTGAAATCGCACAATTGGATTTCACACAGAAGTATCATCAATTGCGTGCACCATGCGATGATTTAAAATTCCAATCAATACAGTAAATTGGAGTTGTGTCACCGGATTAGGTAACCCATTATTAATAAGTTGATGGATTGTCAGGTCGTGACATAGGCGTTTCACATTACATATAGCCAGTCTGAAATCGTGCCTCGTCTGACCGGGTTGCTTGGCTCTTGTTTGGCTCCTTCCTGAACAATCTGAGGTCACTCTTGATCATACGCTATGGCTAGTTTGATTAATTTGATACCGCGAACTTTTGTTGTGTGCCCGATCGTGTGCCGCTGTTAACTTCATTTCCAATTTCCAATTCATTTATTTCGCCATACAGTGAACCGGAGCAGGGTCGAAAGAAATGTTGTGAAATATTTTCGACGTGAGTTAGCCGTTATACAAGGCTACTGAAATACTCATACTATGCTTGTACTTCGAAGTATGTTGCCATTTCATGAGTTAATATTGGTATTCGAAAACCAGGATGTAAAGGAATTCAGTCAAGTGGTTTAAAACTATTTTAGATTTGTAACGATATAAAATACTCAGAGAAATTAGGCAAGAAAATGTACTGATCCATGGTTCACGAAAATTTACTCAATGATAATTTTTATTTCTCTTAAATAATCTAATTGAATATATTTTAGAGTATTCTTAATTCCACTATGTTGATTTATATTTACCATGCTTTAAAAGTCAAAAAAATTAATAATAAGATATATAACGTTATATTACGAATTTTTTTATATAGACTAAGGGTAGTAAAGTAAGGCTTATCATAGCTTCGTAGAGTTTACTTGTGTAGCTGAGAGAATTGGGATTCCTTCAATTCCATGAATTCCTTCAATCCAATGAAATCAAATCATAAATATCCGAATAACTATAATTTGATTTTAGAAATTTGACTATGACTGGGATATTTGACTAATGTTTTTGTACTATCCTAAATGTCCTAATATTAAAGAAACATTTGTGTACGGAGCAAGGATATACCTCTTATTAATTATTGTTAAAAAAAAATAGAGACGATAGTTTTTTTCAACAGAGATATATTGCTGAGGATACGTAAAATTAAACATATTGAAAAAATATAATTTCTTAGAATTGACCGCAAACAGTGAGAACAAAACACTATTTTGTCATTCATTTGAGATTGTACAACTCAATACGATGAATATGATTTTCTTCCGCACTGAGTGGGTTAGTACTGAGTTAGTCATATATGTAGATACTTTCGGTATAGTGTACTGGAGGATATAGTATATACATTTATTGCCTACTGTAAACCTTATTATTACATTTGTTATAAGGATAATAACAGATTTCTGAGTAAGACGGCGACGAGCAAAAATCCAGCATTGATGCTACTGATCGAGTATATTGAATAAATTTAATTCCTGACTACTACAATTGACACATATCACAGAGGTTGGTGGTATTATCCGTGATTTCTGCAAGGATTTTTGTTATAATTCTATAATGTAATTAGAGAATATATTCGCGAGATTCAAAATTTCCGATTCTCAGCTACTTTTTAATTTAAAAAATCCCGAAATTGAGTATTCAGTAAAAACACATACGGTACTTACAATATATTCGTATGTTCACTTAATTGAACATGGAAGAAATACAAAGAAAGCAATAGTGCCCTACCGTACCGTAACTAATAAATTGAGAATCAGGCTTGAAGATGAGATGCTAAATGTTTTTTTCGAAATACCAAATAATAATTTGTATCAAAAATATAACCTTTTTTATTAATTTAAAGAACAAAAGAAATAAAAGATTTTAATTATTTTATAAAAAGTTTAGTTTTTGTTATACTTTCTTACATCTCTTGTTGTTTTTAAAGAATTTGTTTTTTTTTTGTAATATTTTTAAATATAGCATTAAGAATGTGCTTATGTGATACCATTAAGGTGAATTGTTCAGGATGTTATAGACTGATTACAATCTTAAGAATATTTGGCATTAATTTAGTACTGTCTATTTCCTTAATTTTAATCATGTAGTATGCATGCTGTCGATTTCAGGAAACAAAAAAGTAGATAAAAAATATAGTAAATTTATACAACATTTTTGGCACTACTGTAACATAATATGTTACAAATATTAAGGCAGATGGATGATTATTTTAATTTGAGAAAGTGTAATACGTACATTTGTATTATTTATTACTCCTATTGTTTTTGTTTTTTTTTCTCTGGCTTTTGAAGTAGCCATGGTATCTCAATCGACTTTGAAGAATGACATTAACCTGGGTTACTAACAGATAATAGATGACCGGAATTATATATTCTAAACAGGAGCTTGACACGCACATAGGAAGGGCCATCAGTCATTACTGAGCTCATTACACTCAAAAGTTGATATTTTAAAATTACGTTTGGTATTTTAAAAAATAGCGAAATTGAGTAGCACTCTATACATACAGTAAGGATACAATATTTGTAGCTACATATTAATTTTTGACAGTTGATGTGTGTAAAAAAACCACAATGACAATTATCTGATATTAAATGACAACGATAGAAGTTATTTTTAAACTTTGTGTGTGGAAAGGAGGATCAAATGACAGGCATTTTAGAGGTTCATGCTTAATTTATCTATCGATTTTGAGAATAAGCTAATGGATACCAATCCAATTTTTCGTAATTTTGTATCGTGGTCGTTTGGATTACTTGCCATTATGGTTGATCTCGAATCGATATAGGTACAAATAATTCAATGCAAATCAGTTTAACTTTGCTGACGCGTACGGCACTGCCACTGATGAGGCATCTCAGGGGCAACTAATGTAATAACTATAATATATTGAAAGGAAGGAGCATGCACTTGCTACTTATAATCTAATGAACCTAAAAGTATTACAAAGATGCACTAACATACAAATATAAAAATGTTCTATGTTAAATTGGTACTACAACAAACGTTGAATTTGAAATGATTCTGGAATATTAAAATGGGAGATACTAATAATAATAAAATCAAATAGAATTTTGTAGATCAGATACTTAGTTTTATTTTTTGAACATAATTAATCAGAAATTGCTGTGAGATTTTATCAAGAAAGACGAATTTTAAACTTTAGATGTGGAGAAGTTTAAATCTTGCTGATATTATTTCAGACAGTATCTGAAAAATCATAGGGTGACATCAATTGTTGTCGTATTTATAATGTACTACCTAACATACGTACATACACAATATACCGAAAAGTTTTCTCAAATTGATTGAGAATAATTCTGACCAGCACCTTGAATTTTGTGAGACTAGCAGACAATGATAATAGTGGCGTGTTATTATTTAACAATGAGAGCCCTTCTCTTAAAGAAAAAATCCATACTCAAAATTGTATATACTGGAATGATGATAACCCCCATTTTTTTAGCCAAGGCATTCTCAATTTCCTAAAATGATAGATAAACGGGATTTGAGGGTGACCACGTTATTACTTCCATATTTTTGAGAAATCTAAACGGCTCCAAGTATACCCAACTTACAAGTGTTAATCGCTTTTTTCCTGACGTTGTTATCTGACACTCATATGAATTTCAAATATATATCTATATATTACGTATCAGCATGGAAGTGCCCCATCACATTAGTCAGAACCACTCAGATTACTTAAATGGAACTTTTGCGAATAGATGAATGCGTCATCGAAGTGTATTACAGTAGCCAGTTCAAACCTCGAATCTAACACACATTGATTTTTTTTTGTATGATGCAACTTCAAATAATTTTTAGCTTTCCAAATTGCTTCAAAATCTCTGGATGAACTTATTATCGGTTAAGCATAATACTGTCTGAAACATTTTATAAAATAAATGGTAAATAAATCATAAATAAAGGTGGGCAGATATATCCAACAACTTTTAAAATAACAATTTGTCCTCGTCTCTTTTCTTTTTAAAAAATTTTTGTTCATTTTATCTATTCTATTTAATTATTTTTGTACATATTTCTTTTGTTGTAATTTTTGATGTTTCATTTAGATGTATAAAAATTTTGAGTATATAGAAAATTCACAACGCTGTTTTTGCAATCATTAAGATTTATCGCTTTATGTAAAACAATAGTAAATATTATCTTGTTTATATATGATAAATTGCCCTGCAAAATGTGCAATGGTTGAGAAGATAAGGAGGACATCGGACTTCATGTCCTCATTGTATATGTTTTATGTATCTGCGTACATTATTTAACGATTTTGGTTAGAGGAGAAGCGAGCAACATCGTGAAGACAAAGTTATTATATTTAATTCAATCTTAAGAATTCTACGTTAAAATTCACATAGTGGTGTATAAATTTGATTAGCCTCCTCTTTTGATAATTTTTATTATAAATGAGATATAACATGGATGTAAATGTATTAGCGTGTACGTATACTTCGAAAAAAAACCTAACGTTTGATCAAGTGACGTCAATTGATTAGTTCGACAATACTAGAAAATAATATCGAGAAATATATTTTTAAAATGTTATTTAAACTAAAATTAAAAGCTTAGAGCTTAATATTTACAATCGTAGGATAACATTCTCTTAAATACTTAATGTACTAAGTTACTTCATCGTTAGGTATAGGTATCTGCACGGAGTAGTATGAGTCATTGTTTTGATTGTCGAGATCATGATTTATTACAACTGACATTGTACGAGTATAGTGTTAAGATAAAAACCACAGATTAAACTATATGGCAAATTGGCATCGTATCCCTCCTATTAATGTTTTATCCACTGACCTATTTTTCTGAATCATTTTATATTTAGAAAGTAACGGTTACTAAGAGCTAACACAGATTTGATAACAAAATTATTTTTTCCGATTAATCATACATCTTGTAACATCCATCATATTCCTCAAGTTATTTTTACTAATGAAACTACGAAAAATATACTGTTATTTCAAGTATAATATATGATTTAAATACGAGTATGCATTTGAGAGATTTTAGAAATATTAAAATAAGCAAAGGTATAATAAAACCTGATAATATATATTAATCCTGCGATATATACTTCCATGTTGTAAGTTTTATGATCTACTTTAGTACTACTTATTATACTTTAATTGTACTGGCATATATTGAGACGCTTCAGCAAAACAATGTACATGCAAAGTTTTCATGAAATTTTAAAAACTAATCATTTATTTTTGATTATTAGATACTCAGTTATGGGACAGCAGTAGACCTGCAATTAAAATAGAAGAAGCAGAACTGAAAAATTACCCTTAAGGGTTAATTTTGTCCTCAATGACTTGGTATTGTGAGGCATAATATTATAAGCATTAGTTTTTTGGTAAATAGTTAACACTGGAAAATAGCATTTGAATGAAATTATAAGTAGAAAGACAATTTTACAGCCCCTCTATTAACTACAATGCAATTAGATTACACGATTCAATCCTGAGAAGAGGACAGAACCTTCGATACCGCAACAAAAATAAGAGACCAGATTTCTTTCTCCTAGTCCATAACCTACCGGATGGAGGTTCGCTATCATCACAGCTATCTGGATTTTACCGACACGGCAGCTCCGAATAGTTGACTATTGTTACAACCAAACTAGTCCCTTAGATTTTTGGGTTAAGGTAGGTACACGGCGTCTACCAATATTCTCCTCTATCCCCTAATCCGACCTTGAACTATTAGCTTATTATTATTATAGATTAACTATTGAATCCGGCCTTTCGTTATGTGACTTAGGTATTGAAGCTTTCTCTTCTTTATGATATTTATAATTTCACACTCTCTTTGCATTTTAATTAAGACTTAGGTATTAGTAATCCTATGAAAAGGGTATACTCCACATTCTGTGGTAGCACCATATTTTCAAGGCAATTTGTCCATGTGATTCGTTTTGAAACTTCATGTTTCAACTTCATAGAGAAGCGTGGAAAATACGTGACAACGTTGCATCCTCATCCTATCTTGTACCAGTAGTAATCCTATGAAAAGGGTATACTTCACATTCTGTTGTAGCACCATATTTCCAAGGCAATTTGTCCATGTGATTCCTTATGAAACTTCATGTTTCAACTCCATAGAGAAGCGTGGAAAATACGTGACAACGTTGCATCCTCATCCTGTCTTGTACCAATATCCCGAATAACCTTTTTCATTTTCATAAATTGATCTGGCTATTTCTATTATCGCTTTTATCTTCCTATCCAAGTTCTTAAGTATCTATATGCCTGTACATTTTCTAAGAGGGTGTTTACTACTGTCACGTTTATCGTGTTCTGATTCTTAAGGATTTTTGTTGACCAGTTTTCCACGTACATCGAAATATTACATTCGACACTCATTTTAACAATCAAGTTGATATCATTAGGACATGATTAAAATTGTCAGTTTTAATAATTTTCTGATGATGATAACTTAATTGGAGAAACGCGCGTTGAGTAATGTGTAACTTTCAACTAACATTAAACAACGTATAATTTTTCTATTAACATAGGTAATTAAAATTCTTGGTTTTAATCACTTTCTTACATCTCCTGATGACTTGATTAACGAAATTCACGTCGAATAACATGTGAGAAGCTGGCGAACAAAACTCTATAATTATGCTTCTAGTTAAAATACTGTTTTTTTTAACTCGGACAATTTTGGCCCACTGAATACAACTCTCAGCTCATTTTCAAGCAAAACTGTGCTAAAATTTAGTCTAAAGTTCGTGATTTCGATCAAAACGGTACAATTACAGTAAAGTCTCAACAGTTTTGAATAAGCGAGCAGATTTTCGTTCAAAATGGAATAATAGTAGGTATGGGGACGGTTGGGCATGGGAACTTTTTGAAGACCGTGGGAAAATTTAAACTTGCGTTTTTACCTAATTCACAAAAATTTGAGGCGCCGGCACGCGTCATATTGAGATCAAATGTCGCCAGACAGGTGTTAATTACAGGTGCGCCGCAGGCTAGGGCTCCCGCCCCAGGGTTTCCATTTAGGCTGTCGTCCCAGGGCCCTTCTGCCCCGCGACTCCTTAGGCCTTTGGCCCAGGGCCCCTTCGCCTTAGGGCTCCCATTGCTCTCGTGAAGAGATGTTTGAGGGCATATTTGAAGCCGATCGCGAGAGCGATACGGAGTCTCCGTAGCCAGCCGCGGTCAGTGATAACTTAGAAGAGAGCAAAGGGGACTGACATGCATTTTTTTTGCACTTTCAATACTGTTTTTAATGACACTACACTAGCTTTTGTTTTTATTAATAGAAAATAAGATAAAATCTGTGGTCAAACAGTGTAATCTGTAGTAATCAGCTGTTTAAATTCTCCATTGTTGATTGTGTATTTGAAGTTATTGAGTTATTTTGAAAACAACTGGGAACAGTGGGAAGGAAGAATTAAGCTGATATAAAGACATTTTAGGGAGTCCACAGGAAAGCAATGAGGATGAGAGGGAAGACTATGAAAGAGGATGTTAGGAAGGATGACACGACGGAGGCTGCGATTGTGAGGAAATAGACATTGAGCTTAGTATATAATGAAAGCACAGGTGATTTTTTATTCTGAGAGAGAAGTGACTCGTTGTATTTTTTTAGAAGAGACTGTTTCTATGTTTTATGATTAATACGTTTATGTAAATTGCAATCAAAATGGCTCAATTGCATCCTAGTGGAAATGACAACGTAATAATTGCACCAGTCGCAAACAACACGACATTTTTAAAATTTAAGTGTCTTTCGTTTTATTAAAGATAGGAATCTGGATTAAAAATATGTCAAATAATAACACAAACTCCATATGGGTAAATAAATAACCACGCCAAACACCCACTGTAAGTATGCCATTCAGTTTTTTATTCCTCCTGTAAAATTTAATTTCGTGTAATTATACCGTTTCGTCCGCCAGCTCCTCATGTAATCTTTCGACGTTCGTGAAACATTGGTATCTTGTAATTTTTACGAATTCAGTTCTTAGGACCCATTATCCATTATAAATTTAGAATTTATAACTGATCCACAGGCGTAGAAAGATGCGCAATATTTGTGTCTCAATTACTGTGGGTGGGACGAAATTCGGTAGTAGCTGAATTTTAAATAAGGTATAAAATAGAGAGAGTGCAAGATATTTAGACTATCAGTATTTATACGAAGAAAGGGTTTCTGCTTAATTTTAAATTCATTCAGCTGTTCACTCACACGTAATGGGAAATTTTATCAAACCCATTATTATTTATTTTGTCATATTTTAATAATACCGCACTAATTAATATACTAGTTAATGAAATAATATATGACGTAAATACCATATATGTATTTCAATTAGTTGTTTTGAAATATTACATTTTAATTTTGCGTCAATCATGTTCTTCCTAAGGCTAAGAGTTGCTCAACCTCAACAGAGTTATAACCAGTCACCTTGATGCTTACATTTTAGACCAATATTTTGAAGAAATATTTGTATCACTTTATTAAATTTTATTTAAAACTAAAATGTTATCTATTGGCCCACAGTAACTAAAATATTGTTAAATTATGTAATACCCTTAGACCTTTTCAGAAGAATACTCATTTTGCGTGGTAGCACTTGAAAATCTCTTTCTGAATACAACAAATTTAATAGTGGAATCATGTACTCATTCACGGAATTTGTTATTCAAAAGATAACTATAAATTACTGTTGTATATATTTTTACTAAAAATGTAAGCCAACTATTTCATTAGAGATTATTTATAGTGTTCATGACTGAAGTAAATACCATGGACTGATAGGGTTAGAAACGAAGAAGTATTGGAGAAAGTCGGCGAGAAAAGGAGTATGTGGAAAAACTTAAAGAAGAGAAGAGATAGAATGGTAGGCCACTTGCTGAGACATGGGGGAATAGTCCGCGATATTTTGGAGGCAGAAATAGGTGTGAAGAAAGGCAGAGGTAGGCCTAGATTAGACTACTGCTCGCAAATAGTAAGGGATGTAGGTTGTAGCACAATTAGCGAAATGCGTAGGTTAGCACAAGATAGGAGAAGCTGGAGGTTAGCGTCCAACCAGTCTTAGGACTGATGACCTAATGATGATGATGACTGAAGTTTTATCATCACATTGTACATTCTCATCATCTCATTCTTAGAATACTTATTAGGGTATTCTTTAGGGGCCCAAAAAGAAAATAGAAGGTTTTCTTTATAACTAAAGTAAATAGAAGGTTTTCTGTAGAAAACAGTCTATGTAATTAATAAGCGTATTCCTTAAAGTTTGCGTAATAATTATATTATTTTTAGAAAGTATATGAACTGAATTTTGCATGTTACTAATATATTATTAATTATACTATATATTATATTTTCACAAATAATATATGTTATTATATACTATATATTATTTGTGAAAATTAAAGATTTTCACAAATAATATATAGTATATAATAACATATAGAATAAAAAATAAAATAAAAAATTCCAAACGGCTCTTATCTCATACAATGGCTTGTTTTTATGGCTAGGCTTAGGTAGACTGTTCCGTTTATCGGCAAGATAAGAGAGCTTTTTATTTGGCAAATAGCGATGAAATTAATAGTATATATATACCTATATCGAAAATCGACCGAAGTTTGGATTGATACTAAGTTTTGATTTGAAATCACTTTTGATTTAAAATCACATAGAAATACTCACAGTCAGTACTATTTCCCATTCCCACAACCAATTTATTCAAATAATCCCTAGCTTTTAACATATATTCACTAAATGGTTAATATAAAACATATTTTAATATATTTAATTGTAATGTTGATATTGCCTAGGTATTATATTTTGGATACTAAGATTTATGTAATAAATAGAGATCTATAAATATGAAAAATAATGTTTGTCTTTTCCAAATTATATTTTATGTTTTACCAATTTTACTATTTCTTTCTATGTATACAACTTTTTACTCTGATTACGTTTTTTTTATCTGTATTATCCTGCCTCTTAATTAAAGTATGAACAACTGAGTCAAATAAATAAATATTTGTGACCAAACATAAACAACAGAGAAATATATGAAAGGTATACAAATTCTTAAAAGAATATATTACCGACACGAGAAGGTCTACTTTGGACTATATCCATCTAATTTTTGTATCTTATGCATATAAAGTATATTTTATCTCATAATAAAAATTATGAGATAAAGATAATCAAGCGATCTCTTATCTACTTATGGAAATTACTAGCTATCCAATAAACAACAAACCATTTACCTCGAGATTTGATTTACTATGCATGCTAGTAAATAATTTTAATTTATAAAAATTATATTATTTATTATAGTAGTATTTTCAATTCGATATTGCGGAAAACTGACAAGGACAACAATATAATGTATTGCGTTCCTTGGTATTTTTTGATCCCAGGGATAATGATTTAATAGTATTGTTAACATTTCCTCATTTATTTGTATAGACCTATTTGTATATATATATATATATATATATATATATATATATATATATATATATATATATATATATATATATATATATATATTAGATATACGAGAAATGTGCAATATCTTGTAAATATATTACTAAACGATTTTTGAAACTTCTTAAATTATATACTTCTTTTAAATACTAACAGCTAGTATAGGCTTTATTTGCATCTTTATTTATTTTCGATATATTAAGACTAGTTTTAGTAAGATTAATTTTATGTTCTTACGTACTTTAGTGAGATTAAAAAATACTGAACAGGGTATATTTGTTCGAAATCTATGATGTAAAAAATTTTCATATAATATTTTGCATTAAAGTCAAAATGGTAAATATATTTAATTCAACGCATTTATTAAATTCTCGTTAAACACTCGCATTCAAATAAGCAAAAATACAGTTTGTTAATAATCAATCAGTGTCCTGTTGTTTTATTATATTAAGCATAACACATATATAACTTTTATCTCATTTTTATTTGTCTGTTTAACCTCTGTATGTTATTTTTTCCTCTATATTATAACGATACATATCCAATGAACAAAATAGAAAAGATCACATGTTGTTTTCATTTTCAGCAATAATATTAAAATTGTTGTCCATTTACTTTCTAATAGTAATACAATATATTAACTAAATTATTAGGGAGGGATGTGAGGGAGAACAATTACAGTTGTTCTTTATACCCATAAACTTATGAATTTTATACAAAATAATTTACATTATTTTTTTTTATTTTATGAAACATGAAATGAAATACACTGCATCACTGAAATCAGAAAAGAATATTTTCTCTAGAAATATTAAATTTAACTCTTAGCGGTATTAAAACTGATTAACCTAACCTTGTATGCTCAAAATAAATACAAAACGAATACATATGTATGAAATACAAAAAAAAATACATAAATATTTTTTGCATTTGTGAAAACAAAAACATTTTCTTTCTATATGTGATTATATACTATATATTATTTGTGAAAATCTTTCATTTTCACAAATAATATTTGTGAAAATCTTTCATTTTCATAGAAAGTTCTTTATTTCGAACAGTTAATTACATGCACATCCTGTTTTTGCAACAGTACTCCTCCAATTCCCTTGCTGCTGGCATCGGTGTCTACGATGAATGGTCTGTTAAACTGTGGATAGCCTAATATTGGAGCTGTAGTCAGTTTTTCCGACTGCCTGTCTCTGGTGCTCGCTTGATTCCCATGAGCTCGGCAATTATGTCAAAGATGTCCCATGCGACCGCAATTCTAGCACCTTAGTCTGCGTAGCTCTCGGTCTTCCAACCAAGCCTTCTTCAGTTCTAGCAGGAGGTTACCAATTTGATCCTGCTCGGTTTCTTTCTCACCGTTGACTTCGGCCATGCGCACTCGCACGTGCCGTTTCGATACTTGCTTTGCTCTTCAGTTGCATTTGGTAGACTTGTTGCATGTGTTTGCCGCCGTAGCGCATCTCCATACAATCTACTATTGTTGTAGAATTCTGTTGACTTTCCGGAATAAATCGGAGTATATCGAGAGCCTGCCCTTTTAAGGCGACGATAAGAGCTATATCCTTTTCCTGATCGTCCCAATTGTTTGCGCAAGCAGCAGCCTCGAATTGTCTTCGATATACCGACCAAGGAATCGAACCATCAAAAGTTGGTGCTGTCACTTTGGCTGACTGTTGGACCCCAGGTGCAGTACTTGTAGGACGTATTCTTAGTTGGTTAACCTCCATTTGGATCTCTTCAACTTTTAATGCTAAAGACTGATTGTCTTTTTGTATCTCGTCTATTTCTGCTTCCCGTTTAGCTAGCCCTGATTCTACCTGTTTCATACACGCTTCCAGCTTCTTTTCCGTTTCTTCCCGGAAGACTTGAAGGTCTCTCGCAACTTGTTCTTTTATCTCATTTTGAAACATTCTCATATCATTGTGTACAGCTTTAAGTTCGTCTTTCATTTCCTCTTGCTTTGCTTTCATTGCGTCTTGTCCTGCTTTCATTTCATATAACATTGCTAGTAGCTCATTTATTTGTCCCTCCATAGCCGCGGCTTGGCTTCTAGTTCCTACTGGCATCCAATTCACTTTTCTTCAGAAATTTCCCAAAACCCAGTAGACGTCTTGTTCTTGACGAGACAATTTCGGTGATGCGTCACACTTAGGGGTTTTCTTGGCTGATATCGAAAGTTCGAGAATGTTCTCTGATTTTCTAGAAACGTCGATCTTTGACCACTTCACGACGAGATGAGTTCAGTGATATGCCACACTTGTGGGTTTTCTTGACTGCTATGAAAATTTCGAGAATGTTCTCTGACCTTTTCGAAACGTCACTCTTCGATTTCTTCAACTAACCAAGTGTTCCAGAACTTTCTCCACGTTCTACCTCACATCTGACACCAATGTAACGAATTTACTAGAAAGTTCTTTATTTCCAACACTTATTTACAACTCAACTATTTACAAGTCTATCTAATTAACTTTCTTTCTACTTTAACTTTATAAACTAACTTTCGCACTTTTACACAATGTCACTTTATTCGCACCGTATCGCTCACTATCACGGTCCAGATTTAACTAACTCCTGGCTGGACGACATAATTCTTATATAGGCAGTAGGACGTCTCTCCAGACGTTTCTAGATAAAGAACTTTGGCGAACCTTGCGGTATAAAACGCACTGGAAGTCAACTCCGCATGCTCTCGATGGTTTCGAATATTCCCGGCGTTCGGGATCGCTTGAGGCGTTCGTGACAATATGTTTTATTATTAAATATGTACTGCAAATGGAACATAAGGGTTGCTGACTACTTATTAATAAATAGCTAATGGGTAAGATTTATGTATCCAATTCTTAACCTTGAAAAGTATGGTTTGTTGTCGTCCTTATAATGACAAAGGTAATCCATTTGCAAACTATAGTTTTGTTTTACTGTTTATTTCGTTATTTGTTTTAGTTTTGAAATTCCTGCATCCAACTTATTTTGCCATAATTCTGTAATTTTTCGCATGATTTATGTATTTATGTTTAGATGAAACGAAACAAATATCATGCATACTTAAGCTCAAAAAACATGAATGACAAACTGACATATAAAGAAGCCCAAGCAAGAATGCGTAAAATGATATGTAGAAAGAAGAATGAAAAATGGGAGGCGACATGTTCTAGACTTAACACATATATAGGAGGTAGGAAAAGTACGGAAAGCTGGAGACTGCTCAGGAAAATGAGACAGAAGCGGAATAGAGATATCATCTCACCAATACCAGTGCAAACATGGAATCAATATTTTGAAAAAATGTTATCAGAAGATAGAAAAAAATTTAAAAACATAGAAAACGTTAATCCCAATATAGTTACTCAAGGATCTTCGATAAGAATAAGTATATCAGAAGTTAAGGAAGTACGTAGATCACTAAAGAATGACAGAGCCCCAGGACCAGGAAATATTCCTGGAGAACTTATAAAATATGGAACAGGCAAACAAAAATATATGGGAATATATTAAAAAACCGTATGGAGAACGAATATTTTGAAGTGGAGGCAGAAGCACAGGCCGGTTTCAGAGCAGGAAGATCCACAATCGATCACTTATATACAGTCACACAAATCTTAGAGAAGAAGATAGCATTTAACGAAGAAGTACATCTACTATATGTGGATTTAAAAAAAGCATATGATAGCATTCCTCTGGTAAAACTGGGAAATTTTACAAAACACTAATATAAATGTAGAATTAATAAAGGTTGTAAAGTCTCTGTATGATATTACCAGATTTAGAATAAAAATAGGACGCAATATAACAACGGGATTTATAGTAACTAAGGGACTTAAACAAGGATGCTGCCTATCTCCTACACTATTTAAGATATATCTAGAACGCGCATTGATGACTTGGACAAGAAAATGTCACAATATGGGTATACCAATAGATGATACATCAACACTATACACATTATCCTCTGCGGATGACCAAGTTGTTATTGCGCAAGATATCGATGATATGGAATATATGACATGGAAACTTATCTAGGAGTATGAAAAATGGGGTTCAGAAGTTAATGTGAAGAAAACGGAATACATGTGTATTGGAAGACAACAACAAGATCTACTTCTATCAACCGAGCAAAACATCAAACACTGCAATGAATATAAGTATCTAGGCTAGAAAATATCAAACGACGGGACACTTGATGAAGCGATTTCGGAAAGAAACACTCAAGGAAGGAGAGCAATTACAATGTTGAACAGCATTCTAAGGGATAAACAAATATCAAAAGAAAATAAAAAAAATAATATATAATTCAATAATTAAAAGTATAGTAACCTATAGTTGTGAAGTATGGCCAATAAAAGAAAGAACAGAAAGAATGATAAGAACCACAGAAACGGACTTCTGGAGGAGGTCAGTTGGAAAATCAAAGAGAGAAAGGGTAACAAATGAGAGAATAAGAAATATGATGGGAATAACACATGACATTGTGGATGATATGAGAACCAAACAACTTGTATGATACGGGCATATTCAGCGAATGCCAAATGACAGAATACCCAAAAAAATTCTAAACTGGAAACCACAAGGAAGAAGAAGGCGAGGAAGACCACGAAAAAGCTGGAGAGAGGGCATTTATAATGAAATTCGGGAGAGAGGTCTGGACGAGGACATGTGGAGAAATAGAGAGGAATGGAGATTAGGAATCGGAAGACGGCGAAGCACGTTATAAACCGATATGATGATGATGATGTAGTTTAGATGACTTATGGATATTACCTTCTACTTTTCCAACTGCTTTTATCAGATAACTCATTGCCATATATTTCTACATTACTAGGGGTTCAGATGAAAATAACCGTATTTTTCAAACTGACGAACCACTATGTTAATGAGAAAATGTTTTGTTTTGAAAGATCGCATGTATAGATATTGATTAGGCTTTGCAGAGCTCTAAAAGAATCAGCACAGATGAGGACATCCTCCCGTAAATTCATTTATATATATATATATATATATATATATATATATATATATATATATATATATATATATATATATATATATAAAGCGTGGTCTAACCATAATGCACGATGTTAATTGTGAGTCACACCTTAACGTCAAGTTTCTTGTCCAACTTAATTTGACATTTCTTTGTTTCAGTATTTGACAAATTCAACCATGGAGAGGTACACAATTGAGCAGCGCGTTAAGATTGTTGAAGCCTTTTACGAAAATGGGCGTTCAAATCAAAATGCATTTCGTGCACTTCGTGACTTTTTTGGTCAGCATAATCGACCAAATGTGTCCACAATCGGGAGAATTGTGCGCAAATTTCAGCAAACCCGGTCTGTAGGAAATGTGAAAACACCTGTGCATGCTCGCTCAGTTCGTTCTGCGGAAA
Organism: Rosalia funebris; assembly: GCA_037954035.1. Classification (NCBI taxonomy): domain Eukaryota; kingdom Metazoa; phylum Arthropoda; class Insecta; order Coleoptera; family Cerambycidae; genus Rosalia; species Rosalia funebris. The sequence continues at coordinate 4,066,853 of JAZFAV010000033.1, forward strand.
ACATTGCTATTGTTCGCGATAGTGTAGCAGAAGAGCCGTCAAGTTCGACTCGTCGTCATGCCCAACAATTGAACATCTCACGAACATCACTTATGCGAATTTTGAATAAAGATTTGAATTTACACGCTTACAAGGTTCAATTGACTCAAGAGCTGAAGCCTACTGACCATTTCAAGTGTCGTCAATACGCCGAATGGTTGGTTGAACAGACAGAAGTGAATGGTGACTTTACAGTCACAAGAAAATCATCTTCAGCGACGAGGCACACTTTCACCTCAGTGGATTCGTTAACAAGCATAATTGCCGCATTCGGGCAAATGAGAATCCACGAGTGATTGTTGAAAAGCCGATGCATCCACAAAGAGTGACTGTTTGGTGCGGTTTATGGACTGGCGGCGTCATCGGGCCGTACTTCTTCGAAAATGAGGTCGGCCAAGCAGTTACCGTGACTGGTGTTCGCTATCGCGAGATGATAACGAACTTCTTGTGGCCAGAAATTGAAGATATAGACCTGGACGATATGTGGTTTCAACAGGATGGTGCCACTTGCCACACAGCCAACGAAATAATGGCACTTTTGCGCGAGAAATTCAATGGCCGTGTTATCTCACGTCCTGGCGATGTTAATTGGCCGCCACGATCATGTGATTTGACACCGTTGGACTTCTTTCTTTGGGGATATTTAAAAGAAAAAGTGTACGTCAATAAGCCAAGAACAATTCAAGAGCTAAAGGATGAGATAATTCGGCACATTAACGACATTGAACCTCAATTATGTCTTAGAGTCATTGAAAATATGGACCATCGGATAGAGGTATGCCACCGAAGCCGTGGCGAGCATTTGACCGATATTTTGTTTCACACATAATTGTCATAGATCCTTCTATCAAAATAAAAAATATTAAGATAATTCTCTGAAAACTTTTTGTTTTATTTACAATTAACATCGTACGTTTTGGTTTGGTATATATATATATATATATATATATATATATATATATATATATATATATATATATATATATATATATATATATATATATATATATATATATAACACAAAGCCTATCCATGTAACGCATATTGCATATAATTCAGCAGTTTATATGTTACCAGACTTTGGGAGTGTTCAATCATGCGTAGTATTTCTATCTATAAGGAAAAGGCATTGTCTACACCTTTATCGAACTTGCAATATAATGCAATGTGTAATTTAAAATATTTTTTAACTAATAATTCTTTCGAAAGAGGAAGGGATACAATACTCAGAATAACATGGGAAAATGTATAAAACAATAGGTGGGTAAAGTAACGTATATTATCTGTAATCTAAACCTTAAATCATCTAGTCAGGATAACGTTTATATTGTTAAGTCGAGACGCCCTCAACATGAAGAATAAGTTACACTGGTAAAACAGATCCTCCATGTCCAGCTGATATACGCCTGCACAGCTTGGGGATACGCAGCCAAAAGTCACCTTCACAAACTTCAGGCCGTTGAAAACATACCGCTACGATGAACAGTGAAAGCCCCGTGGTTCTTGGGAAACGCGCAGATTTAGAAGGACCTCTAATATACTATAGCACTAGAGAGGATCAAACAAAGAGAGCTAGGAATAAAACTTACCACTAAATGAGAACTCATCCGGATCATTCGCTTTTGTCTAGTTTCCGCCTCGCAAAGAACATATTTTTCCCTTTGGCGAATGGGTGAGAGTAAAAAGGGTGAGAGAGGGGAAGAGATAGGCCCACCCCGTATGAGGCGGTCTAGGTTTAAGCGATGGCTGTAGTCTACAGCAAGAGTGGTTCGCACAGCTCGACCCATCACCCATTTATCTCAGACCATTATCTAACGTTAGAAATACGTAGATTCCTTAAATAATTTTAATTAACCAGCACTTCACTATAATACCTATATCAATGTCCAGCTGGATTATATTAGTGGAATATAATACACCACCTCTTCTAATGTATTGTATTAGTTCTACATTTAAAATGATTAAAGTTTTGTAAAATTTTGCTAATTACTCTGGTATTATTTTCTATTAGAAATAGAGAAATTTTATACCATTGTCATAAATTAAAAACGGTTAAAATTTTATCCCTATATATTTTCAACATTATAGAAATATTTAAAAGACATATTTTTGCTCAAATATGCCGGTTGGTTTTCATCTTCATTTTATTCTTTGTTTTATTTATCCTTAGTAAATATGTACTTTTGTGAGAGGATACGAGTATGTTAGATTTTTTATGAAGATATGCATGACAAAATAAATGTCTGCCGAGTATTATGCACACATTATATTCTTGAGACAGGTAGCAAAGAGTCCATTTGACATGTTTATTTTCGGTAGGTAGCAAACGAAATTTTCCAAAGTAACGTCATACTAGATAACTAAATTCATTTCGTATTCATATGTTGCCGCAGCGTCTCTAGTTAGTAAAATGATATCTCGTTATCTAAGTCACATCAATTTGTCTCTCACTTCACATAGGCCGCTTTGTTTGTTTTTCTTTAGACACGTAAATTTGTGGAATGACTAAGCTTCGCCTAAAATTTGTAAAAATGTGTATGTTTAACTAGAACATTATCTTAAAGGAAATATGAGTTATGGGTATAACAATTTAGTCACGAATCTATACGTCTCATAATCGCGCCTAGCCCCTTGTGAAAATAATGATAACATTCTGTATTTATTTGTTTATTGGAGGACATTGTTCCGTTTAAAGCAATTTCAAAATATTAAACAAGTATGGTTCACTAATAGATTTCAGTGACATCAAACCAACAAAACTTTCAATACTTTTACTAAAAAACATGCACTTTGAGAACAGAAGCAAACAATAATATTATCACAATATACTTAAGAGCTATTAAAGAATTATGTACCTAAATATCACAACAAATATTAACTTTTTATATTTTTCAATTTTTTCTTCGAACGCGACGCGACCTTCCACTTCCTCAACCTGTTTACGATTGAGGGGAACGTGGAGGATGTTATAGCACAAGGCTAGCATGATTGGACACGCCATTTGTGAGTACATTAGAGTATTCACTTTGTCTGGGATATCCACTTTACCCGGACTTCCCCTACAATATTTTACTTACACACAGAGTATCCCATTATAAATGTATCCCTTTAATCCTGTTGGAGTTGGAAAAGAGACTAATGGACCATATATTAACAATTATGTGTGATGCAAGTAATAAGAAATTATAATATCCTTTAATTAGTGTAATATGTGGAGATAGTATATAATCTATAAAGTACAAATGAAAATTATAAAAAAGTGTTAAAGAAATAAAATAACAAAAATAAGTCTTAGCTAGAGGTCAACTTTAGATCTAGTTGATAGGACCATTGTGTAACCTGAATAATTTCTTTTGATATCATTAACCGCATTTAGAAAAATATACATCTTGAAATTTTGAGAATTCAAAAAAAAGTCACTTTTATAGGTGTTTTGTTGCTTTCATGAAGATTTAATTTGGAAATAAATCGAATTTGAATTATAAAAAAGATGCTCATGTAATTGTGAATCTACTCATTAAACCCCCTTGTTAGAAGAGAACTGGAAACTTTGATGTAGCAGCAAAATCAGCAGACCAGTTTCAATCAAAAATACTAAAAGATTCTCGTTATGCGACGCATATTACACTAACAAACTGAGCATTGTCACGATATGATACAGCTAAAGTTTTTAAAATCAAGTTTTAATCATCTCCTGATGATGACAGCTTAGTTGGCGAAGCATGCGTCAAGTAACGTGTAATCTTTGGATGTTTGTGGAAAATTGGCCCCTTGTTTTGATTCCATCCTCTCTCAATTTTCATTTTTTTACCATTAAACCTTGTTAAAGGTCTAACAATAAAGAAAATATTCATGCAAAATAAGTTTGATCAATTTTTTAAATCTCTTGAATTGAAATTGTGGTTAGACATACTTTATTTGTATAATTTTATTTTTATTTTATCATATTGATAGATAATTTTACAATTGAAACTAGATCAGATTTACAAGACGAAGAATAAATTTCTTTAAATTATTTAATATTTATTTTAATTTTAAATAATTAATTTTATTTCAAATTAATTATGTCTCAGTTTATGAACATTTAAAATTTGTACCTCACTGCTTAATAGTTATTTCTGTATGTCAAGTTCAAAGTTAGGTTTAACCAAAAAAATAATAAAGCTATATATAATGATAAGGTATTATTTAAATTATGTTTCCTGAATGTTAGGTACAATGGTAAAATACTTTCCTATTGACATAAGAAATCATTGTCTCAATAATAGTCCTTGCTCATTAGTTAATAGCGTAGTTAACTATAATGAATTACTTATTTTATTACCTTGCAGATATCTTGATAAGCGGAACTACTTATGTTTCTGGTTCAACATTAGTGTCACGCTAATTTATATCAGAAAATTTCATAGAAAAAAAAATATATGAAAAAAATGTTGAGTGCATACATGAAATTGAATAATAACTATTGCAAAGGTTGCAGAACAATAGGTTGATTGACACTGACAATAGATTGAAGTTAAGAATACGATTAAATACTAAACACGCTTTGAAAATGTTGAAATTTTAAGATACAATGTTTTTAACGCCTACAAAATATTGTTAGAGGCATCCTATATTATGAAATATCATTCTTAAAATTGTTTACTGACACCTCTTCACCCAATAATTACCTTAATATAATTTCGTTTAATAATATTATAATGATACAATGTTACAATGATTGTTTAGCAAAAGATAATAACTGGGTATGCAAAGAAGTGAATACAATAAAAACTACATTCCATAAATTTATATAAATTAGCACAATTTTTATCACACATGCATATTCAATTAACAAAAACTTGCATTCAATTGGGGATGACTTACGCACCACTACATACTTGGTCATAAACTTCCATTTCAGTACTCATAAATGGCGTTATACCAAGAATGTTATACTAACATACTGTTATCTTGTATTAAATTCATTTAAACTTAATTTTTTTTTTCATTCTTTTGATGAAGAATGTGGAACACAACGTTGTAAATATATATCAAAACATTTACATTAAAAAATAATCGTATTGTCTCAATATAAAAATTTAAAAAGGGAAATTACATTTCCAGAATTATACAGATTTTATTTTTTTAATTAAGTATAATATGAGGCTATATAGTTGAAATATGAATTCAATGTACTTTATATATTTCATAAAGTTGTATAAATTAAATACATGGTATAAACGCATCAATAATTATAAATACACCTTCAAAGAAGGTACATCGTCTGTTCCTTTTAATATATGAATTGTTATTTTCTTGGATAATGAAAAATAAAGACATATATTATAAAATACAAAATGTTTTGTGTTTACCATATTATTCGTTAGATGGTAGGCAAATTATAATAAAAGAGTTTATTTGATGATTATTGTAAAACATTATTGAGGTGATCTTAATTCAGAAAGTTGCAATTAATATATCATGGTCACAATAAGTTATCGGTATATATCATCACCCTTTTATCAGCAATTAGGGAATATTTGCGGAAGGATAAGATACTTTTCTATTCTGTTTGTATATTGCTCTTCTGAATTCTATTTGTATATTGTTAATAACTTCAGGAATTACAAAACTCCATAAATTTATAGCTTTAATTTTTTAAAAAATATCTAAAATGAAACATTGAAAATAAATAGTTTTAAAACCTTAAAACGGATTTTTCCGCACGTAGAACATCTCTATCTCGGAATTGAGTGTCCGAGAAAAAATAAACCAACACATAAATGCAGAATATGTGTTTTATACGACAATTTTACTTTTCTTCATTGGCGACTGCTTCAGTGCCGTATCAATTTATTTTTTCGCGGCCACTCAATTTCGAGATAGAGATGTTCTAGAGACGCGCGGAAAAGTCCGTTTTAAGGTTTTAAAACATTTTATTTTTTTTCTCATTCATTCGTATTATTCAGGCCGAATATATGTTTTTTTCGTTAAATGCAAAATCGGCAAAATTTTTTCAAATAGTCCACCATAGTGCTTTCTCATAACACATAGATAGGGTGGAGCGTGTCCTATCCGCCTCAAAATCAATAGGTGTCGTCTGGGAGACGTCCTCGATTAGAATCAGTCAAAACCGATCGATCCAACACGATTTAGTTGAGTTATCGTGCTAACAAGAAATTTTTAAATGCCGACTACAATGACACACACACACAAACAAAATTTTTTTAAAACCATTTTTTTAGCTCTTAGGCCGAAAAATTAAAAACAAACACTAGAATTTTTTTTTTACATTTTTCTTTACACGTACATTACTTTTCCGCTCTGGTATAGTTGAGTGCGGAAAAGTAAAATTAGAAATTTTTCACTACAGATCTATATATTTATAGGTAGTTTTAAATACTCCAGTTCTATTACTTTTCCGCACTCGTGTAAAGAAAAATGGAAAAAAAATTTCTAGCATTTATTTTCCGGTTTTCGGCCTAAAATCCAAAAAAAATGGGTTTCAAAAATTTTTGTCAGTGTGTGTGTTGTTGTTGATTACGACAACGACAACGACAACGACAATGACAACGATAACGACAATGACACACACACAGCCAAACATTTTTTTAAACCATTTTTTTGGTTTTTAGGCCGAAAAACGAAAAATAAACGCTACACATTTTTTTCCGCTTTTATTTACACGGTTACATTAGTTTTCCGCTCTGGTATAGTTGAGTCCGGAAAAGTAAAAGTAAAACTGTCGCATAAAACACATATTCTGCATTTATGTGTTGGTTTATTTTTTCTCGGCCGCTCAATCTCAAGATAGAGATGTTCTACGTGCGGAAAAGTTCGTTTTGAGGTTTTAAAACTGTTTACTTTATATTAGTATGTTTATATTTGAAATACGGTTGTTATGTAGAACATAATTGTATAGCTTAATACGACAATATTCAGTGATTAAAATAAAATAAACAATTTTAAAATCTTAAAATGGACTATTCCGCACGTAGAACATCTCTATATCGAAATTGAGTAGCCGAGAAAAAATAAACCAACACACAAATGCAGAATATGTGTTTTATGCGACAGTTTTACTTTTTTAAAATAGGTCACCCTCGTGCTTTCTCATGACCTATGAACATGGTAGAGTGTTCTATCCACCTCAAAATCAATATATGTCGTCTGGTAGTCCACCATTGTGCTTTCCCATGACCCATGAACATGGTAGAGTGTATTCTATCCACCTCAAAATCAATAGGTGTCGTTTGGGAGATGTCCCCGATCCGAATCAGTCAAAACCAGATCGATCCTACATGATTTAGTTGAGTTATCGTGTTAACAAAAAAATTCTCAAATAGTCCACCATCGTGTTTTCTCATGACCCATGGACAGTTTGGGGTGTGTCCTTCCACCTCAAAATCAATAGGTGTCGTCTGGGAGACGCTCCCGATCAAAATCAGTCAAAATTCGTTCGATCCGACACGATTTAGTTGAGTTATCGTATTAAAAAAAATTTTCTCAAATATACCCAAGGGAGGGGGTGGTGTGTGCTCAACATCAATAGGTGTCGTCTGGGAGACGTCCCCGATCAGAATCACTCAAAGCCCCATCGATCAGATACGATTTAGTTGTTATTTATTCTAACAAGAATAAATGCTGACGACAACGACGACACACATAGCAAAAAATTTTTGAAAACCAATTTTTTTTTTTGGTTTTTAGGCCGAAAATCGAAAAATAAACTTTCATTTTTTCACTTTTTCTTTACACGATTACATTACTTTTCCGCTTATAGTGGAGTGCGGAAAAGTAATACTTCAATAATTTAAATTAAGGAATAATATCATTAAAATATAAACTTTGAGTAAATATTGTATGGACTCAACACAGAACACAGAAATCGACTTTAGGAAGTGGACACAGAAATCAAAACTTTAATTCGCTACATGACGTAAAATATTATTAATGTGGAAACGGAGACTATGTACCGTTTGTAATATATTAAAAAATGATTAATTACGATCTAAGAACACCGTGGGAAAATTCAATTTTTTGTAGTTTATATGGAATGTTATATTCCTAACGTGTGTTACATTCCTAAATTTCAGTATATCAACGAAAAAGTAGAATATGTAACAACATTTATACTTATTTAAACACATTTAAACTTATTTAAGCACAATTAAGATTGTTTAATTCAATATTCACTATTATATATACTATATTTTCTATTTGAAGGGTTCGGGTGTAAACAATGGTAACTGACAATTTTGGAAGTTTTGAGTTTTTTGGTGTAAACAATAGTATGTGCGTTCCTGCGCTATTTTATAGTGGTTATTTTAATTTTACGCTAATAGAGGCGCTGTTATACTCATTGAAAATTATGGTAACTGTCAGTGTGAGCAAGTAAATAATGGTAAGTATATGCAGTCAACATGGCGGCACGGCGTAGACTCGACTTCAGTTTTCCTGAAAGTTTCTCGGTTTTATCGTCGGAAAATGAACCAGATGATGAAGATAATGACCCGACGTTTGATCCTTCATCTTCAGAAAAGAAGTCGCTTTCCCAACGACTGGCATTATTAGGAAATACGGCAAGGAAAATATTCTAACCTTTAAAAACAACCTGATGTAAATAATGGTACCTGCAGCACATACCATTTTATACTTGCAAATATTCGTAAATACTATTATTTACATGCGAAAATACAAGTTTACTTGTAAACTGGATGCAGTAAAGTCGTGCCTGTCTTGGATACCAGAAGTATATCACCAATACTGCAATAATTTACTTGAAGGATGAGTACTTATTTGTAAAATTTTTGTTAATAAAAGTTTGTCTAATTATGTGATATTTACTGCAACTTAATACGATGGTATCTGCATGGTATCTCCCCTTCAAAAAGCATAAAGTGAGGTAAACAATGGTATCTACATGACTTTCCAATAAAAAAATGTATATAAAAGTAAAATCAAAATACTTTCGTCATATATTTGCCTATATTTCATTCTAAAGACTTCATCAGAGCTTCCTGTAAACTTTACAGATTAAAATTTGATGTAAATAGAAATCTGAATTCAGTTCAACATTTAGGTATAATTATCTCCAAACTTAAAAAATGTTAGTTATCATTGTTTACAGCCGAACCCTTCATTTATTAAATAATAGCAAGGGATGTTAGTAAATATGTGAAAATGTTCTTCAATCATCAAGTGACTGCTGTAATGGTTTTGCGGTGAACCTAAATTGACATTCTATCAATGTAGCCTATAACAAGGCAACTGTATAAAAATCCCATAATTTATATCGATCAAACTATTTATTATTAACTGATTTATTCGTATTATTGGTCGGTACTAAATTATGCTGTTAGTTACGCTCGATATTCATTGGCTATAAAATATATTATAAGTAGTTGTGTGTGTGTTCAGCTAATCTAAATCGTTTTGTTTGAACCAATAAAAATTTATAGGCGGCAAGTGTGTACATGGAGTGTACATCGTAGGATAGTCACTTGTATATTATTATGTAAATATTTTCTGTTTGTATTAACAATGGTTCCTTCCCTTCAATTGTTATTTTATAGCAAAATAACCAATTGAGTATAAATAGACAGATCGACAATTTTACTTGATACTATCATTTTTATAGTTTATTTATAATTTGCTACTATTTATTTTAGGTTCTGTTTTGTGTAAATACTAATTACAATTCTAGAAAATCTAGAATCTAAGTACCATATAATTACTAGAAAAACTAAATCCATTGATTATGAAAAATTATCATTACATACTACCTACTACTATGTAATAACTATTACCCTGACTTATTTTTCTAAAATTACTTAAATATTTTAAATTACATTCTGAAATATTAAGGTCTCTTTCGTCTCTATTACCTGAGTCTCATTCAAGAATCATTTATTTCTATCCAGTATCCGAATCTAAAATTCTAATAGTCTACGAAATATTTATTTTATTTAGATTTTGTTGACTGATTATTGCTTTAGTCTATTTCTATGCTAGTTTTCAGAATTATTTTCAGATTCAGACATCGGATTTATTTTATCTCCATCATAACATTCTCAGTATATTCTCCATTATCGTATATTTCTCATATCGGTTTTCTCATAGATAATAGCTTATTAAAGTAAAAATTTTACGAATAGTCTTATGTGCTTTTTATGCAGATACGCGAGAGAAATTTGACAATTTTTACATTAATTTGTCAATTAGTACCGTACATGATAAAGTTCAATTATCAATTTAAATAGAATCATAGTTTACTTAGGAACAAGTTAAAAGTAATAATTGGTTTGCTGTTCGAGGTCTTGGTCTAAATATATATGGTTTATTATTCCTCTATAAGGAATTCTTAGTATATTACCTTATACTGTCTATAACTTACACTCTTTACTATTCTCTAACTAGGATAACTTTACTACTCTCTCAAATGGATAAGGGATTAATGTCTAAATATATACTTAAGTAGAATAATAAGGTCCACTCATCTATGAGCATTCCTTTGGCCTTAATTATGTGATACCTGACATGTTTATAATTATAAGGGAAGTGAAAGGTGCGAGGCATCTCCTTGGATCATTCATCAACCACGCTACCGTCTGGACTTATGTTCAATGAGTAAACCCAAGTTTCAAAAAATTCTGAGCAGATATGTCAATGCAATCGCTTTGTATATGAATGGACCGAAAACGGAATCTACAGTGGGATACTCATTTTTCGTGAATAGAGTAACTACTCCTGGTCTTTTGCTTCAGGTTCGCCTGTATACATAGCTGAACCATATGCTATTTCGCAGCTATTACTCTTTTGTGACACACTAGTTGATCACCAGAATTGTTAATTACATGCGATTGATTAACAACAATCCAAAGCATATCTTCAGGTAGCCATTAAAATTGTATACGTCTGATCACGATTTTTTTGGCTGAGTCGGATTATTGCATTATATATCTTGTCTTTAATATTTTAGATCTATAAAGAAGCTGTGGGCTAATGACCTTTGCAGTCGGACACCCTATCAAAAAAAAGTAGAACGATAACAAAAAATATAGAAAATATAGATGTTACAGAAATTAGCATAGCCAATAGTCGAGATATTATCCCAAACGGTAAAGATATAGACCTGTTAGATAAATACCGTAAATATACAATTGTAAATGAGTGGGAATAAAAAAATAATAAAAAGCGTGGGAATCCAGATAGCTGGGTAATGAATGAACTTCCGAAAAAAAAAAACAATACACAAATATAAAAGAAAATGTTTACCGAAAACGGAAATGCATCGGTCACAGAATAGAACTGTAAATATAAATGTAGTTATAATATTAATTCGTCTAGTAAATTTACATTAGTATAAGTCAAATATAGAATATGTACAAAGTATTATTAATTTACCTATAACGTACAAATTGCATTATTCTACATACAATAGCATACAAATTGCAGTGATTGTAAGCGTTTACACGAAACTTTGCAGATTTATCGCAGTCTTCAACATGCCAATCAATATCGCTTTTACTAAACCTAAAAAACACAACATGATAAGTGTGTTGAACTTACATTGAAAAATGATTCATCAGAAGAAAAATATATTCAGGAAAATAAGCACATTCAAAACAGGATAACAAATAGATGGAATATGAACATAGAGGAATTCAGATGAACAGAAATTCTTATTTATGTATATTTTTAGAAAGCTATCAAAGAATTCAGTAAAACCAGTTTTGTTTTTATGAGAAAAATTGAGAAGATAGAAAACGAAAACACGATTAAGAGAGGGAAAGGAAGAATCCAGTTACAAAAAAGAACATGTAGAAAAACATTCAAAATAAAAATTAAAAAGAGAGTAACTCAGCTACGCGAAAATAAAAAGAAATAAATACTTGAACTAACATTCAAAGAATATATCACTTTGACACTGTACGTTTTGATTATTATTTTTTTACATTTTATAATCACCTCTTAATACAATACGAGTAAGCAAATCGTAATAATATTGCGCCGCCCTCTCGCTTATATCGAAGGAACCTCCGGAGCATGCCTCTAGAGGCTTCGGATCAAAAAACTGTTACCACGTTGGTAGCAAGGGTCAATTTACTATATTAGTTTAGTCAAAATGCCGAAAGTCGAACGAAAAGCATTTCGTACATCGACCTAAAAATTTTGTGACACACACGAAAACAGCCGTTTAGTAAATATAGATAGATACGCATGATACCAATAATTGCATTGTTTTGTAGCCCTGAAGATATATACATATATTGTCCATATGGGTGTCCAGAAAGGGTAGGGGGTATTTGTAGATTCAATAAAAAAAAATTAGAAGTCAGAAAAAATGAGAGTTTGCGAATTAATTGAGAAGGATTTTCACGCACTGAAACTCTCACTTCTTCAATCGCTTGTGGGGTTCGAACAGAGCACGAGCAACCTGGATTGCGAATTTTTACAGTCGAACCGGTATTCTCAGATATTCGGCTCCATTTTCTGATCTTACACCTTTTGATTATTTCTTATGGGGATACCTTAAAGAGAAAGTGTATGTAAACAAACCACGAAATTTAGTGCAATTAAAGCACAACATTCGCACCGAAATGGCCGCCGTTTCCAGAGAGATGTGTAGACGCGTGGTGGCTAATTTTCGTTTACGGTTAGAGGAGTGCCAGCAGCGTGAGGGTCAACATTTGGAGAACATAATCTTTAGTACTTAATTTTCCAAAACCTTGTCTAAAAATTAACAAAAAAATTTATTTTTTCTGACTTCTAGTTTCTTTTTATTGAATCTACAAATACCCCCTACCCTTTCTGGACACCCGTTATATACCTATCTCTCGTTGACGATTTGTTTGTAATTGCCAAGCCACAGACAAATAATTATACAGAGATGAGTTTACAATTAGTATACTGATTGTAAGTAAAATAAATTAGGTATGACATTGTCGAATACCGTTTAATAAAACTGTGCCAATTATTTGAGGTATTTGTTACTTGTATTAAAGGAAATAATGTCATAAATCTTGCAAGAAAAAGTTGGGTTATAAAAGTAATATATAATTCACATCCCTTCAAAATTCGTTTTATTTAGGGCCAGAAATTTCATATTCTGATGTGTAAGAAATTTACTCGTAAATTTCGATACGAAAATTCCTCAACCAATGTCTCTTCATATACCTTTTAGAGTGAGGTATTTTCCATGTATGTTAGGACCGTAACATTATAGTTGATATAAGAGAAGTGTGGATAGCAAAAGATTCTTAGATAAACTTATTCTGAAGTATATGTAAAGAGTTCTTGTTTGTAATATAAACAGTGTGAAATAAGTACACAATTGTAAAGACTGACTAAAGTAAAGTTATAATTTAATACAATTGTTAGTTTAATCGGCACAAATAGACAGGATTTTCTATAATTGGTTGTAATCGATAGTTGTTCTGTAAGAACAGATAAACTATTGAACGTGAAGTAAGTATTCAGACATATAGTGCATTACATTTTTTTATACAAATTAAAGCAGTGAATATTAGAAACATGACATTTATTCTGGTACTCAAAGTTCAACTGTATAAAGAGGTTGTTTGTCTTTTTCATGATTGGTTTGAATATGTATTTTTACACTCTTTGCATTTTTTTGTATTGCTTTACTCATACAAAAAACACGATAAACAAATAATTCATGTTTTACGTGGGTACACAATCCTCCAACGGATTGATGTAAATTGATGAGTTTATAGAATTGATATACACCTACGGCAGAAAGTTTTTCCGAATGTAATTTAAACTTTGTAGTTTTCATTGGGGTATATACTTCTTCCTTCAAGACTTCCGAAAATATGAATAATTTAACTAAACCGCAAGCATGGAGCATCACATAAAATTTATAGTAAAATTAAAATATTCGGCTACTACTCTGTATGTCTATTTTACGAACTATAGGATACTTATAGTGCTTTATGTCAATTGTACTTTTACGGCAAAATTTTTGTACGGTCTAGCATATCCCAGACAATTTTCTGTAACTTGTCCAGAAAATGTACTGATCATTTTAAATGCAATTTAAATTTAATTCAATATAAAAATATCGTATATAATTCACTTAACGTTATATAATAACTAATAATACCAATGTTTATAAACAAATGTACGTGACAATCTATAATTTAATATGAGCGGCTTGACTGAGGTGATCTCTTACCGATCAGTGTACAAGGGGCACTATTTATATTTTGAGCTTTGGCAATACTAATTGTAAGTGTTGTTAGACGTCGTCTGACGTTTCCAAAGGAAAGTTTGCTATTTTTGACCATAACCTTCTTCAGAACATTTTATCATTTAAGCGCGATTTGTGTTGTTTACAGTGATTTGAAAATTGTATCTCAACGAAAAAATGGAATTAACTCCTGAAAATTTTCGTGCGATGATTTATTACGACTTTCGACGTGGATTATAAAGACAAGAGTGCATCGATCAAGTTACTTCCACTTTTGGCGATAAGGCCCCGTCCTTTGCCACTGAAGAGACACTGGTATAACGAGTTTAATCATAGCCGCCATTTGCTCACCGACGAAAGTCATGAAGGTAGTTTTGACTACCTTCATGACAACTAATTTTTGAATTAGTTGTTATGCCAAAAAACATTGATGCTGTGCGTGACAAGATCGTGTGAGATTGAGGTAACCTTAGGCATTAGTTCGACTAATATGTAAACTATTGCATGATAATTTAGCTGTAAAAAAGGCTTGTTCTCGTTGGATCCCACATAATTTGAAAAAATCTTAAAAGGATGCTGATCGCATGGATGAAAAAAGGTGTCGATTGGTACAAACAAATGCTCAAGAAATACAATGGTGGTGCTTCAAAAAACGTACATAACATTGTAACAGGTGACGAATCATGGATCTATGTATATGAGCCGGAAAGTAAACAGCCGTCAACTGTATCGTTGTTTCAAGATGAACGAAATCCAACAAAAGTTGTTCGCTCTCGAAGCACTTAGAAACAAATGGTCGCCTATTTTTTCGGAAAAACTAGTCATGTGGCAACAGTACCATTAGGGGAACGTAAGACGATCAATTCTAAATGGTACACAACCATTTATTGTTTGCCGGAAGTCTCCGGTGAAATAAGGAAAACAAACAAGCACCGCCGAATCATTCTTCATCATGAAAATGCGAGCTCTCACACATCTCGTCTAACAACCGAATGTTTGAGTACTCACAAAATCGAATTAATGGGTCATCCACCTTATAGTCCTGATTTGACAACCAATGATTTCTTTTTGTTCCCGAACGTCAAAAATAAATTGCGTGGGCAACGATTTTCGTCGGCAGAAGAAGCCGTTGATGCGTTCAAGAACCATGTTTTGGAGATATCTCAAGCGGAATAGAAAAAATACGTTAACAAATGCGCTAATTCAAAAGTGTAAGATCATGAAGGAGAATATTTTGAAAACGATATATATATATATATATATATATATATATATATATATATATATATATATATATATTATATATATATATATATATATATATATATATATATATATATATATATATATATATATATATATTATATATATATATATATATATATATATATTATATATATATATATATATATATATATATATATATATATATATATATATATATATATATATATATATATATATATATATATATATATATATATATATATATATATATTATATATATATATATATATATATATATATATATATATATATATATATATATATATATATATATATATATATATATATATATATATATATATATATTATATATATATATATATATATATATATATATATATATATATATATATATATATATATATATATATTATATATATATATATATATATATATATATATATATATATATATCGTTTTCAAAATGAGTTTTAAGTCTTTGGAGGAATTCATGTATGTATCTAACCTATTGGTGTTTCGCGGTGATGAATTATACAAAATAACATAAACATATTTTATATTCACCATTCTCATTGATTGCCTACTTATTATTTCATAACAGATATTATTGTATCAAGCAAATATAATCAAATTTTCATTTTTATATATATATTTTTATATATATTATATATATATATATATATATATATATATATATATATATATATATATATATATATATATATATATATATATATATATATATATATATATATATATATATATATATATATATATATATATATATATATATATATATATATATATATATATATATATATATATATATATATATATATATATATATATATATATATATATATATATATATATTATATATATATATATATATATATATATATATATATATATATATATATATATATATATATATTATATATATATATATATATATATATATAATATATATATATATATATATATATAATATATATATATATATATATATATATATATATATATATATATATATATATATATATATATATATATATATATATCGTTTTCAAAATGAGTTTTAAGTCTTTGGAGGAATTCATGTATGTATCTAACCTATTGGTGTTTCGCGGTGATGAATTATACAAAATAACATAAACATATTTTATATTCACCATTCTCATTGATTGCCTACTTATTATTTCATAACAGATATTATTGTATCAAGCAAATATAATCAAATTTTCATTTTTAGTGAAATCTAAACGTCATTAAGAATTCTAATGGTCTAGTAATAAGAAATGTACCTTATTTTTGAGTAATCAACTTATGCTGTAATAGTTTTTCTATCCCATGAAGCGAACAAGTTTATTAAAATCAATAGATCATATGTCTACAACACATGTTAAATTTTCAATAAAATAAATGGATGATTTCGTTGGGTTTGTCATGAAATAATATTTTATATTTGTCATTTTTATTTATTGTAGACATTATTGCCCATCGTATTAAAGTTACTAATGTATCCAATTGTCAAATACAATGTATTCCATGTTTTCACGAATAGTCCAATCCTGTTTTTATGAATGTACGAATGTTTTTATTCTAATACCTGGTATTTGATAAAGTGTATATTTACTACGAACCCGTAACCATCACCTTTCTTATTTGTTTACTCATATGTCTTGTGTCACAGGCCATCACGATTGTAGAGGTTATCAATTTTTATACTCCTGTAAAGCAATTTAACATGACACATCTTCACCAATTTTGTAACGTACACCAACATATTATTATATCACGGACATCTAACCATCGTTAGTAAATGATTATCTATTTGTACACCTGCTAAATGGTAAATCTGCAATAAAAAACTGTTTATAATCTTCAAGACTGCGTGGGCTATTACAATTTATTGTGGGTATAATAGAATATTGATAGGAAATATATGCGAAGATATTTAGAAAGTTTTTAAATGAGCATTTTCAGTTATAAAAATAATTTTATGACAGTCAGTATTTCTGTTTGAAGTTATTAATCTTGTAAAATATTTCCTGAGATAAGTGACGCGGTCGTTATTTTCTAAATCATTTTTTTTATTATAATTGCGACATCTACCTACAACTAAGACAAGTCAACGTACAGTTATCAATCATTATTAATGTCATCTTATTAATTCTTAAAAACATTGGCAACCAACGTCGTTGTTACTTTATTTAACACCAATAATTATGTAAAATATTTTATTTATTTCTTAACTACTATCTTATCGAATTATTCAGACAAATGAGCGAAGGAAATTGAAATACGCACGCAAACTCAGATAAAAAAGTGGAAATTGTGGGAACCGCCTTGATTAGTTTGCTAATTTCTTGGTGAATTTAGTACGAAATAGTTAATACAAGTACATTGTATATTTTTACTAAATGACCTCAACTTCTATAAATAGTCAGTAATAGGTGATATATAGTTTGTAAATATACTTGTAAGTGCGAATCTGTGCAACAGGTATATGCAGAAGTACATACCACCATAAGCACTTATTTTTATCATTTCTGTTTCCCACCAGGTTTACGAAATAATAGCATTTTTGTGAAAGTAACAATAAGAATTTATGCTTCTATTGTAAGAAATTAGCTACTGAACTATAACCATTTACCAGTGAACGGAAATGTCAGCCAAGATAAAGTAATAAAGTTCTTCGTTCGTGCTCGAAGAAACTGAAGAAATCTTGAAAAATATTTCATCAATTTGTTTAGAGATTAAATTCTGTACATTTATTTTGCAATAAATTTACTATTTGCATTATATGGAAAACAAATGTAAACGTGATAATATTGTGTATTAGATATACAGTGTGTCATAAGATCTTGTAACAAGTTTCTATAAAGAAAAAGAGCATGTACAGTATATTCTAGTGAAGAACGTAACTGTAATATATTCTTTAAACTTTATTCGATTCGAAATTGTCCTAAAGACGAAATTAATTATAGACTACTTTCTTTAATAAAAAGAAAAATTTCCCAATTACATATAGAGCTATATGTTATATTGAATATAAATATATAGTCAAAAATACGTATTCGAAATTCAGGTGTACTTTAAAAGTACTGAAATATGATCTAAAACGTCAAATTGAATAACTAATTAATTGTAATAGTTTATTGTAAATCAATAAAACATTAATAACTAATTTTGAACTTAATTTCAATTTCATAACAGAAAAATAGTTTTTCAAGATGTAAATTAACATAAGTATTTTTACTAGTCTTAGTATACTGTGCTCTGGTTCTGATATTGTTTCATATCTTGTTAGAACCGGAATTTCAGTGTAATCTTGAGTTGCCGTTATTCATCATGTATTAATTTTTATATCTAAATCTTTGTCTATTTAATTTTCTGTAATCTCTATAAGAATAATCTATGAGTGTGAGCTCTAACGATCTGGAATACCGATTAATTAATGAACTATTCTTTCTGTTCTCATTTTCCTAGCTATGAAAACTGTTATATTTTATATAAATTTTTTGTTACTGTTGCGTTTCAAGAAATAAATTTTATCTAATTGGGTGTTTCTTGAATATATCACACGCCACATTTACATTTTCTGAACAATGGCGTCGATATGGGAAAAATCAATGAAAAGTTTATGTTGACATAGTATACATATGAATAGTACGTAAGTATGATACGTACTCGAACAAAAATAAATATTATATTAATTTCATTGCATTATACTAGGGGAATATATTTTGGTTACACATTATATTTATTTTTTTCAATGAGGTAGATAAGCCAATATGGACAAAATAAATATTGTTATGATATATAAGATGATATAAATATGCACACTAATATTGATATACCCCACTTGGTGTGAAATTGATGCGAAGTTTTGCATTGCATTTTGCACAATATAAAATAAAATAGTGTACAGTGTAGAACGAAAGAAATGAAAATAACATTTTCATAGTTGTACCAAATTACTTGACAATTACTTGATAAAGTTTAATTTCAAATGAAATTAACATAGATTTTAATATAAAAAACAACTATAAATGCAAAAAAAGAATTCAAATATTTCTGAATTTACAATTTCCTTTAAGTTCTGTGTGGAAAGAGTGGGTAATTTTTCCTGATGTATCAGAAAATTTAGTTATGTAGAATATATTTGAGATGATACGAAAGAAATATCCAGAATAGTGTTTCCCTTCTTTATTTCACATATCGTTAAATACTTGAAGATAATATTGTGTGGACATTTAATTGAGTGTCAAACGTAGAGCAAATTAAAATCAATTACTTGCTTTGCATATTGTATATATTGTGTATACTTATACTATATATAAATACAGCAGTGACATTCATTCGTATGGCCATTTGTGTGTTCTTTAATCACCTAGGACTGTGATATCCTGAGGTTTCAGGGCAAGTAGGTTTCTATGAGTATAAGCTTGATAGGTTACTTGATGCTGATACTTGCTGAAGAAAATGGCAATTTTTCTTCTCGAAAATACGACTCAATAAGTAATGTAATAACATAACCAAATTAAATTTGGAATGAATTTGAATTGGAGTATTAATTTTTAATAAAGTGTTACATGTAGAAAAATGTAATTCAACTGCTTCTTTTTGTCTTTAATATGTTCAGCGATCAGGGTCACTAATATGTTTATTAGTATGGTTGTCGACTTTAAGTATCACTGCCTTGCTGAATTTAAGCGTGGCAAAGTTTTATTGATTAAATTGTTATGCTATTTTTTTTCTTTTGTTCAGCTAACCGTGGACACGTATTAGATATATGCCAGTATATAGTTAACCTTGACCTTCATTATGATTTGTTGTCTGAAATAATGACTCTTGTAAATGCCGTATGCTCTTGGTTCTTAGTAGTAATGTCATTAATCTAAAATATAACAATAAAAGGGTAATATTTCTTTGTTTTGTCGTTTTTTTTTGTACAGTAATATTTACTTACGCTGCGACCAGTTTACGGATATTCATAAAAAATTTATGTAAATGGAAAATATTAATCTAAAAATGTGCGATTAAAATATAAAAGATTATAACACAATACCAAAATAATAGGTTACGGAACAATCAGATATTCAATCATGGAGCATGAATACTATAAAACAGAGCAAAAATGTCTGGTCAGTGATTAATGATTCATCTTTATTGAATTATCTACGCTGACCTCCAAAAGCCACTTTTACACACTTATATGTTGATCTTCACCTTTCAATAGTGTTTCTATTTTCTATATGAAGCATATCATGCACTTCCTGAATGGCAATGGAATCTTGAATGAAGGCTTTGTCGCGTGCTGTTTTAACTCCTTTCCTGCACGTTTTCTATAGACACCATAGTTGAAAATTTAATTACGACGATTACAACTTTTTATAACATAGATTCTGACGAGCGTGTTTAATAGAAAACGTAAAAATGATACATAATTGCCGACTGTAGATGGTAATGAATGCTTATTGATGTTAAGAAATTATCAGCTTTTTTAAGTGAATGCATGTAACTAATAATTTCAGTATACGAATTATTTTAATGGCGTGTTTGTAATAAAAAAAAAACTAATTTTATATCTGCGCTCGACTTCTCGAGGCTTATTATTAGGGACGTTATTTTGATTTGCTAATATATATAGTTCAAGTTAGCTATCAAACTGTTTTATTGCTTTCAGACAAAACTATATTAGGACTACTACGCAGTGGCCTTAATAGGCCAATATTTCAGTTTATTTTTGACTTGAGTTTCACCATGCATTTATTATCTAATACCTTCCTATAAGAAAATAATTTTCATATATTTTCTGAGTATAAAAATAAAAGTGATCGCGAATAATTATAATATAATATGATTCATGTATTTTCCATAGTTTATAATTCAACCATTCCATTCATCAATTATTTTTGAACGTTTGTCATAGATTTGATGAATATTACGACGAATACCTTACAAGCTGATATGATTAACATTGTTTAGCCTGCAGCCCATATTTAATGGCCTTTGGCAGAATATTGGTACGAATATAAGATGGCATATAACGATCTACTGAGTTGTTGCAATATTGCAATTTTTTGTAATATTAATTAAACATATTCGAACATACAATGTAAGTGAATTTCAAAATTTTAGTTCAGGTTTAGATATGCTGTATTTCTACATTCACCTTATTCTCTGGATACTATTTCTTTAAATCATTATGGTGTCATTTGAAAAACACAACATTTCAAAATTTATGTCAGAAAATCTAACCTTGAACATTCGATACAACAAAAAAAGAGACCAGGTGTCCATAAACACACAAGAGTTATGCGTATTTCACCAACTGGCATCATCAAGATATGATGAAATTAGTTTCAACAGTTTCACTATCTTCTTATTATATTGTTTGTTCAAACTTACCAAATGTGTCGTATAATATTTCGCTATTTTATGAAAATATGTTCTGTTAATATTGTAGAAATAAAGACTAAGAATGATAATAAATTCAAGAGGTTTGTGATATTTTTAAACAAATAGAAATATTTTTCAATGTAATTTATTGGGCAGTACTGAAACAAGCTAAAAGTAATAGTGTCACTAATATTGTTGAAATATTTTTATATTTGAAGTATCTTTATATATATCTTTATTCACGGAATGTTACGAAATCTACAACTTGTCAAGCATAGGAAGAAGTGTGAGATTCTCTATGTTGCGTAGAAGAAAGAGTAAGGCAGCATTCGGAGGGAAAATGATGCACTTTACGCACGGCCAGATCGAACTGTATACATTCATGCATACTCCATATCAGTGGCGGCCGGTGTAATTTTTGCCTGGGGGTGCAATCGATCAAATAACAACAAACGAAAAATTAAAATAAACTTACCTATGTCCAAGCCTAAGGTTATTTATGTAGAAAATCCATTCGTCTGTTCTTGTAATTCGTAAAAACGTCAATTACAAGATCATTAAAATCCAGATTTTAATAATCTGGAATCGCTGCAATTAGCACTTTTTCCATATTTATCATGGACAAAGTGCTAGTCTAGTAATAGGAAAGTAGTAGTAATTTTAGTCTAACTTAATAGTTAACTAATATATCACACACTTCCTTAATTTGTGCAGAAAATGATATGTCAATATGGGATCGTATTGTTTTTTTTTTCAGGCAAATTTGAGAAATTACTTGTCCGGATTTTTATAAGTGCGTCTTTAAAATTATTCAAATAACTGCTCATCTTGACAGCATCCAATGATAGAGACTGAAACCCTTTAAAAAGGATTTCACAATGAGGCATGACTTGGCGATTGACAATGGCGAAAAACACGAGCCAGTATTTAAAGTTATCATTATTTAAATAACCCAATAAAATTTGAGCCTGATTTTCTGTATAGTAATCATTTCCCGCAGTGTCAAAAATACATTCTAAGCATTCTTTTAAAAGTTCAGCATTTTCAGAAACAGTTCGTACCGTATTAAAATTCCGTTATATATTCCACCGAATATGGCTCCATTGAGATCTCTTCCCTCTCGTTGTGATTATAAAAATACAAACAACACGTGACCATGTAAACAGCCCAGATTCAACAAACAATACAATGCTATACAATACAATACAAGACAATACAATAGACAACCTGATGCAATACACTTGCTTCAAAGCTTACAGAATAAACTTTGTTTTACGTGGCTGTGCAATGCACGCAAATCTCATGTACATGCGTATAGAAATCTCCTGTTTCACACGCCCGAGTCCTCTCTTTCTAACATAGGGTTTTTCGGTCCTCTGATGTGTGCTAGATGAAAACTGAACGCGCTATGCATTTAGAGTTGCAGATTTAATATCCCGTAGATAAATCTGATAAATTTTAGAGCTGGCGACTCTCACGACATCTAGCTGTAAGCGAGATTGTTAGATATTGGAACATTCTATGTATAATGATAATGTAATGTATAGTAAACACCTAATAAGTATTTTTAGAAATTTTTAAGGGAGCTCACTGTATAAATGCACCTACAATAAAATCTCCATTGCTATATTCACTTTACAAAGGTCTCAGTGCGACCGAGTAAAGACCAGGCTATTTACTGTGCACCTTGTGGGTGGTCCAATATCGCAGTTTTGAGACTTGTTTCTAGTCTTGTCAAGCTGTAAACAATTATCGCTTATTATTTCAATTACTCGTATACACTCTCATATTTAGAAAACTGTCGGGTATTTCAATTTTGCTGCACATAATTAAAGCAAAAATTCAGACAAACTGGTAAGTTTCATAAAATTATCAATTAATTTAAATAACGTGGCTCACCTACAAACAAAAAAATATACCACATCTATTTTAAACTTGTGCATTAAAATTTCAGTGGGAGACAATTATAGGATAAGTAGGCCACAAATTGATTTTGACCTACGATATCTCTAGTTAACACTTCACTCTTTATTACATAATAGTATGCCCTGTATATTTTAATAAACATTTTTACTGTTAAAAAATGTAGGTGGATAAGTTCATGTTATTTATTTTATCGATCGTTTAAAATAAATAAATAACTTGCCAATTGAATTGCAATTGCTAATTCAAGTTATTAGTTATGAAGAATATTCAGTTGAAAGACAATATTCCTTCTTAATATAATCTTGATACTAATTGCACTAAACAACTGGACACGTATTGTCTGGTTTCTCTTTCCAACGATTAACATTTTTTGCTGAAACGCAATGTGTCGGTCATTAAGGTTAAGAGAGACTATAAAGCAAACTGTAATTAACAGTTGTGCTCACATTTAGTTAGAAACAGCTCCGGTTTTTGCCAAGTTTTTTCACTGATATTTATTGCGTTAGGCATTGACGGGGAACTCGACGGCGAACTGATATGCGACAAATAAATTTACGATTTAGGAAGAGGAAGTATTAAACATGTTTTAGAGAACGTTTTATTGGACGTGTAGGACATTTTTAATGAGTCCACTTCTGGATTTTATGCGCTGAAATTCCTTTTACATTTCATAATATGGAACTGTTATTAGTGTTATATACATTTCGTTATAATTTATGTCTCTTAATATTTATCAGTAATTGTACTAAGTACAATTCTCAAATTTGTCACAAACAGTTTTATTTTCTTCTTTATATTAAATTTATCATCCTTCAATGTATATTAGTTACTTTAATTAGCATTTTTAAAAACGAAATCTAAAAACCCTTACTTGGAGTTCATTCTGTTTACTTAATTTTTTTTTTAAAACTTATATAATTAAGAAAATTAGAAAAACCATGAAATGTTTTATTTCCATAGTGTAATTATCAAATGTTCTTTTTAATTTATTAAGTAGCTAGTGAATTTTCAATAATTACAACAATATTTATTAAGTAACTAGAGAACGGTGATGTTTTCAATGTATTAAATAAATATATTCTTGAATAAATTTATCGACCACTCATAAAAAAATTAAAGTATTTTGCGATGTAAAAATATTGAAACAAATAAAAATACTTATTGCTCTGTGAAAATAAAATCTTGGTTGGAAAATACGTTTATTTAACTTTAATTTTCAACCTACATACATTAATTTGTAGCTAATTTAATGCTTTCTACATAACTTTTATTGAATTTATTTTGTATAGTCTTAATACTTACTATATAGTCTCTAAACGGAACATTTTTGCAAGCACGAAATATAATTTAAAATTCAACAAATGTTTGATGCCAATGTTTGTTGATCATTTAGATTAATTTTTGTTTATTTATAAATAAATGAAATTTAAGGAACTTATTCAGCATCAGTAAAATTCAAAGTAAACTTGGTTAATATTAAACATATTTAAAATTTAAACCATTCAAAAAACATGTGAAGGGAAAGCAAAATTGTTTTTACCGAAAAGACTAATAGAACATTTTAGTTCTTAGAGGTTGACAACTCAAAGTGAAGTTAAACAGGTATTGTGCATAAGAAAGAAATACATGTATAAATTGGCAGTGTTGTGTATAATGAGAAATTTATATACTTGTACTGGTCAGTCACAGATCACCCTAGTTAAGAAGCAATAGTTAATATAGTTTATTCAGTTATTTCGAAATAGGTGTTCAAATAAAATGTCACAATTAAGTTTAGTAAGAATAAAATTCTATGTTGACTAATATTCTATTACTCAATCAGAGCTACACAATATTTTAATTGATAAATTTGTTTATTAACATTTTCTGTTCTTCTGTTATTACCTATTTATATTAGCTATTATTACCTATTTATATTCTGTTCTTCTATTCATCGACAATAGTCTATAGATATTATATTATTTAATAATTCTTTAATTTAATTTTCTATAAAACTTAGGAAAATATATTGCTAAATTTGAATTTTCGTTAACTGCTGCAGGAACTAATTTTTCATACACATTCCGAACAAAATATCAGTAAAAATCTAAATATATCAGTGTTTATTGATAAGTGATATATGGGAAAGCAATTGTGTATCTAACTGTACCGTATTTTAGATTAAACAACAATTTTTTTTTTAGTGAAATAACCTATAGTTTATTAACACTACTTTAGTTCGATAGAATATTCGTTGTTTTTATTTTTTCTATTGATTAGAGATCAGAGTGCATAGTCACTTAAATGGTATACTGTGCAAGAAGTCATACTAAATAGTACTTTACGTATGCTACCGTTTCACAAACATAACATATAAGTTACACGAATGTGAAAAGTGCGTTTCCGACTTATTGCACACTATATCTTCTTATAATTGTATTAAATAATGGTACGTTCAGAATGGGATTGGAACATATGAGAATGGTAATAAAACCAGCTTGCCAATATTATTAATTCTTTATTAACTTATCTACTCTCAGTATTCAACTCAGTAAGCTGTTGCAGATAAATTTCTTTTTGATATGTCAATTACAGAAAATCGTTAATAAAACGAAATATCATTTGTAATTCTATAAGCGAATTTTAAACATATATGGACAATATTATTGGCTTATTGGCTGCAAGTTAAAGCTATCCTTGGACAAAAAGGTATTATTGCAGAAGTCCATTCTAAGTCCATCTGGACTTACAGAACTTTGGAGTATCGTCAGAAATAGATCAATTATAGACTTCCTGCAAATGTTCCAAAACATGGTACTGTATGCAATCATCAACGCACCGCATTACGTCCCCAATAAAATGATTCAGCATGGCATCCTTCAGGAATCCGTCAAGGAAGCCATATATCGTTTCAGTACAAGATACAGTAAAATAGTGTTAGTGCGTCCTAACGTGCTAGCTAATCGATTAAATGTGCTCCTCAGCAATGAAGTCTGGGAAGTCTGCGCTGTCATCCAACCTAATAATAGGATTCAAAGTTTAGATAAAGACGTAGAAACTCACATAGACACATAAATTCTAGATTTAGGATTTAGATGAATTAAAGAAAATTACTCATTGGAGTGATTCTCTACATGTCATTATTTTTTTATCACTACAAACGTTTATGGTCTTAACGCTGGGCAGATTATAGTACTGACACCAAAAATTATTAAAAAAAACATTCACTGTACTATTCAATACTGAGTATTGAGGCCATAATGATTTATACCTGTAAAATTTTTTTAAAATATCAATTAAAAAATTTTCATAGTTAATTTTTTCAAACCTTTGAAAACATAATACGTTAGTTAAGATAATGTGCCTGTATAATATTTGTATAAGTATATATAGGACAGACTATATAAATCAAAGGATAGTAAGTAGTAATCTTAAATAAGATTCAGGATAATAATGTATCTACATATAGAGAACAAAATATACTTTATAAGACATCAATTAATATTCATAACTTAAGTAGACTATACATTTTGATTCACTCATATCTTAAAAAGAGGAAACGGTATATATTCATTTAATAATTAGCAACTATTCTTAACTGCAGATTTGCTTCACTGGTTAACGTCAACGAATATTTAAATAGCGAATACAAAGAAATACGCGCCTCAAAATTACATGCTGTTAAATTGAGTGCTTTATTGGCCGTTAGTACTTATAACACATTATTAAACTCTAGGCAGCAGGTATTTAGCAAATTATTTATTGATAGATTGTTTTGAAAAAGCTCAGACCAAGTGCTAAAATACTCCCAATTATAATTTAATGACGTTCAAGTTTTACTAAACAATACGGCATAAACAACAATGTACATGGAATATAATTTCGAATTTATACCACATAATAAATGCCCCCGAGACGGATAACAGTACTACCCGATGTCCTGCAATAATATGAGCAATTTTCAGAATAAACATTTGATTTATAGCGAACTAATAATTGGTGAAATTTCATATCATATTCATGATTTTCTTGAGTTAAAGTTTAAATAAAGTTTACAGTTATATAAGACTGTTATATTTTTAGGTGTACGTTAGATAAAATTATTACAAAATAGCGTTGTCCAACTTTTTACTTTTCCGCACTCCACTATACTAGCGGAAAAGTTATGTAATGGTGTAAAGAAAAAGTGAAAAACAAAAATTTTTTTTGGGTTTATTTTTCGTTTTTCGGCCTAAAAATAAAAAAAATGGTTTTTAAAAATTTTTTGCTGTGTGTGTGTCGTCGTTGTCGTCGGCATTAAAATTTCTTGTTAGCACGGTAACTCAACTAAATCGTGTCGGATCGATCGGGTTTTGACTGATCCTGATCGGAGACGTCTTCTAGATGACACCTATTGATTTTGAGGTGGATAGGACACACCCTACCCTGTCCATGAGTTGTGAGAGCACGATGGTGGACTATTTGAGAAATTTGTTTTGTTAATACGATAAATCAACTAAATAGTGTCGTATCGATCGGGTTTTGACTGATTCTGATCGGGAACGTCTCCCAGACGATACCTATTAATTTTGAGGTGGATAAGACACACCCCATCCTATCCATGGGTCATCAGAAAGCACGACAGTGGACTATTTGAGAATTTTTTTTTGTTAACACGGTAACTCAACTAAATCATGTCGGATCGATCGCGTTTTGACTCATTCTGATCGAAGACGTCTCCCAGACGACACCTACTGATTGTGAGGTGGATAGAACACTCTACCATGTTCATGGGTCATGAGAAAGCACAATGGTGGACTATTTGAGAAATTTTTTTGTTAGCACGACATCTATTAATTTTGAGGTGGATAAGACACACCCCACCCATGGGTGATGAGGAAGCATGATGTAAATGTTTATTTTCATTCTGAGATTTTAAACATAAACATTTAACACATTTAGCTGATTTTGCATTGAATAAAATAACCACATATTCGGCCTGTATCATATACGAATGAACGAGAAGAAAAATTCATTCGATCACAAAAGTATTGATACAGCACTGAAGCAGTGGCCAATGAAGAAAGTAAAACTGTCGCATAAAACACATATTCTGCATTTATGTGTTGGTTTATTTTTTCTCGGCCACTCAAGTTCAAGATAGAGATGTTCTATGTGCGAAAAAGTTCGTTTTAAGGTTTTAAAACTGTTTATTTATGAAATTGCCTGGTGATCAAATAACCCATGAATCCGCTCCTTCTCCATTAGGCTAGCCGCATACCCAACATATTGTACAATAATTATGATATATCGACCTACTATACTCTTGCTTCGCAGTCGGTACGATTTGTAGGACGCAAAAGCTATTGGTTTTTATCTACAATACAAATTATTGGGATTTCAATTTGGTTTACCAGCTAGTAGTTTAAAATTGTCCTAGATTACTCTCAATTAGAACACCACGATTAGCACATGACACTGTCGGTAAATCCATTCAGATTAGATATATATGGAATAATGATTTACTAAGTATATAGTAATTTTGAATTACGAAAGTTTATGTAAGGTTTACTAACCGAGCCACAATTTTTGAATTGGGTCCCCAGTTAATAGTAATGACTTTTTGTAAGATTTTTATTTCCTTTTTTTACAATATTTAATTCAATTTGAACATAGATTGATTGCAGTGCACTAAATTAAGTAAAATGGGATTGAAAGAATTATACTATCGATTTTTTATAATATCGATATTATATATCGATATCGATATCGATTATTTATAATATCGATAGTACAATTTCCATTAATGTGAATTTTAAAATAGGTGAAAATATAATATTCGAAATCTGATAATATTTCTATAAACCAATATAAATAGTGGTTATTTTAAATATACATACATAGTACTTCAGGTTAGATTTATACAGATATATTATTATTTATTATTTATTCAGTAAGTATATGTTCTGTCTAAGAAAAAGGTCAAGAAATTCCAAATATGGTTCAAAATGTCAGCACCTATTATAACAAAACAGCAATGTACAATGTTATTAATAATTAAAGTGGTTAGCAGCAGTAACTAATTCCAAGCAGTAACAGATATAAATTTAGACAATGTGCTATTTGACTGAACAGGAGAGACATTGTAAGAGATTCATTGGCGAAGCTCTAAGATTTTTGTCGCGTTCACGAACGATTTATTTTTGCGCCTATCTATAATGAATGTTATTAATTTTATGCACTACCTACACATCGACAAGGCACCGTTTCGCTGGACGGTACTGTATAATTATGTTAATAAAATTACAGTGCACTTGTAATAAACAACAATGTAAATTAAAATTAAGTTTAGGCGTATGTCCCATTGATATACAAGGTACGAGTTAATGTCATTAACTTTTAATTTTTCACGCATTCAAAGTCCCAGATGTTCTTAGCTTTAGTGCGCTATGAATAGATATACAAATGTAATGAATGTTATAATTAAATAGAATTCTTGGTCGATTTCTATCCAAATAAATGATTTTTTTATGACATTATTCATCATCAGTAATTCTTTAGAAACCCTGATATATAAAAACAAAGTATTTCATTAGTTTGATTTGATTTCAAAATTTTAAATTATTATTATTTATTAACTTATAGAATATGTAGATACCTTTTTTATAAATTGTATAATATAAATATTTTGTATACAATATGTCAAGTATTCAGTATACTTCGTGTTAGAGAAATATTATGCTTATAATTTTTTATAGTAAAGACTATAATACCGTGTCTTCGTCAAATAGTTAAATTAAAATTAAAAATTCAAGGAATTCTTGAAATAACTTGTCGAATTTAAGTATATTCTTTATTATTATTTAGGGCATTATTTTAAGTATAATTAATATATACAGGATGATTCGTGTAGGAGGTATGACATCATCTATACTTTCTTAATGGCAACACCTTTTTATTGCGGAATGTGAAAGGGTACATCTGTTTTCATACGTTACGGTAAATATTACATTAACGTGAGTATAGTTAAAAAAATAAAAAAACGATTTTGTAATTTAATACTAAATTTAATGACAATGATTAATCAAAAAAATGGAAATTAAATGTTAAAACTGTACACCGTAATCTGACAGTAGCCAAGATACTTAATCAACTATTTATGAATATTGTCAATAAACTGAGGAGGTATGTGTTCGCTATATTCCGTGACGAATTCTTGCTCTTAAATCTTATAAATTCCCCGGCCTAGTAATACATACTTTGCCATGATAAGTATGCTCATAAAAAGTAATCTAGGGATGTCAGATATGTCGATCTAGCTGACTTAATCGGTTCTCTTCTCCCTATCTAATGATTCGGGAACATCTCATCTAAATAAGTGCGGACGGGTGCTACATAATGCTGAGATGCATTGCCATATTAAAAGAGAAAGTCATTTCTAGGAAGATCAGATTTCTCTACATCTGAATATAAAATTATTAGTCCAGCAATGAAGTCGTCTCGAACAAAAATCAAAAATATTGCGCCAGTTTTGTTCACATCATCGAAATAAGGACCCAGAATTCTTCTGTCACCGCCGCCCTGCACATTCACTGTCTGGGGTGTGATTTTGAGTGTGATCCTACGTCAACTATCGGGGATTCTCGATAGCTCAATAACAGCAGTTTTATCTATTGACATGGCCTAAGTTTCTTACGAAATTAGTATAATTATTGAAAAGCTATTGCATTTCCTCGCAGCAATGATTTCGTCAATTAATTTATCTTCAGACAGCTCACGGACAAGATGCTTTAATTTTTTCATAATGGATTTATAGACATAACTGCAAATAGAGAAATGAAGAAGAAAACCCAAGGTTAGATGAATAAAGTTTACATTTTTAATAGAATTCACAACACATTATATATTTGACAAGGGTAGATCAAAGATTTCTCGACAAATGGATTGGCAGAAGAGGCGCTCTGGTATTGTCAGCGAGATCTCCAGATATAATTCCGCTGGGTTTTGTTCTCTGGGGATATTTGAACATAATTGTATATAGAAGTTCATACCAGAATATTCAAGACCTAAGAAATACACATTCCGAAACGCCCGACAAGAGTTCGAGAATATATTGTAGTTTTGTTTAGCCAACAATGATGAACATTTTGAATACTTAATTACGTAAGGTTTCAGTAGTATTGTAAAATGTAAATTTATTCTATTTATTTATTTTGTTTTATTTATATTATTCTATTTTGGCGTCTATTACGAGAACTGATTAACCGACTTCAATATTTTGTAAACAGAGTAGAATCCTTATCTGGAGTAGACATTTAAAAGGATATACTACAAGATAGGGGTGACATTTAAAATCTTAAAGTGGGGATAGCTAGGGGTAAGGAGGTAGAACTTAAATTGTAACAGATACTGGTTCTAAATTCTTCATCAGATGTCTAAATTTACGTGTTTTCGTCTAGAAATAATTGTCCTTGTTAAAGGAAATAATAGGAGTGGGTAGTTTTGAAATGAAAACATTGTATAGGTATTAGAATTTGGCAAAATCAAAAGGCCGAATAGGATCAATAATTTGTTCCTGGTGCAACACTTGTCAACTATAAAATTTAATTCATTTATTTTTTGACTGTCCTGTGCTTGCTTTGAACTTTTTCTATTAATGATTGTACTTAAAATGCCGAAATTTATCATATGAAAATGTCACATTCAGCAAACTTCTCATTAATATTCTTAAGCTTAGGACCTTCTTAATGCAGGAATAATTTATTTCTTATAATTATTATACTTATATTATATATTTTTATAATTCGTTGGTAATTTCACTTTGAATATGTACATTTATATCCTAATAGCATATTAAGATATAAATTCTAGGTCTTCATTTTCTCTGTTGTCTTTTGTTATATATAGCAAACTACATATGTATATTAATAGTCTTATTGCTATAAGACGTATATATTTGTAAGCAATTTATTATTAAGTAAGTTATTATTATAAAATAGAATTGCCGTCTCCCTTTATCAGGAGCTAGACTAGAAATCTAGAAGTGATCCTTCATATGATTTTAAACCACTGGAGTCTTTACACAACAAGAAGTAATGTGTTTATTTCCCTACTCTTAAAATTAGGATTTGTAGATATTTGATTAGATAACGTCTATTCCACATAAAAGTATTATAACTTATTTTTCAATAACTTCTTAATTAGAACCAAAATATAGTTTATATATGAACATGGTAAATTTTGTTTTGCACATAATGTCTACCATACACTATACCTAACTTCTACGAGGGTCAAAATGAATTTATACAGGGTATTCATTTTTTTTATGTCATACATATAAAACTGTGGTTAAAATCTAAGCAGTTACTGAACACAATAAAAATTTCTGCATGCATCCGAGTTATTTTAATGTTATTTAGATAATAATAAGTCAATGCATCTGCCTTAATAGTATGCATAGAATTAGCTGTCAAACCAAGAAAAATCGGAATAACAGACCTCTAACCTCTACATAATAATAAAGGAACTGGTGTGGTATTTATAAGAAACGCAATAATAATTAAAGTAAAACATCGCTCGTGCAGTATGTTGTAATTACACAGCCCTTTCGAATAATATTGTATGTTGTGTATTATTAAAACAATACATTGTGACACAGTTCTTGTGAAAAATCAATTCCAATCTCCTAAATGGTTTGCTTTATCGACGAGATGACCCACAAAAGAGAATTGCCGAGCAAAATATTACTAACCTAGGCCTTGCTCTAAAATAACCTGAAATAAAATACAATCAAATGCCATTTCGCTAAGATATTTCAGTAATCCTTTTTCTTTATTGTGTAAAGAACCACATACTTCCTTTAATAATACACGTTACCATATTAAAATTACAATATACAACATTACTAGATCGTTGTAATATGTTCATTTCCTTTACTTTTCTTCTCTGTTTCTCTCAGAAGAGAAACAGTTTCACAGTGCTGTAGCTTTGGGTAAATAAAACAGGGAGTGACGGAAAAAATATTCTATTCAGTATGCGAACCAGACGATAACTAACTATATATTTTTGTGTGTTATAAAATAGAACAAAAATAGCTTATTAGGATCAAAGTAGTTTATAGTAGTTTATATATAAATCGTCATTAAAGACGTCGCTAAGAAATCAAAACATACTGACTAATGGATTGACATTAAACTAGTTATACATTTGGTGATATCCAACACACAGTACATCAAAGAATGCGATTTGAATATTTTAAAATAGAAGATCTGATGAGGGTATTGGTAATTATATTCAATTCTTTTGATGTCAAAAGATTTACTATGAAACTGTTTCTTAAAGCATGACAAGTTTTAAACAAATAGTGGTTTCTGGAGAAATGCCTTCAGCAAATCGATGATAAGTTTTAAATTCACATATTTTAACGTGTGTCAAATTTGTGACTTCATCTGTATTATTACAGTAACGTCGTCATTGAATATTTTAAATAATGTAGGCGGCTTAAAGTGCTAATAAATGTCTAACGATTTTTTGTCCAAAATATATTACTTCTAATATATATATATATATATATATATATATATATATATATATATATATATATATATATATATTTCAATTATTTACATATATATATATATATATATATATATATATATATATATATATATATATATATATATATATATATATATATATATATATATATGTAAATAATTGAAATGTAAAATATGAACACAGAATATTGGTATAATGTAGTTATACTAATTTAAGATTATAATAATTATTCTAATATGCCAATTGATGATGACGGTTGGACTAAATGTACACTTGGACAAAACAGTGGAAGGTTAAAATCCATGAGACAGCATTTGTGCAAATCAACTAGGTACTATAATTAAGTAAACGAGTCGCCTAGATGCAAAACCGGGTAAATTCATTTTTGTTACTTTTCAGATAATTGAAGAAAAATGATACCAAGTTTACTTTTTACAATCTTCTGAAGGTAACTATATATAGATAATCTTTAGGAACAGTAAAACGTTACGTCTTGCACAAAACTCAGATAGGGTTAACCAACTAATTTTTATTAATATTTTAATTTTGGATTTGACCGCTCTTGCTACTAACCAACAGAATTGGTCGCTATTGCTTCAGAATAATAAAAATTGCTAAATTCTTGGTTGCAATATCGACAGAAAATCAACAAGTGAATCAAAATTCAAACTGTAATTCCATTAGCTATTTATTCAAAATAACAGAAGGGTATACAATATTAAAAGTTATGCTTATATATATATATATATATATATATATATATATATATATATATATATATATATATATATATATATATATATATATATATATATATATATATATATATATATATATATATATATATATATATATATATATTAGTTATTATCCTCTTGTTCCTCACACATTGTGTCTCCATTTTCCTCATTTCTGTGAGCCCCAATATTGCCGGTAATAATTTTTTTATATAATTCTAAATTCAGCAGTACACTACCATTTTGCCAATTTTGACCAAAATGTTTAGATAACAGGTCGTCAATATTTTAACTTTTTCAGCTTGTAAAGCTGTTCCACCTATTTCGAGCACAATAGGATTAAGGAAAAAGGGTTCTTTATAATATTTTTATTTACATTAATATTGTGTCTATAATGAGGCTTGCCTTGTACTTGAGTAACGCCTTTTTCAGTTTTTGTAAATATAACTCTTTTGCAATAATTTAATTTGAAGTGTCAAGTACTTGTTCCTTTCAATACTCTTTTACACACGGATTTCCAATACTGTTTCAGTATACAGTATTTTTCAATTACTTTGACGATGACTTTCTTCTTAAAAAATGCATAGTACTCCTTAGGTTGAATTATAGTATCTTGTTAATTTTCTCTTTGCTAATTTTCTTCTCGATGCGGCCAAAAATTCTGTCTGGGGTAATGAAGGAATGTCCTGTGACGGGGAATACCAAATGAATAGTTTCTACATTTGGAGGTGTTTCTGAAAACCATTTGTGGCACATTGTTATAACACATCTATTTTTGTTTTGGCCTCCGCAACCATCAGCCACTAGACGTATTTCTTTAATATTGTCTCCTATGTCGATTTTGTTTAATGTGACGTATATAGCTGAGGTTATTTCTTTTTAATGATTTTGGTATATCATTTTCCAGCCAAGTGTGAATAAAAACATTATTCTTGACATGTTTATCTATCGACGAACCTTACTATTGTAAAATTGAAAAATATAAAGTAGCCTTTTATAATACCATATCTAATCAGGAATTCTTGGAAGAACCAAATTTTTTGGCAGTCATAATATAACATTAATAGGTCATCCCGCATCTCTTTTACTAGTGCAAAAAAAGCCATGGCCTTTGATTTGTATATTCTGTGTTCTATCATTAAGTCACTCTTGATATCTCGATTAAGCTCATGTTTTATTCTGCTACGACGCTCCAAACATCTTGAGCAAACGTCTACCCGAGGACTAGAAAATCCAATATTAAATTTTGTGTTTACTATTTATCTGAAATAGGAAAACTTAACTTTTAAATTTTCATCGGTATATCCATTATAAATTTTCCACATTTTTGTTATAGTGATATTATCCGCAAGGTATTGCCTAGTACTTTTGCCTCTGCAGTAATGTTTTTCCGTAGTTGAAAACTCTTTAACAAAACTGATAATACTATTTCCTTTATCATCAAATTTCTGTGAAATATGGTCACCTCCACGTCTTTCAACAGGAGCTGTTGGATTTGCCAAGTATCTTTTCAGCACAACTTCCACTCGGTGTTTCCTACAATTTAATATTTTCAAGAAAGGAACAGGAACGACATTATGATCCCTCTTGCGTACAAAATATTTAATTGCGATTTGTCTGTTGGAGTATTTCTTGCGATGTCGCTTAACTGGTGCTAATTCACAATAGTTTATTATGAAGCAATCCTGTTTTAATTTATCAGGGTACTCGTAAAACATTTTATGAAAGTATAATATATCGGACATACTTAACATTGAACACTTGTACGATATTGAATTATGACAACAAGAATTCACTTGAGGCAATTCTTTAGAGTTATATCTAATAAATAATGGAAACTATTTAGTACTACAAAAAATAAATAACAACTTTTCCTACTTTGCAAGTGTCTCTTTAGTTATTTTTCAGTTACGTGGATTGCGTATCTTTTCTCTTGCGGTGCCCTGCGGGTTTTCTACCACTCTGATATCCACACAGAAATTACAAAATACTCGTACAGTCTTTGTTATGAAACAAATTAATAATATTGTACTGAATTCAGTCTGTTGTACCAATAAAGTTTAAAAACGAAAAGTTAGGTTATAGAATAATGTTCGGATTTTGTCAGATTTTCTACACTCTAAATTGAAATGAAACAGTAGTACATGATTTGACCGATTTTGCTACTGACAATACAGCGACAATTCGTGTATTTGGTCGAATTTGAAACCCAGTAACGAGATGATTTACTCGGTTTTGTTACTGGATCTACTTTTTAACGCTATATTTCTATGATATTTTATCAATATTGTTACTAAACTTTATGGCCACCTTATAGATATGAATTTTCTCTAACAGATGACAGTAAAATGTCATTAACCCAAAATATTAGATTTACCCGGTTTTGCATCTAGGCGACTCAAATATTATAATTTTATTTTGATAATTTTCCAATAATCAAAATAAATTCCTATTTTTTATAAAGGGATGAGAAAACTATAATATTAACATAAATCAAACATGTATTATTTTAGTTATTAACATTTTAATTATATAAATAAATTTAAATACATATATTTTAATTGTCCGTTTCAATAAATAAAAAAAATCATATATCTAGGAAATTGATATACATACTGTACACATTTTAATTTATTGTTTTTGTTTATTTATTTTTCAATGGCCCGATGACTGTAATCATAACAAGCAATTACGTAATACGAGGGTGCGAGTATCTTTCGGCACTTTTGGGAAGGCATTCAGCAATACGACTCCAAGACGATTCAGATGCTAAAGAGGAGTAGACGTGAAACAAAGTAAAGATGTATATTTTAAAGATATGTGAGTATATTGCATATACTCGTGGTTTTTTGTGTGTAGTTGACATTATTCATCCATACATATAGTGTATTTTTTTGGTTTAGGGTACAGTTCGTAAAATATCTATTTGTCTATAAAACCTGACTCGGATATCTTAATAACCCAATTATATCACCCCTAGACAACAATAAAACGCCTACATGTATATCATAATTCATACAATATATATGAATAATTAGTAATTGTTCTTTCAGGTCAAAGTACAGTCGGACTTTTCCTGAGCTACATTAAATTATGTTCATGGACATTTATGGTAATTTATATTAGTCATTTTATTAATATAGTTCTCCACAATCATAAAAAAAATTATCTATAAAAAGTTTCACAAAAAAACTATCGTTGAAATATGCCACCCTCCATTTAATTGGGGACTGTGGTGTATTATTAAATATAAAAGATTTATTTTAAACCAAACTTAGTACGTCAATAATTACCCAAGTACTACAATAAAAAATAAACGCGTATTTAAACAAATATAACCCGAATTTAGATGGCCCTATATCAATTCGATGTAATTTTATTCTTCTATGTAATTGTGTTGTCAACGATATATATTTTATTATACAAGTCAACTCTAATAATTAATTGAACTTGATTAATCTTGTCGGGAGTGATTTATTTAGTACAATAACACTATTTTCCTCCAACTTTAGGGTTAGTGTACCCCTAAAATATTTCTCAAGTATTCGTGCCATATTCTGGTGGTAATGCAGGTCTTCCTCCTTAGTTTTTTCACATAATATCAGACAATTATCCATTTAGTCATTTTAAGGTATACCCACAATGCATTTTTTCATCCACCCATTCTGTCTTAGGAGTATCATTCATGGCTATCATACCACGATTCAACAAATAATAAAGACATCTGCTTTCTTTCCTACATTTTTATATACTATCTAAGTAATCTATACGCCCTTTCAAGTCTCTTTGCTATCATAATTTCTCGCTTGTTAATGACTTTAAATTTAAAATCTATTTTTAAATTCTATATTTTATCTGTCGAATACTTTCATCTTTTGATTTGTTAATATTAATACCTCACGAGATTTTTACATGCTTTCAATATCTCATGTTGTACATCCTATCTCGTGGATAGTATTTCGATGTACTAATTATAGGCGAGAACCCTTTACCCGTTTAATTGATGGACGTAACAGTTCTTATTATTCTTATTATTCTTATAACAGTTCTTATTATTCTTATAACAGCTCTTGACTATTGATCTCGATGATACTGTAACGAATTTATTAGAAAGTTCTTTGACCTTCTTGAACACTTATTTACAACTCAACTATTCACAAGTCACACTAACTAACTAACTTTCTTTCTACTTTAACTTTATAAACTAGTTTTCGCACTGTATATCACATTCGCACTGTATATCGCTCACTATCGCGGTCCAAATTCAACTAACTCCTAGCCGGACGTCACAATTCTTATATAGGCAGTGGAACGTTTCTCCAGGCGTTTCTAGACAAAGAACTTTGGCGAACCTTCTAGTATAGAACGCGCTGGAAGTTAATACTGCACGCTCTCAAGGTATTGAATATTCCCGGCGTTCGGGATCGCTCGAGGTGTTCGTGACACTGCCCCCCTCCTAGTACTGATTGTCCGGATCAGTAGATCGCCCTCGGAATGGTGACAAGCGGTCAATGTGAACAACTTTCATTTTGGCACGTGGTCCTTTCTGGATTTTTGAATTGGAGTAGCCACTTAAGACGCGTAATCGGTTCTTAACAGAAATCTTCGTCTGTACAGGTACTTGTGGAAATGCTTCAAAGTCTTCACTACGGCTAGAAGTTCCCGTCGAGTTACACAGTAGTTTTTCTCGGGTTTGGACAAGGCTTTGCTGAAATAGCCAATTATTTTCTCTTGTCCATCCTGTTCTTGCAACAGTACTCCTCCAATTCCCTTACTGCTGGAATCGGTGTCTACGATGAATGGTTTGTCAAACTGTGGATAGCCTAATATTGGAGCTGTAGTCAGTTTTTCCGACTGCCTGTCTCCGCTGCTCGCTTGATTCCCGTGAGCTCGGCAATCACGTCGAAGATGTCCCATGCGGCCGCAATTCCAGCACCTTAGTCTGCGTGGCTCTTGGTCTTCTAACACAGCCTTCTTCAGCTCTAACAGGAAGTTACCAAATTGATCCTGCTTGGTTTCTTCCTCACCGTTGACTTTGGCCATGCGCACCCGCACGTGCCCTTTCGATGCTTGCTTTGCGGCCTCAAACTCTAGGGCGTGCACTAATACTTTGCTGTGAGTGTCATGTCGTGACATTCTCGGCACCTGCTGCATGTCCGGGTTCCTCAAGCCATCGATAAATGTTAGCACGCACAGTTGATTTGCAAATCTGCCCCAAACTGTTGCAATGTCTCGCTGCTCCTTTGATTTCGGCTCTTCAGTTGCATTTGGTAGACTTGTTGCATGTGTTTGTCACCGTAGCGCATCTCCATACGATCTACTATAGTTGTAAAATTCTGTTGACTTTTCGGAATAAATCGGAGTATGTCGAGAGCCTCCCCTCTTAAGACGACGATAAGAGCTATAGCCTTTTCCTGATCGTCCCAATAGTTTGCGCAAGCAGCAGCTTCAAATTGTCTTCGATATACCGACCAAGGGATCGAACCATCAAAAGTTGGTGTTGTCCTCTGGCTGGCTGTTGGGCCTCAGGTGCAGCACTTGTAGGACGTATTCTTAGTCGGTTAACCTCCCTTTGGATCTCTTCCACCTTTGATGCTAAGGACTGGTTGGCTTTTTGTTGGTCTTTTCGTATTTCGTCTATTTCTGCTTTCTGTTTAGCTAGTCCCGTTTCCACTTGTTTCATACCCGCTTCTAGCTTCTTTTCTGTTTCGTCCCATAAGACTTGGAGATCCATCGCGACTTGAAACATTCTCATGGCGTTCTGTACAGCTTTGAGTTCGTCTTTCATTTCCTCTTGGTTTGCTTTCATTTCTTGTTTCATTTCTTGTTTCATTTCATCTTGTCCTGTTTTCATTTCTTGTTTCATTTGATCTTGTCCTGCTTTCAATGCAGCTAACATTGCTAGTAGCTCATTCATTTGTTCCTCCATGGCCGCGGCTTGGCTTCTAGTTACTACTGGCATCCAATTCACTTATATTCAGAAATTTCCCAAAACCCAGTAGACGTCTTGTTCTTGACGAGATAATTCCGGTGATGCGTCACACTTAGGGGTTTTCTTGGCTGCTATTGAAAATTCGAGAATATTCTCTGATTTTCTAGAAACGTCGATATTCAATTTCTTCACGATGAGACGAGTTCAGTGGTATGTCACACTTGTGGGTTTTCTCGTCCTTTGTCGAACCTTCCAGAATATTTTCAGGTCTTATCAGAACATTGATCTTCAGCTTTTCCACGCCGGAACGGCTTCGGCGATGCGCAACTTGGGATTTCTCCTCCAACTAAACTAAGTGTTCCAGAACTTTCTACCACGTTGTACCCCAACTTCTGACACCACTGTAACGAATTTACTAGAAAGTTCTTTATTTCTCGAACACTTAGTTACATCTCAACTATTGACAAGACAAGTCAAACTAACTAACTAACTTTCTTTCTACTTTAACTTTACAAACTAATTTTCGCACTGTATATCACTTTCGCATTGTATATCACTATCGCGGTCCAAATTCAACTAACCCCTGGCCGGACGTCACAATTCTTATATAGGCAGTGGAACGTTCCTCCAGGCGTTTCTAGACAAAGAACTTTGGCGAACCTTCTTGTATAGAATGCGCTGGAAGTTAATACTGCACACTCTCAAGGTTTCGAATATTCCCGGCGTTCGGGATCGCTCGAGGCGTTCGTGACAATACGTACACCAAGTCAGTCTAGATAATCGCCCGTCTCATTTTCAAAATTTATTTTAGCTGACAAATCAAGTTTTTCGATGTGCTTCTGTCGCTCAAGATTATAATAATTTTTGAAAATATAGAATTTAGTTTTTAAATAGCGATACGCCGCCATCATGTTTATTCAATAAAGAGATAATACTATTGCCATTACTGCACATGAAATTGACTATCATGTGATTAAATATATATTCTATAATTGAATAATAACACTGAGGAACAAAAAAAAATATGTTACCATAAATGTAAGATCGGTTTTTGAGTACCTGAGTACCTTAATTTCACATTATATCTTCCTTTTAGCTAAATTGACTACGTTTGTTAAAATAAAGGAGACTCCTGAAGTTGTTTATTCTCAGCATCAGTGGTCCATTTTTCTCGATTTAAAAATGCGGTGACCATTTTTATATCGATTTACTACTATATTTCTTGAACTTGTACTATACTTCTTGAACAGTAAAGTGGATATACCAAATATCCTTGTCACCTCTATTTATTTGATAGTCATGCAAACGAAAAGCATTGGCAGCAAACTGTTTCGCCTTTAGGAGACGCTATGGCCGTTGGAAAAGCCAATATTGTTCATGAACCATTAATAAAGAGAGAAAAAATAATACTACTATCTCTTCACATGAAACTGGGTTTAATGAAACAATTTGTAAAAGCACTGGTCTAGTCAAGTGATTGTTTTAAATATATTTGCCAAGCACTTCCAACACTGAGTATGGAAAAATTAAAAACGAGAATTTTCGACGGTTCACAAATTCGACAACTGGTAAAAGTCTAAAATTTTAACAGATTATGACGATTGTAGAATCTGATGCATGATTTAGTTAGGTATCTGCAATTCAAAATTTTTTGTGAATCACAAGGCAAATAACTACCAAAAACTAGTACATAAGATGCTAAAAGGTTTTGAAAAATTAGGAGCCAATACGAGCATAAATTAAATTTTTTGCATAATTACTTACAATTAGACAAATTTCATTCTAATCTTGGAGATTATGGTAAGGAACAAGGTGAACGGTTTCATTAGGATATCGCAATAATGAAGAAAAGTATCAAGGAAGGTGGGATTTCACCTTCATACATAAAAAAATTCAAAACAAGAGAAATTTCTTGCTTCATTTTGTTTTTCTTACGTTGTGTTAATATATATTATGTATATTTATTTCAGAAACTAAGCCAATTAAGAAATAGTATTGCCATTGTCAGAATCATAGGCAGCAATGTAGCCAAAATCAACTCTTAAATTTCTGATAATAAATTGACTGTTCCCCAGTGAAATCGATCTATATTCATAATTGATATACCTATTTACAATCTATTGAATGTATTTCCAAGTTCTGTGCAATGAAATTTAAAATTTTCTCCATATTTTTATTTGTCATCTACAGTTAGCATAATTGGTGAACGTGCAGTAAAAAAATCTGCGATTAAATCTGAATATTTATATAGAATAAATCAATAGTTGATAAGCAACGAGTTGGCAACAAAAACGTTTACATGTGGAATAAATTAAAATTTTTCGATTTTCTAAACAGCAATGAAATAAATTAAACGAAAGGGCGCTTACGCCATTCACAATAAAAGTTCACATTCCTGTTCTATATTTGCATAATGCC
Organism: Rosalia funebris; assembly: GCA_037954035.1. Taxonomy (NCBI): domain Eukaryota; kingdom Metazoa; phylum Arthropoda; class Insecta; order Coleoptera; family Cerambycidae; genus Rosalia; species Rosalia funebris. The sequence goes on from JAZFAV010000033.1 coordinate 4,110,273, forward strand.
TTTATTTGCCGACAAGAAAGAATGTGCATAAATAATCACGGATCACGGACTTGGAATGTACTATCGTTTGTTTCAAGTCTACACGGTGAATGTTATGTTTAGCTATTTTTTGAACATAATTTGAAGTAACACGAATATTGAAGGCCCACACACTTATCTTCTCCTTTAATAGAAATTTATTACAATAAAAATTGTATTAAAAATACTTCCAATTCCAATGAAGTCATTCCCAAGGTTTTCATAATTTGTACACTTTCTTGTGAAATCTTCTGTAGGGTGTATTTTATATTATATTTTTCACGATGAATTTGTTGTTATAATAATAGTATTTAGAGGCAATAGTATTTAGAAGCAACACCAGTTACTTGAAAAATTGGTGTTAAAGTGTTAAAGCATAAAAAAATTTATTCATATTACAAATTTGTTTCTTCAAGAGGTTCTTCAGCCATCAAAAACCATTTGGCTTTATTACTGTACTAACAGACAATCGTAGAAGGGATAGATTATCATAGGAGAAGATAGAGGCAGTGCAGAAACTGTTTGGTAGGATCAAATTTTAGACCATTTAATGATAGAATAGTTTCCAGTTTTCAGTCTTCTTTTTGCTGACAGGATATTCGCTACATACAAATACAATTAAATTAACTCACATTGAATTAAACTTTATAGTAAATGAAAAAAAAATTTCAAGACATAAGTAGCCAGAAAGGAAACGTAAATCATTGATTTTCATGTATGTGTTCACTTTTCATTCTTAACGACTACGTTTAAGGATATGCACATTAACTATAAATAATAGTTTTTAATCATATGAAAATAATTAAATTGAATTATCTAGTTTATTTATTGAGGGCTCTTCCTTTAATTGAAATGGATTATTTATAGAATTTAATCATACATTTATGACAAATTAGATGTAATTATTCTGTGTAATAAATCTAAACGTGAAAACAGAACCTGCTTGTATTAGTTTTTGCGCAACGCTACATATAAATAACGGAAGTATGATCATACTTCACTAAAGAAATTTGTTATAGCATATAAAATTGTAATTTCTGTTCCATTAATGGATATACAGATATGGCAGTGTGTAACTGAAAAACGATCGTCGTTTCAGGACAGTCCGCTAAAAACTCAACAGGTTAAGATAACTTATTAGGAGCTGCAAAAAAGATTTCTTTAAGGCAAATGTAGAGTTTAGAATTAAGTGCCTTAAATGGAGTTTACATTAGACCAACGTCATTCCCATAAAAATACTGCATAAATGAATGAATCCGATCGTGAATCGTATACTGTATGTATCTCTGAACTTCCATATCTTTAAAGCGGTTAACGCTGACTCGGATGATAGATGCAATTAGTATCACTTTCAGAAGGAGTACGTTTAGTTTATACGTTTATAGTAATGGAGCATATGAGCAAAAGTTATAATTGAAGTTTGTCCTTAATTTAGCATGTTTTAATTTCTATATACCATTATTGTATTAAATTAGATATACTTCTTGAATACAATTTTATCTTTTTATGCAATACCTTTCATTTGGTTTTACTTATATTAATACGTATTTTATTTGATTTTCCTTATAATAATATGTTAACTATACCTATAGTACAGATTTTATATATACCTAGAAGAAGTATTTCTTACAGCTACTTATTAGATTGGTAAGTGATTGCCTTTTATATTCTACTGAAGGTCACAGCAGCAAACTGAAAATCTGTTTGAATTTTGTAATGTAGCATGTCTATCTATATTACTTGAGGACTTTAATATTTCTAAATATGTAATGTATTTTAACGACGATTATTTTTAATACTTTATAGCATAATTTAGTTTTCAGTGGTAATGAAAAAATACTTGTATGCTTCATTTCAGCACGAATTGCTCTATAGAATAAATAATAATTTGTTAGTTGAACAGGATAGTCATCATCTTGAACTATACATTCCCATGAACAGTTGGAAATATACAAGAATAAAAAGTTCCAAAGTAGTAATAACAACAAGTATTATGCATTACTATTATTGCATTATTATTATGGCTTTCATAATTTCTACTCGTAATGTTGACTGGGTATTGTTAGACATTTTCTTCAACATTGAAGATGTATCCATATATTATTAAAACTCGATAATAAAAACACGAGACGCGGTTCACAAATTAAACTTGGTGCTCATCATCTCCTGGTCGTCAAGAGCTGATTAATACCCCGTCTTATAAGCTTTAATAATCTCCAGATGATTCCAATCCAATTCCAAGGATGTGTTGATAATACGCACGTTGGGCAACGTGTAATCTATCGATGTCATAAAACTGGTCTCTTGTTCTCTTTGCTGCATTGACAGTTCCAGAGTATTCCCAAGAAGCTTCATAATGTCTTTGGATGTGCATTTATCAATTCATTAGTAAGAACAGAGAATATAGATAGGGTCATGCTTTAAAGTTCAAAGGACTGAGATCCAGCATAAAGTTTCAAAGAGTCTTGCATATAATAAATACATATTGAAGATATGTAAAACAATATGCCATCAATGTTCAAGGAAATCAGCCAATGTCCCAGAGTGGATGATTTAAATTGGAATAAATCGAATTATCCAGTTGAAAATCTCAATGCATGTTTTGATTCCTTATAAAAATCCGACATTTTTATATCAAAGTGGCATCGAATTATATCGAGAAAATACGAAATAATAGTTCAATAACTCATGCTCAGATTTTCGATGAGAAGCTGTGCATTGTACAAGATCTTAGTATTAGGTATTTTGGATTAACCTCACATCTATTCCATACTACTCAAATTCACATACTATTCTATACATATATGGTTTTAATCTTGATGTAGATTACATTAAGATTAAAGATTAAAACCGGTTAAATTAATTATTTCTGTTCAACATTCTAATGGTGATACATTAGTAGATTTACGTATTTCAAATAATTATATTCCTTTCGAAAAATGCAATAATAAATAACACCATCTTCCAAAGTCTAAAGTCTAAGTTATCTAACAACGTAATACACATTGAACATATATGAACAATACCCATTTTCACCGACATTTTCTGTACCAGCCTTAGGATTCGAATTTAGGTCACGATATACACTAGTTAGCGACTAATCTATAATAATGAGATATATTGAGTATCCTAATTAGAAATTGATTCAAGTTTTAAACTAGCAATGTATTTATGAAATTAGAATTAGCTCATAGTGATAGGATCATTGATATAATTTCTAGTAAAAAGTGATATTTTTATATTTAAGTTCATGTATCGACATTGTCTTTTATTCATAATCTAATGTATATTATATACGTACATCATAATAAATCTATTATTTAATATCTATTATTTAGTATGATCATCATTTTTTGAGGGATCAAAATAAAATACAATAGTTAGTTTGTAGTTTTATTTCAAAATGGAACGTCATTTCTACTTATGTGAGAAAACTCTTTTTGTGAGAAAACTTCAATGAGCGTCAGTCTATTCTTTTTCTACCCAGTTTCTGCTATTATGGTCTGTTACAATATACCAAGCGACCTTTCCAAGTTACAAAAGGTCTGCGACAGGGATGTTGCATCTCACCTACTTTGTTCAAGATATACATCAAGAAAGCTCTATGGAAATGGAAACAGAAATGCCACGGAATGGGAGTACCTCTATCAAACTCAACCATTTACACATTACAGTTTGCAGATGATCAAGCAGTACTGGCAGGTGACAAAGAAGATCTAGAATACATGACTAGGAAATTGAAAGAAACATACGAGGAATGGGGTCTGTCAATGAACACACAGAAAACAAAATATTTGTGCATAGGCAATGACAAGAGTGACTTACATATCAACGACTTGGAATCAATAGAATGGTGTAACGAATATAACTATTTGGGAACTATGTTTAATTCAACGGGAACAGATGATAAGGAGATACGAGCAAGAATAATTCAAGCAAAAAGAGCAATTGGGTGTTTAAGTGGCATTCTATGGAACAAAAACATAAACAAAAGACGAAAATTTTGTATTTACAGCACCCTAATAAACAGCACCTTAATCCATGGGGCTGAAACATGGAGGCTTACGGACAGAAATAAGAGGAAGATTGAAGCTACGGAAATGGATGCTCTAAGAAGATCGGCTGGAATATCGAGAATTCAAAGAATAAGAAACGATGAGGTACTTCGACAAATGGGACTTACAGACACTATAACCTGTGATATTGAAAGAAAACAGCTTATATGGTACGCTCACGTACACCGTATGGCAGATTCTAGATTACCCAAACAAGCCATAACGTAGATATCAGCACACCGGAGAAAAAGAGGTAGATCAAAGAGAAGCTGGACAGAGGGAATAAGAAAACCCATGAGTGCCCGCCACCTACAAGACGGCCAATGGGAAGATAGGAAGAAGTGGAGTATAGAAATCGGACAACGTCGCCGAACGTTCTAATCTAAACCGAACATATATATATATATATATATATATATATATATATACAATATACCAGATAAATCTTGGTTAGTAGAACTTATACCATATTCTTATATTTCTTATATTTTTATCTATTAATATACGAACAATATTAATTGGACCACATTTATGGGATGTACGCCACATATATTTTACGCGCCAATAAATTATTTATGAGGGAAATGTTTTCATTAATAATTCTTTATTATATTTACTGTTAATAATTATTTGTAATTGCCAACATTATTCAAATATTTTTTATACAGTCGTGAACAATACGTTTAGTTTTAATAAATATGTGTTCTGGGTTTCATATAGCTTGCAACCGAGACTCTCCTGACTATATCCGCAATTAGTCGTGGTTTTTCAGAAGCATGTTTCTATTTAGAGGCAAACTGTTCACCAAGTCATATCTCGCTGCTGAGTTTTATGCGAGTATAAGTGAGATATGTGATGATACGTGAAGTAATATTAGTGCAGTACACTCAAATACATCATACTGTTTCAAGAATGCGGAAAACTGCAGGTCGCAGTTGCAGTTTGCGGTGCTGCACGAGATGAAGACAGCATGACGCAGTCGTGTGTGATCTACTATTTACATCAAGTCCTCCACCGTTAGGTTACGTCGTTTTTTTATACCATTGGTATCATTTACATACGATCTTGCACTTTGCACCGACTACTAAAAACAATATTTCAATAGAAATTTAGGATCGTTATCTGAAATAAATGATTACAACAGATGTTCATCAATCATTGCAAAGTTACACGTTATTTTTATATGGTAATATATGTTTCGTAGAGGCACACCAGGAACTATAGACAATAATAAGAAATAAATTTGCAGAACTTACAGGAGTTACAAGAAGACGGCAACATTTCAGATCTAAAATACAATAGTTACAATAGCGGTTTAGGGGTAAAAATTTTGTTTTTATGCTAATATGAGAATGATAAATATACTTCATAAATATACATATTACAAAACCACTCCCATTATATTTTTTTTTAATTGAGGCACTATAATTATATTTTTTATTAGAGCTGCCCACACTTGGGTGCCTCATAATAATTGGCGGCGACGTATAAGGTAACTGCCTATAAGTCATAATAATGTATATAAATGTATTAATACGTACACCACTTATTCATGTAGGTAGTCAAGCCTGACGACAAAGCCAAACTGAATTTCCTGCACCTAAATAGATTCAAATATATCAAGACTACGCAATAGAATCTCAGTTAAGGTCAACTTATCCGAGTGTAATACCAGTGATGCAGCACTCTCACTGGACAGCTTTGCTTATTATTCTGGGCTGGAGATATTATATTTTACAAGGCTTCAATGCAGAAACAGGGAACAAACTTTCCACAAACACCGAAAGATTATTATACATCATTCCATGGGTGTTTCGTCAACCAAGTGGCATCATCATGAGATGATTAAGAATGCAGTTTTAAACTGGTCTCCTGTTTTTTTATATTTATTATAGTAGATCATAAGCACATGTTAATCATCCAGATGGATTTTGATTGCACCAGTAATTATATTTAGAATAACAGTAATAATAACACGATTTTTTGTACTTTTTAACATAAACTGACGTTGATATTTTGTCTGAAGTGACTGTCATATTGAAAGTGCCTTTACAATGTATTCTAGACACGCTTGTATGGTCATCAGAGTCGACAAGTGGCCTTAGTATTCATTTATATATTGACCATCTTTCTATACCTAATAATTACCAAATTAATCTATAATACTTAAATAGGTATGATTTTTTTTGCATCAAGAGAAACAAAATTAAGTTTGCAAAACCTATCAAATTCACTACATGAATATAATTCCGATTAATTGAAACGACCTCGTTTTCTTGTTTTATAAATTTCTGAGAAAAATATTAATACCGACCTTCAGCGCCATTTAGGAAAATGTACTAAAATGATAATAAGAATAACCAAAGATTTAAGAAAAGTCTCGAAACTAGATGCTCCAAGAAATTATGTAGGTCGTTACCTACATAATTTCTTGGAGCATCTAGTTTCGAGACTTTTCTTAAATCTTTGGTTATTCTTATTATATATATATATATATATATATATATATATATATATATATATATATATATATATATATATATATATATATATATATATATATATATATATATATGTTTCGTTGAAACATTATATAAATATAATGGGCATTATACAGTGCATCCATAAAGTAACGCATAAATTCATTATTAGCTAAATAAACAATATTGTTGAAAATTCCCGAGACAGGTCGATTTTTGATTTTAATTTACTGTTTTTTCAAATAATAAATTAGTATACATGGTGACTTACCTTCGAGTAATGACGTTATCAGTGGTTTTTTTTTTAAATTGAACACCCCAACAAGTTCAACATGTTCAACATTGAAATATTGAACATAACACCCGCTGTGCTACAAAATGTCAGATACGAATGTATTGCCCGGTTAGGTCATTGTCTAGCGGTCAATGGAGAACAATTTGAACATTTATTGTAAATTTTCTTTTGTGAAAATAGGGTAACGTATAACTTTCTAATTAAATTTTTATAAAACATCTTTTGTATTATTGCCCATCCTATACCAATTTGAAGCAATTTGTGATACATTTTCGGAATCAACTCAGCAATGGACATCGGGAAATTGGGGAGAAAATGGGGTGTTCCATTTAAAAAGACCGCTGATGGCGTCATTACCCAAAGGTAGGTCACTTTTTCAAATTTTCTTTTGTGAAAATAGGGTAACGTATAACTTTCTAATTAAATTTTTATAAAACATCTTTTGTATTATTGCCCATCCTATACCAATTTGAAGCAATTTGTGATACATTTTCGGAATCAACTCAGCAATGGACATCGGGAAATTGGGGAGAAAATGGGGTGTTCCATTTAAAAAGACCGCTGATGGCGTCATTACCCAAAGGTAGGTCACCCTGCATATTAATTTATTATTTGAAAAAACAGTAAATTAAAGTCAAAAATCGACCTGTTTCGGGAATTTTCAACAATATTGTATATTTAGCTAACAATGAATTTATGGACGCACTGTATTTATATTGTATGACTAACAGTATACTTATTTCCTGAGATATTGGACTGAGATATTGGACTGAGATATTGGACTTTGGAAAAAATGTAATGAGACACTTTAGATGTGTCTTCCTGAAACATTATGCTTTTGATTTAAACATTGTCATATATGCTGACGATCAAGAGTAGAATTAACTCAAAAAATAATTTATTTTATCGAAAGTATCTCATTAGATTACTCTTCGATGGTACATACATCATTATCTCAGTGACTTCGAAATAATAATTCAGATAGGTACTATATTATAATTTGTCAGTGTAATGAGGTCATGCACTGGGTTAAGAATGAAATAAATCTTATAATAAAAAATAGATAAAGGATTTTTTACATGACCTTATTTTTCGAGTTTCATTATTGATTTTATTGTCTTCTTTCAGTATATTAATATAGAAATTGTAGAAACTCATTTAAAAAATGTTTTAATAGTGCTTTACCTATATTATATAAGCATTTTAATTGTTTCTATTTTTTTATTTTTTAATTGTTTCCATTTTGTTTCAGAATTATAAAGAAAATTTGGGTAGTTTATAATAAAGCACCTATCAGTTCCGCGGCGTACAAAATTGTCGAACTTTATATTCTAAATCAGAAATCCATAATTTCAACTCGCCGTCAATACAGCGCACAGTTTTATACCAGTGATGCACCCACTCACTAAAAAAAACAATTCGTAATGTTGCTGCTAAGTTTGGAGAAACGGGAAGTGTAAGAGATAGCTCTAAAACAGGCAGACCACATTCTACATAGAATAAGGGAGAATGTAAATGATGATCCCTCAAGACGATCAAATGAACTGGAATTGACTAGGACTACCTTAACATGGGTATTAAAACTTGATTTGCACTTTTTCCCTTACAAAATTTAGCTATTTCATGAAATTAAGTTTCGTGATAAGCAACGGTGTCTACACTATAGCATAGCTCTTCAAAAATTAGCTGTAGGAAATCCAAATTTCATTTATAAAATCCTCGAATAATTCAAGAGAAAGAGATTCATCAAGAACTGGATGAATCTCTTTCTCTTGAACGAGGTAATTCTGTGGTGTGGAGTGACTTCAACTAGAGTGATTGAGTCATAGTTTTCTGAGAATAATGAAATACAATGAAATGACACGGTGAATATGTTACCGAATAGTGGTTAGAATTTTTATTTCCAACTTTACAAAACCCCGAGAATTTATAGTTTCAGCAGGACTGTGCCACCTGCCACACTGCTAGGCAGAGTATTGAAGAATTATTCTCTTTTAATTCTCTCTTATTCTCTTTTATTCTCTTATAACTCTATTAAGAACTATTTCCGAACTGAATGAAATCTCGAAATTGCGACCTGAACTGGCCTTTAAGGCCACCCTACCCGATTTCTTTCTCTGGGGCTACCTAAGAAAGAGTAAAAATAAACCGCGGACAATTCTGGAATTGAAAGATAATATTTGAACATAATAATTAATAATTCAAGCAATACTAATACAATCTTTGACGTTAGTAATAGAAAATGTAGTTGTTAGAGGAAGACTGTGTGACGAAGAAGAAGGTGGTCATCTACGAGACGTTATTTTTCGCAAATAAATCTCCAAGGAATATATTTATTGTTATCACCGAACAAGTATTATATTGGACTTATTAAATACAATATTTAAAAAAAAGTAGGTTAACAACATTTGGCCCGCCTTGTACTATTGAATTATTTTCGTATTTGTTTTTGCATAAAGAGCTCATGTAACACATTTTGCCCTATATATTTTGAACAAATCGTCGTAATGCAATAGTTTTGTAAAAAATCTACAATCTACAAATCTACTAATCTATTTAAAAATACTGTTATCTAGCTTATTAAACTTTATTTGGCATTAACGAAAATGTATTACAACTTATTGATTGAGATGTATTTTAATTATATTGCTCACCTTTCCCTGAAAATGGATTTGAAGTTTGTTAAAGGATACATCGACTATCATATAATCTTAAAGTGCCTTGTGCACAACTAATTTCCTGTTTTTTTTTTCATTTTTATATCAATCATATCTACAATTTGTATAATGGATCTTTGCGCGTATATCAATTTAGTGACCACGCACGGATCACATGCTACACCACCCTCAATAATTGATAGTAATATGCCACAATTACCAGCACGTATGTCTAGTGACATATGTTTCAATCAACTACGTACGGCATGGACGGTTAATAATTTGCCGAACAAAATGCAATTATGAAGTGTTAGATTTATTGTATAATTTGATTCATTGGCGTCTCAATATTGTCTGTAAAATTTATTTAATTTTTGTTTCACTTATTTTGATTTTTGTTGAATTTATTTCATTTATATTGATAGAAATATCACTTATATTGAATGTTCTTGTGGAGAATCTTTTCATTACTCTGTCATAGGTTGACGGATTTGTATTGTACTAACTGTTACCCTAAAATGTGTTTTCGGCACGATACTGTTCAACAATGGCAGTTTATTGATTCATACGATTGTTACCTGTGACGCACACGCAAAGAATCATTATAAAAACCATACCAAATCACTCTCAGGAATTGGTATTATTACTTGATTTCCAATAAAGTAAGCCCAGATCGCAAAACTATAAATTATAAATTGACGCGACTACTAACTCAATTGCTGACTTCCTTGGATATTTTTTTACTCATCCTGGAACGTAAAAAATCCATTTTCCACGTCAGATTTCTTGGTAAAATAGAAAATAAAAAGTATTACATGGTTGATTTGAAATGGACCTAATGAAGCAAAAATTTAACTTGAAATAGATCTCATTATTATCACAACTTGTATAATTTTCAAAGATCGAAACTCACTTTCATGAATCTCAGAAGTTAATTATTGGTATTTCATTATCATTTTTTTATTGACACTTCACTAGTTCCATTAGTTGGGGAATTTAATTTCTTCACAGTTTTCAGCTAGACAAATCGTCTAAAATGAACATATTATGAGCAGCAACTATTTAACTAGTCTTTAAAGCATTAAATTGTTAAATACAGACTTTCTATATATTTCTATTCGGTAGAACTTATCGCACATATGTAAATAATTTAAACATAATGAAACGAAACATGAGGATTTCATTCGATAAATTAAGATAGTGTTGATTATGAAGACAATTCTTGACGTTCAATTTAATTACTAATTTATTTATAATTAGTTTAAATCAAGAATCATAGAAAAACTTGTTACTTAATCGTGTTCATAATTCTCTCACATTAGTGAAATCCAATAAACGTTTAATTAACTTCCATGACGCCACATACAATATATTTTACAGACAAATAATAATTATTGAATTGAAAATTATTGTAAGCTAGTAATATAGCAAGGTACAATAAACTAGTTTATGGTAATATGATAACGTTTGGTTGGTGTTTTTGAGAAATATATGTTTTTGTGTCAATTATAAAATGCAATTTCGTAATGTTTCATTATATACACGTTTTATTTGGAATTACAGATATTACGTATGCTGTTGTTGTATAGTTTTAGTATTGTTTTGGGATTAATGTAACCATTTTATACTAATTAATTGGAATCTGTATCTATTGCCGCCTTATATAAAATTCGTATATGGATAGTTCTGAAACTAATATATAAATTAGTATATGTTAGATGAAGTCTATAGCGTTTATAGATTAAGTTACTAAATCGTAGAATGCAGGCATTTATGTACAGACGTTGACTAATTCTTCCGGGTTATGCAGTGGTTGTCATCGAATTCGGCTTGACTGTTCACCGCTTATCCTATACAGCTTCTTCAGAGAATTTCTACTGACTGATGCTGCTGTTCTGTTATTGTGATAACTGAAGTGCTGATCGCTTTGTTATATAGTGGTTCAGCTCGGCTTACATCGTTATGTGGATTGACGATAGTCATGTGAGTGACTAACAAAGTGAAGATCGTGTATCTATCAAAAGTAGATAGAATATCAGATCTAACTCCAAAGACCCCTCTACTCAAGACTAAAGAAATGTTCAAGGATAGATTTATCAGGAACGAAAAACTCAAGCTAATTCAGCAATAACAGACTGCTGATAAAGTCGTTAAATGCATTAATATGATCACACTCCTAGATATAGAGGTAAACTTTAACAATGTGGAATTTCAGTAGTATTACAGCAATAGATTAGCTTAGATAATGATGATAATATATAATACAGGGGTATAATATAGGGGTATATAGTTCTATAGTTGGAACTATAGGATTTGAATTGCACTCCATTTAAGTTCCGTCAAAGATATGGCGTCAATATGGTCAATATTTCACGACTGTCATTTACTAACCATACGACGTGTACATGCCGCAATTAATAGTTCAACAACGAATAGTTTGTGTATAATTGTTTTATGAAAGTGAACAATTGTTTATATTCTATTAAGAAAATTTCGTACAAAATTAGGACAAAATGAAGCGCCTACAGGGTTAACAGTTCGTAGCTTAATCAAAAAATTTTAAGAGACGCGTTCTGTTAAGGCAGCACCAATATATCCTCATCTGGTCACTGAGATAAAAATATGAGTGAGAGGAAGTGTTGAACAATTGAATCTGCCATAAGATACCACACATTGGATTATAAAGGAAGGTTTGCATCTGTCAGCATACCAAATTAAGTTGACACAACAATTAAAATTAGTAACATATAAGTCGGAAATCGAAAAAAGAACCACCAAGCCGCCAAGCGGTTATCAAAGTAGTTCCAGAATAGCAAAGCTATTACATAATCGCTCTAGGAAACAACTACTCCTCGGGCTAAAGCCCCGCCAGGCATTGAATTATACCCAGAAGCGATCCTCGCCCCCTTTGTCGTGTTTCTGCACGATCAGATAAGGTTTCAAAAAATAAAACCCGTTTACATCTTTATCGATACGATCTCTGTCAGTAACATATAAGTCGGAAATCGAAAAGGAACTACCAAGCCGCCAAGCGGTTATCAAAGTAGTTCCCGAATAACAAAGCTATTACATAATCGCTCTAGGAAACAACTACTCCTCGGGTTTTATTTTTTGAAACCTTATCTGATCGTGCATAAACACGATAAAGGGGTCGAGGATCGCTTCTGGGTATAATTCAATGCTTTGCGGGGCTTTAGCCCGAGGAGTAGTTGTTTCCTAGAGCGATTATGTAATAGCTTTGCTATTCGGGAACTACTTTGATAACCGCTTGGCGGCTTGGTGGTTCCTTTCTCGATTTCCGATATGTTACTGACAAAGATCGTATCGATAAAGATGTATACGCCATAAAGTTCATTCGGCATTTGTCGTACCGTGAATCGGCGTACCGTGTACGGCACTGATGAGAACTAACAAGTTCGAAACAGCTGTATGTCGTTCGGTTCCGATTCAGGAGAAATGTCGAATCCTACCTGTGGCGGGTTTTATTTTTTGAAACAACAATTAAAAGTTACAAACTATTTACAACGTCGTACATTTGTTAATTGGGTGTTATAAAAGAAAGAAGGTGATGCTGATTTTTGTAACAATATATTGTTTAGGGATGAAGCACATACGTCAGCAAACAAAATTCTTGAATTTGAGGTGCTGAAAATTCACGTGCTGTCCACAGAAAAGAAATACATCCACAGAGATGCACGGTTTGGTGTGCATTTTTGGAATGGTGGAGTAATTGGACCATACTTCTCTTAAAATGAAACTGGTAATGCTATCACAGTAAATGGGGAACGCTATCGTAACATGTTAAACAATTTCTTTTACCACAAAATTGATGATTTGGATTTGAACAACATGTGATTTAAGCAAGACGGTGCAACATGTCATTGACACATCACGTGCAACCATAACTTTATTGCATACCTACCAAATTTCCTGATCATATTGTCTCGCAGAATGCTGACATCATCTGGCCTGAAAGATCATGTGATTTAAAACCACTGAACTTTTTTCTTTGGATTTATGTCAAGGGAAAAGTGTACGACACCCAATCAGCAACAGTCAATGATCTCAAATTAAACATTCAACGTGTTATACGAGATATAGAGCCAGTTTGGTGTGGCCCTGTTATGGAAAATTTTGCTAAACGAATGATATCATGCTAGATGAATCGAGGTGGTCATATGGACGATATTCTTTTCTATTTGTAATTGTACCGTGTTCATTTTATGTTGAAAATTAAAAAACCGCAGCTTGTCAAATATTATTAGTTTCATTCATAAACCACATCCGATAGTTCCAAGTGAGACACCCTTGATATGCGAATACACTATTGAGAAAAAATTGTGCAGATACTGTAACTGAAAAGCTGCCGTCTATAATATGTTCCTTTGTCAACAAGCAAGAGGAGCTTTGGAGCAAAGAGTCATGGTCAACCGAGTACGGCTACCGTTATACTACAACTAATGGAATCGAGACAGAACCATGATATACAACAAAAAACAAAAGGTCTCTGGATTTCTTCTGAAGAAGCTGATATTATGATCAGCAACTGTCAACATGAGTTCGACCACAATCATGAGATAATGAGAAGGATCTACATCACAATTGAACACTACAATATTTGGCGCAACTGTTATACTATGGTATGATACATACTGGTCCTATACATCTACGACAGGTGGATTAGAGTTTTGAAAGAAAGGTGAATATTATTCTGATCTATTTGCTCTGAAATATTAATCATAGAGTTAAAAAAGTGATAAAAATGAAGTATAAAAATATGATTTGCTTGGCTATACTAAAGAGGAATATTTTAATTCATCGCCCTTCTCCTTCTCCTAATATTATATTTTATTAACTTCTTATAGCTTAAAAGCTATTGTTACCTGTTGAAAAGTGGCTATATGGCCATAGTGGTAAAATTAGCTTTCAACGCAGTTTTAAGTTCGGTAAATATTTTTGATCTACCCAATTATGTATATCAAGATTTGCATCTAATCCGTGTATTAATAGCTGGACGTGTCGAAACTAATAGCTGATACATAAGATAATATAGATTTGGAAACATGTAACCACGACAATATTATTTGATTGCATAATCGCTGCTTTGCAAGCACTTATTTGCGATTTCGAGTCAAATGCCATCTACTGAAAAGAATCAGAAACATATGTAATTTTCTTCGTAACATTATAATATTTACAAACGCGTTGTAGTTAGATGTGCGGTAAGCACCTTTAGTTGAGGTATCAACTAATAGGTAAACGTCTAATGTGCATGAGGCGCGATGATCAATCAAACATGAGAAACCCGAGATACTTCAGTAAAATATGGAATAACTTAATTGACAGGAACAGATTTCACTATCCTGGGGCATACTGCACACAACAATGCTCTGATAACATCTATTTGGCCGTATAAAGGCCTGTTACCCAACTGAATCAGTCTTGAGCAAGGAGCAATCCAAGTGTAAAAGTTCATGGGTACATGCGAAGCCAAGCCGTGTTAAATTATATACGTTTGCCGTTGTTATTAATATGTAATAATTTTCAATTAGCTGACGTAATGTATTGTGCAATAACGCATATATCTGATTAATTCGCTTTGTTTATTAGCCGGGTTTTAGTTGTCGCTTCGGAGTATTTATGCCGTGCAAATTTACGTCTTCAACTGACCTACTAATCGCCATATTAATATCATTGTGCCGCGAATAAACTTAAGCAAGATTTACTATACGATGCGGTTAAGCTTTATTTATCATTCCTGTAAAACAACATAATTTATAGAAAACATTATACATATAACAATTGTATTTTATTACCCAACAATTTATAAGTATAACTCTACCATACAATAAGAACCCGTCATGTTAAAGGAATTTCTCATTTTTTTTGTAGACGAATTAATTTTAATTTAGATACTAAAAGTAAACAGTAGATGTAGGAGTAAGGTACATATATATATATATATATATATATATATATATATATATATATATATATATATATATATATATATATATATATATATATATATATATATATATATATATATAGTTTTGGTGGGAGGTTCGCGACGAGACGAAAAACAACACGTTGGTCACAACACTTTTATTACGTCGCGTTACAATGGTAACTGTAAGTGATTTACCCAAAAACTGACATATGATTCACCGTTCAGCTTTTATAATAATGTACATTTAGCTGTTTCAGCTATTTTCTTAATGAATCATATACAGTTCGTTCTATAACATTTTAGTTTATGTTACATAGTTTCATGATAGATAAAAATAAAAAGTCATTAAATACAGGGTGGTTTCTTAACTCCTCCCCCATTAGAACGGCGACATGGAGTCGTCGGGAGTAGGATTCGAACCTACGTTGCCTTCGGATCGCTTGGTCTTCGGTTTACAAGTGAAAGTTGTCCATGGTTTGACTCGGTGTCGACAGTTGTAAATAATGAATAAGATACTAACACATAGTATCAGGCCAAGTATTACATAGAATAGAAGCGAACATGGAACTGCTTCAGGTAGGTCTTCTAAGGTGACCGGCTGCGAATGCTGAAGAATATTATGTAGTTGCTGGATATCACCAAGTCTGATGTCCTTCAGGATAAGGGGACGTTTTACTGGTTGATGTGACATTTGTGGAAGTTCGGGTAGTAACAGCGTGGATCCATTCAAAAGAGTAGGATCTGGGCCGAAGATTGTGTCTAATAGTGTGATGCTGCATCCATCTGGAATGGTAATTGCGGCTGGATGACTGATTCTCTGTATTTTGTTATTCAAGCAGGAACTTTTAACATCGACAGTCTTGGTAGTAAGTAACAAAACGTGGTGTTTGTCGATTAGTTCGGCGATGGGCCTTTGAAGAATGACGGGGGTCATTTGACAGGAGTCCTCGTAGAGTCCATTGGCTAATGCGGGCATGCATTGCTGATCATTGGGTCGTAACGTGCCTTGGCATATGGAGATTTCTTCCATCAGTGGACAGGGATTATCCAAAAGTAGATGTTGTGTACCAAGTACCAGGATAGGTTTAGGTGGAATAAATGTATAATTTTTGATAGGAATAGGGTACACATGGTAAGAGGAAAATTTTTCATTTTGCATGATTGGAACTTTTATTGAGAAAATAATTTTATCTTTTTTGAATTTGACTGAAACACCAAAATATTGATAGTAACTTTGTAAATATTCAAAATTTACTAATAGTTCTTTTGAATAAATTTGTTCAAGGGATTTTAAAATAAATTGAAGGTCAGGAACTGAAAGAAGCGATTGATGCACTGTATTTAAATACGCGAAGGTAGTTGCCGCTTCGACAGTGTCAAGGAATTCTAAAATGAGTTCAAGGTTGTTAACAATCTGTTGTGTTAATATAATTGTATGATAACGCACGATTATTAAATTTATTTCCTTATCTAAATGCTGAATATAAGATTCCATTGCCTTTTGATTATTGTGAAGAATAGCCAGGGTCGTATTTACTTTTTCAGCGAGGGTTACCATCATAGATGTTTTAAGGTTTATTTGATCAGCTAATGAATGTTGGTTTTTTATTAAGGTGTGAAACTTTAAATTAATAATTTCTAAATCATCATTATCCAATGTGCCAAATAGCCATTTTTGAGTGGTGCCAACAATATTTATAAGTCCTCTTTTGTTTCTAATAGGTTTTGCTTGTAGTGAGTCATATCGTTCTTGTATTTTATCTAATAAAAATAGAGCTTGAGTTGTAAAATTAATTGCTATTATTTTATTTGTTTTTGATTCTAATTGATCGATTTGAATTTTAAGATTTCTTATATTATTTTGAATAGGTTCTAAATTTATAACGGGGAGAAAAGTATGGTATTGATTAATAATTTTTGTTTCTTTACTTATTTTTAGGAGGTAAACTGGATTTTGTAGATGATCTAGAGTTATATCGTCTAGTTGCACTTGATGTACTAGGGATATTATTGTCATTGTCAGGAGGAGTAGGGATAGTGGATTTATCATTTTGTTTTGAAATAATTTTGTCTTTGTTTTGAGAGATATTCGAATTTATTTGTTGATACAACTGTTGTGTCAAGTATTTGTGTTTTTGAACATAATCAGAAGTGATAATATTTTCATTGAGATCAAAAGGAGTAATTTTGTTAGTGTGACCTAATATTACTTCGAATGGTGTTAGTTTCGTTACGCTGTGTATCGAGTTATTGTAGCCGATAACTGCTAGTTTCATGAGGTATGGTAATGGTTTATTTGGGTGTTCTTGTTTTAGACAACGTATTGAATCTAAAACTGTGGAATGGAATCTTTCCACTGGTGAATTAGAACTTGAATTTCGAATTGTAGTTATATGTAACTCAATTTTGTGTAATGCGCAAAATTCTTTAATAATAATATTATTAAACTCAGTTCCACTGTCAGCAATAATTTTTCCTGGAATACCGAAATGTGAAACGAAAGTTAGTAATGCATTTTGAACTTCAATAGCAGTTTTATTTTCTAAATGGTAAGCTTGGCCAAATTTTGAAAAGGGATCTAGAATAGTTAAAAATTGTTGTCTGTCAGCTTGTAACACATCAATATGTATCGCTTCAAATGATTTAGTATAAGTGGGTGTTATTTTAAATTTGATTTTTTGTGGATGCCTTTCATATTTTGATAATTGGCAGGTATTACAAGTGTTGACGTATTTAATAACGTCTGCATGAATTTTAGGTCAATAATAGCGTCTTAAGATAGCTGTGCGGGTTTCATTAATGCCGCAGTGACATGTTTTTGTTTCGTGGTAATATTTAATGTACCTCTGCTGTTCTAGTTCATCTTGAACATCATTCAAAAACTTTTTTGTTATAAAGAATCTAATACAAGAGCTAAAATTTTGTTGCAGTATGCGTATCATTTTCTTTTCGATTTCTGGAGTTGTAAAATAAAGACAAGTGATATCTGAGGGATTAACAAACTGTTTAATGAATTTCACTACGTCAGCGTCTGAAAGGTTTTGACGTAAAGTTATAGAATGACGTATTTTATATCCAAATAATTTTTCTGTTGAACAGGTTTCGAATAGTGCGTTTGAACTTTCATGGATTACTAATTGATTTTTAAACAGATTTAGGGGGTTATCTGTAATAGGCATTTGTAAAATTGGATTTTCTGCAGCTGTATGAATTGTGTCATTATCATTATTGTCTTTGTCAAGTAAGGGCATGGAAGGTAGCTGTTCGTTTGGATTTTGGTTTTCGGACTCGGAAAAATTGTCTAATAAAGTTTGAAATACTTCAGGATCAGGTTCCGGGATGTTGTCAAGGATGTCATTTACATCATCGTTTATTGTGCCTGGATTTGCAATTACTGAAACATTATCTTCATTTTCAATAGCATTAATTTCGTCATTAAGTTTTATTCGAGAGAGAACGTCGGCCTGATTTGTAGAGCCTTTTTTATATTTGATTTCATAATCAAACTCTTCGAGTTTCAACTGCCACCTAACTAATCTTGAATTTGGCTCTTTTAGTGAGAAGAGCCATTGGAGGGGCTTATAATTCTATAAGCAAACTATGCTTAATAATTCTTTTTCGATTGTAGAATAGTTACACTCAGCAGGATTAAGGGTGCGTGAAGCGTAACAGATGGGATGGTCGTTTTGACTGAGTATAGCTCCAATAGCGAAGTTACTGGCATCAGTAGTTAATGAAAATGGTTTCGAAAAGTCTGGGTATGCTAACACAGGGTCATTGCATAAAAGATTTTTACAGAGATTGAAACAATCAACAAATTCTGGGGTGTGCACTATTTTTTCTCTTTTCTTTAGACATTTTGTCATAGGTTTTGTGATTTTAGCAAAGTTTTTTATAAATCATCGATAATAACCAATTAGTCCAAGGAAGGATTTGATTTCTTTGGCTGTCTTCGGAATAGGGAATTTTTGAATAGCCTCGATTTCTCGAGGGTTAGGTTTAATACCTTGTGATGTAACTACATGACTTAGGAATTCAACTGATTTGCAAAGAAATTCACATTTGTCCAACTGGATTTTTATCTTAGATTTAGAAGTTTAGAATCCCTAAATACTTGGAAAACGAGTTTGAGATTAGCAGTGTGTTCTTGTAGGGAAGTGGGAAAAACGATTACATCGTCCATGTAGACAAGACATACCTTATTTTGGAGGTGTTTCAAGACATTATCCATTACACGTTGGAATGTTGCAGGGGCGTTCTTTAAACCGAATGGCATACGAACATATTCATAATGACCATTCTCTACATTGAATGCTGTCTTGGAAATTGAGTCTGGGTGCATCTCAATCTGATGAAAGCCACTGGTTAAATCGAGAGTTGTAAAGTAATGACAGCGCCCTAGTTTGTCAAGTATGTCAGTTATGTTTGGCAAGGGGTATCGGTCATCAATGGTTTTTTCGTTGGTTTTACGGTAGTCAACAACGACGCCCCATTTCTGTTTGCCAGAAGCGTCTGATTTTTTAGGGACTACCCAGATTGGGGATGAATAGGGTGACTGGGATGGACGAATAATGCCATCTTCTAACATTTTTGTTATTTGACTCCTAACTTCCTCTTTATGAATG
This sequence comes from Rosalia funebris, assembly GCA_037954035.1. Classification (NCBI taxonomy): domain Eukaryota; kingdom Metazoa; phylum Arthropoda; class Insecta; order Coleoptera; family Cerambycidae; genus Rosalia; species Rosalia funebris. Next base: position 4,130,353 of record JAZFAV010000033.1, read on the forward strand.
TGAGGGTACCTATAAGATTTGGTATAAATAGGGTCTTCATCCTTTGTTTTAATCTCATGCTTGACCATATTAGTAAAAGTTAATTTATCATCCGGAAACATAAAAATATCGGAATATTGTTTACATAATTTTAATAACTCAGATTCTTCTTCCGAATTAAGATGAGAAGTACGTAATAAATTTGGAATTAAAGACGACCGGGAAGGTATTATAGGGTCATTGATATGATAATCATATGACTCATAATTACAAAGAGGTTCAACACAAAGGGGGTCTGTAAATTCAATTGTTGTCGGTTTATCTGAAATATTGTGTATCTCAACGAGTGCTTGACCATTATTACAATAAGTAACTGTTTCAGGTATCATGCATGAATCACTAGATAACGCCGGGATAAGATATCACCATTAAGCGAGTCGACTGGAACTTTTCTAAGAATAACTTCGTTAGCATTAATGGAATAGCGAACTGTTTTGTCTGATGGTTGACGGTAGAACAATGGAAGTGCAAATTGTGGATTATACAGGATGTTTTCTGAAAAAATTATTGAAAGGTTGAATTTCAGCAAGCCTTCAAATCCTATTAACCCATCAAAATAATCGTGAAAATCGTAAAGAAGGACTGTCATTGTTTCATTAGAAAGGAATTCAGAGAATGCTGGGATATCGGCTTTAAATCTTATTTGAGTTTCTCCAGTACAAGTTTTTATTTTTGTTTCGTTCTGATAAATGCAATCAGGAAAATAGTTTTGAATAATATCGGGGCGAATTATCGATTTAGAACAACCTGTATCTATTAATAATTTCAATGGAGGGTTTTCTATACAAATATACGGAAGGGAAGATGGAGTAACTACCGAATTAAATTCTTCGACTACCTCTGTGAATTCACAGGGCCAGGTTTCATAAAATTTCCAGAATTGTCACGAGAACTATCTTGAAAATCAAAGTCATATTCAAGTTGACTGTCTACTTCGCTTTCGGCAAAGTAATTAGAAGACTCGTCAGGGTAAGAATTTTCAAAAGTACTGTCAGAAGTTGGGTTTAAGTCGTACTCTAAATTATCTTGGGTTTCTGTGTTAAATAATTCAGTATCATGAAATGGTTGACGTCGGGATTGTATAGTATTAACACCAGACATAGGGGTCGGTCTTGAAAAATTTTGGTTTTGAATTGGCTGTCTTTTAGGTAAGACTGAGACACCGTACATTGGAGTCGGACGAGATGTACTAGAAAGATTTCTATTTGGCTGGGGCTTCCAGACATTTTGTTTTCCGAAAACTTGGGCATTGGTCGGGAAACGTTGTGGAATTTGACGTGTTTGTATGTTAATTGGGGCTGAAGGAAATGAGTGTTGTTGTGGATTTACGTTAAATTGTTGTTGATAATTTTGGAAAGATTGTGGTTTGTACATGGGCCTAACATTTCTAGAATTCTGATCAAATTGATTAAGTGGTTTAGGTTTATTATTAGCTGTTGCATAAAGACTGTTTTTATATTGGGAAAACTGTTCTTCCTTAGTGACAAAAGCTATTGCACCTTCAATTGTTGTAAATTCTTTTGTCCTAACCATTTGTTGTAATTGAGATGGAAGATTACGAACATAAGTGTCTAGTGCCAGCTGTTGGTAAACTTCAGCTAAAGGTGTTTTAACACCAACTGGTTTACTAGTTTGTTGTAATTTCGACATTAGTAGAGATTGGAATTCTTTAACTTGATTTCCAAATTGTAACAACGCTTGTTTAGACCTATTAAATTGTAAATGCAAGAGATCTTGCTGTAAGCATGGTAAATCTCGTGGATCACCAAAATTTTGAGAAAGCATTTCCCTAATTTGAGGCCACGTTGCAATTTCTAAACGACTAGAAATTAATTGTTGGGATTGACCTACAAGTTTAGATCTGATAGCTCTTAATAAAAATACGTTCTGACTTTCATTGGTCTGTGATGCAAAAGAAGTTATCAATTCGTCACAACTAGTTAAAAAGTCATTTAATAAAAAGGTGTTTCCGTCAAATGGTGGTATGACGTCAACATACATTTTTAACAATTGATAATTAACGGCCATTGTAGATGGTAACACTAGCTTTGGAGGTTGTAAAGTAATAGATAGAGTTTGTTGTTGAGAATCGATTAATTGAGTGTTGTCAGAATCGCTGTTTTCACTGTCTCGATTTTCGTTAGATTCTGAATCTGAATTGCTCATAAAAGATATTAATTTGAACAAAAATATTCAAAAGTGAAAAAATACAAAAGTGAAAAACAAGTTTGAAAAGAAAAAAAATTTCTTTTTCTTTTTTTTGTTTGAAAAACTTGAAAAAAGTCTTTGAGACCTTAATTTAAATACCTTAAACTTAAACTGAAAACTTAACTTAAATACCTCTAAAGGTCGGAGTGAACCAAGTTCTAATCACACAAAGTCAATGAAAGAACAAGGAATGAGTACTTGGTACTTACTTTGTAATAAAGTGTTGTCTGGACGTCTGGTAGCTGTGGAAAGGTGCCGCACAGGAATACCGGTCCGTCGAGTGGAAAGGTGCCGCACTCCGGGTGTTTTCTTCGCTCGCCAACCCTCGAACAACTTCTCAGTGAGCCTGCTGTTTTTTCGGAATCACCAGTGAGGATTGAGATCCTACAGTTTCTTCAGTGAGCCTACTGCCTGATGAATCCTACTGACTGCGCCAGTTTTGGTGGGAGGTTCGCGACGAGACGAAAAACAACACGTTGGTCACAACACTTTTATTACGTCGCGTTACAATGGTAACTGTAAGTGATTTACCCAAGAACTGACATATGATTCACCGTTCAGCTTTTATAATAATGTACATTTAGCTGTTTCAGCTATTTTCTTAATGAATCATATACAGTTCGTTCTACAACATTTTAGTTTATGTTACATAATTTCATGATAGATAAAAATAAAAAGTCATTAAATACAGGGTGGTTTCTTAACTATATATATATATATATATATATATATATATATATATATATATATATATATATATATATATATATATATATATATATATATAATGTACAACTATGAGTAGTTTATGATAATTCATGTGATAAAATGCAAGGCAATATAGGTTGCAACCATTTTTCATGGAAGAATTATTACCAAAAAGCTGGTCAATCTCAATATTTACAGCAACAAAGGAATTACAAATATGGAAAATCAAACATCTTTTAATTAATCTCTTATACGTGGTTTAATTTTCAATAGTGATTTATCAGAGTAACATGTTTTGACTAACGGTGACTCTATAAAGGAATGACTTTTGGTACGAAGTCGTTGTAGGTTTAGTACATATTAGTAATATTTTTATAATTTGTGAAAAAATTGATTAAAATTAATATTGCCATACCAATATCAAACTTTTTTAGCATTGCCTCCCATAAACAGTTGAGTCAGGTTTTTTATGACAGAAATCACGCAACAAGTAACTGAAGCAGATAGTTAGTAAAGAATTTAATCAGAAACAGGGCAATGTACATTTTAAGCAATTAATTTAGAATTCTGTAAAGATATTCCTGTACTACTTTTTACTTTTAACATTTTATTATCTGTGAATTAAATTTCTTATTTTCCGTTAACCTAAAATTTATTTTTAATATAAACACAAAATAAAAGTCGGATATGTATGTCAGAAGGTCCAAGCGATTTATGTGTGATTTCTGTCAGTGAAAAACTGACACTTAGATTTTACTGGGAAGCTGCCTGCCTAAAGAGTTTATTGGTATGTTTTAATCGATTTCTTTTTCAACAATTAAAAGACGTTAAAATAAAAACAACACTAATATTCGAAGCAGATTCCAAGTGAGGTGTTATTGGTACGCTGTTGCTATTTAAAAATAATTTAAAAAATTGTAGCGCCACCTTCGATGATTAGGTATATTTACATTTTAACGTAAATATATACTTTAACGTATGTATATTAATTTTTTCAGCCTTATAGGTCTCTCAATTCTAAATTTAAAGGGAGAGAAGGGACTTTTGACGCGCACTGTGTATTGTAGCTTATTAACCAGTTAACATTGGTAAAATGTTAGAAGAAAAATAATTAGTAATCAATATTTTCAAAACGATCCTATGAAACTTAATGTAATTATGACAAACCAAAAAGGGGATATTTTAATAAAATTATAAATAATTAATTCGATAAATATTACTGGTATATTTAAAACATAAAACTTTGAACAATTACATGTGCATATAGTGATATTCGTTTTAAAATAACACTTCTAAAAACAATAATTAATTTAAGGCAAAATTGGTTTCCGTGGAAACAATGGATACAGCAATTGGATATGAGTATTAGTCTAAAGTATCTTTGGTCTCCATGAATAAGTCAACAAAACATAGTAGATAAGTCAACAAAATGGAAAAAAAGAATTGATAATTATATCGTAATATATATAATTATCAAATATGGAGAAACATATTATTTCCTTTTGAGAAACAAAATTGGCTCAAAATATATTATTCCTTCTTTTATTACGATTTTATTTTATTACTTATTTTCTCGTATAACCATGTATATATTCAAACTTGAACAAAAGACATGCATTATAGAATAAATTTAAATTTATAAAAGTAAATTTTTATTTATCCTCTAATAAGTAGATTTATTTTACTGCGAATATTTTGTAGGATAGACTTTGCAATACTTATCTTTCGTTATAAAAAAAACAAAAAGATATACTAAATGTATTGTAATTTACTATAACTTCACAAACACTGTTTTGAGTTTCCTGTAATATTTTAGAAAATTGAATTATCTGCATGCAGCCAGAGATACAATCATAGGCACTTTTTCTTTATTTTTGTTTAAGTAAATAAAATAAGTTATCCAATAATTTTTACAACTGCAAAGGAAATCGGTCAAATACCGAGAAGTTTGACATGCCAATTACTATAATAAAATATAAAAGAAACCGACACTTCATAAAGCATAATAGAGAACTAATGCTTTCCTTTCTTATTTTTTATAAATGTGAAATACTTTTACAGGAAACATGTAATAAGGTCTAACATATATTAAAAAAAGAATAACGTTTGTGTGCTACATTTTTACGAAGGATGCAAACAAAGTACAGTATTTATTATGAGGAATAATTATATTAAGGACAAATTTTTGATTTATTAGATTTTAAAAATTTCATTTAAATTTAGATTTTTTAGATATCAATAAGTTTCTGAACTAGAGTGAAAATTGTAAATCAAGTAAATATTTTTATTTACATATGTATTGTAGTTTTTACTCACCAGTCTAGTATATATTTTATTTGTTATCACCTTTACCTGTAAACAATACAAAACAAATTAGTTTACTGAAATCAGTATTAATAGTGTAATCATTATTAAAATGATTTACTAGCATCCAGTGATATATATATATATATATATATATATATATATATATATATATATATATATATATATATATATATATATATATATTTTCCCCAATTATTTGGCCATCCTAGAGGATTTTTCATGGATTATAATAATTTGCTTACCTTTATGTATTTAACTTCACAGCCATGGTATTTACTGATAGTATATTATACAGTGAACATAGAAGGTACATTTGGTAAATGAACGTTAATATTGCAAAATACTTTGTTTACTTGTGTAATCTATTACAATTCCCGTTCACTGTTGTGACAAAAATAATACACTCATCGAAAAAGTATACGTCGCTCAGCGTGCGTTTCGCCAACTAAGTTGGCATCGCCGTGAGGAAGTGATTAAATATAACACCTTCAGTCTCTATTTACACCTAAGATTTAGTATTTGAGGTTCAGTAAGCCGTTATGAATAATTCCCGGTTTCATGACCGTTTCCTAATATTCCCTTAACTCTGTAACTGTGTTTGTTGATGGATAGTAAATAGTAAAGAGATAATATATTCACGGCTTACTACACCCTGGTTTCTAATACCCAATTTATTATGTCGTCTTGTATCGTATCAACCACAACAATATGGTGTTGTGGTAGGAGCTTTGCTTATGCTATTATCATATTTAGCTACCTCAATATTCTCAAAGGCATTCAAGAGTCTGTCACTGATTATATCAGCTTTAAGCTACTAGAATTTATTTTATGATTATTCTCGAAGGTATCTTTTTATAATTTAAGTGAGCCATGTACTTCTTTAAACTAGCGACAATTCATATTTTTGTCTGCCCAATATAGTTTTGACGGTAATCTTGGCAGCTGGTTTCATAATAAGTTGTTTTTAATTTTATCCTTTTGATTTATCCTTTTGAGTTGTTGCAGTTTAGTACAAAGAAGTGCACTAATATAATTTTCAAATATTTAAAAACTCCTTTCAGTTTTTTGGTAATTCATTCTTCGGTCGGAATGGGTTCAAGATTAGAATTTTTAGAGTGTTATAGGATAGTCGTGGAGTTATGAGAGAATTGTCTTAAATCTACGTTTTCTTATTAATGTATCTACAATGTGAGTAGAATATCTGTTACCCGTTACTTATATGCACATCCTTAATTACCCCCAATAATATGTTTTCGAACATATCATTACTAAGCGAAAAGACTTACCAAACAATGGACCATACAATTTAAGTTTGTTATTTTGTGTTGTCAATAATGATAACAGTCATTGGGAAGGTATGAGCCATTTTCCTATGTTTCCTCTTTTCGTATGATTAGTACATCAAGAAATGATAGTTGTTTTTAACTTATACGTGTATCAAATGTAGCGAAATGAAACGATTGTTTTATTCTGAAATAAAACTATCTACGTCTGCACTTGTGGTATCAAAAACTTCAAAAATGTTATTTATATAGCTGAACTATGCCCAAGGAAAATATTTTAACAATTTTTTACAAAAATAATTGCAATAAAAGGTGATAGAGGATTACCCATTGAAGTATCTTTGTATTATTCAAAATACTCGTTGAATATGAAATAATTTTGACTAAGACTGTTGATGGTTTCTTTAGTGAAGCCATTTTGTTCAAGTACCTTCCTGAAATAGTTCAGCAAAATTTTTTATGTAGGACGTTTTCTGAAATTGTGGTTCTTTTGATGGTTGTGAAAATCTGGTGTGCTGCTTTTATTACGGTATCGAAGAGTCCAAGACTTTTCCAAGAGAAATAATAGTGTAAGTAGAAATTATAGGAAACTGCGAAATGTACAAGGATTCCTTCTCACTGCAATGGTTACTATGCGTGCTGAAATACATACTGTGTTACATTTAATAGATGTATCGTCATGTTTATATTGTGATAATATGAAAAAGGATGTTTCATGATATATACAAATAATAGGAGTAAATCATATATCATAATACTGTATCATATATCACTTACTATATAGGTACATATATAAGTAATAGATAAATTAGTTCTCTACATAGGTATAGTCTACGATTCTCAGTTGAATATATCTGAATAAAATAATGTATCTTATTACAACAATTACGGTATAACATTATCTTAGATATATTAGCATGAATTTATCTACTTATAAGTGAATGATGCATTCTATATAATTTTAGTTGGTAAGTTAATTTGAGGAAAGAAAGATTTGTTGTCTTGAAGTATGAATGTTTTGTTAAGAGATAAAATATTTTGTCTTTGATACAGGACAGAGACAGAAAAATATCACAGTCTATTCTAATTTAAATACCAGTGGCCATATTACAAGGGCGTGTTAAAAATTTTCAATTTTAATAAATATTTCATGGTATACTGTATTATTACCATAATAATTATCAAATAACAATACCACATATCTTTCTTGTACCTCATATAAAAAATCAAGTGTTACTATTCATGTTACTTTGCAATTAGTTCGCGTTACATTTGATGTAAAAAATAATAAGGAATAAACAAGGTACATGTTAAGCTATGCTCGTGACTGTAGCGTAAGGTTAGGTTCAATGCTATATTTACTTTTGGCAGCAACTTCCTGGTTGATTGGCTATTTTTTATATAATACCATGTAAAGAAACAGCATGTGAAATTCTTTTATTGACCATAAAATCGTGTTATTTTTTATTTACCACACAGTTGTGCAACTTGCAACTACCATAAAATCCCGACATAATTTGTATATATCTATTTTCTTTCATAAATTATGTAAATATGTAACTGTATAAATTCACAATTAATTTATATGTACTCAAGTTTTTAGAACCTAATGTATCGATATAGACTGACGGTATTAATATCATTTCCGAATATCTCGACCTTGACTTCTCTATTATTTATGGAATTTGAAATAGCTTCTAATGGATAAGAAGTAGACTTTCTACATATTTGAAATATATTTGTTATTATAAACCTTTTATATGAATATGATAGTAAAAGAAGTTGATTTTCAATTAGCACAAACGCTATTTGTACAAACACAATAAATCTTATAAAAACGATATTATTGACATTTCATAACATAATTGCCTATTAAAAACGTGGATATATAAAGTAATTTAAATAAGTTGGAGGCGGCGACTTTCAAAATGCAATAAATTGTGTAAGAATTAGGCGGGATTAAGTGACAACTATTTGCTGTTAAATTAGAATTAAAGCAGTGTTAACTACCAAAGTAAGAATTTTTCATTCTGGACTATACATAGAAAGTAATCAAATCTCTATTTACTAAACGGCTGTTTTCGTGTGTGTGTCACGAAATTGTTAGGTGGATGTACGAAATGCTCTTCGTTAGAATTTCGACATTTTGACAAAATCAATTTAGTAAATCGACTCTTGCGAACAATGTGGCAACTTTTGCTTTTTGATTCGAAGCCTCTACAGGCGTACTCTGGAGGTGCCTTCGATATAGACGAGGGGGCGGCACAATATTATTACGATTTGCTTACTCGTATGATATTAATGAACGATAATGATTAACAACAAATGCAATAATATGATGAATTATCCATTAATATAATGTACCAAAGCAACAAGGATTATGTGTTTTAATTATTGTGATATCAACATTTCCATTAATATAATACTTAATATGTTGACTATAATGACGTAAGACTGTTGTTATAATGTAATAAAAAAATTAATACTGTGGAATTTACATCAATCCAATGATGTCTTGTATTAATGACCATAGGATATGTAATATTAGTTATCTTTAATCAGCATAATTCATTATATTACACCAGCAGTTCGTTGATACAATGAATAGAATTATGATTAGAATCATCGTTTGATGGTCTAAACTTGAGGTAAATATACAACGCTGAAATACTAAAAAACGACAAATCCAGAAAAAAATATAGTAAATTTAAAATAGGAACAGCAATAATAATCGGTGTTTATATATAACGTATGTATGGATAGTATTACATTTTAAGTATAAATCTAAAACATAACATATTACAATGTAGTACACTTCACTCCACATAGGGTACATTATATCTAATTTTATTCTAGAGTATGCATACATGCAGTCTTTACTTTGAAATAAACAATATGTTGAATATAAGGCAATTCTAATTAATCTACTTAACCGAAGAAGTAAATGTTAAGCATGTTGGCGAAGTTTATTACAAATTTTAGATAACTGAAAAATATGTTGAATTTTATGAATAGGTGGAAGATTCCAACAAATAGGAATATAATTAATCTATTTGTATTTCTCAACGCTGAAGTAAACAAAGTAATACAAAAGCATATTTAATATCTCGCATTTCTCATTTATTGTCTACTTATTATTTATTAATAGCAATATATAAATTTTCTCAAGGATGTTACTAAATTATTATTTTCAGCTAAAATTAAATCCGTATAAGTAGAACTATTAACAATTATTAATACCTAAAGCAGTGTGCCTATTTATGATTTTAGAATAATAAATTTATGTCGAAATGGTTTATTTATCATAAGAAGAGATAATCATTATTTATCATGGTCGGAGGTAAGTGGCTTTCGGCATCGCAATGCTACTGTTCTTTGTCCGTCGCTATAGACTGCTTCATTTAGAAAATTTTTGAAAATCCAGACCAGATATTTTTGCCTTATTTATGGCAAATTATTACGAATGATAAGTTGAGCTGTAACATTGACCTAATATGGATTGCTATCTCATTATATTATGAAAAGCAAAGACTAGAAAATTACCCTAGTGTTTTTCATCAATATCCGTTGCACCGAGAGAACAATTTATTTAATGCTAATGAATTACGTATATGATAAATAAATGCTAATTTTGAATATAGGTAAACAAATATAAATTTCTGATAAACAAATAATAACTTAGAATATATCAGATCGAGCCAAATGTATTAGATATAATTGAATATTTTCGTTTGTTAGGCAAGAAAAGCATTTGTTATGTCAAATAAATAGTATCTTTAAAATAAAACTGTTTTGGTAATGTTGGTACGGTAAAAATTGTACCTCTGAAAAATCAAGTAGCAATGTCTAAATAAATTTGTTTGTAAGATATTTAGATTCATTTCAACTAAACATGTATTGAATGAATACTATGTACCTATTTGAAATCAACTATGCTTCTCGTTGAAATGCATAAATATATTAAGAACATACGAAGGCGAGTAGTAGTCTAGTCTGATTCGCGGACAATCATTGATATCATTCAAGCAACAACTGGTGCGACTATTACTAAGATAGACAAGCACAGGTTGGCAGCTTAACTTTTAGCGGCTTGTATATCAGTGGATTCGCAGAATGTACACAAACAGAAGATTGTGGCGAAGGCGAAGATTGTGTAGAAGATATACCATCTGTCGAATAGGATGTTATATCGTAGATACCTTCTTTTCTCCATGTTAGGCAAGTAATAAATCCCATTACAAGACATCATTACAAGAGTAAGGGTTCAGCAAACTTTCCAATTTTGGGGTAGCTCGTCTCCTGACTTTGGTGATAGACTTTGATAGTTAAATAGCCGATTAAAATCGACCGAAGATAGATAAAGGTATACAAAAATAATAACACTTTTAGTAAAAGACATATTACTGTATTTTATTTCCCTAAATTATATTCCATCGTACTCACGTTTACGTAATATATTACTTTATATTGGTTTTGTTCTTGTTTAGTACATTTAAAATGTTATTACTATCATTTTCTATATACATGAACGCTACCATGGTGTTAAAACTATTAACTATGTTAACTACCAAATAATCTTTATTACTTTAATTTTAATACTTACAATGCTATAGATAAATTAAAAATTGTTGTTGAATATTCAATTTGTGAAACATATTAGTGTTGATCGAACGAAACATCGGTTCAATATACATTTTTTTTTTAAATAAGTTTCTAACAATTATAAAATAATATGAATACATCATATGACTCTGAAATATTATTTTAAATATCATTATTAATTAGATCAGTATAATTACGCACTAATTGTAATCTTTGGTGGCTCTGAGTACACAATTTTATTTTTAACTGTTATCAGAACTTTAATTTAACATATTTAGAAAATTATTTGATTTGCTTGGGCAGAAATTAGTGAAAGTTACTTCTTCATTTATGGGTCATGTAAACGTAATTTGTACTCTAAACTACTACTACTTGATAACTATGAATGATCAGATAAAATATCTACAACGTGACTGCTATTTTAGAACCATTTCAGAAATCTAAAATTTTGTGACAAACTAAAAGTGACAAATATGATGACACGGCTGTTGGTACTACTATGTCTACTACTTCATTGTTCTAATAACTTTAAAGTAATTTTATTTAGTGAATATACACCATTCAATACAATTAAAAAGTTACTTAGAAGTATGATAATAAAACTCTATAAGAACTATATAACGACTATAATTCTCTGATGTAAAGTGATTTTAACTATAATGTCATATATTTTGTATACGATATATCACGTAATAACTACACACTGGTAGTTTTGGTCTCATTCATTGCCAGTTGGAACATCTTAGATGTCGATGGGGACGGATGGAATTGGAGAAACTTATTTGTTAAACTAAATTATATGGGTTGTATTCAACCTCAATTATAATTCATGTCATTAGTTTTATGTTAAATCGTTGCTTTAGTTGAATTTTACTTGTACTCGTACTTGCTTGCTTTATGAGTCTTATTTAAATAAATAATACAAATATTTACTTAATACTATTCGATTTTGTAAGAAAGGAATTTTGTTAATTTTCAACAAAATTACGGTGGCACTATTCATGCTGGAGAGATCCGAGTATATCTTGTTGCAATGTAAAACTAACCGCTAAAAAATTATATAGAAAACTGCGGAGCCGTGTCGTATTGCATTTTAAGTGCACGTAAAATTCGGCATACCTTGATCAGCATTATTTATAAGCACAATAAGAGGTCGTTTAAATTCTGGCAGTGTCTAAGGTGAAGGAACCGTAAATGGTTTTCATATGTTGAACAGTAAAGTGCATGTTCAATGCCGTGGATAAATTTAATCACACTGATGCCCAGAGCAACCAAATTAAATTACAATTTATGTTCGGCTGTTTTTCTCTTGTTTGTCCATTTTTGGGTATTATGTATGTCGACAATAGTGATGTGGTATCCATGAGAAATTGAAGCAGAGCAGGCGAATATATTTCATGTCACGCGAATATTTTCTCAACTGGTTCAGAAATTGTCAGTTTCTTTCTTTTGCAATAGACGAGATTAGTATCGATCTTATGCAAACTATTTCTCTGATAGGCATTTACAGAAAGATAAACATATGGTGTAATTGACAATGACCGTCTCCAACTTAAGGAATTATAAAATAATTATTAGCTTAATTAAATATTTACTTCACATGCATATACTATTGAAAAATGTCCACGATAATAATTTTCAACACAAATTTAATCTAAAATGTAATAGTAACAGAAAATAATGAAAAATCAGAGTAACCTCAAATCAAGATTTAAAATAATATGTAACTTACTATTACTACTTCATAATATCATTTAAACAATTTGAATGTTATATGGACTGAAAGTACAATAAAGAAAAGTTGTTACAATTCACCGAGAGATCAGATTATTTCTAATAGGGATACGCGTTTAGTAAAATATTTCAGTTGTTCAATGTAAGTATGATAAATTATAGCTAATATATTAGTAGGTTAACTTTATTTGTACCTTTGTTTTAAAATCTCGATAAGTATCCATTGCATCGGATACGTTACGATGGGCGATGTTTATATTACACCGAATTATGGCAGCTGAATATTGGTATAGACACGGAAGTCCGATTAAAATTCAATTAAAACAAGCATCCATAATTGCAATACGGATTACATAATCTGCAAGGAATTCATTTAGATAGGAATTCATATATATTTTGATCATCTATCTATCATACATTTTTTTTATAATGATACACAAAATCATATAGTGTGGTTATAATTAATAGACAGAATGAAGAAAAAAAAGAAGCAGTAGTTATAGTGCAAAATTTCGTTATAGAACATCAATATAATATATAAGAAAATATGCTTTTATGTAGGTACGCATATATGATGATGCTACATATACCTTTATAAATATTCAAAAGTGAAACAAAATTTCAGTAACAGAATGAAGAGGAATTGTAATTATTGTACGAGTATATTGACTATTCCTTAAAAATAAATGACTGAATTTTTAGAAAACCGATAATATAATAGTTTAAAATACCTAATATCTGAATCCTCAGATAAGAGCACAATATCCTTAAGATTATTTTACTCTCGTGGACGAATTCTATTGTAGAATGGACATCTAAGGTATATTCCTTAGATTCCACTCTACGTCTTCAGGTTCGAACAATTTACATAGACTACACTGAAAGGTTTGGTCATTATCGACCAAACCTAATTAATTTCTATTGCAATAAAAAATAATTCTTCGATTGGAAGAACTTGATCATTCTAAACTATACACATAATCGTGTAATATACACGGGAATTTTCTGAAGTAGATGGGTTGTCATGTTATTTGAAAAGAAGAGGCAATCATGGAATAAAGCATAATGAAACTCATACGATTTTTGGATAGTATGTTCCTGCAAAAAGAAGATATTTCAGAAATAATTATTTCTTATTACATTTAATCAGGCCACCGAAATATCATTCCATATACACAAACAACTAATATTTTTTACAAACAGCTATAATTTTTTAAGTAATGTTATGAGTTTACTCGCTTGGTAAATATAATCGATTACCCACCCATTTCTTATTTATTTTTATAGTATTTACATTGGCTGAAATATAATTCAAGTATTTATATGGAAATAATGGGTTTTTATTTTATCGCATTTTTCTTTCCTTTCAATCTTTCAACATGAAAAGTATAGTTAAAGTGTCAGGGATTCATATAGGTGTACGGTATTGATTTAATACATAGTAAATTTTGATTTAGTTAATATATCTAAATATTTTATCCTAACGGTATATTTATTTTAAATAAACAAATTCATATAGATATCACTACTTGCCATGTTACACAATAATCATTAGATAAATTCTTATTTAATAAATGACAATATTAAATCCTACCTAATATGTTTCCATTGATCAGGGTTTGCTAATGTATTCAATGTTATTACTTGTTTAAGACAATCTTATATTTGTTTCGCCACATCCAAACATCACATCAGCATTTATTTGTCATACACGCAATTTATTACCAATAAATAAATTGTTGTCTCGATGTACCTACAGAAATTCAGTCAGAAATTCAGACAATTTCTGTCTTCAGGCAGAAATTATCTCCATTTAATGAACAGGTACTTACTTAGAATTCATAATTATTCATCCAAATTCGCTAATATAGATGACGGCTTATATAAAACATTACTGTATGCAACTTGAATAAACTGAATCTATCTGAGTTATTATGTATTTGCATATACATTAGAGACATTTGAGCTATTATGTATTTGAGGATACATATCATGATGGTAAACATATTTAATTATTTATATATATATATATATATATATATATATATATATATATATATATATATATATATATATATATATAAGCAAATGTTTGTCTGTTTCTATGTTTCCAATATGCTCCTACATCAGTCAACTGTTCGTTATAAAAATTTGACGACAAATAATATTCGTCAAGAGAAGTAACCTAGTTGTAATGTCACCTGGATTGCTCCAGTGTTTTACTTCATCTTTGGAACGTGGCAACGCGCGCCGTGTACCAACTAGTTACAAGTAAAAGTGGTTACAGTATTCGAATTTATATCTTTTACAAAATTGCTACCAATAAATATATATGTGATTGGAAAGTAATTTAGAAACGCTATTGTCGTCGGAATACGAAACGAAAATATGTGATACGGTAAACTATTAAACAGCAGTGGGAAAATAAATATTTAATCTCTTATTAATTATAAACAAACAGCAGTAATGAAATAAATTAACAGTAAGAGAACTGTCCGGTATTGCATGTAGGCGTAAGCCTTGGCCTTTGTCCGAACTGACCATAGAATATCAAGTAGCAAAGTAAGTAGTGGTATGGAGCCGCAATACCAATACTAATCTGGCTTGTTTGTCTAGCAAGGATATTTGCAAAGTTTACGCGTAAAAAATAAATTACACACGACACGAATTAAACAGTCGCAGAAAATCTAATATATAATCCTAGGCAGTTTGTATATACATTATTTTCAAAGTTGAAATTATAAAAGCATAGAATATATGTTCGTTATATTACCCAAATATAGACGACGTATTTTTTTAAGCCATATTTATTTTGAATCACATGTCGTGGTATCCATATCATCTAGTTTATGCCACAAGAAGTTACTTATCATCGATCTGTAGTACTCGCCGTTGACGGTTTCATTTTGGAAGAACTGCAGACCGATAATTCCGCTAGACCAAAATCCGCACCAAATAGTGACTTTCTCGGGATGCACTTGGTGCTGGTGTATCTCGTGTGGATTGGTATCATCCCAAATCCGAAAATATTGCTTCTTCGGATATCCGTTCAGCCAAAAATGAGCCTCGTCGCTAAAAATGATTTTTTGCTGAAATTTGGGTCAACTTCTCCAGAGCCCAACCAGCAAACACACGGCGTTGTCTATTGTCGTTTACCTTAAATTCCCGGGTCAGTTGGAGAGTGCAAACCCAAGTCCCGGCACAAAATTCGTCAAGTAGAAGTCGCAGAAAGGCCAAGTTCTTATGAATGACGAGAAATTGACTGTCTCGGGTATTTCCGTACACCCTCACGCATAGCAGCGATGTTTTCGCTTCAGCGTTCAGCGACGGTTTCTCGAACGGAGCACTGATTCTGAAAATAAAGTTTGATGATCTATGATGCGTTGCTGTAACTGCTGTAGCCAATTTAAAAATGTGTAATATTAACAGCGTGGTTAATCTAATCTAACTTTTATATAAAAAATGTAATTTTTTTATAAATCAGTTACCTGGGGTGCAAAAAGTAACTTTATTTTAGTGTTCAATTGTGTTCATGGAACCATAAAAACTAATTTTTTTAATAAATTGCACCGTGCTCTTCTTCATTTTTTGATACATAAATTTATTCTGCTGTCATATCTATAACAGGATCAAGATAGCAAGATAGCCTATATCTTTAGCCATTTTGTTATTTACAAGATTTTTATCGGAATGACCTCAAACTACTCGTAAGTGTATGTTATCGTAATGTATTAATAAATGCAGTATATGGGGTAAATATTAGTCAGCTCTGTGGACCTCAGCTTTATAATGTTAATAGTTATTGCCGTATGTTTCATAAAACTCTTAGCTAATAATAATACCGTAATTATTACTTAAGGTAGGCGAAAATATTATGAAACAAGCTATTTTATTATCTCCGGTCATAATAGTTAGATTGATACTATTTTATAAGTTTAAGTGATTTAGCAAAAATGTCATTTTACAAGAAACCTTAATTTAGTTACGATGTTAATATAGCACCATTCATTTTCAAAATGGCTACAACAGATAATTTATAAATTTAAAATTTCCTTATTTGACTTATGGCATCGAAAAAATTACTGAAAGTCCCCTTAAAATAACCACTTGAAATTAAAATGTATAATAAAAATACACCGTTCCATCTAATATAGAGAAGTTCATAGCAACTTATGGTTTGTATAATGATTCTTTGCGTGTGCGTCACAGGTAACAATCGTATGAATCAATCAACTGACATTTTTGAACAGTGTCGTGCCGAAAACACATTTTAGGATAATAGTTATTACAATACAAATCCGTCAACCTATGACAGAGTAATGAAAACATTATCCACAAAAACAGTCAATGGAAGTGATATTTCCATCAAAATAAATGAAATAAATGAAACAAAAATGAAATAAATTTTACTGAAATATTGAGACGCCAATGAATCAAATTATAAAATTTCTAAGACGTGACTTCACAATTTGCATTTTGTTCAGCAAATTATTAACTGTCTGTACCATACGTGGTTGATTCAAATATATGTCGCTAGACATACGTGCTGTAATATATAAACAATAAAACTTCCAATACGTTTAATGGATGGTTTCGATCAGTCAGTGGTCAGTCATATGAAACATATTTTAAGCACTATCCATAAAGAACAAAACCTAATAAAGCAACTTTTAAGAACTAAAATGAAAATATCATTAACGATGTAAATATCAGTATACTTCACGCCTATCACTGCATAAGTGCATAAACTAATATATAATAATGAATTTAATCCATATATTTACATATTGTATTTATATTGAATTAACAGTTCAGTATGAAATTGAATATACCTAATGTAAAATAGGTAAAAATGAAAATACTTTTATATTTGTAATGAAATACATATCATAGATATCACAAGACATTACCATTTAAACACATTATAATTGGAAACGTTTTCTGCTCACGTAAATGTAATATTTAAAACTTTTCATCAATGGAATCAATTAAATTAACACATGATTAAGAGATTATATGTATGCTGACTCCGTATCATCACGTATCATCAAGACCCCAATTAAATTAACTAATTTATAGTTTTGTATTAATAAACATAACCTAAATACATTTTTACCCAATTTCAATTTAAATGGCAATAATTTTAGATTACAGTTTAGCATGTTAAAATACCTATAGAAAATATTAATTTTCTTATTGTTTTGTTATATTCACTGTCAGTGATTTATAATTGCAGTTTCCCTCTTCTTACTTTTAATAAATGATTTAAAAATTAATTATGACTAATCCGCCGATTTCAAAATAATAATTATAATTCATTAAAAATTAATTTTAATATGGAATTAATAACTGCATAAAAAATCCATTAAAGTTCTTAGGCAGTAGAACTATCTATTCAGTTCCTGAGAGAGTTCATTTCAGTTCACACAAAAATTAACAGAAAACACTTCGGAATATTTTCATCACCTTTATATTCCAACATTTAATTTATATATTTTTTTAGAGACATACTTCAAGGGTCTACTATTAACTTACTCATACTTTTCTAAATTCGAAATTAACTTAAAATAAATTATGGCCAACACTAATGAACGTGAAAGAGCTATTCCCTTTTATTGAAGTATAATTATAAGTAATGTTTACTGATATTTCCTCTAGAATGTTTAATTCATTGAGTATTCTAACTGATTTTAAGTTATCAATATTTATTGCATTAGGTAGTTTCACTCATTTAATGGGCACCAAACACATTTACTCTTCCTTTAAAGAAATTCCAAAAGATCATTAATTCTTTACGCTTACTACACACATTTATTTATAATGCTATTAACTATTTACTTATTGTGCACAACTGTTTATTTATTTGCAAATACATCACGGTAAATGCTTTGCATTATTTGTAAAACATAAAACAAGAATGAATACATTTTTTACTTTAGCTCATTCAGGTATTTCTAAGGTAATAGATTTATACAAGTCGATTTTTATCCGATTACAAGAATGGATGAATGCGTGAGTATTGTTGATGGCGCCGATCTGTGAAGGTCTATGCAGGTAATCCATGCTAATAAGATAAGTAATATTTGAAATGTGAATTATGTTACAATTATATTATTTTAATGCAATTGTTATATTAAGGGAGTAAACCACTTTTGAAAAATAAATTTTTTTTTCACTTAAAATATACCTTAGTACCGTAAAAATCGCGTGGCAAAGTGCCACGCACGGAAGAAATCTGCAAGGGCTCGAATTTTAAATACAGCGCACCCCCTTTCGCTGCTCTATGTGCGCATTGCAGATTAAAGGTACATTGAAATTTTTCTTATTTTTTCAGTACTTCAAAGTTTAAACGCCTTTTTCTCGAAACAACAAATTTCAATTCGGCCGAATCGATATCTCGAACAATTTTTGTTCGATTGGCTTGAAATTTTAAATATTTAAATTACTCTTTCTTTGACAGTACTGCTTAGTTTTTTTATAATGCATAGTTCAATTTTTATTAACGATTTTCGAGGGATTCTTCTTCGTTTTTTCGAACTTCTTTTTAAAAAACACGCCATTATGCAAAACTCAATTTAAAAGAAAAATCCTACGTATTGTTGTAGCTAATATCATATTAAATCAAAATTTTCTTGGCTCACGATTGCATCTTTAAATTTGCAGGAGTTATTGGTGCGGCCACGCAACCATAAAAAAAAGGTGCCTAGGAAAAATACTGAGAATACGCTATTTTGTTATTTACAGTTCCAAAAAAAATTAAAAACATACTTCAATAGTTATATAATAAAGAACTTTTGATGTTATTTAATTTTTTTGAAAAATATTCCCGAAATTTTCTCCGTATTTCGGCCTCTAGAGTGGTTTAAAAATAAATTCCTCCTTAAAATAGTATAGTGGTAAAAAATATTACTGTTATTCAATTATTGATGCATGTTCTAGATTAATAAAAATAAATACTAGTACATTACAAAATTGAAAAAACAGAAATTGTTAATAAGACATTAAAAATTGAGAATTTTCATGGTACTACTAAATCAGAAAAATAAAATTTTATTTCGGTTAATATTATAGCTATGCAACAGTCAGAATCATGGACAAATTTAAGATAATAGCAGATAAAAATTATTTCGAAAATACTATAAATAAATAATGTTCGACATACTCTTGAACTCGATATTTTAATATTGTATTCAAAAGTGTGAAAGCAAGAAAATTCTGCAACAGTTAATGTTACCACAAAACATAACAAAATGGTATTTAAATTGAGTTTAAAAACATATACGATAATTCTGATACTCAGAAAAGCTTTGTGTTAAGTAAAAGCAGTATAATTTTTGTACTCCCTGATTATGCATCTATTCTGTAAAAAAATATGCCGAGGTAAAACTTTATTATTTTTAATACTGTGGATATGGTGAACATTGCTGGTATAAAACTTAATACCAATATAATTGGTAAACCTTTATAATGCAAATGTATACTTTAATACATTTCAGGTATAAAACTAATATATGTAACTATCCACAATATAGTACACTTTATTACGCTGATTGACATTAACGCTGTTAAAGCGTGAGGCAATATGATTATTCGTGATTTCTGATTAACTTTACGCCCAAATGCTGTTATATGTCCCAAAAACGAAGCGTTAAGGATGTTGGACAAGTTTATTAAAAATTTCTGCGTAGATAACTGAAAAATATGTTGAATTGTATATATTTTATTTATTTATTTATGAGCCGTTGGAAGATTTCACCGATGAGGTATGTATCTAATCTATTTACGTTTAGCGAAAATGAAGCAAAGAAAGTAATGTAAATGCATATTTTGTATGTGTTGAAATTTAGTAGAGGCAATGTTCCTGTTTATGATTTCTGAATAATCGAGTTATGTCCGAATTTTTTATCGATCACAAGAAACATTATAGTCATCTTAAGCCAAGGAGAATTTCGTTCAGTATCGTAGATAAAGAAGTCATATTTGATGTCTGCCATTCTTATTGCCCACGTATTAATAATAACATATTAATATTATCATTAAATATACCCAATGATTACATAACATGCTTTGTAAGTATATTGTTACCACGATATTAAAACTATTCAAATTCAATATTTTTGTTTTAAGTAAGGACTAAATCCTATCATTATAAGAAGAATTATTAGTAAATATCCGAGGGCATCTGAATATCAACGAGACACATTTATTACTTATTAGATCTGAGAAATATTCACATTAAGATAGGATTATAATATTTAATTGGAAAGCTCGAAAATGCAAAGTAGTACATCAAATATGTTATTTAGGAATTCGGCTGCATGATTGACGAATATGTCACGAAATATTTTCTACACTTACACCACCACGATGTTTCATTATTGCAATAAATAAATTAACTTTGTATATTAAAAAGAAAAAATATTATGTATCATATTTATAATGTAATATTTATATTAAAATGGAACATAAGTGTAATCCAGGTGTAAAATTTAATGAAAGTTTACACCAAATGGTGGTGAAGTTTACACTAGACGCTATTGATTTTACTCCATCAACCACCTTATGGTGTTCATTCCACGTCAACCTAGTATATCCCTATATATATGCCCTCTGTTAATTAGTGCCAAATTAATTTTACACTCCTTTTTATATTATGAAATACTTAAAAGATGCAATTAAAAACTTTACTCCCATATGTAAATGAAACTTGTACTTGTACTTGACAATTCTAAAATGCTTATCTACGAATGTATTATAAAAGATTGTTCAGTATATACTTACTGTACTATAAATTTACTAGAGCTACTAAACATCTTGTTAATGTTGTCTACGAACTATGCATATTTCTATAGTGCATGGGATTCTATAAACCTGAAATAAAGAACCTTAAACAATTTGAGAGATCATCACTTTTACTAGGACGACATTTAATACTTATGATAAAAACGTCTCTGAGGTTCTACGATGCTTAGACAATGAACCACAAACAATTGTATAGATGAAATTCTACAAATGTAGAACGATACGTTCGAAATAAAATAATATAACAAAAATATTGTACAAAGAAACAAAATAGTATTTATTGATTTGAACTTAAAAATTTTATTTTTCATATCTATTTTTCACTTTATATAAATATTTTTATTTTAAAAGTAATATTAGTTCTACTAAACTACACTCTATGGTTAACTTCATGCCATAATCTTACTTTACTATTTTTTATATTTATTATTTTTATTTTCGTATATTAAATATGATATCTTACATTCACATTTAGTTATTTAAATTACAACTATAATCGCAGTGTATATAATTTGGATAGGTGGTGAATCGGTTTTCCTATAGCTTCTGAAGATTTGTATGCAAGTAGTCTGTGAAAGTAGCTATATAAAGTTTCTGTTGAAGACAGATACGTAATGGATAGGTTGTTAATGTGAAAGAGATATGTTTATCTGTTATATGTTAGGCAAATAAAATATTCCTACCCCACTACAAAAGTGGGTGTTGGACAAACTTTTTAGAATGATATTAACGTATCTCCGTTAATAAATAATATATACTCGAACATATAATTTTTCACTTTTGTTGCACTACTATACTGTTTTGTTTTTTTGTTTGGAAGAGTGTCTTCATTTAATTTTACCTTTATTTTTTCAATACAGCTTATATTGCCATACTTAAAATTACACTTTATATTAATAAAAATGTAGATTAAATATTCTCGACTAAGATCTTCACAAGTATTACCTTATATAGTTTATTTCATCGCTATTTGCCAAATAAAAAGTCTCAAAACATACGGTGGATTGTTTTATCGCTAGGCTCAAGTAGACTGTTCCGTTTATCGGCAAGATAAAAGAGTTTTTTATTTGGCAAATAGCGATGAAATGAATAGTACCTGTGTACAAAAATTTATATAAGAATGCGTAATTTCATATTCCGTTTCCTCAAAGATATTACCTATCTGATCCTAGATCTTAGTCTTTTTTTATATCAGGTTTTTAATAGAATACTGGCGTTAAGTAGTGCACACAAAGGTTTTTCCAAATTTCCTTTCACAGTTTATGATGTTATATCCCGAAAATTAATCAAGCTACAATTATACAAGAATAATTTTCTAAACGGTATAGTCTATTTGTTTGATTTATTTTGAAGCACATTTTCAAAGGTTATAATGTTTCCATTCAATTACATCGTCTGTTAAGTGAATTTCCTTTAATTTCTTCTTCAAATAATTTGGAAAATGTTGATATGTGAAATTATCACCAACAAAAACAAAGGCTGAAATAAGGACTTTCCATAAATTAATATTAATAAACAGTTTCAGTAATATTATCAAAAAAAATGTCATTATATTTATAGGGTTATTACTGTTTCTGTATTGAAGAATAGAGTAGTTTTTGTCTGTATTATTAATTTTATTAAGATCTGAAAGGAAATCATTATTTAGTGTCTTATTTATATTTTCTTGGAAGAACGTTTTACAACGATAAATTATGACCTAATGAAATGTACAATTTATTTTTGTTACCTATACTTTGTCATTCATATATTTTGTATATAAAAAAAGATAATAACTCAATTTGATTCAATTACATTAAACAGTTGAAATTTCATCCTGTAAAAGAAGTATTATTTTACCAGACACGATAGTGAAAGCTATCATATGCGCATGTGTGATCCACATGATACATCGGAAACTGATGAATTCCAGTCGAGAATGGAAAGTCGCAAATTCAGATCACTAATTCAATCGAAATTACAATGGCGCGTACACCAATCTACATATTTTGTGTCTATCGCAATTAGAAATTAGTCACTAGAGAGAGAGAGTTGTTATAAATGCGTAAAACTAAGAAAGGAATCCTACATGTCGCATAGAATAACTTGATGGTAATCATTGGATGAGTTAATATGTAGACAGTATGGTGTCAACATGACAAACGCTGTAGGTGGTACCCGTATCACCTTTTTCTTTTAAAAGTAGCACACAATGTTACAATTACTTATTTAAGCTCGTCCGTTTAAACATGAGATATTTCCATTAAAAAAAAATCTAACTTCTTTAAACAAAAAGTTCTGCGTCATTAGGCAATAATTAACAAAAAAAAAACGTTAATCGGTAATAAATATAAACAAAAAGTAATCGACCAAAAAAAATAGTGAAGAGAAAAAACATTTATATTTATATAAAGTATATATATATATATATATATATATATATATATATATATATATATATATATATATATATATATAGAGTTCGTATACTTAGAATTATCAGAATAAACATTCAGTTTATTCAGTAAATGGTCTAATTTGTTCACCAACTCATCGAACTTAGATCTCATATGATTTCATTTTGATATTTATTTAATAAATAATAAAGAGAATGTTACAATGTGTAAAATAGTTTTTAATATTTCACATTGTATAGATTTTGAAGGGATTTATGATGCATATAATTAAATTAATAGATATTTAATTAATTAATAAGAATAATTAAATATTTAGATATGATTTATGATGCGTGTATATTTTATAAGTCAAAAATTTGTGTATAAGATCCATTAGGTCACATATGTAAAGAATTTTTATGGTAGAGATTTTCCCAAAACTTTTACTGTAATACAGAAATTGCTTTTTAAAATTATGTAATAGAAATTAAAACCAAATTTAAAAAATACACTCTTTAATAAGTCACAAACAAGTTTTCAGGATTATTTGGAAATATTAAGAAAGTTTCTCGATTTGATTGTTTTTATGTAATAAGAATATAAAAATGAAAATATTATTTATCTTGTGGGTTTGATGAAATATCTATTTTTATTCAGTTATTATATGGTTATGCAAAAATGTAACGTCTTTCAAAAGTTTTTCATATTAGAAAGTAAATAAAAATTCATAATTTATGTTGCATTTTAGTATTATAACAAAAATAGTAAAAACACATTTGAATACAGCCTTAGTAAAAATACATCACGCTATATTGCTGCATTATATTTAAATTGTAATGGTTTCTTTAAATTATCTATAGCAAAAAATATCGAGTCATCACAGTGGAATTACTCCAAAAATGAAATAAGTCATTGTAGTTTATCATTTTATATAAAATGATTTGCTGCACTTATTTCCCTTTCGATTAAAAGTACATACATAAAAATAAAATTTTTCAGATATCAGATCAATTGTGTAGCTATAGCAAAACAAGTCGTCAATTAAAAAGTTCTACTATAAAGAACGGCATTGACGAAGCATAGTATGAAGATACGTGTTCTACTAAAGGGTCTTTCAATAAGGACGCTCTAATTTTAAACTTAAATAAAATAGATTGTATATGAGATATCCACTTAATTATATATACTCTAAAGGCGTTAAATCGCACAATCTCGGTGGCTGGTTCAAGTCGCCGCTGTGCGAGATAACTATGTCCTCAACTCGCTCGTGCAGAATGTCCATTGTAACATGCGCTATGGGGCACATAGCGCCGTCCTGTTGAAACCACATGTCGTCAGTATCCATAGAATCCCGTTTAGGCTACAAGAAGTTGTTCATCATCGATCTGAAGCGTTCGCCGTTGATGGTTATGGCAATGCCAGATTCGTTTTGGAAGAAGTTCGGACCGATGATTCCGCCAGATCAGAATCCATACTAAACAGTGACTTTCTCGGGATGTATTTGGTACTGGTGTATCTCGTGTGGATTGGTATTGTCCCAAATCTGACAATTTTGCTTTTTCACATATCCATTCATCCAAAAATGGGATTCGTCGCTAAATATTATTTTTTTGGCGAAATTTCGGTCAACTTCCAACTGATCCAGAGCCCAGTCAGCGAATACATGGCGTCGTCTATCGTCGTTTACTTTAAGTTCCTGGGTCAGTTGGATTTTATACGGGTAAAGACTCAAGTACCGACGAAAAATTTGCCAAGTTGAAGTCGTAGAAAGGCCAAGTTCTTGTGAATGACGAAAAATTGACTGCCTCGGGTATTTCCGTACACTCTCCGCACAGCAGTGATGTTTTCAGCAGACCTTGCGTTACGGTGACGTACGGGTGTTGGCTGATTATTTATCAAACCGGTTGACTCGAATTTAGTCACCGAATGTCGAATAATCGACTCGGCGGGACGGTTGTGGCGAGGATAAAAATTACGTAACGTAATCACGTAAATCACATGTGCGAAACGTTTCTCGAACGAAGCGCTAATTTTGAAAATAAAATTTAATGATTTTCACTCTTTGTTGAACGCTATAACCTTCCATGATGATGTGCCATACACTACTGAATATTTGACAGTAAATTAGATGTATGTAAATTCGCAGTATGTTGCTTTAATAACATGGCCGCTATAATCTAACAAATTTCGAACGTCCTTTTTGAAAGACCCTATATGTATTAGCCAATCTGTTTATTGACAAGTATGCAGTATGAAAAATGGAACTACGGCATTTTCGC
Source organism: Rosalia funebris (assembly GCA_037954035.1). Classification (NCBI taxonomy): domain Eukaryota; kingdom Metazoa; phylum Arthropoda; class Insecta; order Coleoptera; family Cerambycidae; genus Rosalia; species Rosalia funebris. Next base: position 4,156,711 of record JAZFAV010000033.1, read on the forward strand.
AAGATTCATCTGAAGAATACATTGTCATATGCTTATCATTATGCATTTTACATAGTATGTGTGTTTTTATTTACGTGTATTAATTATTTTTTCATGCACCTGCATTCTGAATTTTGGTAGTTTCGATTGCTTACTTTCATATTTATTATTTTCTTAATACTACCGTATTTGATTTTCCGATACAAACATTAAAAAACTAGTCTCTTCATTTCTGTCTAATAACTGGGTGGGTCACTAACTGAATATTGATGGTGCACAATACCTAATACTGTGGGAAAATGTAGATTATCCCGTCTAAAAGAGTCATAAAAAGATCATTTTCCGTGAACGTCGAAAGATTATACGTTGTCAGATGTGCCTTCCGCCAACTACATAAGTATCACGAGATTATTAAAACTGAATTTAGAGTCTTAAACATGTTCTAATGATCCTAATTTAAAACGCACGAAATTTTAGTCGAATAACTCGCATTAATACTCTCGCCGTCACTCGCGCCTCGATCTTTCGGTGTTCATGTAAAAATGGTCTCCTATTTTTGTTAGTGCATCCACGGTTCCAGCCCCTATTCACTTTAAAACTTATTAACTTATTACTGTTAAAGTTCTGTAAAATTTATTGAAACGTTAATTTATATTAAATGGTCATTAGCTAAACATATTTATATGTTGCTGTATTGTTACCGCATAATTTTTATTTTATTGTTAACACGACGGTTAAGAATAATTTTGAGACTTTTTATTATTTGGAATAAATATTAGTTGAATAAATAATAGTTTTTCCATTCTCATGTAACGTGATGTATTAGGGAAGGATATCTTAATTATAATAGTATTGTAATGATCCTTTAAAGATATTATGTGCCTTATCAGTAATTATATCGTAGTTATGTTACAATCACGTTTATGAAGCTTCAAAGAAGAAAAGCAAGTCAAAAATTAGTACGATTAGTATTATGTAATTAGTGTAATTAATATTACAATGAATCATTTAAAATGGGATGTGCATATTCACTATTTGGTAAAAGATAAGATGTCTACTTCCAAAATTTAAATACTTCAGAAATATAATTGTCATGTTAAACACTAAAACATCATGTGTGCAATCACATTTTACATATGGTATAATTGTATGGAGAAGAATAAATAAGCAGTATTTGAAATAGCTAGAAATAATACACAAATGGCTAAACCAAATATATAAACCAATGTATAATAGAAACTACGCATTTTCATCACATATAATGAAGCTCATATTATGGATTGTATTGAAGAAGATTTGTTGAGGCATTCATGCATGAGTATGCACTCCATGTATAGGATATAAGGAAGCCATAAAGGTGCCAAAAATGGTGGATCAAAGATATATATAATTGAACATAAAGTACATGATAAAAAAGTACAATTTCCGACTTTTAAAGTGAATTAATGCAAGATAAATAAATTCATATACATACAAGTTAAAAATATATTTACTTATCATTTGCTTTGTGTTAAAATAAATTATTTATGACTATCAATTATGTATTAATTTATGGATATAAAAATATTATGTATAGGAAGATAGGAAATTAAGTATAGGAATATAAAGATCAATCTGGTGATAAACATGACACAGGTATAAAGGTGTACTGCTAGAATACCTAATGTTCCAAAGAAAAATATGCTTTTAGGGTTATTAAAAAGTTATTTAAAAGTAAACATATTTCCTATTCATTGAACTCTGTACCACTATTTGTCTATTTATATTTTGATCAATATGTACTCTGTTTCTATTTTGTTAACATTATTGCATTAATATTAATATGTATTTAATAAATAAATCATAATGCTCACGTTTAGATCCGAGATTCAATCTTGTAAAATTTAAAAATAGAAGGTGTTCTTAAATAGTATTCTTAATCTGTATATAAAAGAAATTAAATACTATACAAATATTTATAAAATAAAATACACTTTCTTTTATATATTATAAATTTTTCAATGCTTATCGCTCGTCTTTTATGTTGTAAAAATAGCCGTTATGAACGGCCAGGTGGTATATTATACAAAACACTACATTTTAAGAGTAGATTAAGATCATTCTTAAAGGTAATTGATCTCTGTATACATTCAAACATCCTTTGTTTACGACGGGAAAGGAAAACACAAAACTAACATAACGACGCCGTTTAACACTTCATGATTTATTGACTTTCTTCATATACTGTGTTAATGTCTGTACGTGTCAATTAAACTAAATCAATAAGTTCCTAGAATAGTAATTATCCCGTGCAATAAATCGGCTATTTTTTATTTGGTTTAAGTTATAGGAACTCGCCGTAAAGAAAGCCGATCTACGACCAGCCCACACGACAACATATTTGAAATCCGAGAAATCAATCGGAAAGTTGATACTTGTTATCTTTTCAAAATGGAAGCAATAATGTATGTCAATAGCTGTCAACAATATGAACATAGGATGTGGATGGGAATTTATTGAGAACATCGCCAATGCATATGTATATAGGTAATCTCGTCTGACATACATCAAATGTAGATGTAGATTTGTGCGAGAATTTCAACCTTCGTTGGTAATTTAAAAAATTGCAGCATGTTAATTTAATAATGTTATATTTTTTATATTATTAGTATATTAGCATATTTATTTAATTTCGTCACATATATGTGCCCCAACAATTAGATGTTAGAATAGCTTTTATATAAAAAACAAATAACTGAGTTTACTAAATTATTAACATATTTTATTTATTATTTTAAAACACTATTTTAAAATATTTTTCGACCTTGATAGCTCAATTGATCTTAACGTTATTTTGTCATTAGACCGTTCAAATTTACTGACAACTACACTCTTAGACAAATAATATTTTACACGATTTTTTTACGTTTCCTGTTTTTGATAATGTTCTTTTACTTCAGCGTACGAAAGGGACTTTAAAAAAAATTACAAAAATACTCGAAATAATAAGAATTAATACAACTGTTTATTATAGAAAATTTGTTTTCAAAATTAAGATCCCGAACTTGGTCAAAAAAAGTGAACACCACATTCTTTTTAAAAATATACATATAAATAATATTATTTTTGTTATGTTCTAAAAGTCAATGGAATTCTCTTTTTTGTCTGAAATTTTAAGAAAACTTTTTTCATGGATCGGCACAACCTGCTGCATATTTAGGGCTTCGAACGTTTTAACTGGTCCCCAGCCATTTAGTCAACAGACTTTCGTCGGCATCAAACGCTCCTTTTTCATAAAGAGTATCTGAAAGAAGTTTTCAGTAATTCTCAGTCAGACTGAGATCAGGAAATTATGAAGATCATTCCAAAACATTTATTTTCATGTCTTCCTAAGCCATTTAAAGTCGTTTTTGACATACAGCAAGGAGCGTTATCCGGAAGAAAATGAAAATCTTCACAAATCTTCCAAGGTATTGCTTTATCTCTCAGCAGAGATAGACAAGACTAGTTATTTGTTCGTTCAATAATATTTTCTAGCATATATTTCCCCGATGACGTGATTGCACACCAAACCATTACTCCACCTTCTTTGTTTTGGCATGTGGGATGATTGAAAATTATTTTTGTACCTTGGTCAACAAAATTATATTCATTATCAAGGCTATCTTTGGAAAAGCTTTTTCCATCTTAGAAAACAGTTTTGTCCCAAGGAAGTCGCCAAAAGCCGCTCGCAGGTCTTAGCTTCGCACTACCTATTTTCGCGATGTTTTTTATTGACAGAGGGAACTGTTTAGAAATTTCCGTCCATTGTACATTCATTTCAGATAATTTTCATCTTAGTGTTCTGGTCACAGCTCATCTCGTCAGTTTTGGCTGGAACCCTTTTTTATTACTGACCCGTGAATAATCGATTTCATACATTTTTGCCACTGTAAAATAAGGGATTCAATATTTTCTATACACCTCGGTGTAGCTAAGTTTTTTCTCTACTTATTTATTCACTCTTACAATTAAATCAACGGAATACATTCTCAATCACACTTGGAATTAGTTGTATTCGTACATAGTAAAAAGATAAAAGCAACTAGCATTCTCAACGATTGATAGTACTATGGACTTTTATTCGACCATGTTGAGTTTGTTTATTTTATGAGAAAACCGTTCTTAAAACGATTGTATCTTGTTTCTGAGGATTATATGAAACCTTTTTTATTTACCATATCAACATAGCAGAAGGTCTCATATAATACTGGAAGATTTCTATTTAGTACACTAGTTAATAAGTTATTTTAAATGTACACTTTTATTTTACCAGAAGTGTAAATGTTGCGACAAACATGAATGAATTTAAATTTAATAGTATTAACTAATAACTGACAAATTCAGGACAATAAAGTACTTAAGATCCTCACCGCCTATGTAGCCCTAAACCATGATACCGTGTCGGAACTTGACAGTTCTTAAACAGTATTTATGGAAGGCTTCTGTTTTGTTCCATATTAGTAGCTTACAGTGACGTGTGAACCCACACATCAAATGTTAATTCTTCATTGAATATTATCTTACATCAGTCATATCCTGCCACAATACTTAGTATTAGTATAAAAAATGTTTTATTTACTGCAAATCCGTCAATATTAAAATATTTTACAATGTGAAATATATTTGTGTTTATCCCAAAACTTAGTTGTCGGCAAATTGGAGCATCCAGTGACAGAATAAATTATTATTAAAACCAATTGAGGTATCAAGGCCCGAAAATATTTTAAAACAATGTAGAATATGTGGTTACGGTTGTCGGTAAAAGAATAAATAATATACTAAATAATAAAGATAATAAATATAAGTTGTTTTGATAAGCCATGGTATTTTTGTTTTGCCATTTCGACTGCCAGAGTCATTTGTGGTACTCTCCATGGATAAATATTATTTGAGATACCCTACACTACACTTCTTGGCTCTGGATTTTTTCTTCTTGCATATATTTTTAAATTCTACGTAGTAAATCAATTACGTCTATGAATTTTAGTACTAGTCTAATAATTTTCTAATCGGTTCATTTTCATTTCTTAGCATTCGTGTAATATTATTTGGCAAATCTAGTTGGGAACGTAAATCACCATATCTTACACAATCTTTACCGTAAGTTCGGTATCACATATTTGGCAACTTGGAGGTCTTTCACCTTGAAACAAGTGGATTGAAGTTAACTGGGTGTGTTCTATTCGCAAGAGAAATAATGCAACCTGATCCCTTCTTGATAGTTTACTTTGCATCTTTCATTTATCAACCCTAGGTTTTATGACTGTCAGTTTCGTGGTTGAATTAATTCATATTGATTGCCGGATTTCCTTGATTCTAAGTAATTTTAGGTCTTAAGGATATACTTGTATTCTATTTAATAATCCTATCTTCTAATTGTCTCTTTAGCTCCCAAATCAACAAGTTCATTGTCTTTAATTCCCATATACCCTGGCGTCCAGACAAAGTTGATGGTGGCTTTCAAAGGTATGGAATTTCAATAAAGCTAATAGAATTAGAGCATATTATGGAAAATTATGATTTGATATGTCACAATAGCGAAGAGCCTGCCAAATAGTATACAGTTCATCAGAGAACACAGATAAGTCACGATACATTTCAAAAATAAGAGCTTGTCTTAACATATAGTTATTAGGGTTCGTGGTTTACATTTATATGTCATATTCAAAAACAAAAGTCAATCAATTATTTTAATTAAATTATTATAGAGGATTAAAGAAGTTACCTCACTTTATATTACTAGTATGAAATTCTTAAATCAATCAGGTTAGTTAGACTTAATTCTATATTTTTATAAGAGAAAATGTACGCTAAATTCATATTTTTCTCTTCAAATTAACTCTAAATATCATGTTTGCCATTTTAAACAACTAATTTTAATTTTACTATTTATTATTAAATAAATATACCATTTATTATATACACAGATTTTATAATAAGAAATTTATGTGTAAAAGTAGGTCAAAATCCAATAAATGACTATGGCAATATTAAAGTAGACATCTGTCCTGAATCGGCGTAACGTGTACGGCACTGATGACAACTAACAAGTTCGAAACAGCTGTATGTCGTTCGGTTCCGATCCGGGACAAATGTCGAATCCTACCTGTGGCGGGTTTTATTTTTTGGAACCCGGATTGAAAAAAACCCTCTATGAGTTGCGAAAAATATTGGACAAATTACATTACACTGTTTTCTAACTTTCTAATAGTTTTATAGATGTACTTTTCATGTTTTTTGTTGCCTTTCCTTTCCATACAATATTCCAAAGTAGAGATTTTGGAATATATTATTTTTCATCGGCCACTATGCAAGTTAATGTTTCCATTCAATACCTTTGTTGATTGTTACATTATTTCTTTGTACCTATGATGTTTGGGGCTCTCATTCGTTTCTTATATTCGTGTAGTAAATAAACTTACAATTAGAATTTAGTACCAGGTGTACAGTACTAAATATTTCTGCCATAAATTCTACATTGGTTAAATTAAATTTTAAAGTGAATATGATGATTTTTTAATAATATCAATATTTCTATGAAACCTAATTAATATTTTTGTGGCTTTAAAGTAGGTAAAATGGATATATTTGTAACACCAAATATATGTACTTGTAAATAAAAATTTCTCTTTAGTTTATAGCACATCCGTACTATTTGTAAAACGTCATGATCTTAATATGTATATATTATTAGCTACAGAATGATGTAGATTGATATATTATATTATCTCTATAATAATAATGTATTCCATCGGATAAAAAGTGTAGATACTAAAGTAGAAAGTACACTATAATATAAAAAATGGTATATAAACTTCTGTTTAATCTATACCATTTAATCTCGACATCCACATAAGTATTACCAACCTTAATGATTAATATTACAAATTTGGTTAGGCTCTGCTAATGGTGAAAGTATAACATATCAACATCCAGTGTTTGTATAATTAAATATGTCAGAAATAATTGGGTTTGCGTTAGAATTAGTTTTTAATACTAATACTTTATTATTAATAATAATAATACTTTAATACAAACTAAGCAGTACATTCTATATGCTTTTTTATATTGTTAGTCAGATAATTGATCTGCGATATCAGGTGTAGAATCACGTAGAATTTTGAAATGGTGTAGGCAGATTAAAGTATTTATGTGAAATATTTTACTATAAATCGTAGACGACTTTCTAATATTTTGTTGGAAGCCCAATGAATGCATAAGTTTCTTAATAGTTTATAGATTTTTCTGTAATTTTTGTTTGAAATTATTAAAATTATCATGAAATAGAAGGCAAGTGGTGATATTTTTAATTTTAACATATTCATAAGTCTACTATGTTAAAAACATATTTTTTGCTTTCATAACTCCGCGAAAGCCAAGATGGCGTTACATAGACTTTAAGATATTTAACTTAATGCAGGTACGAGCAATTCAGTTTAGATTTGCAGGCGTGTTTGATCAACTACTGTTATGTTTGTTGTAGCAGCGTAAATATTCATATTTACGCTGCTACCTAATCTCTGTGATTCTTGTATGCGTAAATATGCCAAAATATTTAACTATCATCCGAATATTTGAACACAGTTTGAGAAGATTTATATGTATAAGAGAATTCTCTCATTTAACATATGATGGATCTCAAACAATATGTTAGTTTCGAATCGAAGCTTGTTGGTCTCTAAGAAATATTTATGTATAAAGTCTGTCAATAGTGAAAGTGGCCGAAAACTTGAAAGTGCACGGAATTTATCTTTGATTTAATTTTTATGTTGCGTTCATGTAAAATATTTGATTTATATTAAATAAAGAACCATTTTGTTACTTTTCAAACACATATCCTACATGTAAATTGTCTAGCCGAATGAATTGCTCAAAATCAGTTGTCTTTAGAGACAGTCAGTAAAAGTAGTAAGATTGCGGAGTGGAAGCAAATTTAAGAACTATCCATAGTAATTACGCTGGACACTATAAATAAATGTGGATACCCCTAGTAAATTACAAAATTCTTCATTATCAAATGGTAGAATACGTGCAAAAGGTGTTGTAGATTTTAAATGACGCGAAAGGTATTCATTTAAGAAAAAAAAATCATTGAGTAATAAAGAAAAATCCAGATTTCGCGAGATATTGTTTTTGACATATATCATAACAGCGGTGATACGTTAATTTTAGAAATCATTGTATCTATGCAAATATGACAAATTTTTGATGCCAAATGGTTGTTTCTTTAATACAAGAACATTTTGAGAAAATCGATAAAAATTATTACTAGCCAGGGAACTAAACAATCTCTTATTCTAATTAAATTCCTTGTTTCGTATAGCTAAGGAGGATGTTAATAAATCCGGAAATTAAAAGATTATGCTTTTGTTTGGTGTTTACTGATTTAAAACGTTTGGAGTTTGTTCTTTTTGAAAGTGATCAGTGGAGATTGTCCGTTTTGAAACTTAACGTTATTAGCAACAAATAGAAATAATAGACAGGCTTGAAAATATCATGCCAATTTATTGCAATTCATAGGTAGATCAATGTACAATGTACCAATTAGTGCTTAGACTCTAACAGTAGGTACTTCGTCAAAATGCTCACAAAAATTTGCATCTCTTTTTCATTGTCTGCATTTTGTTTTTCTGCGTCTTATAAAACGAAATTGCAAAACCGTAATTCTTCATTGTTCTCCTCTTCACCATAGTGGACTTTGAGCAATGCAGTAATGGCGCTAATTTTTTTTTTTTATTTTATTCTGTTTTTCAATTATGGTTTAGGTATAGGTATAATGTTCTCTATTTTTTCCCCCTTTTATAAATTGATTGATCAGCTCCCAAATCACTCTTTTATGTAGCTTCTCCACGCACCTATATTCGCTGTCCAGCTTTTTTGGTGATGATTATTCTTTTTGCCTGGGCAAATGGGAAATGTCAACCGCTAGTCGGTTTCACGGTTTCTGCTACGGACTGCTTCCAGTCAAATACCTCGCAGTCTTCTCTTAACTTCAAAACTGTTACAAACTTTGAAAAAAATTCAAGGTACTCTTCAGGCTTCTTTATGATTTCTAGTTTTTTAATTTCCTTCTCCATATTCCCAAATATACGGTCCGGAGGTATAAATGAGTGCCCAGGAACAGCAACAATTATTTCCATATGGGCAACATTAGAAGTTTCATGATTTCTGTGTTTCAACAACCAATGGCAACATATTCCTAAGGTCGTGTTTTTATTTTGGCCTCCACAGCCGTCACAGATTAACCATATTACTTTTATATTCGAGAAGTCCGTTGTTTCGAGGACGTGGTAAATACAAAATGAAATTTCATTTGACCCTTTGACATATTCATTCTCTGTCCAGCAGAAGCCCTTGAAAGATTTAGCTTCTCATGTAAATGCCAATAGTAGTATAGCAACAGGGCTACCAGGCCACTTTTGATGCGGATGGCATGTATCCATCGGGAGTGACCAAAGATGTGGGTGGGGTCGCGAAGAGTTCTTGTGGATGATCAACAATGACCAGAGGGTGTAGAAAAAACATGGCGGCGGAAAAAAAATTGCTGTATTAAGAAAAAAGAGGGCGTGGCAAAAATATGGCTGTATTAAGAAAAAAGGGGTGTAGCTGCATTAAGAAAAAAGAGGGCGTGGCAAAAACATGGCTGTATTAAGAAAAAAGGGGTGTAGCTGCATTAAGAAAAAAGAGGGTGGGGGTAAGAAAAAAAATGCATTAAGAAAAAAGAGGGTCTGGGTAAGAAAAAAACATGTCTGCATTAAGAAAAAAATATGGTTGCATTAAGAAAACAGGGGCGTGGCTGCATTAAGAAAAAAGAGGGTGGGGGTAAGAAAAAAATATGGCTGCATTAAGAAAAAGAGGGCGTGGAAAAAAATATGGCTGCATTAAGAAAAAAGAGGGTGGGGGTAAGAAAAAAAAACATGTCTGCATTAAGAAAAAATATGGCTGCATTAAGAAAAAAAAGAGGGTGTGGGTAAGAAAAAAACATGGCTGCATTAATAAAAAAGAGGGTGAGGGTAAGAAAAAACATGTCTGCATTAAAAAAATATATGGCTGCATTAAGAAAAAAGGGGGTGGGGAAAAACACGTCTGCATTAAGAAAAAAATATCATCTGACGTAATAATATGACATCTGACGTAATATGTCAAAAGGGCCTTATCTTAAACTTTATCCGATTTCAATCGAATAAAGACTAAAATTCATTAAGAAATTAATTGAACATAATCACAAGATAGAGTATTTTTAATAGGTTAATAAATAAAAAAGTTATAGACAAAGAAAATATATTTATGGTAAAAAAGTAGTACATATATTTAGCATTACATATAGATTCAATATTAAACATAATAGAATAACTTTAAAAAATTATTAAGATACAATATTGTAGTATTATAAAAAACTTAAAATATTAATGTAAAAAAATTAATCAAATCTCTAATTTCAATACAAACGTAATTTATTAAAAAAGAATTTTTGTGAAAAAACATAATTCAATAGGTAACTTATAAGTCGGAAATCGAGAAAGGAACCACCAAGCCGCCAAGCGGCTATCAAAGTAGTTCCCGAATAGCAAAGCTATTACATAATCGCTCTAGAAAACTACTACTCCTCGGGCTAAAGCCCCGCCAGGCATTGAATTATACCCAGAAGCGATCCTCGACCCCTTTCTCGTGAATCTGCACGATCAGATAAGGTTTCAATTTTTTTTTTTTTGAAACCTTATAGTATATATATAGTATAAACCTAATATATTTTGAGACCATAAGATTATCGTTGAAAATGGATCTGTTTTGGAATTTAGAATTTGCAATCAAATTTTAGTTCAGTACCTCCCTTCCGATTTATTTACTAGCTTAACGATTATGTATCTTTGAATACGCCTTTTGCTTTGTGAAAATCATACAAATTTTTCAGAAGTATCTAAGATAGACATTCTTATATACAGAGGTTTATTGAATATAATGTGAGATTTTTTTCATTTCAATGACCATAAGTTATCGTTGAAAATGGATCTGCTTTGGAAATTAGGATTTGTATATCAAATTTTAGCTCCGTACCTCCCTCCCCATTTATTTACTAGCTTAACGATTATGTGTCTTTGAATACGCCTTTTGCTTTTCTTTTTGACTATTTTGTTTGATTCCACTTTATAAGTGTACTGTTTAGAACGTAGACCTATTAAATGAATCATTATTTTCATCCTTCATTAAACCAGAAATTATTTTTTTATATATAGCTCGTACAACCCAGACGGATATACATATATTTAAAGATCTGACAGAGATCTGGTTTTAATAATATATTATTAATTTATATAAACAATGTATCATGTAGGTTTCACAATTTAAAAATGTATTGTTATGAAACATAGTAAAAAGATACTCAGAGGGTTAAAATGAAACTAAACTGATAAACATTAAAATATAATAAGTTCACATTCCCCATTTCCTAGCTACATGTATATATTTGACACATTCCTAGTCGATCGAGGTCTGCAAAGAACAGTTGATTTTATGTCATAATGGTCTCTGGATGCGTCACTTGCTTAGAGTCGGAGTGTAAGATTAAATGTATACTTGAGGTGGGTATCTATTTAAAAAAATCTGCTCAAATCAGACTGATATTTTGAAGTTTATATGTATATATTAAATAATGGAAAAAACTTATTAATTTTATATAAAAAAACGAATCATCTAGGTTTCACAATTTAAAACTGTATTGTGATCAAATAAGGATTAAATAATTTTAAGGAAAGTATAAAGCCTATGACAGCCGCCTAAACTAATAACTCTTTGCAAATACTTTATGGTGCTACAATAATTCATCTAAAGTATTTTTTAAAAAGTGAACAACTCCCTGCTGTTTCGTATTTTTACACTTACTAAATCGTCACATCGTTTAGTCCACACCCTTGTTCTTTACATGTTTAACGAAAAAACAATCCTTAATAAAACTGCGGCGATTATCACAGTAATTTCAGTGTTTTTTTTCCCCAACAGCAATATCTAAAACTTTTTTGTTCAATATATGTTAGATATGTTTTTTGTTAAAATCTGCTGTCATGGGCTTTATACTTTCCTTAAAATTATTTAATCCATATTTTATCACAATACAGTTTTAAATTGTGAAACCTAGATGATTCGTTTTTTTATATAAAATTAATAAGTTTTTTCCATTATTTAATATATACATATAAACTTCAAAATATCAGTCTGATTTGAGCAGATTTTTTTAAATAGATACCCACCTCAAGTATACATTTAATCTTACACTCCGACTCTAAGCAAGTGACGCATCCAGAGACCATTATGACATAAAATCAACTGTTCTTTGCAGACCTCGATCGACTAGGAATGTGTCAAATATATACATGTAGCTAGGAAATGGGGAATGTGAACTTATTATATTTTAATGTTTATCAGTTTAGTTTCATTTTAACCCTCTGAGTATCTTTTTACTATGTTTCATAACAATACATTTTTAAATTGTGAAACCTACATGATACATTGTTTATATAAATTAATAAAAGATTATTAAAACCAGATCTCTGTCAGATCTTTAAATATATGTATATCCGTCTGGGTTGTACGAGCTATATATAAAAAAATAATTTCTGGTTTAATGAAGGATGAAAATAATGATTCATTTAATAGGTCTACGTTCTAAACAGTACACTTATAAAGTGGAATCAAACAAAATAGTCAAAAAGAAAAGCAAAAGGCGTATTCAAAGACACATAATCGTTAAGCTAGTAAATAAATGGGAAGGGAGGTACGGAGCTAAAATTTGATATACAAATCCTAATTTCCAAAGCAGATCCATTTTCAACGATAACTTATGGTCATTGAAATGAAAAAAATCTCACATTATATTCAATAAACCTCTGTATATAAGAATGTCTATCTTAGATACTTCTGAAAAATTTGTATGATTTTCACAAAGCAAAAGGCGTATTCAAAGATACATAATCGTTAAGCTAGTAAATAAATCGGAAGGGAGGTACTGAACTAAAATTTGATTGCAAATTCTAAATTCCAAAACAGATCCATTTTCAACGATAATCTTATGCTTATTGAAATGAAAAAATCTCACATTATATTCAATAAATCCCTGTATATCAGAATGTGTATCTTAGATATTTCTAAAATTTGCGTGTATGATACTATAAATACATGTTAACGAAATTCCATATAGAAAATTGTAAACTTTTGTACGCTGATACAGACAGTCTCTTGTACAAAATTCAGTGTAAGATGTTATCAAAAAATAGATTTTATACTTAGTGATTATCCCCGAGATAGTCGTTGGAATATTCCTCTAGTAAATAAAAAACAAATCCCATGGTTTTTAATGAAGGATAAAAACAATGTGAAAATAATTACTCATTTTCATAGGGCTACGTTCTAAACAGTACACCTACTATAAAAAGTGGAAAATAGTTAGAAAATCAAAAGGTGTAAAGTCTAATGTTGTGGTAAACAAAATTACTTTTGAGGATTATCTCAACTGTCTGGAGAAATTTGTCAACAAAAAGCCGTAGGATTACTCTCCACTTTCTAGTTACAAGTCATTGATTTTATAATATTATGTCTTTATATTATTTTATTATAATTGATTTTCACTTTCTCACATCAAATAATGTAAGTTATATATCTCACACCTTGTATAGTGGAACTCGATAGCAATTATTTTTATTCGTCATTTTAGAGTTGTTAAAGTAAATTATCAGGTTGATTCCAATACAAAATAAGTTTTGTTTATAATAACATTATATAAATATACGCCATGGAACTTTGTCAATACCAAAAAAACTATGTGTTAAAGGGGGGAATATGATGTACATAACTACAGTTTTTATTAGAAATATATATGTGAGCATTCGTTGCAGTTAAAACAAATATACCGAGGGGCTGGGTCGATGATGTCATCGATAACCGACTTCAATGTGCTTCTCTAAATGTTTATTATTGTTTATAGTTTATATATTAGGTTCATATATGCGATGGCTCGAATAGGAGATTAGATTTGACTGAACGCTCACTTAATATAGAAGTTGTAATTTAAGAAATAAAGATTTGTGTTGGTACTTTAGAGACAACTATTTTTAGTTTAATATACTCTAAAATCTAACATATATATGAGACCATTGATGCACTGCTTATTAATTTCTTCTTTATTATTTTATATTGTTCGAAATGGTCCTGTCTTATATCTTAAAAAAGGCGTGCGGCACTATATTAGCTTAATCTTTGTAGATATGTATACATTCACTGAAACAAACGATTTTAGTAATTAGAACGTTCATAGTTCGGATACTTAGATTATCATAGTTCGGGTGCTTAGATGAAATACAAATATACTTAACAAAACAGAACATATAATTTTCTAAATTCACTTATTTCAGTAATATCAATATATGCAGATCATTCAACAGTTTTTACATGTGCTTAAGTTTATCTGTGGAATAATTTTAATTCATGCATTATGCAGATTTAGAGAGATGGATTACAATTCTGTTCAATAGCAACTCGATGTTACGATCGATTAAATTTGTTGAGCGTTATTCAGGAAAAATATTTCTTTTTTATATTTCTAGCAAATTATTGTGTTCATCTAGGGAACTGGCCGAGTATCGTATAGATCCCACGACTTGGATATTTTATGTGGTCTGACAGAAGAACAGCTTGAAGAAATAGAAATGAAGTTTTCACATTATGCTCTAAGATTATCGCAAATTATTGAAATCAAATTGTTGAAAATGAGTAACAGCTGCTGCACATTTCAATCATCTGACAAAGTTCTTAGTGATTTCATCTACACCAATAAAATAAAAAAAGACAGTCTCAAATTAATGTTATAAACGTAAAAATTTGTTTCTCAATCTGAAGTCCGATTATTCTTTTGACAATATCTGAGAGAATCATCCACTTAAATATATCTAATGACTCTTTACAAATTCCTTTTTACGGTGCTGTAATAATGTATCTTAAGTATTTTAAAGTGAATTTTTCATCGTTGTCGATGACGACGGGTTATCCTCGAAGATGTCTGTTGTGTTATTCGCCTCAACTTCGACGTCACTACATAGTCGACCCATGACAAATCAAAATGCTACATTTGCAGTTTTTTTATCGATAGGAAGTCATAAACTATTTTTTATTGATTTATCTTCAGATTAGAAATAAAATGTTTTGTCTATCAGCCCGAAATTTTACAGTTTGTTTACATTTAAGTCACTTTTCTCAAGCCAGCCTGCGACGTTTTTGTCAACAAGTCAAGACTTGTTTGTATGTGTTTTAAATCTCATTCTGCATTTTTTGGTTGGGTTGCTTTCGCTCTCACGTTACAGCATTGATATTTGGGAAATCATAAATTAATTTTTTTCGGTTCTCTTATCTCTTTTTATATAGACGTTGTTTGCGTCCAGTTTCTCATATTACCAAATTTCGTGCTGTTACATCGTGACTGTGAAAAATGTTTTTTTATGTTAAATAAAATCTGCATTCTACAATCCGCTTTTTTAAGAAATTTCGTTAACGGACTTGAATGATTTCATTGCGAATTATCATACTTGATAATGATAAAGAAAATAATTTTATCGAAACTGGAATGGAATTAGAAGATTTTCAAGATAACTAGTCAGATATTTTATTGATAAACATATATTGATATTAGAAGAGTAATGACAATGTTATTTTATTTTGAACTATGAATGTATTAAAAATATTATTGTGCTGATGTGCTTATTTTCTTTAGAGTCCATAGCTGTGTCTGCCTGTATTCACTTGAGGAGTTCTAGAAGTAAATGTTGATATCTTTGTCTGTGTGTATATTTTATATAGAGCTGTCTGGGCTCACTCTTTGTTTTCAGCTAAAAAAATTACAAATAAAAACTTAATATTTAAAAATTGTGTATGTGTTTACTTACTTTTGATAAACTTGAACTGGACTCCCATAGAAGGCTTATTTACATCCTTCAAGCCTTCATAAATTATGCTGTATTTCCTTTCACATTGAAATTCAGTACTCAGATGAGTACTGCCCGAAAAAAGAGACAATTTTCTCTTTTTTCGGGCAGTACTCTTCTTGGTAAGAATATATTGGTCTTTTGTAATTCTAGTAATATAGTCTCACCGTACCGAGTTTTCACTATTTTAGCCCCATAAATTGGCTGAGGAATATTTTGTTCCAAGTTTGATATCTTAAGAACTTGTTTAGTTTCTAGAAGTGAAACTCTGTTTAATTTTTCTAGATCCATCTAAAATTAATAGAATATTTTCTTGTTAATTTTATTGAAATTTAATAAAAACAATTTTTTACTCACGTTTGTTTCCAGTAGATAAAACACACAAATAAAGATTTTTCTAATATTTTATAATACGTCACGTATAGCGCACAAGTATAAACACATATGATGAATTATGCCGACTGTAAACCTTTTATATCATCTGTGACGTCAATTTTTCACGTCACCATGAGCACGTGTGAAAAATAATGTTGAGTTAGCAGTTTTTATTTCGTGGGATTTATATTTTGTATATGTTATAATTGACAGTTTTAAGTCATAAATTAATTTTTATTGATTTCTCCACAGATTAGAAATAAAATGTTTTGTCTATCAGACTGAAATTTTGCCATTTGTTTACATTTAAGTCACGTTCCTTAAACCAGCCGGCGATGTTTTTGTTTTGTTGAGTTAGCAGTTTTTATTTCGTGGGATTTATATTTTGTATATGTTATAATTGACAGTTTTAAGTCATAAATTAATTTTTATTGATTTATCCACAGATTAGAAATAAAACGATCTGGAATTTTTTGCAGTTTGTTTACATTTAAATCACGTTCCATGTAGAAATAATTCGAACGCCGACGTTTTTGTTTATAGTAAATCATTTTGATAACCCAAATATATACACAACACAATCTAATCTGAAGACGTCGATATTTTTGTTGGATTGCTTACTCTCATGAATTATTTTTTATAATCACATAGACGTTGTTTGCGTTTCTCATATTACCAAAAATTTTCATACGTGACTTCTTTATTTCATTTACGCTCTCGATATTTTTATTGAAGTTATAAATTAATTTTTAATGGCTCATTTAATCACTTTAGCATATTTCAATAGACGTGGTTGAATTTTCTCATATTACTGCGACTAATTATTTATACTCACGCTTTGATGATTATAAAATGTTTAGGTTAAACAAAATCTGCAATTCGATATAAATACTGAATGTCTAACGGAATCCTTTTTATTTAAATATCAAATCTAGTTCACGAAAGATGTCGTCATCTCAGTGTTTGAATATTGTGCAAGAGAACTTTGAAGATATGTAAGTTACTTTTTTTTCATTATTCAACTTATTTTACATTATACTTACTTTTTTTTTAGTGAATTTAATGCTTGGGATCGTATGGTTCAATTAACGAACCGATATATGCCACCGGCAAATCCTGAAGTTTACTTCAGAGAAAAGTAAGTAATTTTTTACATAGTTAATTCATTTTTCAATTATAATTATTTTTACAGCAGTTTGGATGATCTACCCCCTCCTTACTGGGACCTGCCCCTGCCACCATACATTGACCTGCCCTCACCTTACAGAGATCTGCCACCTTCTCTGATTCCAATACGGGATCTACCACCAGGATTTTTATTTCCTCCAAGTTATTCTCCTACGTCGCCACCTTACTTGGAGGAAAAGTAAATTATATTTTTATTTTGTATTCTTTTTTTCAATTATATTTCTTTCAGTGATCGTGATATCGACTTCATTGTCGTGGACGACGACGACACCGACGACGACGACACCGACGACGAGACGGTGATTGTCATCTCCGATGATGAAGATGAAGTCGTCGAGATTAGCGACGTGGAGGAGGATGAGGTTCGACCAACCGTAATATGTTGGGCAGGTCGGCAATAATGTTTTTTTTTCAAAATTATTTTTCTATTGAATTGTTTTTTCACAAAAATTCTTTATTAATAAATTACATTTGTATTGAAATTAGAGATTTGATTAATTTTTTTACATTAATATTAAGTTATTCTATTATGTTTAATATTGAATCTAAATGTAATGTTAAATATATGTGCTATTTTTTTACCATAAATATAATTTCTTTGTCTATAACTTTTTTATTTATTAACCTATTAAAAATACTCTATCTTGTGATTATGTTCAATTAATTTCTTAATGAATTTTAGTCTTTATTCCATTGAAATCGGATAAAGTTTAAGATAAGGCCATTTTTACATATTACGTCAGATGTCCACGTAACGGACCTGCGCCCCCACCCCTTTACCGCCATGTTTTTTTCTTAATGCAGTCATATTTTTTTCTTAATGCAGACATGTTTTTTCCTCACCCCCTTTTTTCTTAATGCAGCCGTATTTTTTTTCTTAATGCAGACATGTTTTTTCTTACCCCCACCCACTTTTTTCTTAATGCAGCCATGTTTTTTTCTTACCCACACCCTCTATTTTTTTCTTAATGCAGCTATATTTTTTTCTTAATGCGCAGACATGTTTTTTTTTCTTACCCCCACCCTCTTTTTTCTTAATGCAGCCACATTTTTTTCTTACCCACCACCCTCTTTTTTCTTAATGCAGCCACTCCCCTCTTTTCTTAATGCAACCATATTTTTTCTTAATGCAGACATGTTTTTTTCTTACCCACACCCTCTTTTTTCTTAATGCCTTTTTTTCTTACCCCCACCCTCTTTTTTCTTAATGCAGCCACGCTCCTTTTTTCTTAATACAACCATGTTTTTGCCACGCCCTCTTTTTTCTTAATGCAGCCACGCCCCTCTCTTTTCTTAATGCAGCCACGCCCCTTTTTTCTTAATACAGCCATTTTTTTCCGCCGCCATGTTTTTTTCTACACCCTCTGGTCATTGTTGATCATCCACAAGAACTCTTCGCGACCCCACCCACATCTTTGGTCACTCCCGATGGACACATGCCATCCGCATCAAAAGTGGCCTGGTAGCCCTGTTGCTATACTACTGCCAATCGAAGGAAAATGTTATCATAGCTTCCGATTTTTCTCGTAGTAAATCAAAATACGCCTTTGCTCGTAATTTGTGCAGACGTTTTCCTACCATGAAATTGCGCTTAGTTTCGGTATTTGTCGAATATTTTATTTTTTCAAAGAGTTGGAGACAAGTGGAACACATATCTGTGCGGGGCATGCCAAACCCTAAATTATGGTAAGTATTAAAAATATGCCTAAAATAGCTACGCTTAACAGGTCTCTTCAAGAATCGTCAGTAATGCTTCAAGATCACTACAATATATTTTTCACGACAATTTAATATTCAAATTCGATGGTAAGTAGGCGTTCACCACAATTTTGTGATCTACAATAATGCGACTCGACAACTTGCAATTTGTTGATAAATGTCATCACGGACTGCTTTCTGTTTTCATATTTTATGGCTTTCCTATCCCCTCCTCTGTTTTCTGTAAATAGTAAAGAAGTAGCAAAATAATTTTTAATAATTATATCGATTCGTCTTCTCATGATTCTCAAAACACCCATAAAGGTATGTAAACCAGAATGAATTTATTGGAGTGTAGAACAAAACATTTTACATTGTGTTCCTTTGGTGTATATTTGTTACTTTTAAACCTCTTTCTCTTAACTGAATGAATGGTACACCATTTAAATATAAAACTGTCTTGAAATATTCTGTTCCTTTGTTCATAAATTTTTTCGTGAAAATGTTTAATATTTCGCATTGTTATTGATGCACATTGAAAATATTTGTTAATATGTCCACATTTGGGATATATCGGTAAACCTTTAGATCCGTATCTGAAAAAAGCAAAACAAAAAATTAAAACTCTCTAAATAAAATAAAGCGGAACTAACCTCAACAATTTCTCTTCTGCCGTTTTCATTCGGTTAAATTGCGTTGCCTTTTTCTTGCTTTTCATTTGTCACTCACAGGTATTACGTTAGCTTCCATTATTACATATTGAAACACTGAACTAATATATTTATCAATTCTCTATTATAACACTAAAATATTGGATATAATACATACTATTGCAAGAGTAAGCAAACAGTAGTTAAGATTCATGCCTAAAACATGTGATCAAATACTGGCTGTCTATTGGCTGTTTGGAGATTGTACGCTTTGATCTTCAATTGTCTGCGGAGACTGTACACTATGAAGCTAAACCTAATATTTAAATGTAAAATATAATGGTATATTGTGTATTTTGAAGATTAACCAAACCACAGTCGTAGTCAACTATTTATTCTGTACAGAAAACTTATGTCATCTAAATTTCCGCCAAAAGTGGAGATTGTATACTTTGATACTATACGTATCAAAGTATGTACATATTACATAATACATAATTGCTTATATGGGGCACAGCCGTAAATCATTTATTCATTGACACTGGTGACTGGTACATGTTCTACTGATAGTGTCTTGGAAGATTAAGAATTAAATATGGGTCTTTAACGCACCAGATAAATACGAAATTTGATTAAATCTAAAATTCAGACTTCGAAAACTTTACACAAAGTTCACACAAAATAAAGCAATTTTGACTAACTTGAAAATCACAAATAAAATTTTACATGTTCGCTGTTATGTTGGTGTGAACGTTCGTAATAAATAGCTAATGCATGTACATAGATAAAGTCAGTAAAATGCATATTCACATACACCGTCCTGTATATAACCGGCTTATGATGCACCCTCACCTTTTTTTGTTATTTTTAAGATAGATTTTTCTAAAATAAACTCTGCATGTTGAATATACCTATTAAGCGTCACTTTTTAATACTGGTCCCATAGACAAATATCGTTTATACAGTATCAGTGGATTCAGACAATTAGATATATTATAAAAATGTAATAATATACAGGGTGTTCTATAAGATAAGGTAGAGGAGGTATAAACCTCTTATATAATACAAAAATGACATTTAATAGGCGGACTCAACATGCTGAGTTTGAAAGATTTATCTCATAGAGTAAAGAGAAAAAGAAGGGTATACCTAACTGAGCCTATTCACACTTTATTTCTGAAATATGTTCTTATTTCTGAAAGTCACAAAATGAAAATGAAACAGCCAAATGGAAAGTAGTTTAATACAAGTATATCCCCTTTACTTAAATTATATTTGATTAGCGTAATGTAATGTAAAATTATAAATAGATTATTTTTCATATCTGCGATTAAAATATACAGGAAATATTTATACTATTTGCATCATACAAGGAATAATAAATTAAGTTGAGTTTAAGAAATAACAATTCAATTCGGCGCCTTTTACTTTTTATACGAAAGTACAGTCAACCATAAAAGGATATCGACACAGACTGTCAAGGGATTTAAACAGGAGCGTATTACAATTTAATTTGTTTATATATTTGATGGTTGCAATAGTATAATCCATAGTGTTTCGTGTTGTTGGATTGGACTCGATATTGGTGGAGTTTCATTTCATATCACGTTTCATTTCTAGGTATAAATCTTCCCATCTGCAGATTGGGGTTTTATTTTTAGAAGAAGGAGATCAAGTTTTGTATGTGCAAAACTTAAAAGAAAGAACTACTTATATAAAATACCAAATCAAATACGAACAATTAAATATATTATTTATTATTAAATTGAATGTTTTAAAACTTATGCAAGTATACAAATAGTAAATCGCTATCATAATCATTAAGGTTAGATTTTGAGCTGTTATCTAGATTTATGACAATTGAATTAATATTGATCATTCTGGATTTCTTCCAACACTATTGGGCTAGTATTTATTCACAACCCCACCTCTTAGAACGAAATATATTACGGCACTAGTTAATACAGGACTATGACGATTTCATATTACGAAATGCTTTATTTGACTCTAAGTCATCTTAATTTCATTTGGATTAAACTTGTAGTATCACGGTGATAGGTGTAATAGAGTATGATTGTTTAACTTGGCAAGTGCACCAATATTATTAGGTATTTTCAATTTAAACAAATCTGACTTGATTTTTTTATCTATAACGTGAACATAAGCATTATTGAAAAAGCACAGATAATATAATTCCACATATACACATTCCTAGATACTACTTTTTTCCAATAAGTGATATACATTTTCTTGACGTGACGTTTATTGGTATCACCCATTATCTACTAATAAGGGGTCTTTCAATAAGGACTATCGATTTTTAACTGTAAATAAAACAAGTTGTGTGTGAGATATTTACCCACTTTTTTTATTTTAAAGAATATTTGATGGAATTAACTATGGAATGTAACGTAGTTCAAATATCCGCCGCGTCCTTGCTTGGTGGAACGTATTCGGGAGGTTCAATTTTCGATGATCTTGTCACATAAATCTGTAGCGCTCACCGTTGACGGTTATGACAATACCAGTTTCGTTTTGGAAGAAGTACGGACCGATTATTCCGCCAAAACAAAATCCGCACCAAACAGTTACTTTCTCGGGATGCATTTGGTACTATTCTATTTCGTGTGGATTAGTATTGTCCCAAATCCGACAATATTGCTTATTCACATATCCATTCATCCAAAAATAGGCTTTGCTAAAATGATTTTTTGGCGAAATTTGGGTAAATTCCAACTGCTTTAGAGCTCTATTAGCGAACACACGGTGTTGTCTATGGTCATTTATCTTAAGTTCCTATGTCAGTTGGAGTTTATACTGGTACAGACTCAAGTCCCGACGTAAAGTTCGCCAAGTTGAAGGAGCAGAAAGGCCAAGGTCTTGTGAACGACAAGAAATTGACTGACTCTGGGTTTCCCATATATTCTCATGCACAACAGCGATATTTTCAGCAGACCTTGCATTTCGGTGACGTACGGATATTGGCTGATCACTTATCAAACCGGTTAACTCGAATTTGGCCACCAAATATCGAATAATCCACTCGGCGGGACGGTTATGGCGAGGATAAACATCACGTAATGCGCGGAGCGTTTCTCGAACGGAGCACTGATTTTGAAAATAAATTTAATTAAATCATTAAATTTTGTTGACACACACACGTTGTTGAAGGCTATAACCTTCCATGATGATTTCATGAAGTTTGTGGTATATTACACAACAAATAACCATTACACCATTTTTCAATTAACTCCAACTTCAAGCTTTGAGAGTTTTGACTAGATTTGAGAATACTTTTAACGGATATTTTAAGAGCATTCTTTTACAGAAGCATTTTTGGAGCTAGCGTGAGTTAAAATTATTTGTTTCTCCCTTGAACTTGTAATATTTATAGCTGATGTTATTATTCCATCACTCCAATTACTTTATTCGATTTCATAGCTATCGTTTCGTAGGTGTCGTCATTTTATCTAGAAAAATTATTAGTTAAATTTCGTTATGTACTTATTGGTTCGGCATATTTTTTCGAATCCGATCTATTTAGAGACAGTTGTTCAGTTTGAGGACATTCTTGAATACCCTGACACTTATTCATTTTTTTGTTTAATAAAAAACTAAGCTGTACAATCAGAGACCTCAAGGATTATTTTATTTTCAATTTGTATTTTGATTATAGTATATATTTAATTAGGAATTTATATAAAAATAATTTTCATTACTATAGCTTTTTGTTAAATATCGTCAATAGGAATTTGATTTTCACTACAACAATCATATACTAAATTTGGTATTACGTAGCATTTATTGCTCCACGAATTCGTTACTAAATTGTTTACTATTATGTTCCTTTCTGGTCTGTATACAATGTCTCATTTAGTAAATATATTTGCACTTCTACGTTCTATCGACATTTGTTCATTGCACTATAAGAACGTTTTACTACTCCATCGTTTTTTAAATATGTCTCATTCGTCAATTATTTATACGTATTTGAAATAAATTTCTGGGTTATTCCACTCACATAACCAATGTTCGCTGTTATACTTACTCTTGAAACGGTCGCCACAATGCCGTATCAAGTGATTAAGAAACAACTAGTACACAATAAACCGAATGTCATAAGTGACGATTTGGAATAATTTAGATACGATCCTGACTAATCAATTTATGACGTATCAATAAAAGGTGAATTGACGTGATTACCACGCGAGTGTGGTGATACTGCTGATTAATTAGAATACATGTGATGCACATGGAAAGTATTGTCACCTCTTCATATTGTCACCACATAAGTCTAATTTTCCTCATGTTTATCTAAAACGTTCGGATAATCCAACGAAAAATGAAGTGATAAGTATATTAATGAATAGAGACATTTCTTGAATTCAACTTTACGCAATGTCGAAATATAGCGCTAAAGGTATAAATGTAAAATTGAAACTAAAAAATGCATACAACTTTAGAAGTTGAATTTATTCGAATTTTGTAGAATTCACACAGTCATGGTTACATAAACATCTTCATGGTTTACATTAGCGGAATATAAAACACCAACCTTTATACGGTATTATAATCTTTATAACGAGTATCACGTCCTTTCTAATGAGTATCTACATCTCTAACCTAATCTAATCTTCCTGCACAAAGAGAAGAAATCTTTATAATGGAGGTTCTTGAATTCTGTTTTCCAAAGATTTTACATTTCTTTTGTGATATACCTCATTATAGTTCAATTACTCTTTTATGAAAAAATCTGTACGAATTATGGAACAGTAAGAAATATTGCCTTTTAATTTATTAATACAGGGTGACCATCGGGAACCGGATGTTTTTAGAACACGTAGTGTGAAGCTTAGCGCAGTTGGAGTGGAGCAAATGTGGTGTTACCACCTGCGTAATGTGTCATTTCAATAATCATGGAGCAATGGACAGTAGTGCATCACGTGTTTGCATACGACACGTTTATTCGCATTGGCGAGTCAGTAATAACTACACAGCGGAAATTTCGCATTCACTTCAATATTGGTCGGCGGTGAGCTGTTCTGTCTCGCAACACCATCCTAAGATGGGTCAGCAATTTGAGAACAACTAGCAGCATAATGAAGAGAAAGTCACAAGGTCCACAGAGGACCATTAGAACCCCTGAAAACATCGAGAGAGCGAGAGAGGCGCTCATCAGAAGTCCTACACGGTCCGCCTGAAAACATGCAATGGCATTGAACCTGCATCGCGAATCGGTTAGGAAAATCTTGCATAAGGACTTAAAATTCCACCCCTACAAACTACAGATTGTTCAGTAGTTAAAGGAAAGAGACTTTGAAACTCGTGAGGATTTCGCTACCAGAATGCAAGTGATTTTGGAAGATAATTTAGGTCTACAGTTTCTAATGAGCGACGAAGCTCATTTTCATGTAGATGGAACGGTTAATAAACAGAACTTCAGGTACTGGGCTCCTAAAAATCCACGAACTATCCATCAACGACCCCTTCATTCCGAAAACGTTACAGTGTGGTGTGCCATTGGCCCTACGTACATTATTGGTCCCTATTTTTTTGAAGAGACCGGGCGTACCGTCACCGTTAACTCTAACCGCTACGTTGAAATGCTCCAAAATTTTTTTATGACAGAACTTCGCAGAAAACGGATGCATCTAAGGAATGTGTGGTTCCAGCAAGATGGTGCCACGGCACATACTGCTAACGCATCAATGAATGTTGCCCGGCACATGTTCCTAGGAAGACTAATTTCACGCTTTGGAGATGTGCCGTGGCCCCCAAGGTCTCCAGACCTTTCAATCTGTGCTTTTTTTCTGTGGGGGTACTCGAAGAGTCGGGTATATGCTAACAAACCGCAGAATTTGATCAACTTGAAGAATGCCATTCGTGAGGAAATTATGAGTGTCGATCGCGCGATGTTGGAGCGTGTCTTGCACGATTTCGTGAAGAGGGTCGAAAACTGCATTCGACGTGATGGACACCATCTCGATGACATAATCTTCCACACATGATACACATCGTAAATGGTGTTGTGTACGCATTCATTCTCATGTTAATAAAACCTTATTATCTTGCAAATTCTTTGTGTAACAGTTATTTCAAAATCGTTCGGTTCCCAGTGGTCACCCGGTATTATCATTGAGTGAAGGAACGATACATAGATCGCATAAAACTTTTCGTGGTGAGATGTACTTAGTGCTACGACAGTATATATTTCTATATTTATTAATGTATTAATGTTGTAATATGTTTCTATATTAGGCTGCCAGTTTGCGGTATGCTATATGTGAGAATGTGTTGTTCTCGGATCTTGTTATGAAGACAATAAGGAAGGGACGGAAGTAGCATTTTCGATTTCCATGGTAAAGGCTATATTGAGATCGATGTTATTGAGGTGTCCTAAGAATGTTAGTAGATTGTCCTTATTATAGAATCAGACAGCAAAGACTTCATCTACACATATGATCCAACAGGAAGTTTTTAGAGAGGAAGTGTTAAGGATGTTAAGGGCTGTGGTTTGAAGGCGTCCTTAAATATGTTGGCAAGGATAGAGATGAGTTGAAAGATTGTTACAAGGTATTTTTCTAGGTTATGGATAGTTGACTTTAGAGCATTTATAATGGGCCATCGGAGAGTGTCAGTAGTCCGTAGATTTTGGGAGTACGAGAGGATTTTTCGCGGGGGATGAATACCTTATGGATATTGGAGGGAAGAGTAGAGTTATTAGTGGTAACTTTGGTTTCATTTTTGATATATATATATATATATATATATATATATATATATATATATATATATATATATATATATATATATATATATATATATATATATATATATATATATATAACTACATATATCAATAACAAAACCGGTATCTATTGACAACTCGGGGTTGTCCTGTGTTCTGAACTGTTTAGTAGTGTTAACATTTGCTATTTATAATCAATTGTGTTCATTATTTTGATAATTTTGCCTTGGTCTTGCTAGCAAAATAACTTTATGTCGAGGTTATCGTAAAGAGCTTCGAGAGGAAACCTTTCGGTCACGTTTGTGTTTTTTTAATTTCTTGTAAACTGCGCGCCATGGGGCCAAAATCGGCGCCGAAACGTTGAATAGACGTCCAAATGGTATATAGTTTATTTCATCGCAATTTGCCAAATAAAAGATCCCAAACGGCTCTTATCTCATACCGTGGCTTGTCTGTATGGCTAGGCTCAGGTAGACTCTTCCGTTTATCGGCAAGATTTTTTATTTGGCAAATAGCGATGAAATAAACTATATACATATATTGCTTTATATTACTCTTGATCATGACAGTCATATCTATTCAACTATGTCACTGCAAACTGCTATATAATTAATATAAGCGCATTAAACATATTTTAAACACAGTTTATTTTAAAAATAATATTATGTTCTATGGACAGTTATTATTTAAGAGAATATTAAGTATATTATACGTACATGTTCACAATAATGTGGCGATTACAAAAAACATATGGGCCAAATAAAATAGGTTGGAGTGGTGTCTCAAGAGTTGAAAAGAATGTATAAAACAATACGAGTATAATGGTTTTTTGAAAACTCTTAACTTCAAAGTAACGTATTTATTTATTAGATAGCAGGTTAACTAATTAAAACTGGAGTAAAACATAGTTCGGATTAATTGATTATAGTCGACTATTTTGATAAAAGTAAGTCCCTAACCAGCACTGAGAGAGTGATGAGAGAATGATAAATTCCTTTACTCGGTATATGTTCCTACACGATTGTATTTAAATTTAAAATTATTTATGAATCTCTGTAGATTACTATTTTCATAAGGGGCAATAACTTGTGAATTATATACTCGCCAATCACAAAAGTTACCACACTTGGTGCACTGGAGCTCTATTATAAGATTTTATATAATATCAAATTATGTAGGAAACGTTGTAGTCCATATTGATTCAGTTCTCGATTTCTCTATATTCTCTCGTAGTCTCGTACACACATATGTGTACTTAGTCGCCGGAAGGCTTCCTAGATTTACTAGCCGACAGCACCGTTAATTCTCTCTCCATGAATGTGCTAATCTCAATTCAATGGTCGTTTATCGACCACGTGGTCATATCAACATAAGTTTATTTAGTACTTGGGGACATTTACACTTCTTACTTTTGTAATGATACCGAATAAGGTTAATTCTGTGTCGTACAGTAAATTCTCCTGAAACTACCAACGATTAAATGATAAATTTTATAATGGTTATCAAATAGAGGTTTTACTAGGAATGTTAATGTTGACAACATACGCCGATGACCATAAATCGAAATTGCGGGAAGAAGTACTTGTGAATATTACCATGATGCTGTAGAAGTAGAAGATGCTCAATAAGTCAAGGTGAGCCAATATATAATACTTTTTGTATTTTGTTTTTAATGCATACGTCTTCTTAACTATTTTAGAACCATGATTTATACATAATTTATTCTTGTATTATGTAAATAAATATATGTTAAAAACTAACAAGTATTAATAGAAATCTCAGTACACAAAAACTGTTGTATCAACGATAAGAAAGTTTAATGTGCACTTATATAATTTACTGATGAACAAAGTAGAAAATATCGACTAATGAGTATTTTAAAAGGTTAACTTAACCTTAACAAATATTAATTGATTTATAATTAGAGCTGCACATTTGAATGCCTTATCGGTGGCGGCCCCAAAATGTTCGCAGCAGCTTTGCTTGGTGGCACGTATTCGGGAGGTTCAATTTTCGATGACTGTCGCATAAATCAGACTCAATTTGTTGGATAGCGTTCGTTATGCTACTTTGAGGGCATCAATTGTTTGCGGTTTATTCGTATAGATCTGCCTAATTTAAGATACCCTCAAAGGTAGAAGTCTAAAGGCGTTAAATCACACGATCTCGGTGGTCAGTTCACATCGCCACGGCGCGAGGTAACCATGCCCTCAAATCGCTCGTGCAGAATGTTTATCGTGGCATGCGCTGTGTAGCACGTAGCACCATTCTATTGGAACCACATGTCGTCGGTATCCATTTGAGCCAGTTTAGACCACAAGAAGTTGCTTATCATTGATTTGTTGTGCTCGCCGTTGACGGTTATGGCAATGTTAGTTTCGATTTGGAAGAAGTACGGACCGATGATTCCGCCATACAAATTCAACTTTCTTGGGATGCATTTGATGCTTGTGTATTTCGTGTGGATTGGTATCGTCCTAAATCCGACAATGTTGCTTATTCACATATCCATTCATCCAAAAATAACAGTAAAAATGGGCCTCGTTGCTAAAGATGATTTTGTTTGGTGAAATTTGAGTCAACTTCCAACTACTTCACAGCCCAATCAGCGAAGACATCGCGTTGTCTATGGTCGCTTACCTTAAGTTCCTGAATCAGTTGCATTTTATATGGGTGCAGACCCATCCCGACGCAAAATTCGCCAAGTTGAAGTTGCAAAAAGGCCAAGTTCTTGTGAACGATAAGAAATTTACTATCTCGGGTTTTCCTTTACACTCTCACGCACAGCAGCGATGTTTCCAGGAGGCATTGCGTTTCGATGACGTACGGGTGCTGGCTCATTATTTATCAAACTGGTTGACTTGAATTTGGCCACCAAACGTCGAATAGTCGGCTCGGCGAGACGGTTGTGGCAAGGCTAAAAATCACGTAATGGGCGGAAGTTTCTCTGAACGGAGCACTGATTTTAAAATTTTAAAATTCAACAACGTGTGCAAATCATCGCACACGTTGTTGAACGCTATAACCTTCAATGGTGATACACCATATACTTATGAACAATTTACAGTATATCTTATAGATGTTGCTTTAACAACGTGGCCGCTATAACCTAACAAATTTCGAGCGTCCCTATTGAAAGACCCGTTATAAAAACTTATACTTACCAAATTAGCATAGAAAATCCAAATTGGGTAGTTATGTCCGATGCGGTGAAAAGTGTTCTCATACAAAGAAAATAACTGTTAGGCATCTAAAATTGTAACATTTGCATAGTTAAAATGTTCCCGAAAATTATTTAATGGGTCCATGTCAGTGCTGTTACATAAATATATCAATCTGGCAAAATTTTAATTTTTCCTTATTACACTGTCTGGAAGTACTTACTGGAACATAAATATGTTCCTTGCCATTTAAAGTCTATGGGACTTGTTGAACGTCATCTACTATTTACAATTATTCACGTAATAATAATGAAGTGTTTTGTAATTTGTTTATGGCATTCGCTAGTTCTTCGTAATTAATATAAATATATTTTAAATCTGCTTCCACTTGAGCATCTTGAAAATTTACTTTTGTATTTGCAACACATTTCAGCTGGGGAATTTGAAATCATATTTGTTCCAAAATTGATCAATTATTTAGTATAAATAATATCATATTACACAAACTGTGAAAAATTACACTATACAAAAATATAACAAAACTCGAAACTGCACTATAATAATCGAAAATAACTTTGGTATAAAGTTTTTGCTGACTTTATTTTTATTTATGTATTCTTATATAAAGTAAAATAAATTGGGATGGAAAAAGCGAAAAAGACATAAAATAAAGAATAGCGCAGGGTCGAGTAGCTTTTAACAAAAAGAAAGCACTCTTATGCTCGGGGGTAATAAACTTAGAAACAATGAAGAGATTTTTGAAAACATATGTATGGAGCACGGTTGCGAAACCTGGACGGTAGGGGAAGCAAGTGGGAAAGAAATTAGAAGCTTTTGAGTTGTGATATTACCGAAAAATGATGAAAATACCATGGACTGATAGGATTAGAAACAAAGAAGTATTGGAGAAAGTCGGCGAGAAAAGAAGTATGTGGAAAAACAGAAAGAAGAGAAGAGATAGAATGGTAGGCCACTTGCTGAGACATGGGGGAATAGTCCGCGATATTTTGGAGGCAGAAATAGGAGTGAAGAAAGGCAGAGGTAGGCCTAGATTAAAATTGACTACTATCGCAAATAGTAAGGGATGTAGGTTGTAGTACAATTAGCGGAATGCGTAGGTTAGCACAAGATAGGAGAAGCTGGAGGTTAGCGTCCAACCAGTCTTAGGACTGATGACCTCATGATGATGATGATTCTTATATAAGAATCACGCATACCTGCAAACTTTCGGCATATTTATTCGACATATATCAGAAAGTCTGGGAAACGAAATAGAAATATAAATATTTACACTCCCACGGTGACAATCACAAAGTTATCAACAACAAAGTATATTAGAAAATTGCATAACTGTAAAAACAGAAAATTATTTTTCTATTACAATAGTACTTATATATAAATATTTCTCACATTACAGTTAACACCACATATATGTCAGTCCTCCTAATTTTAATGTATCTACTGATCATAGCAAATTTAAAATATTAATTTTGTACATGTGATTTATTAAGGGTATTGAACTCATCGCTTTAATTTCGGAGGTTTGCAAAAAAGTTCTAAAGCTATGAGAAAACAGAATACATCTGATAATTTCAATAATTGTAAGATATAATTCTTTGATGTGCATTATATCATAAATTTACATAACACATAAACAGGCTCCGACTCATATAATATACGAATATTTAGCAGACTAAATCCTATGTGGAATCCAATTCTGAGAACTCCAATTATCATAAATCAGAGTAGTTGTTTTACTGTGCAAAATAAATACAACAACTTTAACGTCAGTTAATAAGTTTTGTTGACTGACTATTTAATGGATATAAATAAATATCACAATTTGTCTGTCGAGCAGTGTAGTGAACTAAGCTGCGAATTACCGAAATTCTAAGTTCTACGCTGAGTGACGACAAGTGCTGGTCGAGGTATTTTTCGGAAAAACTACTCGATTTCCCATTCGAACACGGATTGACATGGATATTAGAAATATAATTAGGGGTTTTGATATAACTTCCCTGTATGAATCTAGAATAACTTAATAACAATACCATTCGCTTCAATTTAGCCTGGATTACCAGCTCAGAGGGATCCGAGCGTGGGTTCTATCCCTACATACAAGTCATCAAGAGATTCTCATGTATGCGTAGAAGAAAGAGTAAGGCAGCATTCGAAGGGAAAAGGATGCACTCTGCAAATGTCTCAGTGTGACTGAGTAAAGGCTATTTATTACTGCGCACCTCGTGGATGGTCCGATATGGCAGGTTTGAGACTTGTTCCTATTTTTGATGAGCTATAAGTAGGCTGGGGGTGTCTGTGAGTATTTGTGACTGTCCGGGGGTTAGGTGGTTAACTTCGCCCAGTAAAAACAAAGGTAACTAAAAAAATTGCAAGTGCACTAAAGCACAAAAATATTCGGTAACTTTAAAGGGAGGCAGATGTTCATTATATCGTGTTTAAAAAACCAGATAACTTGGCTTTCATAAAAGTGAAGAAGTAACGGTTATATTTTTAATGAGCTTTATTATTCATATAATCTTGTACTTAGCATGTTGACTGTCATGTTTTAAATGTAAATAAGTATAGTTATATAAAATAAATAAATATCCTCATAGCAAATCATTGAATCTAGTTCTTAAATGATTAATGTAGCAATGGAAAACGTTAGATTTACCACAAAAAAATTGACTGGGGTATGATAGGAATATTATATCTAACTGCCATATGTGATAGAATACAGAAACTATAAAAATGTTTAAACTGGTTCCTCTAAACGAAATTTTAAAAAAGAAAAGCTGTCGTATATAGATAAATAACATAATTATGTAATTTGTATTTGGTTTATCCATTACTTATTATATACTTATCCAAAATATGTATTTTGATAATACATATTTTTTATTTTTTTTATATTTCTTTTCAAGGAGCTCAAGAAATATATACCTGAAAAAATATAATTATATTTAACCTTCCGTATTTTTATATAAAACCCATATAAAAGCATAAATATATATTATAAGTTTAGTAATAAGAAATCATATTAATAAATTATATAATAAATAATATTTATCTCATAGTTTAATGTCTGACATTAACTAATTAATTAGTTAGATTAAAAGTATTATAGGTCATTAAAATATGTGTATCAAGGAGGATTCAATAACATAAAATCGTATAAAATGATCTATGAAAAACACCACATAACTTATGTACTGTATTTACGTGAATCACCCTGTATAATTAAAATTTCATTTTATGGGGTACACATAAATGAAACGCCTACTTCTAACCACAGTGAGGAAGAGTTAGAAGCCGTTTATTCGGACATAGAGCAGGTAATAGGATTTGTGAAGGGTCATGAAAATTTAATAATAGTGGGAGATTTTAACGCAGTCGTAGGTGAGGGGAAAGAAAGAGAATTTGTAGGTCCTTATGGATTAGGAAACAGAAACGAGAGAGGTAGCAGACTGATAGAATTCTGTGAAAAGCACAAGATGGTAGCCGTGAACACATTGTTCAAGAATCACGTTAGGAGGCGGTACACATGGAAAATACCAGGAGGGATAGACAGGTATCAGATAGACTACATTCTGGTTAGGAAGAGATTTAGAAATCAAGTAAAAGACTGTAATAATTATCCAGGAGCAGATGTAGTCAGCGACCACAACTTGGTAGTCATGAAAGCTATATTAAAGTTCAAAAATTTGAAAACCCAGAAGGATAAGAAATGTATAAATGTAGACATATTGAGGGATCAGAATATGAAAGATAAGTTCCAGGAGAAAACAGATCAATTAATAAATAAAGCGAGTAATGACGAAATCAAGAACGCAGAAACTGAGTGGGAGGGTATCAAGAATAGTCTAGATTCCGCGGCTACGGACATTTTAGGACACGACAAAAGGGAAGCTAGGAAGCCCTGGATAACGGACGAAATCTTAAACTTAATGCAAAAGAGGCGAGGCTACAAAAACCGACGAGACGAGGAAGGACTGAAAACTTATAAGGCAATAAAGTGGGAAATCATTAGAAAATGTAGAAAAGTGAAAGAACAATGGATAGAGGATAAATGCAAAGAAGTAGAAGATAAGCTGCAAGTAGGTAAGATCGATGAGGCTTACAAAATAATTAAGAGGAACTTCAGGGATATAGGAACAATAAGTAGAAACGTTAGGAGTCAATCGGGGGACATACTGATCGGAAAAGAGAAAGCGGATATATGGAAGCAGTACATAGGAAATTTATACGAGGGTCAGTAATTAGGAGAGATATTAGAGGAAGAATCTGGCATCGATAGGGAAGATGTAGGAAAACCTATATTGAGAGAGGAATTTGAAATAGCACTAAGGGGGCTAAAGAACAATAGAGCCCCGGGTGTAGATAAAATACAGGCGGAAATTTTGAAATGTGCGGGGCAGAAAGTAGTAAATAGGATGTTTGAACTGGTAAAATACATATACGAAACGGGCGAGATGCCGGAGGATTATAAGAGGAACATTATCGTTACTATACCGAAAAAGAGAGGAGCCGACAAATGCGATAACCTTAGAACGATTAGCTTAACCTCTCATGCGTCAAAAATCTTAACCAGAATAGTGCAGAAGAGGATGGAAAATAGAGTGGAGAAGATACTAGGAGAAGACCAATTCGGGTTTAGGCGAAATAGGGGAACTCGCGAAGCTATTCTAGCGCTAAGAGTAATGTTAGAGAAAACAATAGAAAAAGGAAAGAACGCTTATATAGGATTTGTAGATTTAGAAAAAGCTTTTGATAACGTAAGATGGGAAAAAATGTTCGAGATACTAAAGAGCGCGGGAATGAAGTATAGAGATAGGAGAGTAGTACATAATCTATACAAAGAGCAAACTGCTGTTATAGAAGTAGAAGGGGAAAAAAGGGAAGTAGGTATTAGGAAAGGAGTAAGACAAGGATGTACGCTATCAACACTAATTTTTAATCTGTACATCGAAGAGGCGATTAATGTGGTAAAAGATGATTGTGGATTGTGGTAAAAGAGTGGATTTCGGGATTAAAGTACAGGGACAGAAACTAAAAATGCTGAGATTCGCGGATGATATAGCAGTATTAGCATCTAGTAAGGAGGAATTAGAATCAGCATTGAACGAAATGGAGGCAGTGTTGACAGAGGAATATGGAATGAGGGTGAATAAGAACAAAACTAAAGTGTTAGTGTGCAGAGGGCGCGAGAGCAGAGCCAAAACGAAAATACAAATTAATAATGAAAGATTGGAGAAAGTTAAAGACTTCACTTATTTAGGAAGTAAAATAAATTGGGATGGAAGAAGCGATAAAGACATAAAACAAAGAATAGCGCAGGGTCGAGTAGCTTTTAACAAAAATAAATCACTTTTATGCTCGGGGGTAATAAACTTAGAAACAAGGATGAGATTTTTGAAAACATATGTAAGGAGCACGGCACTATACGGTTGCGAAACCTGGACGGTAGGGGGAGCAAGGAAGAAGAAATTAGAAGCTTTTGAGATGTGGTGTTACCGAAGAATGATGAAAGTACCACGGACTGATAGGGTTAGAAACGAAGAAGTATTAGAGAAAGTCGGCGAGAAAAGAAGTATGTGGAAAAACATAAAGAAGAGAAGAGATAGAATAGTAGACCACTTGCTGAGACATGGGGGAATAGTCCGCGATATTTTGGAGGCAGAAATAGGAGTGAAGAAAGGCAGAGGTAGGCCTAGATTAGACTACTGCTCGCAAATAGTAAGGGATGTAGGTTGTAGCACAATTAGCGAAATGCGTAGGTTAGCACAATATAGGAGAAGCTGGAGGTTAGCGTCCAACCAGTCTTAGGACTGATGACCCCATGATGATGAGGTACACATTTTAGATAACTAGACAACTCTAGACAACGCTCTTTCCGAGCGTTTTTCATAAATCTGTAAAATAATACCAAAAATGACTGAGTTCAGATTTCCACCCTGTATAATATTGTTATCGCATCGCACTTTGTGTTATTTATATATTAGGATACATTTGTATCATTCACGGATTTCAATAATCGTTTCACAATAACGGTTTATTTTCCAGATGTTTATAATTGTCACTTTCTTAAAGTACTTATCCAGTTGTTTCTTCAGTAATCAATAACAGGAAATAAATCAATGCATTATTAATAAAACACTTCAGATCTAACACTGATAATCCGTTCGATTATAATTTCCTCCAGGTGTAATAAAAACTGTATATTAGAAATCTGTTAAATTCTAAGCAACTAATTATACCCAAATGTTTTTTAATAGGTTTATTAACATCGTAATCACTCGAACACGTAGAGGTTTAATAGATTTTCTTGATAACTTTAATTAATATGAAACTGAAACATTCACGGCTGCTTTCAGTTAAATATTTATATTGTCGGCATGATCACAGCTTGGTTCCGCCGATTTCGACGTTTGAATATTTACATGCACACAATAAAATTAAATGATTAAGTTATGTTGCGTTTTATTAGATATATTCTGCTGCGAAATTCTTTAAACGGTATGATGAAATTGGTTGCAAAACATTTTATTTCCGCATATTTCCATTATAAATATCTTATCTTACAAAACAACGTTCTGTAAATATTAGTTTACTTATAAGGTGATTTATGGCAAGTATTCACCATGGGAAGAAGTAATAGGAATTTAAAATGAGCTCTTTTAAAGCTTATCGAAAATAATAAGAAATGTGAGTGAATAAGTATTACATATATAAGTTAATGTCTTTGTTCATTAATGATATCAATAATAACACCCAATAATACTGCACCAACAGAAAAATAAACATGGGCAATAATTTGCCTTACATAATATTTTTTGGCATAGTTTTAATAATTTTACATATTAATCTCTTTTTTCTCTTTTCAGGTTTCGTCGATTTCCGAAGATAGACTGATAGATCCCTATTTGGTTTCCAATAGGCCTCTATATATGTATGAGAAATTTTTCACTTTATAACATTGCAATTATTTTTATGCTATGTATATTACAACACAAAAAAATCATAATTATTAGGTATAATATGGTAAGATATAACCAGCATGCCATTTGACTTATCTTGTTCTATTTCTTTCTTATTGGTCAAATGCATGATGAGGATAAATGAAAACATTGTACGATTTTGCAAGACAAAGTGGATTGTATTCGATGTTGATGATTTTATAACAGATTCTACTTGGGTAAAGTGGCGCAATCAGGTAATTCAAATATCATAGATAAGAGATAGAACATATCTGTTCTGCGCTGATTCAAACTAAATGCGTCTTTACAGATTTAACTCCCGCTGCCTATAAACCCCCGAAATAGGGTACGGACAGTAGATTAAATTAAGCAGCTTGAGAAAAATATTGTTTAATATATTTAGCAGCGCCAACAAAGTTACAAACACGAGTGTACCATCCTCGCCGAGTAATAAATTACCGTAATTCTATCAAAAATGCCTCTGATGAAGGATAGAATGACAACCCTATATGCAAAACCTTGGTGGCGTGGCATACATATAGGCATATACATACATGCTTTCAATATTTTTGAGCCGCGGGTTTGAACCACACTAACCAATTATGGACCTGTGAAATTCACACATATATAAGAAAAATATTTCAACTGAGAAATTCTGAGAGGAGGATTACCCAGTTGGGGTTGCGTAGGTTTTGGATGTAAACAATAACATGTGTGATGAGCCAACATGAACGTGAGGGTCCGTTCCATAAAATTATATGAACAAGTGGTTTGGATGGAAATAATCCGCGGGATACATCTCTGCCTCCCGCATTCAGAAAATCTGAAGGATTTCCTCTGATTTAATATAATGCCAAATTGCAGGACAAAAGTTATCCTAAATGTGGCTAACTCGAACTATAAAAGATTTTCATCTATGCGGCGATAACTTTATCCAAGAAGGCGCTACTAATGAATCACTTAAATCATTGACTTTTTCCAGTTTTATTTTGAGAGTAGAAATTAGAAAATTGACTTTTTCAATATTCGAAAGAGCTACCTACTACCGTGGCTCTTTATATAATAAAGCATTATACAAATCAATACAAATTTTCATCTTCAGTTTTAGGTAATTTTACGTTAGGAGTCGTCATATTTTATTGAGATGTATTTTAGTCCGATAATTTTGAATAAAATGAACCTGTGACATGACCTATGACATAATTATTGTCAAAACACGACCGAGTTGCATCCTCTTCCTGAAAATTATCATTTTCAATAGTTGGTAATAGCACTAAAAGTAAATTATGCTATTTAAAATTCCTTATGACTGAATTCTAAATGAACATAGCGTGCTCTAAATACATCCTTGTCAATCTGGTCTGCCAAAGCTTGATGAGTACAAATTTTTGAGTTCAACCAACGAATCAACCCATTAATATACTACTGTCGAATCGTATACTATTATATTTTCCGTTAATATATTGAACTTCTTTTCTTTGAAGGTATGTTTTAAAACCTTAAAA
Source organism: Rosalia funebris (assembly GCA_037954035.1). NCBI lineage: Eukaryota > Metazoa > Arthropoda > Insecta > Coleoptera > Cerambycidae > Rosalia > Rosalia funebris. Next base: position 4,194,978 of record JAZFAV010000033.1, read on the forward strand.
TGGACTTTTCCGCACGTAGAACATCTCTATCTCGAAATTGAGTGACAGAGAAAAAATAAACCAACACATAAATGCAGAATATGTGTTTTATGCGACAGTTTTATTTTTTTCAAATAGTTCACCCTCGTGCTTTCTCATAACCACTGAATAGGGTGGGATGTATCCTATCCACTTCAAAATCAACACATGTCGTCTGGTAGACGCCCCTAATCAGAATCAGTTGAAACCTGATCGATCCGACACGATTTAATTCAGTGATTGTGCTAACAAAAAAAAATCTGAAATAGTCCACCATTGTGCTTTCTCATGACCCAGAAACATGGTAGAGTGTGTTCTATCCACCTTCAAATCAATAGGTGTCGTCTGGGAGACGCCCTCGATTCGACATGATTTAGTTGAGTTATCGTGTTAACAAAAAAAATTTCTCAAATAGTCCACCGTCGTGCTTTCTCACGACCCATGGACAGGATAGGGTGTGTCTTATCCACATCAAAATCAATAGGTGGCGTCTGGGAGACGTTCCCAATCAGAATCAGTCAAAACCCGATCGATCCGACATGATTTAGTTGAGTTATTGTATTAACAAAACCAATTTCTCAAATAGTTCACCATCGTGGTCTCATGACTCATGGACAGGGTGGGGTGTATCCTATCCACCTCAAAGTCAATAAGTGTCGTCTGGGAGACGTCCTCGATCAGAATTAGTCAAGACGCGATCGAGCCGACACGATTTAGTTGAGTTATCGTGCTAACAAAAAATATTCTCAAATAGATCCAAGGGAGGGGGTGATGTGTGTTATCCACCTCAAAATCAATAGGTGTGATCTGGGAGACGTCCCCGATCAGGATCAGTCAAAACCCGATCCATTCGACACGATTTAGTTGAATTATCGTGTTAACAAGAAATTTTAATGCCGACGACAACGATGACACACACAGCAAAAACTTTTTAAAAACCATTTTTTTTGTTTTTAGGCCGAAAAATAAACCCAAAAAAATTGTTTTTTCACTTTTTCTTTACACAATTACATTACTTTTTCGCTAGTATAGTGGAGAGCGGAAAGTAAAAAGTGTGTATTTACAATATTAATTATAAATACATCTATAAATACTAAGAGAAAATGTGTAGAAATAATATTATATTGTCAGTACATCAATAATGGAGTAATAAGAGTTAAATACGTAGTAATTAACTCAACAAATTTTGCATGGTAGGGTGTGTCGTCTATTTTGAGGTGGATAGAACACACTAAGACACTCTACCATGTTCATGGGTCATGAGAAAGCACAATGGTGGACTATTTGAGAAATTTGTTTCTTAGCACGATCACTCAATTAAATCGTGTCGAATCGATCGGGTTTCGACCGATTCTGATTAGGGACGTCTACTAGACGACATCTATTGATTTTGAGGTGAATAGAACACTCCACCCTGTTCATGGGTCATGAGAAAGCACGAGGGTGAACTAGTTGAAAAGAGTAAAACTGTCGCATAAAACACATATACACATATTCTGCATTTATGTGTTGGTTAATTTTTTCTCGGCCACTCAATTTCGAGATAGAGATGTTCTACGTACGGAAAAGTCCGTTTTAATGTTTTAAATCTGTTTATTTTTGCTAAATTTTAATTGTACTGTAACGCTACTAAGTAGTTCCATTTCAGTGTATACAATTCAACATGATTCAAGTGAATAAGCGTATAAAGCTTATAGAGTATAAGCTTAAATTGATTATAATAGGAATTGTTATCTTAGTTACTACCATGTGACAAAAAATATCTAACTCTGGTATTTTTGAATCTATAATATTTATATTAAACAATATTTAAAAATTAAACCAATTTACTTCTGAAATAAAGGACTGTTTAGAAATATAACTCAAGTGTAAATGAGACAAAGTGTGTTTTTCATTGTATCTTAAAAGGATGGCGAGCTTGATATACATAAAATGTACATCAAATGAGCTATCATCACATCATATCTTTATCATTTACGTGATTGGAGATACTATTAAATACTAATTTATATTTTTGCTTGTCCAATATCTTGTTCTTGCAACTGACATCTGTGTTTTAAATATTTCGACGTTTCTGGACCTTTAAAATCTTTTAATAATGCCTGTTCCAATGGTAGCATTATCAAATTTTGCAAATTTGAACCAAAACTTACTGAATTATGTGTAAAAATATAAAAATAAAAAAAACATACAAGATTTTATGGCAGTAAAATGGCTTTAAATGCATAGTACTATTAGCGTGCATTGAAGATTACAGGAAAAATATAATGGGACAATTTGGATCTCATTACTCATCTCATAAATGCTAAGTATATAAATATTTATTATATTCTTTGGATAGTAGATCTATATAAACTACTACATGTTTCCCAACTTATTTATAATTTTATGTAAAATTTGCAAAGAGAAATAATTTATGTTTCAATTGAGAAAAATTGTTCTCAATATTGATGTAAATGATCGTTCATTTGACCTTTCGTGCACATGTAGTCTTTCAGGACTTTCAAAACCCTATAAAATCAGTTCGAGCGTTGAATACCGAATTAAAGATTAAATCTGATATCGCGTTATTTAAATTCCATTTTACAGTGCGAGAGGTAATTAAGGAAAATTACTATTTCGAAAATAATTTTATTGTATTGCCTAACGACAACAGCAGGTTGTCGAGACTCACGTAAAGTATAGGATATAATAGTGCAGCGAAAATGGATTACGAAATTTAAGATTAACATTTATTGTGCTGCAGAAAGAGCATGGATTTTTGCAAGGATTACAGCAACAATAATAATATTGAATATAAATTGAATTACCATACTCTGACCTCATTACAGTTAATAGCAGGAGATACATTACTGAAACGTATATGGAATTCATAGTACGATTTGATATTGAATCTTTTTAATATAATAGGTTTCAGACCTTGCATTCAATAAAGACTTTAGATAATATCTGATCGTTGATTGATTTGAAACTCTAGGTATCTACGTATATACGATGACAAGGCTATCATTGTATGTACCTTTAGTTCCAAACTAATCGCAAATTTAACACATACATACAGACTAACGTTTAGTTTTCTGTATTGCGCTGCAGAATTGTTGCAATATGTCTTTCATTGCTTTCAAAAATTTAGTCACAGTATTTAAAACAAGTGTTACACTATTTAAGTTTGTTGTTTAATTTTCTTTAGTCGAACTAAAAATGTTGCGTATTGCATTTAGATTTTAGAATTCAGACGTGTCCCTTAATCGATTGTAAAGATATTAATTTTTACCAATAATCTGTTGTTAGTACTGTAGGTACGGCAGAATGAAGTTGGACAGTGTGAAAACTTTCCAGTGTGAAAGAATACTTTTGGCTGACTTCGGATAAAAAAAAAGTTACGATGTTGTTCGCAAGGATCGATTTACTATACTGATTTTGTCAAAATCCCGAAATTCGAACGAGAAGCATTGTGTACATCGACCTAAAATTTTCATGACATACGCACAAAAACAGTCGTTTAGTAAATATAGATACTCCGTTATTTTACAAGCAAAAAAATAAATAAACCTTATACAAATACGCACATGAAGAACATCACAATTTATAGCTAATAAAAGTTAATCAAATTATTAATTACAGATAGAACGCTTTACAGTAGATAATCTTATGTATTATGAAATATCAAAAATGATCATAGTACAAGATACTGTTAATTTGTTAATATGCTCATTTCTCAGAATCACATATGTAAGTGGAATCATCCAAATAATAATAAGGGAATATAATAATTTCAACTGAAATTTAAAAATTAATATTATATCCTATGCAAAAATAGGGAAAAAATAATAATTAAATAATAATTTAATTGTCGTTTAATTGGTTTAATTGTCGCCCTAGATTTGTACATGTCAAAAATAATTTCTAGCATGCAAGTTTTTTAATTTTTAAAGCCCAATATTTGGGCTTAGCCTAAAAAGTCACAAAAGCTTCTAACATGTAAAATGCTTCATAGGTTATTAGGCCAATGCGATATTCAATTAATAATTTAAATTATCTACCATATATTAGGTTTGTTGTATAATTCTGTATCTTCTATATAAGATTACGTTTTTATTTACGTAATCATAAGTTAAATATATACGAATATAGCTCCCTAAAGAATGTCACCGTTTGCATCTTGTTAAGAATAGGAAAAAGTGTGAGATTCTCTGTGTTGCGTAAAAGAAAGAGTATTCGCGGGGAAAAGGATGCATTTATGCGCGACAAGATCTAACTCTGTGTACATTCATACATACTCGATATTCAAGATCTCCATTGTATTATAGTTTTTACTTCATTCTTACTGAACACTATATTGATTGTACTCCTATTGGTATGAGAATTCACATCAATAGATGGTAAAATTCTACTACAGCATTACGATGTTTATTTCATGTCAAACTTTGTACCAAACGTACTGTAACCGATATGTGTAATGTTTGATGTGTGATTTTGTTGATCTTTTACTGGTAAAATAAATTCAGATTGATTGTAATTAGGTTGTGAATTTTGCATGTCGCTGTAGATTTTTTAAATAATTATCTTTTAATAAACAATAATTGAAAATATAAAATAAGTAAAAAAATGTCTAGCCTTAGCCTACTAAGTTATTTCATAAACGATCTAATTAATGAGAAATGATCTATATTATTAATCGAGCATAAGATTAAAAAATAAACTGCGTTTAATGATGCCTATCAATAATTACACTTTGCATGTATTAATATATTATGTATAAAGGTCTAGCTACTTAATGAGCAATTGTTACTACAAAAAACATCTCTTATTTATTATCTTTTTATATTAGTTTTTCTACGAGAAATTAAACATAAATTTAACTACAGATTTGAGTTGATTATAACGATAAATTAATAATTTTCTACACATTTGAAATAGTAGTTTAAAAAAGTCTGGGTCTTATCTATGTATTTCTCTTAATTTGTTTTATATTTATGACTAAAAATACAAGATGTAGTACTCAAGACTTTGATTTATATATGCAATTTTGATTTATCTATCTAGTTTCCGTGTATTATGTTTTATAAATATATTTCATAAGATCTATTCGCCTATCTTGGTAAAATTATACGAGTATCATATCGAACTATCATTGACTTTTCTTTATTTTATTTTTTTATTTCGTTTTACAATGAAGTTATACCGCTTTGATTTCTCTGCTTTTTAAAATATTACTGATTAAGTCGAAATTGGTGCGACCAGTTCCAGTACCGATTCAGCAATTGGCCAGAAGACAGGTCTCCAGAAGATTCTTGTAATGGATAATGAAATATAGGAAAAATATTCTAGTTTTACGCGGGATATATTGGGAAACAGAGAAATATTTTTTGTGTATGTTTCAGTAAATTATCGAGAATATAGCCGCAATGATGAAACCTGTTATATTCACAACGATACAATAAGTAGTAGGTTCCTAACTTCTCCGAATTCATAGTACGTGACGTTGGTCACATAAAACTATTAAATGTGATTATAGTCACATACGTACTACAATTTTATTAAAAAATAATACGAAAAAATATTGTAAAAACATATAACATTTGAATGCTAATTATTTCAGATTTTATAATATATTTTGTAGGTACTGGAACAACATTTGAATAAAAAACTTTCTAAAATGTATTTGTTAATATTTAAATCTGTAAATGATCAAAACATTTAAATCTATAAATTGTGTAAATCTGTAAATTCAGTACATTTGATACTCTTTCAATTATCCTCTATTAGTTATTGACTATTTGCTTTTTGTAATGATGTATTTTTCTACACTTATCAAGTATATAAGAGTAGGACTAAGAGTAGGAAAATATATATGTTTGGCGATGTTGTACAGGGTCTATCAATAGGGACGTTCGAAATTTGTTATTGCGGCCACGCTGTTAAAGTAACGTTTATCAAATTTATTGTAAATTGTTCAGTAGTGTATAGCAAGTCACCATGAAAGGTTATAGTGTTCAACAACGTGTTCAAATCCTCAAATCTTATTTTCAAAATCAGTGCGCGGAACAAGAAATGTTTCGCGCATTTCAAGTTCAAACAATTGATGCCTTCAAAGTCAACATATCGAACGCCATCCAGGAAATTCAGCCAGATTTATGCGACAAAATCATCGAAAATTAGACCTCCCGAATACGGGCCACCAAGCAAAGCCGAGACGGACATTTGAACGACGTTATATTGCATACTTAATGTCATAAAATATTGTTTTAAATAAAAAAAGATGAGTGGATATCTCACACACAACTTATTTTGCATCTTTATTGAAAGACTGTATGGCACTGGTCTAGGAAGAAGTACAGTAAATCTTCACATATACATATTTAGATAAGTAGCCAATTCTAAATATGCCTTCTGTTTTTCTAGTGAAAAGTATAAAACGAATATACAAATGCTCGTCTTGTGATATTCGTAAAAAATGTCTCATTCTATGTTACTAACCAGCCGTTCTATCCTGTATAATAAAGTAGAATAGTAATGAATATTAATTTTTCAACTAGTATTATTTATAAACAACAATTTATTGTAATTATTTTGAGATAAATAATTGTAGTAAACAAGAAAATTTTATAATTATGATTTAATTGAAATTCCATTACATATTTGATACGGTCGTAAGTAAGACCTTGACAATATGTGACTGCAGTAATATTTAAATGGAGCTATTAAAACTTACGAAAAAAATAATCGTATGCAAGCATAACATGTTAACACATTATTCTTGTTTTTTTTTATTACGTAAAACACTGAGTTAATCAAGTAAACTATTACTTAAATGCAAAATGTCGAAAAGAGTACGGTATGATTGTAATTTTAAAGGTAAAAGTGCTCATTATTTTATGTTAAATGTAAAAGCAATAAGCTGTATCTGTTAGGTATATCAAAAATAAGAAAAAAATAAAAAAATTCATAGTGGATATGGATTTAAGATTAAAGATTTATTATGTATTTAAGATAAATTATTAAACAATAATAAATTTATAGTTGTAGTATTTACAGCTCGTTTAATGTTATTAATAAAATTCGCTGCAAATGACATTTTTATTTATCAACGAGTATTGCTCTGTATTTTAATAAGCCTGTTTCTATAAATATTCAAATTAAGAACTGACGAAAGATTGGATAAAGATTTCTATAATATAACGAAATATATTATTGTCGACGCTAGTTTTGCCAACTTAAGTTTTAATTTTACTCGTCTTCCAGTACTACCATCTGGCTTAGTAAAATTCATATCAAGTCATATATACATTTCGGTATTCTATGAAAACTAGTTTCTTATAAGATTTTCGACCATTTCCATAAACAGCTAATAAAATAAAGAGTTTTAAGACCTTAAAACGGACTTTTCCGCGCGTAGAACATCTCTATCTCGAAATTGAGTGGCCGAGAAAAAATAAACCAACACATAAATCAGTCGTCTAGATGCAAAATCCGACAAGTCCAAACAAACATAATATGAGATAATTAATAAAAACTTGTAACATTTTTATTCAATTGAATGCAGTGACCAAATTTTGTAAAATGGGTTATTATTGCTATTAAATGATAACAAATCATAGTTTAGAAATCAGAAGCATCCATACGATCTTCAAAATTCGAAAATAAAATGGACATGTCGATTTCTGCACGTAATTCTATTTGAAGCATTCCAAAAAAAATGTGTGTAACTTTTAAAAATAAATTTTATTTCCCATTATTATCGAACAACACAAAATACATTTTAAAATACCAAGATTAATTGATTTTTCTTCGCAGTTACCTTGTTCTTCGACTACTTGTCCTCCATCTGAAACATTTTGGAAAGTTTCTCGAAACAAAATTAAGGCATCTTTTCCCATTCCTTCCCATAGTGTTTCTCTAATAATTTCGCTATACTTTTTTTCTTGTCTTTATTAATCAGAACTCCAATTCTCAATTCCTTTGGTCCCATTTGTTAGATGTTTTTCCTCTTTTACATACGCTTTTGAATGTTCTCATAATACTTTCATTCATGTAAAATGCTTCGGCGCTTACAAGAGGTGTATTAATTAAAGTTAATTATTTTTTTCAACAATGATTATCCTTTTTGAAGGTTGAAATTTAAAGTGTCAATATCCTGGTTGTTTTAAAACATTTTACAATTTCGTAAACAGTAGCAAACTTTTTAATCATACTGATGTACTCTTTTGGATGAACAACTTCCATTTGCTTCTTATAGATTTTTTCAATTTGACCAAAAACGCGATCGGGGGAATATAAGAATGCCCAACAACCCGAAAGAGCAACCCTATTATCTCTACATGTGGAGGAGCTTGATATTGTAACCAATAACTCAACATACCAATGATAGCAGAATTTTTGTTTTGTGCCCCACATCCATCACACACATGTTATTCAACTGACTAAATCTACAAATTAAACTGCATCACGTGATGAGATATTTAAATATTTAGCTCGTATTGGTTCATTGAAAATGTCTGCCTTTACATCTAATGGGTTTTGCATCTGAGATGAAATTTTAAACTCAAATTACTTTTTAATTGTTGGTATTTGTTATAAAAATTCTCTTGGACTATATAGAAATTTACATTTTTAATCTATTTCCATAATAATCTCATTTTTGAGGAAAGGGTGACTTGAAATTCAGAATATGTGTTTTATGCGACAGTTTTACTTTTTCCAAATAGTCCACCATTGTGCTTTCTCATGACCCTTAAACATGGTAGAGTGTGTTCTATCCACCTCTAAATCAATAGGTATCGTTTGGTAGACGTCACCGATCAGTATCAGTCAAAACCCGATCGATCCGACACGACTTAGTTGAGTTATGGTGGTAACAAGACATTTTATTAATGTCGACGACAACGGCAACAACGACATTGACATCGACAACGACACACACCCACACACACACCCACACACACACACACACAAAATGGTTTAAAAATCATTCCTTTTTTTTGCTTTTAAGCTGAAAAGTAAAAGATAAACTCTAGAAAGATTTTTTTACACGATTAAATTACTTTCCGCGTATAGTTGAGTGCGGAAAAGTAAAAGGTAGAATAATAAGTTTAAAAAAAAATTCGGTGCCAAGTAAAACAAAAAAATATATACCTTACTACTATATCAACGAGTTCACATGTATTTTAAAGTTAATTACTAATACAGTATGACACCGACTTCAAAATTATATAAAATAGTTAATAATAATTACATAATAGATAATAATTTCTCAATTACATTAAACGGAACAACAAATAAGTATTAAATTATTGTAGAAAACATTTATTTCTTGCTTTTTAGTGAAGTTAGTTTTTTTTAAGTCGGCTTTTTTTAAACTTATTATTTTACAATTTTAAGTGATGGGTAGATCTGTTAAGGATGCTTTGTGAATGAGAAAACGACTGTTACTTGAATAACGAGTTCCAGTGTGTATCTTCGAAGTCGATACACAACGTCGAAGAATATTGATTTTATATTTATAAGAAACGTCCTTGGTGCTTGGGTCACCCGGTATAATGAATAACGACACACGTAGAAAATCTTTTATATCAAATTTATTATTGCGTTTGTTTCTTCCTGTCTGTGACAGAAACTGATACAAATACGATACAATAACGAATTAGCTGGAACTGGTTACTTTTTTTATCTAGCATAAATTTACATATATATATATATATATATATATATATATATATATATATATATATATATATATATATATAAGGTATTTCATCAATCAAATGTGCCTGTTTGTCTCGTTTTAAATTTCACTTTCGATAAAATGATCTTGTTACTATTAATATGGATGTAAAGTCGTCTAATATTATTTTACTTTATTCATTGTATAGCAAATGGAAATGGAATCTTAAATTTAAGTTAATTTAACTGAATTACTATATTTTCGTGAAAAAAATAAGTATGTCAGTTGTTTTGGTCGATGTATTGAAAATAGTGTAGCTGACAATTTGTGTACGACAGTTTGTGTACAACAATTTGCATAAGATGTCTAGGACTATTTTTAATGTTAGGTTGATTTAATCGGTATTTATATTAATTTATTCATCTCGTGAGAGTACTAATAGAGTAACTTAGCTAAATTAATCTCAAATTAAAACAGTTCAGCGAGGTCAAAAATACACTCCCTTAACCAATTTTAAACATAAACACTTTTAATTTAACAGTCTCAAGCCTGTGTTTTTAAGTATGAAAGGAAGTGATTTTTTTATTTCACAGAAAAATTACGCTGCAAATGTAACTGAGGTATATACTTCATTCTAATGAGGCTACTCTATCTGGGTAAATATTATCAAAATAAGTCCCGAACTTAAATTTTCAATTCCACATAACAAAAAAGTTGGGATTACTGAGAAAAAAAAGAGATTAGTGTAAAGCAATAGTCGACAGGACAAAGAATATCAACGTCAACTGCGCTAGCTGTATTAGGTCTAAGAACTAGATCTTAGCTCTTAAGAATTACTTAACTAGAAACTTAAGAATTTACTGACCGGACCTAGTGGCGTTCCCTCGTAGCAGATATGAGGGTTCTTATTTTTTATTGGATTGAATTTAGGGTTTATGTTTTTAGTAGTGGGGTGCGTACCCTGTTAAACTTATGCCAGAAACTATCCTGAAATACTATGTACACTAGGCACAAAAATTAAGGGATGTAAAAAAAATTAAATTGACAATTTTCAAAGGGCTGCAACTTGGAGAAACATAGTCGTAGGGCAATTAAAAAAAAAAAAAAGAAAATTGAAGCAGAAAGTTTCTAGTTTTCAGATCTTGAGTTCAAAATTTTTTACCATCAACAATATTTGAGTAATCATAAGTAATCCATCGGAAAACAAATTTTTCAAATTTTTGCTTGACTTTCAAAAGTTCCACGGACTTCAATAAATTTTTTAATTGATTTCACCATAAAGCTTTTTTTAGATAATTTTATCCTCATTAATATGAGCCACTAAAAGCTTTGTACCATAATTTTTCACTGAGTTATCATTCAAAGCACAAAAGTCACTTCTGACCTTTTCATAAACTTTTTTTTCTTACAATAATTAACACTTTTTAATAAAAAGAATATGGTTTATTGCTAAAAAAATATTTTGAACCTTAGGAAATTAATAAAAAAGGGAAAAATTAATCCTTAAATTTATAAATATGTAATCATAATATATAAAATTGGTAAACACAAGTATACAAGTCTGTAACAAAAAGTGTGAAACAAAATATTTTTTTAACATTTGAAATTATGTGTTGTTACGTATTATGGGAAATACATTATATATGTACTTTAATTTACAAGAACGTCTCATCATCATTAGGTCATCAGTCCTAAGACTGGTTGGACGCTAACCTCCAGCTTCTCCTATCTTGTGCTAACCTACGCATTTCGCTAATTGTGCTACAACCTACATCCCTTACTATTTGCGAGCAGTAGTCTAATCTAGGCCTACCTCTGCCTTTCTTCAGTCCTATTTCTGCCTCCAAAATATCATGGACTATTCCCCCATGTCTCAGCAAGTGGCCTACCATTCTATCTCTTCTCTTCTTTAAGTTTTTCCACATACTTCTTTTCTCGCCGATTTTCTCCAATACTTCTTCGTTTCTAACCCTATCAGTCCATGGTATTTTCATCATTCTTCGGTAACACCACATCTCAAAAGCTTCTAATTTCTTCCTACTTGCTTCCCCTACCGTCCAGGTTTCGCAGCCGTATAGTGCCGTGCTCCATACATATGTTTTCAAAAATCTCTTCCTTGTTTCTAAGTTTATTACCCCGAGTATAAAAGTGCTTTCTTTTTGTTAAAAGCTACTCGACCCTGCGCTATTCTTTGTTTTATGTCTTTATCGCTTCTTCCATCCCAATTTATTTTACTTCCGAAATAAGTGAAGTCTTTAACTTCCTCCAATCTTTTATTATTAATTTGTACTTTCGTTTTTGCTCTGCTCTCGCGCCCTCTGCACACTAACACTTTAGTTTTGTTTTTATTCACCCTCATTCCGTATTCCTCTGTCACACTGCCTCCATTTCGTTCAATGCTGATTCTAATTCCTCCTTACTAGATGCTAATACTGCTATATCATCCGCGAATCTCAGCATTTTTAGTTTCTGTCCCTGTACTTTAATCCCGAAATCCACTCTATCTTTTACCACATTAATCGCCTCTTCGATGTACAGATTAAAAATTAGTGGTGATAGCGTACATTCTTGTCTTACTCCTTTCCTAATACCTACTTCCCTTTTTTCCCCTTCTACTTCTATAACAGCAGTTTGCTCTATGTATAGATTGTGTACTACTCTCCTATCTCTATACTTCATTCCCGCGCTCTTTAGTATCTCGAACATTTTTTCCCATCTAACGTTATCAAAAGCTTTTTCTAAATCTACAAATCCTATATAAGCGTTCTTTCCTTTTTCTATTGTTTTCTCTAACATTACTCTTAGCGCCAGAATAGCTTCGCGAGTTCCCCTATTTCGCCTAAACCCGAATTGGTCTTCTCCTAGTATTTCCTCCGCTCTATTTTCCATCCTCTTATGCACTATTCTAGTTAAGATTTTTGACGCATGGGAAGTTAGGCTAATCGTTCTAAAGTTCTCGCATTTGTCGGCTCCTCTCTTTTTCGGTATAGTAACGATAATGTTCCTCTTATAATCCTCCGGCATCTCGCCCGTTTCGTATATGTATTTTACCAGTTCAAACATCCTATTTACTACTTTCTGTCCTGCACATTTCAAAATTTCCTCCTGTATTTTATCTACACCCGGCGCTCTATTATTCTTTAGCCCCCTTAGTGCTATTTCAAATTCCTCTCTCAATATAGGTTTTCCTACATCTTCCCTATCGATGCTAGATTCTTCCTCTAATATCTCTCCTAATTCCTGACCCTCGTATAAATTTCCTAAGTACTGCTTCCATCTATCCGCTTTCTCCTCTCTTCCTATCAGTATGTCCCCCGATTGACTCCTAACGTTTCTACTTATTGTTCCTATATCCCTGAAGTTCCTCTTAATTATTTTGTAAGCCTCATCGGTCTTACCTACTTGCAGCTTATCTTCTACTTCTTTGCATTTATCCTCTATCCATTGTTCTTTCGCTTTTCTACATTTTCTAATGATTTCCCACTTTATTGACTTATAAGTTTTCAATCCTTCTTCGTCTCGTCTGTTTTTGTAGCCTTGTCTCTTTTGCATTAAGTTTAAGATTTCGTCCGTTATCCAGGGCTTCCTAGCTTCCCTTTTATTGTGTCCTAAAGCGTCCATAGCCGCTGAAGCTAGACTATTCTTGATACCCTCCCACTCAGTTTCTGCGTTCTTGATTTCGTCCTTACTCGTTTTATTTATTAATTGATCTGTTTTCTCCTGGAACTTATCTTTCATATTCTGATCCCGCAATATGTCTACATTTATACGTTTCTTATCCTTCCGGGTTTTCAGATTATTGAACTTTAATCTAGATTTCATGACTACCAAGTTGTGGTCGCTGTCTACATCTGCTCCTGGATAACTCTTACAGTATTTTACTTGATTTCTAAATCTCTTCCTAACCAGAATGTAGTCTATCTGATACCTGTCTATCCCTCCTGGCATTTTCCATGTGTACCGCCTCCTAACGTGATTCTTGAACAATGTGTTCGCGACTACCTTGTGCTTCTCACAGAATTCTATCAGTCTGCTACCTCTCTCGTTTCTGTTTCCTAATCCATAAGGACCTACAAATTCTCCTTCTTTCCCTTCACCTACGACTGCGTTAAAATGTCCTACTATTATTAAATTTTCATGACCCTTCACAAATCCTATTACCTGCTCTATGTCCGAATCTAACTCTTCTCCGGCTTCTAACTCTTCCTCACTGTGGCTAGAAGTAGGCATGTATACTTGCACTATTACTGTTTCCACTGGCTTCGAATCTAACCTAACCATCATTACTCTCTCGCTGTATTGTAGGTAGCTATCTACACACTGTCCTGCGTTCTTCCGCATAACGATCCCTACTCCCGCGTTTCCATTTACCGATCCTGTGTGTATTAGCCTATAGTCACCGCTCCAAAAATCTCCTACTTCCGGCCAGCGCATCTCACTTATACCTACTATATCTAATTCTAACCTATCCATTTCTATCTTCAGATTTTCTAGCTTCCCTGCCTGTCTCATGCTTCTGACATTCCACGCTCCGACTCGTGAAATGCTACACTTCTTACTATTATTGCACTCGATCACGTCTCCCGGAACAGTCCTCACCCGGAGATCCGAACGGAGGACTATTTTACCTCCGGAGTTTTTTGCCCCAGGAGACGCCATCATTAATTTGGGATAAGCTTTCTGCTAGCTGTTCTGAGGAGTATAATGTGGTGGATTCCTCTTGCCTTCCACATCGCAGTCGTGTGTGTCATAGCACCATACTAACCCCCACGGTTTCTGCCACTATGACTACTGAAAGAGCTGCTGCCCTCCTTCAGGAACGTCTAAGTTTGAATATTTTCTTGAACATTCTTAGGTAACTTGGACGAAGTAGATTTTCTATTAAATTCATTCTTTATATTTATCAATAGTAACTAACATTTCACTGACTCTAATCGATTTCTTATTTACATGTTCGTGCCATAAGTATTGCTTGATGTGAAGTAAAATATCTAATCATACTAGCAAAAAGTTTAGTTACAGACCTACAGGTATTTCTTGAAATAATATTGTATTATATATATGTGAACGACGACATGTGAAAGAAAAATATAACAGAAATATATATAGAATAGATAAGATAATCTAACCTGATAATAACACAAGGGGTTGGTCCAATAACCTTTCACAAAACACTTGTCATCCACGGGATACAAAGGGTGTGGTTGAACTAACTATATATGAATGTTAAACATCCATAAATAAGTTATTGAGAACTCTTACTTTCAGCAAACGCAACATTTAGATAAGTAAAGCAAACTATGTCGTATTTAACCTGTTCAATATTTACCTGATATGTATAAAAAATTGATAAGATGCAATATAACCGCAAAATGACATGACATAATGTTTGTTGTGTACTATAGAAATACGATAAGGTTTTGTAAACTGAGTCTCCGCAGAATTTTTAATATGTTTGATCTTAACCTTGACAGAAACTTTATATATTTTATTAGTATAGTATGAAATAATTAAATTGATAGTTCAAGGCGAAGCATTATATTTGAACAATGTTGTTAAGTTCCATCTGCTCTTTTATATGGCAAGGTCTATATTTAATTCACATCATGAGCTTTAATTTTATTAGGAGGATATAATTCCTGGAAAATGCCATAACTAAAGATGCTTACGGTTTCTAGACGCAATAAAAACATAATACCGTGTAATGGCAAGGACAGAAAATAATGCAATTTTGTGAAAGGAAATATTGATCCCGATTTTTTTAATATCAATTAAAATGTACATTTAGCATTATTTAAAACATGGCCTTGATATGATTACATATTTTTATGAAATATAAGTTGTATCAAAATTCGTCATTGATTCATTTAAAAATAGAAATCAAGGAAATCGTGCAATTCTAAAAAATACTTTCTCTCCTTTTTTAAAATAAAATGTACTTAAATCATAGGCGTACTAATATTTTATAACACACATAAAATTATACTGCTTACTATTTACTCAACTTCATAACATTTTATTCTGTTGGATTGAAGATTCAAGAAACGCATAATTGCATCTTATAAAAACGAAGAAGACTATAATTGATTATTATTAAAGAGTCACTTCTTATTTTGGGAGTTTTTAGTGAAGGATTGAAGTTATATGATACGGTCTAAAAAGGGATTAGCAGCTATTTTAACGATTTTTAACTACTCGTGGCATATACTTAAGAAAATGGGAATAAAATTAATTAACCCTAGTTTACGGCCAAATTATTCAATGGTACGATGATTATGAAATACCTAACGCAATATTGAAATTATTGTTACTAACTTGATGTAGTAAAATGAAGATGAACACTACACCTAAAAAATCTGATACATATTTACAAAGTAATAATACATAATTCAGGCAAGTCGTTTGTTTTATGGTTGTTATATCTTGCCTAGTCTCTTATCTCATTTCACGTAAATTATTAAAACAAAAATCTTCTTTTGAATTACTTTATTCAAATAACTTCTTTTCATAACAGAGAAGAAAATGTCGCTGAAAATACCAAAATTAGGTATCTTAAAGGTCAATCTCCATTCTGGTCAGAATTTTCTTATATTCAAAACTTGCAATTTTTTAGTAATCAAAAATTCATTCTTATGGTAGATTATTGGTATTGTGCTATTTCAATTATCAAATATGTGTACTATATATATAACTAGTCTGGTACACGGTGCGCCTTGCTACGTCCCAAAAATGAAGTAAAATCCCTTATAAGGGGTGGAGATAGAGGGTAAGTATGTTTTCGGAAACATGTTGGAGGAAAAGTAATGGGGGTTGATCTTACATTTTATCCTTCTAGGGGCAATTTCTGAGTATCTATAGGACTATTCATGATTTATTGTCACTCGTTTTTTAATTTTGACCCTGATACAATGGCAAACAATAGATCGATCCGGGTGACATTACACCTATCTTACTTTTCTTGACGAATATTATTTGTGATAAAAATTTCAAGTATCAATTATGAAACCGGCGTAGAAACCTATTCGAAACAGAAAACTTTTAATAGTTTGGATTTAAAAACTTTTATCATATATTCACGTCACGTCACTATGATGTGCTTCCCAAAAGCTGCGTTATTTTTTTTGTTTCAAAAAGATACGTCGCATCTGTGTATTTATTATTCCAATATTTAGACGTACCAGATCAAAATATTTTTTAGGTTTATCGATTTAGTGGAGAACAGTTCGACTTATCGGTGGTTTTACGTTGACTAATTCATTCCAATCCTTGGAGCATAGAAAGGTTAATAACTTGTCGCTGTTAAGTTCCTTATACGATAAAGCTTGATTGACCTACAACTTCTACCGATTCATATCTGTTGGAAGTTTGTTAAAAATTGTATAAACAGAAGATACTCGATCAAACGTATATAGAATAAAATATCGTGTAATATGCAATATGAATAGCTGATGTTTACTTTTATTAATTGGAATTAGAGCAAAATATTGAACAGAAAATTTTCTAGTGAACATCTAGAAGCTTTATAGTGAATTTTTTAGTGACGTTTAGTGAAGTTTACACGATACGAAAAATAACAAAATGTAATGAATAAAGCCCCAATAATGATATTTACTGTATAATACTATGTAAAAATTCTATATCTAGTAGCTTTGTTCATCAATCAAAATACGAAGATATTTTAGATGGCAAAATTGTTCTTGAGAATGTATTCCTAATATCAATATTATTTGCTATTGTGAAAACATCATTACAGAGTTCATTACAAAATTATACATCATATTCAGAAAATGGCATATGAATGTGGATTTGATCATATAAATATTTCTGCATCTTATAAATTACTAGATGATATATATGTAAATCAAATATGATGGTAACTAACTTAAAAACAATAAAGGATAACAACTTTTTGACGTAGAAAATATTTCACAAATATTTCACTTTTGAATGGAAACTCCCCAAGATCATTTCAAGAATCAATAATCACCATACTATACCATGAAGCTCGTTATATATCTAATGTATAGTTTATTTCATCGCTATTTGCCAAATAAAAAATCCCAGACGGCGCTTATCTCATACCGTGGCTTGTTTTTATGGCTAGGCTCAGGTGGTCTATTCCGTTTATCGGCAAGATAAGAGAGTTTTTTATTTAACAAATAGCCATGAAATGAATAGCATATCAATAGTAATAATTAAAAACTGAAAAATAAGACTATAAGAGAATTATTAATGTCTAAATTATTCTCAATAGAGAACATCAGGCACGATAACTGCATATCATGATTTTATCGTCATTGTGAAAATCGCCAGTACCACGAATTGAAATGGCTAATGCTCTGAGAAAATTAAATGGCGAGTTTACCCCTTTGGATGTGGACGTACATATACGATAGCAGTATGATCAACTAATTGCTAAATACATTCTAAATAGCAAAGTACACTAAGTCTGTGTCGATTGTCCAAAACATATTGTATACCAGGGAGAATTATCTTCCAAGCATATGTAGGTACGCACGAAAAAATGTGAGGAGTAAATTCCACAAGAGAATTATTCCCGCATAATTTAGTCCCAATAGAGAATCAAGAATTAAAACTGCATTTCGGGATTTCATCCTCACTGAGAAGCCTGTTGTTCTGGTAACCGATTCTCTGAATCCCATTCCCAATGATGAAAAAATAAAAATTACGAAATGGATTTTGACAACAAATTACTAAACTAATAAAACTAATAGCAGTCAGACAAACTACTATATATTTGATATTAATGTGCAATATATACATTATTTTGGTTATAAATTATTGTTTTAATAGTTCTGTTGCAAATAGAAAATATTGCTATGGTACTATAATATATATGTTACCGGCAAAGTATGTAATCCGACATTGTATAGAATTCCTAGGTATTATATATAATTCCTAAAATCATTAGGCATTGTATGAAATACATTATATTATATACATTTCCTAGGCATTATATGGAATGCCGATTGAATAACTGGCAATGTGTGAAAGAAGCACAAAAATGTAACCCGATATGGTATAGAGCCGTATATTCAACTTTGTGAACCATGTCAACAAAAACAAAAAGGTGTTAAAAAAGGTATTGTTGTGAAGCTTATAATTTCTTCGGAGTTTAATTCTCGTTGTCAAGTAGACTTAATTGACTTTCAGTCTCACCCATATGGAGAATATAAACTTATATTAGTACTTCAAGACCATTTAACTAAATTCGTTGTATTGAGAGGGCTTAAAATCGAAACGGTCAGAAAATGTGGCTTACGTCCTATTAGATATTTTTAAAAGTTCTTTTAAAAAAATTTTAGCCTAATTGGCGCATCTGCTATACTCCAATCTGATAATGGCAGGTAATTTGCGAATCAAATTATTTACACAGTTACAAATTTGAAACAGTACTGGCCTTCATTGACTATTGTGCATGGTAAGCCAAGGCACTCTCAGAGCCAAGGTAGTGTTAAGAGGGCCACCCAAGATGTCGAAAACATGTTGACTATATGGATGTAAGATAATAACAATGTACACTGGAGTGAAGGTTTAAGATTTGTACAGCTCATCAAAAATAGAGCTTTCATTCCGGAATTAAGCGAACACCTTATGACGTTCTTTTTGGTAAAAGTAGGTGTAACATTACCAAATAAAGTTGCGCAATCTCTTAAAACTGAGGAAGATTTGGAGAGAGTTATAAATAATAATATTAATCAAGGTAATGTACAATACAAGGACAACCTTCTCAGGATGTAACCTCCAAAGCGATTGAGTCACTTGATCAACCTTCAGTTTCAGGGAATATAACTAACGAACCATCAAATAGTTTATGTTGTGTATATTTCAAAGAGACAAATGGATATCAGCCTTGCAGAGGATGCAAACAAACTATTCATCCCATTTGTGGTACACTTGAAACATTAGATATTGATAAGGGTTGTGAGAGTCTTCGGTACTATGTTCTTATGCTCCTGAAATATAGTAGCAACCGAAAATTGGCGTTCTGCAATAGAAATCTTGAAACAACAAGCAGAAATAATGTTAAAATATAGTAACAAAAATTATCCGTCGGTATCTGTTGGTAAAACTGTAAGAACTCCAATGCCCGAAGTTGATAGGGTACGTGATGATGCTCGAAATATTCTAGCTATTGTCACGACTAAAACAGACGATGGACTATACTAGTTCGGTACTAAGCAAGAAGTTGTTAAATCGCTCCATTCTAGATCCCAGTTTACAGTTTGTCAGAAAGGATTCTTGGACATTAAAAATATTCCTGATAACGAAATTACACTACGTTCAATTGCAACTTTGCAGTCTACTGAAACAGGCCAAGTATTCGTCAAGTGCTGTTGCAAAAAGAACTATGGAACAATGAAGTGTTTGTGCGTTAAGAAGAAAACACTTTGTTCTAGTAAACGTCACTCAAGTTTACCTTGCAAAAATAAATAAAATCTGTTCCCATAGACTTTTAAGAAATAAATGTTCGATGTTTGTTCAGTTCCTGTTCAGTGTCAAGCAAATATTTCTTTATTTCAAATAAAAGTTTAATTTAAAGTTTAATATTTCTTTTATTTAACACCTTGCCTAATACTATATAGTCATTATATATAATTCCCAGGCATTCTATGAAATGACTTCTCTTATTGGCTGTTTCAATGTTACAATGTTTTAATTTCATCTTATACACTGTTGCTACTATAACAAAAAGTGGCAATCTATAAGTTTGTATTTTATTCTACACGTAATTTTTTACTCTACAAAGTGTATATATGTATGAAGTTTGTTATGTATGAAAGTATGTGTTATGCACAGAGTTTCTGATTGTTAGTATCAGGCAATATAAAATAATGAGAAAGGATGCTTGAAGGAAGGAAATTGCACTATGAAGTTTTTCATGCAGATATGTAGTTATGTTAAAATATATCTGTAACTGATAATATTTCGTCATCTTTTCGTAAATAAGTTGAACGATCAATTAATTAATATTTTCTATTTATAAACTTAAAATTTCATCACTAGTTGTTTACGAATATATTAATGATTTGCTTTCTAAGAATCTTATAACCCAAAATATATAAGAAAAAATTAATGAAAATCGACGTAGAAAAGAAAACGTAGTAAAACCTGATTTCTTTCACATAAGCTTTGTGTTAATGTGGGTTCACGATCGTAATAAATTCAACAAAGATTATGAAACTTGTCCGACTCTGATATGTGCGGTAGCCACAGCGAGAAATCTACCCAATTTCCGGGTCCTAAGGCCATGCATGTCCTACTTCTTCCCAAATTGTTCGCAGACGGAATTTCATTAATCCAACTTAATCCTCAAAACTAAAATGATATCTTGGATTCAATCTATTCTTTCTTCGGAATAAAATTAGTCACAAAACTTGATATACATAATTATATAAATAAAATACATAAGTAAGTTACTTTGATCTAAGTTCATACATATTAAAAAAATTTTTTGATCATCACTCAAAACGTTTTTATTTGTTTAATGTGGATTTTAGTTAAATATTAACATTAGCAAGCAAAATACAAACTTTTCTGTTGTAGTCCTAGAAAGCGTGAACTATATATAGCATTTATGGCGTATTCAATCAAACGGTGTTATCATAACACCACTTATAGGTTAGATTATAAATAACTAAAATATATGTAAAAGTAAAACAGATTACAAAACGGTACATAGAAGTATATACACATAAAAATTTCGTTGTTAGTTATAAATCTACACAAATGTATAAATACTACATAGTTCAAACTCAAATAATTTTTATTTGTTTAAGACATTCCTAGAAAAGAGACCAGAGGCCATTCGGGTTGGCCCTTACTATAAAAATTTCAAATCACAATTATATTCATAGTTTTAAAGGACTGTTTTAATTCAATTTACATATTTTAGCGTTAAGTTTTATATTTAATATTTAGTCATTTTAAAATTACGATATAAACTATTTTGACATTTGAAGTTTTTATAAATATGTCAGATAATATTCCCTTTAGTCCCTATAAGAGTCACCTGATAAAGATTGTAGATAATATATCACATTTTTTTTGTGGAATTTTTCACTCAAATATTCCCCTTTTACTGCTGGACTTGTATACTTGGAGTGCATTGAGTTGTATTTTAGTTATATTCAAAAATGAAAAAACACTTGCTTAATTATAAACATCGAGGATTATCATTATCATCCGTAATCTGATCTATTAGTAGTTGTTTTCAAATAAAACGAGATGACTGACTTGAAACTGACCATCCTCAGCCAATTATTACTTACAGTATGTATGGTACGTAATAGCTAATATGGGCCACATGATAAATTGAAATCATTCGCTTATGTTAAGCAAAGTGTATTAATACTATTCAGTGGTCAAAATCATCTTTCTAAAGCTCGTGAACTACTCGTAATTGCACTTTGTATGAGCGCCACTTATTCTTTTCAAGACGTTTCAGAACATATGGCTGGCACATTGCATGCTAAGATGCGATTGTGCGAGTTTGCTTATGAAGATTTTCCTGCACAACTAAACACATCCTACACACAAATACATCACTAGTTTAGTAATACATCCAACTGTCTTCTGGAACGGTAGGACGACTTTTGGTATTTTCTATCGCAATACTGATATTTCTAAATTTTGCTTCTATTTTACTTACAATTGAACATGTAAAATCCGTCATTCAGAATACTTCAGATATTTATTATTAAATAACATACAAGTTTCAGCTTGAGTACGGGTCCTGTTTTCAAAGCCAATCATCATTAAAATATAAATTCGTTGTATGCAATTGAACTTTATTTATCTACTTTCTGTTAGTCATTTTCAAATACAGTGCAAATGACTAACAGAAAGTAGATAAATAAAATCGATGTCTGATCTAATGAATTATCAAAAATATTGAGGACAAGTAACGTAAAACAATGACAAAATTTATAGCTAACAAGATGTAGAGTACTCAAAGGAGTAGCGCTACAACCAGTGTCGGAAGAAAAGAATGGAAATAATGCTATTGAAAATTAAATAAATAAATTTCTTGAAACTGTTCTTATGTAACCTACCACAAAATTTGACCCATCATACGTAAAAAGTGTTGTGCCTTAAATAGTTTGTTACATGATGTATATATATATATATATATATATATATATATATATATATATATATATATATATATATATATATAATACGTGTACTAAAAAATTGCAAGTATAAAACAAACTCGATCGGGTATTTTTTCTACTTGCATAACAATTTTATCGCATTCACTTCAACCTTTACACACCTACTGTATACCATATTTGAAGAAGTTTGTTTTATCGACCTTTAATATTTTTCTATCAGCAATAGGATAGATAGTCTATTATTGATACTATTGTAGGTAATGAACCATTCTTGGTCATATTTCGGCCGTTGACATCCAAATGCCGTTGGATATTAATACATCTATTTATATCTAAAAGATTAGACACATAAATCGAATCCTCTTCGACTGTGGAAGGGAAGGTTGTTTACACATAAAAGCAAAGACAAGTACACCTATGCCCAGATAAAGTTTTAAATTGATCAATTGGAATTCGAACCTAAACATTCAATGAGATCCCCCCCCCCCCCTTACTGGGCCCAGTCCGCTACCCTGGACCACAGTACGAATTATATTATAGTAGCTATTCCTGTGGAAGAATTCAACAGGTCATTTATGCACATAGAAGTGGTAGTGCTGTACTTTCATGAACACTGCATCGGGTAACTGGTTTCAATGACTATCGTATTATCTTAATATATCCACTAAATATACTTATGGATAACAAATTTTATGCCTATTAAAAATAAATATTTCCAACAAAACAACAAACACACAATTTTAGTAACGTATGCGAAATATCCACATATTTAATTATTTAGTAATTAGGTATATTCTTGAGAATTAAATGTAATGAATTAAAAATTACCGAAATAAATATGAAAGATATCTTTCATATGTTGCCCAGTCTTGGGCAATATTGAATTTATCTTTTCTATTTATTTTATATTTGGCATGATAGTACCATAGTGCATCTCAAATATGATAGAACAGATAAGTTCAGTGTTGTCTAACATATCTTCGAAATCAACCATATGATAGATATTAGCAAGTGTAAAAACTGTATGAATAGTGATAGAGGATCTATTCCACTTTACTGGTTAGTTACTCACGGCACTGGACCGCAAGCGTGACGATCGAAGCTCAATGAGCCATAACCGTTACGTTCAGAGCTCACTGAACCGCAATAATAATTTAGGTATAAATAGGATACATTGTTAGCATTAGTTTTAATTTTCTTCAGATGATGCCAACTTTGTTGGCGAAACGCGGGTCAAGTGTAATATATAGTGTTTTGTGGAAAACTAAAACAGTGTTATGAGATAAACACCGTAAGGCTATTAGAATTGGACAACACGTTGGTATGAATTTTTATACCAATAGTTTCCTAAATTTACACATTTCACAACCTTCATGGTATCTGAAGTGTGACATTTAATTCAACATACGATATCTATTTTACACATCTTATGCATAGTTATTGCTTTTAAATTTATCAGCAAGTATGTTTGAATTTATCTGTGACTGTAAGAACCAAATGCATGCGCACTGTAGAATAGTTATTTCGTGGTGTAAAATGTACCACAAAATTGTTTATTTATATTAACTATTTATCTATAAATATATTAATATTTATAATAACATTGGTTAAAATTTTATTAACTACTCAAATACTACGTTTTGTGTGATAAATTGTAACTTTACTAAAAGTGGCAAAATTTTACAGATTTCAATAGTTCAACTATTTCTACCCATTTTATTGACATATATAAGCAAGACAATAAACAGAATGAATGCTGTGTTCGTATTTTCCCTTCAGGCGTTGTTGACAAAAAATAATAGCCAGGAAATACGTAATGTAAATAAAACATGCCTGTGGGAGTAGAGTACTTTTTATTTAAATAATGCTTAGTAATAAACGTCAATACTTGAGGAGATGAACGAATATTAAATTTTTTATAGTAGCTTCTACTTTACTACTAAAGATTAGCATATTTAGTTATATAAATGTATATTAGACAAAAAAATATATGCAAAATCTTCATCACAACCATAGATATTTATTTTGATTTGAATTAAAATAATTTCCCCATTAGGACTCCAGTCAAGCTATATTTAGAAAAATACATCAGTTCTTTAATGAGAATACCATATTCGCATGTTTTATTTAGATTAATAAAATTTATAGTATAATTTGAGAGATAAAGATGTCTATTAGAAGCAAATATGCGCTTAACTAAGATAAATAAATAAATAATTTGTATTCAAATGCAAATAAAGCATTATTGATATATTGCAATCATTATACAGAATTTCCATTAAAAAATATTCAAATTCTATATCCCTTTCAAGGACAATTATTTAATTTTATAAATTGAATATCACTTGTTGGTTAAATAACGTGAATATATTCATCAAAAAGATCTATGAATAAATAATTTACAATATCAGCGTAATATTTCTTGTAATTGAATTTATGTTGTTTTATGTCATGGCTAACGATACTGAATGTATTAAAGACAATTTGTACTCGCCACCATAAATAAAAAATAAAGTAAGAGGCAAATAGTCGCGGTTTTGTTTGTTTTTTTTTTTAGTCTAGAAAACATGAAAATAATGTAAATCTCTCGTAAAAATCAGTCGGTACATAGAACCGGATTTAATTTTGCACATACGGTTCTTATAACAATTGTACTGCAGCCTTCTTCTGTACATCAGTATCTTATATGTATGCTAGGAATGTAGATAAAGAAAATAATCCATTCAATCATATTAAACACTATCGCATACTCTGTTGTTCGAGCTACTTTGTAAACCGGAATATGATCGTCTTCGTCCTTTTGCTGCTATTTCCTATTTTTTCTTTTTATATATGTTGTGGTGATTTCTCTTGGAAATATAAATTGTGGTATACTATTTTCGGCTCTATCGTATATGTATCAAACATTTTATTATATCCATGGCAGGTGTTCATTGATCATATTTTAGAAGCAAAATGTATCGGATTTCCTCTGATAAATTATTTATAGTTATATCTGTCAATGTAACTCACCATATACTTGTCATGGTAATTTGTATCTCTGGTGTAAAATGCTACAAAAATGATGCCTTCAATTTCTCCAGCACTGGAGCAACTTTCCAAGCCTTCCCTATTTGGGGTGGATTGTTGTCGCCTCAGTGAAGAAACTGTAAAACTTGTTCAAATATGTTTCTCTCTATTGAGTTTTTAATCATTGGATGCTTCTGGACTTCCGTTTTGGAATTTCAATAAAATTACTTGTAAGCAAATCGCAATAATATTGCGCCGCCCCTTCGCTCATATCGAAAGCACCTCCGGAGCATGCCTCTAGACATGTTGAATCGAAAAACAAAACTACATTATTTGCAAGGGTCGATTTACTATATTGATTTTGTCAAAATGCCGAAATTCGAACGAAAAACATTTCGTACATCGATCTAACAATTTCGTGACACACACACGAAAATAGCCGTTTAGTAAATATACATGCCTATGTTTGGGCTATAACCACTAATAATTAAGATGTCAACTGCGAACTTTATTTCTTCAAAACTATTAAAATGCTGGTACAAAATGATATAGAATGTATTTTAAGAACATGCTGTTGGTGGTAGGATAAACTAGCCTTATTTTAAGATATTACCTCACCTGATGACATCGAAGAAAACTTCAGAATATTATCAATAAACATCTCTTATCTCTGAAAATAATATCATTGCTCCATCATACTAGCAGTATAATGTTCCTATAATATAATTTAAAAGTTAATATCGTTACTTAATTCGGAAAACTCCAAATTTAGACATTATTTGTTTTAATTTCTACTCGAATAGTGAAATACCCAGCGAATGAAATGCACATAATCTTTATTATTAAGTTAAAAATTTAAGCACATAAAATTATTTTATTTTTATGACTCAAGTGCAAAATCGTGAACGAATCGTATTTTCTAACAATAGTGCATTTGTTCAAGTAAGCTTTATAATAGGGTATCAAACAAAGTAAAGGAAAAGAATGATTATCCTCTCATAAGATACATGTTGAGATTGAATATTGTTATTTAAGCCAAAAGAGTTAACTTAAAAATAACAGAAATGTTTTTAAAAAATTTTTTAAATATTAAGAAGAAAGTAAGAACAAACTCAAACTTTTGGTTTATTTATTTAAACCTCTTAAATTATTCTGGAATTTGGAATTAAATTTGGAATTAAATCTCTTCTAAATTTGACTTTGTTAAAATTGTATTTTCCCTTGCAGACACATCGCTGATACCCCTGACCACTGGAAAGCGATGATTTTCTAATACATTTTTAGAATTAAATCCCCATTTTGAATTTCTAATATTGCGGTCAATAGATTTTGTATACCACTTTTTGCTCTATCAATGTCCATTATACGCGGTTATACTATATCGCCCCCATTATTAGGAAGAAAACTAAAGTTTTAAAATTAACTTAAATGTTCAATACTTTCTTGTGACGTAAAATTTTCTTTGGCACACAGTCGCTGTTGTCTTCCATCTTCTTTTCTGACGTCTATTTAAAATTACAGATCTGGTTGATTGATCTGCTTCATCCTTAGGTAGAAATTAATTTTGATATTAATCGTTACTATCCACATCAGAATCATCTTCTGCTGCGCTCTTCAGGAAAAAAACCATCTAAGCGGCATGCATTTACGTTAACTATTGAAATATTCAATTGTCTACTGAACAAAGAACCACGTAAATAAATCAATACATATTTCTAAAGTATTTATTTACTAAGGTTGACGATTTTATATATTCGCCGAATAATTTAATAAATAGAACAATACTAAAAGGGTTCTTATTACATTCGCCATTGAGTTGCCGGTATTATATACAAAACCGGTAAAACCGATAAATTGCTATAAATATTAAAACATTTATTTATTATATTCGAGATATTTAGTGGGGATTTTATAATTTCCGTAACATATATAGTAACATATTCTAAAAATAATTAGAAGTAATACCGCGTCGGCCGTCTTAAGAAGTTTGAATGTCCGCGCTTTATATCATTACATTTAACAAGTGTCAGAGAAAGACAGTAATGTTTACTTTTTCCAACAAGAAATAATGAAAAACTTTGTGCGTAGGTGTAGACAGTCGAGTCCATGTAACTTCGTTCGCACAATAATTGTGGTGGGCGTATTATTCCATTGTGTGTATATTCCATTCAACTTTTGAATTGAAATATTAAAAAGCACCGGAGTTTAATGTTTGAACCCTACATTTACTACGGGTACTGAAATTTCATTCTTAAATTTGACCACCAAGTGATTTATTGGATATGTATTCAAATTACAACGCCAGGAAATAGGCTGTTATTTATTATGTAAAATATGTAAACGTCTTGTAGGTTATAGGCTTCAGATGTTTACACTCGCCAACTGAAATAGAAATGGAACTAGTTTTGCGTGGGTTTCTATAAAACATGCAGTAGATAACTGAGTGTTTTAAAATTCTTTTGCTAGTTAGTACAGCAACGAGTTTAACAAAACCGTAACTATAAACTACAAAAAAAAAACAAATTTACTACTCCTGAGTAGATATTCAGAAACACTTTATGTAACATCATTTGTTATAGGAAACTAAAAATGAAACACATACAGAGTGATACACTGTACATCGATCAAATAATTAAAATATATTATGTCATTGTAAGAGGAATGAAAAAAGCCAATTTAGAAATAGAAGCTGAGGAGTTCCACAAGGCACCATCCTAGGGCCTATTCTATTTATAATATATATATATATATATATATATATATATATATATATATATATATATATATATATATATATAACAATTTGTTTCTTATTGGTACCTGTGGTGAGATAAGTGTTGCAGTTGATAGTGTTATTTATTATGAATATGATAACTGGGACAATTTAACAACAAAAGTCGAAAGAGATCTTGTTAATATAAGAAAATGGCTCGATTATAGACTTGTCTGTAAATTTGACCAAAACATATTTTGTTTCATTCTCCTCCTATACGCCACAACTACCATACCGTTACCGTAATATTAGTGTTAGGATACACTCAAAGAAATTCTCTTATATTGTTAGATACGGTGGAGCTGTAAAATATCTTGGGGTTTACATTGACCAACATCTTCATTGAGATGTCCATGCTACTAAGATATTACAAAAACTGTAAGGCATTTTACCATTATCTAAAAACCTTTAAGATGTTTATGACTGTAAGCAACTGTTAAGTTTATGTATATAAGGCGTTTTTTGAGCCACATTTACGATATGGCATCTTAGGTTGGGGTGGCATGTTAGACAATTATCTTCTTAAATTATTATTACTAAAGGTTATGCTTATCCTTTTAATGACTTATATAAACGGACAAATATGATGTGACACTCAGCAAATGTTTTTCCTTGTTTTAGTTATACAGCAATATAATATTAACCAAAATGATGTTAGCCAAAATTCTAGGTACGTAATATGAAATTTATATAATATAAAATACCCCAGAATGTGAAAGATTATATATAATATAAAACACCCCAAAATGTAAAATGTTGTTGGTCAAAGGTCGTATTTATTCCTTGTGCCCAAACTGTACATCTCTTTTCCTTTTGAAATTAAGAAAATTAAAAACATAAAACAATTAAAATGACACTGTATTGAATATATTCCAAATTGTGAAATATAATTTATTCACGGCTAAGCAACCAAATTAACGTCCAAGTAAATAAATAGCATTAGGTCTGGAAACGAATATATGCATATATAAAAGAAAACAAAAGCCAAATTTCATGATAGAACAATAGTTATTTTCTCTATCCGATATTTATTTACTTTAATTATTTAATTTACTTTAATACCTATTTATTAAATATCGTTAGTCGTATTGTATGTGTGTATATAAATATATATATCTAATATTATTTGTATTTCTGAACATACAAGCATCATTGTTATGCTTTAGTGTCTGTCTTTATTCGCGTATAGTTTGTATACTTAGTTTGTAGTTGAATGATTGTTAGTATTGTAAATAATGCAAACAAAGATATTATTATTGTTAGTAAAATGTGTTAATGAATAATATTAGCATATTAATGATCTTGTTAATCATTATTGTTTAATAATATCATGTTTGGTATAACTTTCTGCATAATACTCCAAGACTTATTTACTAAAAAGAATTTACTATATATTTTCGTTGTTTAAGGATTACAAGAGATCTGTTACCTTATATATCGCCGATGGAAGCTTATTTGAGAGTTGCATATTTTGAACAGAATATATTGCGAATTATTAATTCAACCATGTTTTAAGAAACATTCATGGTATACATCAATGAAATGTGTAGTCAATTACAATACCTCTATAGCTACAATATGTACTGGTAAACTTATAATAAAGAACTGTCACAAATTTAGGGTCAATTAAATATAAACCAATTTGCACCCGCATGAAGATGTCAATAGAGAGGTTATTATAAATATCTGTGTATAGACAGGAAATCTATTCGAGTTTGAGGCTCAAAACACTCTGAATCAATGCGTAAATATATTTTTCAAAGTGTTACTGAATCAGTATTAAGGTCAGGTATTAATGCCATTGAGTTACTTACTACAGCTTCACGTATAACTAGGCATAAGTACTTATCAAATAATTGTTACAAAAAAATAAAATTTAGATTTCGCATATATGAAAATTCTATATGTTATATGAAGAAGGGTTTCCCTAAATAGCAGCTATCATACAAATTTAGTTCTCGGGAAAAACAAAAAAAAAACATCTATCTTCATAAGAATTCGTAATTTGTAAAATCAAGTTTCAGCAGTAATTACAACTCTAAATTAGTGTTAGTTATAACTATGTAATTTTTTTTAAATATTTAGACAAATACTCCTATAAATTCTTTTTTTCGATACAAGTATCATTTGATATTTGCAAGATTTTTGATCATTTTCAAGAGAACATAAATAGTTATTAATATTATCTTATTATTCATCAAGAATATATTTTAATTTTAAAGACAACATCATTATTTAAAACCGAATGTTTTGTTCTTAATGCACATCTATAATGAAACTGTTTTAATTTTCATAAACATTACTATTATCTTCCCCTCAACATCACTTAAATCTCTGTCAGCCTCTGGGTTGGTTGCTAAAATAAGCTGGGAGGGTTTCATAAAGTGGTGATCTTATTTGCTTAGAATCCCGTTAAGAATTCAAACCTTTTAACCTCAATGGATTTATTGAAATTGGACTATGGCTAATAAAGTTATATAAATTTGAGATCATTAGTTAAGCGAGTTTTGTTTCTAACTATGCATTGTCTCCATATTCTGGAATAACTGTATGTAGTGGTATGTCTAAAAATTTATTCGTATGTAATGCACTTGTAGAGACTTGATGGCCTATGAGTTTTTACAACAAATTTGTCGGTTAACAGTTTGAGATTAAAAATTTCTTAATATTGTACTTTAACTAAAGTGGAATAACTATCGCTTCTAATGAAATAGCCGGACAATGGTATCCCAATGACATGGTATTTCTGCAGTCTAGGGTAAACTAAATTTTATGTTAAATTTTGAATGAAAAACTGACCAACCAAAATAATAGGAGACTTAAATTCAAGACTTATAAGGAATGTTTATATAAACTCCGATTTTGTCTTAACAAATAATGTCATTGCTTAAGTTTAAAAGACTTTATGTAATTACTAGTTGCATTTTCTATTTCAGTGGATATATTATTAAGTATATTTTAATATTGACCTCTCTCTTTACTGGTGATTTTAGATGTTGACAAAGACTTGATTATAGTCATCTAAGTTGAGCTGATGTCGGTTGACCTGCAGGCTAAAAATGGTCTCTTTGTAGACTTGTACTTCTTTGTAACTATTATGAAGTTATTTAGCCCGTATCTTATAAATCTAGTAAATTGCGTTTATAATTAGCTGCAGTGACGACTTCGTCTGAAGTATAATTATTCAAGTACTTGACTCTTTGATTTTCGAGATCTTCTCTGTTTAACAAACGTTACCTTAGTTAGACCACAAAGGTGAGAATCTTAAGATTGTTTGTTGGTTTCTTATAAAAGTCTTTGAAAATCGTTTCCCTTTCTGATACAGATAACAAAATATTATATGCACTTATAGAAAA
This sequence comes from Rosalia funebris, assembly GCA_037954035.1. Classification (NCBI taxonomy): domain Eukaryota; kingdom Metazoa; phylum Arthropoda; class Insecta; order Coleoptera; family Cerambycidae; genus Rosalia; species Rosalia funebris. Next base: position 4,226,937 of record JAZFAV010000033.1, read on the forward strand.
TTCCTGACTTCAGAAAAAGTTAGCAGATAAAAATATTAAATCTAATCTGTAATCTTCACCGATTTACCAAGGCAAGGTGACCGTTTTTGTAATTCATATATACAACACTCTGCGCCTTATCATAGATAGCATAACTTTTTCTAGATTGTTTAACTTTTTAATAGGACATTACTTTCAATTTCCATTTTGATGTTACACAGTATACAAATTGTCAGTACATAAACTTTTCTTCACAAATAACACATGTCACTGACAACTGTTGTTTTCACGAAACAGCGTTTACTTCATATATTGTAGACAAAGTAACTTGACAAGTGAGTAACTTGAGTGTTTTTGGCGGAAATATTTATGGCCGATAGACAAAATATAAATGAGTAGCCAGTGCTGCTAAGAATGGAGAAACTATAAATTTTGACAAGTGTTGTTTTTTAAATAAACCATTTAAATTTAGTGACAGTGATTGTGTAAAATATTTAGTAAAGCAGGTTTTAAATATATAACGGATTATGCCATTACGAAAATCTCAGAAATATATTTCGGATTCAAAAATCGTTATATGAAACGCCATACAACTACAGTTACTAAGGATTAGTAATTGCCTTTGTGATGTACGTCATGTTTATAAAAAGTCAAGCAGTAGTTAAATTAATACATTTTTTACAACCTACGGTTGTCATAATTTATATCTGATGAAGTGTAAATCACCTGGTCGATTTCATATAATAAATGAGCTTTTCAAGTAGTAAGGAGAACAAAACATCATTAATGAATGGTAATAATTTAAGTGTACTGATTAAGTTCCGTCTGCACTCTAAGAAAGGCTAGTCATTAATATTCTTTATATATAGTAAGTATACTCTGCATCTAACTGCTAAGGATAAATATGATAGTAACATAGAAATGTGGCAACAATTATTACAAATTTAATAACCGCAAACATTTTTAATAGTTTTATGTTAAACCTATGAAGATAAATTATTTTTTATTTTCGCGTTTGCGTTAGTTGTACAAATACATATAAATACGGTACCATTAATGTTCATAATGTAACAATATCATTATGAGAGGTTTTGCCTTTATATAATAATAATATTTACATTTACGTTTTTCTACATATATTCCAGGGGCGTAGCGTACATAGATACGAGTGATGCGTCGCATCCCTTAAAAAAATAGACAAATTAGTGTTATTTAAAAGTTCAATCGATTTATTCAATTATTACAATTTTTTAATTATTTTAAACTGACCACAAACATACAATATTTACTTTAAACGCTACCATCAACTTTTTTATTTCAAATCGGCCGTGAAGGCGTCCGAAATTATTGGACTGCCGCGTTACTTGCTATAATGCGATGGTCCACGTTACACCCAAGCTACGCGTTAGATGAGTGAAAGGGTCAGTGATTTTACGCAGTCAACAGTGGAACCTCGAGTGGGTGTTGTCGTTATTTCCGAACTCAGTTATGCGATTATATGACCGCATCTTGGCGACTGTCGCCATAACATGAGGAAGATTTGGAAGCGTTGTTTCAGGTAATAATGGAAAATGAAAATGAGGAATGGGATCGAAAAACCGTTATTTGTGCTAGAGACCTTTTAACTTTATTGCGCGATTTTGATTTTAATTTTTTCTTATCAGTGTTTTCTGCAATATTCCCACATTGCAAGAGCCTGTTTAAAATTCTACAGACAAAAATATCAGATATTAGTTACTGCAATAAAAAGATCGCCGATTTCAAATCACATATTCAAAAAATGAGAAACGAGTTTAGTGACATTTGGGATCGTATGGACAGATCTGTGTTAGAAAATTAACCACCAAGTAAAAGAATTCGTGAACGTTTAGTGAAATTTCTAAACTGAAATTCTTAAATCTAGATTCCACACAATTTACTTCATTTGTAAAACGTTTTCCTGACGAACCTTTTTCTTCTTTAGTAGATACATATGGAACATTCTTTGACGAAAATGATTTAAAAAGTGAACTTTCAGTGATTTATAGTGATCACGATATGAAAAAGAGCACTGTGTTTGAGCTTCACCAATATATTATGTCCCTTCAATTATCTTCTGTTTTCCCGAAGTCATCAAAATTGTGTCGTTTAATTTTGACTATTTCTGCCACAGGCCGTTGAAAGATCATTTTCATGTTTAAAAAGAATAAAGACTTATCTGCGAAATTCTCAAAAGCAAGAAAGACTGTCAGCTTTAGCATTAATAAATATTGAAAGTGCCTTGTTAGAAGATATGAGATCGTCTCCAACATTTGAAGAAACAGTGATATACGTTTTCGCTGGACAAAGGAAAATCGAAGAATTGATCCTCATTTTAAAAATTAAGATATATACCTCGGCATAATCATTTTAGGTTAGTGTTTTTTTTATTTTTACTATTTTGATATGGCCTACCATACATCTGACTATACCTCTTCCCCTTATAAATTTTTTATCAGATCTCTATATTCTTTTCTCACGTTACGCTCCTGATATATTCATTATATTAGTAATATTATAATATGACATGTTTTACTGATTACTAGTTATAATTTTGGTATAGTAACTACTATTGGTTACCTGTTTAAAAGTAGCTTTGAATTTTTGTGGAAATTAAATACTTATAATATTATATCTTTTGGTCAAACTAATATTTATCTTGAGCAGTTAGATATAGTTGTTCCACATTTCATTGTTTTTTTACTTGCCTAGTTACCACTTTTAATAAAACTAATGTGATTCAATCGGATATTGAATCGATTGTGCTGATGTCATATTACTATAGTATATTGTAGAGGTTGTCCATCGTTTTGATAGTGAAGAAATATGTTTTCTATGGTACTTTATAAAATTTTCTCGCTATTTAATAAGTATTCAACAAAATTCTACCTTTAAAATAAGACACTAATACTAATATTATTGTTAATAAAGATTCTTATTGTAAATAAAGATTATTGTTGTAGACTTCAAAGTGCTACTATTTGAGCCGATAAACTCCCGGGAGTCTATTGCGATCATTTTTATTACCTTCGTTTTTATTATCTATTTCGGGAGGTCGACAATAAATAACTCCTCTAACCAAAATACTACGTTTGATCTTATCCTAATATACCTATTGCTATGACAGTTTATTATAATAACCTTAGCTAATATATATTTTAGCAGTTAAATGATTTATAGTAACAAAGTCGGTTGTAGTATATTTACTCGTATAAGACTAGACTAGAACTAGATAGATTGGTCATAATCAATAACTCATATGTACATAAATTATATTTTTCTTGTGTTTTTCATATTTATCCATATATTTTTAAACAGACCCATCATTGAACTACTAAATGACATAATCCAAGCTACTGCGAAAATTCTTCTTGTAGAGACCACAACCCACAGCTTGCGTTGGTGGCCGTTAAATACAACCTGTATTGTTCTCATATTCATACCCTGCAGATTATTTAATTTATTCACAAAAAGTATATCAATTACTACAGCTATTACTTTTTCGATGTAATTTTTTATTATTTATTCTGTTACAGGAAAAAATCTTACCTTGTACGAGAAACGGTGTCCAGCTCGTTCGGAACCTACATGCAAGGAAACATATATATTTGTTTAATTAACAATTATACATCTGGATGTAATTACTGCCTAGATAATATAATACCAACAATGGAATTTACTGTTTTGACGGTTGACTTTTTTAATAAAATATTATTATTATTTTTAAATAAATCAAAGTATTTGTTTACTCACAGCAAAGTCATACATTACTTTTTATTAACAAAGGAAGTAATATTTATTCCCCATAAAATGTTATAACGCAATATATGTATCGATATATGTATTATCCCCAATTTGTAAAAAAATAATCTCGTTCGACTGCAATTTTTTTCTTCAAAAATTATTTTGTATTTTAATTAAAACTACGTACTGAAACTACATACTAATTTACTGGAATACTGAACTTACCTATTTAACACCTTCCCTAATTCCAATCGTCTAGACCAGTTGCCTTCACACGCAAATCACAAAATTTGTCCAGAAAGTTGTTTATGCACGCACACCCACTATATATTTACACGACATATATTCTCAATTTAATTAAAACACAACTTCAACTGAATTGAACAAAAGAAAATCACTACCGTACTTCACTCTCATCTTGTAACGACTATTCAATTAAACGCTCGGTAAATTTTAACATTAAGTGTTTTTGCACATATAAAGTAAAAGATAGAGGTGATATCTTTTTCATACCTTCTATAAAAACGGGATGGCGTGATATCTTAATAAACTGTTATCAGTTACCGTAGGGCTTACAATATAAAAGCGAATCTGGTTGTGAATTCACACGTAGCTCACCTATTCGAATTAACGTTGGATGGTTTGGATATTTATATCTACTATTCATGAATATAATAATTATTTATAAAAGAACCAACGAAGATCAAATATCTAAGTGAAACGTTTATGTGATTCTTATAATAGACCGCAAAGACCCAGTGACTTTTTTATATTATTTTCTAGTATTTCTTCAAATATGCATAAATACGTTTACAAAACTCAGACAGTGCGATCGCTATAATATTCAAGCTGTTAATTTTAAAATTTCTCCAAAAAGATATAAGGTTTTCACACCTCACAGTCGTAAATCTCACAGAGATAGTAGAAGTAACATACATGTTACATGTAGATGCAGAAGTCAGTAATCATCGACTGCAATAAAGAGACAATCAAGCTGACCATAGGTCCCTTGACTGTTCACACATACCCTCCTAAACATAGAAGAGTACTTTGTAAATAATAATAATACAAATGTTGTTTTTGGTGAAAAAATTATCCATTACCCACCACCATTTAGTTAGAATTTTTACCACTTGGTTAAATGGGGAGCAGCAAATTCCTTCGTGGGTTATCGAGGGGCGAACCATGTTAATACGATCAATTACCGCAAGGCATTTGATATGACATCACATGAACTAATAATTCATTTGCTCTAATGCCTTGTAGTATCCGGTCTGGTAGTGAAATGTATTTAAGAACTAATGCCGCTCTGGAGGACATGGTTATCATAACATGGGGTAACACTAGAGTCCGGACAGAGCCGGCGTCGTTTATAAGGGGCGTATTTCAGGGAGACACCCTCAGCCCCCTTCTGTTTTGCATCTCACTGTGTTGTTGTCCGTGTTCCTCAGGAAAATCCGTGGTTATAACTGCGGCACCCTCGGCGATCGGAAGCATAAGGTCACCCATGGATGTTTTAAAACTTTATGCCTCCGGAGAAAGGGAATTACGTCTCTAAAGGTGATGCAGGAGTACACGCAGGCCATGGGGATGGAGTTTGGGTTCGACAAATGTGCACTGGTTTATCTCAAAAGCGGACGAAGCCGGGAATACGCAGAGGATGCGCAGCTCGTAGACGGAAGAATCTTACATCACTTAGATGCCGGAGAGTCGTACACCTACTTTAATGTTGAGCAACACTCCACCCAAGAGGTAGGTGTCCACCCAAGGGTAGGGTTAAAAAACGCTCTCCGCGGCAAATATCAGCACCGCCTCCGACAGATCTGGTATTCAGAACTGTCGGGGAGAACAAGGTGTCTGTAACTAACATGATTGCTGTTCCGATTCTTGTTTACTCCTTCGAAGTAGTCAAATGGACACAGGAGGAGCTGTATCTGGATCTACTAACCCGGAAAAGGATGCATCTCAGTAGGAATTTGCATTCCAGATCATCCGTTCCACGATTATATCTCCCGCGACATCGTGGAGGTCGTGGACTTTTGAGTTTAGAGTGTCTTCATAACAGGACGGTTCTGAATGGAGCCTATACAGTCATCAGGAGCTCTGATCCCCTTCCTTGCATGATCTGAGATCACGAATATGCAAGGATAGGAGCATTTTTATTTAAGGCAGCACGTAAAGCAGCCGATCTCGTTTTCGATACAGAACGGGCCAATCACAACTCTGTCACTGAGTTGGAACCAATTCGATTAAAAGTTGAAGTAAAATATGCAGAGCATTTAAGAGCTCTGCAGCTTCACAAGGATATGCCCATGCATAGGGTTTTCTTTAGAAATATGGAAGCCCTGAGCTTATCCGATAGGCTGACCTTTGCTTTTTTAAGGTCAACCGGGCTAAATTCTATCTCTCTCTCTTACTCTGTAAAGACAGTCGAGTATCGGAGTTGCTGTGTCATGGGTATTGAAGGTCCCTGATGTCAGCTGCAGCCCTGCCGCAGGGCGCCGGAGACACTGATGCATTTGCTGTCGGCTTGCCCGGTATATGCAGTCTCGGACTATATTCATAGACACAACGCACTGTTACCGGTGCTTTATTGTCATTTAAGGCACTCGTATCAGATAGACGAGACACCAGTGCTGCCTTATGCTCTGGGGGATATTGAATTCATCGTGGGAAACGAAAAGTGCCTAATATATTGGAACTATTCGTTTCCTAGCGTCAGGCAAATACAAGCCAATAAGCCTAACGTAGTCCTCCTCGACCATCAACTTAAGACAATGTTCATCATTGAGTTATCGACACCTGGTGATGGTAACATTGTTGTGAAAGAAGAGGAGAAACGGACAAAATATCAAGATTTAATCTTCGAATTCCGTAGGCTCTATCCAGATCATTCCGTTAAATTTAAGGTACTGATTATAGGAGCCCTCGATGGAACGAGAGATACACTGCTTTCAGAACTAAGGAGCATACCGAACATGCCGAAACTCGTCAGAAGTCCTAGCCGATTGCATGCAGAAGGCCCTAATTCTCGAATCACTTCGTCTACTTAGGGCATACGACTCGGCCCAGTAATTACTAAACAAATGGACGTGAGGAGTGATTACCAATATCACCAATGCACTTTGTGTGTGTCGGAGCCATAAAGAGAGGTGACTAGCTTTTATCAAAAAAAAAAAAAAAAAAAAAAAATACAAATGTTATATACTTCTAATTATTTAATAGCTGGATACATAAATGTAACAAACAATAACTTATCAAAACAGTTAAGGCCTGTTGTGAATCAAATATCTCTTATTTAATAACTAGATGACTATTGTCGAGAGGACTAGCAAATATATATATATATATATATATATATATATATATATATATATATATATATATATATATATATATATATATATATATGTTAGCTTTTGTTCGAAAAGTTAATCAAATAATATTCCAAAATTCACAAAATAACATTTATTGACAATTATCGATCCACCCATCCGCCACACCGAGCTACACGTGATACATAATACAGACTAATCTTAGGCCCTGACTGAACATCGAGTAAATAGTCGTCTAAGCTTGAGAGTATTTGTTTACAATAACTTATAGTTAATGGGGTTGAATGGCATCATTTAGGGTTCAAGTGGCTGCGACGGTACCGTGAAGGCGGCAGATAAGTTAACACGGCCTTCCTGACGTAGGGTCGTCCTCGAACTTATACTGAGAAAACAAAACAAAACAGCAAAACAATACCAGTGGTGTGCGGTTACTTCTTGTTAGTAGGTACATCTGTTAGAGTGGCAAAATAATAATGAAATGCAAAAAGGAAATATAAAATGAGCTCAGAAAAAAAAATGAGAGTCAGAGCTCTCGTCCCGCCATGCCTAGGTTCATGGGGGAGACCTAGCCTAGCATGGTATCATGCTAGGGACCTTAAAAAGCCCAAATTTTATTTGGGGACCTTAAGCCTGAAGTTATATTCAGGGACCTTTCATAGCCTGAGTATAATATCAGGGACCTATAATAGCCTGATAGTATCAGGGACCTTTTAATAGCTTGATTATAACAGGGACCTTTTAATAGCCTGATCAAATCAGGGACCTATAATAGCCTGAATATTTCAGGGACCTTTTAATAGCCTCATCAAATCAGGGACCTTTACAAATACTTGGTTTCGTACCATACGGCGCTAGTCAAAAAGCTAAAAAAGAAAAAGTAACATTAAAACAATACAAAATATACCCTACTGAGGCCAGGTGTTCATGAGCAGCGACTGCTGTTCTACGACCACCTCCTATACGGCGCAATGCGTACCTTTCATTATCTAAACAATGAGTTACCTCAAACTGGCCCTGAAACTTTGATTTGAGTTTGCTTCCTGTAGCCAGTTGTGTATTTTGTACAGCCACCCTGTCGCCCACAGCGTACGGCACTGCCGGGACTCGCTTCTCATTGAACTTTGTCGCTGCCTTCTAAGTGATGCATTCCAGATGCTGAACGACCTTGTCTCGTGCTAAGGGTTGGGACGGGATATCGGTCAATAGGTGTTCGGCAGCTTTCAAGCGTCGGGTTTCGCTAAATATTAGTGCGGTAGGCGAATACCCAGTTGTTTTATTAACAGTCACGTTGAAATCATTTTCAATAGTAGATAGTACTTGAGTCCATTTATTTTCGTCTTTTTCATTGAGTACAGCTTTCCGCCGTGTCTATGTGCTGTCTACAACTTTGTTTGGTATATCAGCTGATCGGTGGTCTTTAAGCGACGATTTTCGGCTAACATCTGTATTTTGACAAGTTCAGCACAAATCCGACCTTAGAGAGTGCGTCGATTACCAGTCGTAAATTCTGTAGATCTCCCTGAATAGTTAGTTATGGACCACACACTACCCTTTATCAAGGCAGTCGTCATAAGGTCAAAGCAGCATCCGCAATTAAGGAAGGCATTACAAGTCCCGCGGCGTTTAACCAAAAGCCGATTTGATATAAATTCTCATTTTTTGTAAAGGAAATTGAAAATATTCTTGTTAGCCGGAGGCTCTGCTCCATTTCAATTGTAAATAAATAGTTTTTAAAAACTTGTGTTAGTATTAAATAAACTTAACTGGCGCTGCGAACAGGATACGTAGACGTTGGAAAAGGCATTCATAGCGAAAAACTTTGCCAACGGTGTATCTTAATACCTCACTACGTATCCAACGAACCGACAACGTTTTCTCCAAAGAAGAAAATTCCTCGTGAATCACTTCGCTCGAGAACGGCAAGCTCAACACCCTAGGATACCACCAACCCCTTCAAGAAAGCTGCTTGGAATCCTTCACCGAGAAGCCCCAATCAGCACGACTCCATCTTCGAGTGCGAAAAGAGAAAGTCACGGACAGAAGATTCCTGAGACCAGAGACAATGTTCATCGGTCTGATCTTCCTGTAAGTACCTTTCCAATTTCATAGTTATAAGTCCCGTCTTTCCTTAACAACGTATTCTCAAATAAAATAGGTATAAAAAAAAATAATTTTTTACATAGGTATTTAATTGTGAAATTATTTCAAATTAATTGCACCTATAAACGTTTATTTTATTAGTGAGAGTACGGTTAAAACCCGACTCCACGATATAATTTAAAATATTTCATGTCAAAAGACCTCGTAAATATTGAAATAATTCCAAGTTCTGCAAAAAGCAAAACAAAAAGTTTAAGAAAAAAACCTCTCGTCTCTCAAGACATACCTGTCGAGCTTATCACAACCTCGACTTCGCAAATAAATTTACCTGAATCGGCTATCGAAACAATTCGCTTAGAATTAGGTGAAATAAGTTTAAATTTAAATACTAATAACACATTAAAAATGGCTCTTTCAATCCAGGAGGTCTCTGAAATGTTGAAAACTCTTCCTACTTTTGGCCCTCACGACAATTTACCGCATTTTATCCAAAATATAGATAATGTGCTCGAAATATTTTCAAAGTTTCAACTGTCAGAATTTCAACATTTCTTTATTAAGTTAGGCATTTTAAATAAATTGCGCGGACAAGTTGTTGATGACGTATCGCAAGAACCTACCAATGATTGGCCTCAAATTAAAGCTGCTCTATTAAAATACTACGGTAATCACCAAAACGAGAACTTGTTATACGCCCAATTAAAAGGTTGTAGACAACACTTTAACGAAGATATCACGCAATTTTATCATAGAGTTGTTAAATGTAGGAACGCCTTAAATAATCACGCACAGCTATATTCCTCAAATATAACAGAAATTGAATGGAAAAGGTCACATATTGCTAAAATAACCTTAGAACAATTCACATTAGGTGTTAGAGACCCGTATTTCACCCTATTTACTTATATACCACCTGATACTATCGAGACAGCCCTCACTCGCTGCCACGAACACGACAACAGACAACATGCTCACAAGCAAATATTCGCGTACCAAAATTCAAGTTCCTTCTCGCAAAAAGTTCAACCAAAACCAGTACCAAAACAAAGCCTACCTCAACAAAACCCTCGACCAAACGTACAAAGCCCAAATACGAACCAAAATTCAAATCAAAGAACTTTCGGAGATATTAATAAACCATTACCACATAGACCTATGCAAAATAAATTTCAAAATTCAAACAATAATTTTGGAAGATCACAATTTTCTAATTACCAACAAAAAACCCCTCAAAATTACAAGCCAACGCCTATGTCTGTCTCAACTATAGCGTCAAAACCAAAAATCTATAACACACCTTTAGAAAACGAAACATCACAATCGCAAACAAATAATTATGAATATGAATATTACGACTCTGACCAACACGAACCATATATAGACGTTTATGACGGACAATTACAAGACACAGAAGATCAAGAAAATTTTATAATAGATGCCTCGAATCAACGAAACACCACATAATAAATATAGATTTAAATAATACTAACTCAAAACCTAAACTGCCATTTTTCTTTTTACCTGACATTAATCAACTCAGACTGTTTGAAGAATTAGGTGTCAAAAATGAAATAAAAATTAGAGTAATTCCCTGGCACTAAAATTTTGATTTGCTAATTGGATCGCACGATCTTAAAAGATTAAAAGCTAATATAGACTATGAAAATCAAATTTTAACTCTAAATAAAACTACAAGTATACCATTTTATTTTGAATTTAAATTAGACGAACAAATAAACTTTTTGTCTACCGAAAGAGACAAAATATTAATACCTACATCAATTGAAAATGGCCCTGTCTATATTCCAAGTATCAAAATTGACGAAAACCACACTATACCTGACTGTCTGACTATTACAAAAAATGGCATCTCCGAAATCCCATTTGAAAAATCACTTGACTCCCAAATTATATTTCCAAATCGCATACAGGTTATCCCTTGCGAATATTTTAATATCGAATCTAAAATTACGCAAGATAATAAAAAACTCGAATTTGCTAAATTAATACGCACTGACCATCTCAATCGTGAAGAAAGAGAAAAAGTAATCGACCTATGTCACAAATTTAAAAATGTTTTTTATCATGAAGACTGCGATCTGTCTTTCACATCGCACGTCAAACATAATATTAGAACTATTGATAACCATCCCATATACACTAAATCCTTTAGACACCCTCAATCAATGCAAGAGGAAATCCAACGCCAAATTTCAAAATTGCTTAGAGATAAAATCATCAGACCCAGTATATCCCCTTACAGCTCACCTGTTTGGATTGTTCCAAAAAAGGTTGACGCATCTGGAAAAAAAAAGTATAGAATGGTAATTGATTACAGGAAACTTAACGAGGTAACTATCGAGGATAAATATCCCCTACCACAAATAGAGCAAATCCTTGATAATTTAGGTAAATGCACCTATTTTTCGACCCTTGACCTTGCCCAAGGTTTTCATCAAATTGAAATGGATCCTGAGTCCATTGAAAAACTGCATTTAGCGTAAATAATGGCCATTACGAATATTTACGTATGCCGTTCGGCCTGAAAAACGCACCTGTAACTTTTCAACGTATGATGGACCAAGTTCTAAAAGAATTTCAGTACAAAATATGTTTCGTGTACATGGACGACATCGTTATCTTTTCAAAATCACCTCAAGAACATTTAATTCATTTAAAACAGATTTTTCAAAAATTGCAAAGTGTAAATCTAAAAATTCAATTAGATAAAAGCGAATTTCTTCGTAAAGAAGTCGCGTTTCTTGGACATGTAATTACACCTGAAGGTATTATCCCAAATCCAATTAAAATTGATTCAATCACGAAATTCCCCATCCCGAAAACAACAAAGGAAATAAAGTCATTCCTAGGCCTAGTAGGATATTATCGAAAATTTATACCAGGTTTTGCGAAATTAGTCCAACCTCTTACTAAATGTCTACGGAAAAATGAAAAAATCAATATATCTGATCATGACTATAAGCAAGCATTTGAAAATGCAAAAACATCTATAACAAACGCCCCCGTACTAATTTACCCAGACTTCGAAAAGGAATTCACGCTGACGACCGACGCAAGCAACGTCGCTATCGGTTCGGTACTCAGTCAGAACAACAGACCCGTTGCATACTATTCGCGCACATTAAATTCTGCGGAACGTAACTATAGCACTATCGAAAAAGAGTTATTGTCAATTGTCGATTCTGCAAAACATTTTAGGCCGTATTTATTTGGACGAAAATTTACGATAGAAACCGATCACAACCCTCTCGTATAGCTTTCTAAATTAAAAGAACCAAACTCGCGTCTTGTTCGCTGGAAAATCAAACTGGAAGAATTCGATTTCGACATTAAATATCGTAAAGGTAAAGAAAATCACGTCGCCGATGCTCTCTCTAGAATAGAAATTAATGTAAACGAAACCGAATCTTTGATAGCCAATATTTCTGAAAATCCTCCCGTACTCGCCGATGACGAGATAGAACAACTGCTTTTGTCACCTAATAATTTACCGGAGTTTGAACCTGACGAACTCGGAGATCTACTTGGGCAGAATCAGATTGAAGATAATGACTTACCTATGGAAATTAGTTCAGTACATAACGATGATACCGGGCTTGTTATTCCAATAACTGAAAAATCGGTAAATACCTTTAAAAACCAATTAGTCATTCAAAAATGCGAAGGCCATGTCGAAAAACGAGTAATCACAATTTTTGAAAATAAGAAACGAATAACAATCTCCACCCCTAATACTAACGAATTATTTATGGATATGCTACTCCAGTCAATCTCACCAAACGATATAACATGTTTGCACATTCCGGACCCAGATTTTAGACAACAAGTACTTAGGTTACTGAAAAATAAATTCAATAAAAGAACAAAAATTGTAATTTCGTCCATTCTATTAACTGACATACTTGAAGCTGAAAAACAGGAACAGTATATTCATAACTACCATAACCAAACTCACAATGGTATTAACGAAACATACTTACACCTTTCAAAAAATGTTTATTTTCCTAAAATAAAAGACAAAATTACCACCATTATTAATTACTGTAATGTATGTCAGATGTCGAAATACGAACGTCAACCACTAAACCCACCTTTACAAGGCCCAATGATCTACAATAAACCCTTTGAAAACATTCATCTGGACATATTTCAGTATTTGAACATGAAGTTTTTAACAATTATAGACTCATTTTCAAAATACGCCCAGGCATACGCTCTAAAATCTGCAAATACTTTATGCACACTCCTAAAATTACGACATTTCTTCAGCCACCATCACATACCGAAAAGAATTGTATGCGACGGAGGCACAAATTTTAATAATACTCAGTTTAAAGAATTTTGCCAACTCTTTAACATAGAATTGCATTTTACCACCCCTCACAACCCGAACTCAAACTCACATATCGAACGATTCCACTCGACAATAATCGAGAAACTTAGAATAATTAACCTTAAGAACCCTAAAGAGACCCCAGATAGCCAGATGATTACAGCTACCTGGATATACAATCAGTCAATCCACTCCAGCACTGGCCACTCACCTTTTTCAGTTTTATATGGTCCTTATATGCAGGAAGTTGACTTTAGCTTAACCCCACAAAATTATCAAAATTATATAGAACAAAGAAGGCGAGAACTTTTACCGTTTTTAGAGCAGATAAAAACAAAAAATCAAGAAAAGGCACAAAGTGCACTTACGATGAGAAATCGCAATAGTCAAAATATTCCACCTCTACAATCAGGTCAAACTGTTTACCATAAATCAGCAGAAAAAACTAGGCTCCCAAAAAATGCACCTATTTACCAACGAGGTACTGTAATATCACAAAAAGACAAACAAGTTCAAATCGAAACCCTTAAAGGAACAATTACTACCCAACCATTAAAAAAATTAAAACCTATTAGAAAAACTGTTTCTTTGCAGGAACGTCCTGACATGTCAAGCAATGATAAAAACTCCTCTCAAGACCCAAGGTTACTACCAGGAACCTCTAGGGACAGCGAAGACACTCAATTACTTCCATAAACTCTATTTTTCATACGACCTCATCCAATTGCGCGCAAATTTCGAAAACCTATCAAACGGTACATTAACTCTAATTCACAAAACCAAACAACCGGAAATAATCCCAGTAATACAAAATAAACAATCACTACTAAACATCTTAACAAGAACAAAAAATTCGCTAAATAAAATTATACATTGTAGAAATAAAAGAAGCCTAATCAATGGCCTTGGATCCGTCGTCAAATTTATATCGGGAAATTTAGATCAAGAAGATCTTGAAAACATAAACCAAAATCTGGAAAAGCTTTCAAAAAATCAACAAAAGATAAATCAGAGGCTAACTCAAACTGCTACAATTCTCTCAAAATTGACAACCTCAATACGTATAGAATTTGACAACTTATATTCAAATCAAAAACAACTAGAAAAATCAATTAAAAATTATACGTACTACCTGGACTCAATGCTAATCATAAATTCGCAAAAAGAATTGCTACTTGAATTCGAAAACCGATTAAATTTACTGATTAGAACGATCACACTAACAAATCGAGAAATACCAAATTTAGAAATAATTGACCACAACGAACTTGAAATGATAGAGGACGAATTATTAAAACATTACTCAAGGTCAATGTTGCTCTCGTACGATGAAAATCACCCTTTTGAAATCCTAGGAAATTCAAAACTTGGAATTATCTCGGTAAACGACATTCTTTTAATGGTACTGAAAATACCTATTTTAAATCCAACTACTTATAATATTTCTAAAATCTACCCTATACCGAGTCCGACAAAAACCGTTTTAATCCCCCCTGCTACCTTTTACATACAATCCCCATTCGAAGACCGATGGACTGACACCTGTCGAAGAGCTAATAACATGTTTGTTTGCGAAAAACTATTAGCCACCCAGTGCAGTTTAAAAAACACTCTTCAGTGCACTACCGCGAAAACTAGTGACTTTGAAATATATAAAGAACTTTCCAACGGACTCTTAACCAGTGTTAAAGACCGTAAAGAAATAATAGAAAAGTGTCAAAACATTATTTCAAGACATTTTATCCTAGGAAATAATGTAATAAATTCGCCATGTTCGATTATTATAGACAACACGGAATATAATTTTAATAAAAAATCGAGTTTTACAGTTCCAAAGAGTTCTACCACACTCAAAGGTCTACCTCAATATCGCATCAACTTGGAGTCTTCACACCTTGACCAGCTGAGGAATCTCAAGGCCGATCTCCAACCCTTAACGCAAGAGACTGACCTACAAGGAATTGACTTGCATACTGGACACCTGTCCATAACCATTGTAATTATTATTATTCTCATAATCACGTCGATATTTCTCTGTTTGTACAGAAAAAGGATAAAAACCCTATTTTGTATGCCAAAAACCATAATCCAAGTTCCTGTCCAGAACTTCAAGGATCTTCAAGCCACTCTTGACGAGGACGCCAAGATCTAAGGATGGAGGAGTTATGGACCACACACTACCCTTTATCAAGGCAGTCGTTATAAGGTCAAAGCAGCATCCGCAATTAAGGAAGGCATTACAAGTCCCGCGGCGTTTAACCAAAAGCCGATTTGATATAAATTCTCATTTTTTGTAAAGGAAATTGAGAATATTGTTGTTAGCCGGAGACTCTGCTCCATTTCAATTGTAAATAAATAGTTTTTAAAAACTTGTGTTAGTGTTAAATAAACTTAACTTAGTTGTCGCCGGGCAGAGCACGTCGTCAACATAAACAAAAATGATTTTACGTTTTAGTAGCTCAAGCACTTTATCAATGGCACTTTGATATTTTTAACTTGTCAGTCATCATAACTGCAGGCGGTGTTTGTTTTTGTGCATTTTTAAGAATCGAATTACGACGCTCGTCCAATCCTGACAAATCTAATTCATTTTCGTTAAATTTGTGTACAAAAGAAATGCGGAACAGTTATTGTTGGTGTAAATATTAACTAGAGGTTTGGTGACACAGTTTCCCATTCCGGTTAAAATAATGCGTGTTTAAACTCATCTTTGCGATAGCAAACGTCCTCTGTGTGTCCTATCTTTCGACAGTGGGTACAGATTTTAACATTCCTCAAACTTTTGTGATCGGCCATTAAATCGGTTGATTTCATTCCAGATAGTCCAGGCAAAGGTTTGTCAGGGGTAAATTGAACACATGGTACTTCTTGTCTACAGTCTACTTGTTTATGTCCATAATGATAGCACTTCCGACACTTTCCTTGAAATTCAGGTATTTTATCGCGCACGTATTGGGATGGCGTATCTCGCCGCTGTTTTCGAAATTTGTCACTAATTTCACGATTTGAAGAGTACCAACAGTTTTAGTAATCTCATCTCACCTGTCGGATCTTGCATGCAAATTCTGTTTTTTACCTCTACGTTTTGCACCTCATCTTCAAGAAGACTCACTGTTATTTCCCAAGGAAAATTGGCATAAAACTGTTTGATGGTAGCAAGTTTAACATTGCCATATTCGACCAAAGAATCAAAATTGGTACTTTTAATGGCAAGGCATGCACGAATTCTGGTAGCAGGAGTACCTTGTGCGGGGAAAACGACTTCAAAATCCCTGCGGAATGAGGCCCAGTCACGCACAAGTGGTTTCCATTGTTTATAAAAGCAAGAGGCACGTCCACGTAGAACCTAGCCGGCTTTAAATACAATCAGCGTATCAGATAACCCGATTTCCTGTTGAATACGTGTTACGTCATCCATCCATTCTGTCATCGAAAAAGATGTGTCATCGGGGTCAAATTACGAGAGACGAATATGCGCCAACGCGGATCTGACGTCAAGCGCAGGCGTAGATGGTACTGATGGAGTAGTCGGGACTGAGAGGCCGGAAGTATGTTGGGCGGCCATTGTGGATAATAGTTCCATCAGTTGTTGTTGAAGTTGTGCATTACTTTCTTGTTGCAGCTTCCACATGTTAAAAATCTGATCACTCACTGTACTGTCTCGTTCAATTGTCTCTGGTTCACTGTCAACTCTGTCACTCAATCTACGCACTTGTTCTTCGGAGTCCGCCATTTATTTTTTTTAATCCGCACCTTTTCACATAAGTCCTCTCCCTAGTCTAAAGCAAAGGAGGCATCCCACTTCTGATGTTAGCTTTTGTTCGAAAAGTTTGTCAAAAATCAAATAATATTCCAAAATTCACAAAATAACATTTATTGACAATTATCGATCCACCCATCCGCCACACCGAGCTACACGTGATACATAATACAGACTAATCTTAGGCCCTGACTGAACATCGAGTAAATAGTCGTCTAAGCTTGAGAGTATTTGTTTATAATAACTTATAGTTAATGGGGTTGAATGGCATCATTTAGGGTTCAAGTGGCTGCGACGGGACCGTGAAGGCGGCAGATAAGTTAACATATATATATATATATATATATATATATATATATATATATATATATATATATATATATATATTAAACATTAGAAGGATTGTTTTCATATTAAGTAAATCTAAAAGGATGCTCTAGGAAATGCTAAGAACTGATTTGTTCACATCAATGCCGGGTGAGTTATTTTATATATTATATGTATAATCTATGTGGCTACATGTTTCAGTATTTTACATTTGAGGCTGAGGGTGTAGCAAACAATTGTTCTTAAAATATATATTTTCTGCAAGTGGATCAAGTTTTGAATCCAATTACAGAGAATATATAGTATACTGGAGACTGTATTTATTATAATGTATTATGTTATAATATGTTTTAGATTATATAGTATCTTCATACCATGATCAGTATATCAGTATGATGTATATCTAATATAACAAATAGATTATCGGCGAAGAAAAATTGTAACTGTGTGAAACATACAGTTTAGTTTCAAAATGCCTTTAAGATATTAAACTAAGGATTGAAACCAAGCTGATCAGTATATCTTGGTTTAACATGAATTTATTAGTAATACGTAGCTTGACTTGTATTAAATACGTTTCTTATTGTTTTTCTTACAATCTCGAGTGATCGTCTAATAGGAAAGAATTATAAACATATATGAAATGGGAGTACTTCTATCATATGATTTTTAAGGGCTAATTCAGTTCAAAAGTTAAAAATTTATTAGAATATTATAAGCAGACTTAATTTCTATCCGAATTTCCGATGGAATATATAAGTCTGTAATAAACATTTTAGTTACTTCACACGACACTTAAGTAGATCGGCGGTATTACAGGTGGCGCAAATGCAAATAATTCCACTCGTTTTCACTTTATGCTCGTATATATTCGAAAAACAAAAAAAAAGTTATATACACAGACTCCATTCGGGTAAATAATGGTTGATGCTGCGGAGAGAATAGTTACGCTTATAATTAGAGGTGAGAGCAACCAAACTCAAGCTCAGGGCAACATATCAAACGCCCTCGTTGGGGAATCGAACTCCAGGATACAATAAGATTAAGACTATTTCCAGTCGAATTCCTTCGACAAATGATAGATTTAGAATAGATTCCTATATATGGAGAATATTCATCCAGTCATCCATGCAATTTCTGGACATGATAGCATGTGTTTTACTTTTATTAGCTCTGCGCCGGGTACTGAACCGAACGCTTATACCATTATATTTTCTAAGTAATATTACAGTCACTGCAGATACTGTGCTTGGTATCAAGTATAACGTTATCACGAAGACAGAAGATGCAGAAACATTTCTTCGCATGAATATCAATCCGATTAAAACGAAGCTGGTGATCTCAGTGGCCATCTTGACAAGAATAAGCACATCCTTGATCAGAGAGAAGGCCCAATTTTCTCCATACGGACTCAAATTCAAGCATATAATGACAGGTTCCCAGATTCCGAACCATGATGCGAATGATATTTTTGCAGTCGTATATGGAGAAGAATGAATCATGTCCTGTAGATGCATGTGTCAGGCATCAACTTTTTCGACGCCAAGTCAGGAATACTCGAGCCAACTTCTGTATTTATTAAAGACTAAAGTACTGATTTGGTAAATTTTGGAATATAATGTGATATTTTCAGAATTAACTTATATATGCCTATAACTTAAAAACACTTTTGTGTATTATTCTACAGGAAAACGAATGCTAAATATACATTCCATGTAAACACGCAAAGTTTTACATTCATTACTAATTACTAATCGCTAGAATAATTATTAGAAGAGAGCTTTTCTTTTCTATTGTGTTTCCTACATCCTATATAGCATCTCAAGGATCAACCTTAATGCTGGTCTCCTATGACCTTATATGTATATACGACTACTCACTGTATTTAATCTATATGTCAAGTTTGATCCTACACATATGGATCAAACTATTTAACCGCAAAAATGAACGATGTTAACATCTTAATACGTAATTGAATAAGAGGCATAATTTAAATGGAATTATTGCCATCTAATTGATTCTCGAGAACACCAGGCCATCTCGGAACTGCATATCGCGATTTCATCTTTATCTATATAAGTCTACTGGACTATGCCTTCCGCTCAGATAATATTAGATGGGCTTTTGTACCAACCTGGCATAAGAATACCCGTGGGAAATTAGTAGAGGTATGTAGATAGATGGCATTTGTCAATTACCTACAAGAGGCATAATAAGAACTAAAAGTCGACATACTCTCGAATTAATGTCTAGGACGGTCAGAGTTCGAATCCCACTGCCGGCAGTGGCAATGTCGGAGGAAATGGCTGTTTCTGGGTTTTATTTTAATTTGTAATGCCTCTTAAAATAACTTTGGCTCAGGATGTCATAGTTGCCAATTTATTTTATGTGTTTCATGTTTCATAAAATGGACACAAGGGCACGTTTAAGTATTGCTCGTATACATTTTCAATATAAAATAAATCTATCGAACATAATATGCTACCAATAGCTTCAACTTACGAGCTTTTTTACAGCGCACATTTTTTTTTCTGAATATTAATTGTTACCGGTATAATTCTAAAGCAAAATATGTAAATTTGAAAGTCATAAGAAAGAAATGTCGAGATAACAGTGTTATCTCGGACCCCTAAATGATAAGTGGTGGGGGGAGGCAGAGCTCAGCTACGGTATTCTATACCTACTTATAGTTTTTTGGTCTCTATTTGCCAAATAAAGAATCCCAAACGGTTCTTATCTCATACCGTCACTTATTTTTATGCCTAGGCTCCGGTAGGCTGTTCCGTTTATCGGCAATATAAGAGAATTTTTTATTTGGCAAATAGCGATGAAATGAATAGTATAGCCTTAGCGTTTTTTGTGCATCGCTTTGTATAATGATTATATCCATAATTTCTAAATATCAACTGCAGATAACAGCGTATAAGAGACTAGAAAACTATTATTAAATTAAACCTCAATGTATGAAACTCAAGTTTCACTTTAAATAAATCAAATCAACATGAGAATCTCGGTAATTCATACATATGTACGTATCTTTACACCATTCCAATTATCTCAAACGCAATACCGCTCATAATTAAGTCGAGTGTGTAATATATTTTCCATCACCCCAGGAAATTTAAAGGTTGCATTTATTCTAAATAAATAATACGAACGGTGATGGATGTGAAACGTATACCTTTTTCAATTAATTTGATATGCTCCGAAACGCTAGTTTAATATTACCTAACCTTCTTTTAACGTACAATATGATGATGAATTATATACATAAGGCTAAATGTGTCCAACAGATCAGTATTTAATTATAATTTAAAATAATAATCTTAATGCTTGCGAATAACTATAGCTTTGTTTCTATCGAAAGCTCCTGCAGAGTTTGGATTAAATAAATATATAGTCAAATAGATTATTGAAACATATTTGTGAATGTCGCGAAATGCAAAATTCTTAAGCTTAACCTTGGAATCATTCCAGTTATAAGTCATTATTTATGGTATACATGATGAAATTTGCCATTATGTTGTATTAATATTCATAATTGTATTGTCAAACATAATGATACAGTAAGTCATCTATTTCAAATATGCATATGTATAAAGGTGACCTCTCTTTTAAGTAGACATAGAGGGTGTTGGGACGGCTCTGCGTACTATTTTGATATAGTACTCTATAAAAGTACATTAGATAATTACAAGAATTAGATAGGCTTGCATATTCTTTGAAAACAGTGCAGAATTTGATAAAATATTCCATATTTACGGCAAACTTCGGCTGTCAATGAAAGTTCCGTATTTTTATACTGACGTCCCTAACGAGGCGATCATTTGTAAGTTTCTCATTGCCAAAGAGTAGAACATAAGCACATGCTAATCATCGCGATTAATCCTGATACCGTTGTATACTCGCATATTTACGATAAGGAAGAACTTCATACAGCAGAACGATATTTTCAATTTCTAAGTGACATACTTGTAGTGTATAATTTCAGAAGACACAAAATAATATGTCTTTTTTCTCAGTGTAATAACGTCCTTATGTGACAATGTGAGGTTCTATAAATGACACACTGTGAAAGACTTTTTGACTAGTATCGTATAAAGACTTGGGATACTTTCTTGGAACTTATTTTTACAATATTAGTCCCCCGATTATAATTTATTCACGCTTCTTGTATTAAATTTTATTAAAATATTTTATTTCGTTTATAAGAAGTTTTTATTGCAGCTTAAGGTAATTATACTAGTTTCGGTTCTTCAAAGTGATTCAATCTTATAATTTATTTAACTCGATTATTCATTCTGTAGCTTGGAACGTGATTTAATATATCATATGATGATTTATAATAGAGCATGTTGCAATGTTAAATGTAACAAAGTAAAAATTGTCAAGTACTGTAAAACGAGGAAGTACAATAACAGTTATACATTACTAACCTCAAAGTTATATAGTATGTTATATATAAGATTATTTTGCTAAGGGAATTAAAATCAAGTAATAAAATGTAATATAGCAATAAACGGCGGGATGGAATATTTAATGTAATAATAGACAAATATAAATATATAATAACGGAAAGTTTAGAATGTAAAGTTTAGAAGTTAATGTAGAAAGAATTTAAATTTTTTAATTTATTTGAAGAGTAATTTTAATCTGAACGTAAAAACTAAATTTTAAAATAGATAGGAATAAAAATTAGTCAGGGCATTTGTGATACACTCATTTAAAGTGTATATTATACATACGGGGCATTTTTGAGGTAATACCCAAGACTACAGATGTACTTAGGATAGGTAAGGCAAAGTGTGACACTGTTTTTTAAAAATACATTATATAATAATACACAGCATATTTGCAAAAAGTTATGAGTATGTTTCAAACAGAAAACCTTCTACTTATTGTTCATTTTTTTTTAAATCTCTATATTTTTTTGTAATTTGTTTTGTTATTGTGAAAATACAATTTTTGTATTTATTTTCCCGAATTAAATCCAGTCTCAAATGACTACAGAACTTGACATTATTAAGGAATTCACACTCTATTAGACATACGTATGTTGGTTTGACCGATGTAGCTACGGGGACATTGGTTGCAGGGACTTTGACATACGAGTACTTCGTAGGATTCCTTGGGGACGATGTCTATAGGACAGCGGTGGAAACTGGAGATTTTGTTGTTGGCTGTGGAAATAGTTTTTATGTCCAGTTTTTGAAGAATCCTACTAACTTTGTCAGTTACACCTTGGATATGAGGAAGAAAGGTTTTCAGAATTAAAGTCTCCGTGTTATTGCTGGGGTTCTGTTGTTTGCTTTTCGTTTGGTCCATTTGTCGGTTAATAAGTCTCGAACTATAGCCATTTTGGTGTAGAATGTTAGTTTAAATAGTTTATATTCCATATTTCGTCTATATTCGTAATTTTCGAAAAAAATTTCAGATGATCTGCATACATTAAACAAATAACATCTGGCTCATCCAGTGTCGCTTATATAACTATAGATTAATGTGAAACCTAATTTTAAATCTTTGAGAAATACCTGACAGTCTAGTAGAGTCTAAATACTTATAGCATTGATAGAAGATACATTGCTTCCTTTTGGTGAGACACTACTTGCGTAATAAACATGAGATTTATAATCATAGAATATTCTTTTATAAAGAGTGATGTTACATATCTTATAAGACTGTGTGAATAAGTGTGAAGTTACATACATATCTTATGGAATTGTTTGTTGAATTATATAAAAATATTAATATATTTAGATATAATTATAATAGAAGGAATACTTTACTGACATGAATGCAGTAGTGACTTAATAGCTATTAAGTCAGTAATTAGATTTAGATATAGATTTAATAGTAATTAGATTAGATTTAGATATCCACTTTAGTTATTCTGATTTTAAGCTACAATAAATTATTTTTATTAAAGTAGTACTTAAAAATAAAAACATTTTTGTCATAATAAACTAGTACTTAAATAATAAACAGTTTTGAAACCTTAAAACGGACTGTGCTTTCTTATGACCCATGGACAGGGTGGCGTGTATCCTATCCACCTCAAAATCAATAGATGTCGTCTGGTAGATGTCCCCAATCAGAATTAGTCGAAACCCGATCGATCTGACATGATTTAATTGAGTAATCGTGTTAACAAAACAAATTTCTCAAATACTCTACCATTGTGCTTTCTCATGACCCATGAACATGGCAGAGTGTGTTCTATCCACCTCAAAATCAATAGGTGTCGTTGGGTTTAGTCAAAACCCGATCGATCCGACACGATTTAGTTGAGTTATCGTGCTAACAATAAATTTTATTAATGCCGACGACAACGACGATAACGTCGACAACTATAATTACAACGACACACACATACGCAAAATTGTTTAAAAACCATTTTATTTGGTTTTTAGGCCAAAAGCGAAAAATAAACGCTAGAAAAAATTTGTACACGATTACATTACTTTTTCGCGTATAGTTGAGTGCGGAAAAGTAAAAATATCGTTCTGCTATCACAATACATTACAATAAACTAGTTCCAATAATTAATATATTTCACAATACCTTGGATCATTATTATTAAAATGGTTTTAGACCTTTAATTAAATAAATGGATTAAATTATATTACAATAAACTAGTTCCAATAGTTAATATATAAGTATATAATTGAAGAAATCGTTTACATCAGTGTATTTAATAATTTTAGGAAAATTAATTATTAAGACCTGGTATAAACTATGGTACAAGAAAGACATTGTATTTTAATTATTTATTAAATTGTTACGTTTGTGAAATATTAAAAGTAGTAATTTGTACTGATACTATCTATTAGAAGAAAACCTCGCGATTACTCATCGCACAAATATAATTATTGTATTGTAACATAAACGAGAGGTAATAACCACAACGTAATGTCGAAATCTAATTGTTGGTGTTACCGTTATGTTATGACATTTAAATGAGCTACATCAGATGAGGTGTTTATACTTTCATTTTCGATCATAGGGGTCAGGTTTTGTAACTTAACAATAACTGTATCAGTGATGGCCAAACCTTTGAATATTACTATTACCTATAAATGTTATTTCCATTGTTGTTGCTTCATTTCTTTTTATTCAGGCGGTGATGTTGCATTTATTCGAGGCTATATCGTCGAATTGTAGTTGAAAGTAATAATATAAAACTGATAGGTTCGTTAAATTATTTTGAATGTATATGTGAATCTAAAAATTAGATTACAATAAAAAAACATGGGCTTTGAATGAAATGAAATCATTCTTTATATACAGTGTAAATATGTAACAAATTGTAAAGTCAATACTTTAAGCACAACTAATTTTAACTAATTCAAGTTACTGCTTACATTTTTGGGTAAACTAATTTTATATTTTTGCAACTCTATTAAATGAGTAAGTGCCAGCATTTTTGCACTGTTAATATCTAACAATTGTAAGAGTAATAAAAGCTCCGATAAAAAAGTTCACATTATTTCATTAAACATCTTGTGTCAATGAAATATTTGGTGTGGACATTACTCTTCAAAATGTCTCAAGTGTCTGATATAATATTGTCGGCTAGGATTATTGAAATATATATGCATAAGGTTATTGAATCTTAACATTTTCTTAAGATTGTTGTTTCTGAAAAATTCGACTCATCATTTGTAAGAATGTATTTATTAGTCTGAAGTAGTAACTTTAGTATATAACCAGAATTTGCAGCAACATTTTGTTACTAATAATAACGTAGGCATTGATATAAGTCCTTACCTAATATGTAGGTTTGCCATTTTATTGATTTTTTTTAACGGGTGACTGTTTTAATGTAGTAATGACCCACAATATAATATATTTATTTGAATTACATATTATGTTAGTAGTAATTATGGATTATAAGTTATTTATCTCAAAATTTTTTGGGAATTATTGATTTGGTTTTTTATCAAAAGGATAATATAACTTTAGAAACTCAGTTTCTGTCAGCATTAACCAGTTTTGTGCTTTCATAATCAGTTGTTTTTTTTCAAATCTTCTTAAGGTTATGAAATTGTTTTATGGTTTAAAATTTTTATTATAAATCACTTCGATCGGAGTCCTATTGGCAGAGGTGTCAAATTCTCAATTTCTCTCTCAGCTCTCTCAGAAAAAATGACATTATTAGTGCATTATAGAAACTAGGTGCCTGGCAATATTCACCTTTACTTAGTCAACTATTTATTGTAGTTGCGTCTGAAAAGTATCCAATAAAAATGTTTCTCGTGAAGGTACTGTATAAAAATGTACTAAATATTCACAAAATTAGAGTACGTATATTGTAGTGTATAAAGAAGTTTAAAACAGATTTATATACTTCTGTATATTCATAACCTATGATAAGAAGTTTTCTATAGGTCTTTGATGACTAAACTCGCATATAAAGTTTATTAAAGAAAAACATTTATTGGTGAACATTAGAAATAGAATATTATTAAGTATATATTGATCTTTCAGAGAACCTGATATCTACGTAGAGCAGGCTCAGTTGGCGCATTGTCTAAAATGCGGTGTTAAGTTTTACACCAAATTCATACCAACCAGTGTACAGATAAGGCATTACAGTATATACATGTGAACACCCCATAGTTGTGGTAGAATTTTATCATCCATTGGTGTAATTTTATCAACAGTGAATTAAAACCAGTATAATGCGTGTTGTAGATTTCAACACTTTTTGGTGTTAAAGATGCAGTCGTTGCATGAATAGCCATTTGATGTAAACTTTCAGTCGATTGTAGATCGGTATTTATTTTCTACTTCTCATGGCGCAAAATAAGCATTGTAGTAAAAATTATAAACCAAGAATTCCTATTATCCACTTTGAAAGAATGGATTAAAATGAAAAACAAAGCCCCTTTGAATGGAATACAATTTACTGTACTTTCACTCTCTAATCAAAGTCACTAACGAAATATGGGAATATTTATATGTACAGTTAAGGATATACTTATATATCGGTGAATAATGTAGTATTCAAGGGAATAAATTCTTAAATATTATGTTTGAAGTATCGAGTTTGCTCTATTGAGTTTTCCCATTAAAAATTTTGTTTAACCATAGGAACCGTTTTCCAGATCAACAGATAAATGATATACCTTATTGATTTCTAGAAGCTTTTGAATATTTTACGTTTGTTGTATAGAAAGGATTTATTTAGTTTATATCAAAAATAAAAAAAAAATATGTGAAACAAATGTGAGGACAACAGTGTATCCAAAGAATTAGTTAATAATTACATTCTTGATAATTAATTTATTAATATGTAATTATTACTAATTACGTAATGAATCAGATTTATTATATGATGAAGATATATTTAAAATATGAATTTAGATATATGTTATCATGTTTATTTTATTGTTAAGAAATACAATTAGGTACATGCCAGTTCAATGAATTGCTTTAGTGATTTTTATATTTCAATATACGTTCTAGTCGTCTAAGTAATTACTTTTTATTTCAAGGTTTTTGCTTTACTTATATTAATTGTTGTATTCATAGTGCGTTTTTATATCTTAAGATAATACTGAAATGCCACAAATATTGCATAAATGTTAGAGTGTTAGAATATTTCCTAATTCACCTAATATGATATTCATGTTCAATACATGACATGAAATATTTGTAGAAATGAAAAAAGTATGATTTTGATAATAAGCGTATTACCAAAATTAAATAAAAATTATCAAAATAAAAAAATATGCATTCATAAAAAATAGTTACTCATCCATTCATCAGTATATATATATATATATATTTTTTTTTTTTTTTTGTTACAGTTAGTAAAAAGAAAACAATACTAAAATAATTTAAGGTAATTTACGATCACATGACATTTATAGCAATTTATCAATTTTAATTTACTCTATTTAATTTTGAATCGTATTAAAAGTACAAATAAAAAACAAATAAAAAAGCTAATAATAAAAAATTACTTAACTGTATTAAAACAGACAAGAATTACTACAAGTTTACTTTTCTTTCTTTACATCAGACTGTTTTTAGGATATGAATGTTGCAAAAAATGTTGCAAATACATACTATAACATTCTTTAAATATCTTAATTTATGTTAACAGTTATCGCCAAAGTAGCAGCTCTATAAACACCTACTACAGGCATTTTTATTGAGGCGGATAATTAAGAATGTGGTTAATTGAATTTTAATTTAAATTACAGTTTGCTTTTTATTAAACTTCTGTAGATACTCTCATTCATTATGTTAATACACATAAAAGTGTAGCGTTCTGAAGGCTGATGAATAAAATCATTAACTGAAATTGGATAACTTATTGGTCAATCTAAATTTCTTGAATGTATTAAGTACGAATAGCCTTGTTTCTAAATTGTGTTAACGTACAGTATGTCTATTATAATTTCGTAGTATGAAAACTGGCTTTGATCACAAAATTAATTTAAAATGTGGATATAAAATAGAAATGTATATGGTGCTCTTTCGAATATGAACCTTCCTCTTACTTCTTGTTAACTAAATAAATGTGATCCTAATGTACTGCAGTTAGAAATAGTCAAAAATGTAATACCACATTTATGTAAATATTACTGAGTAATACTTACCTTTTATTATATACTTTATTATTTTTTGCATAGAAATAAATAATAAAGTACATTACTATAAATTTGATGAGTATTCTTGTTAAATACTTAACTTCATTTGAATTATATTCTTATATAGGGTGATTACGATTTGGAAATAAATAAAAAGCAATATAGAAATAATGAAAGAAATATAATTTTAATTTAAATATAATTACTATTATGAATCTTGTGATTTACCATAATTATTAAATCGTTTTGTTAATAACTTTTGGTATTAAAAAAGAATTCTCGCTTTCTTCTCCACTTTTAAAACTTAATTAAACTCTTACAAAAAATAATTTGGGACTGATATACTAAACATTGTATTCCATCTTCATTTCCTTATCTAAAAATTATATAGCTTGAGATCATTTTCATTTATTAGTTAGTAGTTAATAATTGGGATCTAAATCAGAATAGAGGCATGTTTGGGATAATACATACGATGTATCTGGAATACGCTAAGAATGTTCAAAGTCGGTTTGGGACATTTTATTGCAATATATAAATTTTAGTCGACACGGAAAAGTAGTGATATTTTAAAGTAGATAAAATTTCAAACAACAAAAGGAACGCCACGTAGTACATTTTATTATAGCACGTTTTTTTATATTTATTCATTCAATACTTCTTTCGACAGGGGATTATACATGCAATGAATCATTTTAATTATTTTCCTTGTATTTTTACTTTTCTGCACTCAACTATACTAGCGGAAAAGTAATGTAATCGTGTACAGTAAAATGGAAAAAAATTTTTGCGTTTATTTGCCGTTTTTTGGTCTAAAAACCAAAAAATAATGGTAAAAATTTTATCTGTGTGTGTGTCGTTGTCGTTGTCGTCGTTGTTGTCGGCATTAAAATTTCCTGCTAGCATGATAACTCAACTAAATCGTCTCGGTTCTATTGAGTTTTAACTGATTCTGATCGGGGACGTCTCCCAGATGACACCTATTGATTTTGAAGTGGATAGGACAGACCCCACCCTATCCATGGGTCTATTTGAGAATTTTTTTTTTTTAGCACGATAACATAACGAAATCGTGTCGGATCGATCAGGTTTTGACTGATTCTAATTGGGAACGTTTCCTAGATGACATCTATTGATTTTAAAGTGGATAGGATACTTCCCACCCTGTCCATGGGCCATGAGAAAGCACAACGGTGGACTATTTGAGAATATTTTTTTGATAACACGATAACTCATCTAAATCATGTCGGATCGATCGGGTTTTGACTGATTCTGATCGGGGACGTCTCTCAGATGACACCTATTGATTTTAAGGTGGATAAAACACACTCTACCATGTTCATGGGTCATGAGAAAGCACAAGGGTGGCTATTTGAGAATTTTTTTTTTGTTAGCACGATCACTCAATTATCGTGTCGGATCGATCGGGGTTCGACTGATTTTGATTAGGGACGTCTACCAGATGACATCTATTGATTTTGAGGTGGATAGGACACACCCCACCCTGTTAATGGGTTATGAAAAAGCACGATAGTGGACTATTTGAAAAAAGTAAAACACATATTCTGCACTTCGGTGTTGGCTTATTTTTTCTTGGCCACTTGATTTCGAGATAGAGATGTTCCACGTGCGGAAAAGTCCGTTTTAAGGTTTTAAAACTATTTATTAAGTAAACGATTTAAGTTATTTAATCCTTTCAGGGATCTACAGAACTTATAAAATTGTAAGCATTTTGTAAAAGTTATCCACTTCACAGTGATACAAATATAATCGTGACATGTATACTATGATATTGAGTATCTTTTGAAATTTATGGACTAGCTCAAGAAAAAATGGAACACAAAATCAATCAACATTCATTGTGACATTGACATATTTTTACACTTACGATGTATAAATGAGTCAAATACGTACCTTTTGTATAGACGTGTTTAAGTAACGTCGATCAGTTTTTGGCAACTGAATGTTAATATTCACTAGCCTCAACAAAGTAACAAATTAAAAACATATTTAACTTTAATGTTGCCAGGGCAATGACATAATGCAAGGTGGAGACAAAGTTTAGCAGAATATTTATAAATTTGTTTTAAATTTAAAAACACGTTAACCTTATTTTTTTCTTATGTACTGATGACAAGTTTTATATTATTCAGACTTTCTGATAGAGTTGTCAGTATATCATTTTAAAAAATGCGCGTCCCTCTTTTAATAAAAATAAATGAGTTTTGCGAGTATATTACGAGGTCACCTATTAGGAGTTTTTTAATTTACCATTTGTAATAACAGGGGGTGTTAAAGTTAAAACCGTCAAATACGGTTACATTGAAGAATAAAAATAGTTTGGAATTAGAGATGTATATCGTATTAGGGATCTGGAAAACATCAGTGTCATGTATAATATGATGTATATCGTATGGTAATGTAATGATTGTAATGTTAAGAAACATGTCGACCATCCTACAGCTGGAAACTGATTTTAAAGAAGTTCGAGCATTATAAAGTATATCTGGTACAAGAGTTGAATAATGACTTAGACCGTCATAGCATAGAATTTCGAGAAGATATTGTGGATTATGATTTTGAAGCGACGTTTTCTTAAATGGAGCAATATATCGTCATAATTGCAGATATAGATCTCCCCATGGGTTTCAAGAGAGAATCCTCATAGAATTCAACAATCGAATAGATGTCGTCAAACTAAAACAAATCTATGAACTGGAATGATAGTAGTTTATTAAAGCCTTACTTATTTGAAAATATACTCAGCTTTAGCAGTTTTTTAGCCAAACAATGAGATTATTATATTTCTCACCAAAGAAACTGGTTTGAAAAAGATGGAGCTCCTCTTCATTTTAGTGTTGATATCCAATAATTTCTTGATTATACTTTACCTGGCAGATGAATAACCAACGAGGATCAACTGAATAACCACCATCTTCACTAGATTTGACCTCTCTGGTTTTCCTCTTGTGGGATTACTTAAAATCGCGGATTTATTTTAGTAGACAAAATAATTTAGAAGATCTAATGCAACTAATTCGAATCGAAATTGAAAAAAATTGCCTGGAAATTGTAAAGTATTTAGTGCAGTATTTACACGCATGTATTACATTCATATTAGATTATTAATAAAGAAAAGAAAACTTCTGTCAAAAATATCGTCGAATTTGCATTTTTATCAAAAAAGCCTTTATCTTATAAATGGTAAATATGAAACCTTTACTTTATTTATTTGAAATAATAAATGGTATATAGCAGGGGCGTAGCGTGAGAAAATAATCTAGGAATGTGATACAAATTTTATAAGGGATCATACATATATGTTCAGATAATGATATATATAATCAGATGTATGGGAAGCCATATGAAAATGGTAAAAATAAAAAAAGACACTAACCTAAAATGATTATGCCGAGGTATATATACTAATTTTTAAAATGAAGATTAATTTTTCGGTTTTTATTTGTCCATCGAAAACGTCTATCACTGTTTCTTCAAATATTGAAGACGATCTCATATCTTCTAACAAGGCACTTTCAATATTTATTAGTGCTAAAGCTGATAGTCTTTCTTGCTTTTGATAATTTCGCAGATAAGTCTTTATTCTCTTTAAACATGATTTGATCTTTCCGCGGAACTGCTTGTAGCAAGAATAGTCAAAATTAAATGACACAATTTTGATGACTCCGAGAAAACAGAAGATAATTTAAGGGACATAATATATTGGTGAAGCTCAAACACAGTGCTCTTTTTCATATCGGGATCACTATAAATCACTGAAGGTTCACTTTTTAAATTATTTACGTCAAAGAATGTTCCATATGTATACTAAAGAAGAAAAAAGTTCATCAGGAGAACGTTTCTCGAAAGAAGTAAATTGTGTGGAATCTAGATTTAAGAATTTCAGTTTCGAAATTTCACTAAACTGTTCATTAATGTTCAAATTAATAACATCTAAAATTTCATAAAACAATCTCGCGTAGGTGCTTTTCTTATCTTCTTCAAGAATTAAATCCAAAAATTTGTCCATACGGTCCCAAATGTCACTAAACTCGTTTCTCATTGTTTGAATATATGATTGGTAATCGGCGATCTTTTTATTGCAGTAACTAATATCTGATACTTTTGTCTGTAGAATTTTAAACAGACTCCCGGAATGTGAGAATATTGCAGAAACCACTGCTAAGAAATTAAAATCAAAGTCGCGCAATAAAGTTAAAAGGCCTCTAGCACAAATAACGGTTTCTCGATACCATTCCTCATTTTCATTTTCCACAATTACCTAAAACAGCGCTTCCAAATATTTTTTATGTTATGGCGACAGTCGCCAAGATGCGTTCACATAATCGCATAACTTGTGAGTCCGGAAATGATAACATCCACTCGAGGTTCTACTGTTGACTGCGTAAGATCACTGACCTTTTCGTCCATCTACCGCGTAGGTTGAATGTAACGTGGACCATCGCATTTTAGCACTGCAGCAAGTAACGCGGGAGTCCAATAATTTCGGGCGTCTTCACGGCCGATTTGAAAAAAAAAGTTGATGGTAGCGTTTAAAGTAAATAATATATGTTTGCGGTCGGTTTAAATAATTAAAAAATTGTACCTAATAATTGAATAAATCGATTGAACTTTTAAATGACATTAATTTGCCAATTTTATAAAGGCTGCGATGCATCACTCGCATCCATGTACGCTACGCCCCTGGTATATAGGATATACATCGGAAAACTTTATATTCTCTTGAAGGAGTGGACTGCATTTTAAAAAAGACTATGATGATGCTATTACAGCTCAAACAAATGTTTTTTTTTTTTAATAATGACTGATATTCTTCATACACGTGGTTTTTCGAAAAATTATTTAATAACAAAGTTACGAATATTGTGCGATACTTTATAACCACGTTGTATTATATTTATATATTATATGACGTATCTTTTTAAATAAGCTACTAAACTATATACAAGAATGTCTTCTATACAAATCTAGTGCAGGAGCTTTACTTGGAGCCCTACTTAATCCCTATTTAAGTCGAGACGAACAACATCGTTTGTGTTAACTAATAAAAACGTTTCGGTTCTGGGAACAGGTAATACACCAATCTTGGTATAACTTTGTATGCTAATTGTACACATGCCTTGTCTTGTATTTAGTTGTTACTTAGTCAATGGTTGCATTAAAATCGTGTACTATTGTTTCAAAATAAATTATATTCTGACTTGCGTCTCGGTGTGGGTGTTTATGGACTCATTGTACATGAACCAGAACGTATTAGAAGCGATGGCCTAAAAATAAACATTTGTTTATATTTATTGTTCAGTCCATTATTCTGACGAACACGTCAAGACAGGCACGTTGTTAGTTTAGAAGCTCGTTCATTCAGAAACACAGACACATGGGGCCCCAACAAATGGCAGCTTCGAAACATTTCAATGTGTACATCCTAAAATAAATATATTGTGTGAATATAGGTGTAGCGACGAGAATCGTATATTGTTTAATCAAGTCATGATGGGCATTGAATAACGGAAGATTAATGCTTATATAAATTATATTTGTTTATATTTGTTGTCGGCTTTAAGCGTTTTGGTATTTAAAGGTAATGGACAACTAATAAATAATTAGTATAATATACTTGTCATGTTTGATATAATAGCAATAGAGACTTTACTGTTTATAGGATGTATCATTTCAGAAATTTAAATTGCATAAACCGAATAATATTATCATTCGGTATTTTGATCGTAATAACTTTTTATCTGAAACTAATACATCGTTCCTCATTTGTCTGTACTTTTATCACAGTATAAATACATAACATCCAAATAATTAATATAGTTTTACACCAGTATGTCATTTTACTTTCATTGTTTCAATTAGTTTTAGATTATTTCATGGATATATGGATATATTAGTATAATATATTGTTGCTTAATATTGCCATTGTTTAGTAATATTTACATTAGTACAGTTAAAATAGGTTAAATAAAGCGATAAAATGCCCTTGCGTACAAAAAAATCTAAAGATATAGAAAACTTCGATATACCTTATCATAAGCTTTGACAAAGCTTTGCCAAGCTTTTTTGAAATATATTGAAAATATAGATTATTAATTACGGGCTTGGTGAATTTGTAAGAAATGGTGGCTATACTACTGGATTCAATACAACGTTTTAAATCGGACAAAATATATTCCAATTCTAATAAAGGCAGAAGTAATGTGGTAATGGAGTAGTGATAATATGTTTTATACAACAATTTTGACAGACTTTATATATTAAATTGGCGTGAATTAGGAGGACCAAACTTGGTATTTGATCAGAATAGCGGAAACCATTATTCCCTTAACCCAGTTTTAATAGAAAAAAAAGAATACTTGAGAATTATAAACCTAATAAAATTCGGGCACATCCAATTGTATTTTATGTAAATGCATTGTATGTCCATAGTGTATAATTTAATATTCTAAACGTATTTAATAAAAATTGTATTA
Source organism: Rosalia funebris (assembly GCA_037954035.1). Classification (NCBI taxonomy): domain Eukaryota; kingdom Metazoa; phylum Arthropoda; class Insecta; order Coleoptera; family Cerambycidae; genus Rosalia; species Rosalia funebris. Next base: position 4,261,655 of record JAZFAV010000033.1, read on the forward strand.
TCTATTATTGTAGAATGTTATTATATTACACAAGGGTTTACGTTACTTTTTAGAGCGTTGGAGCGATACTATCGTAAGGTACCTTGTAGAGAAGTTACCTGTATACAGGTATAAGTTTACTTAGCCATTTGTGTGAATGTTTTGTTATATTTTTGTTTACGAATGAAAATCATCAAACTTTAAATAAATTAGACGAAAAGAGAATCCATCAATAAACAGCTTTAAAACCTTAAAACGGAGTTTCTCGCACGTAGAACACCTCTATCTCGAAATTAAGTCACCGAGAAAAAATAAACCAACACATAAATGCAGAATATGTTTTATACGACAGTTTTACTTTTTTCATTGGCGACTGCTTTAGTGCCATATCAATACGTTTGTGATCGAACGAAAATTTCTCATTCTATCGTATATGATATAGGCATAATATATGTTTTTTTCGTTAAATGAAAAATCGGCAAATTTTTCTCAAATCGTCCACCATCGTACTTTCTCGTAGCCTATGCACAAGGTGGGGTGTCTCTTATCTACCTCAAAATCAATAGATCATCTGGTAGATGTCCCTAATCAGAATCAGTCGAAACCCGATCGATTGTGAGTGATCGTGCTAACAAAAAAAATTCTCAAATAGTCCACCATTGTGCTTTCTCATGACCCATGAACATGGTAGAGTGTGTTGTATCCAACTAAAAATCAATAGGTATTGTCTAGGAGACGTCCCTGATCAGAATCAGTCAAAACCCGATCGATCCTAGACGGTTTAGTTGGGTTATCGTGCTAACAAAAATTTTTTAAAATACCGACGACAACACAAAAAATTTTTAAAAACCAATTTTTTTGGTTTTTAGGTCGAAAAACGAAAAATAAACGCTAGAAATTTTTTTCCATTTCTCTTTACATGATTACATTATTTTTCCGGTCTGGTATAGTTGAGTGCAAAAAAGTAATATAACTACTTCCTCCTAATAAGAATGCTGAATGTAAAAAATTACTACTATTGATAATATATAAGCGAAATTGACAAAGTTAATCATATTCCATAATAATATCAGTAGAGAACCGTCGAGCTACCTGTATCAATAGATTTTATATATTTATAAGCCTCCTTCTTTACTTTACATGGTTAAGGATACTACATAGTAGTATAGTATCTGACATTATGGCACTTATTATGAAACCATTTAGGTTGGTTTTAAACTTAAAACAGTTAAACTGAAGTAGCTAATTATAAACTGAACTAACAATTTCTTATAAATTTATAATATTAATTTATAGACATTTAAAGTTTTAACACTTGCTTATAATAAAATTAATATACATTATATAGGTATATACTTTATAATACAAGAGCATTTCGATGTTGAATAAGAACCATTACAAGTTTTATAAAAAGGATTAAATGCAACTGAAGATTATGTACAATATTTTTAAGTTTTTCTTAAGGTACTTTGATTGTAAGGTATACTTTTACTTCGTAATGTAAATAAAAGTAAATTGTCAATCGAAGTTGAAATTTTTTTAAGTGATACTTAAATTAAACCTCAAGCCTGACAAAACCGTAAGATGAGAAGACAATGCATATTATTGGTATGGAAACGTATAATACTTATACACTCTTAAGTGTTTAGTTTACTTCAATAATTTAGATAATTGTTTCAATCAATTAATTAAACTGTTGTTGATTAATTTATTATCCTAACAAGTCTTAGAACCGTTTACGGACTATAACATATAAGAGGGTTAATTTTACATTAAAGTTGAAATGAACAATAATTAGTCAATTAATGAATTAAGACACCATTGAAATTGCCCTAGAATTAAAACCTTCAATATAAATACGTTAAACAATAAAATATTAGGAAAGCTAATAATATAAACAATAATTTATACAAAATAAACAAATCATCACTGTTACCAATTGACAAATTATTTTTGAAAATAGTTAAATAATTGGAGTCTTTAAAGTAAAATCTACAATAATACGAGTATTTAATAAATATTTTGATGTAAAATTACTAAGGAATAATTTATAATTCAAGCGAAATTTATTTAAAATTACGATTCGATGTAGAGTGGTGGGAATATAGGATCATGCGACGGAGAAGAATAAACAAAGCATTTTATTCCATTTCGAAGAGAGAATATTATAAATTTGCGAGTGTATCTTAAATATAAGAGTTAAGATGAAGTTAGACGAAGTTCTTATGATCAATTGGCTCACTGTTTAACTCAATCAGAAGCCCTATTTGAATATCTCTTGTAATTGACATTCTTATTGTTTTCCGGAATCTATTTCTGTTCTACTTCCATATACGCATTCTTATAGTAACACTTCTTATTACCTATTTATTCGACCAGTATAAAGTTTATTTAAGTAACTAATTATTTAATATTATCAGTGCTTTTAATTATGTAAACACAGGAAAATTTCAATGCCAAGCAACACACTCCCAAATGTCTTGGCATTACGATATGAAAACTCGATCAACTTAACCCAGTAAAGCATAGAAGCTTTAGATTTTGATAGCTGTTACCAAATCAGTATTTTATAAGTAACTGTAGCAACTTGTTTGAAGTGTGCATTGAAATATTCATTAGTGATTAGTTATGATGATTGATATGACTTGTTCTCTTAAACTTTTCTGTTATACACTTAGAAATAAGGTTAAAGGCGTATCGCTTAGAATAACAAATACTTTATCTAGGAATACTGATCAATGTGCAATGTTAATCTGGGATTTCGAGGTGAGAATATAGTATATATAGCGTGTCAATAATAGAAGAAAGTATGAGATTCTCTGTATATGCGTAGAAGAAAGACTGAGATAACATGCGGAGGGAAAAGTGAGATAACACGCACTGTACGCGCGGCCAGATCTAACTCTGTGTACATTCATACATACTCGGTATTCACTCTGCAAAGGTCTCAATGCGACTTCAGTAAAGATCAGGCTATTTACTGCGCACCTCGTGGGCGGTCCGATATTGTAGTTTTGAAACTTGTTCCTATTCTTCAATAGCTATATGTAAGAACATTTTATACCGCTTGTTGTATGATATGATAGTAGACAGATTTATATTTATAAATTCATGATTTTTTGTAACTCTTATTGGGATCTATAACATACATTTATATTATTTTTTGAATTTATATTTTCAAATTGTTTTTGACAATATATCATCATATTCCAGATTTAAGTTATTGGCTTACCAATATATCCAACAAATTACTTAAATAAGTACCTAATTTCTCTATAATGTATTCCCTTTTTTATTTCCTCACAATGACTTGATACACTCGGAAGTGTAGATACGATGTTGCAAAATAGAGTGGTAATAAATCTATTCTCATTTCCTTCTTGTAGTTCAGAAATTAATTACCATTGAGTAGCGATTCCTTCAATCATTTGGGTCTAGGTTCATTAATATAACTGATATTTTATTTTTGAATTATTACTCAATAATGCACACTTGATATGAAATTCTAAATATATATTTATAATTTTAATTAATGACACTTATCAAAGCTTATATATACAATGATGGTTATCTCTTTAGATAATAGCAAATTACAATAAATAGTTTGTAATTTGTGCTGTTCATCTTACGTATTTGAAAAATTAACAGTAAATTATGATGCATTCTGCAATTACTTTACGAATTAAATTAACGTATCTAGTAAGTTGTGATGCTTATAAATACTAAAAATATTACAACTTATATCAACACATTAAAGCCGTATGTGTAAACGCCATTAGCTTCATTAAGTGTTGTTTCTATTATATAATCTAATAGTATTATCTCCCATCTCCTTCGCTGCTTCTAGTTCCCCTCAAAGGCAATTATTCTCGCAATTAATCAAATAAACGTTTTTGATCAATTCTCCTGATTTACCTCAGCTGTGCGTTTAAATTAACGATGCCAGACGCGATTGCATAACCATTTTTTCTTTTAATGTTTTAACCTTTTGATTACTGGCTTTGATATGAACAACTATCTAGTAGAAACCCATATGAGAATATAAATTATGTGTGCCCATTCATCCGTTATGTTTAAAGGCGGAATTGCAGAAGGATACTACAAGTAACCGACCCATGGTAACTTTTTATGGAAAGAACTATGACGGTACATCTGTTTATCAGTTTTAAAGCGTAGGTGATGATAGGTAGCTTCTCTATGAAATATGAGTTACCGTGTGTGTGATAATAAATCTAAAGTAAAGATGGTGTTACAAAAACTATTGTATTCATATGAAATGTTCCATAAAAAAATTTAGAAATATGTGCGTTGGTGGATTTTATAACTAGCTAATGGAATTTCTATTTCATATGTGTTATTCTTAATGTAATGCAATTATGTATGTATTACTGTCAGTAGAAGTAAATTTGGACAAAACTGTTTAGTTATACAGGGTGTCCCAATATCTAAGTAGATTTCATTAAACTTATTTCTATACCAAGTTACATCAATTAATTTTTTATAATAAAATAATTTCATAATTTTTTCCTGTCATAGAATTTTAGAAATCAAAACAGTTTTAGTTTAATTCTCTGTTTTATCAGTATCAATAACGCATCTGCAATTGTAACTAGATTTTATTCTTCTTCAAAATTTTACATAGCAAATTCTATTTTATATAAATTTGTAGACGACTATATTTTTACAAAAACTGTTCCATATGATTATCACTTTTAATATTCAAAAATAAAAAATATGGTTCTTATTTGTACGTAGTATTTTATTTTTATTTGATAAAAACTGAAATAGACAAACATATCACTTCAAAATATTTCAATTTGAGATTTCACTGTAGTGGTTAAATTTTCATTGTTGTTATTTTCATGTCATGTCATTTCATAGTTGTCATTTTCATTCTTTTGTATAAATTCTTTTATGTATGTTAAATTCATAGAAGTGTCCGCGAGTTATACTTGCGGACACTTCTCGAAGATATCCAAATTGTTGAACTTCAAACCATCAGACTTTTAAACCTATTTAAAAAATCTTAAAGAAGCTAGTTAAAAATGCTTTAAGTGCATTGCCATCGGCATCGGCATTTGACCTCGCCAAGTTTGAACAAATCTTATAGAAGAATATAATTTGAAAATAGTTGAAGAAAACCTGGTAACTAGTGATAATGGTAACTAGATAAATCGGCAATGGAAATTATGTATTCTATGAGTGTCATGCTCTCCTGATTTGAATCCTTCTGGTTTTTTATTTGGACAGCATTAAAAAAGAGTGTGTACTCTGTGAATATTGACAATGAAGAACAACTGTTGCATATACTTCAAAATGATTCTCTTCATGATTTATAGACTGAAGGAAGCTTGAGAAAAGTACAACTGAATTTTTTGAATAGGATTGATTTATGTACTAACAAAAATGGTGATTATATTAAACCGTTTTTTTTTTCGAATTTTAAAGTAAAATAATTTCAGTTTTAGTACAACAGAAAATACATTATTGATAACAATAAATCATGTTTATTAAGTATTAAACTAAAACTGCGTTGATTACCAAAATTCTATAGGAGGGAAGTATTTTAAGAAACGACTTATATTTATAATATAAAATTAATTGGGGTCCACTAGCGACTAACCGAAGTAACTTGAGATAAACTTCAAAAACCGACATATTTTATGTTCAAGAATATATGATAGTTTCATGTACATTGAATATTGGGACACCTTGTATTAAATTAGGAACGCGTACACTGTATAATTTAATTTAAATACTGAGGCAATTAAAAGCATACTCAATATGTACAACAAGCATACTCAATATGTCTATTCCGTAATTGATATTCTATTGAAAGTATTAAACCGGCTGCAGACTACAGACTTTTTATCGGCCGACTTTTAATGGGTTGCTTGTTTGTATGATAAATTTAATGGTAGAGTGTCTCAGTTTTCAAGGACTAACTCAAGGTAATCAAAATTTAATTTTACAGAGTAAGTAAATTCAGGAAAATCCCCTGGTTTTTAACAACAACCAAATAAACTGTCGGCCGATAAAAAGGCTGTAGTCTGCGATAGGTCTTACATCAGTTTACATCATCATATCAGTTGTACCTACGTACATATGCATGATTTAGATTCGTTATGAGGTATTATGTGCCTTTATATATAGTGCCAAAAAATATATATTTTCCAAAGAGTTTCTAAACTATTAAAAACTTATGAAATTGGTAATGAAGGTAAAACTTTACTTATATGATTGGTAAAAATTGAGTAGAGAACTCAATAGAACAGATACAATTAGTACTTCAAGTATATATATATATATATATATATATATATATATATATATATATATATATATATATATATATATATATATATATATATATATATATATATATATAGGCCCCCCCTAGGGGCTGTAAGACCTTGCAGTTGGTGGGGGGGCCGTGTGGGCTGGGGGGTTCTCTAAGGGTGCATACCTCTATGAATGATGGCACCCCTTTAAGTAGGGGTTGCCCAAGCGAATGGGAGTATGAATGAGGCGGCCCTGGTAAAGGGCCCGTCCATGCGAATGAAGGGATGTGGCTTAGCAGCATCCCGGGTAACAACCATTCTTGAGTTTACTCAGGGGGGGGGGGGGGCGACAAACCCGGTTCACAACTAAGAAACAGCCCCCCATTCAGCCTGGTGAAACTGGATGGGTATGACGCACCCCCCTAATCCGATGGTGTGAGATACCGAGTCTATCGGACTGGTTGGCTCTCAGGGGATACCGAGAGTCGCAATCGGTTACTCAGTAGCATCTGGTGCAACTCCTGAGTATTTAAGTCGCCTTACCCCCGCATGCGGGGCTCTGCGGGGGTGGACCTTTATTTTCCTAGCTACTCGTGGGACCAAAATGGAACCAGTCCACAACTGAAAAAGCTTGGAGGATAAGGAGGTCGAAAGCGAGCCTGTACCGCGGACGCCTCCATCCTCCCTGCCAAGTAGTTGCTCCATCGCCGACACCCAGGCCACACTCGGGATCTTGCCCTTGATCTCTATTGAGGAAAGGGGCGAGGGAAATCTGAGTAAACCGGGGGACGAAAGTGGGGTAACTGCTAAAAAACGAATGAGCGGAAGCAAGCGAAGGAAGCTGGCTAAAGCTAGACGTGAGGGAGCAACTCCTAGGAGTGTTGGCGACCTCAATGATAGTGATGATGTTCCTAGCCCATCTAAAATGGGACCAAAAATGGAATCATCAATCCATGAAAGAATCTTGGAGGATAAGGAGGTCGAAAGCGTGTACCGTGGACGCCTCCATCCTCTCAGACAAGCAGTTGCTCCACCGCCGATACCCAGGCCACACTCGGGACCTTGATTTTGACCTCTATTGAGGCAGAGGGCGAGGGGAATCTGAGCAAACCAGGGAACGAAAGTGGTGCAGGTGCTAAGAAAAAAATGATTCAAATTATTCAGATTAACTTGCATCGAAGCAAAGATGCGTCTTCTATTCTGCAGAGAAGTCTGGCTAAGATGCACACAGGGATAGCACTCATCCAACAACCTTGGGTGGTGCAGGGATCTATAAAGGGACTGGGAAATTTTCTCTGTTACAGGAGTAGTAGTACCAATAGACCCAGAGCCGGCATCGTAGTGAAGAACATCAGCGCCACACCCCTGTGGAAATGGTCCACAGGGGATCTAATGGAGGTAACTGCGATGCTTCTTCAAAATGTAGGTAGGGTCATAGCATCAGCCTATCTACCACATGACAGTAGGGACAATCCGACACCAGAGGTGAAGGAACTTGTGGACTTCTGTCAAAAAGCCGACCTGCCTTTGCTGATGGGATGTGATGCGAACTCACACCATATGGTCTGAGGTAGCACGAACACCAATAGCAGAGGTATGGAACTCATGGAATATCTGGTAAGTACAGAGCTAGATATTTTAAATGTGGGAAACACACCCACGTTTCATAACGCTATAAGGGAGGAGGTAATTGACACTACCTTGGGCTCCAGACACCTGGCGGGATACGTGCGGAACTGGAGAGTCTCGGATGAACCCACACTCTCGGATCACTCTGCCATTAAGTTTTATTTGGGAGTGGGGGAGCATGAGGAGACGAAATGGGTCCGTAACCCCAGATTCACAAACTGGGAACAGTTTAAATCGGATCTTCTAGTAACAGCTCGGGGGATCCCCTCCAGAATTAGTGAGGGGGAAGTACTGGAGGCGGCAGGCTCCCGACTGAGTAGAGGATTGATATAAGCCTATGAAGGGAACTGTACACCTAAACGAGCTAGGCCGAAAGGCCAGGTAAGATTGTGGAACAATAAGCTGGAAAACCTTAGATGTAAGGTAAGGAACCTTCTCAAGGGAGCCAAAAAACGTAACAGCCGTACAACCTGGCAGGACTATAGGACTATGCCAGGGATCAGTATAGGGCTGAGGTTAGGGAATTCCAACGAATTAGTTGGGTTTCTTTCTGTAATGAGATAAATAAGGGAGCTGAGGCAGCACGGCTAAACAAGATCCTAGCCCGCAGCCCGGAAACGATACTGGGATCGCTCAAGCTCCCTAATGGTAAATTCTCGGAATCGGACGAGGAAACCTTAGACTATTTCATCAAAGCACATTTTCCGGGCTTTTATAGACCGGAGAGGGGAGACATTACCGACCCGCTAGTAGGGGCACATAGGACCTGGGTGGCAAACCGAGAAGGGGACGACAGAGAATTTGTGAAGGATATAGTCACACCGGCTAATATGAGATGGGTCTTGAGGTCCTCTGATCCATATAAATCGCCGGGACCAGACGGCATTTATCCGGTACTTCTGCAGGAATCAGAAGAGATAATCCTCGGTCCATTCATAAGGATCACCAGGGTCAGCTTGGCACTGAAGATGGTCCCGAAAGTGTGGCTAGGCACAAGGGTTGTTTTTATACCTCAACCGGGAAAAGTCGGATACACGTCTGCTAAGAACTTTCGGCCGAGTCTTACTTCATTTTTACTAAAGACGGCCGAACGATTAGTTGACAGATACCTTCGGGATACTGTGCTAGTAGAGAGACCGCTTCAAGGGAGCCAGCATGCTTATCAAGCTGTTAAATCACAGAAACAGCTCTGGATAAGGTTGTGTCATCGATACGGTCACAACTGGACTTCGGAGGATACGCTGTCGGCACCTTCCTTGATATTGAAGGAGCTTTCAACTTTACATCCAGGGAGGTGATTAGCGGGGCACTAGGCAGATGCTACACCCCCAGAATAATCGCTGAATGGATAGACCATATGTTGGGAAACAGACAGCTTACTGCCAATAAAGGCAAGACTACCATCGAGGGCCGGGTCAACTCGGGCTGTCCATAGGGAGGGATATTGTCACCCCTTCTATGGTGCCTAGTAGTAGATGAGCTGCTTGAAAGGTTAAAGGATTACCAAGTAATTGGCTATGCCGATGACTTAGTAATAATAAGGAAGGGCCCTTTCCTGGAGCCGATTCTCGATATAATGCAGGGAGCTATAAACAAGGTTGGGAATTGGTGCAGGGAGAGGGGACTCTCGGTCAATCCCTCTAAAACTGAGGTGATGGTGTTCACCAAGAAATATAAGTGGAACAAAACATGTCCGTTGAAACTTGGTGGCCAAGAACTAAGCTACAATAGCGAAGTGAAATACTTCGGAGTAATCCTGGACGGGAAACTGTCATGGCAAAAACATCTAAGTCACATATGTTCCAAGATCACAGCAACACTTTGACAACTGAGAAGAGCCATTGGTAATAGCTGGGGCTTGAAACCGGAAACCATGAAATGGATGTATGAAGCAATTCTCAAACCCAGACTGACATATGCAGCACTGGTCTGGTGGGAGAGAGCCTGTTTAAAGTCGGAAGCCAACCGACTTAACAAGTTAAGAGGATTGATTCTTAGAAGTATAATCGGAGCCCCAAGAGCAACACTGATCGAGGCGATGGGGATACTGACGGGGATACCACCTCTTGATGTCATCCTGAAAGCGGAAGCCGCAAAGGCAATGCACAGGGTGGGAAACATGAATAGGAAGGTAAGGGATCTGAATAGACTCTCAAGAGAGCTAGCTGAGGAGGGACTCCTATGGACGCCCTCTGACAGTACGGGTGTCCACTTCTTCTTTGACAAGAAATATAAGATCACCCTCACCAGCAAGACCGACTGGATGGAGGGTCGAGCTAGATTGCCGCTCAATGGAGACATCTGGTACACGGATGGAGCTAAGAGTGGGAACAGAGCGGTTGCGGGGGTATATAGGCGACGCGACGGGATAGGTGAAACCTTCCCCTTGGGCAAATACACTACCGCACTTCAGGCCGAGCTAGTTGGAATTACATACGGTATTCTGGGGGCCGACCAAAATTGGACCCAGGAGAAAATATGTATCTGCTCGGATAGGAGAGCGGCGCGGCGTTGGCAGCCCTGAATTCAGCAACGACAAAGTCGAAGCTGGTCTATAATTGCTATGAAGTATTGAACCACTTGACAGGGAAGGAATCGGTGGAACTCTTATGGATACCTGGGCATAATGGCACTTAGGGAAATCTAATTTCAAATGACCTTGCCAGATTAGGGACCCAGATTAGCCTCTATGGACCAGAACCTGCAGTAGGAATAAGTCGGAATCTGATCAGAGACCGCATCACTGGTTGGGCAAGAGACCAGCATAATAAAAGGAGGAGAAATATGGAGAAAGGAGGTTGTCGAATAACCAAACTCTTCATCGAATATTCAGAGATTGAGAAATGGGCCCAAAAATTCATTAAATTGAACAGGCATAAAGCCAGAACCCTGGTGGGAATCATAACGGGCCACCATAGTAGCCTGAATGCATATAAGCACAAGCTGAGGCTGACTGATAGCCCGGCCTGCAGATACTCTAAAGAAGACGAGGAAACCTCGATTCATCTTCTTAACATCTGCCCCGCACTGGAGGAGAGGAGGTATCTTATATTAGGGACTCCTGTTATCCTAGAGGAGGCGAGGCTTAAAACGGGGGACGTGCCTAAATTGCTCCTTTTATGGGATAGCATTTTTGGATAATGACCCGGATAAGAGGGGATCGCCAAGGGACTACCCATGCGATCAGTGGCTGATGAGGCCCAAACCTATATAATATAATAATAATAATAGTAATATGTATATATATATATATATATATATATATATATATATATATATATATATATATATATAATTATATAGTGTTACCAATAGACTGTTATATTTATTTTTAGTCGGCATTCTTAGAAAATACATAACATAAGGTTAAATAAAACAAAGAACAATTGCCATTAATAAGAAAATGCTGACTGTACATCCACCGAGTCTATATATAGGTGAATGTACAGCGGGAACGAAGTTTTAGATTAGTTTTATATTTGTATAATTAAACTATCTAATAAAGTGCTACTGAAATATTTCGGCGTTGAAGTTTATTTTTGGTGATCAAATCAGGCAAGAAAGTTAACTGTCGCAGCCGGTAGGATTGTCATCACAGGGTCGCTGACATTGTGCGAAACTGGTGGGCTTCAGATCCTTTAGAAGACAACGGTCCTACATCTCAACGTTCAACTCCGCTCAGATCGACCAGGAAAAAACCAAGTAAGTCCGAGTATTTCCTAGCACTGTCCGTACCTTTCTGTCTTCGAACAAAGTTTAAGATGGTCGCGGTACAACCCTAGTAATAATCATTGAAATAATTATCCTTTGACTAGGTATAATTTGTGATTCAGCTAGGTAGGAATTTCGTTTTATCTGACATTGATAGGACTTAATTTATTAGATTAAGAACAAATCACAAGAAACAATTTTGCAATTTTTACATTACATTACGCAACAATTTTAGTATTAATTTTCTTTTTTAATGAGTAGACCTTACCCAACTACTCCGCCCAGACAATTAAGTAGAGTTAGAGAATTAGATTTAGAACACGAACAAATCGACATGGCTCAATTAGACCTTCAAAAAGTTAAAAATCTTGTTGAATTTATTCCAAATTTTGATGGAGATGAGTTAATGTTACAGAACTTTTTTGATGCTGTAGAAAATTTATTAGAAGCCAATCCTACTAATGAACCTTTTCACATTAAAATTATGTTAAGTGCAATAAAAAATAAAATTAAAGGTAAAGCTCACATTTTACTTTCTAGTCGTCCCGATATCGTGACATGGCCACAAATGAAAAATTTATTTATTCAAAATTTTAGTGATAATAGAAATATTTTAACTTTAGAACAAGAACTTCAATATATACGATATAATCCGAAAGAAACTCTTCTAAATTTTGGTAATCGATTAATTGAATTAAAATCTAAATTAATTACTAAAATACAATTATCGAATATTTCTCCCGAAGAAAAACGTGGTCATATTAGCCTATACGAACGACAAATATTTAATAGATATAAGATGAATTTACCGGATAATTATGAGACAATTTTACGAAATAACCCAACGATTTCATCACTTGAGACTGCCATCTCGTTCATAGACGAGCAAGTAAAATATGACGAATTTAAAAGATTATCGTTAGGCTTGCAACAACGCCCCGCTCAAAAAATTCAACCTGTGTACAAATCTTTCCAAAATTATCAATCAAATCAACCTTTTCAAAATTTCCAACAAAATTATAATAAAAATTTTGGTAATCGATCCCAAAATTTTCACTCAAATCAATACTCCCAAAATTTCAATACTCAAAGGAATCCTAATCAATATAGGTCACAACAATTTCCCTCGCAACCTATACAGGTTCAGCATAAACCAATTAAGCAAAATTTCAACACAAATGCGCAAGTTTCTGGTAAACCCCAAACTTCATATAAACCTACACCAATGTCCGGTGTCTCTACTATCAAACGCCCTCAAATGCGACCTCAATCACATATTACAACTCGACCAAATTTCCGTACATTCGACCAAACCCCACAACATTTTGTCTCCGAAGAACTATATAACCACGAAGACGAGCAACCAGAGGAGAACACTGTATTTCCTCAATATGACGTTAATGAACCTATTTCTGACGAAACTACATACCAATATAACGAATGGAATCTTCATTCCAAAATTCCAGACGACGAGATCCCCCAAGAAGAAACATTGACTGAAAATTTTCGGAATACAGTAACTGCAACAAATCAGACATAGACCATAATGCTTTTCTAGCTGCCCCACTTGCTTATATTCAAATTAACGACCCGCCAATGAAATTATTAATTGATTCTGGTTCTTCTAAATCCTTAATACGTCCTGATATCATTGAAGAATATTTTCCCGAAACAATTTTTAAAGAAAATTCCACAATTAAAACATGCCTAGGTCAAAAACAAATCCAGTTCTGTGCAGAAATTCCTGCATTTCCGGAACTAAATTCTAATGAGAAAATAAAAATTATTCTATTCGATTTCCATAATTACTTCGACAGTTTAATAGGCTTAGACGTTATTACTAAATTTCATATTATTTGTGATTTTTCAAACCAGGTATGCTATGGAGATAATTTTCAAATTCCCCTTTATTTTCGAGACCCCCATGATACTGCTAAACGCATCACAATCAATGCTTTTGAAATTCTTCACACCATTATTCCAATTAATATCCCAACAGGAGACGTTTACATTCCTGAACAAAATTCTGGAAATCTTAAAATCCCTTCCATTGTGACAACAGCTGAAAATAACCAAGCTTTAGTCGAAATTCATAACCTCTCAAATGAAACTGAAACTATTTATCTTGAAGACCCTACTACTGCTTATCTTCTGCAGTATTTTGAAACAAAATCCGCTTTTCAATCTCCCTTACAATCTAACACAGCTCAAATTAAGCGCAGCGATATTTCTAAATTTATTCGTACCGATCATCTTAATGTCGAAGAACAACAACAATTAATTTTCCTTTGTAAAAATTTCAAAGATGTGTTTTTACTTCCTAACCAATCTCTTTCATTCACAAATGATGTAAAGCATAAAATTCGCCTTTCAGATGATACCCCTATCTATACTCGTTCATATCGATTTCCGCATGTCCATAAACAAGAAATACATGACCAAATCCGTAAAATGTTAAATGAAAAAATAATTAGACCCTCTTGTAGTCCCTGGAGTAGCCCTGTATGGCTTGTACCGAAAAAACCTGATGCTAGTGGAAAGCAAAAATGGCGATTAGTCATTGACTATCGCAATTTAAACAAAAAGACAATCGACGACCGTTACCCACTCCCCAATATTACAGACATTCTAGACAAACTTGGACGATGTAATTATTTCACTACTCTTGACTTAGCGCAAGGCTTTCACCAAATTGAAATGGGTCCAAATTCTATCGAAAAAACAGCTTTCACAGTTGAAAATGGTCACTACGAATACCTTCGTATGCCTTTTGGACTTAAAAATGCACCCGCGACATTTCAACGCGTAATGGATAACGTACTCAAAGACCTTCAGCATAAAATTTGTCTAGTCTATATGGATGACGTTATCATATTTTCTACATCCCTTCAGGAACATATTCAAAATTTAAAATTAGTTTTTGAAGCTTTTCGAACATACTCTCTCAAAATTTCTCTTGACAAATCTGAATTCTTAAAAAAGGAAACTGCTTTCTTAGGACACGTTATTACTACAGAAGGCATTAAACCAAATCCTGACAAAATTAAAGCCATTAAGCGATTCCCCATTCCAAAAACTGCAAAAGAAATTAAATCATTTTTAGGACTTGTTGGATACTACCGTAAATTCATTGATAATTTTGCAAAACTCACAAAACCTTTAACTAAGTGTCTAAAGAAAAATGAAAAAATTATTCACACCCTTGAATTTGTTGACTCTTTTGAAAAATGTAAGAATATACTTACCAATGAACCTTTATTAGTATACCCAGACTTTACAAAAACTTTTGAACTTACAACTGACGCAAGTAATTTCGCAATTGGAGCCGTTCTCTCCCAAGACAAAAAACCAATCGCTTACGCATCACGAACTTTAAATCCCGCGGAAGTTAATTATAGTACAATTGAAAAAGAACTTTTGGCAATTGTCTATGCAGTAAAATATTTCAGACCCTACCTCTTTGGTCAAAAATTTATAATATATACAGATCATAAACCCCTCCAATGGCTTTTTTCATTAAAAGACCCACAGTCACGCCTTGTACGTTGGCGATTGAAATTAGAAGAATACGATTACGAAATTCGTTACAAGAAAGGTAAAACCAGCTTGAACGCAGACGCACTTTCTAGAATCAAAATTGACGAAACGCATGCCCTTGACGATGAACTTTCCATGATCAATAACCCTAATACAGAAAATCAAGACGATCTATCTGATTTTCTTGTAAACTTAGACAATCTTCCCAATATAGACTCTGAAAATAATCCAGATCCTGAACTAATACTTGACAACCTTCCAAGCCCAGACCCTGAACGTCTTGAGAATTTTCTTAATGACCTATCGGACGATACACAACACACAGCACACGAAAATCCTGTTTGTGCACCACCTATTACAGAGAAACCTGTCAACTCTTTTAATCGGCAAATTATCATTACTGAATCAAACACTCTTGCCGCACGCTTCTTACCCTCGCTAGAAAAACCTTTCAACAAAACCCGACACATTCTAACATTTCATACTAGTATATCAGATGATGAAATTTTTCTTCATCTTAAAAATTATATCAACACCACAGACAACAGTTGCCTCTATTTTCATAGCGAAGCTATAAAAGAAAAAACACTCCGTGTACTGAGAAATAAATTTAGCCCCCTTACTAAAATTGTAATCTCAAATTCCTACGTCACTGATCTATTAGAAGATCGTGAAAAGATTAAAGAAATAAAATTTTGGCATGAAACAAAAACTACACACCGAGGTATAAATGAAACGATCAAACGCATTTCAACAAAATTCTATTGGCCTAATATGTCTAACGATATTAATCGTTATATAAATCTCTGCGACGTTTGTCAACGCGCAAAATATGATCGAAATCCTCAACACATTAAATTGCAACATACTCCAACATCTACTAAACCTTTGGATGTCTTACATATCGACCTTTTTCATATCCAATCAGAAATTTATCTTACTGTTTTAGACCCATTTTCTAAATACGGACAAGCGATTAAACTTCCTTCAAAAAACGCAATTGATATTGTCCAAGCTCTTATTCAATTTACTTCCTATTTAGGAACGCCTTCCCAAATTATTGCCGACGCTGGCAAAGAATTCAACAATCTTCTTCTCAAAGAATATTGTCAATTGTACGGCATAGAACTTCACATAACTTCCATTAGAAACTCCAACAGTAATAGTCCTGTTGAACGTTTCCATTCCACTCTTCTTGACTCCCTTCGAACTTTAAAAATCGACCACCCTAATAAGCCATTAAGTTATCTCGTAACTTTAGCCGTTTCTTGTTATAATAACTCAGTACACTCAGTTACAAAACTGACTCCTTTCAATGTTATATTTTCCCATCTTGACAAAGACAATTCACCCACGTTAAGTGAGGCCAAAATTACTCAAGACTACATTGACTCAACGAAAAATATTGCAAAACAACTCTTTCAAACGGTACAAAGTCGTATCGAACATCAAAAAGCTCAAGTACTTTCTAGGCGTAACAAAAATTTAGATGACCCCCAACCTGTAGGTATATCATCTCAAGAATACCTAAATATAAAAACTCCACGTGACCCTAAAATAAAACCAATATTTAAACGTGTCTCAATTCATAAAACAAAGGTCCCACTGTCGACACATCTGCCGGAACTTTTCATAAAAACAAAATAAAAAAGAAAAAACAACTAAAACCCTCCTCCTTGTTACAGGATGAAGACAATGACTCTGACATTCCTCTATCTACTCTACGCATGCGCATCACTGCAAGTAAAACCAGTCCGGAATCCTCTCCTTCCGATAATACTAGGTCCAGTTAAAATAATTTCCCACTATCACTCTTTTCTCCATGTAATTAACCTTCACGCTGTAGAAAACCAACTTCTAAACATTTTTACTAATTTAATAACAATTAAAGAAGAAGCTGTAAAACATGACTCATATATCAAGTGGTTACAAGCCGAGTTTATTTTAAATAAAACATTTGATAAATTTCAAACAATTCATTCTAATAATAAAAGATTCAAACGAGGTCTAATTAATCCTGTTAGATCACTGTATAACTCCCTCTTTGGTTTAATGGATAACGATGACAGAAAGAAAATTAATGTTAATATCAAAATTTTATATGATAATCAACATTCAATCGTATCTCAAATAGAGACAAAGACAACCATACTTAAAAATTTAATCAACAATCTTGAAGATACAATAAAAATCATAGACGCAAATAATAATCGCACTACTACAAAACTTAATAATATAATTATTCAAGAACATATACAAGATATAATTAGCAATATTAATTTTCTCCAAAATTATCTTTCTAATATCGAGAACGCTCTATTGTTCGCCCACCTAAATTTAGTACATTCAAATATTATAACTACTAACGATATCAAAGAAATTTTTGTAAATCTTAAACTCTTATATAAAACGAACGAAATTCCTATGTTTCATATTCATTATTATTTAAGCCTTTTTAAAATAAAAACTTTTATAAAAAATTCAAAGCTATATATCGAAATTTTAGTACCAATTCTAAAAGAAAAAACTTATTCTTTGTTCAAACTTATCCCACTACCCTATAAAAGCCTGACAGTTCTACCCCCTAAATCCTTCCTGATACTCGGTACTGAAAATGAACATGCATGGATTGACCAAGAACTGCCGCTTCTGGATGACATTTACCTGTCTGACAACATTATGGACACTAGTAGTCACTGCATTATCGACATGATCCAACGACAGCCTAACATTGCCTGTAACGCTGTGCCAGCACGCCAAACACGAAACCTTATCCAGACACTACCTAATGGGCAAATTCTGATGATTCCCACATTACCCATTGAAATAAAAGAAAAATGTACCGACCTAGAAGTTCAAATATTGAAGGAAACATCACTTATCACCCCAAATGTCAACTGCACTCTTTGGATTGACCAAGAAGAAGTCTACACATCTCCAACTTCACTCCCAACTTCAACTACCTATTTTCTACCAGAGCCACTTATGACATCAAATTATTCTTCATTCTCTTTAGACAACGTACAGACCACTGAATTAAAGGCACTTCACCAACAACTTCGTGATCTTAAACATATTAATCTACAAGCTCCCGATTTGGACCTAATCGATCACCCTTGGATCGTAATACTGTGTATCAGTATTTTTACAATACTACTGATAATAGGCCTCCCGTACATCTATAATCGATGCAGAACCAGAAGCCCCATCAAAATTAACTTATCAACCCACAAGGACCCTTCTCCGTCTATGCCTCCGTCTATGGTGGGAGGAATTATATAGTGTTACCAATAGACTGTTATATTTATTTTTAGTCGGAATTCTTAGAAAATACATAACATAAGGTTAAATAAAACAAAGAACAATTGCCATTAATAAGAAAATGCTGACTGTACATCCACCGAGTCTATATATAGGTGAATGTACGGCGGGAACGAAGTTTTAGATTAGTTTTATTTTAAATATTTCGGCGTTGAAGTTTATTTTTGGTGATCAAATCAGGGAAGAAAGTTAACTATATATATATATATATATATATATATATATATATATATATATATATATATATATATATATATATATATATATATATATATATATATCGATATATATATATATATATGCTAAAATATAATACAAGTTTAAGCCATCTAGACATATTAATGTCACATATTTCGTAATATGAAACCTATTATCAAGCGATAACAGCTCCCTCAGTAACAAAAGCATTTCCCATGCGAAATGCAAACATAACACATTTTCCAATAAAGGTCCTTGAATGACAAAAAGCGTTCTCATGTGAAACGCAAGCACAGCATATAACTCCCAGAATGCTTATGCTTGCGTTAACAAAGAAATGTTATAAATATAAGTTACACCAAAAAATCACACACTTGTTACATGTCATTTCGTTCTTAAACTTTAACTTATCATTTACAATTACAAATCCAAGTCGTATCTACAATTGTTTAAATAATAAAATAAAATATTTTTTAAAAAGTGAAATTTAATTTAAGTGATATAAAATTGGCGCAGTCGTGCGGGTTTGAAGAACACCCTGTATAGGAGCCTAACTGTCGAAAACCACCTGAAGAACAAGGACAACACTCCAGAAGTGCCTAACTCCAGGAAAAGGATCGTCAGAATAAGGAGAACTTCAGTACGGGTGGCGGATTCAATCCCTTACTCAAAGAAAGAACCAACTTCTACACAGAACCAACAGATAAATAGCTTCGTGTAAGTACTTATTGAATCATCTCGTTTAAGTGTAAAAATATATATTTAATAATTGTGTCTATTAATTGTTCGCGAAAGGTACAATTCTATTGTCTTTCCCCATTGCAATTTAAAATAAATAAATAAATAAACTTAAACATTTAAATTAGTTTATGCCAGTAATTACTAGAAATATGGCTCTACAACAGCAACAAAATCAGCCTCAGCAAGAAGTCGTTGAACCCTATAAATTAAATTAAATTTTCTCTATCGTACCTGAATATGACGGTAATCAAATTAATTTAAATACATTTATAAATTCTTGTAAAACCGCATATGACATGTTAGTTGGTAACCAGAAGGTACTATTAACTGTTCACATAAAAAATAAATTGAAAGGTCGTGCATCTGAACTAGTCAACTCTAGAAACCCAGTGACATGGGATGAAATAAAAACTTTGTTAGAAAATCATTTCGGTGACAGCCGAGATTTAACGTCTTTAATACAAGATTTGCAAAGGATGCGACAGCTTCCCGGCGAATCTCCGATTACATTTATTGCACGTCTACAGACACATGAAGCAAAAATGCACGCTTCTGTGCATAAACAACGGTTAACACCAGCTCAAAAACAAGCTCAAATTCAGTTAACCGAAGGTATGGTTTTAAATACCCTACTCACAGGGTTAGAACCTAAAATTGCGCATGTTGTTAGGGCAAGCGATCCAGCAGATATGTTAACGGCAATTACGAGAGTTGGTAGAGAGCTCCAACTAAATTATTTTGAAAATCAGAAATTAAATTGTAATAATAATACACGCAATACAAATTCGTCTTTGCCTCCAAGGCAATGTTCATTATGTAAACGCACTGGACACATCGCCAGTGAGTGCCGTCAGAGACAACAAAACTCTCGACCCCCTAATTTCGGCATCCCTCAAAATTTTTCTAGACCTAAATATTACCCTCAAAACCCCGGAACTTCACAAAATTTTCAACAAAGACCCAACTATTATAATCAAAATTCTGGAAATTCACAAAATTTACAACAAAGACCACCTGTCATCACACCAAACCCGAACTTCAACAGTTCAAGACCCCCTGCGATTCAACCGAATCCTAATTATTATAAGCCAAATTCCACCAGAAAGACGCTACATATTAACCAAAATAATGAAATAGAAAATACACAACCAAATCAAACTTTTTATGAAAATAATAACTCTGATTATTATACAGATAATAATCATTCCACAGATCCGAACTATTATACTGGTAATACTTCGGAACACGATGATACCTATATAAACTATTATACTGGTAATAGTTCTTCCGAAAATTATTTCAATGAACCCTCTTTTGATACGACGCCTACAAACATTCAGGATTTTCGAACAGGCCCACCTTCCCAGTCGGACCCACCTTATCAAAAATCGATAGATTCCAACATGACGGTATTACAAACCCAATTCGGCAACATGAACTTAGACAGTTTCAACCCGAATCTGAATTTCCCGGAACAACAGTTTCTATAAGTCCTTTATTATCTGTTAAATCAAAAAATTTATATTACATCTACGACGCTACCAATACACATAGACTACTGATCGACACAGGCGCAGGTCTATCTATATTTAAACCTAAAATTTGTCAAAATTATAGTATGAGATGTCCTGAAAATGTAACGATCCAAGGTATAACCGATCAAAAAATAATTATTAATGAATCTGTTTATATTCCGTTTGATCTCAATAACCCATTTAAAATATATATTTGCAATCTTGACATAGAATTCGATGGTCTCCTTGGTTCTGACTTTTTGGAACATTATAAGTGTATAGTTGACATAAAAAATAAAAAACTTATAACCAATTTTAAAACGATTTCGATGCATAAAGTCACAGACCAGTCTCTCTCTACAGACATACAAAATTCTACAAACCCAAACGTTCTTAATAATACTCATAGCATTTCAAATATAATTTCAATAGAACCGCGTACGGAACAAATTTTCAAACTTAAATGCCATTTGACTAATACTGAAGCTATACTGCTAGCTACAGAAATAGACAAAGTAAGACTCCCCAATGCTATAGTTCAAGTAAATGATAAAGGTGAATTTATTACATCTATAGTAAATTCAAATGCAATATCCAAAACCATCAACTTTTCGGACATAAAATTAGAACCTTTACAAAATTTCTCACTAAACAATATCAACGAAGGAAATTCTCAAACTTATATAGACATACATCACGAAATAAAATCCCAACTCCGTCTAAATCATTTAAATGAAGAAGAAAGTGAACTAATCACTCAACTCTGTTTAGATTTTTCGGACATATTCTATCTTGAAGGTGACCAACTAACGTTTACCAATGAAATTAAGCATGCAATAGATACCAACGACGCGAAACCGATATTTACAAAATCGTATCGGTATCCCCAAATACACAAGGAGGAAGTTAAAACACAGGTGTCCAAAATGTTAGATCAAAATATTATTCGTCATTCGAATTCCCCTTGGTCCTCCCCAGTATGGGTTGTCCCCAAGAAGCTCGATGCTTCCGGTAAGCAGAAATGGCGTGTGGTTGTAGACTACAGAAAACTTAATGAGTTAACTGTAGGAGACAAATACCCCTTACCAAATATTTCAGATCTCCTAGATCAGCTAGGCAAGTGTCAATATTTTACGACATTGGACTTGGCATCTGAGTTTCATCAGATTGAAATAGAGCCAAAAGATATCTCGAAAACCGCTTTCAGTGTGGACAATGGACATTATGAATTCGTTCGTATGCCCTTCGGACTTAAGAATGCTCCTTCCACCTTTCAAAGGGTGATGGACAATATCCTTTTAGGTATCCAGAATGAAAGATGTCTCGTATATATGGATAACATCATCATATACTCCCCAACCGTACATGAACACCTCTCTCGTCTAACAGAAGTGTTCAAACGTCTTCGCGATGCAAATTTAAAGATCCAGCCAGATAAGTGCGAGTTCCTCCGTAAAGAAGTCGCGTATCTGGGCCACCTCATAACTAAAGAAGGAGTTAAACCAAACCCCGATAAAATATCATGCATTCAAAATTTTCCCCAGCCTACTAACCAAAAATAGATCAAATTCTTTCTCGGTCTGGCAGGCTACTATCGAAGATTTATCAACAATTTCGCTAAGCTGTCTAAACCCCTCACCAAATTGTTACAAAAAGATGTCCCCTTTGTTTTTGATTCCGAATGTAAGAAATCCTTTGATGAATTGAAACAATCTCTCATTTCTACCCCAGTTCTCATCTATCCGAATTTCGACGAAACCTTTCTACTCATCACTGATGCAAGTGCCTTTGCCATCGGAGCTGTGCTCTCACAAGGTCCCATTGGTAAAGATTTACCAATTGCTTTCGCTTCAAGGACACTCTGTAAAGCCGAAACCATATACTCAACCATAGAGCGTGAACTCCTCGCCATTGTTTGGGCCGTGAAACATTTCCGTCCTTACATATTTGGTCGAAAATTCAAGCTAATAACCGACCATAGACCCTTAACATGACTCTTCTCCATAAAAGATCCCGGTAGCCGCCTAGCACGTTGGCGACTAAAACTCGAAGAGTACGAGTACGAAATCGAGTATAATCCCGGTCGCATTAACAAAAATGCGGACGCTCTTTCTCATATAAAAATACATCACCTTCAGGACTATTCTAACTTTCAAGCTAAATTTAAACTATCAGCGTACCCTATTCAATGACCCTCGACTTCAAAAGAACCCGATTCTGATACCCATAGTGACACGACAGAAACAACCGAAAACGACGCCGTAAAAGAATTTGAAACCTTTATAAATTTGTACAAAACAAAATCACTCATCGACTATTCCAAAATCGAATTTTCAAACGGACAACTCCTAGACAAAAGCAACAAAAATATAGTTACGTTTTTCCAACAAAACAATCTCAAAGATTTTCATTATAAAATCCTTGAAGACTTGTTCGAAGAAAACGCAGACTTTCGGAGTTTAGAATTAAATAAATTATCCAGTAAGTCAGTGCGACATAGAAACTATTTTATCGTAGCTCTACCATATGATCCCGATACCGTTATTCAACACCTGTTTGGCACATTATATAATGGTTATGAAACATTTAAGGACTCTGAAACGTACTATATTGAAAATAACATTGACCTACCTATTCTAGAAATTCTGTCATTTTTGTTATCCGAAAAAGACGTAAAACTCAAAATTTGCCAAGATGTTACTAGGACGCCTAGTGACGATCAAATTCCAATAATTATCGACCAGTATCACACTGGTAAAGCTCATCTCCATCGAGGAATAAATGAGACTATCCGACGCATTAGAGAAAAATATAATTGGAAAGGGTTGACAAAAGACGTTGACAATTACATAAAAAGTTGTGAAACCTGCCAAAAAACAAAAGCCTGTCGCAAAAATTTAGATACACCTTTAGTTATCACAGAAACCCCAAAGGTCCCTTTTGAACGTATAAATATTGACATTCTCGAAATCCCCACAAAAAATTATGCACTTACAATACGTGACGAACTGACAAAATTTAGTCAAGCATATCCTATTAGAGATAAATCGGCAAAATCAGTCGCAAACACCCTCCTAGTCTATTTCCAACATTTCGGAACACCCCTTCGAATCCATTGCGACTATGGCCAAGAGTTCGACAATGCCATCCTAAGAGATTTATGCTTTCTCTATGATATCAAATTAACATACTCTAGTGTAGGACATCCCCAATCTAACGGTTCCCTAGAGAGGTTTCACTCCACTCTATTAGAAATGATCAGAATACATATGACAGAACATCCAGAAGAACACCCCTTCAACATATTACCTTATGCTGTAATATTTATAACAATTCCGCTAACAAAACTCATGGGTTTACACCCTACGAGTTGGTTTTCGGACATACGTCCAGCAGACCACCCCAGACATTATATAATCAAAAAGAACTAGTCACTAAATACGTTGGAGATCTGAATAATCGTCTCTCCTACTATTATAAAGTCGCGCGAGCAAAAACGGATGCACATAAACAAAAATCAAAAGTTTGATTTGACGCTCACGTCTCAAGAGACCCTCCGGAATACAAAATTGGTCAAAAAGTTTACCTAAAGGAATCGCAAATCACCGATAAATTACGAAACAAATTTAACGGCCCATTTGAAATTTCGGAACTCCATAAAAATTCAGCTACTCTAATTAACCCAAAAACTAACCAAAAAACCAAAGTCAATTTTGATAGGTTAAAACCATATTTTCAAACGTAATTACCTTGCAGGTTCACCTTGCTGATCGGAACAGCAATAAGCCAGTATCAGATAACACCTATCAATAACACCGTCGGAGTCTATTACCATGACGAGACGAGGATAGTAATTTCCAACGACAGATGGACTCTTCTAGTTCATAAAAACTTATCAAGCCTCGAAGAAGCTTTCATCAACAACAACAAAATTTTAGAATCCATTGTTAGTATATTTGCAGTTGACACACGTGAAACAAAAGAATTCCTGGTGAAAGTCAAAACGCACATAACACTTTTAAATCAAATATCAACTTCCCTTAAGGTAAAATTTGAAGAAATCCTTTTTAATACTAAACGCTTCAAACGTGGTATATTCAAAGCAATCACCGGCAATCTAGATGCCGAAGACGGTCAATTCTTTACAGATAGTATTAATAAATTAAATAATGACCAACATCAAATTGAAAATCTCATGAAAAATCAAATATCTGTTACTCCTACCATTATAAAAACCTTTAACGGTTTTCAATAAAACGGTTCAAAATTTACAAATTAACTTTGAAACCTTTAATGAAGACATGAAAAAGATTCAAATAGCATTGCACAAACTAAATGATAAAGTTGCATTAGTTCAGGCTGAATTAAGATTTGTTGAAACATGCGAAAAATTAAGCGAAAGTTACTTGTACCTTCAGAGCAACCACGATGACATTCTAAACTCAATCACTTTTGCTCGCTTAAAAATAATACATTCTTCGATCATTACACCTGAAAATTTGATTACTGCACTTCAGAAAATCTCTCAGAATTTAGTCAAAAATAATCTACCCCTTCCAGTAAAATATTCAAAAATCCCTCAATACCTGGAAATAATTGAATTAGAGGCTTTTCAGTCAAAATCTGATCTTATATTTGTTCTAAGAATACCATTAGTGGAACAACAACTTTATACTCTGTATCATCTATATCCTATCCCAATTCTAGATAATAGAACTGGCCTACATCACGTTTTGTCATTTTCTCAAAAATTTATAGCGCGTAATGATGATTCATTAATGTACATCCCTGTCAAAGATTTGAGTACATGTAAACAATTAGCTGCTCGCAGAAAATTATGTTCTGACCTTTACGCCTTCTCGATCGAAGGCAGTGCAGCATGCGAAGCTCAACTACTGAAAAACTTCAGAAATATCCCGGAAAACTGTGAAAGTTAGCTAATTTATGGACAAGGCTACAACGTGCAGAAACTACAGGACAATGTGTGGTTAATAATTGTTTCTGAACCTATTCATATTACTGTAAATTGTAATTCAATGGACACTAAAATTACCAGTGTAAATAGAAACTCTATATTAAAACTACAACCGGACTGTTACGCATTTGTCGGCATAACAAAAGTTCAGGCAGAAGGCCGCAACACCCTTAATATTACAGACAATTCACACCCCGTGGTTATACCTTATGACTGTTGTAAGGATATCCCAGAAAAACTTCAATTGCCCAAATTGGAACCTCTCCAGTTCGACCACCTAAACGTAGAAAATCTAGATATAGCTAATCATAAATTAGAACAATATTCCCGCGACCTGGATAAGTTAATAAATGAACCATTTTTAACAAAACATATTGCCTTAACCACATATATAACTATTGGTGCCGTAGTTTGTCTCCTCATCATCTACGTCGTCTGGAAATGCAAGAAGCAGTGATGTTGCTCTAGAAAGTCTAAAGAAGCAACCTCCAACCAGATGTTAAAAAGAATTAATACCCTCCTGCGTAGAAGACCCCATTTACACACCGAAGAAGAAATTCAAGATCTTCCCTAAAAGTCGGCTAATAACACCGACTTTTCAAAAAAAGGGGAGTTGTTATATGATAAAATATAATACAAGTTTAAGCCATCTAGACATATTAATGTCAAATATTTCGTAATCTGAAACCTATTATCAAGCGATAACAGCTCCCTCAGTAACAAAAGCATTTCCCATGCGAAATGCAAACATAACACATTTTCCAATAAAGGTCCTTGAACGACAAAAAGCGTTCTCATGTGAAACGCAAGCACAGCATATAACTCCCAGAATGCTTATGCTTGCGTTAACAAAGAAATGTTATAAATATAAGTTACACCAAAAAATCACACACTTGTTACATGTCATTTCGTACTTAAACTTTAACTTATCATTTACAATTACAAATCCAAGTCGTATCTACAATTGTTTAAATAATAAAATAAAATATTTTTTAAAAAGTGAAATTTAATTTAAGTGATATAAAATATATATATATATATATATATATATATATATATATATATATATATATATATATATATATATATATATATATATATATATATATATATATATATATATTTCCTAAACTTGTACCATTACATACATATATTCCCATAAATGCTAAAATTCTACGTAATAATGCGTTCCTATATGTTTGGTGGCAAAATATACACGGCATTTCAAACAATATAAAGGACTTCAAACAGTACTTTAAGTTTCTTCATATTTAAACAAAAAATAATATTATCAGTATATATTTCAAGTAAACCCTCTTCATAATATTTAGATACTATTGAAAATATTAAGTTGAATCTGAACTCGAGCTGTAAAATAGACTCATCTGTTGACGAGGATATAGTACCATAGTGAAAACGTTAGGGAAAATGGAAATAACGATTTCTTGTGTGAAGATATATCATTAAAAAAATAAATAGGATAAGTTTTGAAACAAGTTGTACAGAACGAAAGAGTGAAAACGAATGAAGAAAGAGAAGACATTCTACACCAAAATAAGATCCACGAAAAAAAAATGAATGAAAAACAATTTAATAAACGTATTAAATATAAGAAATATATCTTATGAATTATTAGTCTTCTTAAATGGGTGACAATAAAATACATAATAAATGCAATGTTATGTTTACAAATAACCATTTATTTTATTGTACTATGTGTATCAATATAAAATTATTATGAACATAAAACTATTCATTTTCCGACGTCATATTATTATTATATATATATATATATATATATATATATATATATATATATATATATATATATATATATATATATATATATATATATATATATATATATATACAGTTTTGGTGGGAGGTTCGCGACGAGACGAAAAACAACACGTTGGTCACAACACTTTTATTACGTCGCGTTACAATGGTAACTGTAAGTGATTTACCCAAGAACTGACATATGATTCACCGTTCAGCTTTTATAATAATGTACATTTAGCTGTTTCAGCTATTTTCTTAATGAATCATATACAGTTCGTTCTATAACATTTTAGTTTATGTTACATAGTTTCATGATAGATAAAAATAAAAAGTCATTAAATACAGGGTGGTTTCTTAACTCCTCCCCCATTAGAACGGCGACATGGAATCGTCGGGAGTAGGATTCGAACCTACGTTGCCTTCGGATCGCTTGGTCTTCGGTTTCCAAGTGAAAGTTGTCCATGGTTTGACTCGGTGTCGACAGTTGTAAATAATGAATAAGATACTAACACATAGTATCAGTCCAAGTATTACATAGAATAGAAGCGAATATAGAACTGCTTCAGGCAGGTCTTCTAAGGTGACCGGCTGCGAATGCTGAAGAATATTATGTAGTTGCTGGATATCACCAAGTCTGATGTCCTTCAGGATAAGGGGACGTTTTACTGGTTGATGTGACATTTGTGGAAGTTCGGGTAGTAACAGCGTGGATCCATTCAAAAGAGTAGGATCTGGGCCGAAGATTGTGTCTAATAGTGTGATGCTGCATCCATCTGGAATGGTAATTGCGACTGGATGACTGATTCTCTGTATTTTGTTATTCAAGCAGGAACTTTTAACATCGACAGTCTTGGTAGTAAGTAACAAAACGTGATGTTTGTCGATTTGTTCGGCGATGGGCCTTTGAAGAATGACGGAGGTCATTTGACAGGAGTCCTCGTAGAGTCCATTGGCTAATGCGGGCATGCATTGCTGATCATTGGGTCATAACGTGCCTTGGCATATGGAGATTTCTTCCATCAGTGGACAGGGATTATCCAAAAGTAGATGTTGTGTACCAAGTACCAGGATAGGTTTAGGTGGAATAAATGTATAATTTTTGATAGGAATAGGGTACACATGGTAAGAGGAAAATTTTTCATTTTGCATGATTGGAACTTTTATTGAGAAAATAATTTTATCTTTTCTGAATTTGACTGAAACACCAAAATATTGATAGTAACTTTGTAAATATTCAAAATTTACTAATAGTTCTTTTGAATAAATTTGTTCAAGGGTTTTTAAAATAAATTGAAGGTCAGGAACTGAAAGAAGCGATTGATGCACTGTATTTAAATACGCGAAGGTAGTTGCCGCTTCGACAGTGTCAAGGAATTCTAAAATGAGTTCAAGGTTGTTAACAATCTGTTGTGTTAATATAATTGCATGATAACGCACGATTATTAAATTTATTTCCTTATCTAAATGCTGAATATAAGATTCCATTGCCTTTTGATTATTGTGAAGAATAGCCAGGGTCGTATTTACTTTTTCAGCGAGGGTTACCATCATAGATGTTTTAAGGTTTATTTGATCAGCTAATGAATGTTGGTTTTTTATTAAGGTGTGAAACTTTAAATTAATAATTTCTAAATCATCATTATCCAATGTGCCAAATAGTCATTTTTGAGTGGTGCCAACAATATTTATAAGTCCTCTTTTGTTTCTAATAGGTTTTGCTTGTAGTGAGTCATATCGTTCTTGTATTTTATCTAATAAAAATAGAGCTTGAGTTGTAAAATTAATTGCTATTATTTTATTTGTTTTTGATTCTAATTGATCGATTTGAATTTTAAGATTTCTTATATTATTTTGAATAGGTTCTAAATTTATAACGTGGAGAAAAGTATGGTATTGATTAATAATTTTTGTTTCTTTACTTATTTTTAGGAGGTAAACTGGATTTTGTAGATTATCTAGTGTTATATTGTCTAGTCGCACTTGATGTATTATTGTCATTGTCAGGAGGAGTAGGGATAGTGGATTTGTCATTTTTTAGTTTTTGGTCAGTCTCTTCGTCTTGTTGTTTGTCCTGC
This sequence comes from Rosalia funebris, assembly GCA_037954035.1. Lineage (NCBI taxonomy): Eukaryota > Metazoa > Arthropoda > Insecta > Coleoptera > Cerambycidae > Rosalia > Rosalia funebris. Next base: position 4,291,398 of record JAZFAV010000033.1, read on the forward strand.
AACAACGTTTCTTTATTAGTTTTAGGAATTTCGCGTTTCTTTTTAACATGACTTTTATGAAATTGTCCATGTTTTGTTTTAAGGGTAGGTCCTTTATCAAGAATTGCTTGTGATTTTTTGAATCGAGCACGCGTTTTATGACCTGTGGTGATTTCTTTTATTAATATTGGTTGTTCTGGTTCAACAGGTTCGGGTTCGTCTCGGGATTCAATTCGTTTTGAAATAATTTTGTCTTTGTTCTGAGAGATATTCGAATTTATTTGTTAATACAATTGTTGTGTCAAGTCTTTATGTTTTTGAATATAATCAGAAGTGATAATATTTTCATTGAGTTCAAAAGGTGTAGTTTTGTTAGTGTGACCTAATATTACTTCGAATGGTGTTAGTTTCGTTACGCTGTGTATCGAGTTATTGTAGCCGATAACTGCTAGTTTCATGAGGTATGGTAATGGTTTATTTGGGTGTTCTTGTTTTAGATAACGTATTGAATCTAAAACTGTGGAATGGAATCTTTCCACTGGTGAATTAGAATTTGAATTTCGAATTGTAGTTATGTGTAATTCAATCTTGTGTAATGCGCAAAATTCTTTAATAATAATATTATTAAACTCAGTTCCACTGTCAGCAATAATTTTTCCTGGAATACCGAAATGTGAAACGAAAGTTAGTAATGCATTTTGAACTTCAATAGCAGTTTTATTTTCTAAATGGTAAGCTTGGCCGAATTTTGAAAAGGGATCTAGAATAGTTAAAAATTGTTGTCTGTCAGCTTGGAACACATCAATATGTATCGCTTCAAATGGTTTAGTATAAGTGGGTGTTATTTGAAATTTGATTTTTTGTGGATGCCTTTCATATTTTGATAATTGGCAGGTATTACAAGTGTTGACGTCGGGATTGTATAGTATTAACACCAGACATAGGGGTCGGTCTTGAAAAATTTTGGTTTTGAATTGGCTGTCTTTTAGGTAAGACTGAGACACCGGACATTGGAGTCGGACGAGATGTACTAGAAAGATTTCTATTTGGCTGGGGCTTCCAGACATTTTGTTTTCCGAAAACTTGGGCATTGGTCGGGAAACGTTGTGGAATTTGACGTGTTTGTATGTTAATTGGGGCTGAAGGAAATGAGTGTTGTTGTGGATTTACGTTAAATTGTTGTTGATAATTTTGGAAAGATTGTGGTTTGTACATGGGCCTAACATTTCTAGAATTCTGATCAAATTGATTAAGTGGTTTAGGTTTATTTTTAGCTGTTGCATAAAGACTGTTTTTATATTGGGAAAACTGTTCTTCCTTAGTGACAAAAGCTATTGCACCTTCAATTGTTGTAAATTCTTTTGTCCTAACCATTTGTTGTAATTGAGATGGAAGATTACGAACATAAGTGTCTAGTGCCAGCTGTTGGTAAACTTCAGCTAAAGCTGTTTTAACACCAACTGGTTTACTAGTTTGTTGTAATTTCGACATTAGTAGAGATTGGAATTCTTTAACTTGATTTCCAAATTGTAACAACGTTTGTTTAGACCTATTAAATTGTAAATGCAAGAGATCTTGCTGTAAGCATGGTAAATCTCGTGGATCACCAAAATTTTGAGAAAGCATTTCCCTAATTTGAGGCCACGTTGCAATTTCTAAACGACTAGAAATTAATTGTTGGGCTTGACCTACAAGTTTAGATCTGATAGCTCTTAGTAAAAATACGTTCTGACTTTCATTGGTCTGTGATGCAAAAGAAGTTATCAATTCGTCACAACTAGTTAAAAAGTCATTTAATAAAAAGGTGTTTCCGTCAAATGGTGGTATGACGTCAACATACATTTTTAACAATTGATAATTAACGGCCATTGTAGATGGTAACACTAGCTTTGGAGGTTGTAAAGTAATAGATAGAGTTTGTTGTTGAGAATCGATTAATTGAGTGTTGTCAGAATCGCTGTTTTCACTGTCTCGATTTTCGTTAGATTCTGAATCTGAATTGCTCATAAAAGATATTAATTTGAACAAAAATATTCAAAAGTGAAAAAATACAAAAGTGAAAAACAAGTTTAAAAAGAAAAAAAAATTTCTTTTTACTTTTTTTTGTTTGAAAAACTTGAAAAAAGTCTTTGAGACCTTAATTTAAATACCTTAAACTTAAACTGAAAACTTAACTTAAATACCTCTAAAGGTCGGAGTGAACAAAGTTCTAATCACACAAAGTCAATGAAAGAACAAGGAATGAGTACTTGGTACTTACTTTGTAATAAAGTGTTGTCTGGACGTCTGGTAGCTGTGGAAAGGTGCCGCACAGGAATACCGGTCTGTGGAGTGGAAAGGTGCCGCACTCCGGGTGTTTTCTTCGCTCGCCAACCCTCGAACAACTTCTCAGTGAGCCTGCTGTTTTTTCGGAATCACCAGTGAGGATTGAGATCCTACAGTTTCTTCAGTAAGCCTACTGCCTGATGAATCCTACCGGCTGCGCCAGTTTTGGTGGGAGGTTCGCGACGAGACGAAAAACAACACGTTGGTCACAACACTTTTATTACGTCGCGTTACAATGGTAACTGTAAGTGATTTACCCAAGAACTGACATATGATTCAGCGTTCAGCTTTTATAATAACGTACATTTAGCTGTTTCAGCTATTTTCTTAATGAATCATATACAGTTCGTTCTATAACATTTTAGTTTATGTTACATAGTTTCATGATAGATAAAAATAAAAAGTCATTAAATACAGGGTGGTTTCTTAACTATATATATATATATATATATATATATATATATATATATATATATATATATATATATATATATATATATATATATATATATATATATATATATATAGTTAAGAAACCACCCTGTATTTAATGACTTTTTATTTTTATCTATCATGAAACTATGTAACATAAACTAAAATGTTATAGAACGAACTGTATATGATTCATTAAGAAAATAGCTGAAACAGCTAAATGTACGTTATTATAAAAGCTGAACGCTGAATCATATGTCAGTTCTTGGGTAAATCACTTACAGTTACCATTGTAACGCGACGTAATAAAAGTGTTGTGACCAACGTGTTGTTTTTCGTCTCGTCGCGAACCTCCCACCAATGTTTTTTTCCCAGTCATCTAAATTAAAATTATTCTTTCGAATATATATATATATATATATATATATATATATATATATATATATATATATATATATATATATATTCGAAAGAATAATTTTAATTTAGATGACTGGGAAAAAAACATCTACGATGAGACGAACCAATGAACTCTGGTTATAAAAACAATGCATTCTGTTTGTTAATAATCTGTCATCGACAAAAATAGACGCAGTATATTTAACATAAATTAACTAAATATATACCAAATATTCAAATTATATGCAGTTGTCCATAAAATTTATCTATTTTATATGTTAACAAAGTCATTTAATTCGAATTCGCTAATTTATATCTAACATATATTTCTTCACCTAAGAGTTAAATAGTTATTATCTTCATCATATAACAAAACTGCTTTTAGATCTAAGTATAACTATTAAATTAATTTATAGAGAAAAACCTTTACAAAGTTTCTATATTTATTAGATGTATATTTTGCAGAAAATATTACATAAAAATATATGATAACATTTCAATCAATTGCATTATAGGGAAATGATAATTTAAAATTGTAGTTCATATTGTTACTTGTATAAAAGAGATAAAACTCGGCTGTGGTATACTATCTTAATAAATTGCTTGTGTTACTCCTAATTAATGCTGTGAACTGCTATTGTATTTCCCGTTCACGTATTATTAAGTTGACTTTGAACCAATTCTGTTAATAATGTTTAGGGTTTTTTCATATCTGTCCCGATTATCAACAAAAACTGACATAGATATGATCACTGAACAGGTATCATATCATTACGTTGTCATTAACAAAATTGATATAGATCATTACGCCTAATTACATGAAATATTAATGTTTATTCAACATTACGCAAGATTATGCATAAAGAACGATATAAAAATTATACATTTTTATGATAGGGTAATATTGCCGTTGCATATTATTAATTATAATTACCCATAAAAATATTAACATACAGGACAGGCGTTTTTTTTTATAGCGCTGGCGCTGTGGAGAACAGAACACAGCTAGTAGTTTGTCACTATTATAATAATTATAATTCGGTGCTGTGTTAGTAAAAATCAGGCATAATGTGATACACTACAGTTATATACGAAACTTTTTACCATACTTAAGATATCTTACTGCGGAAATGAAGTCCAACTCGTCAATAATAGGAAAAAGTGTGAGATTCTCTATGACTGCGTAGAAGAAAGAGTACAGACAGCATTCGGCTCTTAGACCAGGGTATTACTGCGCACCTTGTGGGTGTTCCGATATCGCAATTTTGAGGCTTGTTCCTATTCTTGACGATAGTACGTATTTAAATGATCGTGTCATCATTGGTAAATTAACTACACTATATCAAAATTATATAAATCAAATACCCTATTATGTGTACTGGAAGTTAATTAATTCATATATGACCACCAACTGGTACTGTAGAGTTTATATTGGTTAAAATGAAAACACATTTCATTTTATTTCTTTTGCAGAAAGAGTTATTTCTCTGCAAAATGGATTTTCTTAATGTTCAGCTTATGTATTTCAAAATTGGTTTTGCTTTTAATCATACAATATTGTATTTTATTTTTAGACAGATTTATATTCACGTAGTTTATAATCTTGTGCTGTACCATTGTAATTTTATTAATGTCGGAATGTACATTTCAGTTCAACCAATGACAGATTCAACTCAGGCCGTTAAATGTGCAAATACAACTTGGAGTCATAAATATTATAAATAAAAATATAATGGCAAATGCAATAGAATTTAATAGGGCAAATATTGGTAACAGTTTTCTTTTCTATTATCACATATTATTATAGATGAGAACATAGTGTTTGGAACAACTCAAGTAATAATTAATTTAAGATTCTGATTCCAATTATTTATTGAGTTTTTAAAATTTGAGAAACATCCAATTCATATATATCATTCGTCGAAATTTCTTAATCTCTACTACTGTGAACATTATATTTTATTCGTACTAGCATAACTTGAAGTATAAGATTGATTAAGCAGATGTAGATGTATAAAATAGACGCCTCATTTTTATTGCAATTTACCTACTTCTAAAGAGATACTATACAGTAAGTAGATTTTATCCATTCAGTAATTATATAGTGAATATGTGGTTCGCGATCAAATATACATACTACTTAATATTCAGAGAATAGACCATTCTACTAAGCTGAGTTCGTGTCCTTTTGGTTCTGTGAGTATATACTCCATTCTCAGAAACTGAGCATTGACTTATAATAAAGGAACTCATGTTAAGGACTCTTTTGTGTCTACATACATCTTATAAATGACTCACTTCTGTAGCATGCATTGTAAGATAAGTAAATAAAAACATAAAAACGTAAAGAGATTATGATATAGATGTACTTTTATGAATAAATTTCAGGCTGTTGGATCTATGTGATATTGAAAATTAATTGTGGATTTTCAATTTTGTGGTGTACTTTCTTATGTTGAAATAAATAACTATTTATTTTAGTACCCAACTACTATCATACTAGTTTCCAAAGTATGATGTTAAATAAGAAATATCATTAAATATGTTTTATATACTCGTAACACTTCCAGAAATAAATATACCGTTTAAATAATTTTAATATACACTTCACACAAAAATTATATAATTACATACAAAATAGATATTAGTTAATATTCAAGCAATTTAAATTTGTATTTACGTATTATACACTGCTTCCGCAATTTAGAAAAACATGTTCGGTTTAACTGCAAGCGTTGACATATAGGGAAACTAAAAATGTACTAGGACACGTAAATTCACTAATATTAGTGAATTTACGTAATAGTAATTTATTCTCTAGTAATTAGAAGGCTATGAAAATATTTTTGATGTTACAATTACAGTCATGTCTACTATTCTCATTAAACAGGAAGACATGTTAATAACTTTGTATCTTAAACATTATATTCCATTGCCAAAAACAATAACTAAAACACTAAAACAAGATTAATAACGGGTATTAACCTCCCCGTCCGAGTCCCTTTCACATTGCATTTATCACAGTTTTAGAGCGATCTGGCATACTCAAAATTAAATTTCAAATTAATGTTTGATCAGCCCCCCTAGGGGCTGTAAGACCTTGCAGTTGGTGGGGGGTCCTTGTGGGCTGGGGGACGCTCTAAGGGTCCATACCTGTATGAATGATGGCACAATGAGCCAGAAAACGTAACAACCGTACAACCTGGGAGGGCTATAGGACTGCCAGGGATCAGTATAGAGCTGAGGTTAGGGAAGCCCAAATAAGTAGTTGGGTTTCTTTCTGTAATGAGATAAAGGGAGCTGAGGCAGCACGGCTGAACAAGATCCTAGTCCGCAGCCCGGAAGCGATACTAGGATCGTTCAAGCTCCCTAATGGTAAATTCTCTCAATCGGATGAGGAAACCTTAGACCATCTCATCAAAGCACATTTTCCGGGCTTTTATAGACCGAAGATGGGAGATATTTCCGACCCGCTAATAGGGGCACATAGGACCTGGGCGGTAAACCGAGAGGGGGGCGACAGTGAACTTGTGAAGGAGATAGAGTCACACCGGCTAAGATGAGGTGGGCCTTGAGGTCCTTTGATCCATATAAATCGCCGGGACCAGACGGCATTTATCCGGTACTTCTGCAGGAAGCAGAAGAAATAATCCTCGGCCCACTCATAAGGATCACCAGGGCCAGCTTGGCACTGAAGATGGCCCCGAAGGTGTGGCTAGGCATAAGGGTTGTTTTTATACCTAGTCCGGGCAAAGTCGGATACACGTTCCCTAAGGACTTTCGGCCGATTAGCCTTACTTCATTTTTATTAAAGACGGCCGAACGATTAGCTGACAGGTACCTTCGGGATATTGTCCTAATAGAGAGGCTGCTTCAAGGGAGCCAGCATACTTATAAAAGCTGGTAAATCAACAGAAATAGCTCTGGATAAGGTTGTGTCATCGATACGATCACAACTGGACTCCGGAGGATACGTTGTCGACACCTTCCTTGATATTGAAGGAGACTTCAACTTTACATCCAGGGAGGTGATTAGCGGAGCACTAGGCAGATGCTACACCCTCAGAATAATCGCTGAATGGATAGACCATATGTTGGGAAACAGACAGCCTACTGCCAATAAAGGCAAGATTACCATCGAGCGCCGGGTCGACTCGGGCTGTCCACTTCCTGTTTGACAAGAAATATAAGATCACCCTCAGCAGTAAGACCGACTGGATGGAGGGTCGAGCTGGATTGCCGCTCAATGGAGACATCTGGTACACGGATGGAGCGAAGAGTGGGAACAGAGCGGGTGCAGGCATGTATAGGCGACACGACGGGATAGGTAAAACCTTCCCCTTGGGTAAATATACTACCGCACTGCAGGCCGAGCTAGTTGGAATTACATACGGTGTTCTGGGGGCCGACCAAAATCGGACCCAGGAGAAGGTATGTATCTGCTCGGATAGCAGGGCGGCGTTTGCCGCCCTGAATTCAGCAACGACAAAGTGGAAGCTGGTCTATAATTGCTATGAAGCATTGAACCACTTGACAGGGAAGGGACCGGTGGAACTCTTATGGATACCTGGGCATAATGGCATTAAGGGAAATCTAATTGCAGATGACCTTGCCAGACTAGGGACCAGGGAAAACCTCTATGGACCAGAACCTGCATTGGGAATAAGTCGAAATCTGATCAGAGACCGCATCAATGGCTGGGCAAGAGACCAGCACAATAAAATATGGACAGGAGTAACGGGTTATCGAATAACCAAACTCTTCATTGAATATTCAGAGATTGAGAAATGGGCCCAAGAATTCATTAAATTGAACAGGCACAAAGCCAGAACCCTGGTGGGAATCATAACGGGCCACCATAGTAGCCTGAATACATATAAGCACAAGCTGAGGCTGACTGATAGCCCGGTCTGCAGATACTGTAAATAAGACGAGGAAACTTCAATTCATCTCCTTTACACCTGCTCCGCGCTGGAAGAGAAGAAATATCTTATATTGGGGACCCCTGTTATCCTAGAGGAGGCGAGACTTAAGGCGGGGGACGTACCTAAATTGCTCCTTTTATGCCATAACATTTTTGGATAATGACCCGGATAAGATGGGATCGCCAAGAGATTACCCATGCGATCAGTAGCTGATGAGGCCCAAACCTAATGTTTGATCAGCATTTTGCCAGGCTTCCGCTGAAACTAATCCTGGCAGTCCCATAAACCCTCAATGGTCTGACAGGCCAGTTTATGCCTAACGTTAGGTTGTGCCAGATACTTTTTGGCTATACGGGTAGTATGATGAATATATTGTCCTGCACTAAAATGAAGTCATCACTAATAGATGGAGTGAGAGGTACAACGTGGGATGTCAAGATTTTCGTAGTGTATCGATCAGCCTATAAAATGTTTCTATCCAAAGACTTCATCCATTTTTACCTCTAGAGATATTCTATCCTAAATCATTACTGAATCACCACAGTAACTAATACTTTGTTTGAAGTTATATTGGGCATAACGTTCGCCAGGTTCTCAGTCGTCTGTTAGTCTTCTGTGATTATTGTAGAAGCAAGAACACAACTAGTCACTGAATAAAACATTTCTCCACTCACCTTCACTCCAAGGCAAGTGAGCTCTGTCAAACTTCAGTCGCCGAAATTAATGATTTGTCTTCATCTTTGGACTTCTTCCTGCCTCGTGAGATTTGAGTTTTTCTGTTTTCTTTTTCTTTCTCCTCTTCCAATAATAAATAAACTACAATTGCTGCCGCTGTCCTGAGTGTTGCTGCCGTGTTTGAAGAATGTGAAGTATATTTTTATTTTGTTTGTTCTCACCTAAAGATAAATCTCGTATAAACAGACGCCAGAGATTATGACAGAGAAACTTGCCAGAGCTCTCTGACACTATCCCTGCCAGAGGACAAAGTGCCAGATTCTTGTCTACGTGTAAACGCCGATGACAGAGCTCTGACAGCTCTGATGTCAGAGATCTGGCAAAACAACTCTAACGTGTACCAAGGCATTTTGTCAGCTCCAAGTTCATTTTATTATAACAACCACTTTATGATTTTCTTGCAAAATTATCTTTAGTTCACACAACTCTATTCACTTGCTTTCTGTTTTCTTTTTTTTTTCTCCTCTTCCAATAATAAATAAACTACAACTGCTGCCGCTGCCCTGTCTGTTGCTGCCATATTGTGAAGAATATGAAGTATATATTTATTTTGATTGTTTTCACCTAAAGATAAATCTCAGGTGTAAACAGACGCCAGAGATTATGGCAGAGAGACTTGCCAGAGTTCTCTGGCACTGTCCCTGCCAGAGAAAAAAGTGTCAGATTTTTATCTACGTGTAAACGCCGATGACAGAGCTCTGGCAGTTCTGATGTCAGAGATCTGACAAAATAACTCTAGCGTGTACCAAGGCTTTAATATTACACACTGTTGGTGCGTTGCCCTTTTCTTTTTTAACCGATATCCTGCCGTGTGTCTAGATTACTTCATAGAAATTACTGAAATTTACATAAATATATATAAATATATATTGACTGACATTTATTATTTATTATTAAGTATTAATGAATATATGAGTATATAAAGTTGACCTATGTTTTTTTTTACATATAGAAAGGGTATACTTATAGATACTTCATATAGATAACAAAATATTCTCAAAAACACTTTATTCTGAAGAAAATATGGTAGTAATAGTAGAAAAATATAACTCAATGAAAACTTATGGTATATTTTATAAACAAATTTTAAGGTATTAAGGTTCTAAGCCTCAAATTTTTATCTGACGAACCTCATGATAAACATAATAGTTACCGATTATTGTTAATAATAAAAATAACAACAATTCGAAAACAAAACATTTGAGATATATTTCATAACATAGATTATTTCATACAGTGCTCTAGAATTACAATTACCATTTTAAAACATCTAGCCCAAGGATGCGCAGATATCCAATCAAACACATCGGCCTTATTTATCGAAAACATTGTAACTTTCTGCAAAATTTAGAACGATATGTTTTTTTAAGGAACAGTTGGTATAACAATACAATACACTTTATTGATTTTATTAGAAGTAGACAACAATTAATATGCCACCGACACTGATAATGGCGATAGCTGAAGTATTATCATCAGGTTCAATTTAAAATTATAAATAATTTTAAAAAAGTTGAGTGAGTGACAAGAGAATATCACGTATATAATGAATTTCGTTTCCATATTCGTTTACAAGTCTGTGAAAAGGGAAGCTGCATAAATAAGATATTGTCATATACTACTCATTTTATGAAAAAACACAACTTATTTTTAAAGAAATTCGAATTCACGAAATAAAAAATATAGATATGATTCATCGTTGTTAAACCTTGTGCAACGGTCACTTGATATCGTGCAGTTACCAATTATTTTAATGAAATTTGCTCTTATTTCACTGGTTATACATAGACAAGGTTTATTTGTTCGTCACATAGGTATTGGTTTACTTAGAATATGCGGAGTAATTATTAGATATTCAGTTACAAGTCAATTACTATAAACTAAACAAAGTGTTGATTAAACATTTATCCTATCAATAGTAATCCAGAACTACATGATTATTTTGGTATATAGTATATTACATTCAGTTTTGTTGTATTATGAAATGTTATAAATATTGCCTTCCAATGAGAGGAATGATGCATACGGGATAAATGGAAATCTCATTTTAATTTACACTACATGTTTTAAAAACTGGAAAGTAGAACTAGTTCTGAAATAAGTTTAATCATAATCTACTGTTAATACTTGTTTATGATAGTACCAGATATTAATTATATATCGATTATTTTGAATATTTTACTTTAGAAAAACAAATACATAACATCAAGGTAGTAAATTATATCGTATTTGCGGTGAACTTGTATACAATGTAGGTGTAGATATTTTCCCACAGTCGTTTAACGTAGCAATTTTCTCATTAGAACAATCAATTACTTTATTTTTTTTTACGATATATACTATAGATTATATAATAACATATAATTTATGATGCTATCTTAGAAATATCCACTATTTACTTGAGTACATTTCGTTTTGAAATTTATGATTAGCTAATCTTTTAATCTTCTGAAGGAGCCCAAGCACGTTATTGATTTTTTCAACACGTGAGTATGGAAAATAACCGTTAATATATATACATATATAAAAAGTCAATATTTAATGCCAGGTTATTAGGTCTACCATCTACATGTCTAATTATAAATAATAACTAATAACATACAATTAATAAGAAAATTCTTTATCTCTCTGAATAATCATAAGCGGCTTATAAAAACAACAATTATGTACCGTTCGCATTATATGCATTATTTATTTTAGCACTAGAACTATGTGTCTATATTTATGACGATATTTTGCATTTAGTAAGGTACAAACAAATTAAGATATAGCGGAATACACCGGCTACTTAGGACTTTTTATATTTATGGTTTTCGGTGTAAACAAATACTGTGTGTGTGTATACATTGTGATTTCAGGAACATTTTGTAAACTATTTTTTTATGATTTACGCCAGTTAGAAATAAATTCTTTCACTGGTATGATAAAGAACAGCATATTTTTTAGTTGTACTAAATAAAACGTGTTTCGAAAACGTGTTTTTAATTAGCATCATTATTACTTAAAAGTTTGTCATGCTTAGATTTAAGAATAATACATATAACATCCAACATGTGTTATATACAGTGAGCACTTAACGGTTGGAACAAAGTCGAAAAAATTTTTAACGGTAAAATAGAAAATATACTGGTCAATTTTATTTTCTTATATGCACATTTGTCAGTATACATACATCGTCTATAGACATTATATATAGTATATAGACATTATCCCTGTTGGAGTTATGATGTCATTTTAAGTGGCACCCTAAAACCCTTAGTTACAGTAAGTGTTACGACAACATTTACAATAAGTGAGCACATTTGTTGGAATCATACGAACATCGAGCCAAATGTTATGGTAGGTTACATGACAACTGTTTCAAGAAATTAATTTATTAATTTCATTTTTAATAGCACGTATTTTCATTATTTCTGTTCCTTCACTGGTTGTACTACTTTCTTGGGAACTCTACATTTTGCTATTTCTAATTTAATTTTCTACTATCCTATATCTACAATTTCACTTATTCAAAATTTCATCTACTGCCACAAGTTTTCAAAATATGGCATTTAAATGAAATATAATTAACTGAAATTTTCATGATGGTTGGCTATGGAGGCAGGATCTATACACAAGCTCAGAGATGTGAGTTATTTAATAATAAGTACGAACGACCTATTACACGCTCGTAAAATAAAGGTATAGTTTAGAAATTTCTCAAAATAATTATTCTAAAAATTCAATAATAAGAACTTAAACATAAATACAAATTTTAAACAAAGATCTGAAACACTCCTAAAGCGGTCCAATCTGGCTTGAAATGAATTATCACACTATTATATAGTGTCATATATAATACTACCACATAATTAGGTAAGAAATTCCACACATTAAATATTCCTTTTGACAGGAAATGTCTACTTCTACATGAATTTTGAACAGAAATAATGAATTTATTCTTAAGTTACTTCTGTTGAAATGTTTCAGTTGCTGTTTCTATAAAATCCATGTCACTCATTACCTCATTGATATCTAATTGGTTTAAGACAAATGTGAAGCTAACTCAAGATGCTACAAAATGTGATGCATTACAATCTGCCAAATCAATGTAGGGATGTTTACCTCTGGATTATTTTTGTTCGTAACCTCTCTTATATTACCATTGTAATTCAATATAAATCATAGCGCGATATTTAAATGCATACTACTGAATCTTTAATCGTTCTCTTTGTACCAGAATATATCTGTTCCACCTTTTACTAATAAAATATTAAGGTATTAAATGGTGTATTATAAATATGGATATTGAAATTACGATTATAAGTAATGAACACTAGATAGTAAAACAACAAACTAACTGAAAACTATTTCTTATTTGGTTCCGTCTTTGTTCTTGTTGGTGACATAATGCCTCAGATATCTACCCCGGCGAGTCGTCACTAAAATCAACCTAGGCTATTAACAACCAAAAATCAACTGCTAAATTCCCTTGATGTTATCTTTCAAATGGCATCTCACATTTTCGATATGTTCTCGGGAAATAATAAATTAATTTCATAGAAGGCATAGCTATTTTGAGGTTAAGGGCATAATTAACTTTTAACTTTTTTGATATAATGTGGCATTGTTAGTCAATGGTGCATTCATTATATAATAGAGCCGCTCGATTTCGTCAGTGGGACTTGTTGCCGCATATGTGCACACACGTGGGGACAGTGAGTCAGTGAATCAGAACCTCCATTCAATCGATCGACTGTCGCAGTAGTTATTAAACATTTGCTTTGTGGTGCACTGTGCATTATGATACTATGTCTGCATCTGTCTAATGTCTGCATTGTCAAATGCTATTCATTATGTCGAAAGTACGTAGGGCTAAAAAACGACCACCTGTTGATGAAATAAATTAATTTACAAAATAATTTACAGACTTGCTGTAATAAAATATGTTTAGTTGGTGATGATATACCTTTACTGTGTTGGGACAAAGCGGACTGCAGGAAACATGTAAACAGCATAAATATAAAAAAGTGGCCAAAGACCGAGGAATAAATTTCTGTTTTGCTTAATTTTTATGTCGATGTCATGTCGTGTAATTTACTATTTCCGCAATCAACAAGCATTTGAGCGCTTCTGGGATAAATATAATACCATGAAGTCACTAAGAAACACATTGGCATATGTGCCATCTGTGTGGGAACAAATCAAAAACAATCCGAAATCTGAATTACATAATAAATAATTGTAATTATGCTTGGACGAAACGAGATTATAAAAGAAAACTATTATTAATGTTATAGTACGTACACTGAAACCCCTTAAACCATCACGTTCTATAGATCCGTTACATAATTGACTTTATCGATCTGTTATCTGATTACAACGATTATTTTAATTATGCCAAATTTACATCACTAGATGGCGAACGGTCGTTTAACATATATCCCTCCTAAACAGCTGATAATGTGTTTCACAGTATTGTATATATTATAATATATAAGCAGGGGCTTATTATTACTTAGCATTATTTATTTTATTTTATTCGAATTATTACCAAGCCACAAAAATTAACAAGAATTAAAAGAGAATAAGTATCTTAACAAATGTATTCTGTTTTTTCGATGTTGCCAAGTAAAACGTCACTTGGCATACTTTTAAATCAGAAAATAGGGGAGGTTGCTTCGCCCTGAGTGCAACATACACTAAGACTATTATCGTGGAATAACAGCCAGTGAAACGTAAGAATATGCACGATTTCGTACTATTTATATAAATTAATTTTCTGTGTATATATAAATTACAAGTTGTATACAATTTGGACACGTTAAATCCTTAATATTTTATGTTGTACTCTGCAAATGAATATGAATAACCGATATGTTTTTATTCGCCAAATAACAGATACAATTTTTGCAAGGTATTTTAACGTTTAAATACACCCACTCATATTTATATAAGTAATTGTTCTAAAATACATAGAATATACTCAAGTAAAGTAAAGTCAACGACACTCAAATTACCATATTTAATTATCACTCTAAGCTTACATACTGGATCTTATCTTTTAATTACTCTTAAATACTACTTTACGGTTATTGTAATTATTTATGTTGCCAACAAATTTCTTTATAAAATATGCTTTGTTCAACATGACACAAATAGAACTATCCGTAATGAAACAACAATTTCTCTGGTAGCCTTAAAAATTAATTTTATAACCTTGCTGAACGGTGAGGCATGTTACCAACCATTAATTTTAGTGACCTTACGACCAAAAGAGCCCAAAGCGTTGAATAAATAGAACTCAATCATGCGATATTGATACGAGCATGAGCGCAGCGAGTTATTTTTTTCCACTAACCAGATATTGCGGTTACTCAATAATGTATGTTTGTAAAATGGACATTAATAGGCATATAACATGGCAGTTTTAATTTTTATTTACGGCCATTCTTATTTACGTGACCACATAAAGGAATTAATATTTAATTATGCCTCAACATAATTAGTATTTGCTTTTGTGACGTTCTATCTAATACATATTATCAATTCTGCACCAAAAACATTTTTGTTTTAAATTCTAATAACTTCGAAATAATAACAATAAATATAAAGTTGAAAAATTGTATATTACGTGCCACGATCTTGTTTAAAAATAAGCAATTTTGCTTATCCTCTAGTCTAGTCTATGTGCACATAAAACATTTTGCACGGAGTATACGATAAGTCGCTCATCCATATAATGGCCACGAAACAAAGTGCTGCACTTTTATTAGCTCCCTGTCATTCAATTGACCATAAATGCCCATCGTAGTCTCAAATGGCTCGAGGAATTGTCATTTTTGTATTTCAATAAAAAATTAAGATGCTAAAACTATTTTTTTTTAACATTTTTATTCGAGTTTTATATATAAATTAAATGCTTATTTTAGTATACGTATGTTAAAGATGATATGTAATATTGACTTACAGTACACCGTGCCATATAAATAAAACAAGAATATTCTGTAGCTATAGAAACTTGCAAATAAATTGGAAGTTTCACTCATGTTAAGGAAATTTATATATAATATGGCCCTTATAATACAGTCACTGTATAACATATATGTATTATTGGCTTTATTTAATTATTGTTTTTCATTATAAAAATCTTGAAAACCCTAAGACACAAAATTAAAGTGAAAGAATGAATTTTTTCGTACTTGAAGTATGAGGTACTGAGGAAGATTTTTTTTACTATATTTCATATATATATACAGCGAGGTTCTACGGCCTTGGCCGCTTCTCGCATCTCAACTTCCAGTAGTCCTTATTTTGCTAATCTCCTTCCTGAAGTCCTTTGGCCTCCATAGCTTCTTCTACATCCTCTTTCCAATTTCTAGGTGGTCTCCCTCCTTTTCTATGTTCTGGTAGAAAATCCAGCTCCATACTTTTTTTGGCCATCTATTGTTTCGTTTCGTATGCGTTGAAGATGTCGGTACCATATTAGTCGTTTTGTTCCAATTATGTCCAATATATTTTCTTTCACATTCGTGATCTCCCGTATTCTCTCATTCCTAACGTGGTCTAATTTTGAGATCATTGCACTTCTTTTCCAGAAGTCCATTTCGAGGGATAGTAATTTCTGGCGGCCTCTTTTGTTCAATTCCCATCTTTTGGAGCCATATGTAGAAATACTCTGCACAATAGTTTTATACAAGGTGGTTTTAGTTTTCTTGTTAACATTTTTACTCCACAACAGTGAGTTTAGTTGCCGGATTGCTCTTCTTCCCTGTCCTATTTTATTTGAAATATCCTCGCTGCTTCTTTCGTTTGAGGAGAGAGTTACACCTAAATATTTAAATGAGAAACAATTTCTTATCACGCAGTTATCTAGATTTAGGTCGCTTTGATCATTTTCTTTGCCTGCTATCATATATTCTGTTTTTTCAGTATTTATGATGAGGCCCCACTTCTCATACTCCTCTTTTAGTTTGCGCAGCTTATAGCCTACATCTTCTCTATCTGTAGCCATCACTACTTGATCGTCAGCAAACAATAAAGTGTATAGCACTTCGTCACCGATGAGTATACCCATACTGCCACATTTTCGCTTCCAATGCTTTAGTGCTTCTTCCAAATAAATCTTGAATTATAGCAGAGCTACTGTACATCCTTGTCTCAGGCCTTTAGATACCTCAAAGTCTTCGGAGATTTCACTATTAACTTTCCCTGCACTGGTACATCCGCAATATAGTTTTTTCACCGCGTGAACATAGGCTCTGGAGATACTGCTTTATTTCATACAAGGCCATAACTTATTTAATGGCACGGTGTCGTATGCCTTTTGGAGATCTACAAACGCCATATGGACCATTCTTCTCCTTTGTATTCTCTTATCTATGACGTTTTTAATAGTGAATATGCCGTCTATACATGAGCGCCCTGCTCTAAATCCATTTTGTTCCTCGCACTCACTAAATTCGTCTTCGATTTTCTGCTTTAGCACACGCCCATACAGTCTTGCCACTATATATATGACACTAATCCCTCGGTAATTCGCACACTTTTGTCTACTTCCCTTCTTCTATATAGATGTAACTGTTGCTCTCTTCCATTCTCGAGGTGGTGCGTCTCCACTTAGGCACTTCTTAAATATACAGGCCAGCAGCTCCATGAGTATATCGGGGGCGGCTTTAAGTAGTTCCGCACTTATGTTCCCCGGGCCAGGTGTTTTCCCATTTTTCATCTGTATCACGGCTTCTCTTACTTCATGTGATGTTATTTCCTGTACAGTGTGACTCTCGTTGGTTTCTTGTTGTTCCCTTTCCTGCGTTATGTATTCGGGTCTCTGTTCTGTCAGCAGGTCTTTATAATATTCTATCCACTCCTGAATTCCAATTGGGCTGATTCCTGCTGTGTCGTTATTCTGTTCTCTCAAACCATTGACTACTTTCCAAGCTTTGTTTGCTCGTATTTACCTATGCCTATGTTCGTATTTACTTGGGCACATATTTTCTGCCAGTACTCGTTTTGAGCTTTTCTAATTTTTCTATGGACTTCTCTTCTTTTTGCTTGGTAACTTGAGATGTCGTCGGGTGTTCTTGTTTCCAGCCTTTTCCTGTGGAGTGCCTTGTTTTCTTTTACAAGGGTCCCCAGATTGTCATTCCACCAGGGTACTTTGTTATTATTTTTGTTTCTGTGTATTTTTCCTAAAGCTTCTCCAGCTGCTTCATGTATGCATATCTTTATGTTTTCATACATATTGTCTGCAGTGTCATATTGCACAGTGCTTAATTTATTGGCGAGACGTATTTGATATAGGAACTTTGTCGAGTCCTCTCGCAGACTTTCGAGATTGTATCGTATTGCCTCTCCGCCTTTCTTTCTTCGTTTGCGTCTCCTGCGTCTCCTGGTTCTCTTTGTTTGTATTGTCAGTATTTGAGTATATGTCGGTACTATATTGCAGTAATCCATAAATAAAATGCCTATAACTAAATAAGTAATCCATATATTTTACTATGTATAGAAAGAAAACCCAAGGTCCTTCATATATAAAAAGAAAATCCAGGATTTTCTTGTCAAACTTTTTAGAAAAAGAAAATTTAAAGTTTTCGTTTTATGTAAGACCGCCTTCTACAAAACAAGAAATTCTATAAGCTGCTCTATTCAAATTGTGAGGTGAAATTTACAAGAATTTATCATCGTTTTGTTAGAGATACAATAAACTGCTGACTACTTGAAATTATTAATGATAGTTTCTAGGAAACTTTTAAAATGAAATGTCGCCAAGGTGATCGGTGGTATCGAGATGCGGTTTTCGAGATTCTTATCTATTTACTTTTTTCGGTTCAAAAATGTTCTACTTCAACATTTTCTTAGAAATGTATATTATAAATTTCGGATAGCTACAACTTATTTATATTTGACCTACAGAATTTACAAACGAAAAAACATAATTATAATTTTTAACTAATAGTAGTCATTGGCATAAAAAGCACTAAAAATTGAATGCACCTCAAAATAGTGCGGGAAATCGAATATAATAAATGTTTTGTATCTAATATTAGTTCTAAAGTATTTGTCTTTATTAGTATCGTTATATACAATAACTATATTTTACATAGTTACAGTCTAGAAATTCTACTCTACTTAACTCCACATTGTGCATTATCGATCTACATTGTTTATATATAGAGAATAAATAATTTGCAGTGAGTCCATAATATTACTATATCAATAGTGTATCTTAAAATACTGCAGATGGTATTAATTTGGTCAAATTAACTTTTTGAAAACGTGAAAATATCAAAGATAAGATATCAAAGATAATGAACAAGTTCACTAAAAAATGTCTGTGAAGTACACATAAGTGGAATGCCTATGTATACTATCGTCCATTATATTAATTATATTCAATTTAGTGTAACAGATTAGTTGTGAAGATATACTAGATAGTTATAAGTTGATGAGGAAAATATAAATTTCGAACTTTAGTACAGAAGCTGTTCATCGAAGTTTCTTTAATATTAAAGATTAATCTAATGAACTTCATGTTTAACTATTCATTGTTTCATGCAAATACAGAGATAAAGCAGTTGATGTAACACGGAGTATAGATATAGAGTATACATATTTAAATGTATTACAATTTATAGCCAATTTAAAAAAAATTTGATGACACTTAATATTAACAATTAATTTTTAAGCTTGAACACAAAACGACAACAGCAGTTTTGTATCTTTTGCAACTTATATTTTATTGTATTATTTAAACTATACAATTAATCCGTAATTAATTATGGGTAGGATAAGAGTTGTAATCAATGATTATCATATTTTCAAGAACTTATAAGAGCACTAGACTTAGCAACGTTTAATTTTAAAGAATACTTGGTAGTTCATTCTTGAATATACTGTAAATATTCATTTATATTTTGAGTAGCCACCTGATCCTATTTAGTTATGTGTCATTAATGGTTAATAACATTAATTATGTCAGCAGTATAAATGATAAATAATAATCCCAAACTTGACCCATGGAGCACAGCTGTTATGCTATTACAAATTCTGAACACATTTCACCAATTTCTACCACCACTTTCTATTATCTCTGACTCAGACATGATTCAAAGGGTATAATTGTGTCATTAAAACCATAATACATTAATTTCGCACATAGCAAACAATGATCGAGCATATCGAAGGCAAAAAAATCTAATAAAGTTGTAGAACCAGAAGAGGTCTAATTAAATAGTCAGTTACATGTAATAGGAGGGAAGTTAGATATAATAGGCGAGTACTGTATCATTTTCGAAAACGGTTAGAGGTTACTTTATTTATAATTACATAATTATTTATTTGTAAATATAAAAATTTCTCAAGCACTTTAATAAAGTAGGAAGTATGCTAATTTAGTGACGATCACTACATAGGAAGAAGAATTTGTAACTTTAGGTAGGGATTTAATAAGAGAATATTTCCAATTTTACCTTTAGGAAAGTCTCCAAACAGAAATATATAATAACTATGTGTAATATATGGGAATATTACAGATTTTATACTGTAACATTTGGATACCTATACGTGAATACGTATACTGTAACGTATGAATATCCGGTTAGCACCATAAGCATCGAATTTTAAATTTAGTCAATGCATTATATTTGATCAAGTGGTCAATCTGAACTAAAATTAAACTTATTACTGTCATAATCATCTTAATTCAGTGGACAATTATCAGGATTAAATACCGACAAAAAATATTTATTTATTTCAGAGGTATTTTTTAATTCAGGGGGTATAGCTGTTAATGATTTTTAGAGTTTTATTATCTTCCATAGTTTTTTTTGTTTGGATTACTTAACTAATACAAAAGTAAATAAACATATTGTTCTTTCCTCGTTGAAGTTTTTATCAAATTGCCGTAAAAGTATGAAATCTACTTAACTTAAACTAAAGTTATTATTTTTGAAGGATTATGATTTATGACAGATTGTGATTTTGTCGCTTTGGTGGAAATAATCCATATCCGTACTATTCAATTTGCAATTACTAGCCGATAAGGTTATTTTCCTCTAATCTAAATATCAGCTTTACAAAAATTTGAGAATTTCTGTATGCCTACAACCATGAAATACACCGGCAATATTTTACTTTAGGATCCATCAAATTCTATTTCTAGTTGAGCATTCTAGTTAATAAATACAGAGTAATTCGTATAGGAGGTATGACGCCATGGACATTTTTTATAGTAATCTCCTTTTTTTTTGTTACGGAATGTGAAAGAGCACACTTTTTCATACGCTACGATAATAAATAAATTACAGTGAGTACAGATTAGATAAAAAAAAATAAGAAACACAATTTGTAATTTCAAATACTAAATTTCATTGCAATGATTATTTAAAAAATCGACTAAGTGAAATGTTCAAATTGTACACCGCTGGCTGCCTGACAATAGCCTGCCTTAGCGACCGATAATGTTTTTCTCATTGCTCTCAGATAAAAATTTGAAATCACACCGAAAATCCCTGATGGATGATGGTGTATTATATCCAATCTCCAGAAAGTGGACGTGTAGTGCGGAGAAAACCTTCCTGCACTAATAACTTTATATACAGATGTAGAGCAACCTGATCTTCCGAGAACTGACTTTTTCTTTCAACAAAATGATGCACCTCTCCATTATGCAACAACTGTCCACGTTATTTATATGAGATGTTCCCGAAGCATTGGAGATACTTAAAAGTAAAGTACACATTACTAGACCAGAGAATATCGAACATTTAAAAGCAAGAATTCGTCATAAAATACAACGCATACCTCCTGAAGTTATTGACAGTGTTCAAAAAGATATTATAGGTCTTGGCTACTTAGTTATTTATAATCGTCTTGATTATCAGGCAGCGAATGGTGGACAACTTAAACATTTTATTTAAATGATTCTTAAATAATCATTGCGATTAAATTTAGTATTTTGAAATTTCAAAATTATTTTCTACATTTTTTTATCTACCTATACTTACGTTAATATAGTTTATTAATTGTTGTATTAATTATTGTTGCATATGTAAAACAATGTACTATTTCACATACCAGAATAAAAAAGGGGATTCCCGTTCAAAAGATATCGATAACGTCATATCTCCTACACAAATCACCCTGTATGTTAAACTCTATTAAAAAAATGCAAAGCAAAAAATAAAATTCGACGTGTCCGAGAGTTTTTCTTAAATATTATTCGTTGAATGTTTAATGAAGTTATTCATTACTTTGCAAAAGCCCTGTATATGTACAACGATTCCAAAGTATAAAAGAGTTTATAAAACTATATAATATGATGTATCCGTTTATTGACTATTTTAATTATTGTTGCAAATATACATCAAAATTATATTACTATTCACTGATGATTAGTTTAATATCTCACTTACTACTCTGTTCTTTATTTAAGTTTCATTTTATTTTTCACAGTATTACACATTTCAATTTATATCTTACATATTTGATTATCCAATATTAAAAACCTACTAATAAATATGTATTATATATGTATATAGCGGTTTTTCTAAGTAAACTATATATTTGCCTTTCTCTACCCAATTTAGGCACGTACGGGTTTTTTTTTAATTTTTTTGTTAATCTGACGTAATTCCCAGACGAGATTAATTATAACGTTATTTAATAAATTATTCTTAGCCACATAAATATATGGGTTTTGAACAATGCTTCTTTACGTTATCGTATTTAATTTTGATTATTTTATCTTTAAAAGCAGCAACTTAAATACGTTTATCAAGTATATGTATATAGGCCAACTTCATTAAAACGTCAGTAACATCCAATTAACTGTTTTTTTACAGAAAGTAAATAAAATTATATAAATCGCCAAATAAGCCCCCTGTTGTGTACGGGACTTCCTTGACCCTTGTCTACGTCAATGAAAAAACGTGTGAGAATTCAACCTTGTTTTCAATTGAGTTCCGTTACACGGTGTTTATTTTCCTATGTCTGTCAATTCTCTTATACTTATTTGTAAAGTTAATCGATTTTTTTTCGTACTTACCGGAATGTCTGCGTAAATTAGATTAAATTGCAATTACTGCAACTTACCTAAAAAAAAGAACATATATAAGTACAGCTAATAGGCATGAAAACGATTATCTCACTGTAACGTTTATAAAATAGTGGTAAAAGGAATATGGCGTTAAATAAAAACTTAAGCTTTATTTAACGTAAACTAAGCTCTTGCATGTTACATAATTAAAAAATATATACCGTATTAATCATACATACAACTATCATAATAATTCTCTTAGTAATGAATATAAATAAAATCACAGAAAAAATATTTTAAAAATGGATGAACAATCATAAGCTTCAACGATTTACTGTTTTTTTTTAAATAAAGACATAGTGATGCATACTTGTATCACCCGTTTTTTGAAAACGCAATTTATAATGAAATGGCTAAATATAGTGATAGGTATTAAGCTCTAGTTATGAGTCCTCTCTTACCATTATTTGTAACTTAATACAATTAAATTAAGTTAATACAAGGTAACACTAACAAATTGAAGTATCGCATATTAGATCAATCAGGACACAGTAAATGACAGGACAAAATAATATTAACTGGATCATATCTATGGATTGTCCACTTGTCTAGGCTAAAAATAAATAAATACAATAACTAGGCAAGTTTATTTTGTGACACTAATAAACAGTGTTTGATAAGATATAAACAAATCTATGAAATTTTCTTTATATTATAATAATTATTTATATTATAATATATCATGCAATATAGTGTCTTGTTTACTTTCTAGGTTTGTGATAGGTGCATCACATAAAAATGTACTGCATAACCAGTGGCGAAGCGTCCATTAAGGCTGTTAATCTTAGCAAAATTGCACATCATTTCTCGCGTATTCCCCTCCCTACTCGCTGCACCGCGGACCTCAATAAAGTCCGTTAAAACCAAGGCGACGGAGAGTTAGCCCAGACAGCGCATACGCATTGCCGGTTACCGGCATGCCGACGCGAAGAATGACATGCAATCTTGCCAGCCTCACGGCCTTAATGGACGCTTCGCCACTGTGCATAATATATATAGGGTTTCTCACGGTAGCCGTTCGTTAGAAGTTTTCGTAGTTAGAAAAAATTTAGAACTCTGAATTGGACTCTAGGGTTATTCGAGATTATCTTTCATTTTGAAATATTTTCAAGATCATACCACTTCCGGTTATCCCGGAAGTTGCCAGTAACTTCCTTATTTTAAATAGAATACCCGGTATATTATTTCATTTTTGGATTCCTGAGAAAATTTCATGATGAGTTCCATCAGATTTCCCTATACTTATTTTTAACTGCTGCTTACATATTTTGATTCTTTTGAAAATTTTGAAATACCTAGCTTTATTTTCAACATTGTGCCTTTTACCCATTTTCGACTGGTGCTAAACGATTCTGGGGTAGACGGAAGCACAAGAATGGTACTTTCGAAATCTACATTGACAATTAATTTATCGCAAACAGGGTGTCCAAAATTTGATCACCAATTATATCATATTCAAAGTTGAAGAAGTTCGTTATTTCAAATGTGATACCCTGTATATTATTGGATGATTGAATGTAGAATTTTATTCTACATCGATTCGCTATAACTTTCCCTATATCTATTTCCAACGGTTTTCTTGTTAATTTTCTATTTTAATGTGACATTTGGCAGAAACCGATACATCGTTTGTTTTTTGAAATAAAATGAACATGACCGAAATGACAGAAATTCACTTTAATTAGAACATGAAAACAAAACAGGAACATAACAAAATTTCAACCTCAAACACCAAGATGTAATCCTTGCACAATTATCTCAGAAAAAGGATGCATTTTATGTTTTCTGAATATTCTGTGGATTGATGCTCTTGAAATACCCAGATCCAGCGCTACTGCTGGGGTTGAACTCCATGGATAAGCTTGAAATGAAGCCAATACATTCATTTTGTTATCCTCATATTTATCACGGGCTTTCGGCGATTTCATGTTGTCCTTACACTCCCACTTGCCATAAACTAAGCATCGATTCTTGCGAAATCATTGTTGGTAGGTCCGGATATCTTTCGTTAAAAAGTCTGCATGTTCATCTGACAATTCGTCTACATTCACCATGCGTATATAATTAATTTAACAAATCAATATTCTTCAATATTCTCCATTATAAACTATACTTGAGAAAATTAACAAAATCACTAGAACTGTAGATACTTCACGAATCTGTGAGCTGATGCTGCTTTGATATAAAATCAACATTGTTTCAATTCCTGTCAAAATCAAGGCGGCTTACTAGATAGGACCTTTGGAGTTTCATCGGCTCTTGGTAAAAAGTAATGGATTAACAAGAAAAAAGTTGGAAATAGGTATAGGAAAAGTTATAACGAATTAATGTAGAATAAAATTCTGCATCCAATCATCCAATAATATACAGGGCGTCACATTTGAAATAACGAACTTTTCAACTTTGAAAATGATGTAATTGGTCATCAAATTTTGGACACCCTGTTTGCGATAAATTAATTGTCAATTTGTATTTCGAAAGTACCATTCTTGTGCTTCCGTCTACCTCAGAAGCGCTTAGCATCAGTCGAAAATGGGTAAAGGGTGTTAAAAATAAGGTTACGTATCTCAAATTTTTCAAAGGAATAAAGATATTTAAGAAACAGTTGAAAATGGCTATAGGGAAACCTAATGGAACTCATCATTAAATTGTCTCAGGAATCCAAAAATGAAACAATATATCGGATGTTCTATTTAAAATAAGGAAGTTACTGCCGATTTCCGGGATAATCGGAAGTGGTATGACCTTGGGAATATTTCAAAATGAAAGAAAATTTTAAATAACCCTGGAGTCCAAAAATTCAGAAATCTAAGTTTTTTCTAACCACGAAAACATCTAACGAACGGCTACCGTGAGAAACCCTGTATAACTCGAAAGCAGTGTCACAGAAAGCAGCGATGTAACTACCAGTAAGTCACTTGCTTCCTAATACATAGACTCGAAAAATCAAACTATTCAGGCCGTGCGTCGAGCTCCCGTTAAACTTTCAAAAATTTTGTTTGATTCAGATGCAATAGGAATTGGCATTAAATTTCAGCGATAGCTCAATCCCTTCATTCCTCTAGAAAATCTGTTTCTGCATCAACACGGTTCTTATTCGATTCCCCTTGTACTTGTGTTGCCTTCATGGTCTTAACCTCATGCATCTTTTCGCTCAATCCTGCACTGTTCTTAATGAAGGCACAGACCTACATAATGTTTCTTTGTCATGATAGCCAAATAATACATATTCTATTGTAATGCAGAAGATTCGCATTACTACCAACACCAGCGTCGCCAAAAAGTTGGAGTGCTTACTTAAAAGGCAAGTTACCTTTATACATGCACATCGTGACTCATTAATACAAAGTCGTATAACAAACAATATGATTAGTGTTTTATTTCTCATTACCATTGCGCGAAATTTAGATTATAATTGCTACTTAGAATTGTATATACCTAATTGTAAATTAAGAATATTTGAGAACATTCAGGGTAGATACTTAGTTCACTATTTAGTATAATATGACTAGTACTACAAATATGTCCTCTAATTATCTATAGTCTACTCATTCACATGGCGTTTTTACCAACTAGAAAATATCCAAAAATAAGAAAAGAAGAGATGCTATAATGTAACTTAATGCCTTTATATTATATAACGCACTACTTTCATTAATGCAAGATAATATTTTCTTTAATTACAAGGATATTTAATCACAATTTATGTAATTCATATTGGACATAAAATTGCACAAAATGTTTCCACTGGTGGAAAAATAAATGTTGTCAAGGCGATAATAATTGGTTTATAACTGTTAATTAATTATCGCCGGCTTTACAGTATATCTGGCACTGCTAATATAGTAAGGCATGCCTTAATTTATATCTACACACTATTATGATATTATCATTTAATTGTAAGTTATTATTTAATTTATCAGCATCTTTAAGATAATTCAACATATAAGTCACTTGTCAAGGTTTATCAAGAGACCTTTTTAATCTCTGTCGTAATTAAATCAATTTGCAGTATCCAGATATTTTAAATATTTGCAATTATATTATGGCAATTATATGCCGGAGTGCTATTTTTCCCTGGGCCATTTCTGATAGATTGATATACAATAATTGCAGCATAATATACTGGCCATATTAACATTCTACTCGGCAAGACCGTATTTTCATGGAATATAAATTCGTAATGAATACTGAATTATCTTAAAAGAAGAATTATTGTCACCAATTTTAATGAAATATGAGGCCGACAAAAATATTTATGTGCCTGCGTATACAGTAGCGGATAAACATTTCTCACGTATTTAAAGAATATATTACTTCCATTTTTGTATCTAATGGGAAAATTTACTGCAATGCTGCAGTAACTACATTGGTCAGTTGTAAACATGGAGTTCAGTGTGGAACAATTACACTAATTATATTATACTTAAAGAAAAATGTCTGTAGGTTATTAAAGCTGTACATACACGATATAAAAGAAATTTTTCTCACTCGGAACACTACATTCTTTTTATTTATTTCTAACATGTTGTAAAATTTTTTTTTAACATATCGTCCTATTTTTTCACATTCTTTTAGTTTATTATGCTATTATTAAACAAATTGAGGCTACTACTCCATCGTTCGTTCAATAGAGACCTGGTAGCTCAGATGGATCTACCGGAATTTCCAGAGACGAATACATTCAGATGAAATTTTCAGGGAATATCTTATGCCTCAAACTGCCAAGCTTCAGCTTAGCTTAAGTTAAAAGCTTCAGTGCTCTACTAAACATTAAATTTTAGAACACAGGAATATATGTACATCGATTAAATTCATCTCAGATTGAAACAGTTGAAAGCGGTCAAAAAGACAAGCCTTTAAACCAGTTTTAAATATTCCAGAAATTTAAAGCTGATAGTTTCCACCAGTGTTTTAAAATTTGAGAGGAAGTGTACACGTTCTAGTATGGCTGCTATAACTAGGTAGGTACTTTTAAAATAAGACACTAGCTTAATATTTCACTCTCCACATGTCAAAAACAGCTGTCGTGATTAGTGAATGTAAGAGATTAGTGTAAAGCAATAGTCGACATTAACTAAAGAGTAGACATGGACTATCAACGTCAACTGCTCTATCTCTATTCACCTCAAACTTAAAAATTTATTCGACCGATCCGGTGGCGTTCTGTCGTAGGGGTCGTGGTCGTGCTAAAATTATTCCAAATACTATTCTGAAACCCTGTATATCAATTAATAATTCTATTAATGTACAAAACTTTACTCCTTTAATTATTTCTTTACGATAGAAAATATATTATTATTATAATTTATGACATATATCACATGTTCATAGTATGTTCTCCATTAGTTATAAGTAGATTTCTAGATGTTTATTCCAGATGTTTATTTTTGTTTATTGAGATTATTAGTGGATATATATTTTCTCCTAAAACCAATTATCACGTCGCAAATATTACATACAGCTTGTCAATAATAGGAACAAGTCTCAAAACTGCTATATCGGATCGCCCACGAGGTACGTAGTAAATAGCCTGGTCTTTACTTAGTCTCACTGAGACCTTTGCAGAGTGAATATTGATGAATATATATTGAATATGAATGTATAGTTTATTTAATTTCTATTTGCCAAATAAAAAATCCCAAATGGATTTTATCTCATACCGTGGCTTATTTTTATGGCCAGACTGTTTCGTTTATCGACAAGATAAGAGAATTTTTTATTTGGCATATAGCGATGAAATGGATAGTACATGGAGTTCGATCTGGCCGCGCATAAAGTGCATCCTTTTCCCTCCTCATGCTGCCTCACTCTTTTTTGTGCGAATTCTAGAACAATGATTCTCAACCGGTTGTACGCATTGTTGTGAAGTACCTTCTGGGGTTTACGACAACTTAGTTGTGCGAAAAAGGATTTTCAAGTTTAACTTACCTGAAGATCAAGTATAGAAACAAGCTTAATGTTGAAGATGATTTATTTGACCAAGCTAGAGCCAAACATTGATGAACTTTGTAAGCAAAAAGAAGCCCAGCGTTACCACTAATTATTTTCTGGGACTTTTTTAATTTTATGTCTGATTAATAAAAACTTTGTAATAAAATGTCCATTAAAATAATATTTCTTGTTTTCAATTTAAGTTACCTATTCCGTATTAAACTTTAACAGTTAAACTTTAACTTAACTAATATAACACATTTTAATAAAACTAAAGTGTTTTTGTTGGGGGTACACTAATATATACACAATGTTAATATAGTTAATGAAACACAAAAAGGGGTACATGGGTTGAAAAACCTCTGACCTGGAAGATCTCACACTTATTCCTATTCTTAACGAGCAGTACGTGTTGGCATTCTGTACGTGTGATCAGAACATAATGAAACACAGAACACCATGTTTAGTAAAGAATGGTTTAGAAACTAATGTGTTTTAGCAAGTAGTAAAAGTGATAATAATTTAATTCCAAATCTACCTGCAGATGGCATGCATCTTATCTATTACAACTTTACATATAGATCATAGAAATATTAGCGGTGTTGATGACAGAAGCTTCTTTTCAATAGCCTTACAATAGTAAATGTTCTATAACTATAACTTTTTAATACCTCTCAATAACAACGTTAGATTGAATAAGGTCGGGGTAAATTGAGAAAATAGTTTTGTGTATGATACTTTTTAAATGTTGTATAACGGCGCTATTAACCTTGTTTTAAGGACGATACTATAATAACGTAATCCTATAAATAGACAACAAGTCTGTACTTAAAAAAGGGCCTTAAAATTTACAAAATGATAATTGCATTCCACTAAGCACCCATTGTTGAACATCCATTACAAAGCAAGTATGGATCTCCCAAGTCGCTATTCAGCGATTCTGTTAGTTATTGTTATTGGTAAATAAGCATGTTGAAATAGCATAAACACGAACTATATTAATAAAGTAACGCCTGTAATTTTCTCCTGTCAGTTTATAATCCATGCGGTCGAAACTGCTAAAAGGCCGACAAAACTTTCTGCCCACGGCACGTCTAACTATACATATACAGGATGTATTGTAAGAAATAAAACAGGGCTGAATACAGAATATCTTGTATAAGTACAGAAACAACTTACTTATTAGGTATAGGGAAGAAAACTTTAATAGAACAATATTTTATGATGTACCATTTGTTTAACTTTAGGATGTTATTTTTTTATCAATATAAATGAATAATTTATTATTTAAATTTAAATTGAACAAGAACGTATTTATTAGTACTTCAATACTCATTAAAAAATTACGAATATATACAGTGAGCACATTAAAGTAGGAACAAATTAAAAAATATATTATCGGGTAAGTAAGAAAAAACTACTCGGTTTGTTTTATTTTTTGAATGAGCAGTTTTCGGAATACGTATGTTTCTTTTGATGTAATCCCTATAAGAATTATGACGCTATCTGTTTATTTAAATTGCAACATCAGATCTGATGATGCCATATAAGAAAGCATATTTTAAGTATGATTAGTCATAAATAAAATGTTGTAGTAAGTTACATAGCAATTGTTTTGAGAAATATATATATTTTAGCCAAATAGTTAGTCACCACAATGTTATAAAAAATAATTATTAATATAAACAAAAATTATTAAGTTAACTGTTCAAATTGCCTGCCATTTATCTCTTGATATATGCAAATCGAAACTGGTATTCTTGTAAAACGTTACTTAACTTTTCACCGTTAATTACTCTTATTTCATTCCGAATAATGTATTTTAGTGACGCAGTATTTGGTTTTTTAAGATAAACCTTATACTTAAGATTACTTTATAAAAAATAGTGCCCCAGAGTTAGATCCGGAGATCTGCTGGCTACTCGATAATTCTTCTTCTATCAATCCACCTAGTGCGAATGATGATGTTTAGATAATCATCCACAATTCTTTAATAATGTGATGGCGTATCATATATATATATTCTGTACACCCAACTATATATTCTGGAATACAGGATGACTTTTGATATAATTGTCGCTAATAGTACCAATATTTCAAAATTTTGCTTCTACCTTACTTACAGTAGAGGGTGTAATAACAGGTCTTCCAAATACTCATTATTAAGTAACTCACAAATAATTACCATA
Source organism: Rosalia funebris (assembly GCA_037954035.1). Taxonomy (NCBI): domain Eukaryota; kingdom Metazoa; phylum Arthropoda; class Insecta; order Coleoptera; family Cerambycidae; genus Rosalia; species Rosalia funebris. The sequence continues at coordinate 4,322,393 of JAZFAV010000033.1, forward strand.
CAAAAACATTAATTATTAATTATTATTGTAAAAACATTAATTAACAATTATATAAATATTATTACAAATTACCAAACAAATTTCAATTCATTGCGTTTCACTTAAACACCATATTTTGAAATCTTATGAAAGTAGATAGTAGAAAAATTATTCTTAACAAGCGTGTATCTCTCAAAAAAGGGAAGGAGCCAAGTAACGTAAAAATAGATTTTTTTTATTTATGTGCATTTCTTTTTATGGGAGCGAAGTTTAGCTTAATTCTATTTTTGCATCCAATTCTCGGACAATCAAATGAATACACACAAATACATTCAGTCGACTAATGTGAAAATTTAACCCATGATCTGCGTTGCCTAACCGCGGCAATCTATGTCAGCCAGCTTCAAACAATTGGCATCGTTACGCCGAATTTATCCAGGGAATTTGGAAGCCTTCTAAGATGTAATTATTGCATAATATTACCCTTTGAATATCCGACTGTTGACCTGTTTCTATTTTTGATGAGCAATATAACGTTTATGTGACGTATACATGACGTTAAATAAAGTATATGTATACAAAAATATGCTCGTCCAAAAAACTAAATGCCATTTCTTAACATGTCACTTTTTACATTTAAATATATCCCTTATTATGTTTCATTAATTTTTACAACTATATGAAATATAAAAGATTGAATATAATTTAATTTTGTTCAAATTAATGCATATTATAATATGATACTCTTTCATATAATTCGAATACTATTCAAGTAATAAATTTTCAATAATTAAGGATATGAATAATTCTGTCAATATTCTGATTATTTGTGATTTTGTTAATAATATTAAACTCCTTTTCTAGGACTAATTTTTGTAAAACTGTTACAATTATTCCCAGGGGACATATCTTCCAGAATCTGCTATATCCTTGTTGATATAGTACATGTTAGTTTTAAAAGAGAACCACTAATTTTCTATTTCATAGACAAACGTAACTGAATCGTAAAGTTACTTTGATAAATTAGCCCCTATTTCTGAATTTGGCACTGTACAGTAAATAATAATATCAAAAACTTAAATTAAGTAGATATTTCCCTTTTAATTAAATTATTTACTTATGCTTAGATTACACAGCAATATTATCAATAACAATTTTGTTTATTAGAATGTGCCTATGACATTACAAATTTAATCATAATACCATGTAATAGTATGCATTACTTTTTCATCCTTCACACTTTATCTAATATTATAAAAATTATAAATTTTAATGGGTTTATATTATGCTAATATAAAAAATGGGAAAAACATTTTACTCTCCTTTTCCTTGATAATTCTAACAACACACACCAATAAGGAAACAATTTTGTCAGAGTATAAATAATTGAAAAAAAGTGTCGAAACGTAATGTCGCAGATTTTGAGATTTTGTTTAAACTTGAAAACATTCTAAAATGTTTAATTTAGTGTAGTTAATTTGTACCAGGAAGTTATTAAAGAACGAAATAAATATGTGAATGCTAATGGTTTATTAGAATAAATATTTCTAGTATAGCATAATTAATTTCCAAATATATACTGTTTACAAGTTTTATTCCAGTTCTTTTAATAAAATCTAAATAATATTTAAACAAAAAATAATGCAAATAAACGATACAAGTTTACAATTTTTTTTCTTTTGAACATATTTTTTATTCGTCTTTATTTTTACTTGAGCGATATTTAGCTAACACAGATATTTATCATATATATACGAGTATATACAGTGCTATTCAAAAGTCCCCTCCCCCCCTCTTATCTTTGGAACGATTATACATAAACTAGTGAAATTTGGTAACTGAATATTAAGGGTTGTAAACTTCCCTACTAGTGATGATAGATGACATATGCGTCAAAGATGACGTCACAAGGTCATTGTGACCAATAATTTTAAATGGAACCCTATGGCAGGCGACACCTCTTTTAAAAGGTATCGAAAAAACCTATTCAATGATACTAATATTGTGTCTGTTTACGGCAGTTTTGACAACTGGCTTTCAAAAACCACAAAGCTGTGATGAATTAAATCAGTTAATAATAAAATTTAAAATTCAAGCTCCGCCACTGGATAGTTGGATAGTAAATAATCTGACGTTTTTGCAAGTCTCCCCAATTTGATGTTTTTTTAGCTGTCAAAGTTTTTATACATTTAATAATTTGTGTATTGTTGATCGAACGTTTAACTGTTTTAGTACCTTGTGGTAATTTTAAAATATTTGTACATTGAAAATATGGAGACTAAAATTAACCAACAGCCAGTCTATGTCAAAACAATTTGTTTTAGTGACGAAAGTACTTTCTATCTAAATGGAAATGTAAATACACAAAACGTGAGATATTGGAGTGACGCAAATCCTCACATTTTTCGTGAAACACATACTCAGTATCCCGAGAAGGTCAATGTTTGGGCAGGTATACTGGCAAACCACATCGTTGGGCCTGTTTTTTTAAATGCCAACTTAACCGGTGAGGTGTATCTGCAGATGTTGCAAAATGCAATAGAACCGTTAATCCTTGAAATTTTGGAAGATAATCAAGATGAATTCGACATTTTGGAAATAACATTCCAACAGGATGGTGCTCCTCCACACTATTACGGTGCAGTAAGACGGTATTTGGATGAAGAATATCCTGGTAGATGGATTGGACGCCGAGGTTCAATGGAATGGCCGCCTCGATCACCGGACCTCACACCTTTAGATTTTTTTCTGTGGAGGTATCTTAAATCGAAGGTTTACGCCACTCAGCCTGACAATATTGATGTTTTAAAACAACGTATTGTTACAGAATGTAGGGCTATTTCCGCAGACACATTTGAAAAAGTACGAGAAGAGTTTCGCAATAGGATGTTTTACTGTCAGGAAGTAGATGGAGCTCACTTCGAACAATTACTATAAGTAGGTACTGATTCTTGAATCTGTAATTAAAATTATTATCCAAGTTTACTGATTACTGATTTAATCCATCAAAACTACCATAAATACAAACAATATTAGCATCATTGAATACGTTTTTTCGATACCTTTTAAAAGAGGTGTCGCTTGCCATAGGGTTCCATTTAAAATTATTGGTCACAATGACGTTGTGACGTCTTCTTTGACGCATACGTCATCTATCATCACAGTAGGGAAGTTTACAACCCTTAATATTCAGTTACTAAATTTCACTAGTTTATGTATAATCGTTAAAAAGATAAGAGGGGGGAGGGGACTTTTGAATAGCACTGTATACACTTAGCGGACTAATGTTCCATCTGGGTGTATATGTATAGTATATTTCATCTCTATTTGCCAAATAAAAAATCCCAAACGGCTCTTAGCTCATACCGTGGCTTGATTTTATAGCTAAGCTCAGATAGACTGTTCCGTGTATCGGAAAGATATGAAAGTTTTTTATTTTATTATTTATTATTTATTCTACGCGAATATGTATACTCCGAGCCGGCATTGTAAGCCAAATCGCTTTAAGTGATTAGTAGCACTCTGGATTTATCCAGGAAACTTCGATATCAGCGAAGCAATTATGGAATAATTTACCTTTACATCGTCTGGCCATATTTATAAACCTGAATTTAAGATTTAAAGCGGGAGTCAAGTAGTCCTATGGAAAAAAAGTCCGTTCGATCTCGGACCCAAAACTCTAGTTTTATGAAAAGAGAAACGATAAATTCTTGCCGATTTCTAGTATCGAATCCAGAATGGCACGAGACAGTGTGAACGACCGGAGCATAATCCACTATACTAATTTATCGACAATTTTCATTATTTGTTGATGTTGTTTGTTGTTGTGAATTGACTTACCAAACGTACATAAGGGGGGGTACCCAAAAGAAACCGAACTGATGTTCTGGTGGGCGAAGGTTTTGTAGTACCGCGTTCTGCCGTTAGGACCGTATAGAGCTACTATCCTCGAGTCAGTAAACCAAGCGTCGTCGCTAAAGTAAAGAAGGTTCCGTTTGGCTTGTGTGAATTTTTTAGTGAGAATTTTTTGTGTGCCCGTCGTTTTTTGATTCTCGTGAACAGCGTGCGACCGTAATGTTTTGCTTCTTGCTTGAAAAAACTAGCATAGAAACTCTTGAAATGTTAAAAACAGCCTACAAGGATCATGTTATTGGGAAAACTCAAGTGTTTGAGTGGCTTTTCCGTTTCATATGAGGTGAAATGTCAATTGATGACAAACTTCGCTCTGGTCGTTCTTCCACAGCTCGAATCGATACAATTGTTGAAAAAGTTCACGAAATTGTCCTGGAAGATCGACGATGGACCATTGGCGAAGTTGTGAAAATTTTTGGTCAAAAATTGGCGCACAGGCAGGGTTGTCTGAGCAGGGGAGTTATCATTGTGGAAAAATCAGTCATACGACTGCCACAAATCAGGCCTCTTCCGCTGTAAACTGTTACGCAATATTTTAAAAACTTCCAGGTAGAAAGCCTGGTTCACTGCCTGAGCCTGAGGAACAAACTCTGAATGGACAACTCCTCTCACACCAAAAAAACAAAAAAACGACAAGCACACAAAAAACAACTCCCGCAAAAAAATTCACACAAGCCGAACAGAACATTCTTTAGCGACGATGATTGGCTCATTGACTCAGTAATGGTAGCTCTATATACTCTTAGCGGCAGAACGCGGTACTATAAAAATTCCGCCCACCACAACATCAGTCCGATTTCTTTTGGGTACCCCCTCGTGTAATTATTAAATTAAATTAACAATTATTAGTTTTGTAATTCCTGTTTCTAAGAAAATCATTAAATTTTAAGTAGACGGGAAGTGATCACAAAATTGTTTTGTCGGATTTATGATAAGAATATGTTATCATACCTATTTTATGTCTACTCACTTGTACATTTTTCTATAATTTTTCCTCTAATATAATAATCCCCTCTAATAATAATTCCTCTAAAGCGATATAATTTTGAGTAAAAATATAGATAGGAAATATGTAATTTTAAACTATTTATAAATTCTATTTATCAATATATACTAACAAAATTTGTGTTGTCTGTCAATATGAAAATAACAGAGATTCACAATTTGATGACTATTATACTATAATTATTGTAAACAAAAAATAATGTATTTCCAACCCTTCGTGGAACTTTCATGACCTAAATGTTCAAATTGTTTCTTAGGAAATTAATTTACATTCTTAAGTATCTCCTTTTATCTCTAGCTGATAATATTTACAGGTCATGAGGTTGTGGGTCATTTTAATAAATCAGCCACTGCTGACTCGAAACTACAATCACTTAAGTACAAAGTTAAATGATCCCTCTGTTTGTTTTTTATCTTGCTCGTATCAAAAACAGTGGTTATGCTATTTATTTAAGAATTTTGCAATTAATATTGTATTATAATATTAACTGCTAAAAATAAAAGTTTTTAAAAAGTAATTTCTAAAAGTTAAACGTAATTTTAGTGGACCCTTATTCTCATGAAGGATCCAGGAGAGGCAGCCGATTTAAACTTGCCGCCATTACTCTTGCGGTAGGTTTTGGAAGTTGATGCTTCGTAGTTATTATGAGGAGAGTATTCCATTACAAAATAGAGCGTTATACTCTTCAGCAACGCATACCTACGTACTACGAAAATAATGGTTCAATTGTGGGCACTGAAAGAAAATTACGTGCAATTATGGGCACTCGTCGTGAGGCACTTGCCAAGCGGACCATTCCACCCTTTTGTGACTTGACCCCATTAGACTTTTTCTTGTGGGGCTACGTTAAAGCAAAAGTCTATGCCAATAATCTCGCTACGATTGAACAGCTGAAAAATAAGATTAGAGAAGTTATTGCGGACATAGGGCCACAGCTATGCCGCGAAGTGATGGAAAACTTCATCAAAAGAACTACTGCCAGAGAAGCAGGGGCGGCCATTTACAACATATTGTATTCCATGTCTAATGGCATAGTTTAAATACACAATTGAACTCAAAATTACGATAGAAAAGTTATTTATTTGCCTAATAATTACAAACATAATCGGCTATCTCTCACTGGGATATCCTTTAGTATACAACAGTACCAATAACCATGTGGGATTATATATTTGCGAATCGTAAAATTCTTCAAAGGCATTTTGATTAATTACTGCTCACCAAGTAACCATAAAATGATTTTCTAAATATACCTTATATTTATTTACAAAACGTTTAATGTCATTACGGTAAAATTAAATTTCTCATAACTGTTATAAATAATATCGTGTACTAAGTACTATGAAAATATGAAATTAATGCGCAGTTATACATACTTATATAATTAATATCGATATTCAAAATACCGTGTACACAATTCTGATATACTTTCAGGTATTTCTGTTTTAATTTTTAAGGATAACATTTTTTCTAAAAGAAATATATCTAATGAGACAATTGAATCACTTTATTACTTTTCCACCGATCATTATCATATTTCACAGAAGACTTGGAAGGATTCTAATCTACGTATATCGACAACGTTGAAATATTCAACGTTGCATTTATCATTAAAATTGTATGGTAGTGAAATATTTCTTTAATTTTTTACTCTTTCTAATCGTAACAAAACCGTAAATTTACATGTCCGTAGTGACAAATATTTCCAAATATCAGTGACAGTAGTTGGTAAGTAGCAACCTCTAAAATTGCCACTGGAGAAGTTGAATAAAAATTATTTATTTCTATAATGAAAATCACCTAAACTAACTAGAATCATATGTAATAGGTATGTTTACTATATTATACTTATTACTTTTTTTAAAATAAACGTACTGATTTTATAGATAACTATAATATACCTACGTATATACTTAAGAGACCATGGCATCCTCAGTCCACTTCCTGGAGATGAATCAAACGTTAGTCTACTACGGTTGTATGAAAGTGGATGTTATGACAGACTGGCCCACGCCGCGCATCGTGGAGGCGTGAAACGGCAAACATTAGATCCGTAGTCTGGTCTATTGCAGAAACAAAGTAGGCGTAGAAAGAATAACTGAAGAAAGTTATAACAATGCAAGAATTATGAAATTATGAAACAAACTTCGATAGGATTTGCGATTTTTATTGGCATATTACCGCCAGCCAACTTAGATGCAGATTGTTACGTAGGCCGATCAGTTTAATATTTTTTATACATTTAAAGTTTGTAATCGTTTTTGATTAATTACACCATGGGAAACTCGGTGAAGCATAAAGAAAATGGTCATGTTTTTGGTAATAATAAAAGTTGCATATTGGATTTAGTTGAACTTTATATAATAAATGCCAGCTGAAATGTAGGAGTTGCTCGTGTGATGTAGAATTGAAGTCTCCTACGCAAGAATATTAGAAATGGACTGAAACATTATTTTTACTTAAATGGTAAACAATATAAACTATATAAACTAGGTAAACAATATAAACTAGGAATATAGGATGCAAAAATGGTGCACAAATGTCCTATATAGAAAAATTTTACTAAATGAGGCGATATACAGTGCGGTAATAATGTTTCGCACAGTATTCGTACTTTTTTTATTTTGCAAAATATTGATGTTATATTTAATCATATTCTCCTATAGAGGTCTTTGCAATAATGTAATTCGTACCGTGATCTGGGGTGACTAACTAGGCTCAATATTAAGAATGTTATCGTGTTATTGTTAAATGTAAAATAAAAACATAAAACCAAAAATTACTTCTGGTTTATGTAAGCGTCAGAAAGAATACTTTTCCTGATGCTTATGTTCATTATAAAAGCGACATTTAATCTTCACATAAGCTTTAATAAAGTTTCACATTCCGTAATTATATAATTCTAAACGCCAACTTTGCCCAGCTTAAAAAATATTTTTATGTATATAAAAATCTATTTTATATGTATACTGGTTTACGCTTTATGGATACTTTGATACTGTGGTACTAGGAAAACTGAGAAAACAATCATTATTTTTTGTTAAAAAAAAAGAAGATGCAATTTAGAAAATATGTCACAGCACTATAATAGGTATATGATGTCACAGCTTAAGCCTAAAATCTAAGAAAAATAAAATTTATCAGATAATGTATTCTTAAAAGATAAGGTTGGCGTATTTCCTAAATATGTTACAAAATACGTCAATACAAAAATTATGAGTATTATGTGAATATTTATTTTAAATTTTAGTTTGCTAAAAGAAAAGTTTTATTTACGAATTTTTTTTTCTGAATCATCATCTCATTCATATTGCATTAGTTCGAGTTATTGCCGCCGTCGCAGAAGGAAATGATACTATGTTATAAAACTTTATTCTTAACCTGTATTACTTGTACATTATGTTCTAATTTCAAAATTAACTCTTGAACGAGTTTCTCCTATTTATGGGGGATGATATTTTTATTTTGCATTTTACTTTCAGTTAAGTACCCCCCAGCTTTCTTCATCAGGTTTAATTTATATACAATATTTGCATTTGCAATGCTTATGTTGTTTATTTGCTTTGGAATCAGTTTAGCAGATACTGATTATTAAGACTGTAATAATTTATAAATAGTTCCTAACTAAATAAAACCGCCTTTCGTGGGCAATTTTAAGAATAAGTACCTTGATTAAGTGAAAGAAATTGTGAGCTGTGCACTCAGATGAATTAAAAAGAAGTCCTATATTATTATTAATATTTCAATTGTTCTACTTTATTTTATTCTTTATTGGAAGTACGAAAAGTTTTTAATAAACTATTTTAAATCACGATAAAAGTATATGTTTACATTTACAAGATCCTAAATCCACAACTTGGTGAATACATTTGTAGAAAACTTTTATAACTCAAAATGGAAGGAAAAAACTAGAAGTGTGGGTATTTCCAAGGATTAAATAGAGTAAAATAATAGGGAATTGTTACTAAAGGTACTAAGGTTATGAGGTAAATATTTCAATCTCCTATCTATTGCCATCTTTGAAAAAATTAAAGTTAAATTTTTTTAAAACATCAAATCACTTTTCTGAAAATTGTACTTTTTTAAGATATCGTAGTCTTCTTCCAGATCGACGAACTGTTGTTTCTACTTTTCCGAATTCCTTTTTGTATAAGTTTATAATTGCATACTTTTGAGCATATGTGTATATGCTTATGTATGTATGTAGACACTATACAACCATATAAAAGCTTTCTCTAGTATAGAATAGTTTACTGCTTCGCTTGTGATATTATCTAATTGACATATAATACTGTTGTAGTCGAAAATACGATGTCTCGTAAAGAAAGCAAGATCCTATTTTTAAATAACAGTTTTACTTGATGTGACATGACTTGCAAGTGTAAGTTTCACAAAGAACACACACTTTCGTATCAGATAAAAATCGTATTAGTCTCAAATGACGGCTAACAGTTAAGTTGCGGAAGGCAAGAAAAATACCTTGTCACGATTTATACTTTTGGTACACTAATAGACACTGCAGCATAAATTAATTACAATATTCAAAACGATTAGAAAGGTAATAGATCAATTCATGTTCGATGGAATGTAAGTGTTCCTCTTCTCAATTGTTGAATTTAATCATTATTGACACTTTGAAGGGTAACTCATTAGACTTAGTTTCACAGAAACATATATGAATAATATGCTCTCAATAAATTATTTCGCTAGATTTAATCTACAGAAGAAACATAACACGTATTATAACATTATCTTAGAGTGATACACAATACATCTACTAATATGGAATGTACAAGTACATCTACAAGTATTTTTACATAATTTATTTATTTTTACCAAGGAATTTCGTATAGAAAAGTGATGTCAAGAAAATAGAAACGAGTACTGGAACTTCTTTAAAATAGACGTAGCTGTAATACCAAAAGATTTTATGGACATTTCAGAAATTGTCTTGGCGTATTTTGCGAAACTGACTTTAGAACTTGGAAAAAATGTGCTCGTGGACCAACTGTTCATATCGAAAACGTGGTTGATGATGTTCATTAACATATGAAGTAAGAGTGCGCCTATAAAACGTTTGAAACCTTTGTCTCAAACTTATTTTGGAACATAACGAATATCAAGTTTGCTATTAAGATTATAAAAAATAACTTGCGCAGGCATACATATATATCGCAATCTTATCAAGCAAGCAAGTTAATAAAATCTTACCAAGGAACAGGTTGATTGTTTCATTTTTTTAGTTTTAATCACTTAAAACCCCACTATAATTATTATTAACTGTGTCTTAAAAAAATGTATTGAAATATGTTAAACATGGGCTGTTAGGTATTCATGAAATAAGTTATGACTAATCCAAATGACTATTTAAATGCTTCCGAAAATCCAAAGCACTATGTGGGGGAGCTCCTTTCTGCTGAAATACTTTTCAGCAGAAATATGTTGCTCTAAAAGCTATATTTCAACATCTTGATTAATTTGTACCTAAGATTTCCGTGGATTTCCGTGAATTTTTAAAAATTACATATTTTTTATACCCAGAAAATATAGAATTTTGTAAAATTTTACATAAAATTTACTATATATTTACGAGATTTTTTAATATGAACAAATGTTCTTTATTTTCTTGTTCTTTGTTGATTTTCCTATGGACACACATTTTTCCTTCTCAAAACTCATGCTGTAGAATACGACGATTCATCGGTCTGTCATGTGTTTAGACAAATTAGGGATTTCACCTAGTTTTCTTTACAAAATTCTAATCGTTTAGGATTGTGATCTTTAATAGCTTCTGTATCGATAATAATTTGTAAGGTAAAGATAAGTGATTCGTTAACGTCCTTTGAATTTTTGACTAACCTAATTCGATTTTACGTGGGGCCCGCACTATTGAGGAGGGGTTGTCCAGATTTAGGGGATGTTCATACATAACTTTCAGCTATATATAACCTTCATCCTAAATGATGTAATGGCTTTGTTTACATATAAGGGTATGTTGAGACCGATTATTTGAAAGATCACATCGAAAGGCATACAATTTGTATAATGTATCTTTGCGCGTGTATCAACTTAGTGACGACGCACGGCTCATATGCTACACCACTCGCAGTTGTCTAGTAGTAATATGCCACAATTACCAGCACGTATGTCTAGTGACATATGTTTCAATCAACTACTTTTAACAGACAGTTAAAAATTTGCCAAAATGCAATTATGAAGTCACGTCTTAGCTTTATTAGTATAATTTTTTCATTGGCATCTCAATACTTTTGTAGAATTTATTTCATTTTTGTTTCATTTATTTTGATTTTTGTAAAATTTATTTCATTTATTTTTATGGAAATATCACTTCCATTGAATGTATTTGTGGAGAACCTTTTCATTACTCTGTCGCAGGTTAACGGATTTGTATTGTATTAACTGTTACCCTAAAATGTGTTTTCGGCACGACATTGTTCAAAAATGTCAATTGATTGATTCATACGATTGTTACCTGTGACTCACACTCAAAGAACCATTATACAAACCATACAACGCATAGTTTGTTTTAAAAATGTGTACCGTTTCGGTACACATTTGTAACGATAACGATACAAGATGTATACCGTTTCCTTTTTCTTGATGTTTCTTGTTATGAGGAATATTGATATGATAATACACATTTTCTTGTGGTCACTTTTTTAATTTGTCTTAGTTGAATTATTTTGGATTTTATTTAAACTAAATTTGGAGAATTTTATAAAGGTGTTATTGCCTTGCATTTTATTTTTATATTATTTACATATTTTCACATGTCATTTGCAAATTTACATTTAAAAACTTAATTACAAAATGCATCTAACGGAAGGTCTTAGTATTGAAATTCTATTGGTGATCGCGTGTAATGAAATATGTCGAACTCAAACGAAGTTACTCAGTTATTTGGGCACCAACATCTAGATCTACTACCCATTAGCCTAGACGCAATCAGTAATATTGGGTCTCGTTACCAAAAATTTAATCATGTGAGATATGTACCTAAGAAGAAATCAACATGTGACTGAGTCGTGACTCTAGATCGACAACTGGCTCGTGATCTTAGCATTAATTATACTACAGTTATTGAAACTGACATTATTGAAAAAAGTATCAATTAACCTAACAAAAACAAATGTTTCAGGAATTTACTGAAGATTGAATTTTGTGAGCTAATGAGTAAGTCTAGTATCTGTAATCAAATATCTTATATAGTTACTCTAATTGGTAAAGTTGTTCGACCCAATTGTTGTTATTGGGCCGAGAAATACTTAGTGGAAATACTCACTGAAATACTCATTGGATTTGAGAACGTTATACCCAATTACCACAAAAAATAAATATATGGTCTGACATAATGGCTGACAGCGTTGTTGGACAATTATTTTTTAATAATAACTTTGATGGTCCAACATATCCAAATTTCTTACAAAAGGGTTTGGTTCCATCTTTGTCAAATCTCTTTAAGTAGCCCAGTCAAATTAGACAAAAAAAAAACAGCAATCAGTGGAAGAAAATCGTAAAGTTTTGGAAATGATCTTAAAGACTTAGCTTCCTTTAGACTTAGGTTGATGTGTGTCAAAAGTCCTCGAGGGTGGGGGTGAGCTCGAGGAGGGGAAGGGTTTAAATGTCCCATTTGTTAGTTTTTCGCTTGTATCTCGGAAACCATCACCTCTACAGAAAAATACTTTATATACAAAATTGAAGCTGATGACATTTTCTATAAAAATAGTCTTACGCATCTTTGTCCTAGGACGTACGGTTGCCGACCTATGAGCTTCTGAAATTTGGATGCTAAGTCAAATTGCGTTCCAAATCCAGCGTTCAAAATCCTTCCAAAGTAATTTTATTTGTATACGGTAAGCCTTTATATGGAACAAGTGTGTGTAAAAATTTTCTCTACAGGGGAGCAATATGTAGATTATCGTGCGTCTAGGCAGAGAAGAGATGACGATGACAGAAAAAAAATTTTCAATTTTTTTTATCATCACCCTCCCTTTCCAGAATCACGAGCATTAATTTCCTTCACAACAGGCGTCGTTGCTAACCGTGATGTAAACTGCCACAAAGCCCTGCAAGAAGGCAAGGTTACAATGAGGAAGATGATGGGGCAAAATTTTGGGGAGATAAAACAGAGTCTCATCATTGGCATCCACCAGCAGTACTATCAAAATTGACAACGTTGTGGAGGTGGTTGATCCTCTTCTAATATTCTAACGAGTAGCCATATCCAAGAAGAACGATAACGATCTAGAAGACTTATTCCGTTACAAACTGGCACCTTTTCCGTTATCTCTATTTAACGAAAAAGGGATGCGAAAGACAAAGAAGTCTGCATTATATGATATTTTCTCTATTCATTCCGTTACTCCAGACCTCAAACTTCACACTAATGTGGTTGATGGCGGATTCCTTCTACATCGAATCAGGTGGGGTACCGGATCAACCTTCTCAGTGATATTTAATCAATATGTGATTTACATTAAAAAACACTATAGTGGATGCACTATCGTTTTTGATGGTTATTCTGACACTGTCAACAGCCCAAAACGTGGAGAACAGAAACATCGAACCACCACCATCACCGCATCAGTCAATATTGACTTTACTGAAGACATGGCAGTGACGGCTCAACAATAACACTTTTTAAGTAACGAAGAAAATAAGGCCAGGTTCATCACTATGCTGACTCAAAAAATGATTGCTGAGGGAATTGGAGTCAGACAGGCTGGTGTTGATAAAATGATAGTGAAGTGTGTTTTGAAAAATGCAGAATCGGGTTGTTCTACTACTGTCATCGGCGAAGATGTTGATCTGCTGGTACTGCTGATTGCTTTTGCTCCAAGAGAGCAAGAGATAAAGTTTTTTAAACCAGGGAAGGGGAATGAGGATAGCGGAACTTATTTATCCAAGGAATTGCAGGAACATGACTTTGCCAGGAGCATCTTGTTCATTCACAGTTTTAGCGGCTCTAATACAACCTTTGTAATTTTCCGAAAAAGCAAGTCATCGATTGCTAAATTATTCATGATGAACAGCAACCTGTATTCCATCTCTTACGTCTTTTACACAAACACTTCAACATAAGGAAGTCACAGACGCAGAGGAACAGATGTTCCTAGCAATGTGCAACACCAGAGTAACAGACCTGGACAAATAGGGCTACTTAGCCTTCCTAAAATCCACCACAAGGGTGAGACCAGACCTCCCCTCTCTACCACCAACTAATGGCTCTGCACTGCAACATTCATTTAGAGTCTACTTGCAAGTTCAGGAATGGCTGGGCAACAAGCTGCCACCTACTGATTGAGGTTGGATGAGAGAAGCAGATGGAGATCTTCAACTTTTGCTTACCTTGCATCATGCTGCCCCAGCTGCTATCCTATCAATAATATTCTGCAGCTGCATCAAAGGTTGTGGTACACGCTGTGGATGCCTTAAGGCAGGTATTCATTGCTCTTCAATATGCGGTTGTAAGAGCGCATGCACCAATGGCCCTCTAGTTGAAGATGAGAATTCAGCATATGAGGACGACCTTCAAGACTCCCTTGATGCCCTATAATGAACTGTTTAACCCAATACATTCGACTTACTTACTGGCTACAATTAAATTTATTAATAATGTAATTAAAATCATCAGTATTGATGTATAAGACAATTGTAGACTGTAATTTGGTTTTAAATGCAAATAAAGCACAATTTTTGAAATGGTGTTACTTTTGTCAGCCCTGTAACTCCTAACAGGTTAGTCCTAGGACAAAATGCCATTTTTGTGGTAAATTTTGTCAGCTTCAATTTTGTGTATATAAAGTATTTCTCTGTAGGAGTGTTAGTTTCCGAGATACAAGCGAAAAACTAAAAACAGAACATTTTAACCCCTCTCCCTCCACGAGCTCACCTCCCTCTCTCGGAGACTTTTTACACACGTTAACGTTAAAAGTCTAAAGGAAGCGTTTAAGACCATTTCCAAAACTCTAGTATTTTTTTTTCACCGATTTGTCTAATTTGACTGGGCTAAAGAAGATGTACTATACTCTAAATTGCCAGAATGTGGTTTTAGCAAGATGAGATGCCATCCCACTATGCTGTAATCGTTCCCTAATATTTGGACGAAATAGGTTTTATCATCGACTAGCTTGTTATCAAGAAGGATGTGGTAGGTAGCCATTTAAATGTATTTAACGATGAAACGATCGTTAATATAAATAGTTTTGATTCTTTTTGCATGTGAGAATTTGAAGAATTTAAGAAATGCGATTTAAATGATGCGATGCGACGTTTCAAATGATATGTTACACGATATACCCTTATCAAAATGATTGGTAATGATTACATCTCCCCAAGGTTAACGTAACAAAACTCAAAAATTGATCTATTTCAGTAATCTTGATTGAATACCTCAATATTCCGGTTACACAATTTATTTGAGTTAATGGTTCCACCCCGTATTGTATCATCATTGGTATGGAGTTTTAGATTCTCCACATTTATAAATTTAATTATTTATAGAATTTCCATTATTCATCCACAAATTAGCTACTTAATAATAGTTACAGTTAGATTTAATTATAAAAGATAAAAATAATATATGAAACTACAGTAAATTCTAGTGATATGTTTCACGAATAATTCGTAACAAGGAAGTAAACATATTTGAGACCTTCACAATCTTATGTATATTAATTATTCCCATTTGTTCTTTTATTTCCTATCGTGTATCTGAAATACCAATAACACATTTATTTTTTATCTTAGCAACTATCATAAATATACTAGCATAACGCAAATGAATTATAATGAAGCAAATTAGATTTTATTGCGATAATTTGCATGTAGTTTTATAAATAATTCCGTGTCAATAAATATTAAACGTTTAAAAATTGTAATGGCGACAATTATTCAAACTTTAATACCACTTAAAGCAATTTGCATATAATGAACGATTCCAACAAATGAGAACATAATATAAGAAGGTAAATAATTAAACTGCGCCAAAGAAGAATATTTCATTATACATTTTGTAATTTACCGTCATAATCTTGATTACAATTACAAAATATGACGAACATTTACTGCGTCCTCCTACATTATTTCAGGAAATAATAACAACAATACTGCCAACTTAAGACAATATAAATTAGTACTTCCAGTGAGTAATATACTAGAAATGCCAATTATCGACGCGGTCGGATTATACTATTTATTGTTCTTTTCCATATGAGCTCACTCACATGCACATGGTATTACCCACCAGAAAGAAGTGGACCAATAAAATGGCGTCTAAAAAATATGTCTGCTTTTGTACTCCATGTTTGATTGAAATGTCATCGTATTTTATAGGTAAATTGAAAAAGTACTTCCACACTGACAGAACAGCTTATTTTCATAAGAAAACGAATTTATTTTACCTTAATTTGTTTACTATAAATGTACAAAATTATAGCTAATAACATGTATATTAGCTATAATTTTGTACATCCTAAAATAATCGGAAAATAAGTCAGCAATATATATTATCAAAGTAGTTCCCGAATAGTAAGGCTACTAAATAATCGCTATAGGAAACAACTACTCCTCTATATTATACCTATATTTGTTTCCTATAGCGATTATGTATTAGCTTGATATTCGGGAACTACTTTGATAATCGCTTGGCGGTTTGGTAGTTCCCTTCTCAATTTCCGACTTATATGTTACTGACTTAGATCGTATCAATAAAGATGTATACCCCACAAATTTCATTCGGCATTTGTCCTGGATCGGCGTACCGTGTACAGCACTGATGAGAGATAATAAGTTCGAAACAGCTGTATGTCATTCGGTTCCAATCCAGGACAAATGTCGAATCCTATCTGTGGAGGGTTTTATTTTTTGAAAGTGGATTATATTATATAGATTATCTATACACCTGTATGTTGCTGTGCACATTTGGAGTAATTTCTATTTTACGTACCTTTGTCTATTGTCTTCTTGTCAATTGATGGTATGATTATAAAAAAACTAATTTAAAATATATTACATTAGTAAAATATAGTTTATGAAACAAAAATATTCCTTTAAAAGTTGTTTTTTTTTTATGTTGTGCATTTTAATGAGAAACACACTTCTACTGTATAATGTGTATAGTATTCATTTAGTATATATGATTTACTTAATATCACGATATCACGAACTTTTGATTTACTTAATACCACGACAAAGACAAATACACTATACGAGAATACAATACGTTACCTATCCATGGTGGAACCGAATCAAAGCGCTACATTTTTATTATTTCCGTGTCGGGCAACTGACCTCAATGGTAAATTGTTCACTTCCTTATTTCCTTAGTATAAGCCATATTTCAACCTTTAACGTGGATTAACGGTTTTTCTAGTAAAATGAAAATTTTCTCCAATTAATCTCGCTCATTTCTAATAACCATCAAGATATCAATAATGTTAAAACGTTTTCTTACATTCATGATATTGAAGATATAAATGCTATCTATTATTGATAAAACAAGCATTCTTTATAAAATTTATAAAAACTAATAATGTTATAATAATGATATTATTGAGATATCTACTGCTTATAGAAACTATAAACAGGAGATATCATACAGTAAAGAGAACAAGCTATTGCTTATGCCTACCTACGTGACACACATTTGAGTGACGTGAGTTTTTCTTTATGTTTATATATTTTCTTATTCACATGAAGTACGAAGTCTGTCATCTATTATCTTTAATCTTATATGTCAGGCGAATGGTTACATCTTTGAGCTAAACAGAAGTAGTATTGAAAATATTTGTAAAAGTCTATATCTTAACCATTAAAATTGTTAACTAAAGTCGTTTTATTGTTTCGATATTTTATAATATTGATAATTCGTCCCATATATTTTTATACAGGTATGACATTTATTTTATCACCCCCTTTTATTAATTTCTATTCTCTTGTAAAAGATTGTTATTTTTTACTTTGTTAGCAATTTGCTTGTTTATATTCAAATTTTGTTTATTTTTTTAACTTATTTAGTTCATAGTCTATTTATTATGCTATTGGTTTATCTATAATGCATATAGGAGATTATTGGTTTCAAGAATTGGATAGGATCGAGCTATTATTCATATTTGAAAAACATCCAACGAACAATTGCTGGTGCAGTTTCTGATTTCTAATTTTGAGAGAAATCAGTTGAAATGAGTTAGATGCCGTCAATTATAATATAAATTAATATCCTCTTATTCTCAGGAAATTAACAGCAAAGTACCTATTATTTTCAGAAAAATAGGAGTAAAGTACGGGAAATCTTCCTTTTATTCAACATATTATATTGAAAACGTATCTTCAACATAAACCGTAGTTCATTGTAATATATTATTGATAATATCAAGTATCAATTATCAACGTTGTTAATGTGCATTGTCGCACATATACAGTTTAATATATATAATATCCATGTTAAGAAATATATGAGAGGTAATTTAATAAAGAGGAATATTATTTCTATACTATTTTTTTAAACCTATTTTGGAGGACTTATACTAAACAACATCACATTTCCTTTGCGTCAGTTTCAAGGTACTTCCGATTTGAAGTTAAAATTAAATTTTTAAATAGTATACCCTGTATTTTTGAAATTTTGGAATTTGGAACCATTTTATATTTGATCGGATATTCTTTATATATTTTTAAACCAAAATGTCGTTTTTTTTTAACTATTTTTTTAAGTAATCAGATTATAGATCTCATTGATTTATTAAAAAGGGACTTTTTGTTATATCCTTGTTAACAATTTTTAAGATTTTGTGGGACAATGGACAAAAATATTAAAATTTTTTAGCCCAAAAGAAACAGATTATAAATATCAGTGATCATGCAAAATAATATTGTCTTATTATTATTAAAATTACCATGAATCTCGTGACTTATACTCGTACGATACTCACTATCAATCCCTATCGTATTTATTTTAGAAAACTGGAACAATTGCTCAAAAATTCTGTTCGTAATCATACAAATCGTATTCCCGTTAATTAAATTTACGTAAATTAATACAACTGGACATGTTCTACAGCCTCAATTCAGGACAATCATATCAGGACAATCGATAAGATTTATTAAAAAAATATATAATTATCGTTCTTATAATTATAATTTGTACCAACATTTGTTTGAGGGAAATGCAGCTGGAATATTGAAATATTGCACATGGTTGGTAAATAAATACAATAAATACAATAAAGATAACAATTTCATTGTGAACATATTCTTGGCTCACAAATTTCATTTTTGTATCAACATCATGTTCAACAGTCAAAATGTACGTTATTGACGGCAAAATAACAGACGCATTAGAATGTTTTCAAGAATAATTTTTTATTTATTTGTTAAATAAGTATTTGGGTGAGCGTTTTAGAAAATCGAATTGTTGTGCTTATTTTATTCCAAGATACGCCTACTGGAATACGTTATTTAGAATTTTAGACATCAAATTTAAAATAAATTGATTTATCTACCACTCCAGTTATATCGAAATTATTTTCGTATAAAACGATGTTCTCCCTCACAATACGAGGGAAGTTTCCCAGTATCTGCAAACATTTAGAAATGGAGATGTTATACACACGCATGGTTGGGTTAAGTGGCCAGCAAGATCTCCAGATTTAATTTATCTCGATTTTTTCTTGAGATGTGATATTAAAAAAATTATCTATGTTACTCCAATTTTTTCTCTGCAAGTGAACCACACAGCCACCTAGTTTTGTTAAAAAAATAGATACAAAATATTGATTTCTAAAAAAGTCGAGAAACTGATTCCCTCAATTTTTTTAAAGAATTGAAAATATACTAAGTGTATTATTTAGAAATGAAGTTAAGGTTACTTTCAGTCAGGACGGAAAGAACTCATAATTACTGCAAATACATCGTGATCGTGTTTAGTATAAGCCCGATAAATTTAAAAATGTTATCTGAGATGAAAACAAAGTTACACGGTGTCTCCACTTCCTGTTGTCACTATATACATATGATCTAAGACCATAAATGTGCCTTCAAGATTACTAATAGTTTATAGTAATGTGTTGACAGCTCTAGATAGAAATCAAAGTGGCTGAAAATATTTTTTCCAAATATGTATATCTCATTTGTCATTCAATTCCATAATAAACTAAGCAACAAAATCAAATATACCTATCGGTAAAAAATATCTAAAAGCAATTACCTAATATGGCGACAAATATACGTAATCTGATAAATACTAAAATCATTAAAAGTCATGAACCTTCCAAACATTCACTAGATCAGTATAACAATAATCTGTAAGTTAATGGGACCAAAAGTCGAAGGTTATTATTGTGTAAAAATAGCCACGATGGTTAAAGCGGTAAATTAATCTAACGTAAGATTTTATATAATACCACTACTCATTTACATAATAAAGGATGTGCACTTTTTAATATCGATATTATTTTAATGGAGAAGGTTATCATCAAAACGGAATAAGGTCATCTGCACGTGGAAAAAGATGGTAAATATTTTAAATATTGATCGAGTAATACGAATATGTATTTATTATTCCATAGTAACGGTGTACCTCTTTAAGAATAATACGGAAGATTGTTTACGAATCCTAACAGTTTTGTTGTTGTTGGAAAATTTAACAATTTGTATTTAATAAAAATATAATAAATGTGACACGTTTGTGAAAACTATAGAAATACTGTCTAATGCAAATGGTTCTTATTGCTTTCAGAATTTTTGTAATTTGTAATTTTTTTATAATGTGCAAAATATTCTTTCAGTTCTATAAAAAAATTTTAATAAAATAATAGTGAGATACAATCAATAATAGGATACCTCTTTTTCTTGCACTTAGCATGCATACAGAGACAACCCACGACCTATAGGAAGTCATATCACTAGCGGCGGCATGGCGGTACACATGAGATATTGATTCATAAATAAGAACAGAAAAAGTAAAAAAAAGACTGTATAATTAAAATATCAAACTGATACAATCACTTGTAGAGCGGCAAAGCTAAGTGATTTAAGTGTCAAAAAGCAAATTTTCCGGAAATGAAGAAAAACTGTTCAGGATATACAATTTTTATTAAAATTTATTCTAGAAAGAGCATCAAGTTAGAAATGTTCTCAATGAGAAATGTTACAAAAAGAGGAAAGAAAGTTGTGAAAAAAAAATGTTGTGTCGTCTAAAACGCGAAAAATATTTGGTCTACATTTTTTTTTTATTCTGAGGTACTCAGACCGTCTTCGAAAAATTTCCTGTTCTTCTCATCTATGAAATCAAACATGTCCGAGATATCCTTTTTCTCGTTGGCACTAAGAGATATTTTCTTGGGCAATGCAGAGAGAACAGCAAACCTAAGAGATTTCCGTTTTCTCCGTTGTCACTGAATTTTTTCTTGTAGTAAACTACGGCTGGATTTTCTTTTGTTATTCTTAGTCAAGAAGCTTGGGTTATATTTAACTTGGACGTATCGATGTATTGGATTAGACGTGGTTTGAAGCTTTGTTGAAATCAAAGAATGGTTTTTGGCTCATGTCTAGTATTTTAAAGGTTCTTGAGAAACAAGCTTCCTTGATTATTTTCTTCACATCAGCCACTACCTGAAGTTTTGAGCATTTAGCGTGTTTCACAGTTAATGCGAAGCCTCTATCTGATGCGGAGAAACTGTGTGTCCAGAGACCAGAAATTTGTGATCAATGCAATCGAAGTGACCATTTGACACAAGTAGAATGCACAGGAATGTAAAGATGGGGTTCTTAAATTGCCCGGTACAGTGGTCACTCCGCACAATGAGGTTCCATTTATGTGTTTCAAGAATTCCAGTGTTGATGGTTTGGAACACACATAATGCTATTTGGTTATCCCGCCTGCCCTATCCCTCATGCCACACGCACATTATATCGTCACTAATGTCCGCTATATGAATTCCAAACTTATAACAGGACAGTTGCGAGCTATAAAGCTACTCGCACATTCGATGCGTGTTCGTACGACTAGTGCGATCGTGCGAAAACGTCCGAATACAGGTCGTCCGTGATTGTCCGGCGTGGTTCTCACATACCTGCGACTAAAACGTACGAACTTAGTTACCCCCTTAGTTGTCCAAATAATGGTATACAATGGCAGCTCGCGATTTGTATTTTTTAGAAAATTCTCTCTTAAGAAGATGATTATGTCGTAGAAGGAGAGTATGGGTAGCTGATCTGTTAACAAGATGAAACGATTTAAGAGAATTCCGGCATATTTGGGAAGATCTGAAAAATAACAAACAACAGTTTTTTAGTTATTTCGGGTGGAGGAAGAAACATTTAATTACATACTGGGCAACATACGGCACAACTGGATAACATACGGCCCACAAGCATGTTTTTTCACGTATTAATTCAATAAGCTGTACAGTGTCCATGTTATAAAAGCTAAATGTTACTTGCGAATTCGCATAAAAATCCGAACAAAACGGGATTGATCCGAAAATCGGAACTACACGCGCATATACGGACGAATGAGTCGACGCCACTGTGCGACGGTGTACCTAAACCAAACTGTTTAGGTACACTGGATTATTCGTGCATATAAGTGCGTAAACGTACGAACTTCAATTCGTATGAATACGCATCCACTGTGCGAGAAGCCTAATACATGGTACTATGCGAAGGCCAAAAACTTTCTGTAGATCGACGGTGATAGTGCAGGTATCACTTCCCGGCATAGTACTCTCTGTATTATCTTTCTTGTTCTGCTAAAAGCCTTCTCTGTTCTTCTGTGGTGTAGTTCTAGGTCAGTGTTAGTTTTTCCAGAAACTAGGGAGTCTGTGCCCTTGGTTTGCATATGCAAAGCATCACAGGTTTTGCAGTTATAGGATGTATTTAGAAAATATAAATGTCTATTCATAATAAATTCCCTTAATTTTACGTAATTAACATTTAAGCCAGAAGAACTAATTGTATGATTAATTACAATTCTAACTAAAATAATAGTTTTGATTTTAAAATTAAATATGAAAATAATAGATAGATAACAACAGGAAGTAAAAATTGTTTGAAGAATTACAGTATAGTTTTTTTATAATAGTTTATGTCACCTTATAATTTCATTTAGTAGTTGCATATTTTCATAGTTAAGGCTATGTAACTTTAAAGCCTTATTATAACCAAGTTATCCGTCTAGACTTGGATCAAATTCGAAATAATTAAAAAAAAAGTTAATTCTTAAATGAAGACATGGAAGTTAAAACAAGTTTTAATAATTTATGGTTTAATAACTCCCATGTACTACAAGATTTTTAGATATATTAATATTTTTATTACCATTACCAGAACAGATAAAGCTTACTATTACACTTTCAATTAATGCACCTAATAAATATCAATCTTGTTCTTTGGCGTCTCTTAGAATAACATAAATGTTTAAAGAAAGGGAGGACATGATTTCAAAACGTGGTTCGAATTAATACAAAAGTAACTTTAATTTCTTGATCAAAATGGACTTTTGTGGAAAAATGGAAAGAGGTGTGTTTTGAATATGCCACCTATTTATGAGAATAACTTTCATTGTTAAAAGTTTTTAGAAGTGCTAATGTTAATTTGTGCAGCTATATAAAAGTTAAGATTGGACGAGAAAGAAGAACATCGACATTAAATGTGTGACTAAATTACAGAACATTTTCATTGACAGTGAAATTATGTCATAGAGTGCATTAACTAGTCATTCCCGTGTAAAATAGAAAAAAAAATTCTAACAGCTCATATACTAAAATTAGTGTGTTATTATTATTGTAGTAATAGAATTAATTCTTCTGAATAAACTCGTAGCCTAGCACTAGCCTAACTCGCAAGGCTTGACTTCCGGGTGCAATTCTTATCGTATGTATATCCTTAATTATTTTTATTTTTAATTGATAGTAAAGTATATATTTATTTATATAACCCCAAAGTTTTTCTTTTCTTCGTAATACTCTTCGTATTTTTGCATTGAAGATGTTTAAAATTTATTTACATTATTAATTACAAACATTTTATAATAAAGAGTATGTACTTTCTATGTATATACATATATACATAGTGTATATACATAGTGGCATGACATGCAGATAGTTTAATAACCGCAAAATATATATCTGCCCTGTTCATTGTCAGTTTTACACACTAAAAGTATAGATATTTGAGTATTTTGTAGTAATGAACAATATTTATGGCATGAATAACTAAGAAATCAGCGGTTTTACAGAACAGTTTTGTAACATTGAATTACTAGATATTGCATTCTACAACTTTGGTCCATAGATACAATGAGTATACACTTCCATTACGCAAAAGCGGATACAAAATTGAAGTTCTCAAACTCTGACGTCACCTTGTGACTTTATGAATATATTCATGTAGTCATTTTATAATGTTATTACCTGATTTCAGTTGATTCAGTATTGTGAGTTTATAAATTATAAAATACTACCAAATTTAGATTTACACATTCTCTGTAATATTCCTAGTTTATATTTTTTTAAGTCTACTGATTGCTTTATTAATCAACGTTTAAACTTGATAGCTATAAAAACATAACTAAAACTTATCGAACGATTTCTCATTGAACCAATAAAATTATTCATTCTATTTCTGTTTGATTCCTGATGAGCGTACTAATTGGCGTATCTTGTATGCCTTTCATATACTCGTTGTGTATTTTTTTATTTGTCATTTATGTCGTGTGCAAAAAATTACAAACATTAGCTGTTTACAATTTACTGACGAAACTGAATGAAGCAAATAATTTTCTTTTCAATAATGTTACAAAATATGTATTTTTAAGTAGGCTTTAAGATTTTATAAAATTTTGGAGGAGAAAAATATCAGTTTTATTTAGGTTATTATTATGTTAAAGATATTTGCTTTTTTAAAAACCTTAATGTCATGCAATCTAAAGCGTTAACATTAAAGGGTCAAATTCTATAAGGAAGAGGACAGACAGAGTCAAGCCATCATATTAGACACATTGTGCTACTAGCATCAGAGCCGCAATTTTGTCCCCAAATACCGACAAATAGCTATCTCATCTCATAGATAGCTTCCTCAGCTATCCCATCATGTGCATAATTTGAAGAAGGGTGTTTGGTGGTAGTTGATGAATATCAGCCGTTTATGGCAATTACTTTCAAAATATAGCCTCTTGTTTTATTGATAATGCTAGGCTAAATTTTGTTGACAATGCGATAGCTTTCAGGAGCAGCCTTATCCTCCAGATTGAATCCTATACACACAGAAGTATCAACGTAACCTATAACATGAAGATGCTTGCAATATCTCGTCAAGCTTCCTTTTAGGATTTGTAAATTTGTACAAGACTGATTCAAGCTGTACTTTGCTAGTTTGTTGCAAGGTGTAGTTAGTATTTTCATTTAACTATAACTGCTAATTTTAGACCACCTGCCTTTACAGCGCTTCGGCTTGTAATCTTTTATACTCTTAAAAGAATGTCGAATTGTTTCGCTAACCGCTATTGCTCGTTCTGCGCCAACTCCTGAAAATCAAACTTGCCAAGGTCGGATACCTTCTCATTGCCACAATTCACTAATTCAGAGGTCACTGATCAGGATCTACTAAAGAAATACTATATACTACAGACATACTATAATACCATTTCTCTGCTATTAAATTATATAAAAATTAAAAGGGTATAGTGTTAAATAAAATTACACCACCTGTTTTTGCAAATTGAAATTAAAGGCCATCCTCTGTGAACTACGGCAGGTGTTTAATAATGAATATTAGGTAGATCAATAACACAAGATAAACTAATTCTATATTTTTACAGTCTAACAGAATACATAATAGGTACAGAATAACCAAGAAATATTACTGGTACTTCCTGTAACATCTTTCAGTGTAAATCGGCAATAGCCCCTCTCACCATCAATAATATCTCAGCCACTAATATTGGTGGGTCTGGGTTTTAGCAGTGACAGGAACAATTAATAGAAGCCGGGGGATACGCCATGATTTATAGTAGAAACTCATTAGAGCCCGCGGAGTCAACACGCGGCATCGGACGCAAGCCGCCCACGCTGCACCTGGCCATTCATCATGCCAACATCTCACATTATAATTATTAGCATTATGGGAACAGTCTGCACTTTTGATAACAATGATTTGCTAATTTAATGGTTATTACCTTATTTTATCTATGCGTTTCTATTCACCAGTACTAACTAGAAATTGATATATACCACAGCGATTTGAAACCAAGGTCTTGTAAAGTTTCTATATTTTAGTTAGATAGCAGTATCTATACTTTAAAAGTTATTAATAAACAATGTTATAAAATATTTTGATGCATTATTTATAATGCATATAAATCACTTTTGATATTTGGGGTCCAAGCCATGATATAATAGAAAGTAATGAAATAGTAGATGTTGCTGCTCGCGAAGCAGCAAATATTCAAGAAGTTTATGATGTTTCAATTAGTAGTGATTTTAAAATGATTGATTTTAGAATTAAATATGAATGGTAATTAAAGTGAACGGGAATGGAGTCAATGCTGAAAATCGTTAAACAAATGGATCTTCTTATGTCGTAAGTTTTGTAGAGGGAACAAGTCCTATTAACCCGATTAAGGATAGGCCACCTAGGGCCACTCAGAGGAGAACAGTCACCAATATGTTTAGCTTATGATCACATTAACAGTAAAACATATTTTGTTAAAATGTAATGGTTGCTACAATAGGAGCGCAATATTTGATTTGGGCGCCGCACAGTGGACGAAAACGCCGAAAAGCTGGCCAAAATTAATCCTGGCTCATGTAATCCAATCAAAATTTGGTACTCGTGGGTTTCCGAGGTCACTGATTACGAATCTGGTAATGGCTTATCAAAAAATAAAATGGCGGCTCCAATATGGCAACCGAAATTATTCAAAAGCTTATTATTCTTATTAAAAATTGATACTCCGAGAGTTTTCGAGATCGCTGACTAAGAATTTGATGACGGTTCTTCAGAAAACAAAATGGCGGCTCCAATATGGCGACCGAAATTATTAAAAAGCTTATTATTCTTAGTAAAAATTGATACCTCGGGAGTTTTCGAGATCGCTGAGTATGAATTTGATATTGGTTTTTCAAAAAATAAAATGGCGGCTTATTATTCTTAGTAAAAGTTGATATCCCGGGAGTTTTCGAGGTCGCTGAGTACGAATTCGATATTAGTTTTTCAAAAAACAAAATGGCGGCTCCGATATGGCGACCTAAATTATTCAAGAGTTTATTATTCTTAGTAAAAATTGGTACCTGGGGGTTTTCGAGGACGCTGAGTACCAATTTGACAACTGTTATTCAAAAAACAAACTGGCAACTCCAATATGGAGACCACAAAATAAAAAAATTTATCGTCACTACTGACAATTTGTTATCGGAGGTATAGTCGAGGAAAAATAAAATAGCATTCATTAAAGTCTACATTTTACTACATACAACAGAATAAGGTAGAAACATTTTTTAATCGGCCTGAAACTCATTATTATGACATTATGTCTATTGTAATTTGCAAATCATCATTCCAATGTGTTTTCAATAAGAAAAACAGTTCCTTTCTCGTTATAAAAATTGCTTCTTCAATGCTCACAACATCTGAAACAGAGGAAATATGAACGAACACATTATTTTTCGAATTATATGAATGTTGATAAAAGCAAAAATGAAAATCGTCACTATTTACTTGCAATAAATATCATAAAAAAATTTATTTTATAAAAAATTCATTGTTTTATGTAAAAATTGTTAATAGCAAAATAAAATTATTTATTTGTATAATGCAATGAAATTTAATAATGAATATGTGTGAAAGTAATGTTATAAATCGAATTTTATGGGTTGCTACATTTGACACTGCGTAACAATAAGTATCATTACAGGCACAGCCGGAGATGGCCGCAGCCAATTCTTCAATTTTTTGCAAGATAAATATTTAGGATGCATCACAAAATAAAGATCATTAAACGAGTGTGAACGAGTAATATACTTTTTTCACGATATGCTAAAGAAAACAATTTTTTTTTTCAAAATAACCATCTCCATTTCATTGTTAATAATTTTTTTTAATATTAAGAATTAACAAATTCGGCTTTCACCTGTTAATTATATATGCATTGCGGAGGAGAATCCATTTTACAAAACTGTTCTAGCGCTTATAGGTAACTTTTTATTGTACTTTTCACAAAGGCTTACGAAACGTGCGATGCGAAATACACGAAGCGCTTGCTGCAATGGTTAAATTCAGAATGCCCTTACAAAGTGTAGCGCCGTCGGCGACCCCTCGGAACCGGTTTTTATTATACCTAGGATACCCTACTAAACATTGCGAGACAAAAAATTCCTAAACTGAAACCTTCATTTTCTGAATTTTTCGGCGTTTTCGTCCACTATGCGCCGTTTTGGTTGTCACTACAAATATTACAGGTCGAGACAGACAGGAATTAGTAAACATGGAGCGCTACATGATGCAATTGATATAATTCGTAAAGTGCATCCAATTTTCGGTAGAAATAATGTACCGAAATTGTCAACTGTGAAAAGAATAATTAAAAACCTCGAAACCACTGACTCAGTTATTGGTGTGAAACATACGACACGAGGTTGTAGTGGTCGTTCAGGACAAAACATCACGGTAGTTCGCGAGAGTGTGTCCGAGAGTCCAGGGACCTCAATTCGTCATCGTGCACAAGAATTAGACATTTCGACAGCCATTCTTCAGTGTATTCTCACTAAATATTTGCATCTCCATGCTTGTAAAGTCCAGTTGACTCAACAACTTCTACTAATAGACCATCTTTCTTTGAAAACGAGGTAATGCATTAACGGTAAATGACGAGCGTTATCGGGATATGATAATCCAGTCCTTTGTGCCTCAGTTGGAAGATACTGCTCTTGAAAACATGTAGTTTCAGCAGAACGATGCCATTTGCCATGTCAGTCGTAAAATATTGACGGTCTTGCACGAGAAGCTTTTCCTGGTCGTGACATCTCCTGTTTTTGTGACCAGAATTGGCCGACACCATCTTGCGATTTGACACCTATTGACTTCTTTCTGTGGGATTAACTGAAGGACAAAAAATCACTTTTGAAAAATCGGTAATTTCCACAATTACCGATTGTCAGATAGATGACGTAGTGTCATCACTCACATGGCTCTCATTAGATTCAATTAAACATCAATTTATCTTCCTGCCAGAATTTCAGCTCCATCATATTGTACACCGAAAAAATAAATCATTTATTATTAATGAATTATATTTATAACAACATAAATGACGATTTTGGATATGGCGGGCCATATTATTTAAGTTTCTCCCTTAATCAAATAACGTCAGATACATTATCAAAACCTGATTAAACAAACACATTATATATGATCAAACGTTATTATTTACTAAATGAGAAACATATTTATTGTATCAAGTGAATGTTAGTTTTGGAATAAGCTATGTCATTTAGAATACCTAAGTCATTTTGTTTATGCGAAACAAATATTATAATCAAAAGTTACTATGTACCAAATCAATATATTTGGCCATAAAATATACTTATTTAAGTTCAATTATGCCTTTCTCGTTGAATGATACAAGAAGAATTGAAAGAACTTTTAATGGAAGATGTATTACTATATTTTCTTTCCATAAGATAGCCATGTATAGGAAATTCTCAAGGAAAAAGCCTCCAGGATTGCCTTGGGGATTTATTCTACCGACCCCTCGGCCACCCACTGAGAGGATTTCCTTAAGGGATTGGAATTTTCTCCAGAAGGTTTTCCAAGTTTCAATGTTGACTGGTGGTAGTTGTTGGTTGTTCTCGTAATTTCGAAAATTTAGTTCCTTATCGAGAATTGTCGCCAACGCGGATTATCGTCAATCAATCAATCTGATTGCATAGTTTCGGTCTCAATTCAGAAAAGAAAATATTTTTTGTTCCGGATATCGGGGACTGTACAGTCCACAGGTGGCCTCAAGGCCGCTTCCACGCACGGTGGGGAATTCCTTCAGGTCTCGACTGCGCTATCCAAACCTCAAGGATTTCTTGTACGTGTATGGCTACCTTTATATTATAATACACTAACGATAGATAATGCATTATTTTAAATTCGTTTTTTTTTCATAATTATATTAAAAATATATAGAAAATATCTATAACCAGTAATATTTATATTACAGTAGTTATTATTATTAAAGAAAATAAACCATAGCATTATTCCAAATATGCACTTAAATGAACTTATATGACACGGGGGTCAGGTAATGTAGATGATATAGAGTTTCAGATGCATAATTTAATTGAATTATATAGCTCCCGCACTGTCTACATGACTGCCTATCATAGCGTATTCAAATTATTTAATATACGCAGCATAATGGTTACTCACGTACAGGTATGTCTTATATATTAAAATGAGTGATCAAATTAATGTGTGATGAGAAAGAGGCAGACGAATAGTAAAACCAAATCAGTATCAAACAGGAGTTGTGAAATGTAAAATAATATTATGTGCTTCTAAAGAAAGATTTATCCACAAGAATAAATGGCAGGACTATACAACAGAAAATAAAATTATGGTAACTCGATATTTTTCAATGAATAAATATTTCTTAAAATATAAATATTTTTCAATGAATATCTCTGTTAAAGAGAATTTGCCCAAATAAAGAATTTATTGCTGAGTGAGTTTTCGATCACTTGGTATAAAGTTCATTACATTAGTTGCAATTTAGCATATTTACATTACCGATGAATATCGTTTCTCTTATCAGAAATAAATTGATTTCACGATGTACTTGTGAGACTATAATAAGGGCAACATCATATATTTCTTCACATTTCTACACATTTCTTAATGCTAGAATACCACACAAAATACTTGGAATGTGTTTTACCTTATCGAAATGAATCGTGATTTACTTATAGTATGGACGTGGTGCGTACCCACAGTACGCAAAGCACGTAGATCGCGCCGTGATTTCTGTACCCTTTGGTTTGATTTTGATAGAAATGCTTGAGTGATATTCATAGCCGTATATAAATATATTTGCAGGTACACAACACGATATTGGTGATTTCTTCTTCAGTATTATGAGATTTTGAACTTCATCATCTATAATTAATGTTCAACTGTCATCATTTCTCATGTGAATACTTAAAGATAAGTGACATTTATTTCCTACATTACAATAGTAACGGTTACTGATCAATTCTGGTTTGAGTTTCCATTGCACCTAGTGAATGTTATTGCCCAAGATTTCCAACCAACATCATATATGTCAATCCCTTGTCAAATATATATTATTTAAATATAGATACGTAAAATAAATGATCATCCAAAAAGCTCAGTCAAACCCCTATTATTCTTCTTTTTAATAAGGTGTCTACTATAAGCTTCTTTAATTTAAGTTTGATTTTAATGTGGTGGTGATATCATAAGAAAAACAAAAATAATACACAAAATGCATTATTACATTATGAAAAAAATATATTACATTATTAATGATACACACAGGGTTACACGATGTAAAAAATATAGTTCACACCAATTCGCTCTGACATTACTAATTCTCTCAGCCGAGTTTCAAACCCAGACTGCGATAGACAGTTATTAATCGCGTTTCCCACAAGTGCTCTAATCAATTGAAGCACCATAGTATGAGGTTTATATTAATACATATTCCATACACTATGGACAATATCAAAATTAAGCAGTAGTACAAATTAATCTTTTGTTTTGATTGAAAAAGAATGAGAATCAAATGTTAAATAGAGTACTATGCTATAATGCAGTGGAAATCTTGTAATTTTAAGACATAAAATCGGTTCATATTATTACTTACTCAAGAGAATGTTATCTAATAATATTAATTTAAGTTGTCTAACTTAATATTAATGACCTAACAACAACTTAAGTTGAAAAACATACAGATCTACAATGCAGCGGAAATCTTGTAATCTTCGGAAGTCGATAAAGAAGTCACAATATTAATTGGACAAGAGAATTTTTTTTAATCATGTTAATTTAAATTCTCTAACTTAATGTTAATGACTGAATGTTAATGTTAAATAGTTTCCAATATTTATACTTCATTCAATAGCAATAGGCACGCTTTTAAATAATCCATCTTCTTCTCTAATGCTGCTTCTTCTTATAAATCCACTATTTTTTCTTACATTCTCCACTTCTCAACCTCCCCTTCCCTTTGTGCATACATAGTAATCCTAATTATAAATAAAATAATGAGTTATAACATTAGACAAAAATATAAATAATACAATAGGTACTATATATCGTTTCTAATTTACTTGAACTGTATTTAATTGAACGCTACGTATGTGTCCCAAACTCAGGATATCATACATTCTTAATCGGTCAGGCCCATGATTAGTTTAAATTTGATGCATTAATTAATTTAAGAGTCCTAATCAGAATAATTATAGAGAATAAAATGAATAAACAATCTGTAAATTAGTAATTAAGGACATTTGTCTTAAGCGTGTTTAGTCGTTTTCATATTTGGAGAAAAACTATGTAGATAATGTATGTCTCATTCATAAAACCTTATGTCTAAAGAGTACATTATTTTGTTTTAAAATTTGTATCTCGTTGTCACCAAATTAAAATGGTATTAATTTTAAATCATTTTGTAAACCTATAAGTGCACTTTATAACTTCACTTTCTGCACATTAATTTATTTTCAATTACATTAATGAGAATAGATATTCATTACACCGAAACTTGAGTTCTGAAGCACTAATAAAGTATTTATATTTATGGAAGTTTTAATTTATGGTAATGCGAAATTAGTAGATTTCTACACGTAGGTGTAAAACGTATTATGTGTTTAACATACCTAACTGAAAACTAAATAAACTACCAATTCCCGCTTGCAAATTGATTTTACATAAACAAGTTACCTAATTAATATTTCTGTGGGAATATTTGTTGACTATAAACATTGTACATGTCACAAATTCAGTTCAATAAAACCATAACTTCACAACAAATTGTTTATTAAACTTGTGATCAATATTGTACCGATATAATATTCGTGAAATTAATAAGTGATTTTCTTTATTCATAAAAACTGTTGGTGTGCTGACCTAGTTAGTGAATCCCTGAAGAATATGTTGAAGCTTGATAATGGCCGATAAAGTAATGGTTATGTAACATTCTAGTTATTCAAAAGGTATTTATTATTAATAGTTATTTTTTATGTCCATGTAATTATATTCCATAAATTTGAGTAATTAAAGTATTACTGACTATAATATATTATATTCATTTATAGCGGCGTAAGCATAAACATTTTCACGAAAGGGTTCGATTAGTGGTAGATTTTGTGGTAGTGGTAGACAGAAGGGAATCTGAAATATGTTCGTTGTTAATCTGGGTGTAAAACTTGTGCTCTGGCAACTAAGAGTATATTTGTTCTACTATTTGCAAAGACTAAGTACTTAGTGAAAAGCAGAAAGTAATCGCAAATTACATACTACTAGAATACTTGTATTATAAAACTTGATTTCATTAAGTATCTTGATTATCAAATATGTGATATATTATAGATATAAACATGGGCTATATTGTTAACTATTACAATTATGCTTTTAAACATATATTTTGTATATCTAAATGCATGTCTATTTAAATATTAATTTCATACTATGGGGAAATTTATACATCTACAACTTCCTTTTATAAATCATAAAACATTTTATTTAAAACAGTCAATTTGGTTAAACATAATCAATTTTTTTATAATTTCATAAGACTGTCTGATCTACTAGGTATTTGCACAAATTTCTATTTAATACAACGGTTCACATCAATTATATATAAAATGTTCTTTGATTTTTTAATTTATTCTCCAGCTAATATACATCAAATGGAAAATATTTGGCGACCATTTATAAAAAAATCCATGCTGAAATTAAATATTTTCTTCTATAGTCCATTTGAATTAATTTTCATCATGATCATATATCTTAAATCAGGAAATAGTAAGTACATTAGATACAATTACGTTGGAAATATTTTTCTATTACACTAAGAGGAGAATTTATTGATTGCTAATGAATCGTGTTCATAACAAATATAAGCAGATTTTGCATGTGGCGAAACAAATATGCTTATTTACTTATTTATTTGTATATTAGATAAATAATAACTTATAGAATATATTAGCAAACCTTGATCAATGCAAACATATTACACGTGATTTAGTTTTCTCATTTATGAGATAAGAGACTGATTTATGTCAAATAAATTTTCCACGTGAAATGAATCTGTCCATTACTAGTTAATATAGTAAGTAATTAAGTTTAATTAAAGCGTATACTAAATTTAGAACTAAATTTAGCACAAACTACAGAACTAACAGCTAAATATAGAACTAACAATTTGCAGTTCACATATTATCAATTGACAGATAAAGCAGGCAGACAGGGATGAGCATATTCGTAATCGTAAATACGAATATGAACATATTGACAAAAGTATTTTTCTATGAATATGAATACAAATATGTTCACACACATACTTTTAAATACGAATGTATTCGTAGTCATACCTGTAAATATGACCTCGTGTGAATACAAATATATTCGTATTCAGAAGTGTGAATACGAATATATTTGTATTCACACCTATAAATATATTCGTAAATATATTCGTATTCATAGTTGTGAACTCAAATACAGTTGTATTCATACATTCCTACGAATATTCGTATTCACGGTGTGAATACTATATGAATAGCCTATGATATCTCACACGACTTTCCTTACCACAATGACGAATATTCAAATTTCAATAATTAATTGCTAATTATCATTTTATGAGACATGGCACCTTCGCCATATTTTGTAATTTTGTTTTATAATTACTTTGAATAATATATTGTGTTTTTAATTGATTGCAGTTATTTAATTACTTTCTGGCTCTTACAATTAGTCTTTCTGCACCCACACACACCAGTGTGAGAGTGTATCGGGTGAGAAAGATTTTTGGATCCTCTAAAAATATATTTTCCTTCATATTTGATCTACACAATATTTTACAGGTACTTTGTAATGGAAGAGCCTCTCAAACCGATACTTGTGCTTCCTCATGCCCGAAGGTTAATAACGAACTCGTTTTTGAAACCTAAAGGTAACATACGAATGCATGAATACAACTATATTCGACTTCATAGATATAAATATGAGTATCTTCGTATTCATAGACGTGAGTACAAATTATTCATGCTCACAGCCATGAAAACGAGTATAGTTGCAATAACACCTTTGTGTTAATATATTTGTATAAATACAAACATATTTGTATTCGCATATTAGAATACGAACATATTCGTATTCACAAGAGTTCATGTTCACATGTGTGACTACGAATATATTCGCATTAAAAAGTGTGTACATGAATATATTTGTATTTGTAGTTATAGAAAACAATTTTTGTGAATACATTCATATTCGTGTTTACGATTACGAATATGCCCAACATCACGAACGAATGTTGGTCTCAGTGACTACATGATAACCTTAATATACATAAAGTATGTAATAAAGTACGTAAATAAAGTGCGTAGTAAAGTACGTAATATTAAGATAAAATAAAACATTTACATTAATGTTAACAGAGTTCAATAAAAATGTAATCGATACCATAAATCTAATGTAATTATATATTTTTTATTGAAATACATAGAAATAAAAACTTTTAATAGAATATATTTGATATATTTTATTGTTTCTATATTCCAATAATGTCATCTAATATATTATAGTAAATGACTTTTTTTTAATTTATTTAAATATACAAGAATACCTGTAATATTTACCTACTTCAAAGCAAATAAATATATATTGCTTCAATATGCACTTGAAGGAAATAAAAAAACAATATGCAGGCCACGCAAATTGTTAGATCTAAAATTATATTTTGTGTTTCCAAAGAAAGGTCTGTTCACAAGAATGGATAGTAGTACTACACCAAAAAAGAAAATAATAACTGTAATTATATAAGTGGTAATTTTAAAATGAACAAATATATTTTTCGTAAAGAAAATTTTCCCAAATAAAGAATAGAACTTACGATCGTTTTAGCACATCAACATTGAATAAATTAAAGTCATATAAACGCATTTTATGATCAGAAATATGTAGTTCTCTCGGAGTTCTTTGTGTTTTTTATATTGATAGAATTTTAAAAGTATCACTTTCAAATGTGTTTTTTTTTTTGGTAATATTTTCTGTGTACAAATTAATAATTACGCATATAATTTTGATAAAAATATTTTTCGATATAGGAGTACATATTTATAACAGATGTGTTTTATTTTGAGAGGTTTTATTTAATATTAAATCAAAGGAAAAGTGGATACAAGAAGATGGCGAGAATAAAAGTTGTATTCGACCAAGAGAGCAATCAGATCACTTTCTCTAAGAAGCACCTGTTTGGAATGTGGAGCAGGCAAGTGAGTACGTCGCCCCCTCGTGGTCAGCAGTGTTCAGGAACCGGGGGGCCTCTCGACTTAGCAGTTATTCAGCCGCAGGCCCGAATCCACGCGTTATCACGAGCATGACATTTCCAGGCCCGTTAACATACAACAATGATGTAACATTTCAGAAACAATTATTCTACATCGATAAGTACAAAGGCTGATTCAGTTGTTTCACAAATTTTTGTGATATTTTAAACGAAAAGGAAAAGATAATCCACTAGCACGACAGATACATAATTTGCCCTACTATTATAGAATATGACGATATTTTATAATACGAGTATATGTATTGATGTTTAATTACGAATATCAAAAGATTTGGTAGAATAGTATTTATTCAGAATTATAATATTCCTGTATTTTTAAACTCAATTACGGTTTTAATAACTGCTATTATGAAAACAAAAATTTATAAAAGTAGAAATTATTTACAACGACATCGAACATATAAATTTCTTTAGGAAATAATTATTTAAATGCAGATGGGTTATTCATCGTGTAAGAAAAACATTTGAAATTATTATTTGTTATATTTTTAATAACTCTTTAATATCTCTTATCTCTTTAATAATAAATAATTATTTAAAATAAAAAATACAGATGGGTTATTCATTGTGTAAGAAAAACACTTAAAAATAAACAGTTTTAAAACCTTAAAACGGACTTTAACGTAGAATACGTAGAACATCTCTATCTCGACATTAAGTAGCCGAGAAAAAATAAACCAACATAAATGCAGAATATGTGTTTTATGCGACAGTTTTACTTTTTTCAAATAGGCCACCATCGTGCTTTCTCATGACCCATGGACAGGATGGAGTGTGTTCTATCCACCTAAAAATCAATAGATGTCGTCTAGTAGACGTCCCTAATCAGAATCAGTCGAAACCCGATCGATCCGACAGGATTTAATTGAGTGATCGTGCTAACAAAAAAAATTCCCAAGTAGTCCACCATTGTACTTTCTCATGACCCATGTACATGGTAGAGTGTGTTCTATCCATCTCAAAATCAATAGGTGTCATCTGGGTGACGCCCCTGATCAGAATCAGTCAAAACCCGATCGATCCGCCACGATTCAGTTGAGTTATCATGTTAACAAGAATAAATGCCGACGACAACGACACACATAGCAAACATTTTTTAAAAACCATTTTTTTTGGTTTTTAGGCCGAATAACGAAAAATAAACCCAAATAATATTTAGTTTTCTCACTTTTTCTTTACACGATTACATTACTTTTCCGCGTAAAGTGGAGTGTGGAAAAGTAATATTATTTGTGTTATCTTTTTAATAACTCATGTAAAATGATGTATTAAGAATTGACAGTTTAGAATACAGTAATATTACTGTAACACGAGATAACGACGTAAGATATTCTGCATCTGGAACAATGTTTATAGAATATATGTACGATTCAAAATCTGCCAATAGAACATTATTGCTTGTAATAGTGAAAATTGGTCTAAAAATTAACTATTTCTAGTATACAACTTCACATCTGTGTAATTGGTAAAATTGTATATAATTATAATCATAAATATTAATATGTGTATATATTGGACATAAATCTAATATAAGTACATGTATGTCTGTATTACTATATTAAAATGTCTTACTAATATATTAATGCATGTGAACTTTATCAAGGGAGTTCAAACTTATTATGATGATGTCATCCACTTTCAGAAGCAAATGTTAAGAGTGATAGCCAACTTTATGAAAAGTAATTACTTAGATAACTAAAAAAATTATTAATTTTAATAAAGACGCTCGATTATTTCATTGTATCGGTATGTATGTATTTGTGTTCCAATATAATTAAATAATTTTAATCAGTTTCAATCATCTTCTGATGGTACCAACTTGGTTGAGGCGACTGATCTCCTATTTTTACAATAACATAAACAAACTTAACACTCATTTTATATATCCCCAATTATTCCCAACATATTTCCAATTATTAAATAATTGAATATATAGGTACATCTTAAACTTTATTAAAATAGGTAATATTTAAAATTTTTGTTTTTAGCAAAAGCCAATTAATGATCGAGACACATTTATTATCAACCGATCCGGAAGAGCATCAGCAATAGCACGACTGGATCGGAAGATTTTAATGTAAAAAATCAATAAAACAAATGCAAATAGTATTTCAAATATTTAACAATTCAACATATTACCGAACAGGGAACTAAGAATACTTTCAAACGAGATATTGCACGTCTCATCATTCCGTTTAAATATTTTAAGGAGTAACCGTCATTCCAAAGCAGTTGAATGAAGAGGTATAAAATATTTCATTTTAGAACAAAACATTATGTTTCAGAATATGTAACATAAATTAACTATCGTAGGGTTAGCTCACTGGGTACTACAAATGACATGTAGTTGGTTCATCGAGAAAGACATATTGTTGCATATGAGCATGCAAGACATGCGTTGCTTATGTTTCTAAGATTTCCACGAATATAACACAATTATTATATTCTCGTTAACCGCAGATGATGCTTTAGTGCATGCGATGCCATGTTTTAATACATGTATTTCTATAGTAACAGAAACGATAGCAAGTAGGAAATAAAATGATAACAGTTTCGATTTAGAATTTGACATAATATATTTTACTGACGATGGTACTACTGTTATCGAAATTTGTGTATATAGATGCGTTAAAATATTGTTTACAGTTAAAAAGAAAATGGTAATTGTATTGTATTCGTGAAAAATTTAGAAACATCGTTCAGAACAAGTATTTCTTAGTGATCTGAAGATATATTTAGGTATTTATTTGTCCAAGATTTACATATGTTTATATACAACATTTAGAATTCCATACTAACAAGGATAAAATATTAAGCGATGGAGGATAATATATTAAGCAGTGCATATAAAATGGGTCTTAACCATTCATTGGATATAACTATTTTCAATTCTTTTTCAATGCCTTTTCTGAGCCCAATTATTTGTAAAAAACATGTGATACGATTACAGTGGTGATTTAACTTCTAGTGAGTTTTGAATATTATTGACCATTGTTGTAAATACAAAACGTTCTCGTAACCATTAGAAATAACTAATCTGCTCAATTTAGTTTGCCATCAATCATCTAATTATATTTGCAGTTCGTGAAAAATACATAACTCAGGCCTGAATCTATTGAAACCTATATTTTATTTGACAGTCCTTTAACAAGAAGATAGTCCTTTAACAGCTTTCTTCGTTTCATGTAAAGTTAAATTCTTTTTCGATTGCTACAAGTGTCACATCTATTTCTATAGTTTTCAATAAAAATGCGATTATCTTCTAGAATTTAAAAATTAATTAATTATTTCCAAAGTAGGCTATGCCACTCCTGCTGTGGCATAATTTCACATGCTACTTAAGTACTGCTTTGTTTGTTGATTAAAATATAATTAGATTATTATTTATAACTTGTGCGGTCAATGTTCAGTAGGTTTATAAAGTAGTATTAGTCAATTCAAAGAACAAGATGAACTTTATAAATTTACAAATAAGGACGAATTTTTGGTAAATCAGCGTATACTAATTATACACTCAGATGGATAATAGGACAACGTTAGTTAAAAGTGCTAATATCATTCTTATCACATTCAGTTACAGTTAGACTGCCGATGAAGACAAATATTAATTTCTATTCATGCAATAAGTAATTTCTCAGAAAAATATACTAGCTTCCCGCAAAATATGTGATCTCCTTGAGACTCACCTAAGCAGAAGTAAAATTATTTTCGTTTTTGAACTCTAGACATAGTTTTTTTTTATGAAAAAGAACTAACAAACAAAAATTAAGCACATCAAGTCTCTAAAATATCGAAAACTTTAACAATAAGTTGTAAATGGGAATGCGATGGGCATTTAATTTAGATCAGTTATCCAAATCATAGCTATACAACACATTGGCACTGTATTTTGGGGTAGTGAAATGGGCTTAGCATTGTCAGTGTCATTGTATGTTTGTTCTCCCTAAGCATGGGTGTGTTTGTCTTCGTCTCTGTGTGTAACCTTTCCCTCCGCAGCCTGAGCCTGAGCTCTGAAGGAGAACAATTTCTGTATAAAAAAAAAATCTGAATAAAACATAATCCGTAGTAAAAAATGTCAACTGTTTCTACGGTAGCCTTCAAAAATGTATCAATGCTTACTATATCGATAGTTATCATATATATGGTATTACGAGTAGCTTCATAGGAAAATATTAATTACTTCTAGATATATGTCACCTAGTATTTGAATAAATTTGTATGTTTTGACTAACTAGGATACTAACTACTAACTTACATATTTACAATAGTTTTTCTGAAGAAGGTAACATTAAGGTAAAAACTGATTAACAATACAAAGGAGGTAATGTTCTTGTTAGATTAACATTAACTGCATTTGGTTCGAACGTTATATTATCTATTATACTTTTATATACTCTATAAACAAGTTTCGGTTTAGTCGTGTTATAATAATTAACAGAGACCTAACAAGAAGCAGTTTTATTTTTAGTTTGACATAGACATATATATTTTTAACAGAATTTATCACCTGCTTGAGTTAACTAGTCAAGTGTTTAATGGCATATATTTAATTAATGTTAATAAATCGTTTTACTACTTCGTTTAGTAAATTTTGACGTTAGCATTTTTTAAGCGTATTAACCGATTTTTAGTGGAACAGTCGGCATCCTTCTAAAGATAAATTATGACGAGAACTAATTATTCTTCTTCGATAACATCTTGATTTATTCATTTTTAGCCTCATCGATATTATACTATCACCACAGGAATCCTGTTGAAAAGTTCACCCGCCTAACATTCATAAAGGCCATTTGCCATTAAACGTTTACACGACACTGTAAAGAGAAAATTAAAATATTTCGAAGAGTTCTGTGGTATTTTAAATGCGCGGAGAACATAGACTCGTGTAAATTATGAAGCAATTTTCCATAATATAAAGGTATAGGTTATCTGAACGGAAACATCTATATCATGCATTTTATGGCACTATATTTTGCACGGTGATTTATGTGTGACAGCATTCAACTAATCTTGATTTTATACACCGACATACCGACTAACAAAGCGAATCTATATAGATAAAGTATTATGTCGCAACGTAAAAGGTTTTACTAAAAATGTGTTTGATATTAAATCTTGCTTGAACTAATTAATAACTTCGTGTTTTACACTGTTTTCGATATCACGACTTTGGGTTAAACTGAGTTGCTTCAGAATATGTCCCAGATTGTTAGGTACTTGAATACGTGGAGTAATGTGTTGAACTATCGCTTATCTCAAGCCCTACATCGAGTAACCTAAATGGGAATTCCCAAAGTAATAAATAGTTTTATTGTATCTTAAAGAATTTGAAATCAACAATTGTGTATATGCGTTATATTTTGCATAATTATACCGAATGGGAAAATTTTGGTGTTTTTATAGTGGTTCTTCATAACTAAGACATACGAAAATAAAAAGAACGTTGCATTCTAAATGCATGTGTTTCTATTACAAATTGAAAATATTTTATTCTATATACTATTCTGTTCTATATACTGTTTTATTGTCTTTTATTTTCGAGTTATAAACAAAAGTTAATTTTTTCTTTTTTTTTTGATATATGTCAACACCTCATCATTCGAAAATATAGAAAAACATAATTTATAGCTTCTCAAGCACTTTTTTGAGATAATTCCGATCGGTGTCTATATAATAAATTTTCAAGAAGTTGATTAATATCAAGTAGTGAAGTATGAAGCATAGACATTTTGTATTTTTCGTATGTAATTTTTCACTTTTCACAATAAATTCTGAAATAAATGAAAATAAAAATATAAATATGACGCTTTACATTACAGACACTTCAGTACTATTCTAAATAACTTAATATACATTTACTAGGATATATTATGAAGAAAGTGTCCATTGTATTAAAAGTTTACCTTTTTTATGAAATATAGAGACCTCGTATGAGACCTAATATATTACATATATATCGTTGAAAAAGTAGTTTGAACTAAATAAAAGGCAACTATGATTTTTATTTAAACAAATATAACTTCATAAGTCATGTATTATGGGAAAATAAAACTGATATACAGCAATAGAGATCTTCAATAGAATTCTTCTAAAATTAGAATTTAATTACCTTTCGTTCTATCGTAAGTGAATAATGCAGATATTATATAAGGACCGTTCTTAAGTAAAAATAAAAATCAGCGGTTTAAGAAAATTCACAATTCCTGTATACGTTTAATATATGGATTGCGGAAAATTGAAGATATCTCAACCAAATTTTCTACTTTAAAGTGGCGTAATACAAAACAAAGGAAAGACATGCACATCTGTTGTATTTTATATACTACAAGAAGTATTTCAAAATATTCTAAAATTTTACTAAACACTTTTTTTGCAAATAATATCAATTTTTACAATTAAGAATATTTCATGTTCTTCTACTTTCCTTCTTCCTTCTTTCAAGGTACCAAATAGTTTACAAGTTTATTTTTATGTCTTTTATACTTTTTTATAAATTTTATACGTAAAATTAAATAGGTACTGATTTATCACTTCTTATAATATATTTTTCTTTACATTACATTTATTATTATTTATCGATGAATTTATTATTCTTTATTTATTATTTACATCCTGTTTCATGCTTTAAAGCTTACTAATTGATATATTTGATGGATTATTAATTATATCATAGTATATAGTATATACATTAATTATAGCATTTATATGATATTAATATAATTTGTTCTCCCAAGTTGAGTGGAAGAGTATAATTATCCCAAGTTGAGTAGAAGAGTGTAATTAAGTGTCAAAACTATGCATTTTAGCAATATATTTTATTCGGAATATTGTGAAATGTATTTTACTTTTTGTTGATTTATATCTAATAATAGCTATTTATTATTATTAGTGTTAATTTTTTAAAAATTAATTCTAGATTCTACTTAAACAAACTGTCAATAGACGTGTAAATATTTAATTCTTGTGTAAAAAACTCAAATACTTGATGCACTCTGTTTCACGTGCGTCAAGTACAACATAACTAACACGAGAAACATAACTACACAGACTTCCCTTGTATAGTGTATTTCACAAATTCCTAAAAAGTATCATATGAATCATAGCAAAAAGTAATAATACTACATTTACAATACAATAATACTACGTTGTCACTAATTAAAAGAATATAATTATTGGCAATTTGAACTACTATGCTTGACTTTTAGGTATGTTGAAAGACAAGGAGTTATTGAAAAAGAAGGATGAGGGTATGTGTTAAGTGATAATGTCAGTTTTGAAGGTATTACCACAATAATTCAACATACGAGCTATAAGATGTAGGCTGTATAAGTTCTCCAAATATTAATCCTAATCTCAATTAATAAAATTGAGCAATTCGTGTGCAATATTTGACCGAGTACGAGTGCTTGATAGCCCTCTTAAATGCACTTAGGATAAAGCAACGTTGACGTGGCTCTACAGTCAAGTTACTGTAATCGTTATAATTACAAAAACCAACAGACTATCTATGCATTGATAAAGCGAAAGAAGTTTATATACATTGTTGCAGAACTGATAGTAAGTTACAAACGTTTGCCGCGCATAGCTTTGACATATGATGTATCCAGAAGATTTTATACGAACATAAGCTTTTACAGTTTATAACTATAAAGAAGGTTAGTCCAATTTACAACAATAAAAAATTCTGACATTGTTCGATATTGGTGTTATGACAACTCTTTTAGTTTTCGCTAGATTCCGCAGAATCTAACGAATGTCCGCAGAATTAATATGTAGTCTGAGATAATGAGATAATACATAGTAAGGATGTTCCGTAGAAAAGTTTAGGAATTTCTCCTATATT
Organism: Rosalia funebris; assembly: GCA_037954035.1. Taxonomy (NCBI): domain Eukaryota; kingdom Metazoa; phylum Arthropoda; class Insecta; order Coleoptera; family Cerambycidae; genus Rosalia; species Rosalia funebris. Next base: position 4,366,733 of record JAZFAV010000033.1, read on the forward strand.
TTTACGAAAGCTTGAAACTATTCTTTACCCTAACAGCAAATATATCACAGTGACACACATACATACATCCAGCCGACTTACTTAGGATTCGAATCTAGTCAGAAGTTAGTTATATCTCTGTTCTAAAACAATTAATCAACTTATGCCTAGTTTATCTACTAAAGTCTTCTATTAAAGTTATCTCCCTGTTAAACAAGGACTTTACTCATAATAGCAACTACTTGTCACTAGCTTGTGTCAAATGCTGGAAGAATGCATATACTCGATTGTCTGGCATTGGGCTCTGTTGTTCGCCACACATGCATGAATGACAGACATGTACTGCTTTCCGAGATAAGTTTGGCAGGGATGTTAATACTTTTGTCTCCTATTTTATGCATTATTATACAATATTATTATTCTTTGCTATGACGCACGAATACTTACATATCACATAAATACCTAAAAATATAAGTATTTATTTTATATCCAAGTACATTAACTAGGTGTTTATTTAGTGTGGACGACCCTGCCCACATTGTATATTTCTTCCTTTTATATGAAGCAAAGTGTTTCAAATTTACTACAGCTTTTGAAATGTACAAGTCAATTAATACTTTTGTGATTATTTGTATTGTGTGTAAGAAAAAATATAAGTAATGGATTATGTAAGAAATACAATGTAAATTGGAACTAAAATTTCTTACGTATTGGTTGTTGTTAATGTAATCTTAACCACTTTTGGATACAGATTGATCAAGCCGATCGCATATTTATTATTTTATCTATTAAAAAAACTTAAAGATAGCTTTTAACATCGATATTTTTATGTACAGGCTACTACTAAGTTAGCGAAGCTAAATATTTGTTGATTGTATCAGAAAAGGAGATTCGTTAACACGCAATAAGAATGAGCTGCAAATGTTTATCCTTAAGATATTATAGCGTTAGTTAGTAATGGTTTAGATGAATATTCAATATTCATCAAGTACAGATGACTTGTAAAGATTTCCTGAGAACACTTGAACATTTGAAGTCTACACCATGGTCGTTTATTGTATAAGATTCATATCGTATTTTGTAAATGCAAGAGTTAATAGGTTTAATAATTAATATTTGTACCACTAATTCATACAGTAAGTAACTAGGGCAATACTTATTTGGAAGTTAATTTTTTCCTTTGTAGACGGCTCTAGAAGCCAGTCGGATTGTCAAAGATTCAACATTACCACAATAACTTGTTGCAAGGCCTGTAAAATAACTGCAATTATTCCATTAAATTTTCTGGTATTGTACTTGTTAGGGTTACTTATGATTCGTGCAGTTGCTGAAGAATACATTATGCAGAGTTTAAAAATTAAACTGCATTTTAGAAATTTAAGGTAGATTACCATGTAGCTTTGTGTGGCCAATGTGGACTTTCATAATCAAAACAGAGCAAGGATGGGATCCTTATTGAGTTACATAATAGTGCCATCATTTCCTTTCTAACGATTTATGCTTATACGATAGAAGTGAATGTGCTCAATTGAAAGTACATAGTTAAAATGTCCATACTTCAATTGTCAGATTTGTTTGTTGAGTTAATTCTAGAAGCATAAATTATGATTATTTTATAACATAATATTTAGAATATATTTAAAAATCTAAAAATATATTAGAAAAATAAAAACCTAAATTTAGGAAAACAGTTCTTAATTTCACTACCTTCTATAAAGATCCCAAAAATCGTAGAATTGTCAAATCAATTTCATATGAACCACAATTCATCAAACGTCTCAAAAGGGTTTTAAAAGATTTGAAAATTACATTAGTATACTCTTCTGAGTAGGTAAGGGGACGGTTGGGCCAGACATCCCCGTCTCTCTCTAACACACGGGTATATACCTCTCTCTCTCTAGGCCGTCAAGTACGCGATCTGCATTACCGACACACTGCTATGGCGGGAAATTCAAACTGTAAGGGTTATACCTCTCTCTCTCTAGGCCGTCAAGTACGCGATCTGCATTACCGACACACTGCTAAGGCGGGAAATTCAAAATGTAAGGGTTGGCGGCGAATTCAAAGACAGCAGGTCACCACCTCCTAGGTCCTTGTGTTTTTACCTAATTCCCAAAAATTTAACGGTTGGCGGCGCACACACCGGGAACAGACAGGTGTCCTTCTTGTCATTCGCTCGGGATAGAGAAACCTATGTTTTTACCTATGGAGTGCTGGCGACACTGCGGGAGCGTGAGATCTGGAAGAGGTTTCAGTAGGGAAGCGGGGAATTTAAGGATACTAGAGTGGCGGTAGGGAGAGGTTTTACAAAAGCTAATATACAAGTAAACAAGCGTACAGGTAACAATGGCAGTGTATTTGGCGGTCAGAAAGGCGTACGAGGCGAATGGCAGGAATAGGAGCGCAGAAAGAATGAAAAGGTACCGGCATTTCATCGACACTACACAGAGACTACGAGCATGCGCAATGGGGGATACCCAACGCCGTTTCCGATGAATAAAGCATTAGTCGCTAATATGAATTTATTATGCAAGTCTAAGAGATATTCTCCCGATATTTCATTAAGTTCGTAAAAAGAACAAACGAATTAAAATTGAACGCGTTGTTTTACGAGGCAAAAATAACAGACCCACAGAAAGTTATAAATATTTCGGCAATGATTATTTAATTATTTCGCTGAAAGTGTAAACACAATAAAAGAAAAGCATTAGTCATTAATACGACGCAATATAAACAATTCAAATAATGTCATTGTCAAGTACGTGTTTCTACCGGCGCTAACAGAATTTGTTGATAACACACGCTGACTAAAAAATATATATATACATGAGTAGAATACGGGGTTAACTTTAAAGAAAATATAACTGACAACAAAATACCTGTAGATATGTACACGAGCTATAAAACTTAAGAAAAATTGATAACAAAAACTGAATACCTATTAAAAGCCAGAACTCTGGTGGGGAATCATTACGGGCCACCATAGTAGCCTGAATGCATATAAACACAAGCTGAGGCTGACTGAAAAGCCCGACTTGCAGATACTGTAAAGAAGAGGAGAAAACCTCGATTCATCTTCTTTACATCTGCCTCTGGAGGAGACAAGATACCTTATATTAGGGACCTCTGTTATCCAAGAAGAGGCGAGACTTAAGGCAGGGGACGTGCTCAAACTGCTTCTCTTATGGGAAAGCATTATTTGGGGGTAAATGACCTGTACAAGAGGGATCGCCAAGGGACTACCCATGCGGTCAGTGACCGAGGAGGCCCAGACCTATATATATATATATATATATATATATATATATATATATATATATATATATATATATATATATATATATATATATATATATATAATATTACACACCTACAAATAGGATACTATTTAATTTAAGAAAATTCATATAACTTAAGAAATTAAGAATTTACGACAATCACATGATCATAGGAGGGAGGTGGTCAACTTTATTATAAGAGAAAAATTTGAACGTTATAACATCATTCAAATATATGGGAGATTTAAAAAAAATATATGCATTAAAATTGGCTGATATACGGGGTCTTCCTACAGAGGGTTTAGGAAATGTGTATCAAAACGAGTAAGTAATAAAAAAAATCTCTTGATATTTTCATAGAATATATCACTCAGTAACGGGGAATAATGTAAAATGTGGGGTTCTACTTACCTTACAATATCTTAATGCTGTAATATCCATAATATACCTAGTTACCTCATACTTTAATACCCGATATGTTGATAATTTTATATCTGTAGGTATATAAAGGAAGGATTCTACGATATCTACATTTTAGATGTTGCATTTATTAGCTGCCCAACAAAAACTAATAAAACGTACAGTATAGAAGCATTTTTTAATCGCTAATAAAAAGATATAAATAATCTATGTGTTACAAAAAAGAAAGCTTACAACTTAGATAATTTAATGATATCCACATCTTTTAGTTATAGAACAAGAGTGAAAATAATACATTTTTCCAACATATGTATGGTTTTATAATAAAATTAGAGTTGTTAAGTCACCCCCTCACATTTTGACCTCTATTTATGAAACACCTTATATGTATATATATATATATATATATATATATATATATATATATATATATATATATATATATATATATATATATATATATATATATATGTTATATAAAATATATTGTATTCAATTCATTATTCAAAGTAGCTCCCACAGTTCTATAACTTTATTATCAGGTAACATAAAACCTTCAGTATGTTATCTGAAAACCAGACGTAACTCAATACTGCTACGTGTCTTATCATATAATTATATACATTGTAACCAACGTTTATGATGATTTGCTGAAACCTTATAATGTTCTTTCTTTAAATTAATCTTTTGCCAATTGTATTTTAATATTACTTTCAACAATGTCAGCACAACGAAACTTACAAAATTGCAGCAAACCCGTTACATGAGTAGTATAATTTTAGTATTGATATTATTGTTATACTCACACATCTAAATTCTTGTTCGTCCGTTAAATAAAATAAATTGTTTTTAAAAAGTTTAAATCCAAACAAGCGATTTAACAAATTTGGCGCAGTCGTTGTAGGATTTCACGCGTTATTAGAACACGGATTTGCCTCACTAATAACGTGGAATTCCAATTCCGAAGTGAAATCAAGAACAAAGCTCAAGAAGAAAAGAAATACGAAACAAGAATACTTCAAAGAAGCAACTTCGAAACACGAAGTCTTCAACAAAAGAAACAAGAAACAAATCTACAAAGAAACAAAGAAAACAACAGGGGAAATCGCAGATAGAACACGGACCTGCCCTCACTGTTTGTGATTCTCCTCTGCAAGCCACCCTTCCCGAAGACACCCCGCTTCCAGAACACGGAATTGCCTCACTGGTTGTGGACTCTGGCTGGAAGACGAATGGAAAAAGTTTGGTAAGTCAAAGAATTGACACGTTACCTTTGAAATATTTATTTATAATTTTAAGAAATATTATACAGGATATAGAACAAAAAACTATTATCCTTCCCATCTGAAAATTTATTTTTATTTAATTGTATTTAATTAAATAACTTTACAATACCTAATTTAAACATAATAATTAATTAACTTATAAAAATGGCAAACGAAGCTATCTTAGAACCTTACAAACTGTCGGAAATTTTCTCAATTGTTCTGGAGTATGACGGAAATCAAATTTTCTTGCAAACATTCTTAAATGCTATTAAATGCGCTTTCGACATGGCGGTCGATAATCAAAAAATACTTTTAACTCTCCACGTTAAAAATAAATTACGTGGAAAAGCCGCTGAACTAGTAAATTCTAGGAACCCGTCAACTTGGGAAGAAATCAAATATCTATTAGAGACTCACTTTGGAGACTCTAGGGACCTTACGTCTCTAATTCAAGACTTGCAAAGAATTAACCAACAATCTAATGAATCAGCTTTAAATTTAGTATCCCGCTTGCAAACACATAATGCGAAAATGCATGCAGCGATTCAGAAACAACATTTAACCGCTGAACAAAAAACCGCACAGTCAAATTTAATCGAGACAATGACTCTTAACACTTTATTGACAGGGTTGGATCCAAAATTAGGATATATAATAAGAGCAAGTAATCCTATGGATATGCTTCAAGCAATATCCAGGATTAAACGGGAACTTCAATTGTCATACTTTGAATCTCAAAAATTTCAAAAATCAAATAAACCATTACCACCTAATTCATTAAATGCTAAGAAGATATGTACATTTTGTAAACGTAATGGTCACACAATAAATGAGTGCCGAACGAAACAACAAAATTCTTCAGCACCTTTCCAAAATTTTTCTAGGCCTAATTTTCAACAAAATTTTAATCAGGCCCAATCATCTAACTTAAATCAAAATTATCAGCGACCTCAATTTAATCCAAATGGAAATAATAGACCGACAAATTCAAATTTCCAACAAAATAATTACCAGCAAAACAGTTTTCAACAAAACAGGCCTTCAGCTATTAAACCGAATCCCAACTATACAAACCAATCAATACCACCAATAATTCGGTCCGAATTATAATCAACAAAGAGCTCATCATATGAATGCTCAAATGAACCAAAATTTTGATAATACGGCTCATCAATACGACTCACAGTACACTGATGATACTGCTCATCAGTACAGCTCACATGCACAATATACTGATGATACCGCTCAATATAATTACAATTGTGATCAAAATTATGAACAATATCAAGATTCACATTCGGACGAACCAACATATCAACAAAATTATAATTTTTCAATAAACCAATTTAATTATTCTGATACTGATCAGGATTTTCGGCAAACTACTCAAGCTTAAGGTCATCCACCGGATCAACAGCTATGCGAAATAACGGAATTAGAAAACCAAATTCAAGTAATGAATTTGAACACCAACCAACAGCAAGACAAACAAATATTCCTATAAATAGAGGAATATCAAGTGCCCTTTTAACAGTAAATCCCAAAAACTTATATTACATTGAAGATGCTACAAAAAAATTTAAAATATTAATAGATACAGGTGCCGGACTATCCATATTTAAGCCAAAAACTTGTGAAAAATATTCTAAACGTTTTCCCGAATACGTTATAATACAGAGAATTACCGATCAAGAAATTCTAATTAATGAATCTACACTCGTTTCGTTTACACTCAACGATCCTCACAAAGTTTACATTCATAATATTGATATTGAATTCGACGGATTATTAGGATCCGATTTTCTAGAACTTTATAACTGCATTATTGACATAAAAAACAGACAATTAATTACCAATTTCAAAACTGTACCTTTATACAAAGCCACAGAAAATTTCACAAATGTACAAAATAATAAAAAACAAAATGTTCAAAATAATCAATTTCTCAACAAAATTTCTATCAACCCTCGTACAGAACAAATTTCAAAATTTCGATGTAATCTTGTAAATACAGAAGCCATATTAACAGCTATGGAAATAGATAAAGTGCGACTTCGTAATACACTAGTCAAAATTAACAATAAAGGAGAATTTCTTGCCTCCGTATTAAACGCAAACGCAGTCCCAAAAAGAATAGATTTTTCCGAAATTAAAGTAAAACCAATTCAAATTTTTCATTAAATAATTTAAACGAATATAATTCTGAAATTTATACAGGTAGACGCGAAGAAATAAGCCAGCAACTTCGTCTTGATCACTTAAATGAAGAGGAGAAAGAAATAATTACTCAACTTTGCCTAGACTTTTCAGATATTTTCTATCTCGAAGGAGATATTCTGACATTTACTAATGAGATCAAACACACAATAGACACCAACAATGCTAAACCTACCTTTACAAAGTCGTATCGCTACCCTCAAATTCACAAAGAGGAAGTGAAAAGACAGGTATCGAAAATGCTAGAACAAGGTATTATCAAACATTCAAATTCCCCCTGGTCTTCACCGATTTGGGTTGTCCCCAAAAAACTTGATGCGTCAGGTAAACAAAAATGGCGTGGCGTAGTTGACTACAGAAAACTCAATGAGTTAACTGTAGGAGATAAATACCCTTTACCAAACATTTCTGATCTTTTAGACCAACTTGACAAATGTCAATACTTCACCACCCTCGATTTGGCCTCCGGTTTCCACCAGATTGAGATCGAACCCAGTGACATTCCAAAAACCGCTTTCACAGTCGAAAACGGTCATTTTGAATTTAATAGGCTTCCATTCGGTTTGAAAAATGCCCCATCAACCTTCCAAAGGGTAATGGATAACATCTTAATAGGAATACAAAACGAGAGATGCCTCGTATACATGGACGACATAATCGTCTATTCCCCAACAATCCAGGACCATGTTTCACGGCTTACCGAAATCTTCAAACGTCTTCAAAAAGCTAATTTGAAAATTCAACCGGACAAGTGCGAATTCCTTCGTAAGGAAGTTGCATATTTAGGTCACCTCGTCACTAAGGAAGGTGTAAAACCAAATCCAATTAAGATCGAATGCATCAAAAACTTTTCCCAAACCAACTAACCAGAGAGAGATTAAATCATTTCTTGGCCTCGCCGGATATTACCGACGATTCATTGATAATTTCGCCAAAATTTCCAAACGTCTCACTAAATTACTGCAAAAAGACACCCCTTTCAATTTCGATTCAGAATGTTTCAAATCTTTCGAAGATTTAAAACAAACCCTTACTTCAAGCCCCATACTATCGTATCCAAATTTTGACGAGCCATTCCTACTCACAACAGATGCGAGCGCTTTTGCGATTGGCGCTGTACTTTCGCAAGGTCCTATAGGTAAAGACCTACCCATAGCTTTCGCCTCCAGAACTCTCTGTAGTGCGGAAACAAAGTACTCAACAATAGAACGAGAACTCCTCGCTATTGTTTGGGCCGTAAAACATTTTCGCCCTTATATTTTTGGAAGAAAGTTCAAATTGATAACAGATCACAGACCTCTTACCTGGATTTTCTCTATTAAAGACCCCGGTAGTCGCCTAGCACGCTGGCGCTTAAAACTTGAAGAGTACGACTACCAGATTGAATATAAACCTGGCAAAATTAATAAAAATGCGGATGCCTTGTCCCGTATCAAAATTAACCATTTTCAAAAATGTGTGGATTTCAAAAACAAAATTTTAACATCAAATACAGGCGACGAATCAATTAGTTCAGAAAATACCGAAATTTCACCAGAATCAATTTTACAAGAATTACATACATTTGTTCACCTATATAAAAACCAGTTATTAATAGACTATTCAAAAATTAAAATTACGAACAATCAATTATTAGACAAAGGACATAAAGACATAATAACGTTTTTCCAAAAAGACAAACTCGAAGACTTACATTATAAAATAATTGAAGATATTTTCGAGGAAAAACCAAATTTTATCCACAACAAAATTAATATTGTCACGAGTAAAACGATGAAAAACCGAAAATATTATATTGTTTTGTTACCCTTCGACACCGAAGAGATAATCGAAACAATGTTTATTACTCTTTACAAAGACAAAGACATTTTCGAATCTTCAAAAACATATTTCATTGAAAACAATTTAGAATTGCCAATACTCGAAATGTTGTCATTTATTTTCACTGAAAAAGATTTAAACCTAGTTAGTTGCCAAAACATAACTAAAACGCCTGACGAAGATCAAATTCCGATAATATTAGACCAAAACCATACCGGAAAAGCAAATTTGCACCACGGAATAAACGAAACCATTCGGAGAATAATAAATAAATATAATTGGCCCGGTTTAACTAAAGACGTAACTAAATTCATTCAAAATTGCGAAATATGCCAGAAAACAAAGGCTTTACGGAAAAACTTAAACTATTAGGGATGAACTAACCAAATTTACTCAAGCGTACCCATTAGAGTATTAAATTATTTTCAGGTTTCTTCTGCTGATTGGAGCAGCAGTATCCCAATACACCATTACTCCAATAAACAACACCATTGGAATATATTATCATCGAGACAGCGAAATCGTTGCAACAAATAAACAATGGACTCTTCTGGTTCACAAAAACATTTCATCAATAAAGAACACTTTTGAACATAACGAGAAAATGCTTGAAATTCTCTTACACGCTATTAACCCCATATTTGAAAACATGAACCGTTTTCGAGGTGAAGTAAAAACACACATCAGCTTATTAACCCGAATTTCAAATTCAATTCAAGAAAAATTAAGCGAAATTTATTTTGATACTAAACGTTACAAACGTGGAATTCTCATGGCATTGGTACAATATTTAAGTCAATTACAGGAAATTTAGATTCCGAAGATGGCGAATACTACATGAATTGCATCAATAAATTAACTAATGACGAGCATCAATTAGAAAATTTAATGAAAAATCAAATCTCAGTAACAACATCCGTCATAAAGAATTTTAACGCTACCATACAAAAGTTGCAAATTGATGAAGCCACCTTCAATAGAGATATAAAAATAATATCAGACACAATTTATAGGACAGCAGATAAAATTAAAGTAATTGAAGCAAAATTAAGATTTTTAGAAAAATGTGAACTTCTCATGGAAAGTTACCTGTATATCGAGAATCAATTAAATTATATTCTAAATTCAATAACTTTCGCGCGATTGAAAATTATTCATACGTCGATAATCAATCCTGAAAATTTGATAACCTCGCTTCAGGAAATTTCACAAAATTTACACCAAAACAATTTACCACTCATTATAAAATCTTCCAATATTGCCAAATATTTGGATATTATGGAATTATAAGCATATCAAATTGACTCAGACTTGGTATTTGTATTAAAAATTCCTCTAATAGACCAACAAAGATACACCCTTTTTAGATTATATCCAATTCCTATCCTAAATAATAGAACTGGTCTATATCATGTTTTATCTTCATCACAAAAATACTTAGCGCGTGACGTCGATTCTTTGATGTACATACCCATCAAAAATCTGAAAAACTGTAAACCACTTTTCTTTGGCACGAAGATATGTTCCAATCTATTTGCATACCCCCTCGACAACAATGCTATATGTGAAGCCCAAATCCTGAAACACTTAAAAATGTTACCTGAGAGCTGCCAAACTTCAATAATATTTGCAAAATTCTACAATGTCCAACAACTAACAGACTCATCATGGCTAACAATTACTTCAGAACCACTTCAAATTACTGTAAATTGCAAACAAATAAACACCGAGACAGAGATCGTTTATAAAAATTCCATTCTTAAATTGCAACCTGGATGTAGTGCTTTCATAGGAGTGACAAAAATACAAGCAGACTCTAAGAACTTTTCAGAAATCAGTGTTAGTGATCACCCTATTTTAATTCCCTTTAATTGTTGTCAAGGAATCCCCGATGACATCCAAATTCCAAAATTGGAACCATTAAAATTGAATAACTTAAATGTGGAAGACCTCGAGATTGCCAAACACAAATTAGACGAATATTCTCGAACGTTAGACGATTTGATCAACGAATCATTTGTCACCAAACACATCTCTTGGTTCACTTATTTTATCATTGCACTAATAGTAACTCTCATTTTGTTATATATTTTATGTAAATGCCGAAAGAGAAACAGATTAGCAATCGCCCTCACAACAAATTCACCACCACCTCCACCTGGACCTTCTAAACGCTTAAGAGAATCCTTCAGGAGCATCCTGCCCAGAAGAAGACCATCGATCAGACCCAAAGATTAAACCCCAGAGGAAGAAATCGAACTGAACTAATGTTTTCAGTTATAAATCGGTTTCAAAGACTCTATATATTTTAATTTTGTAAATTTTATAGTTAAAAATATTAGTTGTATAATTTAAACTCAATTTAAGGCTTTATACTCTCATTTAACTTTATTATTATTATATAACTTCAATAATCGTTAAATTCATAATTACTAATTTCAATTTTATTTATTTTTGAAAAATTGCTGTATAACACCAACTTTTTGTTAAAAAGGGGAGTTATTATATAAAATATATTGTATTCAATTCATTATTCAAAGTAGCTCCCACAGTTCTATAACTTTATTATCAGGTAACATAAAACCTTCAGTATGTTATCTGAAAACCAGACGTAACTGAATACTGCTACGTGTCTTATCATATAACTATATACATTGTAACCAACGTTTATGATGATTTGCTGAAACTTTATAATGTTCTTTCTTATAATGTTTTAAATTAATCTTTTGCCAATTGTATTTTAATATTACTTTCAACAATGTCAGCACAACGAAACTTATAAAGTCGCAGCAAACCCGTTGCATGAGTAGTATAATTTTAGTATTGATATTATTGTTATACTCACACATCTAAATTCTTGTTCGTCCGTTAAATAAAATAAATTGTTTTTAAAAAGTTTAAATCCAAACAAGCGATTTAACATATATATATATATATATATATATATATATATATATATATATATATATATATATATGTGTGTGTGTGTGTGATTAATAATTTTTCGTTAACATCTGAGACCACATATATTATTTTATGTAAGTATTTAAAATTGGTTTTTAACTTTCATATAAATATCTAACGATTTTATTACAACACGTCTATATAGCAGAATTTTGCTGCGACCAAGCTGAAATGTTTGTTTTTTTTTTCACGTCGTGACAAGTCTATGACGAGTGCTGACGTCACCAGTCTGTATTCGCCGTACGGAGCATAACAGACCCTAGCGGTTCTATGTGCGGTTGAATTTGTTTTGTTTATCTCGCACACCAGCTGCTCTGACAACAACAACAACGCTCCATTATCTGTTATTAATTGCCATTCCGTAAAAGGGGGAATATCCAGTACTCTTTAATAAACCGTGTTACATATCAAAATTTACGTAATCACAAGACGAATAAAGCGACATAGTTTTAAAATTTAAATTTAGAGCGGATTAGATCAACTGATATGCGAGATTTTATATGGATTCTTATGGGGAATTACCACAAACTAGGTGTATGTAGGGGTCGCGCATGTCTAATCATATTCAGCAACGCTCTAAGTAAAAGAATTATTTTCATTAATTTAATACCCCCAAAGTACATAGATTTGAGAACTGTTTTATATATCTATCAGTTATGAATGAACCTTAGTGTCACAAATTTTGGCTATTTTTTTTTCGCTTTAAAAAGTTACCTCTAGTTTACATACATAACAGATACCCCATATATGCAGCTAACAATATCAAGACATCAGATCAATCTCAGTGGTTTAGAAAGTACGCTTTCACCTAATCTTACCAGGATTTTCGATGTACTAGGTGTGGGTTATGAGTCATAACAAAACCTTTGAGGTTGTTCGTTGTTTAGTATGTAATTAAATGGGAAATTGTTCACACCCCGCCCCGATTCATAAATTTATATACGTTCTTATGAAAAACACGCACAAATTACAGGTTTGAGGGGGCCTTTTAGATAACCTCTGTTAATTTTCTGTGTACTAGGAGCGTGGGTATGAGGTCATAGCGAGTCTTAAGATTGTTCGTTATTTAGTATGTATTTAAATGATAAATCGATACATACCCCAGAGAGAATATCGATTTAGCATTGGATCTTATGGAAAATTAGCACAAATCGTCAAGTTCGAGGGGCCTTTGACAGCGGTACGCGTGAGTTGAAGCGGCTGGCGACATAATGTCTGGGAAAGATAGACATGTTAGAACAGGTTAACATAAACAAATTGCTATTGTCGCGATAAGGACGACCCAGTGTAAAATGAAATATATTTTATGGGTTGTACATAAAAGATCATTTTTGTTTTATAATTTGTAGATAAGGTTTTATTCTGTTAACTGAATTTAACTACTATGTATCTGCAAAAATTCGCCTAGGGGAACCCAATAGAATTTGAGTACTTAATGTTACAGAGTGGGGTTACGAAACTTATGTATATAAATTAATACTTAGTTACAAGGCGAGTTAAGAAACTGTTACAGGGTATGATTAAAAAGATATAATTAAATCTAGACATTTAAATGAATCGCTTGATACCCTCACATCATGTATTTTGAGTTCCCTTGAATACTATAAGGTTTCCTTCCTTGAAAAAACTTATCGTAAAAATTTATTGCTGTGATAAAGATTGAATGTCCTGTGTCACGAATGTAGTTTGTTAAACACGTACGCTTCAAGTGATAACAATATTACCTCGTTTTTTTATTATGCAATAGCAGTGGTACAGAAGCAAGCTCATTTGTTATTTGAAAAAACATCTTTATTCTTTCAACAGATAGTAGACGGTTTGTTCGGCCAACAGTAATATGCTGGGCAGCTCGACAATATAGGTACACAATTATCCACAATTATCCACATTATCCACACGTGGATAATGTGGATAATTGTGGATAATTGTGGATAAAAATGTGGATAATTGTGGATAAAATTAGGGTGCATACTAGTAACTGATCATTTGATGCTATATAGTGAAGCAGTAAACATGTATTCGTGTAAAGTTTGTAGCAAAACATTCTCTTGATCGAGCGGGGTAAGCAGACATGTTGCTATCCATAAAAGCCGCTATTTTCATTGTAGTATGTGTAATAAAACATTTAGAAGACAAGATAGTTTAAAAAGACATATAGAAGGAATATACGATGAGTTGCATAACATTAATAGACTGCCCAAAACAACTGAAGAAGAAGAAAAATTATCTTCACATGACCCTTGGATTGTACGCCCAGAGAGAATAAAGAATGATACTGACCCTAATGACTTAGTTAACGCAATGAAAATTAACGAACGCCTAGGTCTAAAATATGATGTATACGTAAATACTTTACGAGAAATGGGAATTATCGAATAAATTTCTGATATTAATATGATTTTATATATATATATATATATATATATATATATATATATATATATATATATATATATTGTCATTTATCTTGAAACAGTCAAAGTGATTAGACGCGTCTGAAAATGATTGATTGTAATAATTGTCAAATAACTTTTGCAAACAAGAAACATATGAAGAGACATTGTAAAAAAAAAAATTTTTCCCACTCCAGAACGATTATACCTGAAGATAAAATATTGGAAATTATGGAGTCGGTACGAAAATATAAATATCACGCCTGTTGTTTACCTGCATCTTTAATATTTTGTGAACAAAGAGATTTAATATACGTTCTGAAGTGAAAAAGGGTTCTGCTATGTGCAAATCTAAGAAGGTATACCTATACATTTTTGGAATGAAATTGATGGAAAAGTGATCCTTCACTAACTGTAGCAAGAGAGGAATACCCCGACATGTAGGTAGATTACCATGAAGTATTATGTATTATTACCAGTTTCGAAGATAAATTAATGGAAGTGGCATACGACGCGTTTAAAGAGATGAAATCTACATCTATCTATGAGTTCTTCTTCGCAATGGTTCCATCACCAGAAATATTGAAAATACGAGGCGATATTTATGATAAAGTTACATACCTTTTAAGTACATTAAGTAAATTGTCAACACATGTATATAAATATTGAATAAAAATATACAACTATTATTTTATCAACACCCTAAATAGATTTTTTATATTTTAAATCGATCTCAAGTTATAAACAAAAAAAAAACAGAAATTGTGACAGCTCTTTTTCTTTGGCCAGAAGGACGTATGGTACAGGGTTGTCACCCATAGATTTTAATTATCTTCAGCAGTTCTTGAGTTATAAGCAAAAAGAAAAAACAGGAAGTATGACGTCATAACTTTTTTCTAAAAATTTATTTTCAGCAATGGCATTAGGTACGGAATTGAAACCCCTATAGGCAGATGAAATTACTTTACATATTTTTTTTTCTTTAATGTTCTCGAATTATATTGACTTTTGTATTTGGAGCGTGGTCAAATTACGTCATGATAAAAAATGTTCTACAATCAAATTAACATCTTTTGTATATGATAGAGATATTAAAGCATTATCACCAAGGCCCCTGTATAGCCACACTTAAAATCTCCGATCTAAATAAATAGAATTGAAAACCATAAGAATAGCTTTTAAATTGGTTCCCTTAAAAAATGTTAAAAATTATTTTAGCTCATACTGTTCATGAGTTTCTATATAAATATGTTTCTGTTTAAAAATTTAAATACATACAATAAAATAGAAAACACCCTGTACATAATAAAATTTAAGTTTAGTAACTAAAAACTTACAAAATAGTCGCTTAAAACATGATACAAGCCAACAATCAGTCAAAGCTTTGTATCTGTAATGGGTAAAACCAATTAATAATTCTTAATTTCAAATTGAAATATGAAAGCCATAAAACAGCTTTTAAACTGGCTCCCTTAAAAATGTTGAAAATTATTTTAGCTGATACTATTCATGAGTTTCGATATAAACATGTTCCTGTTTAAAAATTAGACATGTACAATAACATAGAAAACACCCTGTACATAATAAAATTTACATTCAGTAGCTAAAAATTTACAAAATAATCCTAGTTCAAATAGTCGCTTAAAACGTGATACAAGCCAACAATCAGTCAAAGCTTTCTATCTGTAATCGGTAAAACCAATTAATAATTCTTAATTTCAGATTGAAATATAAAAGCCATAAAATAGCTGATAAATTGATTCCCTTGTATAGTATAGGTGAAATGTTAAACATCCTGAGTATAGAGGCTTTAATTAAAAAACCTACATCATTTACCTCAATATCATGATAACGCATGGATACTGTGATACTAACTCAATTCTTAGGAGAATACGTAAATATTATAAAAAGATATAACCACAACATGTACAATGCATATATCGATTGAAAGAGAATTTTTGTTCTAGCATGGATGCAAATAAATGTCTTTTGAATTTAATAAATTTTTCCTCGGCTTGAAGTTATCAAAATGTAACATAAAAATTAAACACTTGGTATAATAGTTTTATGTTTTTGAAAAATATGTACAGTTTACATATCCTTTCTACAGCCTAAAAATAAAGTGAATATCTTTAAAAAAAAAACACGTATACCCATACATTTATGAAATATTAAAAATCTACTTTTGATAAAGGTATGGGATATGTTTTGATATAGACTTTTATCTAAATCTATCAAAATATATATAAATGGTTCCATTTTAAAATAACTATAGAGTTAGCTGAGCATCCTGTATATTAGCAAATATTTTTGAAATGCTAAAAACAATATAAATACGATTGGCCAGTGAAGTTGTTTCTACAATAGAGAATAACGATACTATAGAAGAAATACACACCCTGTATATATAATCAATGCTTTCTACTTAAAACAAATAATATATATCTGTCTTTTAACTACTATATGCTATACACAGATTAGGTGCCTCAGTTAATATTAAGAGTCATTCGTATAACATTTTCGGACGGCTTGATTGATTTATTACATTCATATCTCGCTGTAATATGCCAACAAAGCACATTCCATAGCCACAGACCAATACAGTTAGGATATTCTAATAATATAAATCCTTAATTCTTACTGTAAACCTATAACAAATAAGTAATGTGTTTTGCCCGTATAACATTTTAATAATCATCCGGTAATGTTATAGTCAATTTCTTAATAACAGTGAACTTTCTAGAGTTTATTTGAAATTAATACGTCCTACTTTAGGTGTATATAGTTTCAAGAACTAATATCTTAATAAAAATAATTTTAAAGACATGATACGATATATTTTATGTTATAATTCTAAAGTCATCCCTATGGCTAATAATCAGTTTATAAATAGATATCTACATTCGCTTGCTTGTTATGATATAAAATTGCTAACTAATTGAAACTAATTAAAACGTTTTACTATTTTGTCATATAATTAGGTACCGCATTAACGAACTCTCTATAAATATTATTTAAAATTTTTATTTAACAGTTTCAAAAATTGTATATATTAGAAAATATTTTAACATCCTGTATACTTTTCATTAATAACATTCTGTATAATTTCTACTATTAATATGTTATCACATTAAATGATTGCTTAATTTAACCCAAGTATACATTAAGACTATTTAATTGATTCCAAAAAGAAAAAAAATATGTAAAACTCAATAACTGAGCATTTTGCATTATTTTAATAATTAGTATCAAGTTTTCTTTTTCATGTTTCTTATTATTTTAGGATAATTAAAAATATCTTTTAATTGAAAATATAATTTTTATTTTGATGTAAAATATTAAAAGCAGAATAATTAATATCCAGTTTCTTCATAGGTATTGCATATTATTTTGTGATAATTAAAATATATATTTCAGTTGAATATTTAATTTTTCGATATGAATCGGGGCGGGGTGTGAACAATTTCCCATTTAATTACATAATAAACAACGAACAACCTCAAAGGTTTTGTTATGACTCATAACCCACACCTAGTACATCGAAAATCCTGGTAAGATTAGGTGAAAGCGTAATTTCTAAACCTCTGAGATTGATCTGATGTCTTGATATTGTTAGCTGCATATATGGGGTATCTGTTATGTATGTAAACTAGAGGTAACTTTTTAAAGCGAAAAAAAATAGCCAAAATTTGTGACACTAAGGTTCATTCATAACTGATAGATATATAAAACAGTTCTCCAATCTATATACTTTGGGGGTATTAAATTGATGAAAATAATACTTTTACTTAGAGCGTTACTGAATATGATTAGACATGCGCGACCCCTACATACACCTAGTTTGTGGTAATTCCCCATAAGAATCCATATAAAATCTCTCATATAAGATGATCTAATCCGCTCTAAATTTAAATTTTAAAACTATGTCGCTTTATTCGTCTCGTGATTACGTAAATTTTGATATGTAACACGGTTTATTAAAGATTATTGGATATTCCCCCTTTTACGGAATGGCAACTAATAACAGATAATGGAGCGTTGTTGTTGTAGTCAGAGCAGCTGGTGTGCGAGATAAACAAAACAAATTCAACCGCTAGGTTACGAGTCTGTTATGCTCCGTACGGCGAATACAGACTGGTGACGTCAGCACTCGTCACAGACTTGTCACGACGTGAAAAAGAAAACAAAAATTTCAGCTTATATATATATATATATATATATATATATATTATATATATATATATATATATATATATATATATATATATATATATATATATATATATATATATATATATATATATATATATATATATATATATATATATATATATATATATATATATATATATATATATATATATATATATATATATATATATATATATATATATATATATATATATATAAGGTGTTTCATAAATAGAGGGGGTGACTTAACAACTCTAATTTTATTATAAAACCATACATATGTTGGAAAAATGTATTATTTTCACTCTTGTTCTATAACTAAAAGATGTGGATATCATTAAGTTATCTAAGTTGTAAGCTTTCGTTTTTGTATCACATAAATTATTTATATCTTTTTATTAGCGATTAAAAAATGCTTCTATACTGTACGCTTTATTAGTTTTTGTTGGGCAGCTAATAAATGCAAAATCTAAAATGTAGATATCGTAGAATCCTTCCTTCATATACCTACAGATATAAAATTATCAACATATCGGGTATTAAAGTATGAGGTAACTAGGTATATGATGGATATTACAGCATTAAGATATTGTAAGGTAAGTAGAACCCCACATTTTACATTATTCTCCGTTACTGAGTGATATATTCTATGAAAATATCAAGAGATTTTTTTATTACTTACTCGTTTTGATACATATTTCCTAAACCCTCTGTAGGAAGACCCCGTATATCAGCCAATTTTAATGCATATATTTTGTTTTAAACCTCCCATACATTTGAAAGATGTTATAGCGTTCAAATTTTTCTCTTATAATAAAATTGACCACCTCCCTCCTATGATCATGTGATTGTCGTAAATTTTTAATTTCTTAAGTTATATGATTTTTCTCAAATTAAATAGCATCCTATTTGTAGGTGTGTAATATTATTATATATATATATATATATATATATATATATATATATATATATATATATATATATATATATATATATATATATATATAGGTCTGGGCCTCCTCGGTCACTGACCGCATGGGTAGTCCCTTGGCGATTTCTTGTATAGGTCGATTACCCCCAAAAAATGCTTTCCCATAAGAGAAGCAGTTTGAGCACGTCCCCTGCCTTAAGTCTCACCTCTTCTTGGATAACAGCGGTCCCTAATATAAGGTATATTGTCTCCTCCAGAGGCAGATGTAAAGAAGATGAATCGAGGTTTTCTCCTCTTCTTTACAGTATCTGCAAGTCGGGCTTTTCAGTCAGCCTCAGCTTGTGTTTATATGCCTTCAGGCTACTATGGTGGCCCGTAATGATTCCCCACCAGAGTTCTGGCTTTTGTGTCTGTTCAATTTAATGAATTCTTGGGGCCATTTCTCAATCTCTGAGTATTCGATGAAGAGTTTGGTTATTCTACACCGCGTTACTCCTCTTCACCTTTTATTATGCTGGTCCCTTGTTCAGTCGTTTATGTGGTCTCTAATCAGATTCCCACTTATTCTCCACTACAGGTTCTGGTTCATAGAGGTTCTCCTTGGTCCCTAGTCTAGCAAGGTCATCTGCAATTAGATTCCCCTTAATGCCATTATGCTCCGGGTATCCAAAATGAGTTCCACCGGTCCCTTAGGCTTGTAATAGGTATTCAGTTTTTGTTATCAATTTTTCTTAAGTTTTATAGCTCGTGTACATGTCTACAGGTATTTTGTTGTCAGTTATATTTTCTTTAAAGTTAACCCCGTATTCTACTCATGTATATATATATATATATATATATATATATATATATATATATATATATATATATATATATATATATATATATATATATATATATATATATATATATATATATATATATTGTTTTTCTTATTTTATCTGAGCTTATATTTTTCATGTCTTTAATATGATTTGTTGCATATTTTTAAAACATCCAGTATATTTGAATGATGTTTCCCATATACTGTATAAGTCAGCGTGTGTTATCAACAACTTCTGTTAGCGCCGGTAGAAACACGTACTAGACAATGACATTATTCGAATTGTTTATATTGCGTCGTATTAATGACTAATGCTTTTTTTTTTTATTGTGTTTACACTTTCAGCGAAATAATTAAATAATCATTGTAATTAAATAATCGAAATATTTATAACTTTCTGTGGGTCTGTTATTTTTGCTTCGTAAAACAACGCGTTCAATTTTAATTCGTTTGTTCTTTTTACGAACTTAATGAAATATCGGGAAAATATCTCTTAGACTTGCATAATAAATTCGTATTAGCGACTAATGCTTTATTTATCGGAAACGGCGTTGGGTATCCCCCATTGCGCATGCTCGTAGTCTCTGTGTAGTGTCGATGAAATTCTTTGTAAAACCTCTCCCTACCGCCACTCTAGTATCCTTAAATTCCCCGCCTCCCTACTGAAACCCCTTCCAGACCTCACGCCCCCGCAGTGTCGCCAGCACTCCATAGGTAAACACGTAGGTTTCTCTATCCCGAGCGAATGACAAGAAGGACACCTGTCTGTTCCCGGTGTGTGCGCCGTCAACCGTTAAATTTTTGGGAATTAGGTAAAAACTCAAGGACCTAGGAGGTGATGACCTGCTGTCTTGGAATTCCCCGCCAACCCTTACAGTTTGAATTTCCCGCCTTAGCGGTGTGTCGGCAATGCAGATCGCGTACTTGACGGCCTAGAGAGAGGGAGAGGTATAACCCTTACAGTTTGAATTTCCCGCCCTAGCAGTGTGTCGGTAATGCAGATCGCGTACTTGACGGCCTAGAGAGAGAGAGGTATATACCCGTGTGTTAGAGAGAGACTGGGATGTCTGGCCCAACCGTCCCCTTACCTACTCTTCTAGAAACCAATTGCAACAAATTTCTGGAAATCCCAAAGATAAAATTGAAAATAACGAATGGTCTGATATGGAATTTATGAAATAATTTGCCAAGATCTTAGTCAAAAGAATATTGGGAAAATAAAAAAGAAGAAAAAAAGCAATTGTAACTAGGAGCACATAGCCCATTTAAATTGTGGAAGATTAGAAAAGTCTTGCCTAATATGGTTTCAAAAACAGTCATGGAATAGATTCTAGTAATTTCAAGTTAGTAAAAAGTATAACGAACCACGGACCATCAGATATCATTGAAAGTATTGATTTAGTATTATTGACTTGATGTACGAATCTAAGTTGGAAATAATTCCCAATCTATAAGTAATTATAAGTAGATATATTATATATGTATGTATAAAATTTTACTTGTATGCAGGAGCAATGCTTTACTGGAAGAATATTTAAATATGTTTTTCAATCAGTAACTGTAATGCAAATGCATTTAAATGGAATAATGGATGTTAATAGAACATGAAAATTTATGAAATTAAAACACAGAAATTATGTATAAGCACCACCTAATTAGCAAAACTGTTATATTTGCATATTCATAATTTTTTATTATATAATAGTAATATAAAATCTTATCTTTCTCAAGGCTTTTATTTCAAATCAAGCATGAATAATGTTGCCAATTACTATTAATAATAATTGTAGAAACATTTACATTTAATTGGAATTTCGATTGCTTATTTTATCTGATATCGAAGCAAAGATAATACAAACTCATAATATAAGTGGATACAATTGACAACAATCTAAAGTTTATATACACTTAGATAGAGAGAGAGAGGTATAACCCTTATAGTTTGAATTTCCCGCCATAGAAGTGTGTCGGTAATGCAGATCGCGTACTTGACGGCCTAGAGAGAGAGAGGTATATACCCGTGTGTTAGAGAGAGACTGGGATGTCTGGCCCAACCCTCCCCTTACCTACTCTTCTAGAAACCAATTGCAACAAATTTCTGGAAATCCCAAAGATAAAATTGAAAATAACGAATGGTCTGATATGGAATTTATGAAATAATTTGCCAAGATCTTAGTCAAAAGAATATTGGGAAAATAAAAAAGAAGAAAAAAAGCAATTGTAACTAGGAGCACATAGCTCATTTAAATTGTGGAAGATTAGAAAAGTCTTGCCTAATATGGTTTCAAAAACAGTCCTGGAATAGATTCTAGTAATTTCAAGTTAGTAAAAAGTATAACGAACCACAGACCATCAGATATCATTGAAAGTATTGATTTAGTATTATTGACTTGATGTACGAATCTAAGTTGAAAATAATTCCCAATCTATAAGTAATTAGAAGTAGATATATTATATATGTATGTATAAAATTTTACTTGTATGCAGGAGCAATGCTTTACTGGAAGAATATTTAAATATGTTTTTCAATCAGTAACTGTAATGCAAATGCATTTAAATGGAATAATGGATGTTAATAGAACATGAAAATTTATGAAATTAAAACACAGAAATTATGTATAAGCACCACCTAATTAGCAAAACTGTTATATTTGCATATTCATAATTTTTTATTATATAATAGTAATATAAAATCTTATCTTTCTCAAGGCTTTTATTTCAAATCAAGCATGAATAATGTTGCCAATTACTATTAATAATAATTGTAGAAACATTTACATTTAATTGGAATTTCGATTGCTTATTTTATCTGATATCGAAGCAAAGATAATACAAACTCATAATATAAGTGGATACAATTGACAACAATCTAAAGTTTATATACACTTAGATAAATATTAACATATCGTGTGAAATTTATGATGCCTTTAATTGTAAATTTATACAATTATTTACCAGCACGAAATAATTCATGCTCTAATTAACTCTGATCAAAATAATCAACCAACAAAAAATTGAGCAGAAATTAACCTTCTGTAAAGATATAATCAACCTGTGGCACATAGTATGCACCTAGTAATAAAATTGCTTATATAAAGAAAAAGTAATAACAATCAATATGAACTTAATAAAAGTTCCTCAGTAATTTTTATTCAAAAAAAAGTTGCACGTCATTAAAGGAGGGTATTTACTTTTGTATGTTGTTGAACGCAAAATTACTAAACGAGTTTTTAATATCCTTCTATAAAATTAAAACTGCATCTCGGGTGTAATTATATAGTTTGCTAAAATTGGAGATCACAAATTGTAATAAACAAATTGGTAAAATACTTTCTGAAAGTTTTACCACATGGCTTCATATACATTTCACATGATTTTACATAATAGTTATATTAAGCTACACAGGCCGATATTATACAGGATTCTTTAAACAGCTCCTATAAAATATAAAATAAAGTGTCATTAATTTTAATTTAGCGAGGGTGAAAATATTTTGTTTTCAAAACTACTTTATATATATATTCAAAAATATCTTCATATTATATCTATTAAATATAATAGTGATAGAAATAGTAACAAGACAATAAACGTAAGAAAAAAATATAAATTTATATTTCTTCATATAAAACATAATAATTTGATTAATATAATTCCTGAGTTCTTGAATTTATCAAGTGATTTTAGTTTAGTTATTAAGGAAAATTGACTTTTAATAACTAAGTTATTAAAAGTCAATTTAAGGGTGATAACTAATATATTTCAATTAATCATATTATTAAATAAAGTAATTGTTAATTGCACTCATGCATAAAAACAATGGCTTAACAATCCTTCTAAGTGCATTTAATATTAATTATTGTCCCCACAAATACGTGACGTTCATAACGTTACCGTTTTTCCAATAATTATTTTAATTACTCCGCTATAATTTATTTTAAATTACAAATTTCAGTATTCGTTGTACATTTATTAGTTTAGTTTTCTTACTGTTTGGGTTTTACATAATAAATTATATATTAGTTATCGTAAAAGACGAAATCATGATGCCAGACTGCATCTATTAATTTCTAATAATAATAATAATGCTTCCTGATCATATCGTGACAGAAGTATCAGGTCTGATTTATTAGTTATTCTATTGCTGCTCTAGACCTAGTATTGAATAAGTAATTTACATAATAAATCGATTATTTTCGTTGTTTACAATGCATAAAATATTAGTCGTAATTTAAAATTGAATAAAACTATATGCTTTGTAGATGACCGTATATTTCATCATACATATTATTCTGTCTTTATAATATCGGATGGGATTGAAACCATACATATGGTAATAATAGATTTTCCATAGCTGTAAATATGTCCGTTTTTGTGTACTGTAAACGGCACATTAGTTTATGCTAATCATATTTGGTGTACAATTATTACTATACATATTGACGTATGAAATAAAAATAGAATAGTGTGTAAGGTGCGTATCAAATATGTACGATGTAGTTTGTACTAACGGTAATAGTAGTATCTTGTAGGTAATGGTTTAATGTAATGTTTTAATTACAACTGGAACATTCCTTTTCTATTAGCCATTATTGAAAAAATTTTCTGTAACAATCATTCACCGTATATAGAAGCAATTTTGATTAACAAAACTTGAAATCTTTTAATTTGATAATAATATAACATCCCAAAATAGACATATTTATAATAGAATGCTTAGATCGATTGAAAGCACTGATTAATTAAAAAAGCTGCCTGAAATTTATATATGCCTAACATACTTCCTTTAACTGTGACTGACACTAGGAAATAGTGTTCTCCTGAATCTAGTTTCATTGAAATGCATAAAATTCATTTTGATTATTGTTCAATTACCTCCATCCCATTTTGGGATCAGCTGATTACCTAAAAACTGCAATAGTTATTGCATATAACGGATTAAAAGAATATTTCATAAACACTGTATATGTGAATGGTCATAATCTTCCTCTCTCGTCTTCTATCTCCCCCATAATTCTCAAATATCTCTGCATTAAGACTATAGTTTATCAGAAAGCGTGTTGTATTTTGACTTTTGTTCGATGTAAATATGTTAACTTGTCACTAATGTAATACATTTTACAATAAAATCTGTTTACTTACTAATTCGGTCAGAAATATACTCTTTGTCTAGACACATTTTCTTTATCAAAAATATTTGGAAATATGCGTGTGTGATTTTTTCCATGAGCTAGTGTATTCAGTTATCGTTAATATTTCGTAATCCATGTTTCTATTATCAAAACCACTTTAGAAAAGGACCCTGTTTTGTTGAGATGATACATAATCATATGCTGTCGTAATTAAATGCTTATTCATTTAAAAAGTAAAACTAATCAAATACAATTAAGTATTGTTAACACTTAAATGTATTTTATTTTTTATAACATTATTTATTATTTATTTATTTATATGTATGTTATATAAAAGTACCGTTATACATTGTTAACTTAGGATATTTCAGTATGTAACGCAATACTATTATCTTGTGAGAAGGTAATATGATATCCTGGGAAGCTGTTATCATTCTCTTTCCAGACATCATACGATACCTGCTTAACTTTTGATAACATTGTATATTTCATTTATCACTAAATGTGATGGCTTGGAGTATTGCCAAGGCCTTCCCGGAAAGCCACGCTTTGCCACGCGTTAGCGTCAGCATTATAAACTTATAAATTACATCCAAGCCAGCACAAAGTCAGTCTAGATTGTAACTTCGTTTCGTCGTCTACGACTCATTTCAAAATTATACAAAATTATAAATAAACAGTGTTTAATATTAAAATTTGTTTTTAAAAAACTTCTAAGCTGAAATAGCATATAAGAAATTGGCGCAGCCGGTAGGATATCGCGTATCGCTAGAACACGGACTTTGCCTCACTGGTGGTGTGAGATTCTAATCTCTAAAAGCGTATCGTATCCGAATCAAAAGTGCTACGAAGAAGAAACAAAAAGTGCTACGAAGAAGAAATAAGAAAGAAATACAAAGCAACTCTTGAAGAAAATAAATCTCAAGAAGAAAGAAGAAAAGAAAATAAATCAATCAACAGCGGTGAACTTCGGAGTAGAACACGGAGCCTTGCCTAACTACCCGCGAGTTCAGCCGACACCAGCCCATCCTCTACATTGGCCCGCCGTCGCTAGAACACGGACCTGACCTCACTGGCTTCGGACCCATTGGCGGAACAGATGGAAGGAATTTGGTAAGTCAAGGAATTGTCTCGCTTGCCATTTTTATTGTGGACATTTTATTCATATTTATTTATGCGTTTAACGATATTTTATTCGTTACAAAAAGGACATAGACCAGTCCAGGTTATTTTTACATTTAAAATTTAATTTCAATTAATTAACAAAAATGTCTACTGAAAATCTTAATAATGTTAATGAAGGAGAACACGTAGAACCCTACAAACTCTCCGAAATACTTTCCATTGTACCAGAATTTGATGGTAATCAAATTTTTTTGCAAACTTTTTTTAATGCTGTAAGATGTGCTTACAGTATGGCCGTTGCTGACCAGCGTATATTTTTGACTCTCCATGTAAAGAATAAATTGCGCGGTAAAGCTGCGGAGTTAGTTAACTCTCGCAACCCTTCCACTTGGGAAGAAATTAAAAATTTACTTGAAACCCATTTTAGAGATTCCATAGACCTTACGTCTGTAATACAGGATCTTCAAAGGACCCATCAGCAAAGTAACGAAAGTGCGTTAAATTTTGTGTCTCGATTACAAACCCATAACGCGAAAATGCACGCAGCCGTGCAGAAACAAACATTAACGCCCGAACAAAAAACTGCTCAATCTAACTTAATAGAAACAATGACGCTTAACACCCTTTTAATTGGCCTAGATCCAAAATTAGGATCAATTATTAGAGCGAGTAACCCTGCTAATATGATAACTGCAATTTCACGTATCAAACGCGAGTTGCAACTATCGTATTTTGAATCACAAAAATTAAGAAAACAAAAACCTGTAAATTCAAATTTTAGAACATCAATGCCAACACAAAATAACTCGACTAGAAAAACTTGTAATTTTTGTAAAAGAATTGGTCATTCTACTGATGAATGCCGTACCAAGCAACAAAGTGGTTATCCACCACAATTTCAAAATTTTTCTTGTCCAAGTTTTAATAATTTTAATAATAACAATAGCAACCAAACTCAACAATCAGCCTCTAGCAATTTTCAGAGACCTCAAAACAATCAAAACTCATTCAGACCACCTAATCAAAACTTTGCTCAAAATAGCTTTCAACAAAACAGACCGCCAGCTATCAGGCCAAACCCAAATTTTTCTAATCAACAAAGACCTCCAGTCATTAGACCAAACCCAAACTTCAATCAGAGAGCCCACCATGTAAACAGGTTCGACGATCAATATTACGACGAAAGCTTTAATCAAAATCAATATGAGACTGATCAAACTAATCAATACCAATACTACAATTACGATCACGATAATTCCGATCCAAATTATTACAATTACGATATTAACAATACTGATAATACTGATTATCAGCAAATCAATAATTATTGCTATGATGATACTGCTCATCAAATCAAAAATTTTGACGACCAATACAATTGTAATCCCAATCAGGATTTTCAATTAATTCAACCCCAAGACCAACCCCCGAATTTAGAAACCCAAATCTCCAACATCCAAACGCAGGTTCGAGCAATAAACCTCAACCAAAATCAACCAGACGAACAGATATTTCTATAAATCATGGATTTACAAGTTCTCTTTTGACAGTAAGCTCCAAAAATTTATACTATATTAAGGATGCAACAAACACATTTAAACTTTTACTAGACACAGGCGCTGGACTTTCAATTTTTAAGCCCAAAACTTGCGAAAAATTTAATCAACGTTGCCCTAAAAATGTTATTATTCAAGGTATAACTGACGAAAAAATTTTAATCACTGAATCGACTTTAATTCCATTTACAAAAGGTAACTCCCACAAAGTTTATATTCATGATATAGACATTGAATTCGACGGACTACTGGGATCAGATTTTCTGGAACACTACGATTGCGTGATAGACATAAAAAATAAACAATTGATCACAAATTTCAAAAACATTCCACTTTTTAAGGCATCCGAAAATTTAAAATCAGGAAATGTTCCACAGAATAATATTTTACGCCCTGTAAAATTCTTTCAAACAAAATCTCGATTACCCCTCGTACGGAACAAATTTTTAAATTTCATTGCAACCTCGTAAACACTGATGCTATATTATCAGCTCAAGAAGTAGAAAAGGTTCGTTTGCCAAATGAACTTGTCAAAATTAATCACAAAGGTGAATTTTTCACTTCAGTTATTAATGCAAATGCAATCCCAAAAATTATAGATTTTTCAGAGTTAAAATTAGAACCAGTTCAAAATTTTATTTTGCTAAATTCAAACGTTTTGCGCCCAGAAACATGTCAAACTGACCGTATAGCAGAAATAAAAAATCAACTCAGGTTAGATCATCTAAATTGTGAAGAGAAGGAATTAATTTCCGAAATTTGCTTGGAATTTTCAGACATCTTTTATTTGGAAGGAGATAACTTAAGCTTCACTAACGAAATTAAACATTCTATTGATACTGGTAATGCGAAACCTATTTTCACTAAATCGTATTGTTATCCACATATTCACAAAGAAGAGGTTAAAACCTAAATTTCGAAAATGTTATCACAAGGTATTATACGACCATCTATTTCACCCTGGTCATCCACAGTTTGGGTCGTACCAAAAAAATTAGACGCCTCTGGCAAGCAAAAGTGGCGCGTTGTAGTTGATTATCGTAAACTTAACGAAATATCTGTCGAAGACAAATACCCTCTCCCGAACATTCCATCCGTATGCCATTCGGATTAAAAATGCTCCCACTACTTTTCAGCGTGTGATGGATAATATCCTTTTAGGCATACAAAACGAACGCTGCCTCGTCTATGTGGACGATATTATTATTTATTCCCCGACAATTCACGAGCATATTGATCGTCTAACCGAAATTTTCAAACGTTTAAAAAATGCAAATCTCAAAATTCAACCGGACAAATGTGAATTCCTTCGAAAGGAAGTTATTTATTTAGGACATTATATTACACCAGAAGGAGTAAAGCCAAACCCAGATAAAATTAAATGTGTTGCGAATTTTCCAGAACCAAAAAACCAAAAAGACATCAAATCATTTTTAGGCTTAGCCGGTTATTATAGACGTTTTATACTCCAATTTGCTAAAATATCAAAACCATTGACAAAATTATTGCAAAAAGATGTATTTAATTTTGATTCAGAATGCCAAAAATCATTTGATCAACTAAAAGAAGCCTTAGAAACCACTCCTATTCTTATTTATCCAAATTTTGATGACGAATTTATACTCACAACCGATGCTACTTCTTTTGCTATCGGACCCGTTTTGTCTCAAGGACCGATAGGTAAAGATCTGCCAATAGCTTATGCTTCACGAACACTGTGTAGTGCTGAAACTAAGTACTCCACAATTGAGCGTGAGCTCCTTGCAATAGTTTGGTCCGTAAAACACTTCAGACCGTACCTTTTTGGCAGGAAATTCAAATTAGTGACAGATCATAGACCCTTGACGTGGCTTTTCTCAATAAAAGACCCCGGCAGTCGCCTACCGCGTTGGCGATTAAAACTCAAGGAATATGAGTATGAAATTATATACAAACCCGGTAAAATAAATAAAAACGCAGACGCTTTTAGTAGTATAAAAATCAATCACTTTCAAAATTGTTCAAAATTTCAAAATAAAATTCTGACATCAAACTCTGACAATGAATCGAACGCATCTGAAGCAACCGAAATTGCCCCAGAAGCTATCGTACAAGAACTAGAAACCTTCGTAAATTTATACAAAACTCAGTCACTAATTGACTACAATAAAATCAAAATAAGAAATAATCAATTACTTGACAAAAGACATAAAGACGTCATTACATTTTTTCAAAAAGACAAACTAGAAAAATTGCATTATTCAATAATCGAAGACATTTTCGAAGAAGCACCAAAATTTTGTCACAACAAAATTAATATCGTTTCAAGTAAAACTGTTAAAAGCATAAAGTATTATATTGTCTTATTACCCTTCGACCCCGAAGAGATAATGGAGACAATGTTCTTAACTCTTTATAGAGACAAAGACATTTTTTAACCCTCAAAAACGTATTTTGTCGAAAACAATTGGGAACTTCCTATTTTAGAAATGCTTTATTTCATTTTTAGTGAAGAAAATCTAAATTTTGTAGTATGTCAAAATATTACTCAAAAGCCTGACGATGATCAAATCCCCTTGATCTTAGATCAATATCACAATGGAAAGGCAAACCTACATCGAGGAATAAATGAAACCATACGTAGAATACGAAACAAATATGATTGGCCCGAAATTATATTTTAACAATCAGAGATGAATTGACAAAATTCATACAGGCCTATCCTGTTCAAGATAAATCTGCAAAATCAATCGTAAACACCCTACTTTTATATTTTCAGCACTACAGTACACCTCTGCGTATTCACTGCAATTATGGCAGAGAGTTTGATAATACTTTACTAAGAGATTTATGTAGACTATATGACATTAAACTAACCTTTTCAAGCGTTAACCACCCTCAATCTAATGGTTCAGTTGAACGCTTTCACTCAACATTGCTTGAAATGATACGAGCAAATACTTCCGAAAACCCAAACGACCATCCCTTGTCAATAATACCATACGCCATTATATGTTATAATAATTCCGTAAAAAAAACACATGGCTTCACCCCATACGAACTTGTCTTCGGACACACATCTAGTCGTCCTCCAGAGACCCTATATAATCAAAAAGAGTTAATATCAAAATACATACGAGATTTAAATAATAAAATTTCATATTATTACAAAATAGCCCGATCAAAAACCAACGCTCAAAAAGAAGTCGAAAATTCGATTCGATAAACACGTACCAGAAAAACCCAATCAATTTCAAATCGGTGACAAAGTTTACGTTAAAGAATCTCAAATTAAAACAAATTAGGTAATAAATTTAATGGTCCATTCGAAGTACAAGAAATATTCAAAAACTCTGCAATACTCATGAATTTAGAAACCTCACAAAAAACAAAAGTAAATTTCGATCGGATGAAGCCTTATCTTGAAAATTAAAATTTATTTTCAGGTTTCTCTTGCTGTTTGGTACAGTACTCACTCAATACACCATTAAACCCATTGACAACACCATCGGAATTTATTATCACCAAGAATCAAATTTAGTAACAACAAACAAGAAATGGACTCTCCTGGTTCACAAGAACATTTCTAATATAAAAATCGCTTATGAACACAATGAAAAACTACTGGGTACAATTGTAAAAACAATTAGTCCCACATTTGAAAATATGAAAACGCATGTCAGTCTCCTAACTCAAACTTCAAAATCAATTCGCGAAAAATTAAACATAATTAATTATGATGTCAAAAAGCGATACAAGCGTGGCATTATAGATGATATAGGCACCATATTTAAAGCGATCACAGGTAACTTAGACGCTGAAGATGGCGAGTATTATAAAAATTGCATTAACAAATTAAATAACGATGAACACCAATTAGAAAACCTGATGAAAAATCAAATTTCAGTCACAACATCAGTAATAAAAAATTTTAACGCTGCAATTCAAAAACTACAGCTTGATGAGCGGACGTTTAATAACGACATTAAAATAATTTCAGACACAATTTATCGTACAGCAGATGAAATCAAAATTATTCGATTAACATTGAAATTTTTGGAAAAATGCGAAATGCTCATGGAAAGTTATCTATATATGGAAAATGAGTTAGATGATATTTCAAATTCAATTACTTTTGCAAGATTACGAATAATCCATAGCTCCATAATTACACCCGAAAATCTGATTACCTCACTTCACCAAATTGCTCAAAATTTACACCAAAATAATTTACCACTTCCTACTAGAATGTCAAACGTTGCTGAATACCTAGACGTAATGGAACTGGAAGCTTTTCAAGCAAATGATGATTTAATTTTTGTATTAAAAATTCCATTAACTGATCAGCAAGTATATACTTTATTTAGATTATTTCCAATTCCAATTCTAAACAACCGAACTGGTCTATACCACATTTTATCAACATCTCAAAAATACATTGCGCGAGATGACAATTCTTTGATGTACATTCCTATATCTAACCTGGATGATTGTAAACTACTGTTTCATGAAACCCAAATTTGTTCGAACCAGTTCGCATACCCTATCGACAAAGATGCCATTTGCGAAGCGCAAATTATGAAGAATCTGAAATCCATACCCGAAAATTGCCAAACCTCGCTGATATTCGTAAAAGGTTATAAAGTTAAAAAATTAACCGGAAATACTTGGTTAATTATAAATTCAGAGCCTCTACAGATCACAATCAACTGCAAACAGAGAAATTCAAAACTCGAATTAATTCTCAAAAACTCGGTATTAAAATTACAACCAGAATGCAATGCATTCATTGGAGCTACCAGAGCACAAGCAGATCCAAAGGACTTTTCTGAAACAACCAGTGACTCTCACCCAATTATAATTCCATACGATTGTTGTGAAGACCTTCGTGACAGCATCGAAATACCGAAATTGCAACCGTTAAAACTAAACAACTTAAACGTAGAAGACTTGGACATCGCTAAATACAAGTTAGACGAGTACTCAAAAACCTTAGACGACTTAATAAATGAACCATTCGTTTCTAAGCACATTTCATGGTTCACCTATTTTACAATTACCCTCATAATCGGTATTGTCAAACTTTACATTTTCTGTAAATATCGTAAGAAGAGGAGACTCGCAATTGCCCTTACGACGAATTCGCCTCCATCTCCACCTAGACCCGGAAAAAGACTATTTGGAAGTATCCTTCCTAGGAGAAAACCTTCCATCCGACCCGAAGAAGACATCACTCAAGACACTATTGAACTGAACTAATGTGTTGTGCAAAAGACAATTTGTATTTTATTCATTTATATTTTTGTTTTTATATTGTTAATTTTTTTTTATTTCAATTTAATTTTACTTTCAACTTCCTTAAAAGTTGCTGTAATACACCAACTTTTATTATAAGGGGGGAGTTGTTATAAAAAAGTACCGTTATACATTGTTAACTTAGGATATTTCAGTATGTAACGCAATACTATTATCTTGTGAGAAGGTAATATGATATCCTGGGAAGCTGTTATCATTCTCTTTCCAGACATCATACGATACCTGCTTAACTTTTGATAACATTGTATATTTCATTTATCACTAAATGTGATGGCTTGGAGTATTGCCAAAGCCTTCCCGGAAAGCCACGCGTTAGCGTCAGGATTATAAACTTATAAATTACATCCAAACCAGCACAAGTCAGTCTAGATTGTAACTTCATTTCGTCGTCTACGACTCGTTTCAAAATTATACAAAATTATAAATAAACAGTGTTTAGTATTAAAATTTGTTTTTAAAAAACTTATAAGCTGAAATAGCATATAAGATGTATATGTTAACACTTTATGTAATTTCAATTTATCAACCAAGCATTTTTATAAAAGAAAAAATATGTAAGCATTTTTATATTATGTAGAATAAAAAGTACTTAGATGATTAATTTTATATTCTCTTAAACTGTTACTTTTCAAAGTACTCTCTAATATATATATATATATATAT
Source organism: Rosalia funebris (assembly GCA_037954035.1). Classification (NCBI taxonomy): domain Eukaryota; kingdom Metazoa; phylum Arthropoda; class Insecta; order Coleoptera; family Cerambycidae; genus Rosalia; species Rosalia funebris. The sequence goes on from JAZFAV010000033.1 coordinate 4,400,786, forward strand.
ATATATATATATATATATATATATATATATATATATATATATATATATATATATATATATATAGTTTTGGTGGGAGGTTCGCGACGAGACGAAAGTTAGTAATGCATTTTGAACTTCAATAGCAGTTTTATTTTCTAAATGGTAAGCTAGGCCAAATTTTGAAAAGAGATCTAGAATAGTTAAAAATTGTTGTCTGTCAGCTTGGAACACATCAATATGTATCGCTTCAAATGGTTTAGTATAAGTGAGTGTTATTTGAAATTTGATTTTTTGTGGATGCCTTTCATATTTTGATAATTGGCAGGTATTACAAGTGTTGACATATTTAATAACGTCTGCATGAATTTTAGGCCAATAATAGCGTCTTAAGATAGCTGTGCGGGTTTCATTAATGCCGCGGTGACATGTTTTTGTTTCGTGGTAATATTTAATGTACCTCTGCTGTTCTAGTTCATCTTGAACATCATTCAAAAACTTTTTTGTTATAAAGAATCTAATACAAGAGCTAAAATTTTGTTGCAGTATGCGTATCATTTTCTTTTCGATTTCTGGAGTTGTAAAATAAAGACAAGTGATATCTGAGGGATTAACAAACTGTTTAATGAATTTCACTACATCAGCGTCTGAAAGGTTTTGACGTAAAATTATAGAATGACGTATTTTATATCCAAATAAATTTTCTGTTGAACAGGTTTCGAATAGTGCGTTTGAACTTTCATGGATTACTAATTGATTTTTAAACCGATTTAGGGGGTTATCTGTAATAGGCATTTGTAAAATTGGATTTTCTGCAGCTGTATGAATTGTGTCATTGTCATTATTGTCTTTATCAAGTAAGGGCATGGAAGGTAGCTGTTCATTTGGATTTTGGTTTTCGGACTCGGAAAAATTGTCTAATAAATTTTGAAATACTTCAGGATCGGGTTCCGGAATATTGTCAAGGATGTCATTTACATCGTTTATTGTGCCTGGATTTGCAGTTACTGAAACATTATCTTCATTTTCAATAGCATTAATTTCGTCATTAAGTTTTATTCGAGAGAGAACGTCGGCCTGATTTGTAGAGCCTTTTTGAGAAGTACGTGATAAATTTGGAATTAAAGACGATCGGGAAGGTGTTATAGGTTCATTGATATGATAACCATATGACTCATAATTACAAAGAGGTTCAACACAAAGGGGGTCTGTAAATTCAATTGTTGTCGGTTTATCTGAAATATTGTGTATCTCAACGAGTGCTTGACCATTATTACAATAAGTAACTGTTTTAGGTATCATGCATGAATCATTAGATAACGCCGGGACTAAGATATCACCATTAGGCGAGTCGACTGGAACTTTTCTAAGAATAACTTCGTTAGCATTAATGGAATAGCGAACTGTTTTGTCTGATGGTTGACGGTAGAACAATGGAAGTGCAAATTGTGGATTATACAGGATGTTTTATGAAAAAATTATTGAAAGGTTGAATTTCAGCACGTCTTCAAATCCTATTAACCCATCAAAATAATCGTGAAAATCGTAAAGAAGGACTGTCATTGTTTCATTAGAAAGGAATTCAGAGAATGCTGGGATATCGGCTTTAAATCTTATTTGAGTTTCTCCAGTACACGTTTTTATTTTTGTTTCGTTCTGGTAAATGCAATCAGGAAAATAGTTTTGAATAATATCAGGGCGAATTATCGATTTAGAACAACCTGTATCTATTAATAATTTCAATGGAGGGTTTTCTATACAAATATACGGAAGGGAAGATGGAGTAACTACCGAATTAAATTCTTCTACTACCTCTGTGAATTCGCAGGGCCAGGTTTCATAAAATTTCCAGAATTGTCACGAGAACTATCTTGAAAATCAAAGTCATATTCAAGTTGACTGTCTACTTCGCTTTCGGCAAAGTAATTAGAAGACTCGTCAGGGTAAGAAATTTCAAAAGTACTGTCAGAAGTTGAGTTTAAGTCGTACTCTAAATTATCTTGGGTTTCTGTGTTAAATAATTCAGTATCGTGAAATGGTTGACGTCGGGATTGTATAGTATTAACGCCAGACATAGGGGTCGGTCTTGAAAAATTTTGGTTTTGAATTGGCTGTCTTTTAGGTACAACTGAGACACCGGACATTGGAGTTGGACGAGATGTACTAAGAAGATTTCTATTTGGCTGGGGCTTCCAGACATTTTGTTTTCCGAAAACTTGGGCATTGGTCGGGAAACGTTGTGGAATTTGACGTGTTTGTATGTTAATTGGGGCTGAAGGAAATGAGTGTTGTTGTGGATTTACGTTAAATTGTTGTTGATAATTTTGAAAAGATTGTGGTTTGTACATGGGCCTAACATTTCTAGAATTCTGATCGAATTGATTAAGTGGTTTAGGTTTATTATTAGCTGTTGCATAAAGACTGTTTTTATATTGGGAAAACTGTTCTTCCTTGGTTACAAAAGGTATTGCACCTTCAATTGTTGTAAATTCTTTTGTCCTAACCATTTGTTGTAATTGAGATGGAAGATTACGAACATAAGTGTCTAGTGCCAGTTGTTGGTAAACTTCAGCTAAAGCTGTTTTAACACCAACTGGTTTACTAGTTTGTTGCAATTTCGACATTAGTAGAGATTGGAATTCTCTAACTTGATTTCCAAATTATAACAACGTTTGTTTAGACCTATTATTAAATTGTAAATGCAAAAAATCTTGCTATAAGCATGGTAAATCTCGTGGATCACCAAAATTTTGAGAAAGCATTTCCCTAATTTGAGGCCATGTTGCAATTTCTAAACGACTAGAAATTAATTGTTGGGCTTGACCTACAAGTTTAGATCTGATAGCTCTAAATAAAAATACGTTCTGGCTTTCATTGGTCTGTGATGCAAAAGAAGTTATCAATTCGCCACAACTAGTTAAAAAGTCATTTAGTAAAAAGGTGTTTCCGTCAAATGGTGGTATGACGTCAACATACATTTTTAACAATTGGTAATTAACGGCCATTGTAGATGGTAACACTAGCTTTGGGGGTTGTAAAGTAATAGATAGAGTTTGTTGTTGCGAATCGATTAACTGAGTGTTGTCAGAATCGCTGTTTTCACTGTTTCGATTTTCGTTAGATTCTGAATCTGAATTGCTCATAAAAGATATTAATTTGAACAAAAATATTCAAAAGTGAAAAAAACAAAAGTGAAAAACAAGAGAAAAAAAAAATTCTTTTTTATTGCGTTTGAAAAACTTGAAAAAAGTCTTTGAGACCTTAATTTAAATACTTTAAACTTAAACTGAAAACTTAACTTAAATACCTTTAAAGGTCGGAGTGAACCAAGTTCTAATGACGAACAAGTCAATGAAGAACAAGGAATGAGTACTTGGTACTTACTTTGTAATAAAGTGTTGTCTGGACGTCTGGTAGCTGTGGAAAGGTGCCGCACAGGAATACCGGTCCGTGGAGTGGAAAGGTGCCGCACTCCGGGTGTTTTCTTCGCTCGCCAACCCTCGTACAACTTCTCAGTGAGCCTGCTGTTTTTTTTCGGAATAACCAGTGAGGATTGAGATCCTACAGTTTCTTCAGTGAGCCTACTGCCTGATGAATCCTACTGACTGCGCCAGTTTTGGTGGGAGGTTCGCGACGAGACGAAAAACAACACGTTGGTCACAACACTTTTATTACGTCGCGTTACAATGGTAACTGTAAGTGATTTACCCAAGAACTGACATATGATTCACCGTTCAGTTTTTATAATAATGTGCATTTAGCTGTTTCAGCTATTTTCTTAATGAATCATATACAGTTCGTTCTATAACATTTTACTTTATGTTACATAGTTTCATGATAGATAAAAATAAAAAGTAATTATAAAAAGTAATTAAATACAGGGTGGTTTCTTTACTATATATATATATATATATATATATATATATATATATATATATATATATATATATATATATATATATATATATATATATATATATATATATATATATATATATATATATATATATATATATATATATATATATATATATATATATATATTCTTCTAGTACTACATTTCAATGCCTACAGTTTTTCATTTAGTCGTTGAAATCTTTGTTCAGGATAAGACCGTCGTCGACGCCTCTTCACCATTTATCTTCACCAAATCATCTACTAATCGACCTATTGCCAATTTTATAAATTAGGCCTATTTTTACTCGGTTGACCTTTTATCCTTGGCCTTTATGTTGGCTAAAGACAACTTATTGTTTCCATATTGAACATTTACACCAGCGCGAACCAAAAACTCCTTCCACTCTCAATTCTCCCATGAGTTCAAAATTGTTGCTCTCCATAAAAGAAAACCTCAGCAACTATAATGACTATTTTATGTTAGTAGGAACTTGCGCACCTAAGACCTTTAAAAATTATTGAATTATATCCTGAGTGGACTTTCAATAATTTCTGATATTCCTTCCGTTCTATACTATTCAATATGTAAGTCTCGAAATTCATGATTCGTATAGGTCATCTGATATTCAGGTGTCATTTATATTCATTGAGTGTTTCCTATTATGGTTTAAAATGATTATGAAAAATATAAATAGTAATGTATTAATTACATACCGCCTTTAGTGAGATTTCCAATATAATTTAGAAAAGGTAAATATAGCAAAATATTGCGTTAAAAGTTGTTTATTTTTATTTTGTTCATATAAATGGGAGGCTAAAGTAAACTAAAAGAGATGAATGGTACTGATTTTAAGCAGGCAATATATTTATATTTATTTTGAAAGTGTGTCAATAACTTATTTGTTGTAAATAATAATTGTTATGTACTGAAAATCTAAGTTTGGTACCATATATGTAAAATCCTTATTTGTGTTCACATTGAAATTGACGGAATTGAACGTATCAATATTCATTTATTTTCGATATTTAGTGAAGATTTTGTATTCTCATGTATAAAAGAAATATTGAATTCTTACTAAAAAAATATTTTTGTAATTAATCAGTTAAGTTCATCTTAAAATAAAAAAATTACATAATTAGAACAAAATATATTGCATGTGTATTAATAGAGAGTGTTCAGTAGAAAAACAAGAGAGTAGTTCAATATTTTTGAGAATTTTGCGTTCATGATCTAAATATTTTGTTCTAAAGATGTAAAATTTGATTCTCTATTATTAATTGCAAAACTAAATTTTTACTTCAAGACATTTATTTTTATTTTAAAAGCATACCGATAACTTATTTGTTGTGGGTAATAATTTAATGTTATGTACTGAAAAATACAAATTTGATGACAACATATGTTATTGAAATCCTTGTTTAGTATAGTTGTATTCACATTATAATGAAATTTATTAATATTTATTTATTTTCAGTATTTAGCAGTGCCTATATTTTGTATATCTATATATATATATATATATATATATATATATATATATATATATATATATATATATATATATATATATATATATATATATATATATATATATAGAAGAAATATTTCATTTTTATTAAAAATATATATTTTCCCATGAGTCGGTTAGTTCTATCCAACTTTACAGGAATTGGAAAAATATATATGTTGCTCTATTTATTAATAAATAATGTTTAGGATAACTAAAAAGAGTTGCTTGCTGAAACTACTTGAGATATTTGAAAAAATTAGTGAACATCGCAATAATTCATGGCCATAACCATTATTAAATAATTAGTTAAAAATTCCATGTTTCTTATTTGTAGACTTATTGACGTACAAAATATATAATTTATTATCGCCATGAATGCATATGTATGTATATAATAGAAAATATAAAGATTAAATATACACTTGACAATATTGTTATCAGTTTGTTAGGTTCTTAATAAGTGAATCTGTACTGTATTATGGTTCTGTATATTTTAAAAAATGGTACTAATGATAATTGGTATAAAAAATCTAAATGATACGGAAATTGTGGGTTTCTACATAATAAAATTTTGCTTTTTATTTTCTCTTAGTTGGAGTAAAACTATTACCGGTCTCATGTATGTTTACAAAACAACTAAAATACCTTAATAATTGAATGAATGTGTTTAGTTAGGAGGTTATAATGATGTAAAGCAAGTAGTAAACATTAAACGTAGGAGTATAGGTCAGATGTTACAGTGGTTAAGCAGGTATTTTTAAAACTGTGGAGTGTAGTTATTTATGGGCATATTAAGTACCTTATATTTTCTCCAGTAACGACGGAATCGGGAATACTACATCTACTAAATAAAATAACGTTCCTATATTTGCATATATTTTAAAAGTATATGTGAATGTAAATTTTGTATTGTTACGATTAATGATATACAGAAGGTTATAAATATCAACACTGAATTGAACAGATAAAATTAAGTAAGAATTAAAAGAAAACCGTTATTATTAAGTTTTGTAAAAATATCATTGAATTAAATTTTAATCTTGCTAAATAAACTATTCATATATGAGAAGAATCACAGTCTAAGCACGTCGAATTACTATAAACTAAAATTGGGCTGCAATCTCATAACACTTTTTATTTCCCTTAAAGCTATTCAGGAAACCTTAATGTGTAATTTTAAATTCTTTAAATAAATAAACATATTAAGAATTTGTATGTGAATTATGCTACAAGTTACTATCATTATATGTATTAATGTAGTTTTTAACTAAATATTAGTTTTATATATAAAATTACTCATTATACATTGGATCCTCTTTAATGCATTTACTATATACTAGTTTCAGTTACCTACAAAAAATGTACAAAATATATATAGAACCCATAAAAAATTTTGTAAATGTGTACATAAAACATATTTACATATCTGGTTAGTTTAAAATTCTCATCTTCTGCTATATAGCCTAATTTTTACATATTCTTTTAGATAATTCTGCTTAATATAAAGTATATGTAAGTTATACAGGCATGAATACATCGCCCTGTATATATTTTTACTAATCTCAAATTGCTTCCACATAATAATAATAATTATATATATCCAGCAGCTTACGCTGCAAAAGATAAAGTTTATTAAAGTTTATAAAAGCAGAAACTCTTGTAAATCTTATTAGAATAAAGCGATTATTGTTCCGTACAACTTTGTTTGTGAAATATCCCGATTAACCGAACCTACAAATATCACTTGTACGTTTATAGATGTATTTTACTGCAAGAGGATTATAAACTATAAGATTGTTCTTAAAGCTTGTTCTAAAGATTGCTTCCCTTAGTTTTTTTTTAGTCATATGATTTAAAACTTTTCTGCTTTTGTGTAATAAATTTTGAATTAAATAATACAAAATATTAAATCATAATAATAACAATAAATAAATATAAAATAATAAAATCACTCCTTTCATAAATCCTGATAAGAGCTGGAATATTCGATGCAGTAAAATAAATAGTACAGCAGTGATGATCCCAACTTGAGTGGCGAAGCAGGCGTCGAGAAATGTATAATCTTTCAGTGTTCATGGAAAAATAGTCTTTTGCGTTTTTTTCTTTTATCAATAATAACTTTTAATACCCATAAAATATCAATATGGACCATATTAAATCCGATATGTAAGCATTATTACAGGTAGATATATATTTGAAATATATTTGAAATATAATCCTTATATATTTGAAAACTAGGAAAAATATCTAAAAGAAAATGTAAGAATATACCGGATGTTCAAAGATTTTAACAAGTATTACCTATTATTTCTTTTTTATATTTACTTGTTTTAAATCTAAAAGTGAAGGCATTAAGGACGTTAATATGAAACTATAATAACCCTCCTAATACATCTACTAATAACCTAATACATCTACTGATACTAACCCTCCTAATAATCTAATACATCTGATATATCTATGTGGTACTGCATTAGAGTTGTGAGAATAATGAAATAGCCTTCAGTAATAGACACAGGAGGGTTAGATATCGAAAAATTAATTATTTTTATATAATACACTACAAAAAATACCCTATGCGAATTTATCAACGTCTTAATATTAGAATTCTCAATAAATTAATCTTACGTATTCCATACATATTACTCAGATTACAGTAGTTATAGTATGGGTATATTTTATACAGTTATTTAATATCGGCTTACGTCCACTATATAGGCCTATCACCGACACCGACGAAATGTTGCCCAACTCATAAATCCTAAGTGTTACAGTCGGATAGGTATATTTTACTTGTTGAACATACAACAGAAAAGCAATCTAAGCTCTCTAAGTTTATGTAGCTTAGGGAAGTTGTTTAAAATTTTTACAGTTCGCTGAAAATGGCTGTCGATACCAATAATTTTTATTCCAGCATTGACCTTTATTGATAGCATTGTATGTAAATTCTGTGAATAATTTTTTGTCTAACTTATTTACTCTATTAAATATGATAGTTTTATTTTGCATAATACATACACTTCTTTAAAAACTTAATAGGTAAAATGAAATTGTTTTCTGTAACATTCTGTAATATTAAGCCTTAGGATTTATTGAAAATTATTTTTCAGACACCTTTTCATTAGTTTCTTTTATTTTTGATATTGTGCGACTATTAGTCTACATTCTATATATATATATATATATATATATATATATATATATATATATATATATGTACATATATATATATATATATATATATATATATATATATATATATATATATATATATATATATATAAATATTCAATAAGACATATATATGTCTTATTGAATATTTAACTGCTTTTATTCTCCCGAACTTCTTCCTTCTTCGAACGGGCGGAGTTTGTCACAAAAAATTGGCAAAAAAATATTAATGACAATATTTAAGAATGATCCCTCCATTATACGAAAATTCTTTATGCATGTGATATTCTGGGACGCACTATTTTTTTATTTAAAATTCCAATTCCAATTTCAATGCTTTTTACAATAAGGATTAAAAGTATCAGCACACATGACCTACATTTGCCCAAACTAGGATAAGACATCATAATAAATCTTGTCATTGTCTCTACATAATTCAATTATATTGTTGAAATCTGCTGAAAAAGTGGTCTTATATTTAGGACGACAGCCGCATCCAAATAAGCGTTACATGCAAGGTTTTAAGTATGTACAGAATATATAAATCAATAATATTTCTTGCAATACCCGTTAGCATACAAACTTACATTTGTAAAATATTTAATTTTGATGTCTTTTACTTGCACTTTATTTCCCAGAGCTTTTGATCATACATTGTAACATAATCTTCAAAAAATTTTATCAGCTTATATATCAGTAAAATGACATCTAAATCGCGTTATTTTCAAATGGATATAAAACCTGAAAATATGCTTATATAGGGTATCTCAATGGTATAATGGTAACTATATATGGTATAAGACAACACTATTACGTCCTAGTTGGTCGGTCAGATGAAAATATTGCTCCAGTGGGAGAAAGTGTACAGGGGCATCCAAAGATATCAATTCGACGTCGAGCACAACAATTCAATAGGAGCCACAACACATCGGATTTTTAAGAAAAATGGCATCTGTCAGCATACAAAATTCAGTTGACGCAACAATTATATACAGACCATTTACAATGTCATATATTTATTAACAGGGTATTAAAAAAGAAAGAAGGCGATGCTTTTTGCAACAAAATGTTGTTCATGGATGAAGTATATTTTCATCTTGACGGATGCGTCAGCAAAATTTTCTAATTTGGGATGTTGAATATCCACATGCTGTTCACGAATAAAAATTGCATCCACAGAGATGCACGTATAGGTGCGCATTTTGGAGTGGTGGAGTAATTGGACCATACTTCTTTGAAAATAAAGATGGTAATGTCATCACAGTAAATGGGTAATGCTATCATGACATATTAAATAATTTCTTTTTCCACCAAATTGATGATTTCAATTTGAATAACATGTGGTTTCAGCAAGACGATGCAACGTATCGTACAGCACGTACAATTTCCTAATCATGTTGTCTCGCGGTATGCTGATATCAATTGCCCTACAAGGTACTGTGATTTAACACAACTGGATCATTTTTTGGGGTAAGTTAAGAGAAATGTGTACGCCACTCAGCCAGCAACAATTAATGACCTCAAAGTAAGCATTCAACGTGTTATTCGCGAAAAGAAAGCCAGTTTAATGTGCCCGTGTTATGGACAGTTTTACTAAATGAATTACATCATGCCAGATGAGTCGAAGCAGCTATGTAAATTACATTCTTTCCCATTTGTAGCCATATGAGGTTGGAGCCGTATAGCTCAATTTGTCAAATATTATTAGTTTTATTCACAAATCACATCATATAGTTCCACATGAGACACCCTATACATAATAGCAAAATAACTAAGAAAAATATATAGGTATATGTTTACAGAACTCATTACTATATTGTCTATGAAATAACCAGTAAAGCTGCCCGCGAGTGCTACACCAGTGGTTACATTCAGTTTTCTCCACCGCAGTCGATATGTCATCACATAAACTTGAGGTATTTGAATCGATGTAGCTACAAGCAATTTAAAGTTAAAATAGCTATCTTTGTGGTCGGTCGTATTTAACTATCTACATATTATGTGAATATATGCTTCTCTTTATTTTGGTGTTGGTGTGAGGTGATATTTTTTGACAATACTTTCCCTAGCAGATGCATCGGGTGATACAGACCCGATCCAGACTAACTGGTCACCACGTGCGCTTGATTTGACCCCCTTAACTTTTTATTGTGGAAATTATTTACAATTTTAGGCCTACTTTAATAGGCCGATTAATTTGTAAAATCTAAGGCAACAAATTCGAATAAAGTTAAAAATTTCAGCCCTGGAATTATCAAACATTCAATTCAAAATAGTTACACTCGTGTCGTCAGATTATTAATGGATTGTTACTACTGTATTTGGATTTTTCTCAAAAAACACGTACGTAATGTAAACAGTAAATAGGAATTTCTTAATATGAAATACCGTTACATACAGAAAACTTTAAATAAATCATTTTTGTAACAAAAAAGAAATGGTGTTACAATTTGAAATAGACTATGATGATATCATAGCTCCAACACAAAAACTTAAAATCTTAAAAAAAAAGCCATACACCTCAGAAATTTTTAATATTGATATTATTTCACTTATATTTAATTTGTATATTTGCAAATATTTAATTTTGGTATTATTATTTCACTAACTATTAACGAGAAACTGATTTAGAAATTATCTAGGTATGTGGAAAACTCTTGATTATACAAAGTTTCAGTTTAAATATATCTAATACAATTATTATATTCAATTATAATGAAGCTGATGGTGATCCAGGTATAGGGAAACCTTACCTTATGGTATCAACAGAATAAGATATGTTCCCATCTTATTATGCAACTACTGAAAGTGACCATTTATATGAATAGTTTACAGAATAGTAGTACGCACACTCTTCGGATCTCAACCAATCAAATTGTTAAATTGGACCTTAACCCACTTGTTCTTGTGAGGGTAAATTCCTTATTTTAACATACGTCAGACAATTGATATAAGGAATAGGGTTGGTACGAAAACTGAGACAGTTCAACCAGAGAAAATGTGATGCTGATGATGATGACGTAAGAGAGATAACGGCAGGATCGGCATTTGGTTCAATATTCCTGTAGACACCGAAATGCTTCAGCTTCAGCCCTCAGGGCTCACTTTCAAGGTACGTTTCGCTTTGTTATATCGACCTCTACGGTTCAAAGAAGACTCCATCGTGAAAATTTACGTGCAAGTAGGCCTTTAAAGGTACCCACTTTACTTCGACGACATCGAGCTACCCGCTTTCAGTGTGCATGGGAACGCAGTGATTGGCTTTTGCAGCAGTGACGATGGATTTTATTCGCAGATGAAACCAAAATTGGACTGGTGAGTGCAAAAGCAATAGGCAATGGGTTTGGAGAGAGCTAGGACGTCAAGAGAGACTAAATTTTCCCCTTGAGGTTGCTCCCTACAATGGTGGGACAGTAAAGTTTTGGGGAGGAATGATGTTCAATAGCCGTACGCCGTTAATTCCCATAAATCAGAATATGACAAGTCAAGTTTATATTGAAAGTGTTATCAGGTCCATTATGTATCCCCTACGCGACGAATTAGGTGACAAATTCATTTTTATAGACAACAGCGCGAGGCCACATGGTGCAAGATCGGTTCAAGAGGTTACTTGAACAGGAAGATATTATCCGGTTAGATTGGCCAGCTAATTCCCCAGATATGAATTCCATTGAGAGCATGTGGGATTTTGTTTCTAGAGTAATTCAAAAACGTATGAATCCACCCCAAAATGCGGAAGAGTTAGCTGCAGCAGCAGTAGAAGAATGGAATAATGTTCAACAAAAAATTATCAACCGATTGATTGTTTCAATGCACAGGCATATCAATATGTTACTGAGAAGCAGAGGAGGCCATACTGACTATTAAGTTGTAGTTTACTTTGTTAAAGAATATGTTTTGTTAATTTTTGTCATAGTAAATTTATTTAAAAATTGCAAATTTTTTTCTCATTGTTTTTAATTTACTAAATTTTTAAAAATTATTCCTGTATTACAAAAAAATACATTTAGAAAAAACATACTTTGAAAAAAATATATATGATATTTAAAAAAAAATTATTTACTAATACAAAACATCGGAGATCCAAGACTTTTGACGGTGTGTGTATTTTATTAAAGAATTCAGCATACTAAAATTTTCGCATTTTATTTAACATAATAAATAGTGTATATTCGGAAAATCAATATATATATATATATATATATATATATATATATATATATATATATATATATATATATATATATATATATATATATATATATATATATATATATATATATATATATAATAAAAGTCAGATACAAAGACTTTTAACGGTATAATATTAATCAAATGTGCTACTAAATCCCGAAACAACAATTATTTTAATGGGCAAAATAATTACTTTGCAAAAACTTGTTGGCGTTAACGCGAATTTGTCTATAATTTAATTACCATTAACAATATATATTCAGTTTAACACACTGTCGCATATAGCACCCTGGAGAGCTATAGGGATGATGAGCATGTCAAATAGATATTCACATGTACTAATGTAATTATAATATCAGAAAAATATGAGCTCAAAATGTAACAAAGTACATTTCATAACCTTGCGTTGTAAAGTAGTCATAGTGATCGCAATTTTTACAAAACAAAGGTAATTTCTTGATTAATTATATCATGTGATATAACCTAAAAATAACCTTATATTACACACACACAATCGACCTTATATAGAACACCATTGCCAACTACCCAAAAACAACCCAATAATCGACTCAATCCGTGCACTGTGACAGAGCTAACATAATAACTGAAACTGAATTTTATTACTAGGTATATATTATTTAGTAATTTGATTATTTATTTATTTATTTCTATCTATTTATTTATTTAATTATTGATTCGTTAGTCTATTCCATTGATCAATTACTCATTTTAAATTAAAATGTACTAATATAATAATAATAAAAGTAGTCATTCAATATATAATGACAATTTAGCCAACATTTTTCAGATCATATGTGTGTTTACAGAAGTTAATTTGTAAACAAATCTAAAAGTGGGCCGTTATAGTTGCTGTATTGTAAATTGCAATAATACCAGAAGAAATAGTAAATACAAGTTTTATCGATTTCTACGGCAACTTGGAAATTAGAACAATGAAGGAAATGGATATAAATGGACAAAAAAGTGTTTACTAGGAAGGTTTTATTGCATTTAAGTCTAAAGTGGCAGGTGAAAGGAAAAGTGACTAACAAATTACTGTAGAATCTGGATTATTAAATTATTTGAAAGATCACGATACTATTTTGATGGACAAAGGGTTTCCAGAACTAAGGCGGGTTTTGAACAAAGCTGGAAGCAAGTGAAGGTAGTTATGACACCTTTTCTAGAGGACAAAGGTGAATTTTCCAGAGAGGAGCGGAAACTCAAGAAACTTACAATATTGCCCGTGTTAAAATTCATGTTGAGAGAATAATGCAAGGAATAAGAACTTATCAGATTTTACAGAAGGCCATAATTCTTGGTTCGCTACGTCTACTCAGGGCACACGACTCGGCCCAGTAATCAGTAACCAAACGGACGTGAGGAGTGATTACTGATATCACCAGCGCACCTTCTGTGTGAGTCGGAGCCACAGAAAGGGGTGACTGGTTTTTAACAAAAAAAAAAATGATAGTCAATATGTAATGATAATTTGGTCAACATTTGTTTTAATCGATCGGTAAAAGGCAATACTTGAATGAGTCATAAAAAATAAATATCGAGTAGGTGCTCGATTATGCAATCCATCGCAATAAAGAAATCTCAAGGACGTGCCCCCATGAATAAGTGGTGGGAGGAGACCCAGATCTAGTATTCTGTATCTACTGTAGATCTTTCCCCAAATAATGACGATGATGATGTTCCTCACCAACGAATTTGATTTCAGAAAAACGGAGGTTCTCCCTATCTTGCTTTCGATGTCCCGTACATTCATTCCCTGGATTCCCTGGGAGATTAAAAGGGCGACAAGGGCCAGCTGAGTGGGCATCACATTCATCTGATTTGACCCTCTTATATTTTTTCTTTTGATGTCACTTAGAGTTTATATTAATAATCTAAATAATTTAGAGGATCGGAAACAACGACAATTCGAACGAAATTAAAATATCAATTATTTATCGTTAAGTACAGCGTGTTTACACATGCTAGTCAATGTAAAATTCTTAACGGAGAATGTTTTCATTAACTTTTATTAATCAAAATCGTTTAATATTTCTATCGAAACTAAATCGTATTTACATTATTGGTATATTCTCAAAGAACACCATTTATTTTATAAAAAGTAAATAAGAAGTTCCTAATATGGAGTACCATTGTTCGCAAAAAACTTTAAGGAATTAATTATTGTAAAAAAATACGGGGTTGCAATTTAAAATGGATTATGATCCTAGCTTAAACATAGTATCTGAGAAGATGTGATTTTACATCAGTTAATATTAACTGTATATATATAAAGTTATATAAAGTTTATATAAAGTTGACGTGTTTAAGATTACAAAAAATCAATCAATAGCAACATTATGAATAGTGTGCGAAAGTTTATCACCTTTATGTTTTATATAATATAACTAATACTGTATTTTGCCTTTCGAGAGTGTAATTATTCTACATACTCAGTATATAAATTTTATTAGCTTAATGCCAATAAATATAGATATTACTTATAGTTATATTCTGGCACTTCGACGAAATGTTTTCCAAATTGATAATTTGGTAAAGACGTATGAAACAATGATTATGTATTGCTATACTTCCACATTTATGGAAATTCTCTACATTCTCTACCTTGAATCACATAAAGAAACCTATAAGCAATCATTATGAAAACGGTCCACAGAAGTTTACGTTGCAAATAAACGTAAATTATGTTAATGTAGGAATTATGTCCATTGAATTTTATTTGACAGGAAAGACTGGTAAGCAATATAAATTTAAGTTTAAGTATCATTTTAGTAGAAATATTGCGAGTTTTATTACAAAATTACATTTAATAGGTTTGTGTAATGACTGCACAACTAAGTAATTTCATGAGTTTCATTTATTTGTTTGTTGAACTTCTGAACAGTATTTAATGGGAAGTCATTGAATATTGTTAGATATTCGGCACGCTAATAAGGAAGCTTTAAACCTTAATATAGTCTTGCTTTCAGTTCTGCAATTGTAAGAACTATTTACACTGCAATGTCGAATGGTTCGTATTGTTCATATTATCCTTAAAATTAGTAACTATTCAACGATACAACAGTAAGAATACATCTCCATGTTTTCTGGTTTGGTATAAATATTCACTGTCAAACAATAATGCAAATATACGACAAGGTATATGATACGAGTATGTTTTCAAACAACTTATATGTGAAGTACGTAACATAAGTTCAAGTGTTCCTTGTTTATTTTCTTTGGACAAAAAACAATGTTTTCTAATATACTTCATCTTGCAAACAGAGCATGTTGTACTTATTAATCATTCAATTATCAAATAATGTTGACAGAAATATATTCTGTTCCTTATTTTAGTGATTATAATCTTCCTATAAAATGTTTCCATATTATTGCAGTGGAACATTATATCTCTAAAAAAAGCAGCTTTCCACAAATATCAATATATTATATATCTCTTAACGCACATTTTTAACTTGGTTTACCAACTTAATTTGTTAATTGTCAGTAATGACAACCTGGTTGACGAAACGTACGTCGAACGAGGTATAATCATCACAGTCTTCTCTCAGTCTTCACATTGAAATACGAATTTACTCCCAAGATCATATCTATTGTTTTTGCATGAAAAGATTGAAAAACTGTTGTAAACTGATTTAATTTCCAGATTTACTCAAAAATCCATTTTTATTTTTAATACAAATCTAAAATTACACGTTATTATATTACATACATTTTCAATTTTAATGTCACGTAATTCTGATTTAACGAATATAATTTGTTTCATGTAAATTCATCTCCATACATACATATATTTGTTTTATATATCTATATAACATCTAATTAAAAAATCATAACTTTGTGCCAATATTTATTTAATATTTTGTGTATAAGTAATTTAATCCGCTTTTATAAATGGTTTTATTTATTGTTTTTTGTTGCTCACTAGCTAATGAAGATAATACATAAGTATATAAAAAATAATACTTATATAGTTTTAAAATATAATAACTGAAGAAAACCGTTTAGGAGATGTGTTAGATTAGAAGAAAAGAGTACGCTGTACGTTATTACGTAAATTAAAATGATCAATTTAATTAAATAATAATATTATAGTAAATAATTGTGATAATAATAAGGTAGATTGAAATAACCCTAGAAAATATATATTAAAACTGTATTACAAGTAATTTTATTATTTTCAAACGTATTTAATTAGAAACATGGCAAACATATTTTGACTAGTACAATAAAGAATAAAATGCAGTAAGTACATATACATATACAAATACAAATATTTATAAATCATATTTTATTTAAAATTCCTAATTTTCATGCTAGAGCAAAAGCTAACCGTGCTTGTAATTTCGACCATTAATTATAAATTCACTAAAAACATTTTTCGAAATAATACGAGAATGTTTTGATATTTTACGAGATTTTATAATCAAACTTATAATAGAATATAAAACGAGCTAGGCTGTAAAAAGTATCCTAACGATTTAAGAAAACAAAATTACGGTTAATAATTTTCAATTTTCAATAAGTTAATCTTTACTACAAGTCGCAGAAATCTATCTGTCTGCTTTTGCATCTCCACTGACACACAAATCGCTAGAAATTATGGACGAACTAGTCTGACAACTAGTCAAGCAACAAATGTTGCTTGTCTTTACATGTCAATCGTATGTGAATTGAATAATTATAAGCAACTGTCTTTAATTCGGCGAGTTCGTCAATTATAAAATAATTGTCAAATTAGAGTGTGTATTGATGTAGATTGATTATAAAGTATTAATATCTAATTTTGAGTAATATTTGTTACTACATATCTCTAAGAGTATAGAGGTGCATACATCACTGATATTTGAGTGTGCATTAATGGTTTTCGGGGATTTATTAATTTGAGTTTTGTCCAATTATAGTTTTTCCCATTATTAGCACAGTTATAGGAAGTTTGATATGAAATATGTTTTAAAAATCTCTCTAAAATTCTTACGTAACACAAAAATGAAATATGTAGGGTGTTATACAGTTAGACAGCAGAAGGGGAAATATTTCTATATTACTTTATTTTTAGAAAGTAATTCTAAATGTATATTTCTCACAAGAGGACACTATATAATGAATTCATAAAAGAATATATATATATATATATATATATATATATATATATATATATATATATATATATATATATATATATATATACTATCGGACAAAAGTAAAGCAACACCTTGCTGTGTTTTGGAATTCAGTGAGTCACTCTGTGACTATTGATTATGTTGTTGCTGCTATACAAATAGAACATGTAAGATATTATTTTTTACAAGTTTGGTGCATTATTATCTTTTCGTGATATGGTAGTGGCTGATGGACACTATCTTTTCAAAAATTGCGTACAATCTCAATGCGACAAAAGTAAAGCAACACCTTAGAAATATTTTATTTCAGTTCAATATAAACATTTTAACAATACACTGATACAAGAAAATACAACTGAACCTTATATTTATTTAGTAGTTAATGGGATAGCCTCGATTGGCGATGACTTTGGCACACCTTCTGGGCAAAGACGATATTAAGTTCGTAATAACAGAAGCTGGCAGATTGGACCATACTTCTTGTATGTTATCCATTAAAGCTTGTTTATTAGGATACGTTTGTGTTCTTATTCTTCTCTCGACCTCTTCCCAAAGGTTTTCTATTGGGTTGAGGTCGGGAGATTGTGATGGCCAGTCTAAAACTGTAATACGATTGTCGTGAAATCAATCTCTTACCAAATGAGATGTTTGTTTCGGATCATTGTCCTGTTGAAACACGAACCGTAATGGCATATTCCATTCTGCATATGGCAGTATTACATTTTGAAGAATATCTCTGTATACTAAACGATCCATTATTCCTTCAATGAAATGGATAGGACCCACACTAGACATCGAAAAACAACCCCAAAGAGTGACGTTTCCTTTTCCATGCTTCACTGTAGGCGTAGTGTATTTTGGGATGAATCTCTGATTCATTGGACGTCGAACACGCCTCATTCCGTCTGAATTGAAAATATTGTATCTCGTTTTATCGCTGAACAAGACTTTCCGCCAGTCATTTGCAGTCCAGTTCAAGTGTGCACGAGCGAATGCTAGCCGGGCCGCTCTATTTCTAGCCGAAATCAGAAGATTTTTGGCAGGTCTTCTACTAAATAGTTTGGCTTCTACCAACCTTCTTTGAATGGTTCTAATATTGATATTCAATTGAGCAAATTGGCTTTTTATCCTAGGGGGAGACAGCCAAGGGTCATTCTCGCTCATTCTTTTTATGAGCCGGTCTGCACGTACGGTTGTTTTACTGGGTCTACCACTTTTCGGATTATTATTAAAATGTCCTCCTGCATGGTACCTTGATATTATCCTCGATATGGTTGACTTTGATAGTGACAGTTGCCTAGAAATGGCACCCTTTGAGGTGCCTCTCTGAAAAGCACTTAAGATACTCTCCCTCAAATCAAGAGACGTTGGTTTTCCACTAGGCATACTAAACTTAATGCAGTCAAAAGTTATTTGCCTACAAATCCACAATAAATCGATAACACACTGTTTATTGATCAAAGTTTGACACTGTTGCTTTACTTTTGTCGCTTGTGAATAAGCTCAATTCGACAATTCTCTGTAAAACACCATGAACTGTCAAAATAAACAAAGCAAACAAATGCCTATTAAGCGCATCTATGGCAAAGTATTATGGCAACGCGATATGCTGAGGTTTGCATGCACTGCTCGCAAATAATAAATGTTATTTATTGTTTCATTACTATGTTGCTTTACTTTTGTCCGATAGTGTATATATATATATATATATATATATATATATATATATATATATATATATATATATATATATATATATATAATATATATATATTGATATAAAGCCAAGTACAATATCGTCGAAATTATCAGCTTCAATGTACCTACTCCGCGGTTCGAATTGAGGAGTAGGCAGATTGAAGCCTAGGTAAGAACACTTGGCCATATATATATATATATATATATATATATATATATATATATATATATATATATATATATATATATATATATATATATATATATATATTTAAATATGTTGTTATATTATTTACCACACAAGTTTGCTATTCCATTTACACATAAATCAAACAATTTTGCTAAAGTCTTTTTCATTATCGTTGATATAAATTAAGTATTGTTAATTAAAAAATTAAACTTAGGTACATGTATGTTTATCTAGTACCTATGTTTGCTTGAATCAACAATATACGAAATCTTGTCTAACTAAAAATTAAAACAACTCTTGCAGACTGCAAGACGAAATGGGTTCAACGCACCATGTTTAATTATCTTTTTAATTATTACAATACGCTAAAATAATATCTGTATTTAGCAAGCAGATAAATAATATTTCATAATAGCAATCGAAATGAGAAACTCGTATAACCGCAAGTTTCCTTTAATGATGTGCTGTATTACACTCATTATAAATAATATCTATCAAGTAACGGTCTTGCTCTGAAAAAAATCACAAAATTAAATGCTTACAAAAACCACCGTCGGAATCGTTCCTTAAACGGAGATGCAGTGACAGTAAATTGATTGGTTGCCTTATTAGACCTGAAGAATATTTAACAGAAAAGATAACAATTTGTGCAATGGCCAATAACGTTGTATCATATTAAGACTTACGTACTATAGACTCATAAATGTTGTCACTGTCGGATATAGTTACAATAAATTTGATATGAAGGAATAATCAAAATATGTGAGATATTAAACGTATATAATATGTCGAAGATATAAATTCGCTGAGACTCTAAGGACGATAGAAAATTATGGATTCCTCGAATACGAAATGGTACCATTAATGGGTATTGTGCTACAAGTTATCATATTAATATGATATTGAATAATTCATGGTTTCTTTAATATATACTTTATTTTTGATAAAAGTATATCATACTATTAACAAAATAATGCCGATTTAAGTAAGAATACTATGAATATACTTAATAATACTATAATAATACGGTGGGTATTCAGGTCAGTTGCTCGTAGTGGAGCTAACAAGATTACAGCACTGTACTCCGCATCTACGTGGATGGGTGACCTATCGCTTTTTCCCATAGAAATGTCTGCGCCAATGTTATATGTAGTGTGGTCTGGTATAGCGGACTGGCTCTAGTATCGAGGATATCATTGTATATTTAGGTTCGAGTGCTAACGGGGGGAGTTCGAGACCCCTCCCTGAGCACGGATATGTTTGTCCTCGTCTCTATACATAGGTACCCCTTCACAGCGTGAAACTTCGTGAAACTAGTCGAAAAAGGTCGATTTCTATACGAGAATATTGAAACAAAAGCGATGCTAGATGTACTGTATTACTTATGTAATTAAGTAATACAGTGCATTTAGCATATAAGTGAATGTATCGCTTAAATAATAATTTAAGTGGTAAATTCTAGAAATATTAAAAATTATTGCTTTTGAAAATAAGTACAAGAATTATATTAAATAATAGTTCAATTAGAAATTGAACTTTATGTTCACTAACTCTCAATTTACAATGAAAAAAACAAATTAAATGAATGTAACATATAAGTGGGAAATTGAGAAAGGAACCACCAAGCCGCCAAGCGGTTATCAAAGTAGTTCCCGAATAGCAAAGCTATTACATAATCGCTCTAAGAAACAACTACTCCTCGGGCTAAAGCCCCGCCAGGCATTGAATTATACCCAGAAGCGATCCTCGACCCCTTTGTCGTGTTTCTGCACGATCAGATAAGGTTTCAAAAAATAAAACCCGCCATAGGTAGAATTCGACATTTGTCCCGGATCGGAACCGAACGACATACAGCTGTTTCGAACTTGTTAGTTCTCATCAGTGCCATACACGGTACGCCGATTCAGGACAAATGCCGAGTGAACTTTATGGCGTATACATCTTTATCGATACGATCTCTGTCAGTAATATATAAGTCGGAAATCGAGAAAGGAACCACCAAGCCGCCAAGCGGTTATCAAAGTAGTTCCCGAATAGCAAAGCTATTACATAATCGTTCTAGGAAACAACTACTCCTCGGGCTAAAGCCCCGCCAGGCATTGAATTATACCCAGAAGCGATCCTGGACCCCTTTCTCGTGTTTCTGCACGATCAGATAAGGTTTCAAAAAATAAAACCCGCCATAGGTAGGATTCGACATTTGTCCCGGATCGGAACCGAACGACATACAGCTGTTTCGAACTTGTTAGTTGTCATCAGTGCCGTACACGGTACGCCGATTCAGGACAAATGCCGAATGAACTTTATCTCGATTTCCGACTTATATGTTACTGACAGAGATCGTATCGATAAAGATGTATACGCCATAAAGTTCATTCGGCATTTGTCCTGAATCGGCGTACCGTGTACGGCACTGATGACAACTAACAAGTTCGAATGTCGAATCCTACCTATGGCGGGTTTTATTTTTTGAAAAAAAAATTAAATGAATTCAGAAATTAGCACATATCCAGAATTTACCAAAATTAAGACGTCTCTTACAAAATAATGACATCGGTAACTTGCACTGTATACTATAAATATAAATTATTGTACAACTTATAGTGTAAGTACTGAATAAGCAAAAATTGTCATCCACATAAAGTACAGAACTATGCCTGGTAGTAATTTTGTGAAAAAAGTATATAAATTTTATATGTAAATGGCATAGTCGTTGGACAAAACTATTAGTGTTCGGCAAAACAAAAACATACAGTTTGAATGACGAAAAGAGTCAGTCAATAAAGTGTGAGACTTTTTGTTCTTTAAAATTTATGTTTTAAGTAATCTGAGATATTACATAAATAAATAATATGGGTTATCCTGATATAGCATTGGAATATAATAGAAATGGTTAATTAGATATTAAGCTTATTGGTATGATACTAAAATCAATATACTCGTATAAATATCAAATTAATATAATTAATAAGTTTGGTACATAACTAATACATATCGATGTGAAATTTATATGTCATTGTGCTCTTTAAAATGATTCCAGAAACTTTTAAACCCAGTAATTTTTGAGACCCTTCTGGAGAAGCTAATAGTATAAACAGTGAAACACCAAAATACATTTTATTGCTACTTCATCAAAGCCTTTATTTGAGTAGGCCAATTACAAAATGCGCTAAAATGATTTCAAGTGAAACTGAGAGAACTGCAAAAAACTGTCAAACTTGACTCAGACAAGCTACACCTACAATTTTTTTTCAATTACAAAAAATAATTAGGATTGTGCTGCAAGATTTCAAAATTATCCCAATGCAAGAAAAATTGTTATTTCACATTTTAATCTGGAATTAGTGCGCTTGTCTTCAGCAATGAGTTTTAAAGATTTGCATCAGGAGGGTGAGCCATTTGTAACATTCAACAGTAGAAAAAGTAAGTACCTAATGAAAGAAGTGTAGTACACTCTTATACACTGTAGATCACCCAACTTTAAAAACTTTTTAATAATTTTTCAGTTTAAAAACTTTGTAAAACGTGAATAAAAAAGGTCCTAAATCATCTCTTCACTATCAATTTCCATCAAAGCAAAGTCCATCTATACTACTTGTCTACTGTCAAGCAAATATTGAATGAATGACCATGGAGGTTGAAACACTTGGAGTAAAACGAAAAAAACAGTCTAAAGAAAGGGATTGGAAGAAGTCGTTCTGATTGTTTAGCGCGTTTTGCTGTTGTATGCTTCCAAGCTGCCATTACTATTATAGCTTTTAGCGCTTTTTACATCAGGAATGTTTTAGCTCACATTGTGCCAGGACCATCGATGTTTTTAGCGCATTTTGGCACAGCTACCAAACTTCAACCTCATTCTTCAATGGTTTTTAACGCGTTTTGACACAGGAAAGCATGATAGGAATGTAAGGGACGCCATTTTGAATCCAACCATACCAATAACTCATTTTTTTCAAAGAATCGATTTAGCGCGTTTTGCCACTGGCCTACTCATCTAGTCTAGAAACTGGAGTTACGTTCTTTATATCAAATAAGTTGCGACAAGTTATTCAAAGATTATTTTTTATTTTTTAAGTATTATAAATTCCTAATGAAAGTGGATTAACAACTAAAACTTTTACTTTAGTTAAAATTGGTGCATACAATAGTGATCATATACACGGTAATACTCATACAGGTATATTCGAGGCAAGAATTCAGTTCGTGCACGTCATGACTGACGTCATGATTGAATTCTTAATTAGCAACATACTTTTCAGTAGTTTATTGCGTTAAAATGAATCATTTCTGGCAACAGTCGATTACACTTTTTTGTATATATTTACATTATAATGTATGTTCCTTATTCTCAACAGTAGTTTCTTAAATATTTATAAAAATATGATAAACTATTTCATTTTCCTTTGCTAATAGTTGGTATCATAAATACACAACTTTGTGATACCAACATTAACTAGGAACGAATAGAGAAAGAAGAAATGGAGTATTGCACTACCAATAATATTAATAATGATAATTACACTTACATAGAAATG
Source organism: Rosalia funebris (assembly GCA_037954035.1). NCBI lineage: Eukaryota > Metazoa > Arthropoda > Insecta > Coleoptera > Cerambycidae > Rosalia > Rosalia funebris. Next base: position 4,425,102 of record JAZFAV010000033.1, read on the forward strand.
AAAAATAATTGTGACTATATTACGTCTTTTATAGACTTTACAACTACAAATAGAAAGGCTCCTGAAAATTATAACAAAGTTATAGCCTAAAACTCTATATTATTTCATAAACTAAACTAAACTAAATTATTCTATTGTTTAAGATACTTTCTGAGTATTATAAAATATATAATCAGCGTATTTATGTCAGTAGATATTAAATGTTTCTACAAATCAAGATTAATGGTTAGGCGTCCAACACATTGATGTGATACTGCCATTAAGTATATTATTAAAAATAACTGACTAAGAAAACAGTATCCAGCTGTGTTCAGGAACGTCTATTTTACTATTAAGGATAATACCATTCATGAATCTATTATGGCATGATTAAAATTTTTTTTTACAAAAAAAATTAAAACCAAACACTTTTGTTGTGGGACACTCTTAGCGTGAGAAAATTATAATTCTGTGACCAATAACCTACATGAACTTCAACAATGTGTTGAAATGTCACTTAATCTATGATTAATTACTAGGACTAATTTTCAGATACGTATCGTCTATATGGTAAGTCTAACAGAGTACTAATAATGAGTATTTTTAACTCCCGGCTATTATCAAATATGTTGATGGCCAATTCATTGGGATGCTTTTCCAAACGATGAATGTAGTTTTCACTACACTTAACAGTTACTTGTTTCACAGCGGGAACTTGTAGATCTAGGTAGATGTCTTTATTCGGAATAAACCATGACGCATTGGTAATAGTTGGGAGAAGTTTATTGTGAAACATTTCTAATATTGCGATATTTCTGTTAGATGTAGTACCCCGTAGTATGATCCCGTAAATCCATATAGGTCGAATAATTGTATTTATGCCGTACTTAGATTTACACTTGTCTAGGTGTAAATCCATGTACGTTACTGTATCTGCTTTAGACATCACTTTATTATTCATAGTGACATTTGGAGTTTCTCCTTTACATTAGGTAAATATTACATTAACTGACTTCTCGTTTATTTGTATGTTCCATCTCTTTGACCATTTCGTTACCTTTTGTAGATTATCCTATCCTGTAGTATTCTTGTTGCTCGAGTCGGATCACTATTTCTATCTAAGAAAGCAATATCGTCCTATAGCGAGGTAGTGAGTCCAAGAAACTTAAACGGAAATCAAAGTGAAACACTTTGATAGAGGGGATACAAGAAGTGCATGCGAATTAACGAGAGTGGAGACGCTCTGGGAAAAATGTGATGTATGTATTGTATATATCTCCAAATAAATCTATTAAAAAATTTTTTTCTCCACCCAAAGCTACTTCCATACTCATCAGAGGTAGCTAAAATCCTTAATTTAGGTTTAAAAAAAATTCGATTATTCCTGGAGGAGATTTCAATACAAATTTTGCCGCAGAATCATCAGCACCTCTTATATCTTGTTTAAGAGAAAAATTTGATATGCTAATGTGGAGTGATCCTGTGACATCAACAGCGAAACATGGAATAATAATAGATGCTATTTTTAGTCGATATTTACACGCAGTACCTAAACCGGGCAAAGTTGGATACACGTCCCCTAAGGACTTTCGGCCGATTAGCCTTACTTCATTTTTACTAAAGACGGCCGAACGATTAGTTGACAGGTACCTTCGGGATACTGTCCTAATAGAGAGGCCGCTTCAAGGGAGCCAGCATGCTTATCAAGCTGGTAAATCAAAAGAAACAGCTCTGGATAAGGTTGTGTCATCGATACGGTCACAACTGGACTCCCGAGGATACGTTGTCGGCACCTTCCTTGATATTGAAGGGGCCTTCAACTTTACATCCAAGGAAGTGACTAGCGGAGCACTAGGCAGATGCTACACCCCCAGAATAATCGCTGAATGGATAGACCATATGTTGGGAAGCAGACAGCTTACTGCCAATAAAGGCAAGACTACCATTGAGGGCCGGGTCGACTCGGGCTGTCCACAGGGAGGGGTATTGTCCTCCCTTCTGTGGTGCCTAGTAGTAGATGAGCTGCTTGAAAGGTTAAAGGATTACCAAGTAATTGGCTATGCCGATGACTTAGTAATAATAACGAAGGGCCCTTTCCTGGAGCCGATTCTCGATATAATGCAGGGAGCTTTAAACAAGGTTGGGAATTGGTGCAGGGAGAGGGGACTCTCGGTCAATCCCTCTAAAACTGAGGTGATGGTGTTCACCAAGAAATATAAGTGGAACAAAACATGTCCGCTGAAACTTGGTGGCCAAGAACTAAGCTATAATAGCGAAGTGAAATACTTAGGAGTAATCCTGGACGGGAAACTGTCATGGGAAAAACATATAAGTCACATATGTTCCAAGATCACAGCAACACTTTGGCAACTGAGAAGGGCCATTGGTAGTAGCTGGGGCTTGAAACCGGAAACCATGAAATGGATATATGAGGAAATTCTCAAACCCAGGCTGATGTATGCAGCACTGATCTGGTGGGAGAGAGCCTGTTTAAAGTCGGAAGCCAACCGACTTAACAAGTTAAGAGGATTGATTCTTAGAAGTATAACCGGAGCCCCAAGATCAACACCGATCGAGGCGATGAGGATGCTGACGGGGATACCACCTCTTGATGTCATCCTAAATGCGGAAGCCGCAAAGGCAATGCACAGGGTGGGAAACATGAATAGGAAGGTAAGGGACCTGAATAGACTCTCAAGAGAGCTAGCTGAGGAGGGACTCCTATGGATGCCCTCTGACAGTATGGGTGTCCACTTCCTGTTTGACAAGAAATATAAGATCACCCTGACAAGTAAAACCGACTGGATGGGTCGAGCTAGATTGCCGCTTAGTGGAGACATCTGGTACACGGATGGAGCCAAGAGTGGGAACAGAGCGGGTACGGGGGTGTATAGACGAAGCGACGAGATAGGTAAAACCTTCCCCTTGGGCAAATACACTACCGCACTCCAGGCTGAGCTAGTTGGAATTACATACGGTGTTCTGGGGGCCGACCAAAATCGGACCCAGGAGAAGGAATGTATCTGCTCGGATAGCAGGGCGGCGTTGGCAGCCCTGAATTCAGCAACGGCAAAGTCGAAGCTGGTCTATAATTGCTATGAAGCATTGAACCACTTGGCAGGGAAAGGACCGGTGGAACTCTTATGGATACCTGGACATAATGGCATTAAGGGAAATCTAATTGCAGATGACCTTGCCAGACTAGGGACCAGGGAAAACCTCTATGGACCAAAACCTGCAGTGGGAGTAAGTCGGAATCTGATCAGAGACCGCATCAATGGCTGGGCAAGAGACCAGCACAACAAAAGATGGAGAGGAGTAACGGGTTGTCGAATAACCAAACTCTTCATCGAATACTCAGAGATTGAGAAATGGGCCTAAGAATTCATTAAATTGAACAGGCACAAAGCCAGAACCCTGGTGGGAATAATAATGGGCCACCATAGTAGCCTGAATGCATATAAGCACAAGCTGAGGCTGACTGATAGCCCGGCCTGCAGATACTGTAAAGAAGACGAGGAAACCTCGATTCATCTTCTTTACACCTGCCCCGCACTGGAGGAGAAGAGGTATCTTATATTAGGGACCGCTGTTATCCTAGAGTAGGCGAGGCCTAAGGCGGGGGACGTGCCTAAATTGCTCCTTTTATGGGATAGCATTTTTGGATAATGACCCGGATAAGAGGGGATCGCCAAGGGACTACCCATGCGATCAGTGGCTGATGAGGTCCAAACCTATATAATATTATAATACACGCAGTAGAAACGCTAATATTTGTATCGCATTTTAGTTATCATAAGTCACTTGTGATATTTGTAAAAGAAAATAATCCAATAAATCAATAATATTATAAAACACAACTCTAATAATTACTTTAAAACTCAATTCCTAATATCTTCTTCAGAAGTTTCACTTCAATTGTGTATTTATAAAGGTGAGGCATACTATTTTTTTATTTTATGTTGTGATATGTATCAGTTACACTTTCTCTACGTTTTAAGTAAAAATGTCTTTATTGAGGGTAAGATTCCAGAATAATATAAAAAGAATGTATTTTATGTAGTTTGAACAGTAAACATGCATGCCAGATTCTGTCAAACGTCTGCCTGACATCCAGAAAGACAGCATTGAAGAAATTATTTTCTTTCTGTCTGTGGAAAAAAATGTCTGTTAGCAATGATATTTGCAAATTTGGACATGACAGGCAATAAACTGAATGGGCTATAGGATTAAACTCCATACATAAGTTTCCTTGGTTTTAGAATAAATATAGTTTAAGCAAGTTTCCATGTCCTACTTTTCCAGAGGAAAAATGTCCTACTTTTAGAATTGCGTTGATAATCTGGCTTGAATTTCTAGATAATAAATAAATGAGCAGTTGTTATGTTTCTTTATAACTTCTTTAATTTCTCTGCATTTTCTGTTAAAGTTGTCTTCTGAAAGCTTCATTTGTTGCCATTTCTTTAAGTGAGACTTCTATAGCGAGGTAGTAAGTCCGAAAACTGAAACGGAATTCAAAGTGAAACACTTTGGTTAAGGGGATACAAGTATTGCATACGAATGAATGAGAGTGGGGACGCGTGAAGAATATAGATTGTAGAGAGGATACGCATAGGCTTGTGCGTCTATTTGATAATATCGAGTTATTCTGTGACATCAGCAACGAAACATGAAACAACAATACATACTAATTTTAGTCGATATTTACACACAGTAGAAACGCGAATATTTGTATCGCATTTTAGTTATCATAAACCACTTGTGACATTTGTAAAAGAAAATGCTCCAATAAATCGATGATATTATAAAACACAACTCGTTATTAAACACAACTAAAATAGTTACTTTCAAACTCAATTTCTTATATCTCCTTCAGAAATTTCACTTCAATTGTGTGCTTGTAAAGGTGAGGCTTACTATTTTTTTCTTAATGTCCGTTTTTCTAGTATCAGATCTTATAACTGGGCAGCCCTATTCTCATCTTTCAGAGCCTTTTTACCCTTTTCGTTTTATGTTTTTGTTAAGTATATACCTAAAAGCATGTTCGGTAGTCTAATAAACAACATGTTTTTAATCCACTTAAGAAAAAAGTAAACCAAGTGAACTGCATATTAAAAAACACAACAAATCTCATGACATTGGAAGGTACTGTAACGTTGGAGCGTTATTTGAATCACTTTATTCCTAACATGTTATACCCATATTAGTAATAATTCTTATTAATATCAATAAACCACGTTAGACAAGGCCTTGGAATGCTTAAAAAGTACAAAAGAATATAACATAGTGGTTTAATAAAGAAAACCATTACGTCAATATAAAAATTTTAATTAACCTTATAAAAATAGATCACACATAAAAGAAATAAAACCTTCAAATATATCTCCACATAGCCCTGCTGTTTATTATAAATATACATATATTTTCTTGTCCGATCGGAATTATTTATACTTTTAAAATTAATTAATGGCTGAAAATTTGCATAAACACGTATAATGAAAGTGTCCTTGCAAAGGAAATCAAATACATATTATAATAATTATGCGTTTGTTTTAGTAAATTAGTAGTTTGCTAATTCTAGTAGTAGACGCCGGTCTTAATTAACAAATATTTAGTCTGCTATAAATAAGTCATGTAATGTTATTCCGTGATATTAAATTATACACAATGTAAGTAGACATTTCTTCATAAGTGGAAACTCAAATACAGGGTGGAGATTTTAAGTGAAATAAATTCTGTAACTTGAATATGACGAATATTGGTCAAAATTCCTGAAACAGGTCGATTTTAAATGCAGTTTCCCATGCATACAGGCTGCATTGAACAGAAAGGCTGTATTGGGATGAATATCAATATACACTTCGTTTTCCAAATTTTCTAAATTATCACCTTAAAAACAATAAAAAGATATTTTTATGATCATCAACACTACATCTTAAAAAGTATAAAAAATGTACACAGTCTCTTGCCTCTTAAAGGTGTTTGTTATGAGTAATACTGATAATACATACTTGATTTCACTTTTTATTTTGTTTAATTTTGAATCCTTGCTTAAACTCAGCTTAAATAAATTTGAAAGCGTGAGCTCTCACTTATCTGGTATTTTATCCTTGTATTAGTAGTATTTTTTATATTCCATTTGTGATATTACACCTGAAAACTTGATTTCAAAATATTTTACCTAACGGAAGCTTTCGTATTGAAATTTTAATGATGATCGGGTTTAGCAAGAGGTGTTGAACTGAAAGGTATTGCTCAATTATATAGAGATCATGGTACAATCAGTAAAATTGGGTCTCGTTATCAAGACTTTTGCATATGCGAGATATATATATATATATATATATATATATATATATATATATATATATATATATATATATATATATATAATATATAATAAAAAGAGATAAAGAGATATTAACGATAAAATCAAATTAAATGTATGTGATTTTAATGTTAATCATGCCACAGATTTGAAATCATTGAAGAAAGTAGAAACGCACAATTATAGAATACAAATGATTCGGACATCTTTAGAATTAATAGTCTTTTCTAATGAAACTACATTTACTCTGATTAAATGGTGAATGTAATCGACACAGTTATAGCTGTTGGACCGACAGTAAGCCTCACTGGATGCAGGAACATCATAGACAAAGTACTGAAGTAATAGGTGACAGGATTCTTGAGTCCAATAATAATAAACTTGATAGTCCAACATATGCATCTAAATTTTCTTCAAGAATATTTTGTTTATTTGGTGATTGTATTTCGCAATGATATATATGACGCTGGAATATGATTTCAGCAAGATGGACTTCCACCTTACCATACAATACCGTAACCATCCATCAATATTTGGACGAGATACTTTCAAATAGGTAATATTTTAAATGAAACCCCACCTTACACATTGTCTTACTTTTTTTTTTGTTTAAAAAAACTGTTGAATTTATTCTATCCCTTTAATAATTGTACGTAAAGTAAGCGATAGAATTTTCATGAATGTTTTCAAACTTCTCAAGTTTGTTCTTCCAATAATGTAATCAGTATACTATGTGAGCGGTATATCTTATCGGTACACTATGTGATTCTATAGAATCTGGTGCATGTGGAGCTATACTTCAGTCATCGTTAAACAGTTGTCAATTTGGATTTGGGGGATTATCTTGGAATTAAGCGAAGTTACGTGGGACAAGATTCGGACACAAGGAGGGTGATTCAGAAATGTTAGTTTCTCTATAGCATATTTAGAGTATCTAATATGCTTAAGTAGTAGTAGCCCAATACGCTGGGTCTCCATCCTGGATGGCCAGACTGGATATTTATCCATGACCTGGAAAGTAAATTGGCAATGGCTTTGCGCATAATTTTAATTAGTATAAAATATTAACAATTTTGTACATACCCTTTAGCAGTAACTGTTCTTTCGTGCTCATTGTATGCAATGCTATTACGCTGGAATATATTAAGGGTCCCTTCTAATTATCTATCGCCCATTCGCCTGTTTTGTTCAACTGATTTCTATTTGGTAGTAATATGGTTCGTAGAATCCATATCAGCTGGCCATCCTGACTACAAGTCGCCGTCTAGGTTAAATATGTTTCGCCTGAATTGTAAATGTTATCACTGACTAGTTTTTTTTTTTGAAAGGACATTATTTTTTAGATATCGACATAATTAGAAGGGAAGCTAGGAAGCCCTGGATAAGGGACGGAATCTTAAACTTAATACAAAAGAGACGAGGCTACAAAAGCAGACGGGACGAGGAAGGACTGAAAACTTATAAGTCAATAAAGTGGGAAATCATTAGAAAGTGTAGAAGATCGAAAGAACAATGGATGGAGGATAAATACAAAGAAGTAGAAGATAAGCTCCAAGTAGGTAAGACCGATGAGGCTTACAAAATAATTAAGAGGAACTTTAGGGATATAGGAACAATAAGTAAAAACGTTAGGAGTCAATCGGGAGACATACTGATCGGAAGAGAGGAGAAAGCGGATAGATGGAAGCATTACTTAGGAAATTTATACGAGGGTCAGGAATTAGGAGAGATATTAGAGGAAGAATCTAGCATCGATAGGGAAGATGTAGGAAAACCTATATTGAGAGAGGAATTTGAAATAGCACTAAGGAGACTAAAGAACAATAAAGCGCCAGGTGTAGATAAAATACAGGCGGAAATTTTGAAATGTACGGGACAAAAAGTAGTAAATAGGATGTTTGAACTGGTAAAATACATATACGAAACGGGCGAGATGCCGGAGGATTATAAGAGGAACATTATCGTTACTATACCGAAAAAGAGAGGAGCCGACAAATGCGAGAACTTTAGAACGATTAGCCTAACTTCCCACGCGTCAAAAATCTTAACCAGAATAGTGCACAAGAGGATGGAAAATAGAGCGGAGGAAATACTAGGAGAAGACTAATTCGGGTTTAGGCGGAATAGGGGAACTCGCGAAGCTATTCTGGCGCTAAGAGTAATGTTAGAGAAAATAATAGAAAACGGAAATAACGCTTATATAGGATATGTAGATTTAGAAACAGCTTTTGATAATGTAAGATGGGAAAAAATGTTCCAGATACTAAAGAGCGCGGGAATGAAGTATAGAGATAGGAGAGTAGTACACAATCTATACAAAGAGCAAACTGCTTTTATAGAAGTAGAATGAGAAAGAAGGGAAGTAGGTATTAGGAAAGGACTAAGACAAGGATGTACGCTATCACCACTAATTTTCTCTCTAAGAAAATTTTATATATATCTCTCTAAGTTTATCAATAAGCCACTGTATGATTTGAAATACATACCTCATATAAAGCCCTTGAAATAATTTAGTTTAAGTTTTATATAAAATTATTTAACTATGGAGTTCATATATTAATTATAACATATATTATTATGTATATATCAAGAAAAACAAACAAAAAGTGGATAAAACTACAACTTTTATTGTTTTACCTAAGTTTATTTATCAACTATAGATCACAGTATCACAAAAGCGATAAATTATTATATGAATTTAAAATATGAATTTAAACAAGAAATACTTTTGTTTTGAGAAAAAGCAAAACAAAAATAAAACTAAAAATTGTATATATAAACAACTTTATGGTTCGCAATATATCAGAAAAAAACCTTGAAATAATTTAATTTAAACCATATGTAAAATAATATAATTATGGAATTATTATATTAATTATAATATATATTATTATACATTTATTATGAAAAAATACAAAAAAAAAATTAAACTACATTTTTTTGTTCTCTCAAAGTTTATATATAAGCAACCATTTAACTTAATATACGGCCCTTGAAATAATTTGATTTCAATTTTATATAAAATGATGTAACTATCGAATGCATATATTAATTATAATATATATTATTATGCATATAATAAGTAAAAACAAAAAGAAAATGGATAAAAATACAAATATGGTTCTCTCTAAGCTTTAAGCTAATCTTTAAGCAACCGTATAGCTTTAAGTACCTCAGATAAAACCTTTAAAATGTTTGATTTATATTTTATGTAAAGTAAAATAACTGTCAAATGCATATATACATTATAATATGTTATTATCTACATATTAAGATAAAAGAAAAATGAATAAAAATACAAATTTTATTGTTCTGTTATCTAAATTCAATCTATTGTATTCTCCCTAAATTTATATATAAGGAACCCTATGACTCGAAATACCTCAGATAAAGCCTTCAGAATAATTTTATTTCAATTTTATGTAAAATTATATAACTATCAAATGCATATATTAATTATAACATGTATCTAACGCATATATTGATTAACTGTGTCCCCTTTAAAGTTAATTTAAATCTAAATCAAATTAAATAGCCCCCATTCAATAATAATCAATATAATCAAATGTATCCTCATTTTAATCAGTCAACCTTCCTAAAATTTGGCTATTGAAATTAAAAATATCTTGTAAACATTTACATAAACTTATGAATAAAGTATTACTACATTCATATTCATTTTATTTCATTAGTATATGTTTCTCTGAAAAACCTCATCAAAAATTATATTCAAAGCTACGATAAAACTAACAGTTAAGGCTATCAATAACAACATAAAAATGAATTTTGTGCATTTAATGTGACTATAAGGAAGACCGTAGTTATTACGTTGTAATAAATAAATGCCAATAATAATATTCCAACCAAAACATAATATTTAATAACTTAATTAAATCCTGAGATTTTATGATACCAAAATAGTTATAAGGCGTTATTTAGTGTGGTACATATTTTTGAATGTTATATAAACTTGAAAATTGATAAGGATAAGATAATTAAAGGAGAAACTTAATTGATTTATATTTGATTATTAATTTGAATGCGCCGTAGGCATCTATTTTGTAAACCCCTCAAATGTAATAAAACCGTCAGTCTATGATATATGACTTTAAAATTGTTTAGTTAATTAATCAGCAGTGTCCCCCATAGAACGGGTAATCAATTCTTAAAAATTAATTAGAATCGAAACTTTGGCCTTACAATAGCAATAATATTCCTAAATAACAAATTGAAAACAAAATATATTCTGCGTATTTATAAAGTTAGTAACATGTTTCTAGAATTTTATGATCATTTTAATTACTTAAGGTTAAAAAATTGTTCGACATATTCTCATAATTTAGTATAATCAAATTAATATACTCATATATAGCCATTTAAATTAATATAAATCATTTTGTACATTATTTTGCACAACAATTGTTGGTTTTAGCATCTATCGTTTAGACTTCTTAGGCAATTTAGCAAAATTTCCCAAACTACAGTGTAAATTAATTTCCTAAATAAAATTTTCCAATACCAGAATAGTTATCAAATGAATTGGATACAATCTAACTATACATATCAATAGTTTCTGGTTATATAATCTAAATGGTAAATATTTACATACGAGTAAATATATACGAGTATCCATTTCACTGCATTGTACGATATATTCTTTTATTCACTTATTTTATTCACAGAAGTGATTATTCACTTTTTTTGGTCCATTTTACAAAAAATTAAATTAATTCAATAAATTATCAAACTCTAAATATAATAAAATTATTTTATGGGTTTCAATTATTTATAGTAAATTTATGGAAAAGTATGTTGTCATCATAGTGCCTATAATTAACGATCAAACGAACTTACCTTAAATGAAGTTCGATCGTAATTATATGATTGTCCAGTCCGAAGATATCACTTTGTATTCTAGGTAGTACGCCCCTGCGTGCTCGCCGTTACACGTTTGTAGTATATAAAATTTACCTCTCCCCGCCATGTCCTCGCTGCTACGGCGCGGCGCACTCATTTGTTTAGAGCTGTTGAAGCAACTGCAATGGGACTTCTTGGGAGGGAGGGAAGTGATATCTTCGGACTGGACAATCATATAATTACGATCGAACTTCATTTAAGGTAAGTTCGTTTGATCGTTAATTATATTTCATGTCCAGTCCTCGATATCACTTTGTATTCTAGGTAGATGTTTAGAGACAGTAAATGCAGTTGCGTAACAAGGAAATAAAATGAAATTTTATTTTCTTTAAATGCATTGTGAGATACCACTTACATGCTGTCCTTTATTTAATTGACAAAATAGCTTTGGCATAGTCAGTCTTCTTTGCTATAGGTCGGTTGTAGAATTTTGCGAATGTTCCGGATTTCCTTGACCATCCTACCGTTTGGCAAATTAGTTCCAGGGGTATTCCCTGTCGTAATGCTGCAGAGGATGAACAGTGTCTTATGGAATGTGGTTTAAATTTTGAAACGTCTATGCCTGCGTTAGCTAGTGATGTTTTAACCCAGCGACTGAGACTTTGTTTCGTTGCAATTCCGTGAGGTTTTCTGTAAGATAAGAACATAAAGTCTTGTTGTTGTCTAATGTCTGCAGTCCTATCGACATATTCTTTTAATGCTGATGCGCAGCAAAGAGCAGGTTCTTCTTTAAGAAATGGTATCTGTAGTGTCGGTTGCGGTTTATTGGTGCCTGACGTTTTGACGGGGTCAGTTATGGCGATTTGGATTTCTTTGCTGTGTTCTATTATATTAGAAACTCTTATCAGGAAAATTGTTTGAAGCCGGCCGCCTGTTATTAGTGCCAATAAAGTCACTAATTTTAAGGACAAGTCTTGAAGGCTATAAGGGCGGGGAAGGCTTGCAAGGTATCTTAGTAGGGGGTCAGGGTCCCAAGTTATGTCGTATCTGGGTCGTGAGGGACGAAGCTTTGAAATACCTTTCATGAATCTCTTTAGAATAGGTTCATTTGCCAGATCTTTGTTAAGAATTAGGGAGATAGCTGATCTATGTGAATTAAAAGTGCCATATTTAACCTCACCAGAGCTATAAACAGACTGTAGAAAGTTTAATACGTCAGTGATCTTAGCTCGATATATCGGCACATAGTTATCCCTGCAGAAAGACCACCACTGACGGTAAGTGGTATTGTATTGTCTTAGTGTGCTTTCTGTAAGTGATGAAATAATTATATTGAAAGTAGTTCCTGTGATATTCATTTGCCCGTAGGCTCCCCTGTTAATATCCCGGCAGCCAGGATAAGTGTTGGTGACATTGGGTATGTGTCGCTGAAAGGAGAAGACACAAGATTAGGGTTAGGTCCTAAGAAAAGTGGTTCGCCAACTAGGAGCTTGGAAAAAAGTGGAAACCAGGGTTGTCCTTGCCACCATGGTACGACTAAGATGCCTGTTGCTTTTTCTTGTTTGATTTTCTTAAGGCTTCTCAAGATTAAGTTAAATGGGGGAAACGCGTAGAAAAAATGGTTTTCCCATTTTAATGTGAAAGCATCCACTGCTATTGCACCAGGATCTTTTACCCAAGATGCGTATTTTTCGCATTTGTGGTTGATATTTGATGCAAATAAGTCTATTTCAGGAAATCCAAAATATTGTGTTATGGTGTTAAAGTATTCATGAGACAGAGACCATTCGGTATCTAAAGAAATACGGCGGGATTCACTGTCGGCCATCGAATTGTCCAAAGAACTTACATATGTTGCATGCAGCCAAATGTTTTTTGACTCACACCACTGCCATATTTCTTTAGATAATCCACTTAAATTGGGGTATTGAATGCTACCCATTCTGTTAATATAAGACACAGCTGTGTTATTATCGCATCTAATAAGGATACTGCAGTGAGAGCAATTATTGGCGAAACATTTTATGCCATAGAAAATAGCTTGTAGTTCTAGAAAATTTATATGGTGTTTCTTTTGGTCATTAGACCAGTACCCGTGGGTTTTTTCGTCCCCACAACATGCTCCCCACCCTGTGAGTGATGCATCCGTGAAAATCTCGAATTTAAAATTGTCGTTTTTAATATCGTTAAATGATGCGGGTATATTGTTTATCCACCACAATAAGTCGGGTTTTAAATAATCAGGTAATGGCATCTGACTATCGAAGTTCATGCCATTAGATAAAAGGGCTAGAAATTTTTCTCTTTCAAGGGATTTCGTGTACATCCAGCCATATTTAACTGCTGGGCAGGCTGATGTCAGTATTCCTATAAATTTAGCCAAAGATCGGATTTTACAGTGAGATGAATGTAAAAAGTGAGTAGCCCATTTTTTAATTTTTTCCATTTTTTCCGAAGGAAGTTTGATGATCATATTTCTGCTATCAAATATAAATCCCAGGTATTTGCATGATGTGTCCGGAATTAGGGAGCTTTTTGTCTCATTAATTATAAAGCCTAAAGATTCGAGTAATTTAACCGCCGTTGTCGTGCTGGATAAACAACTCTGGTAGGTTTTTTCTATTAATATGAAATCGTCTAGGTAGTTGACGCATGTTATTCCCATAGAACGTAGATGGCTAGTGATGGGTTTCATAAGTTTTTTAAAGCAAAACGGCGCTACTGAGAGGCCAAAGGGCATACAGGTAAATTGGTATAATTGCTCGTTAAAGTAAAATCTCAGAAATTTTCTATAATTTGGGTGTATACGGATAAGAAAGTAAGCATCCTTAAGGTATATTGAAGTCATAAATGAATTTGGTTCAAGTAATGTAGAAACCGTTCTGTAATCCTCCATTTTAAAATGGGGTGTTTCCACGAATGCGTTTAATCTTTTCAAATTTATAATGAAACGTTTTTTACCGTTTGATTTCTCTGTAAGAAATATAGGAGAAGTAAATTGGTCAGAACGATAGGGACATTTAATGATTGCCCCCGCGGTCAGCAGATCTTGTATGGCTGCCTTCATAGATAAAAATTCAGTTTTGCATAGTTTATGTTTGGGAGTGACGTTCTGCCAGGGAGGATTTGATTTAAATTTAATTTTATAACCTTGTATCCATGACAGAATAGTTTGGTTATGAGTCAGTTGTTCCCAAGCTCCTAGGAAGTATGTGAGTCTACTAGCAAAACCTGCCTCTAACACCTTTTGCGGTTTGGGTGTTTGTCCCAGTCCCTCGATGTGGATGTGTGCCCCTTGAACTGCCTCACTTCCTTCCTGGAATGGGCGGGGCGATACCTGTTTAAAGCTCCAGTTCCTCTGCTTGTACTAGGTCCCGCTTGGAATTTGTTGGTTACTGCCCCCCCTTTTTTCTGGATGTTAGGAGAATAGTTAGATTGTTGCGAGGGGCGTAGTTCCTTGCCGGCTTTTTCCAGCAGCTTGGCTGCCTTTATTTGCTCTCCTAGTTCGCGCCCGAGAAGTAAATTACCTGGGGGTGTTTTTTCCACCAAGTTTTTAACTTGTTTACTTAGGAGTGGACCCATTAAATGCCGACGGGTTTTTGATATCTCATTAAATAAATGGCAAAGAGTGCGGCTAGAGTCGGAGAGTTGACTCAAAAGTTTATCTCGTAGTGGTTTTGGTATATTTTCTCCTTCTGTCAGGAGTGTATTCATGGCTTGTCCCATGATTGACATACCTTTGCCCAGTTGAGATTGGTATTTATGGTGGGAGGCATCTCTCACCGAGTACAAGGACGGCATAATTACCTTTAATTCGGGGTTGGTCTCTGGTGGACAAAAAAGTTTGCAGTTATCTGAATAACTATATTTTACTTCCAACTTTTCGAGGTCTGTTTTTGATAGACCGTTTGTAATTATGTGGGTCCATCTCGAAATTAATGCCTCATGTAACTCGGGACCCGGTGGTTTCGAACCCATTGGGTCCTCTCCTAGTAATTCCAATCCGACTTCTGATAATACAACATCATTATGTAGCTGTAACACAGGTGAAGGTATAGGGTTACCTTTGGGCGAGGCCGGACCTGTTACGTTACTGTTGTCGCCCGGCGGGTTGGGCGGGCTTATGTTATCAATGCCGCGTTCGGCGGTGCGACCGTGTGCCTCCGTACTGTGCAAAGTACGGCAGACATCGGGAGAAATTAAAATCGAAGCGCTCGGGCTTCGACTTTCATGTCTGTAGGAATACGAGTCCCTGCGTGATTCAATTCTGCTCCGAGAATCACAATCACGATAACGGGATGTACGCCCTGAGTCTGGCGTACGTCTAGATGAGCGAGAACGAGACCTATGTCTCTCAGAACGATCTAAACGTTGTTCCAGTTTTAGTAACCTCTTTAATAGCTCATCTCTAGAGTCCCGTCTGTCAGAAGAACGTTTACGGCGTTCTTTCTTGTGTTTTCCCATTTCTAAAAGAGAATCCTAAAAGGAATCGTTAGAGTGTTACGTTGTTAAGACTTACCGTGGAAATTTTTCGCAGCAGTCTTGCCTCGGCGATGCACGGAGAACGAATGAGTGCGCCGCGCCGTAGCAGCGAGGACATGGCGGGGAGAGGTAAATTTTATATACTACAAACGTGCAACGGCGAGCACCCAGGGGCGTACTACCTAGAATACAAAGTGATATCGAGGACTGGACATGAAATATAATTATAAAAACAGACATTCCATAATGTTAATATTGATTTTTTTATGAATAAAACATTTAAAATTTTCCAAAAGGAGTTAGCAACTAGAAGAAGAAAATATATTATATTTATCAAGTGTTTCATTGTAGTAATTTTATGATATATTGGAACAATAAAATTAAAAAATTAAAAATAAGTGAAATCACAATGAGGAAAAATATAATAATTATAAATTATATATTCTTTAAATAGATTAATAGAAATGTAACACAATGTTTTTATATATTTAACTGTAATATATTTCTAATATATACAAAATGATGTAATTAAAAATTATATAAAATTTTATTTTATATAAAAATCTATATTTAAAATTTATAAAAAAGTCGATAAAAGTCGATATTTTATAAAAAAGTCTTAACTTTAACTAAAGTCAAGGTACTTATATTATTATTGAAATGTAACTATTGTCAAATATTTCTTGGTGGACACCTTGGGAACTGTTGTAATATGTCCTAAGGGAGGTGTACGCTGATGAAAAAAGTACACAAGTATGTATATAAAATTTGCATTAATTTTTCTCATAGTATCAGTATATTAGAATGGTTGTATCACAATATTTTATTATTGTTGTATTATGTATAATATAAAAATATTAATTTAGTACGTATTGAAAAAACTGAAGAGTAATTTGACGCGTTTTTGATGTTAATATGGTCTCTTGAAAATGTAATTCTAATTCGGAAAATAATTTCATTACAGTGGAGCCTCCTTTGTTTATGATGAGTTCTTGTCAATCCTTTACCATACCATCATACCAATGGCTTAATTATAACTTATTACGTTTGCTTGGTCACTAATTTGTATGTCCTCATCTGAGTCATCAGACAATTGTAAAATATCTACTTACTTCAAAGTGTTGGTTAATAAATTCATCCAATTCATCATTATACAGACCTATATCTGTTTGTTTCTTCTGTAACTTTCTGTCATGCAGATTTTATAAAATAAGCAACATCCAACACTTTTGTAGCTTTAGGGAGACCTTCATCATTATCCACAGATTCTATTCATGGTAATAGGGGTTCCCATAAAATAGCTGTATATAATAATTTTTAATAATGCCTCGTTCTAGTGTTCGAACAACTGACGTACAATTTGCCGGTAGAAAGAGCAGCTGTATGTTTGCTACGTGATTGTCTTTAGGATGATAACCGGAAATATCCACATAATGCCGGTTTTTTCATTCTTCCATTATTAGAAATATCATTCAAGTTTTTTTATTACTTTTCCATATGATAAGCTTCACACTAATGTTTTTAAAAGTTCTTGGACGTTGCGACTAATAATCAATAATTTTTTATTTTCTCCGACCATATACAAATTTACACAATGTATCAAAAGCCTTTCTTTAAGCAGGTTATCACCAACGGATTTTTCACGTTCAAATATCAAGATCCTGTATGGTAAAGCATGAAAAAACGAACATGTTTTCGTGATAGTTAAAAATATATCTTGGCGGATAGTTTTTCAACAGTGAAGGAAGTATTAAAAGCATGTCCACATATTTTTCCACCTTCCCAACATATTGCCTTAAAAGCGATGTTATGACAAATACGAAATTTTTACAGCCATCCAATTGATACACCAAAATTGGCGCATCTCAAGTTACCGGAGATCTCCCTTGCTTTAGTACGGACAATAGACTAGAAAACCATCCAGTAATAATTATTAGTAGTATTTAAAAATAATATCACCCAATATTTTTTAAATTTACCTGTTTCCTTTGTTTCCTAATTTTACGATCATAGCAAACTTTATCTGTATCTGTAAATCCACTAGCTTTAAAACATTGGTTTTACACCTGTATTGGGATTCGAGTGCCATTTGATTAATATTTCCAGCTCAATTCCGGCTACCTATCTTCTCTATATTAAAGGGGACTAACAAATATGGCAGAGGAAGTAATAGAGTTGGTCCAGTGGTGTAGTTGCCTAGGGTCTGGCCTTTCACGCTGGAATCCCAGGTTTGGAAAGAATTAATCGTTTCTTCTTGACAGCGACTACTCAACTTTCGGTTCGAATGAGGATTAACATGGGCATTAGAGGTAGAGAGTAAATTTTTCCATAATTACCTAGCAGAATGTCTCCAAGTTCCCTGAATTGATCCGGGGTAATGATAACGATCGTTTGGAGGTGGCTTCGATTGCAGGCTCGAAGTATACTGAGCATTGAGCATTGTTCGATTCCCACATCAATCAGCTGGTTGTGTTTATTTGTCTCACTGTGGTTGTTTAGGGGATAGGTGGAGAAGGGCTCTAAGCTAAACCTTGCCCCGGTAAAAATAAAAGATAATTAAAAAAATAAAAATTAAAGTACACATACATATTCGATTGCGCCGTCCAATGGCGGTGTTTCAAAATAGTTGTACTTTCACAGTACCCAGATGAAAGATAATTTTAAGAAAGATAAAATATCGTATCTGCATGTGTTCAATGCTTCATTCCAGTGAAACATCAAAATACATATAAATATTCTTTTTAATTTTTGAATATCATAGTATGTATCTCTTATCTCGAAAATGAGGAAATGCAATATTTCTGTGATACTTCAACATAGAGGCATGTTAAAAATAAAACAGCTAATTATGTATTTGTTACGTACTTTCGTAGTTATTATTATTATTATTTATTTCAATAAACTGGCAAAGCAGTATTGAATCCTCCTTAAAAATTAGATTCTTTGATTGAAAACGTTTCTGTTGTTTCAATAAACGAAAGGCTTTCGAGCGAATTGATAATGCCTCTTGAATACGTACTTGTGGAAATTGTTCATTTATATAAGTACATATATGATTATCTGCATTCATAATTAGAGCTTTACACCGAATGAGCTGATGGGGATGATGCAGATTATGGTTATAAATGTTCATATTTTATCTAAAATAATTAAAATATCCAAAGTATCATATATGAGTAAGAATTATATCATACTGTACATTATGTAATATAATAACGTAATATTACAACATAATTTCTTTGATTTAAAATTGGATCAATATAATATGCAAAATCCTTAAATAAAGGTTAGAAAATTAGTTACCTATCAAACTCGCTTTTTAATAAAGCAAACTATGTTAGTTATTATTTTTAGTATATGTATGTAGATGCATTTTAATACGGCATACTGAATAGTGTGGGTACAAATGCAAAGTACAAAACATGAAGCTAACATGGGACAAATATATAAATACGGATATATTTCCACATGATTGCATTGGTGATTTATCTTAATGTGGCGGTCGGACATGATGTATTGTCTATTACTAACCCGTCATTACAAAATCCCTAGGTATTTAGGTCGAATGTGCATGTAAACTATCATTCATTTCGGCCTGTTCCACTCAGTTTGCGTGTATCGAGTATCGCAAATACAAATGTGCGTGCGTGACACACGTATTGGCAATTATAGGTTATTGAATAATTATTTTATAACCAATGTGTCGTCATTTAACAGATGTACGGCACAGTAATGGTATTTAATGTGCGGGTTTCATCGTTATCTTCTAGTAATGCTTTGACATTTAATGCTAAATGCATATTTTGTTACACTTAATTAGTTTGAATCAAAATTAACTCACTATTAAGAAGAAGTGGGCATAATTTTAAATTTAATTTCCTTGCAACCTACTAATCCGATTGTGATGATATTTTTAATAATTATATCCTCAGTACGAATTAAGATGTGTACTTTCCTACAATTTATAAAACCTTCTGAAATGCTGTGGGTAAAATAACAGCTGCCTCCTGAAGTTACATTGTAGCCCTATCTATTGTGAGCAGTTACTTCTTCTATTTATGTTATTATTTCTATTACTCCTATTAAAACAGACACACAATTAAAAGTAATGTACTATTTTATTACGAAGACAAAGCAGGCTATGTGAAACCCCATTTTTGTTTAATATACGTTAATGTTGTCTTTAAGGAATATTTATAGAATATTTAGATAACAAATTATTGTGATGAGATATCAAATGAGAAATTCGAACCGTGGGATTAAGCCAAAATATTAATCTACCGTGCTATAGCTGGAAGGTTAAGATTTTTTCCTACAACACTTTCCCTCGCTCTTCAATGGCTTGAAGGAACAACGATTACAAGAAATGTCATTGCTAAGAAGGCTTTGAAAAACAACAGCGATCCATGGTCATGAGAGAACGCCTGGTAAAAACAACAAATTCCCAAGCACAACTTAATGCTGCTACGCATAGTACCCAAACAAATGTGTCGACACATAATGTCCAAACAAGTTTGTCCACTGTGAACAAGACCTTCTGTGGAGCAAAACTTCTCTTTCAGAATTCTAGGACCGACCAACGCAAACCGTCGTAGAGGGGGATTACAATTCTCTAGAGAACATGAGTTTGAATCTTGAGTTCAGGGTGTGTTTTATTCACTGACGAATCCATGTGTTATCTATACAGGTCTGAACGACGCATAATGGTTCTCCGACAGCAAAATGATTGTTATTCATATTGCATATGTAGCCAAACTGAGTCATTTAATGAAGATTCTGTATTGCTTTGGGGATTCAGAAACCAGCCCTTATTTCTGTGCTTGCAGAATTCTTGTTTGGTGAACGATATATCTTGGACATATTATCACGATGATGTCCCTGGTGATCTATACGTCGATAATAGATTCCTAACTAATACACGAATAGAAGACCATGCACCGCTCATATAGCACAAGAATTCTTACAAGAGGTAAGCATTTAGATACTAGACTGACCTCCAGATCTGTAGAACAATGTTTAATAGAAACTATCGGTCTCAAACCAACAGAAACCAAACCTCTACCTGCTTCTTTAACGAATTTGAAAGAAATATGAAGTGAATTGATCATGACCAGATCCGGCATCTGACTTTCAGTATGAACCATCGATGTGAAATTGTTTTTAGAAGAGACGGAAATGCCAACACTGACGTTCTTCATCATTTTTGTTATGATATTCTCCTTGATTTCATTCATATTTCCTATTTCTGGTTTTAAGTTCTTGAATTCGTACGATAAAATGGTATATTTTAAGTTTAGCTATGTCTGCTTTAATAATAGAAGCAATGACGTGATTAAATGAACAATGTTCAGAAATAATTAGGCTACAGTTTGATTTAATAATAATCAATTTATTTTAATTCGTACACTCTATATACGATCAAAATTGACTATTTGACTACAAAATTGGACGCTACAGTATCCTTACTAGGGGAATAAACTTAATTCATAAAATATATCATAATAGGATTAGTGATTTATGAGAAATTAACATTGAAGTAATGGTCATTTCTTATGTTTCGTTAATTAATTTCGTTAATTTTTATGTGATTATATTGCAATTACACCATACAACAATAGTATCTTCTCTGTCTTTTGATATGGACGACATAAAGACTGCAAATCGAAGTTTATCGAAATTAATAGTTTCTTATATACAACTGAAGTCTGAACTTCACAGGACAAGCACTATATACGTTCACAAATACAAGAACGGGTTGCCTAGATTACGTCATATACAATTTGAATTGTTTCTCAATTTTATGTTCAAATATTCGTGCTGTGTGGATTTATTTCAGAGTTACAATCGTCGAAATAAAACAAAATTAATGCAACTAAATTCCAAAATTTTGAAATTGAATGTAACAAGGAATGCAATGAATGCGATTAGATGAGTGATCGTAAATGAGTAATTACATTATAACCTTTATTGAAACTTTGAAACATAGTGAAATCAATATTAAGTGTAAAACTTGACCTTAACATTAGGCTTGTAATTATCTATCATGAAAATTCTTAGGTACACTGTTTAATCTTGGGGCAATTGGACATCCCCATAATAATTTTCCTCACAAAGTTTCTGATGAAATGGGTTGGATAGTACAGGGTTCGTCAGGGAGGTACGGTGTTTTTGAAAAGAATAACATAAACTTATTTTTGAATGAATTTTAGAATTTATTGTTTTTACACGTTAGTCGTGTATTGTCATTGAACAAAGCATAAGTCAGCTCCATACTCCTTTCGAGGATGGCACGACGAATCCTTTCAATTTCGCGCGTTATTGTTTCGGAAAGAGTTTCAAGAGTTTGCTGTTTGTCTATGTAAACGTTATCTATTAAGTAGCACCATAAAAAGTAGTTACAAGGTGACAGGTCGGTGACCGAGAGGAGACCATTCCACATATCCACTCAACGAAATCAGACGCTCAGGGAAATGTTCCAGAGAGCACCACAGAAATACTAGTTTCAATTAAAGTGTTGTAAATAAACACATGATGTACCACAGGCCACGGCTTCATGGCTACTGGAATGGCATCTTACAATAAATAGATACCACTTTCGCTCCACATAGGCTGCATAAAAGTCGTCTCAAAGACACTATACCTCCCTGGCAGACTCTGTATATTAGAATTTTAAGGACCAGGCGCCTATGGGAAATGTTGTTCCCTCAATGAGTTGACTTTATTTACTTTACTTTGAGAACAGTATTTTACAGATATAAACTCAACAGACCAAAATAATTACTAAAATAATGTAATAAGAATTTTTAATTCTGTGAGGATAAACATTTCACCCTATAGTTTCGTACATTTGAGACACATTTATAGATATATGCGACTAAATATGAAACTGTATTAACCATATGAAAATATATACAGCTTGGTAAATTCTCAGAGATTTCATTGCAATTATTATATGAAAAATAGGAAAGAAGATCAATAAGGTTAAGGTACTTCAAAAACTAGATACTGTAATTTATTTAATAATTCTTGAGAGTAGTACACATTATGAATCACTTCGAAAGGAAAACTTGAGAAAAATATTTGTCGAAAATTTCGATGACATTCACCCAGTGTTCCTTAAATATGTATGTCTTCATGAGTATAACCAATAGAACTGAACCGAGAAATTTTAACTGCTGAAATGCTGACTAAGAAGTGACAGACTTCAGTGCTGCCAACGATATTTATACCTGTGTTATTACTAGCGTTATCACCTCAATATCACCTTTCAATATGTATCCGAGACGTGTTATGTATGCCAGCTCTCAATATATTGAAAGTTGATAAGACGTCTAGGATACATAGTGAAGACGTTGATAGTACTTATAGCATCAAACAATGTTCAATAATAAATCTGATCATTTAACATTTTCTGTTCATGTATTCGTAAATGCTATGAGCATATTCATTTTTCGACATTCATGTGAGTGCGGTTGGACGGTAGTCATTTGCCTATCTGGACATCATCTCCCTGTTAATTATGTTATCTACTGAATACGGAAGCATTCTCAATAAACAATTCTCATATCCCGATGGCTTGTTCTCACGTAGAATAGAGTGAATGTTTACGTATTTGTGGTTATGTAAATAGTGTGTAAGTGCAACCAGCGGTGAAGATCGACGTTCGGCGCGTCTTAACACTGCCGGAATGCATGCCACGGTCTTCGTGCTCATCACGTATGGGAAAGAGGGAGCTCGCCAATCAAGAGGTCATCTGCATTAAGTGCTGAGACATTGTGCGGTTATTTGTTCGTAAATGCTTACAAGGTAGATCAGTAAAATAAGTTTTTGTGGTAATTGCTCCATAT
The DNA here is from genome assembly GCA_037954035.1 of Rosalia funebris. NCBI lineage: Eukaryota > Metazoa > Arthropoda > Insecta > Coleoptera > Cerambycidae > Rosalia > Rosalia funebris. The sequence goes on from JAZFAV010000033.1 coordinate 4,448,595, forward strand.
TCCCATTATGTATTATTTAATTTTCATGGAAAAACGGTTCCATTGTAGTTCCATCATGAACAATGTTTCCATTAAAAGAAAAGGATACGTATTTTGATCGAAAGCTATTGATAAGGAGCGAAAACTGGGTTAGAACGAAATCATTTTGAAGGCTCGATAGATTATCAGCCATGACAAATACATAATTATAAATACCTACGTCAATTGTTTACAAAATGACAACATAAGCATCCGTGTTATATAGTTTAAAGGGAAGTCTTTTGGAAACACTAACATTACACTAACACTAACAAGCAAACCTAATAGCATATTACTTGCATTCAAACAATCGTTGAATGTTCCCTAGCTACTCGTGGGACCAAAATGGAACCAGTCCACAAAGGAAAAAGCTTGGAGGATAAGGAGGTCGAAAGCGGGCCTGTACCGCGGACGCCTCCATCCTCCCTGCCAAGCACTTGCTCCATCGCCGACACCCAGGCCACACTCGGGACCTTGCCCTTGATCTCTATTGAGGGAAGGGGCGAGGGAAACCTGAGTAAACCGGGGGACGAAAGTGGGGCAACTGCTAAAAAACGAATGAGCGGAAGCCAGCGAAGGAAGCTGGCTAAAGCTAAACGTGAGGGAGCAACTCCTAGGAGTGTTGGCGACCTCAATGATGATGATGATGTTCCTAGCCCGTCTAAAATGGGACCAAAAATAGAAGCATCAATCCATGAAAGAATCTTGGAGGATAAGGAGGTCGAAAGCGGGCCTGTACCGTGGACGCCTCCATCCTCCCAGACAGCAGCTGCTCCACCGCCGATACCCAGGCCACACTCGGGACCTTGACCTCTATTGAGGCAGAGGGCGAGGGGAATCTAAGCAAACCAGGGGATGAAAGTTGTGCAATTGCTAAGAAAAGAATGATTCACATTATTCAGATTAACTTGCATCGAAGCAAAGATGCCTCTTCTATTCTGTAGAGAAGTCTGACTAAGATGCACACATCCAAGGGATGTGTGCATCTTAGTCAGACAGGGATAGCACTCATCCAAGAACCTTGGGTGGTGCAGGGATCAATAAAGGGATTGGGAAATTTTCTCTATTACAGGAGTAGTAGTACCAATAGACCCAGAGCCGGCATCGTAGTGAAGAACGTTAGCGCCACACCCCTGTGGAAATGGTCCACAGGGGACCTAATGGCGGTAACTACGATGCTTGAAAATATAGGTAGGGTAGTCATAGCGTCAGCCTATCTACCATATGATAGCAGGGACAATCCGACACCAGAGGTGAAGGAGCTTGTGGACTTCTGTCAAAAAGCCGACCTGCCTTTGCTGATGGGATGTGATGCGAACTCACACCATATGGTCTGGGGTAGCACGAACACCAATAGCAGAGGTATGGAATATCTGGTGAATAATATAACTTTTTCATAACGCTATAAGGGAGAAGGTAATTGATATTACCTTAGGCTTCAGACAGCTGGCGGGATACGTGCGGAATTGGAGAGTCTCGGATGAACTCACACTCTCGGATCACTCTGCCATTAAGTTTGATTTGGGAGTGGGGGAGCATGAGGAGACGAAATGTGTCCGTAACTGAGTAGAGGATTGATAGAAGCCTATGAAGGGAACTGTACACCTAAACGAGCTAGGCCGAAAGGCCAGGTAAGATGGTGGAACAATAAGCTGGAAAACCTTAGATGTAAGGTAAGTAACCTTCTCAAGGGAGCCAGAAAACGTAACAGTCGTACAACCCGGGAGGACTATAGGACTGCCAGGAATCAGTATAGGGCTGAGGTTAGGGAAGCCTAAAGAAGTAGTTGGGTTTCTTTCTGTAATGAGATAAATAAGGGAGCTGAGGCAGCACGGCTGAAGAAGATCCTAGCCCGCAGCCAGGAAGCGATACTGGGATCGCTCAAGCTCCCTAATGGTAAATTCTCGGAATCGGATGAGGAAACCTTAGACCATCTCATCAAAGCATATTTTCGGGGCTTTTATAGACCGGAGAGGGGGGACATTTCCGACCCGCTAGTAGGGGCACATAGGACCTGGGCGGTAAACCGAGAGAAGAACGACAGGGAACTTGTAAAGGAGATAGTCACACTGGCTAAGATGAGGTGGGCCTTGAGGTCCTTTGATCCATATAAATCGCCGGGACCGGACGGCATTTATCCGGTATTTCTGCAGGAAGCAGAAAAGATAATCCTCGGTCCACTCATAAGGATCACCAGGGCCAGCTTGGCACTGAAGGTGGTCCCGAAAGTATGGCTAGACACAAGGGTTGTTTTTATACCTAAACTGGGTAAAATCGGATACACGTCCCCTAAGGACTTTCGGCCGATTAGCCTTACTTCATTTTTACTAAAGACAGCCGAACGATTAGGTACCTGCGTGATACTGTCCTAATAGAGAGGCCGCTTCAAGGAAGCCAGCATGCCTATCAAGCTGGTAAATCAACAGAAACAGCTCTGGATAAGGTTGTATCATCGATACGGTCACAACTGGACTCCGGAGGATACATTGTCGGCACCTTCCTTGATATTGAAGGAGCCTTCAACTTTACATCCAGGGAGGTGATTAGAGGAGCACTAGGCAGATGCTACGCCCCCAGAATAATCGCTGAATGGATAGACCATATGTTGGGAAACAGACAGCTTACTGCCAATAAAGGCAAGACTACCATTGAGGGCCGGGTCGACTCGGGCTGTCCACAGGGAGGGGCATTGTCCCCCCTTCTGTGGTGCCTAATAGTAGATGAGCTGCTTGAAAGGTTAAAGGATTACCAAGTAATTGGCTATGCCGATGACATAATGAAGGGCCCTCTCCTGGAGCCGATTCTCGATATAATGCAGGGAGCTTTAAACAAAGTTGGGAATTGGTGCAGGGAGAGGGGACTCTCAGTCAATCCCTCTAAAACTGAGGTGATGGTGTTCACCAAGAAATATAAATAGAACAAAACATGTCCGCTGAAACTTGGTGGCCAAGAACTAAGCTATAATAGCGAAGTGAAATAGGAGTAATCCTGGACGGGAAACTGTCATGGGGAAAACATCTAAGTCACATTCCAGTCATGTTCCAAGATCACAGCAACACTTTGGCAACTGAGAAGAGCCATTGGTAATAGCTGGGGCTTGAAACCGGAAACCATGAAATGGATGTATGAGGCAATTCTCAAGACTGGTCTGGTGGGAGAGAGCCTGTTTAAAGTCGGAAATCAACCGACTTAACAAGTTAAGAGGATTGATTCTTAGAAATATAACCGGAGCCCCAAGATCAACACCGATCGAGGCGATGGGGATATTGACGGGAATACCACCTCTTGATGTCATCCTGAAAGCGGAAGCCGCAAAGGCAATGCACAGGGTGGGAAACGTGAATAGGAAGGTAAGGGACCTGAATAGACTCTCAAGAGAGCTAGCTGAGGAGGGACTCCTATGGATGGCCTCTGACAGTACGGGTGTCCACTTCCTGTTTGACAAGAAATATAAGATCACCCTCACCAGTAAGACCCACGGGATGGAAGGTCGAGTTAGATTGCCGCTCAACGGAGACATCTGGTACACGGATGGAGCCAAGAGTGGGAACAGAGCGGGTGCGGGGGTGTATAGGCGACGCGACGGGATAGGTAAAACCTTCCCCTTGGGCAAATACACTACCGCACTCCAGGCCGAGCTAGTTGGAATTACATACGGTGTTCTGGGGGCCGACCAAAATCGGACCCAGGTGAAGGTCTGTATCTGCTCCGATAGCAGGGCGGCGTTGGCAGCCCTGAATTCAGCAACGATAAAGTCGAAGCTGGTCTATAATTGCTATGAAGCACTAAACCACTTGGCAGGGAAGGGACCGGTGGAACTCTTATGGATACCTGGGCATAATGGCATTAAGGGAAATATAATTGCAGATTACCTTGCCAGACTAGGAATCAGGGAAAACCTCTATGGACCAGAACCTGCAGTGGGAATAAGTCGGAATCTGATCAGAGACCGCTTCAATGGCTGGGCAAGAGATCAGCACAATAAAAGATGGAGAGGTGTAGCGGATTGTCGAATAACCAAACTCTTCATCGAATATTTAGAGATTGAGAAATGGGCCCAAGAATTCATTAAATTGAACAGGCACAAAGCCAGAACCCTGGTGGGAATCATAACGGGCCACCATAGTAGCCTGAATGCATATAAGCACAAGCTGAGGCTGACTGACAGCCCGGCCTGCAGATACTGTAAAGAAGACTAGGAAACCTCGATTCATCTTCTTTACACCTGTCCTGCACTGGAGGAGAAGATGTATCTTATATTAGGAACCCCTGTTATCCTAGAGGAGGCGAGGCTTAAGGCGCGGGACGTGCCTAAATTGCTCCTTTTATGGGATAGCAGTTTTGGATAATGACCCGGATAAGAGGGGATCGCCAAGGGACTACCCATGTAATCAGTGGCTGATGAGGCCCAAACCTATATAATATAATAATAATATAATAATAATCGTTGAATGTACCTTTTGAAGCACCTATCTGTATTATAGTGTGTTCCTCTTTTCCTCTTTTTCTTGAAATAGCCTGATCTCTGTGTCATCAAAATAGTTGGATTAATTTGAAATATCGACAGATAATCACCCATTACTCGATGCAAGATTAAGTAAATCGGTTCCAAAAAATTCAATAGATGTCCGTGGTAGAATATTTTAATTGATAAACTATTTTTATATCTTGTATCGGCGAAACATATTAATAAACCACCTAAACCCTGAAATAAACAGCTATATTATGCACAGCTGCATATTTAAAAATGTCACTATGAGATTGTATTTTCTTTAACATAATATTATTATTCCCCTTTTTATAAGTCAGGTCAAATTAAAAACGTTACAGATAAAGTGATGCATAATTAGGTAAAGCTGTTATAAATTTAATTTATTTTGTGTTATAGGGCGTAAAAATAATCATGAATGTAACATTGCCATATGATTAAGTATAGCAGATTGAAACGCACCAAAATAAATAAAAAATTGTAAAAGTGTTAAATTCTGTATTTCTCAACTATCAACTAACCTTAACCATGATTGTTCTCTTAGGAAACCTTAACTAGTTGTTCAATAGATATCTATTGACATTCTAATGGAATATCCCCTATTATATATCCCCTAGCATTTGTTTCGTTTGGGGTGCTTTACAGATGAAGATAACTTAATTACCAATTTACTAATAATTGATTCACAATAAATACAATAAATGTAGTGTATGAAATTTTAATACGAAATACTGTAAGAGGCTATTTTCAAAGAAGAAAATAATAACAATTTAAACGATATATTGAGTTTAGGGGAGAAAATTATAAGTATTTTATAAATCAGAATTTAGTGAAACAGTTGCATTTTAATTAAAATAAGTACCTCAACATTTTAATGTCTCACATATTCGTATGTAATTATAATTAATTATTAATTTTTATTAATAATTAATTTTTTATCGTGAATTTGAAAACTAAGAACAACACTTCATTTATACTAAATTCAAGTGTTCTTCAAAACTAAACAAAATACAATTAGACAATAACAAAAACGAACGGTTTTGGAATAATTATATTTTGGCATTTCCTATAGTACACCTTAATGAAAACAATAAAAGTGTTCAAAATAGTTATATGAAACAAAAATTACATATACCGTATTTACTGCGTTTGTTCTTTTTTGTATGTAGATAATACCTGTTTGCTTAAATAAATATGAAAGAATGTAATTTAATAAAGGTCATAATTGTATTTTCAAATTCGAAATGAATTCGAAAGTTTGATAAGTTTTGCGTTATAAAATGTAAAAAGGTATGCAGTTTGGGTACGAAAACCAAGACAATAGGCAGCGTGATACACAATTTATCTGATTTTTGTTAACAAGGAGACTAATATGGTTGATAAAATATGTTGGCTATTTAATAACAAGGACATGATGCCCTGCCGTAATACGCATATAAGATTATTAAAGTATTGTAATGCACATATAGTAGCGATATGGTTCACAGAATTTACATCTTGTTAAAACAACTTTTATAACTTAAACCATAAAATTTAACATAAAAAATTGTTTATTAATTCAGCCGCATTACATTTTAAGTATTTTATGCATAAATGTTACAAGAAATATGCGGAGTTAACAGTTTCTTGAAAAATTTTCTCAGGTGTTTACCTCAAAGATATTCATTTTTCATTTACGTAAGGTACAGTTCATTGGTAGTGTATTTTACACGTGAAATATTTTATTACTCTTTAACTACTCTTATAGCCATTTCAGGATTTAATTACTGGATATTAATAGCTTTAAAACAGATATAAAAAATATCCATCAATGTTGTTACGTAAAGTATAAATGTTGATACTTTGTAGTCTCAAAACCAAAAAATAAAATATGACTCAAGAATATTCCTTGAATACTATATTAAATATTAATTATTTGCAAATCAAAATAATAGTTACAGTAAAAAATGGAATCACAGGAGAATTCATTTTATTAAATAAAAGTACGAGATTAGTCTTTCACAAACACCGAGACTTTATTTAACATGCGTGTTACCAACCCAGTTGGTGTCATCAGGAGATGATTAAAACTTATAAAGTATAATAGGTGCACAGAAGGTACTTACATAATTTTATATATGGGTATTCAGTTGGTCCGAGCAAGTGTTCAGCGTAACAGCAAATATTAGTAGCTAGTGGTTATTGTGGGTTTGAATCCCAGTGCTTTGAATCCCAGTGGCACTGAGTGTTTGAATCCCAATTGCATTGTCTGAACTACAGAAATTTGTATTATCAGTGATGTGTAGATACCTTCCATATCACTTTAGCTTTGATATTAGGCTGGTTGCTCAATTTATGTGATGTATTTTATGTTATGATTATATATTTTTAGAGTAACATACAACATTATGATCATATCTATAAAAATATTTTTCTAAAAATATCTCTTTCTAAAAATATATAATATATATTTGGGATTAAATAGTGATTAAGTAATATATGTTTTAATAAAATATTACTTACTTACTAAAGATGTCCTGAAATATATTCGTCGTTTGTTTGTTAAATATCTAAGAAATATATGTTTAAATAAAATTTTACTTCTAGATCGCATCGAGAAATATATCTTTTTTATATAAGGTATTCTGAAATGTTTTCCTCATTGGTTTGTTGAACATCTCTGAATGTGGTAGTGGTAAATATGCGCGCACATGTATTTGTTAGACACCACGCCTCGAAAATTCCCTTTCAATAGATCGCTTCACCGGTGAGCGACGTGCCATGTATGTCAGAAGCTTTTAGGAGTACCATCATTCCCTCATAATAGTTCGTCGCTTGCATCTGCTTCACGACATTAGCGAAGCTCTTTCAGTAAAGTTAATCACATCATGTATTGCGAAGTTTGAAAGAAAAGGGACTACCATTAATGAAAAATCAACGACTCGGCCCAGAAGAGCTAAAAAGTATCGAAAATGTCGACAGTGTTCATGCAGCAATGACACGTAGGTACACCTCGCTGTTCTTTACGAAACCATGCAGCCGCCTTAAATTTATTGAAAACCGCTGTCCATGATACCCTGGCAAAGAACTTGAAATTTAGTCTTTACACGTACAAGCTTTGAAAGTTGAAGATTATCCAAATCGATCCGGTGTTGGGCAAGAATTATTCGAACACTTCCTTTTTTTTTTTGATAACATCTTATTCACGGACTAGGCACATTTTCATTTATATGGATATGTAAATAAAGAAAATCTTCGTTACTGATCTATAGAAAACCTTCGAGAGAAGCGCTAGAATCCCTTACATTCTCCCAAATTAACGGTATCGGTGGCAATAAATGCATTTGGCATAATTGACCCTTACTTTTATGAAAATGCAAACGGTGTTGCACTCACCGTTACTTGTTTTCGATATAGAGATACTTTAGAGAATTCTTTGGCACCAAAACGTAAAAATTTTTATTAGATTTAATGAAGACACATGGTTTCAGCAAGATGGAGCTTTATACTGAAAATTTATCAATGGAAGCCGTTAGATTGGTATTCCCTCGAGAAGTGATATCTAAGCGAGGGGGCATTCATTAATCGCCCAGGAGTCCCGATTTAATATCGATGGATTAAATCGATTTAAAGCCCACGAATTCTTCTTATGGAAGTGTTTCAAATGTAAGGTATACAGTGATGTTCCTAGGACTTTACTTGAGTTAAAAGACAGTATACGCGAGGATATTCAGAAAATTGAATCAGCATTATATTGGCGAGTTATCGCAAATTTTAGATCGCGTCATGAAGAGGTGACAGCAGCGTGAAGGAAGGTATCATGAGAATGTTATTTTTCATACATAACTTTCTACATTGTAAATTTAAATAAAAAATAGTGAATGTACAGGGTTATCCACATAACATTCTACTGTTTTATTAACTGTTTTATTTTTGAAATAGAAAAAAAAAATACGAAATTTATAGGAAATTTTACTGCGATCTCAGGCATGTATTTAGGAAAACAATCGAATCTCGTGTTTCGGAGATCAAGACCAAACTTATATTTTTTTTAATGGAATACCCTGTTTATTTTAATTAATCTGTAATTATTTTAAGTACCTAATAATAGAGTAATAGAAGTTTAACAGTAGTAGAAGTAGCATAGTAGTAGTAATAGTAGTAACATTGTAATAATTTAAAAGACAAGTTATCAAAGTCAAACTCTGTTTATAATAATTCTCGTAATTATTGTTTCAAATTTTCCATGGCGATCTTGATTCTATTTGATATTCGATATTTCAAAGGGCAATACTGTGCACACTACTACAGCAAAGATATAGCATGTATATAGTGTTGTAATCGGAAAAGCACGTTGATTTCAAAAATCAAAAAATAAACAGGGTGTTCTATTAAGAGAGAAAACATAAGTTTGGTCTAGATCTACGAAACGCGAGATTCGATTGTTTTTCTAAATACATGTATGGGATTGCAGTAAAATTTCCTACAACTTTCGTATTTACCATTTTTTTTTTCATATTTTAAGAAAAACAGTTAAGGCGGGTAGAATGTTATGTGGATAATCCTGTACATATCGAGTTTTACTCACCCAAAAAGAGGAAAGCATTCCAGGACCCTTGTTATATTAAGATAGTTTTATATTATAATTACATTGTTTATTTTTCATTATTTTATCTACTAAATAGGATTACTTAGATTTATTGCTAAGGTATTTGAAACATAGATACTTCATTAAAAGCGTGCATAGAATATAAGAATCTTGCTGTTCACTGTTTATTAATGACATTCTAGTTATAAGAATACTTAGTTTAATGTTGCATTGCGTAATGCTTATTGTAATAAAATTTGCATAAAAGGCACTTTCAATGCCTTTAGTAATTTATACTTTATCACCATGATTATTTTGCAGAAAGATTAGAAAATCTCGCATCCAGCGCCTACTGGATACCATACTATCGATACCATTTATACATATATTTATTATCAACGATTAAAGATTTTTAGGCCTTGTAAAGTGGAAATAAATACAGTAAATTACTCGGAATTGATAAAAGAAACCGCACCATCAAGTACGGAGATATAAACCATTTACGGGGGCGATATTTTTTTGCATCTACTATATTATCCTGTGCCAATACTACTATTTTATACCATTTCCTACCGTAAAATAATTTATTTATAAGTTATACAACGTAGTAATATAGTTTCATACAACATTCATAATTTTGTTATTAAATAATTAAGAAGAATAATTCGGAGTACCTATTATTCGTTCCCATCATATCCTTCTCATATTTCGGATTGATGTTTGGCCATATCTTGATAATATTTTCCTTTACAAATGGATAGGGTAACGGGGATCAATTTAATCGCCTTCAGTTATATCTTATAGATCAGTATTCAGTTATATCCTCTATAGTTTGTTGTTATGGGGCTAATTAAGATAGGCTAAATAATTCAGAAGATTTGAAATAATGAATTCAAATTGAAAATAAAAATACCAGTCTGTAATTTATTGAACGTTCTGATCATTATGATGTCACGACCAAGACTATGATAACGTTATATGTAGCTCATCATATGTCTTTTTAAAATATATTTTAGTCTTTATATCTTTTTAAAAATAAGGTTAATATATTTCAGAGGTTTTTTTTATGAATACTGTGATAATATGAATATTGTGCGAAACTTTATCACCACTATGCAAAGTTTCATAATAGAAAATTATAAATTATTAATGTATTTTTGTCTTATCGGTAATATTGTTTCAGAATCATCTTTGTATATAATTTTATAGGATAATTTAATTTTGGTCTTAAACATTGTTAACTATTAAATAATTATAAACAATAAACAGTAGTAACTAATAGTATATATCAGATATTAATATTTTATTATGAACAATATAAAGGGTCTTTCAATAGGGACGCTCAAAATGTATTTGGACGCTATATCGGCCACCTTGTTATAGCAACATCTATCAAATTTGTTGTGAATTGTTCAGTAGTATATGGCAAATCACCACGTAAGATTATAACGTTCAACAACGTGTACAAGTTATCAAATTTAATTTTCAAAATCAGTGCTCCATTCGAGAAACTTTCCGCGCATTGCGTGATTTTTATCCTCGTCACAACCATCTCACCAAGTCAACTATTCGACATTTGATAGCCAAATTCGACTCAACCGGTTTGAAAAATAATCATACAATACTCGTACGTCACCGAAACGCAAGATCTGCTGTAAACATCGCTGTTGTGTGTGAGAGTGTACGGGAAAACCCGAGGCAGCCAATTTCTCGTCGCATGATCACAAGAACATGATCTTTCTGCGACTTCAACTTGGCGAATTTTGCATCGGGACTTGGGTCTCTACCCTTATAAAATCCAACTGACCCAGAAACTTAAGGTAAATGACCATAGATACGTATTCGCTGATTGGACTCTGCGCTCTGGAAGTTGACTTAAATTTCGCCAGAAAAATATTTTTTAGAGACGAGGCCCATTTTTAGATGAATGGATATGTGAACAAGTAAAATTGTCGAATTTGGAGCGATACCAATCCACATGAGATACACTAGCACCAAATGCATTCTGACAAAGTCACTGTTTGGTACGGATTTTGGTCTGGCAAAATCATCGATCCGTACTTCTTCTAAAACGAAACTGGCATTGCTCTAACCGTCAACGGTGAGTATTACAAGTCGATAATAAGCAACTTCTTGTGGCCTAAACTGGGTGATATGGATACCGACGACATGTGGTTCCAACAGGACGGCGCTACAAGCCACACAACGTATGCCACGATACACATTATGCATGACTGATTTAAGGGCATGGTTATTTCGAGCAGCGGTGACCTGAACCGACCACCAAGATCGTGCAATTTAACGTCTTTAGACTTCTTCCTTTGGGCTATCTGAATTCGCAGGTCTATGCGAATGAACCACAAACAATTGATGCTCAAAGTCAACATAACGAACACCATCCAGCAAATTCAATCAGATTTATATGACAATGTCATTGAAAATTAGACCTCCCGAATACGTGCTACCAATCAAAGAGGCGGCGGACATTTGAACGACGTTATATTCCATACTTAATGTCATAAAATATTATTTCAAATAAAAGCATAAGTAGATATCTCAGAAAACTTGTTTTATTTACGTTTAAATATTGAGCGTCCTTATTGAAAGACCCTATATTATACCGAATCACCCAATATTTAAAGCTTTTTTCATGCTTCATTTTATTACACTATTATATTTTGTGTAGGTCATTGGTTTGGTATTAGGGCATAATTTATATTATACAGCATGAAATGTACAATTATAATTTTTTATTTTTCCTTAATATCTATCGATTTACGTATAGTTAAGACTAACTGTATATATTTCTTTGTTTTCGTATTCCACATAAAATTCCATTTCCATTCAGGTATAAGATTTGTATTTTGATTATCATATAAAATTCTATTAGACATAAAAGCTTTTTAATATTCTTATTTAATGTCGACCCCTTTGCAATACCAAGGCCTAACACCAACGCTAGGAGACTAACCACCCCCAACATGGATATTTAATCACTCCTCCACTTTTGTAGCGTCTTTTTTAGCCTTAGTATGTAATAGGCTGTGTTATTATATCCTACCCGAGAGGTGTCTTATACATAAACTTCGCTTGGGTTAATACAACAATTCTGGGGTTCCAAAAATTGGAAAGTGACATTAATCTTGATCATAGGCTTAAATTGGGGGTAATTTGTTAATAAACATACTCTTTTTTACAGAAATATCCCCAATTTTTAACACATAAAATTGAGAACCGATAGAATGAAAAAAATTACTTTTCTTACAATTTTCAGTGTATGAGTAAAAATCGATATAATTTTCAACGTATCGAAAGCTAATGGAGCATTTTGCTTGGCGCCTACAACATGGATGGATAACCTATCGTAGTCTTCTCTTTGGGTGTTTATAACAGTGTTATTTGTACTATGGACTCGGAGTACCGAACTGGGCCAAATATTGGACATGGGTGGTGCCGTATCTATGTATAACCTTCGCCGCCACAACCTAAGGCTATAAAGGAAGGAGGTCCATTTTTAAGTATCTAAATATTATATAATTTATTTGCATAAATGTGTATCTTCAATTGTTTTTTTAATAAAATGTATAAAACAAATCGTTATAAAGTTATAATAAATTTCGATAGATTTGAATGTATTTCATTTGATTCAGTGTTTCTCCAAATTAAACATATGAAATATTGGTAAACTTTTTAACAACCATTACCAAACATAATTAATTATAATTGGTACCTTCAGTATTATGCCGATAATACAAGGAGCTCATTCTAATATTTTGGTAAATGTTTATTTAATTTGTATTTTTAGTACTAAGTCGTATAATAGCATGAGTTAATCGTTAATAATAATAATTTAAACACCCTGTGTAATACTTTCAAGATACAAACACATACATATTTATAACTGTATATACCTAAGCAACCTGAGATTGTCTATCTGATCTGATCGTAAGATTTTATTTTTGATAAAATAATCTAATCAACTTAATTATCGAACATACTCGGTACGTAACATATTGTTTATGCGAATGTAATAGGATTAATCTGTATTCTTTGACAACACAATAATTTATACCGTTTGATTTTGGAATTCTACATTAATCTTTGGCATTATATATTTAAATTTTTTGACATGCTGTTCGACAAATCTATTACTTACAGTTGAATTAATGACAAGTTGGATTGCCGCACGTGCGTTATACATGATCTTTTTTTACCGTCTTACGTGCCTTAGCAAATAAGATACTCACTCATTCTACTTGGTATGATAGATTTATATAAATACTCAATCCGTTCCGACATTTGTTTTTGATTTGTTGTTGTTTCATATTAAAATAAAGTTATCGATTATAAATTCACTCTTAACTTCATACAAATAAATTATTATATTTGCAGATAGAAACTCCTATCAACGTAGTTTTATATTTAGTACAGTACTGTTAACTTCAAAGTACTAACTAAGTACTAAATACGTATCATACATACAACGTGGTGATAAAGTTTCCTGAAACTTTGAAACACGTTAATTTTATAATGTAAAAATATTTCTAATTTTTTTTATTTAGTATTTGAGATTTTACGTCATCATAGTATTTCTTAACTTGCAACCCCTCTTTTTTAAGAAACATATATAGAGGGAGTTAAATTAAAATGGTTAAATATGGTTACATTTAAAAATAGAAATGTTTTACAACTACAAAGGTACCTCAAATCCGGTATCATTTTGCTAAATATTGCCTTGTCTCTACATTCATTTTATTTTTAAAAGTTAGAACTTAAATAGATCCAATTTATGACTAAAAAATAATATTGATAGTGTAAAAATATTATCTTGGGAAGGCCTCAAGTCAATGAAAACACTAAATTATACATATTGCATGAAGTTTAAGAATATCCTCACACTTATATTAGGCAATGGATTTAACAGTCACTCCATTGCTGAAAAATTGTTTAATAAAGAGAAATTCGTTCCTTATAAAGTAATATCAAAATAATTGTGATACAACTTTTTAAAATTTCTTCTTCCTTTTTTTGATGAAACGATTTCTTCTTTTTCTCTGAATAGTATATCGTCATAATTGCAGATATTTCTCTCGAAAGAACCGTCACTGAATTCAAGATTTGCATAGCCAGCGACAAGGTAAAGTATTAGAATGATAGGAAGTCGTTTTTTTTTAGAATCTTACTTCTTTGAAGAAAATGCTGCTACACACTTAAAATTTCTATATTTCAACTTAAGATATTATCAGTTTTAGCAATTCTTTCTCCAAATAATTACGATGATTCTCTCTACTTAAGAATTCGAAGAAGAAGTGTTGATTTCCGATCATTTTTTGACGAACTTGGTAGATAAATAGGGCGACAAGGCCCAACTCAATGGCCATTACTCTTGACTTCCTTCACTTCTTACAACTGTAATATTACAGGAACTAACTATTCAAAACAGAGAGTTTATATGCGAGTACATATCGGCCAATACATACGAGTTTACATACGAGTACATTTAGATTGTAAATGGATGGTATTTTGAATAACTTGCCACAAATAAGGTCGTATTTGCTTTATTTACACTTCTCTCAAAAATCTTATAAATAGTAAATAAGAAACCACTAACATGGAATACCGGTATACTCGGAAGACTTTAAGGAAATCATTTTGTTAGAAAAGAGGGCTAATTTAAAAAAAACAATGTTGACGTCACAGATTCGATTGAAAATTTGAAAAAAATTAAATCGATTTCTTAAAAAAAGTAAAATTTACGAATTTCCGGGTTTTTTCAAAAATCATTTAAGAACAAAGTTATAAATAATAGGAAAAGCTTTATCCCTGCGCTCTATATCTTATAAATATTGTAAGATTATTTATAAGACATAATTATACGTATACATATTTGATATAGAAACAAAATAAAACACCCTATAACACCCTTAATGATAAGACTATAAAACCATAACTCACATTCACAAAGACCCACAATTTTTACAAGTCTAACGAAAATAAAAAATGTCCTGAAACCCTAAGGATAGTCTAAATTGAGTACAATATTTCTAGGTCCAAGAACAGGTTTGGTTAGAAACCAAACCTGTTCTTTTTTTTTTGGTTTGGAATACTTAATATGGAGGAAATAATACTTACAATTGGATGAATAGTAAAACACATCCAGTTTTAATTCGCTTAGGACTTAATTAATTGGTAATAGTAATATTTACAAGAAGCTAAAATTACTCATTAGTATTATACTTACATTCAATTTATGTATGTATAAGTAAATATACATTTCTAATTTAATTGGAGTATCAAATTATAAAGTTAATATTGATAAATGCATCAGTTGAATTATTCAATTCATTACTACTTATGAAGTAAATGAAGTATACCAAATGAATTATAAATTTTTAATGTATCCAAGTATTTAATTATTACAAAAATTAAATATATATGTATAGTAAATAAATAGCTCCCAAAACGGTTTTACAAAAATATTTCGCTAATTCTATTTCCACAAAATAACACCTGTTTACCTGACCTGTTCACTAATTATACAATTTTTTATTGTAGTAATAGCTGCTGCATGATTATCATCGTAATGTAATGTGTTTCGAAATATACGATTTTAATAAATTCATTACTTTGTGATACAATCATAATTATTATTTAACCGGTGTCTTTCTTCCTGGAAGCTGTATACTTTTCGATAGGTGATTAAAATATTTTTAAACAATTATCCTCTCCTCATATCTCATATTTCAAAGCTACTGCAAGATATTCAAAGCTCAAAGGGGGTCTATGATTATGGGGCCGCTATTGCCCCCTGGTGTTATGATGTTTATTACTCGTTTTATAAATTTATTGTGCATAAAAATGTTGTTTACAACTTAATAAAGCAATATGTTAAATATGTAATAGACTTATCTGGCTGAAATGACCAACAGTAGAAAGCACGATCCACAAGATTAAGAAACTTGCATTACCTGAAATAGAGGAAATATGAATTAGTATTTACATCATAGTTATAACAAGTATATAATCAAATAAATATTGTATTTCTATTGGATGTCGTTGGAAAATTATAATTTAAAATATAATTAAAAATTGGTTAAGTGAGCTAGTTAAATGTATCTTAATTAAATTCCAATCTTAAAATATAATGTTATGGTAAATATATGACATTAACTCTGTTTGTATATTAACTTGGAATTTAATTTTTTGAGAGCTATGGAGAAGACGGAGAAGGGTTTATGTATTATTGGTTCCTTAGGTTAAATATTTAAATAAAAATTGAGAAATATTGAACTTGCAACCTGAGGTAATGTAGCTGTAGTTAAGGTTTTCTAGGTAAGAACCATTTATGAACAGCTGTAGTGAAGAAAAGACTACATAGTTATCAATAGTTACGACATCCAATGTCCTAAAATACAGAATATATTACCATCTGGACTTTATAACAATTAAAGATTTACGCAAAGCGAGCAATAGGCGAGATTCCAGTAGGATATTCACAAACAACATGAATGATATCAAGTAAAGATTGTAGCACGGTGGGATGCTACTACTAGTTATTGTTTAAAAATCGTAATACATCTTATAAAATAAAAAAGTAACTACGGATTATTATAACCCTTTTACCGAACTCTGTATGCAGTATTTATCCAATTAAATACTGCTACTGTAGAACCCAGAACCCATTAACTAATAGTTTATTATATTTATTATGTTTAGTTCATAAATTCGATCATTCTTATGTTCTGTTATACTATTATTAAATTTATATTTCTCGTGTTCATTTTCTTTTGGTGTATTTTATATTTTTTGGCTTGTATTTTTGTGTAACATCAAAATGTATGGTTATTATCCGCTATCATTGTTTGGTGAAATTTATCTTGATATTGTGTTTTTAATAGCAATTTGGATTCAACTAAAAATTTTGTCAATTTTTTGTATTACTATGTTCACTATTAGGTATATTGTTATTTCATTTGGTAGATCATTTCTCGCTCTAAATACAATGTATTTTCTACAGTGTAGGAGAATGTGCTTCATACTCGTAGTCAGGTAAGTATTAATTACACACGGCGCTTTCATTTCAAACACACCAACCTCTATTTTTATTTTAGCAAGGAAAACGACGTCTAGACAAAGAACGACAGGTAAATTTGAATATCGAAGGGGAGGTTTAAAACCAGTGCCCATTGCAGTTTATTTTTCCTCTTTAAAATTTTTAAGTGGGGAGTAGCTGGAGGTAAAGAGGTGAAACTTAAACTGAAATAGATGCTGGTTCTAATTCCATATCTTTTGCAATATAAATGTATTCCATATTTTTTGTCTAGTTGCCATGTTCCTTGCTAAAATAAATAAGATATTCATAGACTCCCAGTCATGAATATGTCCTCAGATAATATAAAAAGCTCACCCATCTCCACGATCTATTTTGAATCATTTGTGAATATAATTTGGCTCCCTGGATATATTTGTCGAAAGCTGAACGAAAAGGTGACTGAAATAAAATCTCAATTGTTTCACCACGTTTATTATACTTAGTACATTTCAGGTTTATTTCAGGAGACCATGACCATAGAACAATGTCGGTTGACTTCTGATTCTATAATGGTAGGCTTAGTGAGAATCTGTGTTCAAAGAGTTTTACACTAACTGATTTGATTGTGGTAGGACAGTCCTCATATACAACTCTTCTCTAAATAAAAGATCATGATTTGGATGTTGTGGCTGAGAGAATTTCAAGGATAATTCAACAGTGATTTAGATACAAGGGTAATACACAAGGTTCTGTGTTTAACGACTGAAGGGGGGTTATGTGGGATGCACCCATTGTGAACTACTTCAGTTTAGTATTCCGAACTACGTTGTATTTTAAACATCCATTATAAATTCCTGGCAACATTAGGGATTTATATAATTTTTTCTCTATCAAAGCCCTAGTTGGGATTAGATAAATTTGTATGGATGTTAAGGATCTTATTATAACTTACCACGAGATGGTCTAAGTGATACAACTAGTAAAGTTTTTTTTCTAGATCTTCAATAATATAAAAACCGAGTTCTTCAAAATATCAAAATAAAAAAACTGGGTTTCTACTAAATAAAATTATATCGATGGCATCATAGCTTTCAAATATATGGCTCGAGAAGTGAAAGTGGAATTTCAAATACATATTTTGACACGTGATTTTCAAAAACAAAATTAGTACCAATTTTATCGAATTTATACTTTTCGAATTCTGTATATAAACTATCGATACGATTACTGTTCAACATTTTTGAGTTACTTATTTCAGAGGCAGATATATAGTAAAGACTCAATTCCCATTATAATCAATATTCACATGATTGTAAATAGGTTTGATTGGAAAATAATATGTTAAAAAATGAGCTAATTATGAAAAATAAAATACGTGTATGCTATTATTTATGCGTATCTGAATATTAGAAGTTGTTTTAAAAGTTTAAAGGAACGTATGTTTGCCTGATTGTATATTTTTCTTAAGTGAATTTGTATTAGAGAAGAAAGTTGTAAATAGTATGAATGAATGAAGACACTTTGAATTTTAGTTATACAATTTATTGGTAGTGAAAGTCTTAGAGACAGTTATGACTATTATATTGTATGATGCTAATGGTAATTCTACGATTTTTAAGGATTTGTTGGCTGTTGGAAGACTACTTAATTCTTTAGTAGAAACTAGAAAACATCAATGAGTGGTGTGAATCATTATATGGGGATCACAATGAGATTTTCATAACCTATAAAAGTAAACAGCTCTTTTTTATATTTAAGAATTTAAAGCCATTTATTTCTTTTTTTTATATGTGAAAATGACAATAGTATTTAAAATAGAATAATAGGATCGTCATTCTTCAAGAAATGCAAACAATTTTCCACATATATATTACTAAAACCTATACTTCCGTATTATATAAGAACGTTATTGTTACTTGGCTGAATCTAACAGAGTAGATTTGGTAAGGACAGCTTACTTTTATTGTATTGACAAATAAGAAATTTAAGTTTATTAACTAGTGTTGTGTTCAAATAAGAAATGTTCATACCTATCATTTTAATTTGAGTTCAATTACAAAAAAGATCGCAGCGAAAGTAATAAGAGGATTTAACAGATTTATCGATATATGCTTTCAAGAACTGGGGAGTTCAATTAAAGATATATATATATATATATATATATATATATATATATATATATATATATATATATATACGAAACAAATTTTAATAAAACGTAATATAACTATGACAATAATTTGAAATATTAATTTATGTTTCTACATTTTTCTGACAACGGAATATTGGTAAATATTGTTATTATTATTATATTATATAGGTTTGGGCCTCATCAGGCACTGATCGCATGGATAGTCTCTTGGCGATCCCCTCTTATCCGGGTCATTATACAAAAATGCTATCCCATAAAAGGAGCAATTTAGGCACATTCCTCGCCTTCAGCCTCGCCTCCTCTAGGATAACAGGGGTCCCTAATATAAGATACCTCTTCTCCTCCAGTGCGGGGCAGGTGTAAAGAAAATGAATCGAGGTTTCCTCGTATTCTTTACATAAATAAATAGATATTGTACTTACTAGAAAATACTCCTGGTTAGGTCGAGTATTTTAAATTTCCTTAGTTTATGGATAAATCAAGTAACAAAGTGTGAATATGGCATAGACCTAAATAACAAAGTATAAAGAAGCACCATGAATGAGATTAAATTAACTTAAGATGACTTTGCATACAAAGAGATTTCAGAGTAAAAAGTTAATGCTAATCAATTGGAAATACGTAACCTATAAAATGACTTGAAAACGCAATTATATTAATTTGGTAATTAGTCAATAAAAAATAACAGAATACATTCCACTGAGGAGTAAATGATTTAGGTCAGGATGAATATAAAAAGAATATTGTGTTGGTAGATGTTCTGAACATTTATTCATCTTATTTATGGGTATATTATTATACAAATTTATCATAGCGTCCAGTGTATGGTTAAATTTCTAATTATATAAAAAACACTACAGTCACCAAATTTTGTTTTATTTCATTACAAGTCACATAAGTATTTTAAAATTTATTTTGAATTTTGAGTTATATTATTAAGGATCTATTAATATCAATAAAGTAATGTAATAAATAGTAAAATTTCCAGATATACAGCAATAAAATTTGCTGACGAAGTCATTGTGATAAAAATAATATGGAATTTCCTTGAGACGTATGAAACAGAATTCTTGTGTTGTTTATTTTATAGTTATTTTATATTTAAAATAGTTGCACGAAATGGTTACATACCGTAATATTTCAATTATTTTGTTAAAAATTATGAAAATGTATTTGTTTGCACTTAAACCCGAGTATTTGAAAACATCTAAAGTCCCGTTTTTTGTTGCATGTTATATGAAATTATTGTGTATACTCAATTACAGTGTCATTAATGCCGCATTAAAACAAAATGAAGATGCGCGATTACTGACGCATGACTCTAATTACGTCAGTTCCCGGTATTGTCCTGCAAAATTACACATTGTTAAGTCGCCAGCGCCATGTCCATTCGAATTACATATTAACTCACTATGATTGGTGCGCTTTGTAGCGCAAATAATACAGTCATTATGTGGAAGCATGTTACGGAAGAAGAATTACCATAACTATAGAAGCGATCAATAAAACTAACAGAATGCATTACTACTGTGGCACTTTTGATCAGTGCAATATGCAATGAATATTAGGTTTTCAGAGTCTTTAAGTTCGAATTTAATTTTTGTTATTGATTGAGTACTTTTGTAAAGTAATGAATAAATTCGTTAAAAATCCAAAAAAATTACTTTTGGGAAAATAGATATTTTTTTAATAGTTTCTCTCTTTTCTATTACGGAATGTGAATATGAGCCCCTTCTTTACATATGCTATGATAATAATTACATTAGAGGGAGTATAGGTTAGATAAAATAAAATGAAGGAAAACGATTTTGCTATTGCAAAACACTAATTTATTGGCAATAATTATTTAAATAGTCAACTAAATTAAATAGTCAAATGTGCTTGACATAGCCTTGGCTACCAATAATATCTTTTTTATTGCTGTCAGACAAAAAACTTTGAAATCGTTCCAAGAACCCCCGATGGAAATGGATGATGGACACTCAAAATCCCCAGAAAGTGAATGTGTGGTGCAGCAAAGTTGACGGAAGAATCCTGTGTTCCTATTTCTTTGACGTGAACCTAACTGGTGCAAGATATTTGAATTTTATTCAAGGCAACCTTATTCCTGCATTAATACCTTTATATCTAGATGTAGAATAAGCTGATCTTTCAAGAAATATTAATCTTTATTTCAACAAGATGGTGCATCACTTTATATATTTATTCTATTATTATGCGGCATGTATCTGCTCTTAGAATCTGCTTGTGAAAGAAGTTCGCGAATTGTTGGATAGGGAGATGAGGGCCGATCGAGTGTCAGATCTGGCCAGCCTGTCGCCAGATCTGACACCTAGAGTATTTCATGTGGAGATACTTAAAAAGCAAAGTATGAGTTATTAGGATGGAGAACTTGTAAGATTTAAAAGCAAGAATTCGTCACGAAACACAGTGTATATCTCCTTAAGTTATTAACAATATTCAACAAGAATCTATTAATCGTCTTACCTACTGCCAGGTAGTCCACGATACACAATTTGAATATTTGGTTTAGTTGATTTTTTGAATAATCATTGGTTTGGCGATAGCAAGGATAAAAGTGCATTTTGCCTCGACCGGGAATCGAACCCGGCTCTCCCAATTTCCGGTTAGTTGCTCTGACCGCTGAGCTATCGAGGCACACTCATCATCCCTGCTAATGCGCTAGTTTAATGCGTCACTACAGTACTCCCTCCCTAGAGACATGGTTTGTCGCGATATAATTTAACGGAATGTGACCGCGTTCGCCATTCTTACGAACCGTTGTTCGGTAACCCCCGGGACTATAGGGCGATGGATAGGACGGGAATCGAATCCGCGAATTTGAGATGTAAGGGAGGTTGCATATACTGGAATGAATCATCACATCACGTCGGGGTCACCACTTTGGCGATAGCAAGGATAAAAGTGCATTTTGCCTCGACCGGGAATCGAACCCGGCTCTCCCAATTTCCGGTTAGTTGCTCTGACCGCTGAGCTATTGAGGCACACTCATTATCCCTGCTAATGCGCCAGTTTAATGCGTCACTACAATTGGTAAATGGTATAATCGTATTTTCTTCATTTTTCCTTATCTCGTCTATACTCACGCTAATATCATAATTACTGTAGTGTATGTACATAAATGTGCCTTTTCAAATTCTGCAATAAAAGGGAGAGGGAGTGCCATAAAAATATCGATGACGTCATACGGCCCACACCCTATATGTATTAATTATATTTTAAAAAATGTGTAACTGATAATAAAATTCGACGGGTCCGAGAGGATTTCCCAAAAGTTATTCTTTGAATTTTTAATGAATTTATTCATTACTTTACGGAAGCACTGAATTTTTTGTATATTCGAACATATAAAGTATTTTAGACTTTTACAAATAACAGCGCAAGAAAACCACATCTGGTCTTACTAATTTTGAATACATATTGTTGGATCACCACCAAATTTAATTGAGCTGCATACGCTCAATTTATATTATTGTATATTAAATTTTACATATTTAATAGCAAGACCTTTTCTCAATATACAACTGCAACAATTAATGTTCCAATTTATATATATATATATATATATATATATATATATATATATATATATATATATATATATATATATATATATATATATAAATGTTTTATAGATATTGTTTCATAATACTATGAGCATTCAGATCATTTGATCGACGCGGAGCTATGAAAGTTCAACGAATTGTTTCGCGGACACTGCATAAATGGATGACCACCTATTATATTCTCCTATAGAAGTGATTCCAACAATATCATTCATATTGTGTGCCTGATTGGGCCCTGTATTGAGCTTGTCATTGTATGCATGGAGTTCTTCTGTCCTTGTCTCTTCTTAAGCTATGGAGGAAAGAGTTACATGTAACTCTTTCCTCCATAGCTTAAGATTTTAGGTGAAAGAAATCAGTTTCTGTGTATGCAAAACTCTTCTACATATGGAAAAAAACTTATAATACGTAAATTAATAATACGTATTTACGTGGTCCTCAAAAGTTGGGTAATATTAGATTTATATTTTTGCATATACAATTTGTATAATGGATCTTTGCGCGTGTATCAATTTAGTGACGACGCACGGATCACATGCTACACCACTAGCAATTGTTACTAATATTACAATTACCAGTACGTATGTCTAGCGACATATGCTTCAATCAACTACGTACGGCATATACAGTTAATAATTTGTCCAACAAAATGCAATTATGAAGACACGTCTCAGCTTTATTGTATAATTTGATTTATTGGCGTCTCAATATCTCTGTAAAATTTATTTCATTTTTGCTTCATGTATTTCGATTTTTCTTGAATTTATTTCATTTATTTTGATGGAAATATCACTTTCATTGAACCTTTTTGTGGAGAACCTTTTCATTCTTCTGTCATAGGTTGACGGATTTGTATTGTACTAACTGTTATCCTAAAATATGTTTTGTTTCATTCTGTTTCAAATTAATCTACGCCTCGTTATCGACAGTATGATCGTTGATATGGAAAGCCTTCTAGAGAGAAAACAAGATTCATCTTTAATACAGCAATATAATAATATTACACATATATGCAAATATATAAATAATAGTATATACATAAATACTAAAATAAGGTCGATTTCATATTATTAAAGTGTAAATTCCTTATTAAATAGGATTTTAATAAAATTATACGTTGCATGGGATTGTCGCCAAAGGCCATATTTGTATTTATCAGCTGTTATTTATGACCATTAATTTTTGTTGATTAACACCTTGTTGAACTGATAAAAGTAATAATAAACTACTGTTTACACAAGATATAGACTAATAATACCTAATAATAGCCTAATGTATACAGGGTAAATTATTTTAAACATATTAATCTGTAAAAACAACACTCCAATATAATAGTAGTTTATACTCTATAAACTTATATTCCAGTATGTACCATGTCTTGGATAGACGGCGCTAACCAATTTTAATGTTTTTCCTTTGTCTGAGTATAAGCATATAATTTTACTTTTCCGCACTCCACTATACGCGGAAAAGTAATCGTGTAAAAAAAACTTTCTTTCTAGGGTTTATTTTTCGTATTTCGGCCTCAAAACAAAAAAAAAATTGATTTTAAACCATTTTGTGGTGATATAATCAGCAACAAACTATTAAACATGTGTTTGTTTAAAATTAATAACCACTATTTGAAAAAAATATTACGATTAATGAATTACGAAAGTTTATAATTTACTTGATTTTTAAATATTTGCAAATTTAAAAACAATTAAAATAATTAATGAAATTGTACCAAAACTAAGAATCGAGTAAAGCATGCATGTCTTTTGCATTTTGTATGTTTTCCAAATAAGAAGCTTAAACTATTTCGCCTACTTGTAAAATACTATGAAATCTGACTTGTCTGTTAAATTTCAAATTATATTTAGTTAAACATTCAATGTAAAAATTACATTGTATCTATGGTATTTAAAAAATTAATCTTTATTTTATTTCCCATATTTGCAATAACTTATAAGTCTAGTTAGTGATTTAGCTTTCATTGTCAAGTGGGCATAATAAATTTTTAGAAAACTCGAAGACTTAAAATTTTAATATTGGTGGGTAACAAAAATAAGAACAAAGGAAAGGACATGTGAAATTTTTAATTAAAAGTATCCGTAGTTTTTCTCGGTTTACGGTTGATAGAATAGGACAAGAACTTTGTCACTTTTTAAAATCTGCCGAAGTCTAGTAGCAAACCTATCTTGGGAGATGAAAGATAGAAAATTGTATATATTGGTCTTAATGAAACAGGCAATAAAGTGAACTACGGCAACTGAAGTAGAGAGTCCCACATTTGATAATAGAAGCGTAGTGTGCCTTTGATGGCACATAACTACCCTGCGTCACTTGGATTTTTTACACAATTTCTTGGATGCAAAATTGAAGCAAATGTTAAGATATATTCTGATTGTGGTAACTCAAATGAAATGAACAGGAACAGTTGATCTTAAACGTCTTAACAACAGGATGTAGCAACACCTGTAGTGTCACATCGAGAGATATGTTTCTCAATGTAATAATCCATATCAATTAAATTACAATTAAACTATTAGAATCTTATGTTAGTTGTTAATAAAGTTATTGTCAACAGGTGGATCAGTGGATGCAATGAAATTGAATGACTAGCCTTTGCTTCTGATTTAACCCAATTTAATTTTTATGAGATTATATAAAATCGGAAGTTAACATTAATAAAGCAAATAACTTCGAATCTTAAAAAAACACAATAAGGCAATAACACAACAAGGCATATTACTGGATGCCATGCAAAATGTTTTAGAATCATTTCAATAATACCCTTAAATAGCTGACAAGCACCTTTTAGTAAAACATTCATTTTTAAATTTTGTTCACAATTAAGTTTAGAATACCGAATATTATTTGTTATTGAGTGTACTCTTATTCGAGAGATATAAATCAAAAATTCATTACATACTTAAAAATTTGTTAAAATATCGTAAATAGAGCGGGAAATTTTGGTCTGCATTAACTGAGCTCACTGCGCTGGCTGTTTGTGCCGGCTGATCGCCGGCCTTCAGTCGTGACTAAGTCTTTCTGCAGTCGATATTCATCATCAACATGGCTCGAATGCTTGTTGATTGTTGTTTAATTAAAGATTACTATGTTAAGATTGTCTTTGGATGTTGTTGGTTGGAGCGTAGTTATAAGTAATTAATACTCGTATTTATGTCAAACGTACGTAAAGCTAACAAATGACCATTTGCTAATATCATAGAGAAGTTTATAGAAGAATTTACGGATTTAACATACGATATGTATATACGCACAGTATCAGAAATACTGTTTGGTTTGTGATACACCGTTAACGTGCTGGAAGAGAGTCACTAGAACCATGAAACTGTAGGAAACACACAAAAAGTGCACCCCATATATCGAAAAAAAAACTGGTGGAAAACGAAATACTCAATTTTTATTGATTTAACTTTCATGCTGATTACTTGTAATATACCATTTCGTGCATTAGATAATGACTCATTTCGTTCGTTTTGTAATAAATACATTGCCAACTAGCCATTACCAAGTTAGGCAACGTTATAAAATGAAGTATCATCTGCACGAGAGGCAATCGAAGGGATTAAATTTTAATTGCAGAATAAACAAGCTATGGTTGTGTGTAGACGAGATGACCGATTCTAAAATAAACAGTTGTTAATGTTATAGTACGTACACTGGAAGTTCTTAAACTATCATGTTCATTCTTCTAGCTAATAAACGATTACAAAAATGTACTGGCGAAGCAATTACGACCATGATGCTAAATATATTAGAAACATTCAAGAAACCAACTGTTAATGCTTATGACTTATGGTGCAGTAACCATAAATTATGTAGGTTGTTTGCTTAAAGAAAATGTGATAACTAGTTAGATGTTACGAGTGAATTTCGTTCGTTGCATCTTATGGTAGAAAAAAATTAAGTGTAAGTAATTAAGTAAAAATTGAATTAATATCACACACAAAAGCAATGTTTCCCAGATCTCCTAAACATATTCGAGAATTTTAAAGACAGTGTACCGTTATTATTGAATCACTACAACTGATTTTTATACGCTGTGAAACATGATTACAGAGATCATTTTATTAATTTGGAAATTTCCAAAAGCATACAGTTTGCAGTTTTACAATTTGAACCTAAAGAAACAACTGCCACCAAGGAGTCAAGAGAAATTTCAAGATGTTCGCATTGAAGAAAGTCTTCAAACTATTCGGGTTTTACTACATTAAGATATATTATGTAGGCATATCTGATACTATAGGTATTTTACCGATCCCATCCGGCCTGTGGCACTGCTGTTTAATAGGGTAAATATTAAGTCATCATCATGAGGTCATCAGTCCTAAGACTGGTTGGATGCTAACCTCCAGCTTGTCCTATCTTGTGCTAATCTACGCATTTCGCTAATTGTGCTACAACCTACATCCCTTACTATTTGCGAGCAGTAGTCTAATCTATCTCCGTCTCTCTTCACTCATATTTCTATCCCAAAAATATCGCAGACTATTCCCCTATGTCCCAGCAAGTTGCCTACCATTCTATCTCTTCTCTTCTTTATGTTTTTCCACATACTTCTTTTCTCGCCGACATTCTCTAATACTTCTTCGTTTCTAACCCTATCAGTCCACAGTATTTTCATCATTCTTCGGTAACACCACATCTCAAAAACTTCTAATTTCTTCATACTTGCTTCCCCTACCGTCCAGGTTTCGCAACCGTATAGTGCCGTGCTCCATACATACGTTTTCAAAAATCTCTTCCTTGTTTCTAAGTTTATTACCCCCGAGCATGAAAGTGCTTTCTTCTTGTTAAAAGCTACTCGATCCTGCGCTATCCTTTGTTTTATATCTTTATCGCTTCTTCCATCCCAATCTATTTTACTTCCTAAATAAGTGAAGTCTTTAACTTCCTCCAATCTTTCATTATTAATTTGTACTTTCGTTTTTGCTCTGCTCTCGCGCCCTCTGCACACTAACACTTTAATTTTGTTTTTATTCACCCTCATTCCATATTTCTTTGTCAACACTGCCTCCATTTCGTTCAACGCTGATTCTAATTCCTCCTTACTAGATGCTAATACTGCTATATCATCCGCGAATCTCAGCATTTTTATTTTCTGTCCCTGTACTTTAATCCCGAAATCTTTTACCACATTAATCGCCTCTTCGATGTACAGATTAAAAATTAGTGGTGATAGCATCCTTGTACGCTATGATAGCGTATATCCTTGTCTTACTCCTTTCCTAATACCTACTTCCCTTATTTCCCCTTCTACTTCTATAACAGCAGTTTGCTCTTTGTATAGATTGTGTACTACTCTTCTATCTCTATACTTCACTCCCGTGCTCTTTAGTATGTCGAACATTTTTTCCCATCTTACATTATCAAAAGCTATTTCTAAATCTACAAATCCTATATAAGCGTTATTTCCTTTTTCTATTGTTTTCTCTAACATTACTCTTAGCACCAGAATAGCTTCGCGAGTTCCCCTATTTCGCCTAAACCCGAATTGGTCTTCTCCTAGTATTTCCTCCGCTCTATTTTCCATCCTCTTCTGCACTATTCTGGTTAAGATTTTTGACGCGTGGGAAGTTAGCTAATCGTTCTAAAATTCTCGCATTTGTCTGTATTTTATCTACACCCGGCGCTTTATTGTTCTTTAGCCTCCTTAGTACTATTTCAAATTCCTCTCTCAATATAGGTTTTCCTACATCTTCCCTATCAATGCTAGATTCTTCCTCTAATATCTCTCCTAATTCCTGACCCTCGTATAAATTTACTAAGTACTGCTTCCATCTATCCGCTTTCTCCTCTCTTCCGATCAGTATGTCCCCCGATTGACTCCTAACGTTTCTACTTATTGGTCCTATGTCCCTGAAGTTCCTCTTAATTATTTTGTAAGTATTAAGTAGGTATGTTTTATAATTTATACTTTATTGTTATTTATGTTATGCGCACACCTATGATTTGCGAACCATTTTGCCCGGTCTAATCGTAAATTACGAGTACATAGAAAGCGAATATCATACAGTTCGCTTGAATTTGAATTAGCATGAAATAATAATATACAATTCTGAATCACAAGGACTTTAAATAATAATATTCACAAATGTACTTAATTATTTATTGTTTAATATTTTAATTATAGAAAAAATATATCTTTAAACTTTTAGAGGATCACATAATATATATTTATGTAAATACCCGATTTTTGTTTTTTTTTTCTAAACGTCTACTGAAATGTCACTAGTATTAATAAAGCACATTTACAGGATAACTAATAATATGTACTAAAAGACACTTGACGTTATAAATATATGAATGAGATATATAAATATGCATATCAGTTTTCGAGCTATTACATCTTATTGCAGAAATACACCTCTTATGCATTCGGCTTAAATTAATTGATTAATTAGTTGACGAGATATGCTCTACACGTATTATTAATTTTTATCATCAGAAGATTATTAGTCTTCTGCAGGCTTTACCTTATTTAGCTATGTTGAGTGGTCACTTTTATAGCGACAATATAAAATTAATTAAATAATTGGTCGGATAAAACTCACAATAGATCACTATAATGGATTAACCATTAAAGTAAATTGATGTGTCATTATAAATTAAAGCACTTGAAGTATTTGGGATGTGTAATAAAATAATAGAAACTGTTGTGTCTGTTGAAGTTATTTTCGTGGCATGTATATTGTGAATAAGTGTTTCATCGATGGAGTCATGTTATAACAAATAGCAAAATAGCAAACTATTTAAAGGAAGTAAATCATTGGAAACAATGTTATTTTCATTCTTTATGAAGTAGACAGTTATATTTAATTATTAGGACCAATCTATTAAGATTTTAAATATTTCAAATGAAGATAGTAGGTGATAATGTGTAATATACTAGTATAATCCTAAATAAATATATAATTCTGTCTTAGTCTTACATATAAATATATGGTATGGCTGACAATAGGCCCACTATATATTTAGTCTAAGATGATTACTATTTGGCGAATGAAATATACACATAGATACGGACAAAGAAGTGTTACACATGAGGTTTAGTAAATAGGAGTTAGATAATATTCCACCGAAGCCATTAGAGCGAGTGTGGGGTCAGATTTATTTAACTTCATATACATAACCGTTGTCTTACTATACATTTTTTAATTTCCTATTTTATACTTTATTTTCTTTTAAAAACTTATATTTCCTATTGAAACATTTCTGTGTTATTATCATCTTATCGTATAGCATTTGCGTTAGTAATAAGGTTACAATCATGTTATACATGTTTAATTACATATATAGTTTATTTAATCTCTATTTGCCAAATAAAAAATTTAAAACGGCTCTTATAAGCCTCATACCGTGGCTTGCTTTTATAGCTAGGCTCAGATAGACTATTCCATTTATCTGCAAGATAAAAGAGTTTTTTATTTGGCAAATAGCGATGAAATGAATAGTACAGGGTGACTGGTATTCTATTATGTATATGGTATATACATATAGTATATGGCTATGTATTCCTTTGAAGAGGTGTTAGCAGAGACAATTTGCAGTCAATTGAACCATAATATGCATAATACCATTGTTGATAGTTTTCGAGGCATTTCAGTTTTGTGTTTTCTTAAGAATGTACTACATAATACTACTAATTGTAAAATTAAAAAAGGATCGCTTTCTTGTAATTTTTTTTGCTTCTACTATTAATACACATAGTAATTCATATTATGTAACAAAAATTATGTTAAATAGTTTGATAGGACAAAAATACAGGAGCTAAAACCTACAAGGTTGTTTAAACATATAAATTATTTTAAAAGCTTCTATGCTTAATCATCTTTCGAGTGAGGTATAATGTTTCAAGAAATTTCCTGTTACTTCCAGGAATAATACAAAAATAGTAAGCGCAAACACAATTTAGTCCTCAACAAATTGGGAAAACAAATTTATTTTACATTTTCTTTGATCGCGTTTACAACAGATTTTCGAAGTGACTACCTCTACTCCTTACACAGAAATGAGAGCGTTTCCTTATTTCAGTTCTAGTAATCCTGGTGGAGAAATTATTTCATAGAGTTATTGCTGCTTCTTTAATCCTATCTATTAATTGTTCCCACGTTGTAATTTCGGTCGTATATACGAGTTCTTTCATGTGCCCCGATACATACAAATCCAGAAGGGTAAGGTCGGGGATCCTAACAGGTCATAGTATAGGCCCTCCTCCCCCAATCCACCTGTTTGGGAACCATTGCTCTAATATTTCTAATTATCAGCAGATAATAATGTAGGTCAACTTTTGTTTCTGTTTTTTTTTTGCATAAAAATGAATGCTAATGAAAAATTATTGGCTGGAAAAATGGAAAAAGGCTTGGCTGATGTCCATAAATTCTGTTGGACAATACATCTTGCCACGTAAGGCTTGACATATAAGGCTATTAAAAAAGTGGCATTTTATACCTGATTACATTAGTGAAATTATTTCCACTAATATAACCATATATGAAAACTAATTCATGGCCATTGATAGTGACAGCTACTCAGATTGTAAACAGGGCAATGAGTAATTTTCTTTACACCCAAACTTTTAGCAATTTGGAATGTATTTACATATGTGTTCACTCTATTTCTATCAAATTATAGTATACGTATTACATTCCATTTACAAGCTGTAAGCCTGATAACTCAATTCGTATCGCTCTGCGAGGCTTACATCTATAATAAAAAAGTTAAATAATAGTTTTAATGCGTACAATACATATTTTGTTACATTTTCACTACGTGTATTATTATATATAAATATACAAAATAATATGGAAATAACATAGGTAAGTTATCATACTTTCCTCTTTGGTATTAGTTATTTTCATTAACTGTCTTGTTTATAAATTACATAATTCTTCAATATCTTTAGCCCCAGCAATTTTGTTATTCCTGTAATACTTGAGACGCTTCCTATAGGATATTTCAACTTTAGATAAAGCACATGGTCGTATACTTACTGTAACGTAAGTAATGAGTACAGCGCGAGTATGGGGCACAAAGGCAATTGTAATACGAATATAGTGAGTTATACCTGCAGATATAATATATCATCGGAAGGTTAAAGCTTTTAACCCTGGATTCCTGGATAATAATGATGTATCAGTACAAGCATATCAAATTATCACACAGAAAGTAGCCATCAATACTCGTTACCGCTCTCTATGAATTGATATCTAGTTGCCTAAAGGCTTTTTTAATGCATACAGGAAAGGTATAATAACTTATGTACTATGGACAATTTTATTAATGATGTCTGTAATTTTCTGTACCTACGTGAGATATTCAAATATAAGAATTAATCAAGTTACAATAATATACACGGGCCAAAATAGATACAAATCAATAAGCCAATTTCAATCATTCAATAAATGATTTTATCTTATACATTTTATTTATTTATTAATATATATTCGGCAAATTTATTTATAGGAAATATAAATTACAACAAAAATAACAAAGAACAATGTAATATAATAGAAGGTAGATGTTATTTCTAAATTATACCATTAGAGATTGGGTACAAACGACTTTACTAATTTATACTGTGATGAAAAAAATGTAGATTACCCTTTCTTCTGGAATAATAATAATACGGACATCTATATAATTGGTGAAGTAGATCATTCATGTAATACAATGAATCAGAAAATTTATAAATTCGACAAAATTATTACTAATGTTTTGTTCTTTGAAAATTGTTTTAGTGTATGTAAAAATATTTCAGTTCCTAACAAAATTCCTGTATTTTAAAGTATTTCATTACTCTAAACTACTTTATCAAGCTCAATATATACACAAAAGAATGATTTAAAATCTAGTTATTTTCTTAAATGATGCAGCGCCTAAGTATAGTTTACTGCGAAGAGTCTGGAAGCTTCGAAATGTTACACATTTCTCGACACACGTCACGTCAACTGACTTGGTATAATCAGGAGATGATTATAACTGATCATTAACTTTAATCATCTCCAGATTACGCTAGTTTGATTGGTGAAATACGTGTCGAAAAATGTATAATTTCGCTCCTGGGTTTTGGGATAAGTATGAAACAGGAACTGAAATTAAATTTCTTAGTATTGACTCTGTCTCAGATACTTTGAAAATATAGTTTATGTAAGTTGAAAGTTGGAAGAGTACTTACATTAAATCATGAAAATTTTATATGAAAATATGGCAGTTTACTGACGATATATAAATTTGGCAATACTGAACATAACTTGCTTTGTATTTATTTATGTTTGTTCAAAATCATCAATTCTTGTCTGATACATTAGAATTAATACCTTTCTAATTTCAATCTAGGTAGAAATGGCATATATTATATATTTATATTATAGGCAGATAATATTAAAAGATTTATATGAAATGCTACATTATGAGCTAGTATTTAATTTTTTGAGCTGTATTTATAAAAGTTAGGACGTTATCAATATTTATTTTTAATGGAAAACTCCATTTTTGGTTACGTCATTTTCAAGAAGTCTTTTTTACATAGCGTAAAATGAATTAAAGGATTTATGTAAGAGTTATATAAAAATTTATGTGAGCAAATAAATTGGTAATAAAAAGCGTTATATCGAAGCCTTCAAATGTTTTAATAGTGTAAAGCATCGTGTAAACTTCTGGAATACTGGGACATTCTGTATGAAATTCCCGAGTCCGTTTGGGAGATTTGCAAAACAACCGATTTGGTGTTAGCTATTAATTATTGGTTAACGCATGCAGTAATATATATTAACTTAGAACACATTTTTGAGGAAGTGGTCCATACAAAGCATAATTACGACATTATCACTAAGAAATAGCTAATTTTCATGTGTTCAATGATGTACATTTTCATAATGTTTTACTGACTAGTAAATTACCTGATGGTTGAAATATATTTCGTATAACGTTGGCCACAGAATATTTTTTAGAATCTTTTGTCTCGTCCAAGGCTAATCGCAGCATTTTATTGTGTATTTAAGATTAATATTATTTTTCAGACTCTCGCGCATAGATGGTAAATGTGTTTGTACTCCGGCCAAGCAATAATTGCCATGTAAGATTATATTTGTTCCAAAATTGACGAAATAGTTCTGTGTTTAATATAAATAACGCAATTTACGCAATTCCAGCATAAACATGAAATAAAAGATAACTGCAGTATAATATCCTTGGTCATTTATTTATGTATTGCATTATCTATATGTTTTATAGAGAAATATTTCTTAAATGCTAACAAGCCGCGATTACAAAAAGAAAAACATTATTTGAGAGATAAACATTTTAAATCAATAAATTTCCATGTAAATCTTATATTGTATTAGAATAAACATGGTTTCTAAGTAATTTTCATGAGATATGCTAATAACTGAAAAAATACTACCTATGTCATTACACTATGTCGGATAAGACTGTGTCGAATTTTCGTTGAATATTGAGAATTTATGTGTGTCGTGCCCAAACTATTACTGCAACCTGATATCCAAAATTATTCATGTTTTCTTTACTACAATAACTATATAGATACTGTAATAACCATGATAGGTATGTTAAATGTAACAAATTTATTTAGTAAAGGAAATCGATTTTTGTACAATTAAATTTTTTTAGCAATCAGTCAACTACAATACTGGACATTGTATAGAGTATCCCATAATTTCCTTAACAAGTAATCTCCGTTATCTAAAAAGGTCCCCTAGTGAATATACTTAATATTTAGTATTTTTATTAGGTTTCTTCTGTAGAAAACATATCTGTGTTCTAAACTATAACTTATGACTTCTACGGGTTTTATAGACCGACAGATTTATATTATTAAAAATATATGTGCAAGTTAAAAATCACGACATCGCTACCAATTCATCTATATAACTTTATATTTTATGCTTTCTATATTGTCTTTACACAGAATGTATCTAAAATAAATTTAGTGATTAAGTAAATGATTTTTTTAAATTACTTATTATAATGACAGTAAACATTTCTGATAATAGTCATAAATTTTTATAAATAACATAATCTATTTATTATCATAGTCATATTATCATATCAAGTAGTTTTCTATCTGTAATACTAATTATAATTGTAATTTTACAAAAGTTTAACGTGTTTCTTTTAATAATAAAATAAATCTTTGTAGATTTTAAAAGCAATATTTATTTAGAAGATGACCATTATCTATCTACAGAAGTCCTAAACTAGCAAAAGTGATTTAGAACCATCTAGACTAGGTTTTACTAATTCATCTTATATTTCCAATTAATAAAACCATTGCATGTAAAGACAATTCTGGGACGTCCTGTATGTAGCATATCGTACATATTCAATGTTATATTTATTATAAATACGTTAAATAATTTTGTTATATTCTTAATGATTTATTTATTTCAATAAATTTTTGAATTATGATTTGTGAAAATAAAACATCTCTACATTATAATTGGTTTTAATATCCCTCTACTATTTACATTACATTGTGTACATACAATTTTTGAAGTCTCATAATTTTCTCAATACTAAAATAAATATATACTTAAAATGAAATTTTCTTTTAATCCGATAACTTGCGTTATTAAATTATTAATAAGGTGCGTTCTATTCATTGTTATATTAAAAATTATTGTAATTCGTGTTATTTTCCTATATATAAATATTTAAATGTATAGAATATTATACCTAAAAGTAAACTAAAACTATACACAAAACTTGAAAATTTAATTTGTACGGAATATTGTGCTGCATTGCCCTATGAATTAAAGTTACGGATTATCGGATTTCTTCATATGGCAGAATGGGAAGTTAATTCGACTTTATTGAATAGAATTTAGTATATAAAGCAGGAATTGTTCCAATAGTGATTTACGTATTATTACTACTGGAATAGTTATTTAATTCAAGACGAAAACATAACATATATTATTCAACTTAACTTATCCAAATATTGTATCAGGTTGAAAATAATGCAACCATTCTTACTGAATTATATTTATTTACCTATAAAGAGGATTGTATAATACAGACACTGAGACAGGTAGGTTTTTGTTTGCATTTAAGGGATATAATGCACTGACAATATAAATAAATGCCGATCGAATGGTATCTTGAGAAAACACTAGAAGAAAACAGTATGAAAAGAAGTATGCAAGTCACTACTCTCATAAAAGAGCCCCTGCTTTGATTTTGTTTGTGTGGGATGAATTTTTCAAACAACGGGTATTCTCGGTCGTCGTATGTGGTCTACATAAATTCTCAATTTCGTTTTTGTTTTCTAGTAAAGTCATTTATTATAAGTAACTCATATTTTATTGGGCATAAAGCTTGTCAGTCTATTTCTTAGTGTTTTACCAACTGTAAAATTCTTATGTACTACAACCACATAAAAAAGCACCCAGGCATTATATATGTAGTAAATAATGGTTAGTAGTTTTTTAATGGTATCTTGATATTATGGTACTCTTTGTATTCAACAATAACGATTAGAGATTAATTCAGTTATAATGAAGATAAGTCTCCATGTAGCACTTGAGTATATCATAGAGTAAAGTTAATTATCAAATCTGAATGTTTTCAGATTAGTGTGATGAACAACATTATGCCGTTGTTTCGTGGTAAAATATGTACCAATGAAATAATTTCGCTGATCAGTTCAATCAACAATGTTAATAAATAGTTAATAAAACATAGAAGAATTAAAAAAATTCAAAGAGGCAATTCACAATTCAAAACATTTTTGATGACATAAATCGTACATACCGTTGAGCTTTATCTCTTTTCAGAAGTTATTTTTTATTTTCAAGTTTTCAAGGAAACTGCACAACCTTATTCAGGTTGTGCAGTTTCCTTATTAGTAGTTAAAAATTATTGTAATACAAATTTACAAGGAATATTTTCAACAGATAAAACTTCAAGAAATAATGTGAAGAAAATTTAAAATTTCGACTCACACCCGCGGTAAATATTTATGAACCTTAAAATATTTTACACAAATAATATTATATAATATTATATAATAAAATTCGTACAAAGCTTAGAAAGTTTTGTTTTTTATATTATATACCTTTTACATACTTTCATGAAAATAAATCAAATATGCAACTTCTCTTTAGTGTTGAAAGTTTACTATCAATTTATATCAATTCTTATTTGATTAACTGTGAAGTCTCATTCGAGATATGGATAAGCAAATACAAAAAGAAGTCGCGGTAGTAGTTCAGCTACAAATAGACGAAGGTACGACCTTGAGCAATAGTCACCGATATCAGGGAGGGGTTGTATGTCTAGCAGATTTTTATTTGTACTCATTCATTTATGTTACTCTATGACGAGACTCTTATGACGAGAAATTTAGCCCTCTATCAACCTCTTAAATTTTGTTATGAGATGTTTTGTGTGTAAGTATATTAGTAAGATTAATAAAAAATCAAAAAGATAATTCTTTAAATTTACATTATATAATTGTTTAATTCAAATAATATATCCAACAGTTTACTGTTGGATCTTAAATCAGTTTTTTTATAATTTAATGAATATGTTGAGGATAGATAAAATAAAATATGATTAGTTACTGCTTTGTATTTTATTCAATTATCATATGGAGTTCAGTAGGTTTCATAAAATTTTGTCAATTTTTGTTGATAAGTCAGAAGAAATTAGGAATCTATCTTAATGTAAGTAGTATAATAATTAACAGAGATACTGATGCGAACAGTCATCGTAGCAAAAAGGAAATCTTATTTACTACAAATATAAGAAAACGCAAAAATCTCTAGCACTCTTCTACGGGAATTATAGTATTTTTAAATAAATACGTATATACTTATTTTCTTGCCATCAGAAAACTTGATGGTAACTAGGCTAGATACAATAGAGGAAAAGCAAGAACATTCTCCAGATATTTTGCAGAGGTATTTGAATCCATGAAATACCATACCACAGGAAAATAAAAATCCTAAATCAAATCCTAAAATCAAGCTGCATAAGTAACATCTCATCGCCCAACAGTATTCTGCCAATTTTGTCGAAAATATTCAAAAAGTTCCTTCTAAGGACACTGAGCCATTTCTTGAAGACTTAAGCCGTTTCTTGATCTGTGATTATTTCAAACAACCAATTTGAACTCAGAGAATAACATATCACCATTGATCACCATGCAATACCATACATTAGTTAGTAGAACAAGTCAATTAAAATCTTTAAAAATCAGGAATATTACTCAGTAGCACGTCTCGATATTTCGCGGAACCAAGACCTACTATATGAACAAAATAACCAGTTACTATATGTACTTATTATCAAATGTTGCAAAGTTACCTAACACAGGGATATTTCTTGGTGAAGTATCAAGATGAAAACACCATATCCGATACAAGCTAAATTATTTCAAGATAGTATTATCAGTCCAATATTGTCCCAACTTTATACTGCCGATGTACAAACGTCAACAGCAACCCTTCCTGTTACATTTACTGATAATACTACAGTTACTTACTAGTAACTAGTAAATATGCTAAAATCTCTTCAAAAAATCTTAACAATAATCATTAAATACTCTTCAGACCGGATTAAATAAATGGAGTCTATAATTTCAAAATATTATTTACAACTGCATAGTTGCTGTTCTGTGCAAATCGACAATGACCATTTTCCCTAGAAAAATACTTAGGTAGCCATTTAAATAAACAGCTTACATAAAAACATTATATCTTCACCAAAAAAAAAAAAGTGGCTTGGTTTATAGGTGTTCAAGTTACAATGTCTTATGGGTTGAACATTAATGCTCTCCTTAGAAAATAAACTTCTAATTTATAAAGAGATTTTAAAACCAGTGTGCGCGTATGGCATCTAACTGTGGATAACTGCAAGTACTTCCAACATAGTCTCCTCGATACTCCAACGTTCCTAAATTAGTATTGAAAATTATGACGAATGTGCAGTGGTTTGCGTCAAATGACTCGATATATCATGGTTTAAAAGTGTCGATAATACACTAAGCTCAAGATATTTATCATGTCTTGAAGTTCATCAACACCTTTTAATTGTGAACCTACTAGATAATAATATGCAAATATTTCATCTAAAGTTCTAAAGACATAGTTGATATTGATTAGGTTTATTATTATTGATGTACTTTATTTTGACACAAATATATGCACTTTGCTTCTAAGTAATTAGTTTACATTCTCACGAAGATACTACTTATTCTATATATTTTGCTGTTATTTTATATTAGGATCTTAATGTAGATACACTAACTACTACTCTCTAAAATTTTACACTCATTCATTGACCACCGGCTGATCGCGAATACTTATCCCATATAGTTTGTAAAACTTAATTGGATTATTATTCCTTTCTGCAACCATTAATTCTGTTGGTTTATTTACCTCTCAGATATACAAAAACTAAAATGTTAATCATTTACTTGAAAAAGTTATTAATAATTTTATATGTTAATTTTTAAGATATAATCAAATATTATAACTAATTATATACTGGAGTGGGTTGGAACCTTTGGTGTGAATATAACACTGACGTAGTTTTCCGCATAACACCAAAACATTGTACACCACACTCGACGTTTCGCCAATAATGTTGCCATCATCTAGAGACGATTAAAACTGCTGGTTACAATTAAATATTTTAATCATCTCCAGATGATGTCAACTTTGTTGGCGAAACGCGCGTCGAGTGTAGTGTATAGTGTTTTGGAGTTTTGTGAAAACTACTTCAGTGTTACTTATAACTAAATACTTGGGTATAATTTGCAAGAAAAAACAACTTCACTAAACCAAAATACTGCACTCTGCTAGTTACGTATATGTGTAGACTTGTACTTTCCTATTATTAAAGTAATGGTAAGGTATTAAAAATTCACAAATGTACAGCATTCATTACGTTTATTAAGTTTAATAATTTTTTTTTCAAAAATTAAGACATCGTAAAATAAAAACAACGTTTGAATATATACATATTTGAAACAAGTTCCAAGTAAGCCGTTACACGTACACTGTTGCCATTTAAAATAATATTCAAAATGGTACCGAAACGCTATCCTTGTGGATTATATCACTGTTAACTGTGTGTTAGTAACTGTGTGTTATTAACACTGTGTTAGTAACCTAAACATTATTTTTACACATACATATATATATATATATATATATATATATATATATATATATATATATATATATATATATATATATATATATATATATATATATATATATATATATATATGCCAATTTTCGTTCTTTTAGATCTCTCAGTCATAAAGTTAAAGGGAGAGGGGAAGGGACTTGTCGTCTAGCGACTATACGTACGCTGTATATAGCACGAAAGTATTAATTTCCTTAATTAGAACAACTTTCTTGTTCGACGGAATTAAGTGAATCATTTAATTAGATATTACGTTTACTATCTACATCGATCATCAGTGAAATAGTGGTAGTTTGCTGACTGTGAACTGAGATGCACTCATTAATAATCAAACGCGTTAAGTGTTCACTTAAATTATAGCAGAAAGAGTACACACTGTTGCAGTTCCATGTTAATTACTGCAGGAATACATATATTAAAAGCATTAATTGGAGTTAATTGTTTTTAATTATAGAGTATATCTCCGTATATGAAGAAACATTGTTTGAAGTTTTACATAATATATAAATACTCAGGAATAATATCCTGGGAGAGAGTTTGAGCTTTCGATAGAGCAATAAAAACAAGAGACCAGTCTTTCATGAACAGTGAGAGATTGTATGTCACTTGACTTGTATTTCCCCAACTGACCAATTTTCCATCATCAGATGATTAAAACTCATACAGAAGTATAACAAATATGGGATGGGAACCACATATGAAGTACAATTATTTTTATATTACATTTGTCGATTTTTTATTTAAAAAGTATGCTTTTATATGAAATTGTAAATATATAAGATGCTACATGTAAGTGCAGTACAAAGGAGATAATTTTCTAATAGACCACACTATATATTTTTATATTGTCAGTGTTTATTGACACGCTAATATCAACTTAACTTAAATAATGCTGACTTAAATAACGGTGTTATTAACTTAAATATTATTTATGGTGTAAATGATTCAAAAAGAGTTAAATTTATGTAAAACTGCTAGAGAACTTAAATTAAAAATGTTTGAGACCAAGATGATTTTTGCGTACTCACTTTATTATGTAAGTACATACCACTAAAATTTCAAAATAATCGATATGATTATTACCTCGAGTAGACGATCGAGTCAATCATCAACTAGATTAGAATTGGTCAATCGTTTTGACCCTAAGGACTAAACAAGCTGAACAAACTGTACATAAATAATGCACAATGTAGCTTCTATTAATTTTTAGGTGAATACACTTTCACGTTCAATGGACAAATATCTTCAGCTACTACATTTATGGTTCAATTTTTGTTGAAGGGAACTTCAGCGCTGAAAAATATGTAAATCTCATCAGAAATGAAGTTATTCCTAATCTAGAGTACATCATATCCGAATGCTTAGGTGAAACCCTATCAAGAGAAACTGTTTGAGCACTGCATTATGCGGTATTATAAGACAGTACTTAAGCGAAACGTAGATTGAAAAAGGAGATTCTATTGAGTGGCCACTTCCAACAGTAGAACTTACGTCCCTGGATTTTTATTAGTTATGAAGAGTAATGTATACGCAACTGAGCCTATCCAAATGATCAAAACGGGCTATAAAACAAGTTAATATTAGGCATTTTAAAACTTAACGATTTATGAAAATATATCTATGTATATATAACAAATAACATATCGTATGACTACATACGATATTTTATTTGTTATATATTGTTCTTATTTGTTGTTCACGAACAATTGTGAACAAAATAAGCTTACATGAGAAAACATTATTTTTTTCTAATACATACCATAAATAATGGGCACAGCCAAATTACGTAATATGTGTTTTGACTTATAATCTTATAATTCTTATAATCTGGTATAAAAAAATCATGTTTAATTTCATTTCACAGTATACCTTCTACTATTTATTTATTATTCTCTATTGCCTATAAATCAAAGTTACTTTTCCGAATAAATCCGAAGACTCTTGCTCTATAAAATAAATTCACTGATAATAATCAGTTCTAGATCAATTTATGAGGTTACAGTTTTACCATATATAAATACCTGTGGAGTGTAAAGAACTCTTCAGATTCTGTTTCTGACTGTACAAATACTAGTAACATAATTTTGTTAATGAGAAACATAGCTATGTATTTTATACAAGAACTGTTATTTTTATAATCAATGATCCATATCTTGTCCATATCACTTATCAATAAGGCTCCAAAGTACACTGTGTATCAGCGAATCTCTACTTGTTACGGCTATAACCGATGTATCCAAATGGCACTTATTTAAATTTAATTCATTAATCATTATCATCAAGACCTATGAACGATGAGTATATGTAAATACATGACTCCATTATTTATTGTTGAAATTATTTTTTATAATATAGATATTTGAAAATTATGAATAAAATAACACAACCGGTAAATTGCCGCCACGGCTTTGGTGGCACACAAGTACTCTTCTTGCAACATTTTGAATAATGATTTTTTAATAAATGCGGTGGTATTTCGTTGACAGAGCGTTCAATTTTGGCCTTCGATACTTGAATGGTGTGGTAAACCTAAGACTTCAGAAAACCCCACAGAAATAAGCCCATAGGTGTTAAATCAAAAGGTTCTGGCGGCCAACTCTGATCACCAAAACGGAAAATGATACGACCAGGAATAGGGTCGTGTAAGGCCCTCAATATCTCATCGGTGGTATGACAAGTGGCACCGTGCTGCTGAAAGCACATCTATTGAAGAGCAATATCTTCCAATTGATGTACAAAGAACTGGGTTATCACGTCACGACAACGTTTTTCATTTACCGTTAATGCATTACCTGCCTCGTTTTCAAAGAAAAATGGTCCAATGATTCCTTTAGACCACAATGCACGCCAAATAGTGGCATTTGTTTCTTATGAATCATTCGTAGGTTTTCCCAAATGCGGAAATTTTGCCTATTAACGAAGCCTTCGTGGTGAAAATTGGCCTCATCGCTAAAGATGATTTTTTCCACAAAATCGGTATTCACTTCTTGTTCTTCAATGATCAAATTAGTGAACACTCTTCACTGTGCATGATCTGTTGGCAGAAGTTGTCAAGTCAATTGGACTTTGTAGCCATGTAGATGAAAATCTTTAGTGAGAACACAGCGAAGAGTGGCGGTTGAAATTCCCAATTCTTGTGCACGATAATAAATCGAGATCCTTGGAGTCTCGGACACATTCTCGCGAA
Organism: Rosalia funebris; assembly: GCA_037954035.1. Classification (NCBI taxonomy): domain Eukaryota; kingdom Metazoa; phylum Arthropoda; class Insecta; order Coleoptera; family Cerambycidae; genus Rosalia; species Rosalia funebris. The sequence goes on from JAZFAV010000033.1 coordinate 4,491,814, forward strand.
CTGCCGAGATGTTTTGTTATGAACGACCACTACGAGCTCATGTTATGTGTTTGACATCAATAACTGAACCAACGCTTTCCAATTTTTCGAATATGTACGCACTTTACGAATTGTAGACCACCAACCTTTCACCATTTTGATAGTAATGTTTAACAATAATGACGCGTTATTGTATCGTGTAGCATTCTATTTTTAATAACTTCTATCTGTCTCCTAACGACTTGTCACAATTATTGACCTATCGAATCATGACAGCCAGAATGGCGAGCAATTCATATCGTATGCTCTTATTTTAACACCGTATATTTTTCTCATTAAGAATAACATACTTTTATATGTCATAAAATAGAACTCATCAGAAGAATCGTACTCAGCCCTTAAAATATACATTTATGTAACTGACTACGAATAATATGAATTAAAGGGTGGTCCAACCATAATGCACGATGTTAAATGTGAGTCACACCTTAACGTCAAGTTTTTTGCCCAACTTAATTTGACATTTCTTTGTTTCACTGTTTGACAAATTCAACCATGGAGAGGTACGCAATTGAGAATCACGTTAAGATTGTTGAAGCCTTTTACGAAAATGGGCGTTCAAATCAAAATGCATTTCGTGCACGTCGTGACTTTTTTGGTCAGCATAATCGACCAAATGTGTCCACAGTCGGGAGAATTGTGCGAAAATTTCAGCAAACCGGGTCTGTAGGAAATGTGAAAACACCTGTGCATGCCCGCCCAGTTCGTTCTGCGGAAAACATTGCTGTTGTTCGCGATAGTGTAGCAGAAGAGCCGTCAACTTCGACTCGCCGTCGTGCCCAACAATTGAACATCTCACGAACATCACTGATGCGAATTTTGAATAAAGATTTGAATTTACACGCTTACAAGGTTCAATTGACTCAAGAGCTGAAGCCTACTGACCATTTCAAGCGTCGTCAATACGAACAGACAGAAGTGAATGGTGACTTTACAAAGAAAATCATCTTCAGCGACGAGGCACACTTTCACCTCAGTGGATTCGTTAACAAGCAGAATTGCCGCATTTGGGCAAATGAGAATCCACGAGTGATTGTTGAAAAGCCGATGCATCCACAAATAGTGACTGTTTGGTGCGGTTTATGGGCTGGAGGCGTCATCGGGTCGTACTTCTTCGAAAATGAGGTCGACCAAGCAGTTACCGTGAATGGTGTTCGCTATCGCGAGATGATAACGGACTTCTTGTGGCCAGAAATTGAGGATATGGACCTGGACGATATGTGGTTCCAACAGGATGGTGCCACTTGCCACACAGCCAACGAAACAATGGCACTTTTGCGCGAGAACAATTCAAGAGCTAAGGGATGAGATAATTCGGCACATTCACGACATTGAACCTCAATTATGTCTCAGAGTCATTGAAAATATGAACCATCGGATAGAGGTATGCCACCGAAGCCGTGGCGAGCATATGGCCGATATTTTGTTTCACACATAATTGTCATAGATCGTTCTATCATAATAAAAAATATTAAGATAATTATCTGAAAACTTTTTGTTTTATTTACAATTAATATCGTGCGTTTTGGTTGGACCACCTTTTATTATAATATTCCAGGTTCCTTTTTCTTAATTTGGATACACAGAAATCCACATTTCCCTAAAGTCTCAGGCTGTGGAGGGGAGCACGCTTATGATCATGAAAAGGCGGCAAACTCTTCCGGTTTAATCTGGAACCCAAGTATACAATGAAATCCCCAATATTGGGTCCATTCCACCCCGGCCCATAACAGGAATGACATTGTCCAACATCTTATATAAGGATTTAAGCATATTATCGATGTTTTTCTACTTCCTTCGAAAGAAACCAATTCAAAATTCTCGTCAAATCCTGGACGCCATTCTGGTCGCGGAGCACAGGTCCAAAATTAACTCGAGTGGACACTGTGGAAGTCATTATCTTTAGACGGCTAATTTATATAGGTGACTATATTTGAAATTACTTACATTCTTACATTGACCACTCATCCACGTTTTGGATGCGGAGAAAAGTACTTCACTTTTATTAACTCCGTGTTCAATCTGAATGAACACTATATTCTCAATTATGTTATTATTATTATTATTTATTATTATTATATTATATAGGTTTGGGCCTCATCAGCCACTGATCGCATGGGTAGTTCCTTGGCGATCCCCTCTTATCCGAGTCATTATCCAAAAATGTTATCCCATAAAAGGAGCAATTTAGGCACGTCCCCCGCCTTAAGCCTCGCCTCCTCTAGGATAACAGGGGTCCCTAATATAAAATACCTCTTCTCCTCCAGTGCGGGGCAGGTGTAAAGAAGATGAATCGAGGTTTCCTCGTCTTCTTTACAGTATCTGCAGGCCGGGCTATCAGTCAGCCTCAGCTTGTGCTTATATGCATTCAGGCTACTATGGTGGCCCGTTATGATTCCCACCAGAGTTCTGGATTTATGCCTGTTTAATTTAATGAATTCTTGGGCCCATTTCTCAATCTCTGAGTATTCGATGAAGAGTTTGGTTATTCGACAACCCGTTACTCCTCTCCATCTTAATTATGTTATAATAATACAAAATATTTTATTTATAATATTTATATTTTTAAATATAGATATTTTAGAAGATATTTCAAAAGTTTTGTAACATTTTGGTTAAAATATCCAGAAAACGTATATGTTCATATGTATATGACAAACAATGCAGTAATCGATGCGATCTTAAACAGTTTAAAGAGTTTTACGAAATTTGAATTTCTACACCCGTTCGTCAATCTAGACTATCACTAGGCGTTTTAATAAAAATTAAAATAGACGTATTAAGTTAATGATTACAAACTGTCTACTTAAACAGAAAATGACAAAAACATTGAATTAATAAAAATATATTGTAGGTCAATCAGTTCTTAATATGGATATAGTAGGCGAAATAACTTTCCCGATTATAATTAGGCACGTGTTCAACTAATCATTAAAATGGTAGTGTAACTAAATAACGACAGGTTTCTTCAAAATATACAGCCTAATCAATCAATAATGTTATTAGATATTTGTAACTACAACTTTCTTATACTCTAAGTATCGTAATCCAATATCATCAAATAAACTATTTATTAAATGCACTATCTCTGTTGATCTTCTATAAGAGGAGCAACGTTTCCAGACTATTACTCAGTCTAGTTAAGAGGACAAGTTTATAAGTTATTATAATTATTTACTTAAGATAATTCATATCAATTATACCTCCTATCAGATGCACCTCAAAGGAAATATATTTACTACCCATATTATAGAAATATATAATACCCATTTACTGTGGTTCTATTTGGTTTTAAATAGTCATTAAAATAATGTTTTCTTGATTATTTGAATAGTAGAGTGGCGTTTCTTAGAAAGTCGAGATAAAATGAAACTGAAAATTTGTCAGTCGATGTTTTCATAGGTGCTCTCTCTCTAGAAAATAATACCCCGTATGTGGTCAGTCGTTATTTTGATGAACGAGCTGTAATACTAAATAGGATTCTAATGTGTAATTTTTGGAAGACTAACGTTTGTTGCATTCACCTCTCCTTATACGCCACCAACTTGTGTACTTGTAAAAGTTGGTAATTATTATTGGAGTACATTCTTAAAACTATTTCATTTTATGTAGATAAGTACTATTAGTGTACGTAACGTAGTACGTAATGTAGCGTAGTGTACCATGAATAATATATTTCGAGCAGTTAAAAGTTTAAAGAATGTGATTATATCCCCTTTTTAATATATCTGTCAGTTTAAATGAAAGTTTTATTAATTTATTTATAATAAAAGTGGGTTATCTTGTTATTTGGAATAAGGAAAATTAATAATTTTATTTTTTGTCATTTCATATTAATTATTTTATTGTATTTGTTACCTTTGTTGTAGATATTAAAACTTATACAAATATTGTATTGTTTTGCTCTTTTCAATAGTAGCTCACTCAAGACAGAATTTTTATACTGAAATGAAAAAAATATATCTAAATCATCATGTATTTTTCAAGTTCTATTAGGTATTTTTCTGTTTCTTGAGTGCCTTTGGATGCCTCCTCCTCATTGGAGGTTATAGGTTCACCATGTCTCGGTAGAAAGCAGTTGTGATTACTTCACCAGGCTTTGTCTGAGTAGAAGGCGCCCTCTATAATGCTCTTTTTTAGTTTGTCAGAGTGTAAAACACCAAAATTAAATAATAATTTGATTTACGGGGTACTTTATGAATTTTCAGGGAAAAATTTGAGTAGGTATGGGGCCGGTTGGGCATGGAAACTTTTTGAAGACCGTGGGAACTTTTCGATCCTTTGATGTTTACCGCCGGCACGCGTCATATTGAGATCAAAGGATGCCGCCAGACAGGTGTTAGTTACAGGTGCGTCGGGATGGCGACAGGTCCATGGGAAAATTGAAACTTGAGTTTTTACCTAATTCACAAAAATTTGAGGCACGCCTCATATTGAGATCAAAGGATGCCGCCAGACAGGTGTTAATTACAGGTGCGTCGGGTTGGCGACAGGTCCATGGGAAAATTGAAACTTGCGCTTTTACCTAATTCACAAAAATTTGAGGCACGCGTACTTAGATGTCAAACCTTTTAACACTTTACTAGACCCTATGGAGGGTATATGGTGTCAGGGGATATATGCCATTAGAGCACCCACCCAGTAAAAACTGAGAGGTAAAGCGAGAAAAGGTTTAAAGATCATACAGTATTTTGAAGAAAATTAAAACTTGCGTTCTTACTTAATTCACAAAAATTTGAGGCGCCGGCACGCGTCATATTGAGATCAAAGGATACCGCCAGACAGATGTTAAAACAGATGCGCCCCAGGCCCCCTTCACCCCAGAGCCCCCATTTAGGCCTTCGCCCCAGAGCCCCATCGCCCTCGTGAAGAGGGGTTTGAGGGCATGCTTGAAGCCGGTCGCGAAAGTCTCCTCTGCCAGCCGCGGTGATAACTTAGAAGAGAGCAAAGGGGAGTGCGCGTGCTAATCTAACAATCGAACTTTTCCCCGACCGTCTGACCCAAGCTTATAGTCAGATAGGTTGGAGTACCACAATAAAAATTAGGTACAACCTATTGAAATAACAAAATAAAAAAGATGTATAAGAAGTTTTAAAAATTATTCACGATAATAGCATACGATTTATTTAGTATTAGTTCTGTATTACAAAAATAGCTGCTTATAAATGCTGATTCATTATTTTCATTTATTGATAAATCAGCTATATACGATATAAACTTTATTTATATTCGCATAAAGGATGTACAGATACTTGTAATAAAGTTTTGCGTAGTACAGTTCCAGAAATTTCAGTTGTTCAACATAGTGGTGGTATCTTTGGTTTACATAAACATGTGTATATAAAAGTTAATGAAATATCATTAGCATAAAATATGATTTTTCTATAAATAAGTTAATAATTTAAAATAATGTACTGTCTGGCACAATCTCTCAGTAAATAAGCATTGAATATACAAAATGCTCAAGTCGAAAAAGAAGTATGGTAAGGTTAAACTATTATGCAATATTGGCAAATAAACAAAGTATTAATCTTGTTTAAATCTCAGAGCGTGATAAATTAATAAAAAAGTTATAGACCAAAAAATGTATTGTGTATGTATGTATGGTAAGAATAGTAAATACAATTACATTTAGATCCAATGTTAACAGAACAACTTCCACCTAAATTCATCTCCTTCAAACGTTATTTAAAGTAATCATGTTTATTGAAATTATCAATCAGACCAGTAAAACTTTTTTGATAATTATTTTAAATGCATTTATTGTTGAATCAATTAAAACGAAATAGTCCTATAGACTATATGCCTGCAGGTAGCGTGTCAGGAACATATATATTATTAATCAAGATTACCAGGTATGATTGTATAAATAAGTTAATAATTTAAAACCATGTATTGTATGTCACCATCGTTCAGTAAATAAGCAATTTAAATAAAAAAGACAGTGAAATCAGACTTACTGTTTCACTCATAGTTAGAAACTATTAAAAACTCTTTTCTGTAATACTGTTACGCTACTACTTTTAATATGTACCTGTCAATAAAAAGGGAGTACTAATTTTATGCCTGGTGGTGGTATACATAAAAACGCTTATGATACAATACTATTTGTTTGAATGAAATAATATATATATATAATTATTAAGTGTAACTCTGTAAAAATTATTCCATTGACGGGATAGGCCTGCCACATTTACGATAGTCGGGCTTTATTTCAACAACAACGATTGAATAATGTGGTGGCTGACAGAAAGTGTGTATTAACAATTTTCAAAAAAAGGTGTGTTGACGTTGTGCTATATGTGTGTTATTTTTAGACCACTACTACCTCATTAAAAGGATAAATACAAAAACAGAGATGTTAGAAAACGACCGTGTACCGAAATAATAAAACACTCGTTATATCAAAAGTTCGAAGAACCAAATATATTTTAGCTTCGTTGTACAATTATTAAACGGTGACTATTGGTTCCTATCGCCTAGATTCCCCAGCTGTATAACGTAAGTGTTTTGACTTTGTTGTAATTTATTGCCAAACTAAATGTCGGCTGCCGGGAATCAGCCGAAAACAATAACAAGAGTGAATTAAATCGGCTTTGACAGTACCTTTATTTGCTTAAAGCTTGGCTTAAACCTTTAATTGTATAAGAGTGATTTCGTTGAATTATCAATGTTGACACAGGCAAAACACTCAAAAATATTTATTAGTATCATGACAACGCGTACAGCTTAAGAGCTAAAGCAACCCAGAAAATTAAATTTTTACAGCATCGAATTAAACTCTAAAATATATCAAAGTTTGACACAGCTAAAAGTATTGGATTGATAGCGAAAAGAATCTATTTTTAACAAATTTACTACTGAAAAAATATCATTTTAAATATACAGACAATTAGCAATGACTACTACTACCTCATTAAAAGAATAAATGCGGAAACGGAGATGTTAGGAAACGACTGTGTACCGAAATAATAAAACACTCGTTATATCAAAAGTTCGAAGAACCAAATATATTTTTGCTTCGTTGTACAATTATTAAACGGTGACTATTGGCTCCTATCGCCTCGATAGGAACGCGGTACGTGAAAGCCGACAACCTACCTAAATTAAAAAATTTCCCCATCTTCAAGTAGCTAGCCACCGCCCGCCCCGCACATCTTAACACCGCAAAGACAAAAGAACGATTAATCATTGATACGATATGAGATGTATCGGCTAATCTATCAGGCATGCGCACCGTTACAAATTTACGTGTCACGCGCATTCTTCCCCAGAGGCTGATGGTCAAAGAGTACCTTCTGTGCCTTGATTTACATGTATTTAAATGACAAATCGATACATACCCCAGAGAGAATATCGATTTAGCATTGGATCTTATGGAAAATTAGCACAAATCGTCAAGTTCGAGGGGCCTTTCGCAGCGGTACGCGTGAATTGAAGCGGTTGGCGACATAATGTCTGGGAAAGATAGACATGTTAGAACAGGATAAACAAATTGCGGCGATAAGGACGACCCAGCGTAAAGTGAAATATATTTTATCGGTTGTACATGAAAAATCATTATTGTTTTATAATTTATAGATAAGGTTTTATTCTGTTAACTGAATTTAACTATGTATCTGCAAAAATTAATTACTTAATGTTACAGGGTGGGGTTACGAAACTTATGTATATAAATTAATACTTAGTTACAAGGCGAGTTAAGAAACTATTACAGGGTATGATTAAAAAAATGAACCATATAATTAAATCTAGACATCGAGATGAATCGCTTGATACCCTCACATCATGTATTTTGAGTTCCCTCGAATACTATAAGGATTCCTTCCTTGAAAAAACTTATCGTAAAAATGTATTGCTCTGATAAAGATTAAATGTCCTGTGTCACGAATGCAGTTTGTTAAACACGTACGCTTCAAGTGATAACAATATTATCTCGTTTTTTATTATGCAATAGCAGTGGTACAGAAGCAGTCTCATTTGTTATTTGAAAAAACATCTTTATTCATTCAACAGATAGTAGACGGTTCGTTCGGCCAACAGTAATATGCTGGGCAGCTCGACAATATAGGTATTTCTTCTTTTTCTGTGTTGGAATAACTTGGATAATAAATGTAAGTCAATTCTGCTTTTTAATATTTTAGATCAAAATAAAAATTAAATATTCAACTGAAATATATATTTTAATTATCACAAAGTAATATGCAATACCTATGAAGAAACTTGATATTAATTATTCTGCTTTTAATATTTTAGATCAAAATGAAAATGATATTTTCAATTAAAAGATATTTTTAATTATCCTAAAATAATATGAAATATGAAAAAAAAAACTTGATACTAATTATTAAAGTAATACAAAATGCTCAGTTATTGAGTTTTACATATTTTTTTTTGGAATCAATTAAATAGTCTTAATGTATACTTGGGTTAAATTAAGCAATCATTTAATGTGATAACATATTAATAGTAGAAAGTATACAGGATGGGATTAATGGAGAGTATAAAGGATGTTAAAATATTTTCTAATATATACAATTTTTGAAATTGTTAAATAAAAATTTAAAATAATGTTTACAGAGAGTTCGTTAATGTTCGTTCGTTCGGTACCTAATTATATGACAAAATAGTAAAACGTTTTAATTAGTTTCAATTAGTTAGCAATTTTATAATATCATAACAAGCAAGCGAATGTAAGCGAACAAATAAAATAGAGTGAAATAAAAACTCGTTCTGGTTCAGTTCCAATAAATAATCTATATTGTTAATTTGTTAAATCCTATTTAAAGCTGTCTGTCTTATGTATTTTCAATCTGTATCAGTTTAATTATAGACTATATATTTTGTCAAAGGAAGTATTTAAATTGAATAATTATGTTCTAATATAGTTCGTTTTAATCCAATATTAAATTATACTCAAAATACATGTGTGTGTACTTGTTAGCTTACGTACTAAGTATATTATACAAATCTTAAAATAATACTAAATTTAAATTTTGCGGGATTACAAATGGACCCCTTTATTAGAGATTACCAAACAAAAAAAATCATCACAGAGGTACTAGAAAATATTAGTGAAGCTAATGAGGTATTAAATGTTAATATAGCTAATGAAAATTTCAAAATAGCACATCTGAATACAGAAGTATTCAAAAAAATTTTGAGGAATTGGAGGTATTTTTAAGTCAATTTACTAACGAATTTGAGTGTATTGTTTTAAGTGAAACGTGGAGCATTAATAACACTGATTTATTTATATATTATGAGGGTAACTATAACCAAAACGATGGTATTGTAATATTTACAAAAGAAGGCTTAGAATATGATTATAATATTGATATAATATGCCAAATTAAAGTTATTAGGCTTATAATAAAATATATAAAACATAACGCAGAAATATTAATTATATATAAGTCACCATCTATTGACACCGTTGAGTTTCTTGAACACTTAGAACACTATTTAAGCACCAAACCTTTTTCTTCTAAAATAAATTTAATTGTAGGTGATATGAATATAGATCTCTTAAATAATAATAATACCTCCAATGAATATTTAAACATAATGTCTGAGTACGATTTTTTCCAGCCATAAATAATATAACTAGAGTCCAGGGAAATTCAGGCAGCTGCATTGACCATATATTCATAAAGAACACAAATGATATTGATGAGAACATATTACCCATTATACTTAAAAATAACATCACAGACCATTTTCCTATCATAATGCAGATTGTAACACAAAATGAAACAAAATTAAATCAGATAACAAAAAACTATATTAAATTTATTAATTACAAAGATTTAAAATATGAACTAAGTACAATTACCTGGCATGAGGTTTATAACTGTGAGGATGTTGAATCTGCAACAAACACACTTTTAGATGCTTTAATTGAAAAAATTAACAAATATACGAAATTATTGAAGAAAAGAAAAAAATATATAAGCAAGAAACCTTGGATTACTAAAGGTATATTAAATTCTGTAAACAATAAGAATAAACTATATTTAAATATGCAAAGTTCAGCTGAGAATACTATATTAAAAGAACAATATAACTGCTATAGAAACAACTTAAACAAATTAATAAAAAAATCTAAAAATAATTACTACAAAATGAAGATAGATAACGAAAAAAATAATAATAAAATTCTATGGAATACTGTTAATGAAATACAAAATAAATCCAACAAAAAGAAACCATAATATAAATAATATTTTAAATTCCAGTAATGAAACTGTTGAAAACAAAAAAGAAATATGCGAAATATTTAATAAAACTTATTCAAAAATGGGTAATAAAATGGCTAGCCTAATAGAAAGAGATATAAACTATAAACAAAATGTAAAAATTAATGACAAATCAATGTTTCTTTACCCCACTGATCAAAATGAAGTAAGGGATAATATTAACACCCTGAAAAATAAAAAACCAGTCGGTTATGACGGGATAAGAGCTGAATCACTAAAACAAATCATAGATTATCTAACTGAACCTTTAACATTTATAATAAATAAATCCTTCGAAAGTGGAGTTTGTCCGTCAGAGTTCAAAGTATCTGTAGTAAAGCCTATTTTTAAAAAGGGTGATATATTAGACCCTTCTAATTATCGGCCTATTTCCTTGATCACAAACTTTAGCAAGATATTTGAGAAAATACTAAAATTAAGAATAAAAAAATTTGTAAATAAATACAATATTTTATCCCAGAATCAATATGGATACCAGGATGGAAAATTAACATCTGATGCAATCGAATGTCTCACTAAAGAAATATACATGTCACTCGACAATGGAAAACACTCAATAGGTATTTTTATAGACCTAGCCAAGGCATTCGATACAGTAAGTCATCAGCTGTTGACCGAAAGCTTTGAAAACATAGGTATAAGAAACTTACCACTAAAACTATTAAAAAGTTATCTCTCTGGCAGAAAACAATGCGTAAGCATTGATGATGTTAAAAGTAATTATAGGACGATAAATTGTGGTGTTCCTCAAGGCACTATCCTGGGACCGTTATTATTCATTTTGTATATTAACAAGTTATTTCTAGTAAAAACCGATGGCCGCATAATTAGCTTTGCTGACGACACCGCAATTTATTATGAAGACGATACTTGGAATAATCTAAAAATAAAGGCAGAAAATGACTTCACTATAATCAAACAATGGCTTGATTATAAACTATTAACTATTAACTTTGAAAAAACTTTTTACATTCCCTTTACATCCTATAAACCGCAACTACCTAATTACGATGTATTAAATATAAACATAAATTCCAAACATTTTAATATATTATATACGAAGACTATAAGATATCTTGGTATACACTTAGACGAACATCTTCGTTGGGATGTACATGTCTCTGAATTATTAAAAAAATTACGTAGAATAATCCCACTCTTTAGAAAACTTAAAGACATTTTAGATCGTAAACAATTAATTATAATGTACAAAGCTTTCGTCGAATCACACTTGCGGTACGGCATAATAGGTTGGGGAGGGATGCTGAATGTAAGTATAACAAAATTAGAAACATTTCAAAAAAGGATTTTAAAAGTTATATATAATAAATATTATACTTACCCATCTGATGCACTATTTAAAATCGCAAAAGTAATGGACATTCGACAATTATTCTGCCTTACACTAGTCACTAAACAACATTCTGAAAACAAAACAGTTACACTGGAGGGACATCCTTATTACTTAACAAGAAATAAAGATGTTTTAAAAGTTCCTAAAATGCGGAAAACAGTAGGTCAGCGGTGCTGTTCCTTTCTAGTACCAAAAATATTCAATTCTCTGCCTACTGAAATTAAGGAAATCAACACAAAAAAAAAAGTTTAAATTATCGTGCATGAAGTATATTTTAGAAAATGACAGAAATATGTTCCACGTTTTAGTTGATCAAAAGAATTTATATGTAATTATCAAGTCAATTCTATATATACACACTAAAATAAAATGACTCACTGCCTCAATATATAAATTACTCATGAATATTTTTATTGTCGTTAATTAAATAAAATAAAGTATAATGAAAATTTTAAATATAAAAATAATAATTCATACGTACCTCTCGGTTGATTTTACTAATTACTAATTTATTTATAATTTTATTTGTACATTTAATTATATTTTATCTATACATTTATTTATATTTTATCTATATTTATATATTTATGTTCATGTTGGTTTTGTGCATGTATACTTATTTATCTAATATCTAAATCATATACCTATATTAATTAAATTTTAAGATAGAAACAGCCAAATGTTAAAATTAATCTATGGGTGACACTACATTAGAATACATCCAACTCCCCTTGGTTGTGTTGTTATTATATTATGTTATTTTGTATTGAATTATGTGGTAATTTTGATTTATATTTATGATTTGGATGTATTTATATTCTTTTTTTTTTGTTGTACCCGTACAAGTATCTTAGTGATACCTTAATAAAATTATTTTTATTAAGGTATTAGTTCTTGAAACTATATATATACACCTAAAGTAGGACGTATTAATTACAAAATATTTACTTATATTTATTTCACTGTTTTAAGAAATTGACTATAACATTACCGGATGATTATTAAAATGTTATACGGGCAAAACACATTACTTATTTGTTATAGGTTTACAGTAACAATTAAGGATTTATATTTGTATTATAATAATACAAATTGTATTATTGTAATATTCTATTGTATTGTAATAATATCTAATTGTATTGGTTTGTGGCTATGGAATGTGCTTTGTTGGCATATTACAGCGAGATATGAATGTAATAAATCAATCAAGCCGTCCGAAAATGTTATACGAATGACTCTTAATATCAGCTGAGGCACCTAATCTCTGTATAGCATATAATAGTTAAAAGACAGATATATATATATATATATATATATATATATATATATATATATATATATATATATATATATATATATATATATATATATATATTATTTGTTTTAAGTAGAAAGCATTGATTATATATACAGGGTGTGTATTTCTTCTATAGTATCGTTATTCTCTATTGTAGAAACAACTTCACTGGCCAATCGTATTTAGATTGTTTTTAGCATTTCAAAAATATTTGATAATATACAGGATGCTCAGCTAACTCTATAGTTATTTTAAAATGGAACCATTTATATATATTTTTATAGATTTAGATAAAAGTCTATATCAAAAAATATCCCATACTCTTTTCAAAAGTAGATTTTTAATATTTCATAAATGTATACGAGATTTTTTTTAAAAGATATTCACTTTATTTTTAGGCTGTAGAAAGGATATGTAAGCTGTACATATTTTTAAAAAACATAAAACTATTATACCAAGTGTTTAATTTTTATGTTACATTTTGATAACTTCAAGCCGAGGAACAATTTATTAAATTCAAAAGACATTTTATTTTCATCCATGCTAGAACAAAAATTCTCTTTCAATCGATATATGCATTGTACATGTTGTGGTTATATATTTTTATAATATTTACGTATTCTCCTAAGAATTGAGTTAGTATCACAGTATCCATGCGTTATCATGATATTGAGGTAAATGATGTAGGTTTTTTAATTAAATCCTCTATACAATAGTTCTGTTACTCAGGATGTTAACACTCCATCTATACAGGGAAATCAATTTATCACCTATTTTATGGCTTTCATATTTCAATCTGAAATTAGGAATTATTAATTGGTTTTACCGATTACAGAAGGCGTTGACTGATTGTTGGTTTGTATCATGTTTTAAGCGACTATTTGAACTAGGTCTATACCCCCATCTTGGGTAAAAGTGAAACCTGAGGTGGGATTACTAGCATGACTATTATTATTATTCTGCTGATGATGCTTGACAAGCAGCAAGGAGCTACGACCGAATTTATCGAGACTCATTATGGAAATGAATCAAGTCCTTATCTGATTAGTATTATATGGAGAAAAAACAAATGACGAAAACGTCGTCGCAAAAGTCATTTTTGATAAAAATGACTTCTCAAATAATGTCACATGTGACAAAAATGACTACGTAAAAATTTGCTAGGTCCAATGTAATTCTTATGGGAAAACGAAAAAATGACTCCTCAAAAAATATAAAATGACTCAAAAATGACTACACTTTTTGTGACGACGTTTTAGTCATTTTTAACGAGTCATTTTTTTTTTACAAAATTTTTAAACAGAAACATATTTATATCAAAAGTCATGAACAGTATCAGCTAAAATAATTTTTAACATTTTTTAAGGGAACCAATTTAAAAGCTATTCTTATGGTTTTCAATTCTATTTAGATCGGAGATTTTAAGTGTGGCTATACAGGGGCCTTAATGATAATGCTTTAATACCTCTATCATATACAAAAGATGTTAATTTGATTGTAGAACATTTTTTATCATGACGTAATTTGATCATGCCCATATACAAAAGTCAGTATAATCCGAGAACATTAAAAAAATATGTAAAGTAATTTCATCTGCCTATATGGGTTTCAATTCTGTACCTAGTGTCATTGCTGAAAATACATTTTTAACAAAGAGCTATAACATCATACTTACTGTTATTTATTTTTGCTTATAACTCAAGAAAGGCTGAAGATACTTAAAATCTATGGGTGACAACCCTGTACCATAGGTCCTTCTGGCCAAAAAAAAAAGAGCTGTTACAATTTCCGTTTTGTTCTTTATAACTTGAGATCGATTTAAAATATTAAAAATACATTTAGGGGTGTTGGTAAAATAATAGTTGTATATTTTTCTTCAATATTTATATTTATATACAGGTGTTGACAATTTACTTAATGTACATAAAAAGTATGTAACTTTCTCATGAATATCGCCTCGTATTTTCAATATTTGTAGTGGTGGAGCCATTGCGAAGAAGAACTCTGTAGATTTTGTCCCTTTAAACGCGTCGTATGCCACTTCCATTAATTTATCTTCGAAATTGGTAATAATACATAATCCTTCATGATAATCTACCTCCATGTTGGAGTATTCTTCTCTTGATACAACCAGTGAAGGGTCAATTTTCCATCAATTTTATTCCAAAAAATGTATAGGTATATGTGCCTTCTTCTCAGATTTGCACATAGCAGAACCCATTTTCACTTCAGAATGTATATTAAATCTCTTATTTTGTTCATAAAATATTAAAGATGCAGGTAAACAACAGGCGTAATATTTATGTTTTCGTACCGACTCCATAATTTCCAATATTTTATCTTGAGGTATAATACGTTCTGGAGTGGGAAAACATTTTTTACAATGTCTCATCATATGTTTCTTGTTTGCAAAAGGTATTTGACAATTATTACAATCAATCATTTTCAGACGCGTCTAATCATTTTGACTGTTTCAAGATAAATGACAATATATATAAAAAATCATATTAGTATCAGAAATGTATTCGATAATTCCCATTTCTGGTAAAGTATTTACATATACATCATATTTTAGACCTAGGCGTTCGTTAATTTTCATTGCGTTAACTAAGTCATTAGGGTCAGTATCATATATATCATTCTTTATTCTCTCCGGGCGTACAATCGAAGGGTCATGTGAAGATAATTTTTCTTCTTTTTCAGTTGTTTTGGGCAGTCTATTAATGTTATGCAACTCATCGTATATCCCTTCTATATGTCTTTTTAAGCTATCTTGTCTTCTAAATATTTTATTACACATATTACAATGAAAAGAGCGGTTTTTATGGATAGCAACTTGTCTGCTTAGTCCGCTGGACCAATAGAATGTTTTCCTACAAACTTTACACGAATACAGGTTTACTACTTCACTATATAGCATCAAATGACCAGTTACCAGTATGCACCCTAATTTTATCCACAATTACCCACATTTTTATCCACAATTATCCACATTTTATCCGCAATTATCCACAATTATCCACATTTTATCCGCAATTATCCACAATTATCCTATTACCCTTATGTTACATGGCTGTACGACCTATTTAAATGGAGCTGTACGATCTGTATGATCTATTTAAATGGATCTGTACGACCTGTAGGATCTGTTTAAATGGACTGTACGATCTGTAGGGTCTGTACGATCTGTAGGGTCTGTACGATCTGTAGGGTCTGTACGATCTGTAGGGTCTGTACGATCTGTAGGGTCTGTACGATCTGTATAGGCTGTATGAGCTGTTCTTAAGCAGAGGTCATCTCTTCAGTTCGATTGTCTAACTAATAATAACAGACACAGTTTACGTTACACGCTTATATACTGATCAAAACCTTTTCGATACCGACCACCATGTAAATCAAAATCTTTTACGATGACCATTACACCATACTTATCATTCCAACATTCTCTACACATGTCTTCAAATTGCTCGAATGTCATATCTGGGGCCACATGATCATCATACACATGTCGTAAATTGATTCTATCTTGTTTAAATAAAATGATGAAGTTACAATTATCTCGAATGAGATGCTTAAGTAACCGTGTGTATGTTTGACAGAGATAGAAACAGTCTACAAGTTTATGTCTACCCATACTGAAATCCATTACCTTAACATTGCTAATTTAGCTTTAAAAAATGTAGAAGTTTCTTGTAGAGAAATATATATTTTTAATGATTTGCTGAATTGTCTAAGCTTCGGAGGCTCCTTATGGTGTTCACGACGTTAATTAAAAATACATATTTATTTAGTAAATATATAATATACAAGATACATATAATAAAATAAAGTATAAATAATATAAAAAATACATATAATAAAAGAAAATATAAATAATATAAAAAATAGATATAATAAAAGAAAATGTAGTTAAAATATAAAATACATAAAATATAAAACAGAACAATTCACATTCATCGATAATAATTATATAGGGTTTCTGTATTGCTGCAGCTCTTGGACAGCCATATTCAACACAATACTCTCAAACCATTGAATTGGATCTATGTCGCATAATATCATCGATGCTAAAGCAGTGTAGTACTTGATCTTATCGCTGTAGAATGTCATGCATATCTTTATACGCAGCATCTCCATGGTAATCTTACGAAAATCTTCAATCAGAGGAATTTGCAAAGCAAAATACTTTTTCAGTATTTCAGATAGAGAGTCTGTTTTCTCAATTAGAGGTAATCCTTGCACTTGGTTACACATATCCCGAAATCTGGACGCTTCTTTTATTCCTGCATTTAGTTGATAGCAATCATAGCAGCATGTCAAGAAATCGTAACAGCCAATGCTTCGTCTATCGCGTCTATATATGGAGGCAACTTTGTAAGCCTTTTCCCCACATTTTTCACAGACTAACAACAGAGGTTAGGAGTGCATTCTGAGCACTTACAGGCACGTCCCCAATCACACTCCCTAGGCATGTTGACTGTTTGACTGATAGATTATAAGTGAGGAATATGATCCGTTGATGGTCTTATTACACAAGTCTGCGTTTCTTGAACTCGTAGGGAATGGAGCTGTGATTCTCAAGGAAGCGCCTTTTGGTGGAGAGAGGCTTGTACATTTTTGTTTCCACTCTCGTTACGACCTCGTGCTCATTTGTTCTCCGAATGTTTTTGGAAACGATAGGCACAGGATCTGAAGGCTCCAATACCTGCTGCTTTATAGCATCAAAGTTTATTAATTGTGAGGCAGCATAGTTTAGGGAAATTCCCTTTACTTTGCAGACAACCTTCTCCTCGTTATCGGCAGTGGACCAAACTTTACACGCATAATTTTTTGGGTCACCAGACACAAACTCGGTAATGTGACTTCCGGGCCCATATCCTTCGAGCTCGTTTGTCATATCCCCCAAAAACTCGCTAGTGGGGACTTCGTAATCGTCATTTTCTCGGGAGACGTAGATGACGCTATCCATATCATAGTACAATACTCTTTCACTCAACTTTTCAAGGTAACTGTACAATTTAAGCCGGGCTTGGGTGGTGACGTAAGCGGCGATAACGACATTCACGGTGGTCAAAGATTCGTAAGGCTCCTCTCGATGTTCCCAGTTGATGACGAATGTGTCTTCGTTGATGGGCAGGGCTGAATTTACATATATGGAGGAGTTGGTAAGCATATTAAAAAATTCCGATGGTTCTCTGACGATTGTCGTTTACGGCTGATTTTCTCGCTGTCCGAGTTTCCCCCAAAAAGAATTTAAGATAAGTTTTGCCAACGAACAAAGGCCAGGGTTTTCTACGATTTCCGCATACTCGAGCTTGACGTCTTCTCGCCGGAGGAATTGCTCCATGTACCGCTCCTTCTCCTCTTCGGTTGTACAGTGGGACGGCCATCCTGACGTCTGTTGTTTAACGGCAACGAACTTATTCATCATACCAGTAAAGAAGCCTCCAATCTTTGTGATTTTATTAAATTGATCTATGTCGTACTTCCACACCTCGTAAACGTCCTGTAGCTCATAACCTTTTTCGACTGCCTTTAGCACCTCGTCCATCACCCAGGTGCCAACGAGTGCTTTATCTTCGTCACAGCGGTTGCATTCCGACTGATTCATTTGTTCCCCACAGGTACGACAGAGGACAAACATGAGTTTATTGTTCATCTTGACTGGTAGAACAGGGTAATGTAGGTCAAAAGGTGGTAGCACTTTACATTTAATTACCCCATTGATGGTACTAAAGTTAACATTTTTGCATTCCTCGCCTACATACACTTTAGGGTGTTCTATGGGGAACTTGCCATACTTGCAGACCCAGGGATAAAGGGAACACACGTCCACATATTTGACTTTCTCCCCTGGAGCACACTTGAAATGTTCGAATGTGTTGCCTGTACGACCGCCGTAGAAAGCGTCTCTGGGATTGAGCGGTGTTAATGTGATGAGTCGGTGGTTTTCTGTATAAGTTGCAATATCCTTATCATTCTTCAACATTTTTCTAAAATCCATTCCCACATTTCCATCACTTCGTACCCCAAGTCACGAAGTCGGGCTATCTTGGCGACGGTGGACTCGTAGCGTGTATTTAATGTTTGAGAGGGATCGTCCTGCATAGGTACGTCTCTGTCGGCTGTGAAGCAGCATCGACATCCGTGGTAATAACAGCCATTGAACTCAAACACTTGATTTGTATTCTGGCAAAACCCATCAACTTTAACCCCATGAAGGATGGCTGCCTGTTGTATGTTGATACCGCGAATATATTCTTCCCATACCAACCATTGGGTGGCAATCTTGGATTGGTTATCTCTCCATCTGTAGCCCCCATTGGGTATGATGCCAATGGTGTTTGGCTTAAGGAAGTTGTGGCGATAAACTTTATTACAGGCAGAGGCAATAGTACAGGCTTCGGTGAATGGACAAACATTTCCGGTATCGAGCAGTTATTTGCGAAATTTGAGACATGCTGCGGTTGAAATTTCTACGTCCGATATGCAGTACTCAACGAGCTCTTTCTGAAAGTCGAATACTGCATCATTCGTCACCTTTTCGTTATGCCACTTTATCAGGGCTGCTCTGTTGTCTTCTGTCATGTTATCTACGTCATAAAATTTCACCGCAGGGTAAGGCCCCACGTATTTCTGGTTCTCCAGAGTATTAAAGAGGTGCGGAAAGTATCCCTTCTTGAAACCATCGCCGAGGCCGAAGGCTTTGGGTAGCTTGGATAAGGCCATAGGGAAGTAGTTAAGGGAATCCACAAACCTGACGTTCCCCACGGTCATTGATATTATCTTTGTTCCCCTCATGATTAATTCGGGCTTCAAGTCAGTGTTGGTTAATATATGATTAAGCACAAATTGATGGTCGAAGGCCTGTCCGTTGTGCGCTATTATGACAACCTGTTTGAATTTTTGTCTTGCCTCCAACACGTATTTCATAAAACTGTTTATGACGGTATCTTTATAGACAACTAGTCGAAACCCGCATTTCTGACAAAAATATAGAGAACTTTCGCTTATACATGTGCTACATCTACTTGCCAATACGCACAAGTTGGGCTCTTGCAGGAGGGAGCCATCTTGTTGTTGCTTCTCTTTTCGGGTCTCCAAATCGTAAAAAATGAAGAGAGTGTCGTTGGTCTTGGGTTTTCCGGTATCGGGTTGCATGTAACATAAGTGATCGGCGGAGACGTGGGTGATGCAAATTTTACAAAAAATGTCCCCGCAGATATGGGTTCTATCCCTTTTTACTACCTTAAAACAGTCGTTACATCGGTATATCTGTTTACAGACTGAACTCTTTCCCATCTTATGATTGTCGTAGCATTGTTGGCCCCTAAACGACCTCCGGCAGTCGTCACAAGTAATAAATACAACATCCTTAGAGCACGCGGGTGATTGTTGACAGGCAGGACAACTACCTCCGCAGCTGTATTTGCCTTTAGTATTATATGGGACCTGGCAATCTACACAATAATAATTGCAAGCAAATGCTGACATCAATGAGGTAATCACGTTGTAATGGTCCTCGTGATACAACAAATTCAGGTTATAACCTCCGGCGGCGGCGGTGGGGCCTTTGAAAATTACGTCGCGACCCTTGCTGCCATACTGGTATACGACAATGCAGTAGTCGGTGTAGAGATACCGCTGGAACTCTTGCAGCTCAGGGATGCCAGCACCCGCTTCAGGTATGACTATACCCGCCTCCCGCACCAGACCCTGAGCCCTCAGGGTCTGCATCTTCCCTATATCTTGACGTACTTTCTTGGATTCAGGGTCCTTGGTCACGTGAGCGATGACCACGACTAAGGCACGAGGCAGACAGAGATTGCCCTTGTTGTTTATCACTACCACACCACGACGCCTGGCACACTCCTCGTCAAAGGTATTGTACCGCCGCCCTCTATCGTTTCCTTTCCCGGTAGGCATCTTCACAGCCGTCACACCCAAACAGAATGTATCTGTGTTTAGTCCCACAGAGTTGGAGTGGTAAACGCCGGAGATGACGCCCCACACGTCTTCGTAGGTTATCTCCCCGACGCGCCTAAAGCGAATCCACCCGTCGCCAGGCAGAAAATCCTTCGAGCAGAAGGAAAATGCCACCTGGTCGTTAGGGTTCAGATTTTCGGTTCCTCTTTGAATTACTTGATTGAGGGCATCCTTAATCCACCCAACAGGCCCTTCTTCGCTAGGTACGGGTTTAATTTTAAATTCGAGGGAGCGCCCCTGGAGGTTGAAGCGATGAATGTTCTTAACTGCGTCTTTCACAATAAGAAATTTATCCATTTTAAAGAGAAATATTTGAAGAGCGGTTTTTATGACTACTAACTCGTTCAAAACTCTCGAAAGACTGACTAGACGGTTGTGTGCCGCTCCTAGTTATAACACTTGAAAGAGGTCACGTGATTAGGGTGTGTTCGATTTCTCTCGAAAAATAGGGTGTGCTCCAAAAAACATTGATTTAATTACATAATTCTATTTTTTAATCATACCTTGTAACAGTTTCTTAACTCGCCTTGTAACTAAGTATTAATTTATATACATAAGTTTCGTAGCCCCATTCTGTAATACTAAGTATTCAAATTCTATTGGGTTCCCCTAGGCGAATATTTGCTGATACATAGTAGCTAAATTCAGTCGAGGAAATGTTAACAGAATAAATCATCTACAAATTATAAAACAATAATGATTTTTCATGTACAACCGATAAAATATATTTCACTTTACGCTGGGTCATCTTTATCGCGGTAATTTGTTTATGTTATAAGCGCCGTATTTACGCTGGGTCGTCCTTATCGCGGCAATTTGTTTATCCTGTTCTAACATGTCTATCTTTCCCAGACATTATGTCGTCAACCGCTTCAACTCACGCATACCGCTGCGAAAGGCGCCTCGAACTTGACGATTTGTGCTAATTTTCCATAAGATCCAATGCTAAATCGATATTCTCTCTGGGGTATGTATCGATTTGTCATTTAAATACATGTAAATCAAGGCACAGAAGGTACTCTTTGACCATCGGCCTCTGGGGAAGAATGCGCGTGACACGTAAGTTTGTAACGGTGCGCATGCCTGATAGATTAGCCGATAAATCTCATATCGTATCAATGATTAATCGTTCTTTTGCCTTCGCGGTGTTAAGATGTGCGGGGCGGGCGGTGGCTAGCTACTTGAAGATGGGGAAATTTTTTAATTTAGGTAGGTTGTCGGCTTTCACGTACCGCGTTCCTATCAAGGCGATAGGAGCCAATAGTCACCGTTTAATAATTGTACAACGAAGCTAAAATATATTTGGTTCTTCGAACTTTTGATATAACGAGTGTTTTATTATTTCGGTACACGGTCGTTTCCTAACATCTCCGTTTCCGCATTTATTCTTTTAATGAGGTAGTAGTAGTCATTGCTCATTGTCTGTATATTTAAAATGATATTTTTTCAGTAGTAAATTTGTTAAAAATAGATTATTTTCGCTGTCAATCCAATACTTTTAGCTGTGTCAAACTTTGATATAATTTTAGAGTTTAATTCGATGCTGTAAAAATTTTATTTTCTAGGTTGCTTTAGCTCTTAAGCTGTACGCGTCGTCATGATACTAATAAATATTTTTGAGTTTTTTGCCTGTGTCAACATTGATAATTCAACGAAATCACTCTTATACAATTAAAGGTTTAAGCCAAACTTTAAGAAAATAAAGGTACTGTCAAAGCCGATTTAATTCACTCTTGTTATTGTTTTCGGCTGATTCCCGGCCGCCAACATTTAGTTTAGCAATAAATTACAACAAAGTCAAAACACTTACGTTATACAGCTGGGGAATCGAGGCGATAGGAACCAATAGTCACCGTTTAATAATTGTACAACGGAGCTAAAATATATTTGGTTCTTCGAACTTTTGATATAACGAGTGTTTTATTATTTCGGTACACGGTCGTTTTCTAACATCTCTGTTTCCGTATTTATTCTTCTTTTAATGAGGTAGTAGTAGTCTAAAAATAACACATATAGCACAACGTCAACACACCTTTTTTTGAAAATTGTTAGTACACCCTTTCTGTCAGCCACCACATTGTTCAATCGTTGTTGTTGAAATAAAGCCCGACTATCGTAAATGTGGCAGGCCTATCCTGTCAATGGAATAGTTTTTACAGAGTTACACTTAATAATTATATATATATTATTTCATTCAAACAAATAGTATTGTATCATAAGCGTTTTTATGTATACCACCACCAGGCATAAAATTAGTACTCCTTTTTTATTGACAGGTACATATTAAAAGTAGTAGCGTAACAGTATTACAGAAAAGAGCTGTACCAAATGTTTTTAATAGTTTCTAACTACGAGTGAAACAGTAAGTCTGATTTCATTGTCTTTTTTATTTAAATTGCTTATTTACTGAACGATTGTGACATACAATACATTGTTTTAAATTATTAACTTATTTATACAATCATACCTAGTAATCTTGATTAATAATATATATGTTCTTGACACGGTACCTGCAGGCATATAGTCTATAGGACTATTTCGTTTTCATGGATTCAACAATAAATGCATTTAAAATAATTATCAAAAAAGTTTTACTGGTCTGATTGATTATTTCAATAAATATGATTACTTTAAATAACGTTTGAAGGAGATGAATTTAGGTGGAAGTTGTTCTGTAAACATTGGATCTAAATGTAATTGTATTTACTATTCTTACCATACATACACAATACATTTTTTGGTCTATAACTTTTTTATTAATTTATCACGCTCTGAGATTTAAACAAGATTAAGACTTTGTTTATTTGCCAATATTGCATAATAGTTTAACCTTACCATATAAGGGCTTTCTTTTTCGACTTGAGCATTTTGTATATTCAATGCTTATTTACTGAGAGATTGTGCCAGACAGTACATTATTTTAAATTATTAACTTATTTATAGAAAAATCATATTTTATGCTAATGATATTTCATTAACTTTTATATACACATGTTTATGTAAACCAAAGATACCACCACTATGTTGAACAACTGAAATTTCTGGAACTGTACTACGCAAAACTTTATTACAAGTATCTGTACATCCTTTATGCGAATATAAATAAAGTTTATATCGTATATAGCTGATTTATCAATAAATGAAAATAATGAATCAGCATTTATAAGCAGCTATTTTTGTAATACAGAACTAATACTAAATAAATCGTATGCTATTATCGTGAATAATTTTTAAAACTTCTTATACATCTTTTTTATTTTGTTATTTCAATAGGTTGTACCTAATTTTTATTGTGGTACTCCAACCTATCTGACTATAAGCTTGGGTCAGACGGTCGGGGAAAAGTTCGATTGTTAGATTAGCACGCGCACTCCCCTTTGCTCTCTTCTAAGTTATCACCGACCGCGGCTGGCAGCGGAGACTTTCGCGACCGGCTTCAAGCATGCCCTCAAACCCCTCTTCACGAGGGCGATGGGGCCCTGGGGCGAAGGCCTAAATGGGGGCTCTAGGATGAAGGGGGCCTGGGGCGCACCTGTAATTAACATCTGTCTGGCGGTATCCTTTGATCTCAATATGACGCGTGCCGGCGCCTCAAATTTTTACGAATTAGGTAAAAATGCAAGTTTTAATTTTCTTCAAAATACTGTATGATCTTTAAACCTTTTCTCGCCTTACCTCTTAGTTTTTACTGGGTGAGTGCTCTAATGGCATAGATCCCCTGACACCATATACCCTCCATAGGGTCTAGTAAAGTGTTAAAAGGTTTGACATCTAAGTACGCGTGCCTCAAATTTTTGTGAATTAGGTAAAAGCGCAAGTTTCAATTTTCCCATGGACCTGTCGCCAACCCGACGCACCTGTAATTAACACCTGTCTGGCGGCATCCTTTGATTTCAATATAAGGCGTGCCTCAAATTTTTGTGAATTAGGTAAAAACTCAAGTTTCAATTTTCCCATGGATCTGTCGCCAACCCGACGCACCTGTAATTAACACCTGTCTGGCGGCATCCTTTGATCTCAATATGACGCGTGCCGGCGGCAAACATCAAAGGATCGAAAAGTTCCCACGGTCTTCAAAAAATTCCCATGCCCAACCGGCCCCATACCTACTAATTTATTCTACATGGCACATTATGCTCGATATTTTTTAACTGGCGATTCATGTTAGTTCAAACATTTCTTTTAATACCTTTGAATAACTCAAATAACGTTATAATTAATAGAAAATAGTTCCACATCGATGGAAAGGGAATACAAAAACGAAGCCAATAGAGGAACAAAATATAGTATCCTCCATTTGAAATAAAGGATTTACTCGAGGTCCAATTTATCAAAGTTCAATCTTCTCTTTCTGGGCGCCCTATATATTTTGTAAAGTATTTAGTTCGTATACACACAAGCTCCATATTATATAACAAGAAATTATATACTAAACTTTATTATAGCAGAGTTTAGTAATATCTAAAAGTTAATTTTCATGTATGTTTTCACTAAAATTGAAATGACTCAGAAACTTATAGTTTAGGGATCAGCAATGGTATTGAAAGTAAGTTGCCTTAGGAAAGTTAAGAGAAGTGGGATGTATAATAAAAAATCTGGCATGCTATATAAAATAAAGACGTTGATGTCTACTTCCAGTATATCCGGAAGTGTCACATATGTGGCATTACTTTGGCCAAATAAAGTTCATGTTACTCGTGGTTTCGTAATGACGTATAATAGGCCACTCATCGAGATGTACCCTATATATTTTTCTCAATCAATACAATGTAAATGCCGAAAACAGTAAATATACTCTTTGCACTTTTTGCAAATATACTTAGTTCTTCGTTTACAGGTGTTGGATTCACACCAATTCGAATTATTTATACTTGTTAGCATAGGCCAATGCCCTATTCCGTAAAAACGTATATCAGCAGCTGCCTGTTTCACAGTTTTTTTAATAGAGGAGGGTGGAGTTGTAGATCTTGATTTATCTGACCTTGACACAAGCAAGTTTTCAAATTCATCTTCTGAGGAATTTCATCGTCACAGTATTTATCACCACTTATTGAAGGTCCATTAGAATTTTCCGTAAAATTTTTATCAAGAACCTCGTCTTCCGATTCATCTAAATCCTCAAATACATTATTTGCATGCAACTTATGTTGTAAATGCCAAATTCATGATATCGACTAGAATTAATGTTTACAAAATGCTCTAAATATAGAAAATGTGTCACCAGTTATAAAATATAATACAAGTATTAAGTAGATGATATGCTAAGTAGTATAAAATACAATTTTTTTACCTTCATTTTTCGCAATCCATAAAATGATCTGGATTTATAACTTCGAAAATATCATCCATCTTGAACAGATGATTCTACAGTGATCCACGGCACAATATAAACTAAGTAAGTTATTTCGACATAGGTTTCTACAAATAATCTTACGAACTTATTTAGGAATAGTTTATTGCATAGTAAACTTACCTGAAATAATGATACAATAAAAAACCTAAAAAGGTAAAGGGAATTACATTCCTAAGGTAAATTAATTTCTAAGGAATTAAATTAATAGTTTCTAGGAACAAGGTTCAACCTAACATTAGTAAATAAAATAATCATATCCAAAACCATCATCAGGCTGGTATATCTATATGGCACGCAGCTCTGGGAATGCATCAGAGAATCAATCATAGTTATTCTATCCTCATACGAAGCATATCAAATACTTCACAAATATCTACAAGTATACAGATAATACAATAATGAACTGATAAATTACCCCAATTATTCGTGTAATCTCTACTAGAAAGCAAAACAAAAGACGATTTAGATTTAAAAGAATATAACCTGCCGATCATTAGAGGATTAGCCCTCATCACGTGATTTAAAAAAATCAGCTCTTAAATCAACACATTAGTTGATGTAATATCAAGTACTGTGACTGTTCATATGATAAATGAATCAAATTAAATGAAACGATTTTATACTATGTTACAAAATGGCCCAGACGCATCTAACGAATTTGCAATAATAAATCAAATATTTCTACAACTTTCGTTGTTAAATATGTCTTTTTTGTTTATAGAAATATCACTTTTACTACCTTATAATTAGTAGAAAAATATATATTTATATTTTCAACTGAATCAGACTTAATTTTTATTTATTATTATCTCCAGCATTGTGTTCTTAATGGACCATATGACAATAAATAATATTTAAGAGGCATTATTTATAACAGTATAAATTTGAACCTTTTAAAGACCGCACATTATGTTCTGTGAATACATATATAATTCAAATATAAAATAATATTACCGAAAATAATTTATTAATCTAACGAATCCAAATAAATATCTCTGTAATAAATACTTTATTAAAAAAAAGGTTTTAATGAAACTTGACCGTAACGAGATGGCGGTATAAAATTCTAATGGTAAGTCATAAATAACAATAATTTATTACTCCGTATCCTTCTCACAGATGTAAACAAAGCACGTGGTGAGTGTTAAAATTGTACCTGTCTATTGATTGTTACATAGGGTTCAGTTGATGAATGGTGCTTTTTTTGGACTTTTTAATATAATACTGTTGTTTAAGAATACTGTGCATAATATTTTGTTGACACTAAAAAATTAAACAACAAGAAATTAAATTTTAAATTATTCTTCCAATAAATCATTAAGATTCGAGCGATATTAACAACACCCATTTGAATGTGAAGTGCAGATTAAGACATATAACGAGTGATTATCATAATGTTGCAATTATTCCTATTCACTTCTAATACAGCAAATTTCTTGTCTAGCTTTACACATATGATAATCATTTTACTTCAGCATTAAATAACATATTACACGTTTAAATTACATCACTGAACATTGTACTTCTCTAATAAACATGGAAGTGAAGAAAATAGAATCAGGATATTATTTTTACAGTTCGCTTTAGTAATTATCAGTTTTAAATACATAAAACAGTAATGTTTAGAATAAACTTCATAAATCAATAACTCCAATATTTTACTAAATTAACTAAGTTAGATAACTATTTGCTATGCAAATAGAAATGGATTAGGTTATTAAAAATATTCTTATTAAATGTAATATTTTGTTTTATTCCTATTTTAACATATATTTATTTCTTTAAATATTTATAATATTGTGAAAATGATATAGACATTTAAGACTTTTAAATAAGTTTTGAAGTGCCATTATACGTTTGCTATTAGTAAGATTATTGTCTTTTATCTACTAATTTCTTTTAACTATTTTAGATATAGTTGCAATTTGTATATGAGCTGTTTTTTAAGTTCAACATGTTAAAGGATTGGATATACAAAGCGCCGAAAACAATCAATTATAACATTATTGTAACCAGTGTAATAGAAGTTATAAACATAACATGGTATGTGTTGTAATAAGTATTGCATTTGACAGTGGTCAACAAAGTTGTCAAGTTAGAAAATGGATAGTATAATAATTCATGTGTTAATGAGGAACACACAATAATTTTTGATTTCAAATTGATTTGCCATTAATACTAAAAATTATATACCTATAAATATCAAATGTGGTAATTCTCTTTGGTTCTTTCAATTTCAACTTAATTTGTTGGTAGTGATTTGACTCCCGTATCTCCTATTCTATGCAGTTTACAGTTGGTCCTTAACGCAGTGAATGATTTTTAAAATATAATTTTTTCTACAAATATTTCCATTAATAACAAATATGGAGGCAAGCGTTCATGTGGAAAATAATACCAAGTTTAAAATGTATAACTATTATTTTTGCTATATTATGTGTAGAGAATATAGATCTGAGTTCTCAAGAGGTCCCGGTCGACCAATTTCTAGTCTTAAAAATTCTGTGATGTTATTAGTATTAAGATTTCGAGAATTTTCATGGAGCAATAATATTCAACTGAAATACATAAGTACATAATTTTATAAATCCATTAAATTCTTTAAAATATGGGATCAAACATTTCATAACTGTATTAATTTGTGTACGTTCATATATGTCCGAAGAACACATAAATACCACCGTGTCAGTCATCTTGATTCAGCATTTACTAGCACAAGTGGTAAATGAAAGGGCAGAATTGGAGGTGGTACAGTAGATACTTATTATATATTCGCTTTCTTTTCTAAATTCCTAATAATTAAATAACTAAACCGTTAAAAACGTACAATTTCTCTAATAGCTGCTACAATTTCTCTATTAGCCTGACGTTACCCGAAGGCGAATTCTACAGAAATGCATAAAATTTCATAAACAATTTTTACACCTCTACTATGACGACACCAAAAGGCATTTTAGTAGCGTTACCTAGGCTAACGCTACTAAAATGGAGGAAAAGTTGACGTTTTAATAAAATTTGTACAAAACTTTTACAGCCTTTTGTCAATAAAACGTGAGTTTACTTGACTTTAATAGTTACAAAAGGGCTTAGTTTTTCTACATAGATTAATTACTACGCAGGTTGTCTATTTCAATCACTTCGATATTCGACCAAGACAGCATAATTGTTTAAGTAATAGAAAATCCTTGATTATTTATAAGACATATTTGACTAATTATTATAATTTGTAAAATGTTCTCAGGACTATAGGTTAACTTCAATAACATTTATTACAATGGGATTTAAATTTTACATTTTCTTATTCTGTTTTCAATTCATTTTCTGCTAAAATTGGTTTTCCATAAATCCACTTAGTTATTGTGCTTGTAATAACAGTTTGTAAGTAAATTCCTGATCAGATATCTTATTATAAAAGGCAACTTTACCTTAATAATTTTATAATAGTAAGGGGTTCGTCGACAGGTAAACACGCCAAGAATAATGTTTTTATTCATACTTGGCTGACAAATGATAGACCAAAATCATCAAATGAAATAGCCTCAGCTATACATCGACACATCTATACACGACACGACTATATAAAGAAAATCGACATAAGAGACAATATTTAAGAAATACGTCTAGTGGCTGATGATTGCGGAGGCCAAAATAAAAGTAGCTGTGTTATAACAATGTGCCACAAATGGTTTTCAGAACCACCTCCAAATGTAGAAACTATTTATTTGGTATTTCCCGTCACAGGACATTCGTTCATCCCCCGAGGCATAATTTTTGCCACATCGAGAAGAAATTTAACAATGAAGATACTATAATTCAACCTGAGGAGTACTATGCATTTTTTAAGGAGGAAGGCATCGTCAAAATAATTGAAAAACACTGGACAGTATTGGATATATATATATATATATATATATATATATATATATATATATATATATATATATATATATATATATATATATATATATATATATGTCGGAGGCGAGCAGGAAAGAATCTGCTTTGGGGCAGATTTACTGGACTTTGGTCGCATTATCACACACTTTATTACACTTAATAATTAACTAAACAATAACGATGAAAAAATATAAAAGTCACTAAACAAAACAAACGAAATCAATAGTCAGTAAATATTAAAACTAAAATGTCAGATCATTAAAACGATAATTAAATTGCACGAAAGGAGCTAAGCAGTCCGCCACCAATAGTCCCGTGATACCTCGTCTCGCTATCTCGAGTCTTTTCTAACTGAATTCATACACGGGACCCTCAACTCGGTTTTGTTCTGCCCGCGGGAGAAATAGGTTCCACCGCTAGCTCCGTCACACATTCGACATGACCATTTATGGTAATGTTTACATCTTCTCGTAACCGTGTTTATGTCTGCATTCCATGCATTCCTATCTCGATAATCGGGGTGGCATGGGCCTATACAGAGGGTTGTCTCCGACACGGCCATACTGACATAGTGCGCGTCCTCGGGCACTGTAGTTTTAATCTGAAACATAACAAGTAAATTACCATCCTCAAATCGCTCGTCCATCCTGACTAGCTACGTAAGTTGGTATAGTATGACGACTATACCGGTGTTCAGCTTGAGAGTGGAGGACCGACCTACTGATGTCCTCTCAAACTCGACTCATTCATTCTAAGATAGGGAGACCGACCAAATGATGTCTCCTCAAACTCAACTCGTTCACTCCAAAATAGGGAGACCGATCAACTGATGTCTCCTCAACCTCAACTACTTGTGGAGGACCGACCAAAAGATGTTCTCTCACTCAACTATCCCGTGGAGGACCGACCAAAAGATGTCCTCTCACTCAGTTATCCCGTGGAGGACCGACCAAAAGATGTCCTCTCACTCAGTTACCCCGTGGAGGACCGACCAAAAGATGTCCTCTCACTCAATTATCCCGTGGAGGACCAACCAAAAGATGTCCTCTCACTCAGGTATCCCAATACTTTGAAATCATTCACTACTTCACATGCACAGTAAAAATGGACAAATCAATTACCCTAATCATCAGCGGACACAGGCTCAGTCTGGCTCTCAACTTCGGATTAAGCGAGCGAATTTCGGTTCCAAATAGTAATTCGGCAGGACTAAAACCGGTTACCCTATGTCTAGTACTGTTTAAAGCTAATTGTACCTTTCCTAGAGAATCTTTCCATCGATCATTACTTTCTGACTCTATCGATGTTAAAGTGTTCTTAAGTGTTTGCATAACATGTTCTACTTGACCATTCGCACGACTTGTACTATGTGCAATAACGTGTAAATCAATATTATGGGACTTACAAAACCCACGAAATTCACTGCTAGTGAAACATTTACCCTGATCACAAATAATTCGAGCAGACGCTCCAAACAGATAAGTGGATTCTTTTAAACAATCAAGAGCCGTCCCTGACGTAAGCGATTTTACTTTTCTCAACAACACAAATTTTGAAAAAGCATCGATTATGACGAATACGTATTCTTTGGTATCACTTTTGCCACTGAGCTTGCCCTAAATATCTAAGTGTATTGTATGCCAGGGCCTGGGTATTTTAGGTATTGCATGCATTTGAACTTGCTTTGCACCACTTGCATTTTTAGAAGATTTACAAATTATACAATTTTCAACAAATTTTCTAACCGTGCGTGCCATTTTAGGGAACCAATATAACTCATAAATTTTATCAAGAGTTTTATCCCAACCCAAATGTTTTAAGTCAGTGTGTACGTGATTTATTACCGACCACACTATTGACTTAGGTACCACTGGTAAATATAAACTTTTATGATGGCCCTCGATTTTACGGTACAATAAATTATTACGAACGTCATAGGTCTTTGCTAGGTCTGGATCAAGTTCATTTGACCTAATTTTTGTGATGATGCTTAAAAGGCCGTTGTCCCGTTTTTGTTCGACCGACAGCCAATCTGTATATAGGTCAACTACCTGCACGGAACCTGGTGCATCTGTGTTTACATTCCCCTTTTCAAGTGGCGGTGTAGGGTTTCTTGACAAATAATCGGCGTGTTTCATGCGTTTGCCTTCTCGGTAAATTAAGTCAAAGTCAAACGATTGTAAAAATGCCCACCAGCGATGAATTCGTGGTGTTAAATCTTTTTTTGTCCGAGAAGCTTTTAGGGAGTTCCAATCTGTTACTACTGTAAAGTGTTTGGCATATAAAAAATGGCGAGAAAATCGTATTGATTGTACCACTGCCAATGCTTCGAGTTCATAAGAATGATAACGAGATTCAGCTTTAGTGGTTCGTCTGCTAAAATATGCAACAACGTGAAGTTTAGAGTCCTTCTTTTGGAATAATATTGCTCCGTAAGCGTCTGAACTAGCATCGGTGTGTAATTCGATTGACAAATTAGGATAAAAAATGATTGACCTACGTTGAACAAATTTATTAGAATTTTTTAAACGTATTTTTAAAGATCCTGTAGTGACTCGTCCTGAAGGGACGCCATTGACAAAATATTTACTGTATTTTAGTAACAAAGTGAAAAGGTTTTGTTTTTCTATATCTGACACATCAGTATTAACCCCTGAAAAATTTACCGGTGTCTGGTCACAAAGTAATACATTGATTGCACGTTTTAAAATTAAACCAGATGGGCCAAAGTGCACGTCAACATTTTGTGCTATTAAATCTTTACCAATTATAATGCTCTTTGAAATAACTTCATCTAAGACTACATGAAACAAAATTTCAACATGTAAATTCTGAATTTCTACCAGCGTTAAAATTTGTATTGAACACAAGGAAGAGCCACTAGCAATCCCCTTTAAGGAAACTAAATTATTGAATCTTTTGCCATCGAAGTGGCATGCAATACCTTTACGGACCAGAGAACAGTCAGAGCCTGTATCGAATAAAAATGGAAACGTCTCACCAGTTTTTAAAAGTAGTTTTCCCTCAGGCAAGGCGGCAACTTCGCAAATATTCACCCCTCTCTCACTTATTCGGCGTTCTCCGCTTGGTCTCCGAGAGCGATCCTTCTTGGGACAATTTGGTGAGATATGACCAGCTTCCCCACAAGTGAAACAGCTAACGGATTTTGATTCCCTGTCCTGGTGGTGTCGATTCACACTACTTGTTGAAGTTGCGTGTTTGGATTGGCGACAGCTGTGCGCTTTATGTCCAAGTCGGTAACAGTTGTGACATCGGCCAGAAAAGGACGCTACACTTCTTCCAGAATGTGAGGATGACTGATTTGAGCGCTTCGAATTAGTATGTTGACCAGTAGGATATAGCGCCGGACGTTTGATGAATTTCCCCTCCATCATGGTGCAAAAGGTGCGAATATCCTTAGGCAAGTCAGTTTTAAATCTTCGTCTGGCATAGGGAAATTGATTGGAATCTTGGAAGCAGCCTATTAGGACAGCTAGGGCCTCGTCGCTTTCTCGTTCTCGAATAAGAGTCAAAGCAGTTTGCATGCTGTGTAACAGGTCTTCCATTGTGGCATCTTCAGGTGCTATATCGGTTCGTCCTAGTACAGCTTCAGCTAACTGTTCAATTGGGCTTACTCTTCGTTGAAATACAGCCAAGAATTCGGCACGAAGTAATTCCCAGGTTTTCTTCATTGGTTTGGCTGATATTAACCAATTTGGGGCTTCACCTTCTAGAGCACCGGAAATTGTCAATGCAATTTCTATATGGCTGGGTTGAAAAGATTCCACCCAGGCATCAACAAATTCACACCAGGATTCTGCATTCATATTTTTGTCTGCGGGATTGAACTTTGGTAGTTTTATTTGTCCCATGTTGGTAGAGGCAGATGGGCGCGCTGAAGGTCCTGGTTGATCTCTTATTTCTTGCTTCAATCCTTGGATTTCTCGAATTACATTTTCGGAGCCATTTTCCGAAGCTTCTTCATTATTTGAGGATTGTGGTAATAGTTCTGATCCCACTTCTGATGTCGGAGGCGAGCAGGAAAGAATCTGCTTTGGGGCAGATTTACTGGACTTTGGTCGCATTTTCACACACTTTATTACACTTAATAATTAACTAAACAATAACGATGAAAAAATATAAAAGTCACTAAACAAAACAAACGAAATCAATAGTCAGTAAATATTAAAACTAAAATGTCAGATCATTAAAACGATAATTAAATTGCACGAAAGGAGCTAAGCAGTCCGCCACCAATAGTCCCGTGATACCTCGTCTCGCTATCTCGAGTCTTTTCTAACTGAATTCATACACGGGACCCTCAACTCGGTTTTGTTCTGCCCGCGGGAGAAATAGGTTCCACCGCTAGCTCCGTCACACATTCGACATGACCATTTATGGTAATGTTTATATCTTCTCGTAACCGTGTTTATGTCTGCATTCCATGCATTCCTATCTCTATAACCGGGGTGGCATGGGCCTATACAGAGGGTTGTCTCCGACACGTTCATCCCCCGAGACATAATTTTTGCCACATCGAGAAGAAATTTAACAATGAAGATACTATAATTCAACCTGAGGAGTACTATGCATTTTTTTAAATAAATTGGGGTATAACGAAAATCGGATTATTATTCACCCCATATTTCTTAACAATATATATATATATATATATATATATATATATATATATATATATATATATATATATATATTGTTAAGAAATATGGGGTGAATAATAATCCGATTTTCATTATACCCCAATTTATTTAAATTCTTAGATATTACATGTGAATATCTGAACAGATTGGCGCGTATATCTCAACTATTGAATGGTCGGTCCCTCTATCGAAACCGCGCCGAAAGCTGATGTCATAGTTTATACTACATGTCTCATAAAGTATTTGATTTAATATCAACAATTCGGCGGTGGCTCAGTCAAGGTTCTCCCAACTCGATAAATGAAGAACAATGGTAACAAAATATTCGAAATAAATGACTAAAATTCTGCTGGCTTCACAATATATATATATATATATATATATATATATATATATATATATATATATATATATATATATATATATATATATATAAGCATAACTTTTAATATTGTATACCTTTCTGTTATTTTAAATAAATAGCTAATGGAATAACAGTCCAAATATTGATTCACTTTATGTTCATTTGCTGTCGATATTGCAACCAAGAATTTATCAATTTTTATTATTCTGTATCAAAAGCGACCAAATCTGCTGATTAGTAGCAAAAGCGATCAAATCCAAAACTACAATATTAATAAAAATTATTTGGTTAACCCTAGCTGGGTTTTATACAAGACGTAACGTTTTACGGTTCCTAAAGATTATTTAGACATAGTTACCTGCAGAAGATTGTAGAAAATAAACTCGGGATCAGTTTTCTTGTATTATCTCAAAAGTAACAAAAATGGATTTACCCGGTTTTGCATCTAGGCTACTCATTTGTGGATATATAAATTACCCAGGATCTAAGTGAACTATACCTGGTATTGTATTGAAATGTATTATATAATTTATTCTATAACTAAAACTCGAAAATATTGTCAATAACCGGTTGTATTGTCAATATGTCTGGCAAGGTATGAAACCTTACTAATAAATTAAAAAAATTCGCGACTAAAAACTTCTAATAATTCGCATTCACATATTATTTTTACAAACTATTCTATATTTGCATAAAATATTAGTCTTTCCGATTATGCCCATTTTGTACCGGTGGAAATAATTCATTTTGATATGCTAATTTCAGAATTTATAGACTGTAAATCTTGTCAATGGTAAATTAACGTTATGTAATGGTATTTTTACGTGGGATGTATTTACAAGGATCAGAGGCCTTATATTAATAATAGTTTTGTAACTTACATACAGACAAATGAATGCTAATGCTAAAATATTCATTCAGAATTACCTTAATACTCACAGGATATGTTTTAATGCTGTGTGAATTTGCACATTCTTATAGTCTGACACATCTTTCAGTTACTTCTGCATTATTTTCTTAGCATTGTTCTTCTGTATTTGTATTGAAAATATAAATTTAACTCTGCCAAGTATAAAGAGGATATTCAAAAGAATTTTTTTTACAAGAACAAATAGTGTATAATAGTATAGTATAGTAAGAGTATAGAAATAGTAATAGTATAAAAAATATATACAGTGTGTCAAAAAAGTATTGCCACACTCCACTTTTTTCTGAAATTTGAAGAATATAAAGTTGAATTGTTTGATACTAAATTTATTTAAAAACTAGCACCCACTATTAATTTATGGTGACAATAGACTAAGCGAATTAAAAATAAGATAAAAATAATAAATGAGAATTTGAATTTCAAAGGTCAGAAAAGTATTGGCATAGTAAAAACTTTTATTTAAACAAGTTCTTAAAAAAATATTAACACTTTAATATTTTGTTACCATACCATTTGCATCAACTACGGCCTAAAGTCTTCGTGGCATCGAAAATACAAGGTTTGGGATTATTTCAGGTCCAATCTCATCCCATTCTTGTAATAAACCGTTTATAGCTTACTGTTTGGAAGAAATTTTATGTTTTAAGATTTTCGAGTCCAGCAAATACCACAAATTTTCTATGGGGTTTATATCTGAGGACTAGAGTGGAGTTTTGATTTGTCTACGAACATTATAAAGTAACCACTCCTTTGTATTATTGGCGGTCTGCTTCGGATCATTATCCTGCTGGAAGATAAATGTGTCTCCACATTTGGTTGCTCATTTCGCAAGTTTAATATTTTCGGCTCTGACGGTTGGAAATATGTATGTATTAAGAAAACCAAATACTGCGTGTCATAAAATGGTGTTGGAAATCTAAGTATCATTGAAGGTATTATGAATGCAGATAGGTATGCTGAGATTTTGCGCCATAACTTGAACAGCAGTAATAAAATTTCTTCAAAACATATAAAAGGTTCAAACCTTTAAACTATAAACGGTTTTATTAAAATAATGAGATGAAATTGGACCGGAAATAACCCGGAACATTTTATTCTCGATACCATGAAAACTTCAAGGCGTAATTGATGCAAATGGTATGGTAACAAAATATTAAAGTGAAAATAAATTTTTTAAGAACTTGTTTAAATACACATTTTTACTGTGCTAATACTTTTTTGGCCCTTAAAATTCATATTCTTGTCTATTATTCTTATCGTATTTTTAATTCGCACAATCTATTACCACCAAAAATGAATACTTGGATGCTGGTATTTAAATAAATTTAGTATCAAACAATTCACCTTTATATTTTTGAGGTTTCAGAAAAAAGTGGAGCGTGCCAATACTTTTCTGACCAACTGTATTTTAATTCATGATTTTACAATGAATAAGTAGAGTAAGCACATAAAAGATGAAACAAATTCTAAAAGTCGTTATCGGACAAAAAAAATTCTTGGAAAGATCTACTTCGGTTTTTAGATGCACATTCTTTAGTATATATAAATTTGCTTCACGTCATTAATATTATGCCATTATAAATAATACATTTAAAATTTAAATAGCCACTTCCGTGATTATGTCATTTGTGTAATTCTTTTGCGATCTTTACGATGATCAAAAAAAGTATATAACAATGGTTTTTAGAACCAAAAAATATTTTAGCAAATCAATCAGAACGATATAAATCGAATAATTAATACAAAAAAATAATAATTAATACAAACACAAATCATCAAATTAAGCCTTCAAAGTCACTGCTACCTCTTGAAGATTCACAAGTCGCAACTAAAATTTTTATAAAACGTTATATAGCGTTTCAGGGTTAATTAGTTTTATTTTTTAGTAGTTATGTAGCTGACCACTAAATATCTTCTCTTCTACTATTTAACTTAATGAAGATGACTGTGTTTCAATAATCAGGCACAATTCCTGAGTAATACGGTGACCTGCAATCATATTGACACAATATTGACTATTCTGATATTATTTGTAGATTTTCATTATTTACACGTAGTGCCATAAGTGACGGGACTATGTATTACTATAGCCTAATTTCGAATACTTTTGGAGTAGCTATAATTGGCAATTCCATTCAAAAGTAGTCAATAAAAATGGTTCGAAAATTGTGGCACCAACAATTCCTGCCCATATATTGACTTTTTCTGAAAACTAAGTGTTCCTACGTATGTCATCTATATGTGGGGAACTATGTGTCCCATCCAATGAGGGTTTTTAGGGATCTAGTAGCTGAAATTATAGAGCTATTTAAACAAAAGGAGACTCGTAAGAAGACACCTTGGTTAGGAAATTATTTGATTTGATTGCGTGAGTTGATCGATGAGGATTTTCCTGCACAGCTAGCAACATATCCAACTGTACATCCAAAAGGTGTTTGGTATAATTGTTTCTCATAGTACCAAAATTTCTAAATTTTCTCTATATCTTTCTTACAGTTTATCATGTAGTTCGTCGATCAAGACACTTATTACTCGTAATTATTAAATAACCTACAAACCTCAGTATGTGAGTTATTCTTGGTAAATATCATGTCAAGTAACAGAACGAAGAAATGGAAATATGTACATGCTATTAAAGATAAAATTAAAGCATTTATCGAAACAGTTATGTAGCTTACGATATAGTTTGAGACATCATATGTAAAAAATGTACCGTCTAAATTGGCCTCATCAGATGTGGGTGCCATACGTATACAAAAAATGTGCATCAAAAACAAAACGATTTACCCCAGCATGCTATATATTTTTCTAATTGCGTGGTATTGATTATGTTTAAAACATAACGACGTACAACAAACGAAATGTTGATAACAGTACGTCTCTTTTGGTAAATGAAAAATATTTTACCCAGTTTCAATCTTTTGTTTAAGAAGCATTTATCGATTATAAATGCTTCTTAAACAATTAGCTACGTAAACGAAAAACACATTTTAATTAACTCTGCTTAAACTATTACTTACTATACGAATTAAATACTTAAAACTATGAAATCTCTATAATAATTTCAACAGTAAAACTGCAAAAAACCTACTTCTGAAACCACTTCTCTAATTTCGAATACGAATTATCTTTTAATAGTGTTAAGAAAGTATCATTACTGAATAATTTCCACCCATAATGAACAACTGTAATTAGTTGATTGTCTATTATGATATATGTATTAATTTCGTCGACGTTATTTCACATATTGTTAATGCATATTATCGTGTAGCGTAAGCATTCACATAGTGCCTATCCCTAATTATATTCCTCTTTTACTTTATAATCCCGGCAAGTATTTAGATACTACTAGATTCTACGAAGGAGTTGATCGCATTATCAGATATTATAATAGGGATAAGTATATCTAGAGATACACTGGGATATTGAATATGTAAATATCTGACATATTGGTTCTCAGTAGCACGGCAAAATAATAAATACCAGACCTTGTTACAGCCATCGATATGAACATTATTACACTCAGTATGGAGAACGGACAGTGTGGGCCGCAGCTCCTGTCAACATTTTTTTTTTTGCAATGGTTGGGCATTTGTCTTGGGCCGGATAGTATATCTGTCGAACTGGACAATGCCTTGCCAATGTATACGATCTCACACTTTGCCGACTTCACGCTATAGGTGTTAAGTTACGATGGAGAACAATTAGTGTAATAATATGTTTATGTTGGTATCTCGGACGGCCCACGGGGCCCTCTTATGTTTACCGGCGCTGGAACATGCGAGAGAACATTGTCCTTTATATTGCCTGCTTATTGTTACATAAAGATATTGGATTGTATTTATCCTTTATGGTTCAACAAACAAGTGTATAATGCGGTTTTGCGGATTTATGTATCCCTTTTGTTGGTTTTACTGCATATTGAAAATACCATTCGACTGCGATTATAAATTTATGCAGTAGCTATAAAAATTATGATTCAGGAAGCGTTAAAACATTCACCAATGCAACAACTTTTTCATATAGCCATGAAAATGATTTTAGAATTATTATTTTTTACATCATTAAAATATTATTTAAAATTTATTTAAAATTAAAATATATTTTCATATACTGCCAATTCATAGTTGTCGTATTTAAATGGTAAGCAGGTTGTATTCAACTATTCATCACAAAAATATGGAAATTGCTTGTAGTTATTGACATTAGATTCTAAAATAACGACGATTCATTTTTATCAAAAGTATTACATTTAATATTACTTTGTATTTTCTGTCAATTTATCTAATTCCTATATAAAAATTAAACATGCAAGTACTAACCCAGAAAGAAATGATGGAAAAGTAGTACTTCGATATAATTTTAACAACATATTTATGAAGGGTGGTATACTGTTACAAATCTTATGTTTAACATAATGTATCTTAGAAGCTATAGATGTAGAAGGACTGTAGGTGTCATTTATACTGTTTTCAGTAACGCGTTTGACATACTTAACAATGCTATTTTATTTTTCCGCACTCCACTATACGCGAAAAAGTAATGTAATCGTGTAAAAAATTTTTTCTAGGGTTTATTTTTCGTTCTTCGGCCTGAAAAAAAAAAAAAAATTTAACCATTTTGTGTGTGTGTGTGTGTGTGTATGTGTGCGTGTGTGTATATGTGTGTGTGTGTGTGTGTGTATGTGTGTGTGTGTGTGTCGTTGTTGTCGTCAGCATTAATAAAATCTCTTGTTAGCACGAGATCGGGTTTTGACTGACTCTGATCGGGAACGTTTCCCAAACGACACCTATTGTATTTGAGGTGGATAGAACACCCTCTACCATGTTCATGAGTCATGAAAAAGCACAATGGTGGACTATTTCAGAATTTTCTTTTGTTAGTACGATCACTCAATTAAATCGTGCCGGATCGATCGGGTTTCGACTGATTCTGATTAGGGACGTCTACCAGACGGCATCTATTGATTTTGAGGTGGATAAGACACACCCCACCCTGTCCATAGGTCATGAGAAAGCACGGTGGTGGACTATTTGAAAAAAGTGAATCTGTCGCATATATTCTGCATATATGTGCTGGTTTATTTTTTCTCGGCCACTCAATTTCAAGATAGAGATGTTCTAAGTGCGGAGAAGTCCGTTTTAAGGTTTTAAAACTGTTTATTTATACATAAACTTTGGCAATGAGGTTTATGGAATGCATTAATTAATATAATTTCGTTTTATTTATATCACAAGAGTTAGTATTTTAAATATCCTTTCAGTTTTCAGTCTGAAGAACTTATCACTGCATCCTGCTGTTACGTTTCTTAGTAGATATTGCTCCTATGTTTTATATATTTATTAATGATATTATATAGATACAATTGACGTCAACTAATCTTCTATGTACTGCTGATTTTGTTGCTCTTATTAATTTTGTAAAAAATTCAGCTAAACTCCAAGCAAACACAATTAAAATCTACACCTGATGTATTAATAATAATCAGCCATTGAACTTACAAAACTGTAACGTAGTTACCTTCTTAAAAAGGGTGATCCTTTCTTTTATAATTATTCATTTAGTGATTGAATACAGTTAGATATTTGGATACCAAATTTAATTTTAATTAACATATTAACATTGTAGTGCTGTCACTTCACAGAAGTTTTAGTTATGTTATTACACATCCTTTGCATGGTTTTAATGATAATATAATTCTGTCTATTGCTTAATGCATTTGTATTATTCAAGCTAGGGTACAGAATTGGATATGGAATTCTGACTATCAATTATACGGTAATAGTTTGAAAAATATACAACGTTTATGCATTATATAAAAAAACCAATTTTTTTATAATTTACAAAGATGTGAGATACTATACTTATTTATTAACTAAGTCATCTATGAGTCATTTATTGCAAACAATTAATGTTTGGGAGTAATAACCGCGTAAATTGCACATACCAGGTTATGTTGGAATATGACCATGGTTAATTGCCC
This sequence comes from Rosalia funebris, assembly GCA_037954035.1. Lineage (NCBI taxonomy): Eukaryota > Metazoa > Arthropoda > Insecta > Coleoptera > Cerambycidae > Rosalia > Rosalia funebris. Next base: position 4,533,935 of record JAZFAV010000033.1, read on the forward strand.
TAAAAATGCTAGATACGATAAATTCAATTCAGAGACAGTAACTCATGACATAACCATGAGGCTTACCTTCATTGGGTTCACATATTAGTGTATAATAGTTATACAGGGTGAGGCAAATATTTTGAGTTTATGGATAATAGTCTAAGAAAAAGATAGGGCGATGATTTGGCGAACAGTAAAAGACGTGTGTTACTCTATACAACCACTGCATCTTTCTATATGAAAGCATCTGTAAGGCGTTTAAGAAATACATACAACTATATGGGTTTAGTGCAGTAACGTATTTAACACGAACTTCAGCATCTTACAGAAACTGTTAGAAATTGCTATCTCACATTACTGTCGGACATTTTTAGAACTGCCATTTCGAAGAAAAATGTTTTGACGAATTGCCAAATAAGTAATTGCCATCGCAATTTTTTATGGTGCTTTGAAACACATGGTTATAGGCGGAAATCTAATATTATGTTCATTTTTATGATGTAAAAAGGGTGATCTACAAACTAAATGCAAAAGAAGCACTCTCTATCTCACAGGCTCAGCAAGCGTTCAATGACCCAGTTATTCTAGAGCATCAAAATTAAATTATAATCCTGAAAACTTCCAACGGTATATGTGATAATAACTCTGTCGATGACTTTAATCATATATTTTTTTAAATTGTAGACGCCATATCCAAGCGAGCACTTTACTTTAAATATTCCACTCCCCACTATAATATCCAGACATTACTTTCTTTAAACAATATAATGGTACATCGGTTCTTAGTTACATTCTTAAAGAGTATATATAAATTTAAACATATAACAGTATTGTTAGGTTAAAATTCGTATTCCCACGTGGCTACCTATTTGTATACATATTCCAGTCATGTCGTGGTCTACATATCTGTGCTTAATGTTCTGACTTACTCTTGAGAATGAAGAGTATTATATTCATATTACACTTCCTCGCTCTATAATAGTGGTATAATATTCTTAATCTTAATGAGGTTAAATAAATAATTAACTTATTTAACCTCATTTATGAGCTTAAAAATAATTCATTTGCCACGACTGTCTGGGGCAAATGTGATTTTTCTATAAACTCGAAAAAAAGGAACCTTGAATGTTACCTACTTCACCCAGGTACACAATAATTAAAGCAGTAAACATTACAGTGGGGAACAATTTGTAACGCAATTTCTCTTGAGATCGATTCTTGAGCTTCTTAGTGTTAAATAGGCATGCTAATTTCAAAACTGTAGTTAGTTTTCTTCTACCACGTCAAGTTTTGTCTGTACACCTAGCTCAAAGCGGAGCTTGGAGTATGTCCTCCTCCACAATGGAAATTTGTTTGGTGCAGTTCCAATAGGTCCTTCAATTTGTTTACGTGAAGAATATGAAGACATAAAGAGAGTCATTGATTTGTTGCAATATCACATGCACTAATGGATCATCTGTGTTGACCTTAAAGTGGTCGGCTTCCTCCTTGGCCAGCAACGCGGAAATACCAAGTATCCCTGTTTTTTGTGTGTGTGGGACAGCAGAGCTCGTGAGAGGCATTAGGTGCAGTCGAATTGGCCGCCAAGATCTGACCTGAAACCTGCTGATCCATACATTATTCTTACATCAGCCATTTGTCGACTGATAGAACATTATTTTTTCACCTCTGCATATAAAACTGGGTCCCATGAAGCAGTTTGTTAAAGTTTTATCAATTGAAGGAGACTGTTTCAGGTATCTCATTTCAGCATTTCCTAGTCTGTCATTTGAAAAGATAAATGCCGGTGTGTTTGATGGTACACAGATTCGGCAGCTTGTTAAAGATGAACATTTCATCGGAACAATGGCAGAACTTCAAGAGAATGCTTGGTTGGTATTCAAAAACATTGTCAAAGACCTTCTTGGAAATACACGAGCACAGAATTACACCGAAACTGTCCATCAACTCCTGGAGAGTTACAAAATGCTTGGATGCAACATGAGCATCAAGTTGCATTTATTACATTGCCATCTTGCTGATTTCCCGTAAAATCTTGGTACAGTCAGTGATGAGCAGGCTGAGCGATTCCACCAAGTTTGAAAGTCACGGAGGCGTGGTATCAAGGTAGATGGGATGTGCATATGATAGCTGACTATTGTTGTAGCATCAAACGAGAATGTCCACATACTAAACACCACAGAAAAAGCTATAAGCGAAAATTGTTACCATAATATGTATGTTTACTGTTTGGTAAAGAAACTTTACTATTTGTATGAACACAATTTAACTTGCAGTAACTAATCCTTTATATTCACATTTTGTATGACTTTTGAGACAAGGAGAGGGTATTCTGTAGTTTAAGAAGTTGACGTGATAGCTGCGTGAAACGCAGTGACGTGAAAAACTGCGGTTATTTTTGGATTCAGAGGCCAAAAGTTAATCCAAATATCGTACGCTATGTGATATTGTGGACCTCCGTGTAGTTAAAAAGGTAGACTTTTCTCAACCCAACATACATGTTGGGTAAAATCTTGGATTAGATTAAAAATGGATTTTTAGTGACAGGCGTCAAAGTTTCATTCCTGAACAGTTAGAATAGATTATGCATCCTGGAGTAGGTTGGAACCTTTAGTGTGAAGATAACACTAACTGAGTTTTCCACAAAACACCAAAACAATATACACTACACTCGACGCGCGTTTGGCGTCGAGGAGATGATTAAAACTACGAGTTTTAATCATCTCATGAAGATGAGTTTTAATCATCTCCAGATGATGCCAACTTTGTTGGCGAAACGCGCGTCGAGTGTAGTGTATAGTGTTTTGGTGTTTTGTGTAAAACTCAGTTAGTGTTAGATTATGCAAATATACTGGAACTCTAAAAATAGTTAGTTTGTTGTGTTCTGTGTTCAGTGATATTTATTGCTCCTATTATTTTGGATACTACAAAATCGACAATTAAAAAGTAATAAATACATTGTTGATCATATCTTTATATATGTATGTCGGCATGATGTCTGGAATCCGCCCCCTCCTGTTTAATTTTTGTGATATATTTTATGTTAAACAAGTGTAATAACATTATATGAATATTATTCTATTATTTCCAATAATCAGAAATTTATTAACAGTTTTACAAAACATGGAACACAATTGAAATAATTTCGGAACCAATAGTTTTTAAGAAAATCATGTAGAGATTGGTGTAACGGTGTGATTGTATAAGTCATCTCCCGCCTGCATTCTTAAAGAAATAAGAAACGAGCAATCTAATTTACATTTCAAGCAATTTTTTAGAAAAGTTCACCTTGTTAGAGATTGTGTTTTAAAATTAATGGCCAGACAGAGAGCATAAATATGATGTTGATGTTTTCGCTGCTTGATCACATGCAGAGTTTTAAGGAGTGATTTACTGTGAACAAGGAAGTTGTTCATAAGTCTTATAGGCATACAGATACTAAATGATCATAAAACGTACTTCCATACTATCTCTATTTTGTATACGTTATACCCCGACAAGATAATTAAGGAGAATTGAACAACTTATATATCGTAAAATACGACTTATTTCGATTTTAATAACACATAATGGCATAGCTCAGGTAACTAACTGAAAATATTATTCTTTATAATCTAGAAATAAACAATTACGATTTGTTTACAAATTTAATAAACATTTTCATTGTAGTTCCAGTAGCTTTTAAGATATTTCTATTTATTCGATAATTTTCGGGTACATCATAAAGTTCTTAATGTAATATTTTTAATAGAAGATTTTTGATTGTAATATAAAAATTAAATGACTATATCATTACTGTTATTTTTAAAACAAATAAACATAGACAAAAATATTATATTTACTAAACGGCTGGTTTCGTGTCTGTGTCACGAAATTTTTATGTCGATGTACGAAATGCTTTTCGTTCGAATTTCGGCATTGTGATAAAATCAATATAGTAAATCGACCCTTGCGAACAACGTCGTAACTTTTGTTTTTTGATCCTAAGCCTCTAGAGACATGTTCCGGAGGTGCTTTCGATATATGAGCGAGGGGGCGGCGCAATATTAATGCGATTTGCTTACTCGTTATATTTAAACAAATGATATACGGACTAGTTTATTAAATAGTATAAATGATTTTCATTTATGTACTCAATTTTCATTCAACTATTTTACATTGTTATAAATTTGAATAAGGATTATGATTATCTTAGAACCCATAAATTTTTAAACTGTGATTCAAAATTTAATGTAATGTAATTTCATCTTATATTATCTATGGAGGTCTAAATATATCTATATATCAAAATAGATAACATCCAAAATATAAATAGATAACATTACAATGGTGTATAAAGCAGTAATACAATCGTCAATTTTATATTATAAGACAAATCGTCGATGGCTCTACAAGTAAACCAAATTGTAAAGGTTGCAAATAGAATAAACCAAATTCTAAAATTATGCAAAATAACTGCAAGTTTGAAAACTGCAGATTTCACTTGAGACTTCAGATCTCAAGTTTCACGGGCTAATGTGAATTCCTCTTAATTTTTGGAACAATCTCGCGTCAAACTGGTACTTATTATCAACGTTTTATCATATGTTACAGGTTACTTTTTCATGTCTGCTTTCTAGAAAACTTCTAAAATGAATAAATGAATTAAACTAGTGACAACTTACAGGAAAGAGCGGGTATGTATAGAGAACAAATCAAGTGGGATTAGATATGATTCGCAAATAAAACCTAAACCTTACTGACTATTCAAAAAATATTCATATTCAGATTCAGGTTTAAGTTTTCCCGGTGCACGTAGTAGGGCCTGTGACCCCGAGGCCAATTCCACAGCGATCTCCTTGGAATCAATTGTGGTCTACTCCTACTGGTTAATGCTAGAACACCTTATCTAGCTTTTTCTTTTATATCAGATTCCATACTCTTGATATTCATGTAACTGTTAATCGTTTCTTCATCAATCAACTGGAACGTCAGGTGTGTTAAGGCTTCACACTGACACAACCCACGTACTGAAATTTTCCCCTTTTCTTGATAACATTTACATTTTATGTTATCTGCCAGAACTATCAGATACATATGTTAATTATGCCAACAGTGTTAAGTCAGAAGACCCAGTAGTATCATGAAAACCTTTCTGTTTTGTTTAAGTAAGTCTTCAATAAATTTAGGCGATTATTCCTTTATGTACCGCTTAGTCGTAATTGCAGTAAGTTCCTCCACCATGCCAAAGACTTCAGTCATTTATGGATGCCATAGTGGGTAACGTGATCACGCCATAGAAGAATTCCTGTGGTGATGGTCCTATTAGGGCCATAGTTGCACCTTTACTGAGTAGCCCATCGACATTTTCTTTACCCGTATGTTCTTATGTCCTATGAATCTCTATGAATTTACATAGTCCCATAATAGTAACCTGCGTAGAGTTGATTGCATTCAGGAGAGATGAGCTTTTAAATAAAGTAACTATTAACTGATGAACCAGTTCCTTACCCCTGCGTCAACCTGAGTGATATATGATATATAGCCACTTCGGTCTGATATATCGTTGCATATCTCTCTCGACTCGATGAAATTTCAGTATTAGATCTTTTCCCAGATATCCCGGCTTCGACTCCCTGTTCTCTGCATTATTATGTTGTAGTTTTGCGGAAGTTATACCGGGGCAAATATTAATTTGTTGTACTATTATCTTGATTTACTGTGATTCCACAAAATTCAGTTTTCTTTTTAATTTAGTTTCCCAATCATCATCATCATGAAGTTATCAGTCCTAGGACTGGTTGAAAGCTAACCTCCAGCTTCTCCTATCTTGTGCTAACCTACGCATTTCGCTAATTATGTTACAACCTACATCCCTTACTATTTGCAAGCAGTAGTCTAATCTAGGCCTACCTCTGCCTTTCTTCACTCCTATTTCTGCCTCCAAAATATCACGGATTATTCCCCCATGTCTCAGCAAGTGGCCTACCATTCTATCTCTTCTCTTCTTTATGTTTTTCCACATACTTCTTTTCTCGCCGACTTTCTCTGATACTTCGTTTCTAACCCTATCAGTCCACAGTATTTTCATCATTCTTCGGTAACACCACATCTCAAAAGCTTCTAATTTCTTCCTACTTACTTCCCCTAACGTCCAGGTTTCGCAACCGTATAGTGCCGTGCTCCATACATACGTTTTCAAAAATTTCTTCCTTGTTTCTAAATTTATTACCTCCGAGCATAATAAAGTTTCCTAAGATCTTAAATATTATTTTAATTAAAATATAAAAATCGAAAAACATGCTTAAACCCTAAAAATTCAAAAAACATTCTTAGAAAATAAAATTATTTATCGCTTTGCATTATCATATTTGTGAAATACTATTCATGCATCTGTATGCACAGCCACATGACCTACGCTTATACTAAGTAAGAATTATTGAAAAAAAAATTAATTAGAATGTAAATTGCACGACTGTTAACCTATTTAAATATTTAATAATATTTGTAAGATGCTATTTACATGTTAAATATTTTTCCAAGAAATAAAAGAAACATTAATTTATTTATACGTTTATAGCCACATATTATTAATTAAATGGGAAGGGCTATTACCACTTTAAAGAACTATATTTATATTATATCGACTATGTTGGAAATATGCACTACAATAACGCCAGTGTAACACTTTTTTATTGCTAATTGTTAAAGAATTGTATAATAAATTGTAATTATTGATTTTCTCGCTAAATACTTAAGATATGAAAAAATAAACAATTACACAGTTTTGCAATGTTCGTTCGTTAGAAACTGAAAACAAAATTAATAATTATCTCTGTAAACTTGTACAACTTGTGGATACATGATAACCGGTTAGATGGACTGGCTTGTGTATAACTTCTAAAGATTTATTGGTCAGTGAACACGCAGAAAGTATACCTACAAGCCTGAAAGACTATCAACCGGATAGAATACGAAACTAGGAGTTTCTTATATAGTATATGTTAAGTAGATAAGAGATCCCTAAATACTTTTATAATTTTTTATTCGCAATAACACATTTTTTTTTACCTCTTCCATTACCATTAGCCGCACTCTCCACTAGGTATTTCTCTCTAGATATTTTTAAAAATTATTATCATTTTCTTTTTGTTTACATTACTTAAAAATATTGCTAAATAATACAGCATTTATTTTTTGTTTTCGACATATTTTGTTTTCCATTCTTGTATGAGCCGTTATATTTTTTTTATATAACCCATATATTGTGATAAACAACAGTAGTTTCATTATTGCATATTTAGTGTTTGTCAAGATAATCTATATGTTATTATCTAAACTTGTATCTAATTTAGATTATAGATGTACATATATAGAGTAGTCTATTAATATGTGTTATCATTATTGTTATCATTGTTATCATTACATCACGTGTGTGACATCTTGGTCCTCTTTCGCCTCTTCTGTAAGCTGTTTCTAATTTATTTCATTCATTTTGCCATTTTCTTTTGAATAGTTGTTTTATTGTTCTGAAAAATTATGTGTGCAATTAATTAGAAAGGTCAGATTACATTAGTCCTTATTTAGATGTTTATTTTTTGTATACGTATATTTTATGGACATCATCACTGGAGATATGACGTCATCAACAGTTTTTTAATGGAAACGTCCTGATTTGATTATGCCATTTAAGAGAGAACATTTTTTATGTATTGTTTATAACATTTTGTGGGAAATTATATAACAACAGTCTAAAAAAATGTTTTAATTTAATTTATAATAGCATCTACCTCCATTCTGTCATTGCGACATTGATGTAACTGCTTTTTAGATTTCTACCCTCTACTATTTCTAAATTTTGTTACCGGTTTTATGAAATTTGAAGAAACGTTTTTGAAAATTCTTCTAGTCTTTCTAAGAATTTGCATTTGTTAGGCTATACAACAAGTTTACTAATCTACTTTCAAATTCAAGTTTTTAGAATATAATACGTTAAAGTGAAACATACCAAATTGCAATTTAGATGATAATTGACTATGGAAGCAAATTATTCAAATTATTGACTTTATTTCGATGATCGAGCATTTTTCAATGATCTGCGTATAGTCAAATATTTACACCAAATATTTTCACAATAATATGTATAACGATAACATGGGACTCAGAATTGAACCCTGAGAGATGCCTTGTGTTAGAGCTAATTTTATAGACTTTATAGCTAAATGTTTTCGGTATTCTGGTATATTGACATCTATGAAAAAGTACAAGGAAAATAACTCGAATTGGGACAACGACAAATCAATCCCATACAACTTATATTAGAGTACGTAATCAATACAATCAAATGTGTTCCAGAAGTCAGTGTAGATAATATCAACCTGACTTCCCTGATCTAGTGTCTCACAGATATATTAAATAATTATCACAAGGTTCAAAGTTGCGAAACGATCTAGTATAAACTAATGTTGGAAAGAAGACATTAAATTTGATGTATTAAAATATATACGACATATGAGGCATACAACATTGTTTCTAAGACTTTACATAATTATACCAATGGTCATTTATGGTACACAATTGGATGTTTACTATGCTGTTAAAGAAAATCTTCATTAACTAACTCACGAATAGACATCGAAGCTTGCAATGTGTTAGTCATCTAACTTGAAATGCCTATAAAGGAATAAGTGGCACCCATACAATGTACAATTAGTTCACCAGTTTCTGGAAAAAGATATCGACAGCATATAATTTTCTGAGTTACTAATAAATATTGATAATATAGTAATAATAACTCTCATGTCCCAAACCAGGTTGTCTTTTCTGACAGGGCTACTTTTTGTTTAAATTACTTGGTGAATAGACATAATTGTTGGTATGAGACCTCTGAAAACCCTCATTGGATGATAAATGAAGGAACACATGCAATTTTTAGAGTAAGTCAACATTTGGGCAGGCGTTGTTAGTACCACAATCGTAGGACTGCTTTCATTGACGGTGCATTAACTACTGAAAGGTATTTAGATTTGATACAATAGTGCATAATTCCCTCATTGGTGGCACTGCATCAAAATAATGAAAATTCCCGAATACCAGAATACTAACATCGTGGCGCATCACCCCATTATTCATGAATTATGCCTAACTACCTAAACACCATCGTTCCCAATAAGTGAAGTAGTAGTCTTAACATGCCAAATAGGTACTATTGATGCTTTATAATACATAATTCGGAAAGAAGTACTACTAATTAACGTTGAAATAATAAATAATATTTTATTGGAATTTCGGCTTTGAATTACAGATCATTAAGGGATGAATGTAGATAATGGTTTTTATTTAATGTTGTTTATTTGGTTATTCTTCACTGTTCTCACAAATTTGCTAAAATATTTACTGTATTTTCACCATTGTTTATACATATAAACATATATTTAAAAAAATATATATTAAAAAAACAAAATAGACCTGTCCGAGCATTTTTTCTTGCTAACTCGGTAATGGTTTTATTGAATTTGTTTCAACCTTTTAGTTTTAACCAATTATGCGTAATCAATGAGAATAATTACTTATAATATATCACTACTTATTTGATGTCTGTTCTTGATCATGATCTTGTTTCGTATCACTAGGGCGTACTGTTGTACCACATCTTTGTTGTTGCCTTGAGGCTTTTGTGTCACTTTTTGACCATCGAATAAGCTGGAACAGGCTATTAGTAAAAATACAAAATTAAGGGAAGTTAAAGTTCAACATAGTTCGGCATAGTAAGAAAGGATTCCGAAATAAATACAGCCGACCGTTCCCATAATAAGTACATTTTAATGGGAACGAAACTAGTTACTGTGACCCTAATAAATCCGCTGCCATAAAATAATAGAAGTCTTAACATACCGCACGCCTTGAAAGACTGTGCTTTCAACAACAAATATTTTACACTAAAATAAAGCTAATAGTTTTACTATACATAAATGTTAAATGTTCACTCAGATATATGTCCTTAAGGTAATACTGTCAATCATGAAACACACTCTCGAAACAGATCGTTATATGATGGCGCCACTACCACTAGCAGTTTTTAAGGGCACAAACACAAACACCTGGCGGTCCTTTCTCCAGAGCTGCCAAATAAATTTTCCATAGGCGTAGAAATAATACATATCTACACCGAATAAAAAGTGTGCGGGAATGAGAGGTTTATGATCATTGACATCGGACGAAAGGGAACTCAGAGGACAGGAATTTGAAACTGCCTCAATTTGTGTAAACAACGTATAGTATTGCTTATATATATTATTAAATGAGTCTTGCCAGCTAGTCAGCATTGGAGTATTTGACAGATTTTACACCTTGATATAAGCGACTAAAAAGGTAGACACCTTGACATAAGTAGACGTAAAGTGACTAAAAAAGATTTCGTACTTAACATCAAGGTGACTAATAAAAGGTGTACTTATAACCCTTGTAGCAAAACATATGAATATATATATATATATATATATATATATATATATATATATATATATATATATATATATGTATATATATATATATATATATATATATATATATATATATGTATATATATATATATATATATATATATATATATATATATATATATATATATATATATATATATATATATATATATATATTTCTTAATTAGCTTACTTGTATATGACAAGCATAATCGACACCACAAATATAATAGGGTGGAGCAGGATCTAAACGAAATTTAGGAAAATTTCACATAATGTGAGAACGAAATTTTGGTTCAGCGTGAAACCATTTTATATATTTGTTCACTAACATTTTTTAACATATATTTTACAGAAATTTGCAAATATTTCTCTTGCAATGATGATAATAAAGAATTTTTGTAACAATGACATGAGCGTAAAGGTTTATTTTTGACAATTAAATATATTAATCAATGAGAAAGTGATAATTTTATTGGGGATTTTTATTAATTTTCTTTCTAAAAAATATAATCGCTTTAACGCGTTTTTTCTGGAATTATGGAGTTTTGATATATTTTCCGTTAAAGGCATGTTTAGAATGAATCGCCCTAAATGTGTGAATTTTATATAGTTTTCTGCATAAAACCTTAGTGATTTAATTGATTGCGCCGCTTCACCCTTCAAGCTTGAAATTAAATAATTAAACTTTTGTGTGGTGGATGAAGCGGGACTTTCGTAAATAATAGAATAGAAAACATGTAGATATTCTAATGAATTCTCAAATTCGCCATTTAAGCTTGGCAGGGTTATACTGGGTGATAACTTTTGATAGATTTTACTGGACGGTAAATAATTTTCACTCCTTTCTGATGCAGTTATTCCGTGAACCAGTGCGTCCGATACATCGGTTTTATATTTATGCACGAATGATTCTTTATCGAATTCGGCATTAGACATTGGCAAAGTTGTATTATGTAATTCTAAACAATTTACACTCCTTTTTGATGGAGTTCTTTCGAAAATCACAGCGTCCGATACGCCGGTTTTATGTTTATGCACGAATGATTTATTATTGAGTTTGGCATTATATATTGGCAAAATTATGTTATCTAATTGTAAACAATTTTCACTCCTTTTTGATGAAGTTAATTCGGAACCTACTGCGTCCGATTTGTTGGTTTTATATTTATGCACGAATGATTTGTTATCGAATTCGGAATTAAATATTGGCAAAATTATGCTAGGTAATTCTAAACAATTTTCACTCCTTTTTGATGGAGTGATTTTGTGAACTACTGCGTCCGATACGTCGGATTTATGTTTATGCACGAATGATTTGTTATCGACTTCGGCATTAAATATTGGAAAAGTTATGCTAGGTAATTCTAAACAATTTTCACTCCTTTTTGATGGAGTGATTTCGTGAACTACTGCGTCCGATACGTCGGATTTATGTTTATGCACGAATGATTTGTTATCGAACTCGGCATTAAATGTTGGCAAAGATATGCCAGCTGATTGTAAACCATTTTCACTCCTTTTTGATGGAGTTAAATCGGACCCCACTGAGTCCGATACGTCGGTTTTATGTTTGTGCGCGAATGATTTATTATCGAATTCGGCATTAAATAGTGGCAAAGTTATGCTAGATAATTCTAAACAATTTTCACTCCTTTTTGATGGACTTAATTCGAAACCCAACGCTTCCGATACGTCGGTTTTATGTTTGTGCGCGAATGATTTGTTATCGAATTCAGCATTAAATACTGGCAAAGTTATGCTAGATAATTCTAAACACTTTTCACTCCTTCTTGATGGAGTTAATTCGAAACCCAAAGCTTCCGATACGTCGGTTTTATGTTTATGCACGAATGATTTGTTATCCAATTCGGCATTAAATGCTGGCAAAATTATGCCAGATAATTGTGAATAATTTTCACTCCTTTTTGATGGAGTTATTATTTGAACAACGGTGTCCAATAGGTCGTCTTTATGTTTAGATAAAAATGATTTAATATCATATTCACGATTAAAAGTTTTATGTTTACGCAAAAATAATTTGATATCTGCTGCAAGGGCAAAAAAGGCATCTTCAAAGGCTCTCATTTCTAGCTCATGAGTTTCGTCATCCGAAAACTCTACTATTTTTGCATATCTTCAAAGAATATCTTCAAAGATGTTTAATACGTTTTGATGATATAAAAATCGATTTTCTAATATATCCAAATCAATCCCTTGAATTTCATTGGCATTAGATATCTGCATGAAATAAGTGTTTAATCTTGCTTGACGTGATTTTAATTGACCCCGCTGGCTAACTAACGTTTTTAACTGTTCCATGTTGCGAACACAAATTGAAACGTTTATAGAGCGATACGGGTAGGAAAATGATAGAAGAAAGCACACTTACTTACTTGGTGTTTTCTGCGATTTTATGTATTCCTTGGGTGATGCGCTGCTTGGTCGCACTCCAAAGATTTTTGATGCACTGCTAACTGCTATGTTGTGATGAGAAATCGATGCACTGGCTTGGTTGCACTCGTTCTCACAAAAATTGATGCACTGGCTTCGTTGCACTTGTATTTGAGAAATTGATGCACTGGCTTGGTTGCACTCGTCCTCGTGTTGAATTTAACATCCGGTTCCGGTAATTAATCGAAGGACCATGTTTTTGATCGTGATCTTGTTTCGTATCACTAGGGCGTACTGTTGTACCACATCTTTGTTGTTGCCTTGAGGGTTGTGAAATAAACAGCGGTGTTTACTTCAATACATAGATTTATTAAAACTAAGCAACAACGGTTTACAGAAAACGTTCTGTATATTGATTATAAAACTGATTAATACCTAAGTTACATGTTAGGCAGTGGATGTTGGATGTAGCAATGCCTCGCTTTCGGCTTTCGGCTTTCGGTTTTCTGTTTTATAGCCTGTCCCTAACATCTGTTGCGACGCGATGGGGGTGGATTTTGTGTCACTTTTTGACCATTGAATAAGCTGGAACAAGCTATTAGTAAAAATACAAAATTAAGGGAAGTTAAAGTTCAACATAGTTCGGCATAGTAAGAAAGGATTCCGAAATAAATACAGCCGACCGTTCCCATAATAAGTACATTTTAAAGGGAACGAAACTAGTTACTGTGACCCTAATAAATCCACTGCCATAAAATAATAGAAGTCTTAACAATGTCATTTTGTTGATTATTTTCTAATTTAATAATAGAACAGAGGTGTAGCACCAAAATAAATGTGTTGACATTTACGTTATAAATGAGCATAGCTGTCGCAAATATTAAGATAAAATTTCAGATATGAAGTTCACAACAGTGTATGTTATTAATTAATATTGTGTTATGGTCTTTGTAGAAAATTAATTTTAATTCAGATTAACATAATAATTCCATTTCATTATGATAATATCGTAGGAATTCATACCATCCTTTATAATTAATTAGTGTCGTATATTCATAAAACTCTACAGACGCTTTAGAGGCTAGCTATTTAATGGTATAGTTTTATGCCTTGAAAAACGTACATACATATTTTACGTACTCGATAGGCTGCTTTTATTGGTCAGTTATTAGAAAATTACAAAATAATTTAAATCATCTACATCAAAGCCGCAACAAGGCTTAACAAGGCCTTAACGTGTGAGATGAATTAATGGGGCTTTCAGTTCTGATCCTCATAACTCTGAAGAACATTAACAAATACTGTACTAATATTGAAATGTACTAATTATTATCTGTTTGCATAATATAGACAGTGGCGGCTCGTGGGTTAGAAAATAGGTGAAGAGTCGTGAAGTCTGGTCGAAATTTTTTCATAGTAGCCGCCACAGTTTTAAAAAATAAGTCATTTTCATTGTCGTTTTCTTGGGGTATTAGTCCCACTAGTTTTTAGAGGCACCTGTTAAAATGTTCCCTGTCTTTTTTTTCTTCTTTGAAATATTTATTAAGAGCAACATTTTCTTGCCTCCTTTTGGGTCTTGAGGGTTGAAGTACAGCACCGTTAGACACTTGCTTTCCGGGAATGGTGGGGTTTGTTCAGCAAGTGTCTGCAGAGATGATTCATGACTAGATAGTTGCTCAGATGTTTGCTCGATTGGAACACCTTCCTTATCTCATTCTAAGTTAGCAAAGTCAGTTTCTGCAGTCGAAGTTCATTGTTAATTGTTGGCTGTAGTAGGAACTTTCGTAACACTGTCTCTTTCATCTTCCACTGCATCTAAAAATCGCAATCGATCTCACCAACGCGATAGTATCACGCAGCGTGCAACGCAATAGACTCCTCTCGAAGAAGTCGGTCAAATGCGTAGCACGTATCATATCAGCGTGGAACGTGTTGCGTTCTGTGGAAAAACATTCCTACGAAATTCATAGGGAGGAGTGGGCGACAATAGTGTGGAGCACTATTCTGTTGAAAGTTATTTCTATATCTTGAAATTCATCAGAATTTTCCTCTAGAAACCCGAAAATTAGCGACTCAATAGCATTCTTCAATACATCGAAATCCACCTCACCCCATAATTTTCGATTTAAAAATACACGTTCTATGTGACTACCCAAGATACCTGCCTACACGTTGACGTTTTTTGGAAATTAAATATGACTCATGAAATATATGAGGATTTGTATTCATGTCATACTTCAGTAGTGTCATACTTCATACACAGTATTCACATTACTATTTAGGAAATACGTGAGCTAATCGGTAAAACAAATTGTTTTTGAATATCTAGATTAGCCGGCCTTTTTTTACATCATTTCACAAACTTGAATACTGCAATCGGAATCATCTATGCATATAATTTTACACATAAAGCATATAATTTTGAAAAAAAATAGTATTACAATTCAAAATGGACCTAAAGACAGCTATCAAGTTATTTAAAGTACTCGTATTAATAACTCGATTTTCGAATCAAAATTATTTGATTTATTACAATAAAATAAACGTGCAATAGGTTGAAAGAAATAAATATTCCATCATAAAACTATATAAACAAGATTCGCACAAAGTTTATTCAATCTAATATCATAGGTTTCTCCTTGAAGATATTAAATAAAATTAGTAACTCCATAGCAATATTGTGACCAATATCTTCTGAGACATTATAAATTATAGCGCATTTAACAGACCAAGGGCAAAAACTCTATTAATAATATTGATGTCGAAAATATTGCCGTCAATGTTATTGGTAGTGGAAAATTCGACCTTTCGATTTCAAGTCATCAAATTGAGGCAGAATCCGACATATCACGTGATTGAGTACTATAAATTAAAAAAAAAACAAATAAATTTAGCCTTATAAAATAAAAAACAGTAAATCCACAAATATATTACATCTATATTTTTGTAAATAGTATTTTCGCTAAATTATGTAAGCTATTATTTTTTTTTTAATATAATTTTGAACGAACAAATCATAGTAAAGCTAAAATTCAGCATTAGTAGTGAAATCATTAGCACCACAAGCATTTTTGGTCCAACGTTAACCAAAAGTGCTTTGATATTAATGTTTGGTGTGGTCTATATAACTAATCATATTTTTATTTATTAAAATTAATTTATGAAGAATAGTTAAATATAAAGAACATAATATGAAAAAATCAGCGTTATTATGAAATTATAGATCATCCCATAATCGAACAATGATTAGACAATGTGCTGCTTAATGATAAACGAGAATGATAGTGGAGATAACTGAATCAACTGTTGAGATAACACATAAGTCACTGGATATTTTGGAGAATGCTTTTTTGGGGAATCATTAAATACTTAAGTTTCATTAAATACTTAAGAGAGTTAAACTTAAGAATCATTAAGATTAATATAAAAAGGTTAACAACATGAACGAACTAAGAGAAAATTTTATAGAGTATATCAATTCTGTTTCTAATGCAATGTTCATATATATATATATATATATATATATATATATATATATATATATATATATATATATATATATATATATATATATATATATATATATATATATGTTTTAAGGTAAGGGGTTATTTTCAGGATATTTGTATAGTAGGAAAATGACGTCTTCAATTAAAATACATACATATATAATTACAACTAATAATATTTAAAAAAACTCAATTTATCTATTATTTGCAACATATGATTCACATCGCTTTGAAACATTTCTAAGTGCATTATATATATATATATATATATATATATATATATATATATATACATATATATATATATATATATATATATATATATATATATATAATGCACTTAGAAATGTTTCAAAGCGATGTGAATCATATGTTGCAAATAATAGATAAATTGAGTTTTTTTAAATATTATTAGTTGTAATTATATATGTATGTATTTTAATTGAAGACGTCATTTTCCTACTATACAAATATCCTGAAAATAACCCCTTACCTTAAAACATATTATTTTTTATTATAATTGGGACACAGTCAGGATTGACCCCATATGACATATATGGTTGAAAGGAAAATACAAATCTCTCTTTACGTAAATCACAGCCAATTATTACTTTAACTATATTTTAAAAAATTAAAATTTACTTTATAACTTGAAGGGTAATAAAGATACTTAAAATTTTTTGAGGGCAGTATATTCAATCCAAAGGAGTACCTTAAGAATATATAAATAGCTTTTCTCTAATTCCATAAACAACTGAGTTATTATCATGTATCAAAAACACAAAAAAGAAAACAGATTTGGGTTTATGGCTCAAAAATGGCAAAATATAGCCAATTTCTCTTTTCACCATTGAACGACCTTCGAAGAGAAGGGATCTAGAATGGAGAGTCTATTTTTCCATAACTCCCATATCTCGGGAAGGGGCTGGAACCTTAGATGCAGCAACAAAATCATTATACCAATTCTCCACGAACACTGAAAGATTACACGTTTCTCGGCACGCATTTCGGCAGCTATGTTGGCATCATCCGAAGACGATTAAAACAACAGTTTTAATGATCGGTAATGTGTAATCTTTCGGTATTCGTGGAAAACTGGTCTCTTGTTTATATACCTCGCATAGTTAAGTCGAGATTCCCTTGAATATGGCTGCCTGTTTTAACTAATTAACTTATGTTTAAATGGTGATATTTGTTAAAAGTGTTAGCCAGGTTTAAAAAAATAATTAACCTAATATGCAGAAAATGTATTGAAATGTGAAAATGGGGAATTTCATTGAATAGGTAAAGCACCTAACATATTTTCATTATCGATCAATATGTAGGTAATCAAAGTAATATAAATGCATATGTTATATCTGCCATATGTTCTGTATATCTTATTCTAATTCTCATCCGTATTCTTAAGAATATAGCCAATTATAAAATAATTAATTATGGTCATACGTCCTTATTACCACATTAAAATTGTTTAACATACGTTTAATTTCCAGTGTAAATTAAATATCCTTTCAGTAAGAGGAAATGTTAGCAATTACCAACAATTTTGATGTATATACCTTACATATTAGTCTTTCTAAATTTTTAAAGTAATGAATGATTTCTTTTAATAGGAACAGTATATTAAGAAATAGTATTCATATGTATTCACAGAATAGTATATAGAAATAGTATTCACATTTATATGGCTGATGAAGCAGCAAAAGTTGTAACACAAAAAGACAAGGTCATTCCAATCAGACCAAACAACATTAAAGTCCATCAAAAATGTTTAAAGTATGATATCAGAAATGGAATACATGTGAAACACATTTAACGCAAGTTAAGCAAGATGTACACCCTCAGCAAAAGTTAATATCTAAAAGAAGCGAAAGGGTAATAATCTCACAGGGAATTACAATATATCTGCGAAACATTTAACACCAAAAATGTTATTGACATTTTAAAAGAGTGTTCTAATTATGAATATTCCCAACGAGAATTCTAAATAAGTGACGTACATGCTATTCTAGGACAAAATGTGCAGAAATCAAGAAAATGTATAGAATTAAAAATAACCTTTATTTAATGAAATATAACATACGATTAAAAACAACAGTTACAACAATTAAAAACTGTTGAAAATTAATTCAATATGACCTGAAATATTTTCCTTATTTATTTGTTGAGCACCTCGGAAAGTGGTAGTGATAAATGTTCACGCGCATCTGTTTGTTAAATATCAGACAATATAGGGCTACAGCCCATACTGCAAATCAATAAAAATTGTTACAGCGACGTTCCTGGGAAAAGTGATCACTAAGCAGGGAAGAGGGTAATGTCCCTCCTCCCTGCTTAGTGATCACTTTTTCCCATTGATCACCCAGAAGTCTCAATTTAACCTTGATGATTTTTTTCTTATGGGGTTACCTATAATCTAAGGTGTACACTTTTGTGCTCCTAGGACTTTGCTCCAGTTAAAAGCCAGATTACGCGAGGAAATTCAGAGAATTAAACCAGCATTATGTCGGTAAGTTATCGTAAATGTTATGTTGCGCCTTAACGTGTAACAGTGCATAATAGTGAATCTAAATATTTTTATTAAACGGCAATGATTTTCACCCAAAAAGAGGAAATCATTCCAGGACATTTGTTATCTACATATCATCATAGTATCCTACACTTTGTTCCTAATCGTTTTAAGGAGGTTAGCGGCTAGTACTCAATGCACTTTATGCCGCTATGGGTAAATACTAATAATAATAATAACAAAATATTTTTCCTTATTGTAGATGAATCATTTCTGATTATAGCAAAACAGTTTGTGTTATGGTCAATATGGAATATCTAGATAAAGATGTGATCTATATTGAGCAATAGTGAAGATAGGATTAGAAAATACATTTAAAAATATAATGAAACTAGACGTAATAAGCTTCTGAACAATAATAACAGATTAAATGTGTTGTTATCCATCCACTCGATGACCTGACGGTTAACATGTGTACATATTAATGTCTAATTTTTTTAAATTTGACATACATTTTAATTTGCATTGACGTATATATGAATAATATTTATCGTCTTCTAATATTCTTTTAATATAGTACAATTTTTATAATTCTTAGTATCTTTCGTGTAACCACCGAATTCTCAGAACTAAATACTTATATTAGGCATCTACACTACTTCTATATTAAAATGCACATAAAATAAAAATAAAATCGATATGTCTGAAGACATTGTTCAAGAATTCATACTATTAGAAATATTAAGTTTGTTCCAGATATTTTCTAACGCACTATATTGATAACAATACAGGTATATAAACAGTTTTAAAATCTTAAAACGGACTTTTCCGCACGTAGAACATCTCTATCTCGAAATTGAATGGCAGAGAAAATATAAACCAACACATAAATGCAGAATACGTTAGTTTATGCGACAGTTTTACTATTTTCAAATAGTCCACCATCATGCTTTCTCATGACCTATGGACAGGGTGGGGTGTATACTATCCACCTCAAAATCGATAGATGTCGTCTGGTAGGCGTCCCTAATCAGAATCAGTCGAAACCCGATCGATGCGACACGATTTAAATAAGTGATCGTGCTAACAAAAAAAGATTCCCAAATAGTCCACCATTGTACTTTCTCATTACCCATGTACATGGTAGAGTGTGTTCTATCCACCTGAAAATCAATAAGTGTCGTCTGAGAGACGTCCCCGATCAGAATCAGTCAAGACTCGATCGATCCGACACGATTTAGTTGAGTTATCGTGCTAACAAGGATAAATGCCGACGACAACGACACATACAGCAAACATTTTTTAAAAACCATTTTTTTTGTTTTTAGGTCAAAAAACGAAAAATAAACCAAAAAAAAATGTTGTTTTTTCAATTTTTTTTTACATAATTACATTACTTTTAGTGGAGTGCGGAAACGTAACAACAAGAAGGAGTGTATTATATTTTAAGAGGGCTTTGCTTTTCTCTTTTAAACAATATGTTAACTAACCTGTTTTAAGAGGTGTAAAATGGAAGATTTCACCAAAGGGTGAAGAAATTTGATGAAACGAGGTGAAATTTTACTTTACTGTTGCCATGAACGTTTACACTAGCAAATAGTAAAATTTTAAAGCCGCTTTATGGTTTTTATTTTACACTAAACCGTGTTTCCTTATATCCTGTTTGGTATGAATTTAGTGTCAAATGGTATACTCGTACTACATTTCAGTCGGTTTTAAAACACGAGTTGGCTAAAGTCGATATGGATCCAAATTAAGTTTTGAATAGAACATAAATAATGATTTAAATCAATTTGCTTATAAATCGTCTTTAAAGTTTTAGACTTTGTTTCAAAACACTGGCGTAGTTTACCACAAAACACAAAAACGTAATACACTACACTCGATCCATGTTTCGTCAACAGAGTTGGCATCATCTGGAGATAATTAAAACTCTAAAAGAATTTTAATCAACTCCAAAACTACGTCGGTGTTATCTTCACACTAAAGGTTCCTACCCACTTCAGAACTTTGCTTCTAATGGAAATTCGCACTGTTAGTGTTCTTAATGTCGCAGTGTGTCACTAATATATATATATATATATATATATATATATATATATATATATATATATATATATATATATATATATATATATATATATATATATATATATTAGTAATACACTGAGACATTAAGAACACTAACAGTGCGAATTTCTATTGTGTGTGTGTGTGTGTGTGTGTGTGTGTGTGTGTGTGTGTGTGTGTGTGTGTGTGTGTGTGTGTGTGTGTGTGTGTGTGTGTGTGTAAGCCAATATTTAAGCAGATGTTATTTAACATTTGATAATTTTTCTGATTATTTTTACATAAAGTGGACACATGATTCATTGCACAAGATACTATATCTGAATACGCCACTGTAAATAAAACACAAAGAGTCTATCGGTATTGCTAAGAATTATGGCAAAAGTAGGCAGCCGAGTTCTGGGATAGTTTGGTCACCACCCGCAGGCATTTAATGGAGCTGGTACCTATATGAGTTCCATGGATCTCATAGAAGGCTTTACGTCGTAACCGTTCTGCTTGTGTCGGTTGCCGACGGTAGTGAAAAAAAAAAATAAAGGACAGATAATTTGTAGTCTTAAACGGACATAAATTTCTATAAATACGGCCAGGTGTCACTATTAACGGCGCTACAGATATTAGATTAAATATTAATGTACGGTTAAATATTCATAGGTACTTTTTTAAAATATATATATATTTTTTTTTATATAATTTATTTATTTAATTTAACATCAATCTCACAATTACATGATTATATATAGATGTTATGAAAATTTCGAGTAATACTACTATTTCTAAATATATATAAGAATTGGATGCAAATAAATAAATAAGATGATCCCCAGAAGTATCACTAAGATACTTGTACGGGTACAAAAAAAAAGAATATAAATACAACCAAATCATAAATATAAATCAAGAATGCCACATAATTGAATACAAAATAACATAATATAATAACAACACAACATAAGAGAGTTGGATGTATTCTAATGTAGTGTCACCCATAGATTAATTTTAGTAATTGGCTGCTTCTTAAAATTTAATTAATATAGGTATATGATTTAGATAAATAAGTATACATGCACAATGCCACCATTGATATTGAATATTGCTCAATGAACAACGAGGAGTGATTTATTTTATTGAGGATGATTACAAGTCAATCGAAATGTTAATGGGAAACGCTCAAAGAGTAATTAAAGTGCATCACAAATTGTTACAATAAATGTATTTATCTTATTTAGTTATTTGCTCTCATAATTTCTTGTCTCTATAGGTTGGCACTTAATATAGGAATATAATAATCAAGTAATAATTTCGCTATGAAATAATTTAAAAGAATTAATAAGAAACAAATATTTATATTTATATAAATGTTTAAATTTATGGTATATAAAATATTGTAATAACATAAACAGTGAGTACAATAAAACGCTTAAAAATAAACTTGATTTTAATTGTTTATCTTTGAGGTTTTAGTAGCTATATATACAGGGTGAATCGGGTGGAATGAGTCAAACTTGAGGAGTGTATTGTACGCGTGAAAATAATGTAAAAAAACTTAATGTAAATGTTGTTATCCGATTGTTATTTGTTTTCAAGTTATAGCGTAATTAAAAATGTTTATCTAGTATGCCATGTTCCAGGTTTAAAAACATTTGATAACTTTGTTATTTTGACAGTGTGTACATAATACACTGACACAATACACTGCATTGTGTTAGTGTATTGTGACAATGATTTAAGGTTTATTTTGGAGTTTGAACGATTAAAGTATTACAAAATGCCACACGCATATTCAAATTTAGAATATGCAAATACGGTGTTTGTTTATCGTTTTTCTAATGAGAATGCTTGAGCTGCTGTTGAAGAATATCGTCAACGATTTCCACACCACAGAGTTTTCAATAAACTGTGCGAGACCGGAAAGCTTTCCAGTCCAGTAACGTAACATCTGAATGAGCTACTCGACAAGATTTAGGAGAGGTAGAACATATTCTGGATGTAGTAGCAGAAGATGCAACGACCAGCTCACGAAGAATTAGTATTCAATTGGGCATTCCACAAATAAGAGTAATAAACACACGCCACCAGCAGTGCTTACATCCATACCACGTACAGAGAGTACAGCACCTACAACCGGAAGATTATCATAAACGTATGGAATTTTGTCAGTGGATAAATAAGAATCCTTTTGTTGCATCGTGCATACTTTTTACAGATGAAGCAACATTTATCTGTGACGGCATTAATAATACTCGCAACTGTCATGTATGGTCAGATGAAAACCCCCACGCAACAATCGAAAGTAACTTTCAACATAAGTTTTCGGTAAACGGGTATGGTCGATGGTTATTTAATTGGCCCTTTCATTTTGGATAATCGCCTCACAGGAGACAACTACTTAATTTTTTCACAAAATGAATTACATGGACTACTAGAGGATGTTCCTTTAAACATCAGAATACAAATGTACTACCAGAATAATGGAGCTCCCACACATTTCACTCGTCAGGTCAAGGAATATTTGGATGAAAGGTTTCCAGGGCATTGGATTGGTCGCGGTGGTCCTATTAGTTGGCCTCCAAGATCTCCAGACCTCACAGCACTAGATTATTGTTTATGGAGCTGGTTCAAAGACGAAGTGTATAAAATAAAAGTGGACACTCGGGATGCACTAATTCAACGTATTAGAAAAGCTGCAGACGATCTTAAACAAAGACGTGACTCAATCGAGAGAGCTACAGGCGCCCTTCGTAGAAGAAGCAGAAAATGTTTAGAGGTGAATGACGGTATTTTTGAACATTTATATCGCTATGATGACTAAAACGTTAATATATGAAATTTTGTTTATTTGTAATTACACTATATATTGAAAACAAATAAAAATCGGATAACAATATTTTAGTTTTTTTACATTATTTTCATGCGTACAATACACTCCTAGAGTTTAGTCCGTTCCTCCCGACTCACCCTGTAGATACATGTATTTATTAAAGAACATTTCATGGTTTACGTAACTCGATTGTATGAATTATAAATTATATTATTATTATTAATATATTATTGAAATCAGCTGGGTTATTTACGAAAATAATAACTAAAATTAGTCTTTGTCTAAAAAAATGCGTATTATTGAAGTTTCATAACGTAAGATTTCCTATAAGTAATAATATACTTTTGCACTAACCATAATGAATTCCCTTTTTCCAGAAATAAATTTTATATGAACATAGATAAAAAAACGATGAATATTATATATTAACACACCCTGAAGACTGCCATATATGCAAAATGACAAACAATATTTGTTTACATTTTCATTTTTACTTTAGTCAATATGAGAACTGTTTCACAGTCACAGTAGAATCTTCGAACGTGAGTACTAAACTAAAAACTTCAATATCATATTTGAAATAATACTGTTTAATTTACATATAGAGATATATAATCGGATCTTGTGGACCAATCGCCCTCTTGATAATGGGACTCGTCCCGCGTGTCGTTAATATCCAGAAGTCATTAAACACCCCCTAGCACATTTTTTATGAAGAGGGTATTAGTATAGTTTCTCTGAAAATATTAATTTAAAGTTTAAACAATTTTAGGCACAATTCTTCAGGTGTTAACAACTGTCAATAACTGCGTATATTCTTTTTATAAAGAGGGGATATAATTTTTGATTGAAATTAAAGATTTTAATGATGTACACATACATATAGTTACTTACTAATTTGGCATATTAATAACTTATATTATTGTTAATAAGTAGATAATGAATGACAAATTTAAGATATACATTTATTTTACCCTGTGTATTTCGAAGGTATTAAACAAGGTATTATTATTAAAAACAAGTAGATACATATAAACTGCATCCTTCTGTTATAAGAAAAGTTCAAAATTATAAATTCAAAATTTTTTTCAAACGTCTAATTAACGACTACAACGAATTCACTTAATAGACTACCACCCTTAACGTTTACCTCAGGATAGACGACACATTCCGGGTATAAGTTGATTAAGTATAAATCATAAGCAGTCAAATTGCCACAAGTTTTAACAACTGTTAATGGATGAACCACGTGACTGTGTGCAGGGAGAATTAGGAGTCATAATGACTTTGTCAATCTTTATTTGGATATTATGGTTAATAAATAGACAATAAATAAAAACTGACAAATTTAAAATATACGTTTATGTTACCCTATTTACTTCATAGTTTTAAAAGACAAATAGATACATACAAAGTCAATAAAATCATTCAGTGACAAAACTAATTTAAAAATTTAAAAGTTAAAATTCAACCATTTTTCAGGCGACTAGATGATTAAGTGTAATAAACTCATTTAAGTGCAGTCACTCTTAACTTTTACTTCTTAGGACAGATGACACAATTGAAATAGATGATTAGTTAGAAATCATGAGCAACCGAATTGTCATAAACTTTAACAACTGTTAATACGTAAGCCATTGAACAGGCTTGTTCTCACACATGTGGCTGTGTATGAGGAGAATTGTGTAGGTGTCATAATAACTGCCAGCCCTTACTTAGAATAATATCTTAATTATTACATTATTATTATTATTATTATTGCATATTAAATATTACATCTGAAATTAATAATATAATAATTAGTAATGTAATAAAAAACTGAATCTTCTATTTTGAACTAAACTGGGATCAAAGTTTTTATTCATTGTTGTTTGTTTAGTTTTTTCTTCTAATTTGGACACAGAAATTGACTTCCTTCCTATTCCTCTAAGATTACACATAAAGAGGAGGACAACACACCCATGCTCAGATAGAGATGCTAAACTTTCCCCGTTGGAGCTCCAACTGAAACAAAGACATCCCCAATACTGAGTCCAGTCCTTCACCCTAGATTACAGTATTAATGACATCCATTGTAGCCATTACTAAAGACAAATATGATAGATACGATCCATTCCATGTTGTGGACAGGACACCGACCAAAGTACTGCACTTTTGTTAGCTCCACGTCGGGTAACTGTTCTGCCCATCATATTCTCAAATTTCTGTTATTTTGTTCATTAGTTTTTAACATATATAATTACATATAACTGTCATATTGGTTCTGTTAAATTTGATTTACGATTGTTTTATATATAAAAACCTACATTGTAAAGATACTGATTACTACTAAATTCAATAAGTTACTGCCCATTATATAATAAATTAAGCAATTAAAGCCACAAAGCGTATTATAAATTTCCACCGGAAGATGAGAATTAGTGGGAACGATGTGGAAAAATGTCGAACTACGGCGGAGATCCCTTACCTTTGCCCCGGAACACACGTAGCTATGAAATTCAGGCTAGCGTGACTGATTATATAAATCAACCTTTATTTTCACCCACCACTACATGAGCTTACATGAATATTTGTCATGTTTTTGTTATACTTTTTAATTAACGTTAATGTAACATGCTTGTCCGCATAAATGTCGCTGTTTGTCTGCAATTTTTAAAAGTAGTCCAACGTTACTAAATAAGCTGACATCCATTGACATTCAGGATTGTAAAAATGTTTAAAAAACGTAATATGAATTCTATATAAAGCAGTTGAAAATGTTTCACTAGATATAATGTGATTCATGAAATCAATTGCAAATCCACTTTCAAACCCTATTTACACCAAGAATATAATTCCAGCGTTGAAATACAATCGCTTAATAAATGACATTTCACGTCCTTGCCTAATCAGTTCCTCATCAATTAATTACATTATATATTTTGAATATAGCAAGATTTACTAAGACATGCCTCTAGTCCCGGGCAGACCTTAAGTGGTCAGGAGGTGCGAAGAATCTCCCGGTTCCAATTAGATAAGATAACGAGAATAGCAACCTGGAATGTGAGAACGCTGTTTGCTGCTGGAACGCTCGATAATTTGATACAGGAAATGAGCAGAATGAGGATAGACATTCTTGGGGTGAGTGAAGTCCGATGGCCTGGAAGTGGAATGTTGAAATCAAGAGGCAAAGTATTTTACTATTACGGCAATAATGCTGACCGAAATCACAGACATGGAGTTGGTATCTTAATGGATGAGAACATACAAAAGTCAGTGAAGAACTTTGTTCCCCTCCCAGAGAGAGTAGTTCTGGTTTAGTTACTTGGCAAACCTATTGACATCAATATTATCCAGGTCTATGCCCCAACAGCGGATAGACCAGAGGAAGAAATTGAAGACTTCTATAAACAACTAGATAGTGGCCTGAAACTCACAAGAACAAATGAAATAAATATAATTCTTGGAGATTTCAATGCCAAAGTTGGCAAAGGCAGAATGGGGTCAGTGGTTGGCGACTGGGGCCTAGGAGAAAGAAATAACAGAGGTGATAGACTGATTCAATACTGTGAAGAGAACAATCTTATAATTGCAAACACGTGGTTTAAACTCCCGCCAAGACGACTGTACACCTGGAAATCTCCACAGGACAACGATCAACATATTGTTCGTAATCAAATAGATTACATCACAATTAGTCGAAGGTTTAGAAACTCTATCACCAAAGTTACTACAATGCCAGCTGCCGATGTCGAATCAGACCACAACCCAGTGTGTGCCAACATCGTTCTACGCCTTGCCAAAATTAAAAAAAGGAGCTTCAGGAAGACACTGGACCCACAACTGCTGAAAGACGAAGAAATAAGATCACTGTACGAAGACCATCTTAATGGGGAACTGGAAAACATTGTCAGTACGAACGACGTCAACAAGCATTGGCTGGACCTTAAACAAGCTTTTAAAACCACGAACGAAAAATTTCTTACAAAGAAAAAAACAACGGCTAAGAATAAGTGGATGACTAGAAATATTCTAGAATTAATGGATAAGCGAAGGCAATGTAAAATTCAGAATGATCACAATGGGTACAGAGTTCTTCAAAGGAGAATACGAAATGAAATTAGAGAGGCAAAAGAGAATTGGTTACATGAAAGATATCTGGAGGCCGAGGATCTTAACAGACTTGGAGATAGTTTCCATCTTCATAAAAAAGTCCAAAGAAATAGCTGGATTGTACAACAATAGACCACTGAGTTTCATTAAAAATGAACACAATGAAATAGTGACAGAAACCGAAGAGTTGTTACAGATCTGGAGAGAATATACAATTAGTCATTTCAATGACGACAGACCAGGAAACCCCTCAACAGAAGTATCCACTCTATCAGGACCGGCCATACTAAAAAGTGAAATCATACACGCCATCAATTTAATGAAAAGTAACAAAGCTCCGGGTCCTGATGATATGTACTCGGAAACGTTCCACTTTATCAACCAACAAAATCTTGGAAAGATTGTAAGACTTTTCAATAACATCTACGACACTGGACATCTCCCAGAGGATTGGCTTCGCTCGACGTTTGTCACACTACCAAAATCGTACAATGCAACCTCATACAAGGAATATCGTCTAATCAGTTTAATGAGCCACTTTTTGAAGCTTTTCCTTAGAGTACTACACACAAGGCTTTATCGAAGATGTGAGGAAGTAAGTGGAGCCAGTCAATTCGGATTTAAGAGCGGATTCGGAACTAGAGAAGCAGTGTTCAGCCTTCAGACATTAGTCCAAGGCTGCCAGGATCAAAGAAAAGATGTCTATATGTGTTTCATCGACTATGAAAAGGCATTGGACAACGTTAAACACAATTTTCTGATAAAATACCTTAAGGATTTGGGACTAGATGGAAAAGATATAAAGCTGATCAGTAATCTTTATTGGCACCAGAAGGCAGAAATTCGAATAAATAACGTTGGAACAACTGAGGATTTTGAGATTAAGAAAGGCGTTCGCCAGGGCTGTATCCTGTCCCCGATGCTATTCAACCTGTACGTAGAAAAAGTTTTTCTGAGTCAATATCAGAAAGTCCCTTTGGGATTAAAGTAAACGGAATTCCTATTAACAATATCCGGTACGCGGTTGATACATATTGGCAGATAATGCACAGGATCTCCAATGTTTGCTGAATCGGGTCAACGAAGAAAGCCAAAGATTGGGTTTAAAAATTAACATCAGCAAAACCAAGTTTATGATTGTTAGTAGGAACGACATCCCACACACTCGAATACTAATGAACATATTAATGAAGAGAACATCGAACAGGTCACACATTTTAAATACTTGGGATGCATGATTAATAAAGAATGGGATCCAGACCCGGAGATAAGATGCAGGATCGAACAGGCTAGGGCAACCTTCATAAGACTTCGAAAACTCCTCACAGACAGGAACTTGGATTTCGGATGGTGAAATGCTATGTCTGGTCCGTTCTCCTATACGGTGTTGAGACATGGACGCTAAAGGCAACAATCATCAACAAAACTGAGGCCTTCGAAATGTGGATCCTGCGGCGAATGTTGAGGGTGTCTTGGGTCGATCACGTGAGGAATGAGGACGTTCTCCGAAGAGCCGGTCTACCAGAACGAGAAGTTTTTGAAAACATCAAGAAAAGAAAAACGAGTTATTTGGGACACATAATACGTGGAGAACGCTACCACTTTCAACGCCTTATTCTTCAAGGAAAAATTGAAGAAGGTAGAAGAGGAATAGGCAGGAAGAAATTATCGTGGCTAAGAAATATTCGTCAATGGACGGGGATAAAGGACTTCCAGACACTGCAGAATGCTGCAGTTAATAGGACCATTTGATAAGAAAAAAGATGAACGCCTACGCAAGAATCTGCACGGCACTTTAAGAAGAAAACTACGACATATTTTGATATAAGATGACATCAGGTCTGATAAGGCCCCTCTTTGCATTTCCTATATTTCCTATATAAAGGGTCTTTCGCTCGATTTTTAAACGTAAATAAAACAAGTTGTGTATAAGATATCCTCTCAATTTTTTTTATTTGAAAAAATATTTTATGTCCACCGCGGCTTTGTTTGGTGGCAAGTATTCGAGAGCTCCAATTTTCGATGACTTTGTCGTATAAATCTGGCTGAATTTACTGGATGGCGTTCATTATGATAACTTTCAGGGCACCAATTGTTTGCGGTTTATTCGCATAGACCTGCGATTTAAGATAGCCCTAAAGAAAGAAGTCTAAAGGCGTTAAATTATACGATCTCGGTGGCCAGTTCATGTCGCTGCGCGAGATAACTCTGCCCTCAAATCGCTCCTGCAGAATGTCTATCGTGGCATGCGCTGTGTGGCACGTAGCGCTGTCCTGTTAGAACCACATGTCGTCGATTAGCATATCATCCAGTTTAGTCACAAGAAATTGCTTATCATCGACCTGTAGTGCTCGCCGTTCACGGTTATGACAATGTCAGTTTCGTTTTGGAAGAAGTACAGACCAATGATTTCGCCAGAGCAAGATCCACGCCAAATAATAACTTTCTCGAAATGCATTTGATACTGGTGTATCTAGTAGGAATTGGTATCGGGCCTAATCCAACAATTTTGCTTGTTCACATATCCATTCATCCAAAAATGGACCTCTGATTTTTTTTTGGCGAAATTTGAGTCAAATTTCAACTGCTTCAGAGCCCAATCAGTGAACACACGGCATTGTCTATGGTCGGTTACCTTAAGTTCCTGGATTAGTTGGATTTTATACGGGTGCAGACCCAAGTCCCGTCTCATAATTCGCCAAGTTGAAGTCACAGAAATACCAAGTTCTTGTGAACAACGATAAATTGACTGCCTCAGATTTCCCCGTACACTCTCACGCACAGGAATGATGTTTTTAGAAGACCTTGAGTTTCCATAACGTACTGGTGATGACTGATTATTTATCAAACCGGTTGTTTCAAATTTTGCCACCAAATGTCGAATAGTCGACTAGGTGGGACAGTTGTGATGACCATAAATATCACGTAATGCGGAATGTTTCTGGAACGAAGCACTGACTTCGAAAATAAAATTTGATGATTTTCACACGTTGTTGAATGCTATAATGGTGATTAGCTTCCACGATGATTTATCATACACTACTAAACAATTCACAGTAAATTTTACATATGCTGCTTTACAACATGGCCGCTATAACCTAGCAAATTTTGAGCGTTTCTATTGAAACACCCTATATTTCCAATATATTTTCTATACATAGACCACAGTACTGACATTTGAATAAACAATCTCTATTTCGATAACTAAATTTATATGGCCAGTTCAAGAAATATTGAAGATGAAGCATGCTTTAGTTCGACTTTCAACAGGGCGAGTTTGGACCTCCTCCTCAACTTGGCTGTTTTATTATCATTTCTATATGTAACTTTCCCCTTCATAGCATGAGTTTTTAGGAAAGTCAATTTCTCTGTGTCGAAACTTTAATATACATAACTGATCCAAATTCAACATTTCGGTTATCGCCTTTTACGCTTGGCAAAAGTCTGTTTTATGGAAAATACTTAATAGATTTCTTATTGTATGATATTTTGTATTGTATACAAAATATTGTATACAACTAAACCAAAGCCCTTAGTATTGTCCCTGAATATTTCAAGAACAACGTTATCTGCCTAATATAAATAAATAAAAATTATTATTGAACTATAAACAATATTAGTTATTAAATTTATATAATTTCGCTGTACTTTATATGTTCTTGTTTATTACACTGTGTAATATGGTGCAAAATATCATACCAAATTCGCACCGAATAGAACACCTTCAAGGACACGTACGAGTAAATATAAGGACATGTTTAAGGTAAATCCACACACTTTTACTGTCCACATTGTTTAAAAGACAATATGAGACACTCTCAAAATAAAATACACCTTACTATATTTTATTTTTTTATCTACATTGCACTAAGGAAATATCAAGATGTGTGAATGTAATCATATAAGATTAGGAAATATTTATGTATTCTGAATAACGTAGGAAAGTTATTCTTCTGGGTCAAATAAATTTGCATCAAGTAAGTTTTTGGATATCTACTAACAATTCGGTTTATCAAAAAGACATTTAGTTTTTATCCAAAATTGTGGTAGGAACGATGTATTCTATAGATCATGTCATTATAGTATTATTAGTAAGTAGGCAATAAATGTGAAATGATGAGTAATGTAGGTATATTAAAGATACATTTATTACTTCATAATACACGATATATACCAAATTAATGAAATTCTTCTTCGGTAACTATTAAAATATATCATATAGGTAATTTACTTTTAGAAATTTCGTCGTTACTCTTTATTACTTAGAACAAATAACATAATTAAGGCACAAGTTCAAATTTGTCCTTGTTAAAACCTCATACCTTAGTAATCTCTTTTATAAAAAGAAGATTTAGTATTTAGGAGACTGAAAATAAAAAAAACTTTTATGTACTGGCAAGGATATACCCACATAATTAATTATTTTACATAATTAATGTATATTCTCTATATTTTAATATGCCATGAAAGTAGAGGACGACAATCGGCGCTAGAGCCCCCCCCCACCACTTTCTGTGACGTCATTGCTGTGACGTCATTGACCTTGAGGGGCCACCTTGACCAAGTTCACACTGACCTTGATAGAGGTCACTTTGACTAAGGACACCGCGACCTTGGCAGAGGTCATGATGACTTTCACCAATGTCATCGTAACCTTGACCAAGGTCACCGCGGCCTTGAGCGAGGTCACCTTGACCTTGAGTAATGTCACCTGTGAAAGTCACTTGGTAGGGGTTATTTCAAAGTCGATATCATCGGAACCAATCACAGATGAGATATTTTGTTTAAAAGTGTGGACGCGTTTCGGTTAGCATCATACGAACAGCACATTGTAAGGTTCACTCTCGTTCAGGATGGTCTTTTAAATTTAAGTTTTAATTATATTCAACTTTAATTAATTTAATCTAACTAAGGATTCAATTTTATTTAATTACTTAAATAGAGTACGAGGGTCGGGAGTATGGCTGCACAAAAAAAAAAAATAACTGTGGCAGCCCTAACGAAAAAACTGTTGACGTCACTCACATAATTACTTTAAAATTTCTCAAATATAAATAGGTTAATATACGAGGTGATTTTTTAAACATACACAGTGGGTACTTGGTCGTAATATTTCCAAGGTGGTCTTTTAAATTTAAGTTTTAATTATATTAAAATTTAATTAATTTAATTTAATTTATTTTGTATAAATTAAATGACTATTTTTTTATAACGGTTGTTTTATATTAGGGTACATTTTACTTTAAAATCTGTAATAGTCGACGTGAGTAGTTGTATAATGGATCCTTATAATGACAGTATTCCCCGTTGAACAACAATGTCGATTAGATGACAAACATATTGTTTACGTAATTTTTTATTTTTATAATAAGGGGTTGAAATATCTGTTAATATACTGGGTGATCTTTTCAAACTTAAATTGTATTTTACTTATATTTAAATGATTAAATACTTACTTTTTCTGATAATGAATATTTTGTGTTAGAATGAGGTATGTTGTTGATGACATTCAAGATACTATCAAGCACGGTATTTTAAAACGTTTATCATATAAGATTAAACATTGGTATACGAATTGCTTGATGCGAAATATGGTAGTTTGTGTACCGATTATCTATTGAAAATTGATTGAAATGAAAGTATAAGAAAATGGCAGCGAAACAATAATATGATAAATAAATATAATATTTATTATATATACTTTCTAATAATCATTACTATCACATTATCATCAAAAAATTATTATTCAGAAAAAAGCTTGGTAAATTGAAGCCATTGAAAGTATATTTTCGATAAAATATGATATTTATTCTAAATTGAAAAATATACAGTTACATATGCATACCCCGTCATTTGACCATATGAAATATGAAACATATCACATAAATTAGACTAAAACTACTAACCTACCAGATCCAAATCCGAAGCGGTTCAGGAAAGGGTTACAAATATCACAAAGAAGAGGTTAGAACAGAGAAAATTTTGATGATTTAAATTTTACAGGGTTTTCTCTTACATGCCATATTAATAGCTTTCTTAAAACATATCATCCATCTAAACACATGGACTGCAGTAAAGAGGACCCTGAACACAAATACAATTTTATAATGTAACATTTAACAAAAGTTTATAAGATTTTTAGGTCGTATATCTAAAAAGTCTGATTGTATGTTTTATAGTATTATCATTACATCGTAATAGTATTATTATACTAATTGTTTTCCAGTATTCATTAGGGTATACAATTCTTCGGCATGAATTATCATGAACATTTTACGCGTGTCATGGATTCAGAGAAGAATAGCTATTATTATTTTCCCGTTCTCATAAGATCTGAATTTCTGACTGATGTGTTCCTAGGGCATTTGTCGGGGCAATTCGACTGGGGCAGATCCTTGAGGTGGTTATTATATTCTGGGGTTTGAGTTCCAAATGAGAACATTTGATAGGCCGCCCCTTTTAAATGTAACCGTCTAACTTTTTTTTGTTTCTTGAGTAATACGCCAGCATGAAACGAAAAGAAGAAGGACTATTTCTACCTATATTACGTATATGAGAATTTGTCTGTTTAAAATGAATATAACTAGGTGTTTTGATAAAAAGCATGAAGATATATTTGCATGTCCCCATCCATTTACAAAAGCCCTACTCCTTCGATCTTCATTGAATTGTGCTTATAGTAAATAAAATATTGATTACATATTGTATTATATCAGAAATTAGGGCACAAATAAAGTTTGCTCATAATATCCACGAGAATATCCGATTAAAATATGATAGTTAGTATTAATGATGACTCAGTTAATTAACTCTTGAAAATCTTCTTATGGAGGTACTTCTATCTAGTGGGATATACGATTATAATCCATTTTCCAGACGATAATCTGAGATTGCAAGAGAAAATACATATTTGCTTTATACAATTTTCGGTCAAAGTACATTGTTGAGAATATCTATATATATATATATATATATATATATATATATATATATATATATATATATATATATATATATATATATATATAGAATGCAATGCTTTCGGAATTTAAAACAGACAAGAACCAATATCTCCACGTTAGATATGCTGTATTCAATAATGTCATGTTCCATATCAAATTCGCGTTGCTTGTTTGCGTCATACCATCGTAAAAACTTAGACTGGTACTGTTGTTTCATGCTGTAAAGGGAATAAAATTCGATAGGTGGAAGTAGTTCTAAGTAACGCGAAATTTCTATTATTTTAAATAGGTGGGGAAAATACCCTTTCTTAACGATATCATCTAATCCGAATGATTTTGGTGAATTCATAACAGCCAGTGAAAAATAGTTAAGGGAATCTAGAAATTTAAAACTCTGTATTTTACATGTATAAACAATGTCTCGCCTAATTTATGGCTTCCTTTTATCCGGGACCCAGGCTCATCATTAGATGGTACAGAATTTATTTTAAATTCGATAGTACGACCAGTCAGATTAAAACGCTTAATTCTCTTGACAAAATCTTTGGCGATTATTTTTCCATATTCTAGTAGATAAAACTGAGTAATATAAATGACGAAGTAGCCTAAAGGCTTCACGCAACTAGTACTCTCACTGTATTGAAGAAATTTTGAAGTATAGGATATAAAGTATATGGTAATATAGGTGGTATATAAGAATATAATGTAAGATATAATATGGTATAATAGACTAACTATCCGAGGAAAGAAATTTTACGCATAAAGTCGGAAACGGCAACAAATGAACATAAGATGTTCACACGACTATCGTGGAATGAAGAAATTTTCAAATATAGATCACAAAATAAACTAACGGTCAGCCGAAAGCCCGATTTAGAACGAACATCATATAATCATCACTTCGAGTATTTTAAACCATTACACGCGCTCGCGTTCAAAACCCACTACTCAGACGGGCGAGGTAAAGGTTACGGACATCTAGAGATAAATAGTACTAGCGTGTTTTTGTGAATAGTCATATTATCATTATCATTAATATATTTTAAATTAAATAGTTCTAGCGGATATACATTTAAATTAATCATCTAAAGATTCTCCTCTAACTGAATTTTCAACAATTGGGGCACTCATATCTGATATACCTCCTGACTCCTTATAGTGACATCTTCTGTTGTACGGAAGTCTGACAGACACTAAAGTCGATACTGTTCCCATGTAGAAAATCTAGTGAGCCATATTGTTAACTTTTACACTACCTCAGAGAGACAGTAACCATGCCCAAAATATTCCGGAATATCCGATAGATTAACAGTTGAAATATTGAATTTTCATAAATTTAATTAATTAGATTTTAAGGTTGTCTAAAACTTCAACCCAATATACTACCTACTCTGATACGTGGCATGGAAACCTCTCGCAAAAAAAATTATTACCCCCCTGATATTTTGAATTTTTAAATAATCTGAGTGTGTCTTATTTATACTAATACCTTTCTGCATAGTGCTAAGCATACTGCAGAAATCTGCATAATAGGGTAAAACCGCAGACAACATTAGAGCTTAATCACATGCAGCAATCCGCATGTATTCGATTCTAACAGGGATTATTAAATGCTTAAACATTGTTTAACAAGTCATAAATAACTTATTAGATATCGATATAAATATTGTTTTTTATTTCCGACAGTGTTTATGTTGAACGAAGATTATACATACTTAATTAGTAAGTGTCGTATAAAAATAATCTAGTGGGCTATAAGGAAAAAGGGTAACGATGTATAAATAAATAGAATCAGGTAAACAAGACAAATTTAAAAACAGTGTAAATAATACACTACTCTGAGAATATGTAGTAGTAAAGTCCTTACTGTCGCACTGTTCTAATACAAATAGTGTAAGAACAAAAGAATCCCATAATATCAAAACCAATACAGTTGCGTTATGTTAGTAGGGGGATGGTATATTATGTCGGCGGACGTGCTGGAACAAGTTTGATCCCCCGATGTGCAGATAAAGATAATACATGTGTTTCGCCTTAAAACTATAACGTATCGCGGTTCAATACATATATTATGCCGTCTAAAATATAATTTGAAAAAATAAATAGTTCATATGAAGTTAATAACTGGCGAGTTGATTTGTATGCCTAAATATGGTATGACATTTTTAATCCATGCGAGGGCGAGCGCAAAATGAACTATTCCTTGCGTTTACTTAGCTTAAAACTTAACAATACATTAGTGATCAGTGAGCGCAATCTTGTTAACCGATCTATCAGAACTGAGAAAAAGGCATTTTTTGCAATTCAAATTTAGAACAGGCCTCAATAGTCTTTGGACTATTTCATGAGTATTTCATGAAGCGACCATGACATAGCCATGAAATACCCATGAAACTATAAAGCGATTTAGATCTTGTTAATCGAACTATTCATGCTCTAATCCCTGTCTAGGCAAATTGTCTTTTATACTGGATATTGACCCCTGTTGTTATGGACTAAAACATAATGGATCAAGTCTTATGATTGGTAAAAGTACCCGGTATAGATTAAAAAAGATGTTCTCCATATCGAGGCAAACAAATTTCATTTAACAAAAGGTCTAATAGAATCATTAACAAAGCGGAAGCCGCAGTACTTTAACGACGAAGATATACAATCTTATAAGCGTATTCTAATATTAACTAATGTACATATGAGAAAATATGGAAACGTGTTTCGAATAAAGCCTAACAGCTCGTGAAAATATCAGAATGTTATATCAAAATTATTTCCACCGAAAAGAAAGAGTCGCAGTATGAAGATGTGTAAAGAAGATCCGACCGAAAATATGCAAGTGTTAGCTAGAGGAAAATATGTATCTCCTACCGAGTATAAAGCAAATGAAGAATTGGAAAACTCGATAACACCCGCACCATTAAAACAACTACTTGCTGCAAGTTCCGAGTACAACAACAAGTTTGATAACACAACATCAAAGAGGATGGATGATGATGTAATAGATTGGGACTCTGATACTGACCTCGGCGATTTAGTTGATGCGATGAGAATTGCCAAGTGTTTAGGTATGAATTATGATAGATATATACATACGCTACTATAGAATAAACATGGAAATATCAGAATATTACACCTATCCCTAAAAGAAAGAGCAGTCTGCGGAGGAAATGTTCAATGTCTTATTAATATGGTAGCTTATGTATACACTTACATCAAATAAATAAAATTATAATCTAAGAGTGGTTTTATATCCACGTATATTTAACTTATATGTGGTTACCTTATTCACATTAAATAAAACTTGGTAATTGCCTCCGGATAAAGATAGTTTGCAGTGTATACTTTATCATTCATATCTTTCCTTGAAAGGTTTCTAAATAGTTATGAGGCTTTTTTAATAAAGATATGCTATTCATTGAATAAAAATTATACACTGTATATTCGAGCCTAATTTGAAATTCCCCACCCCCTCTTCCTTTTTGAACTTTACACCTTTCAATTACTTAACTGTTCTCGAACGATGGTTTCCAATACCGTAGACAACGTTGGTAAAATACTGATGGGGTGATAGTCAGAAAGAACTTCTGGATTATTCCTTTTGGAACAGGTATCACATGGAAATACTTCCAAGCCACGGGAAGATATCCTGTAGTTAAACACTTATTTATGATAAATGTAGAGTACTCACTTAAATAGGGGAAATACATATAACAAACCTTTTCTGATTAATATTATCAGAATCTTTGGCATTTGTTTTTATAAACAATATTTTCTACATGACTTGTAGTAACCGTAATAAAATCAAAATTATTGTTTAGTCCTGGAAATGTTTCACGATATTCATCAAGAATTAAATTATTATAAGTATTGTTAGGTTGTTGAGGTAAACTATCGATTAATAAATTATTAAGTAAGTGAGGGTTTGCGTTGGTAGTATCAATATCTTTAGTTTCCGTAATATTTAAATATTTTAATATTTTCCAAAGACTATTGAGGCCGGTTCTAAATTTGAATTGCAAAAAATACCTTTTTCTCAGCTCTGATAGATCGGTTAACAAGATTGCGCTCACTGATCACTAATGTATTGTTAAGTTTTAAGCTAAGTAAACGCCAGGAATAGTTCATTTTGCGCTCGCCCTCGCATGGATTAAAAATGTCATACCATATTTAGGCATACAAATCAACTCGCCAGTTATTAACTTCATATGAACTATTTATTTTTTCAAATTATATTTTAGACGGCATAATATATGTATTGAACCGCGATACGTTATAGTTTTAAGGCGAAACACATGTACTTTTTTATCTGCACATCGGGGGATCAAACTTGTTCCAGCACGTCCGCCGACATAATATACCATCCCCCTACTAACATAACGCAACTGTATTGGTTTTGATATTATGGGATTCTTTTGTTCTTACACTATTTGTATTAGAACAGTGCGACAGTAAGGACTTTACTACTACATATTCTCAGAGTAGTGTATTATTTACACTGTTTTTAAATTTGTCTTGTTTACCGGATTCTATTTATTTATACATCGTTACCCTTTTTACTTATAGCCCACTAGATTATTTTTATACGACACTTACTAATTAAGTATGTATAATCTTCGTTCAACATAAACGCTGTCGGAAATAAAAAACAATATTTATATCGATATCTAATAAGTTATTTATGACTTGTTAAACAATGTTTATGTATTTAATAATCCCTGTTAGAATCGAATACATGCGGATTGCTGCATGTGGTTAAGCACTAATGTCTGCGGTTTTACCCTATTATGCAAATTTCTGCAGTATGCTTAGCACTATGCAGAAAGGTATTAGTATAAATAAGACACACTCAGATTATCTAAAAATTCTTTATTATTGAAAATTTAAAATAGAAAACAGGGGGGTAATAATTTTTTTGCGAGAGGTTTCCATGCCACGTATCAGAGTAGGTAGTATATTGGGTTGAAGTTTTAGACAAGCTTGAAATCTAATTAATTAAATTTATGAAAATTCAATATTTTAACTGTTAATCTATCGGATATTCCGGAATATTTTGGGCATGGTTACTGTCTCTCTGAAATAGTAACCATGATAGAGAAAAGTTAACAATATGGCTCACTAGATTTTCTACATGGGAACAGTATCGACTTTAGTGTCTGTCAGACTTCCGTACAACAGCAGATGTCACTATAAGGAGTCAGGTATATCAGACATGAGTGCCCCAATTGTTGAATATTCAGTTAGAGGAGAATCTTTAGATGATTAATTTAAATGTATATCCGCTAGAACTCTTTAATTTAAAATATATTAATGATAATGATAATACGGCTATTCACGAAAACACGCTAGTACTATTTATCTCTAGATGTCCGTAACCTTTACCTCGCCTGTCTGAGTAGTGGGTTTTGAACGCGAGCGGCTGTAATGGTTTAAAATACTCGAAGTGATGATTATATGATGTTCGTTCTAAATCGGGCTTTCGGCTGACCGTTAGTTTATTTTGTGATCTACATTTGAAAATTTCTTCATCCCACGATAGTCGTGTGAACATCTTATGTTAATTTGTTGCCGTTTCCGATTTTATGCGTAAAATTTCTTTCCTCGGATAGTTAGTCTATTATACCACATTATATTTTACATTATATTCTTATATACCACCTATATTACCATATACTTTATATCCTATACTTGAAAATTTCTTCAATACAGTAAGAGTACTAGTTGCGTGAAACCTTTAGGCTACTTCGTCATCTATATTACTCAGTTTTATCTACTAGAATATGGAAAAATTCGTAATCGCCAAAGATTTTGTCAAGAGAATTAAGCGTTTTAATCTGACTGGTCGTACTGTCGAATTTAAAATAAATTCTGTACCATCTAATGATGAACCTGGGTCCCGGATAAAAGGAAGCCATAAATTAGGCGAGACACTGTTTATACATGTAAAATACAGAATTTTAAATTTCTAGATTCCCTTAACTATTTTTCACTGGCTGTTATGAATTCACCAAAATCATTCGGATTAGATGATATCATTAAGAAAGGGTATTTTCCCCACCTATTTAAAATAATAGAAAATTCGCGTTACTTAGAACTACTTCCACCTATCGAATTTTATTCCCTTTACAGCATGACACAACAGTATCAGTCTAAGTTTTTACGATGGTATGACGCACACAAGCAACACGAATTTGAGATGGAACATGACATTATTGAATACAGCATATCTAACGTGGAGATTTTGGTTCTTATCTGTTTTAAATTCCGAAAGCATTGCATATATATATATATATATATATATATATATATATATATATATATATATATATATATATATTCTCAACAATGTACTTTGACCGAAAATTGTATAAAGCAAATATGTATTTTCTCTTGCAATCTCAGATTATCGTCTGGAAAATGGATTATAATCGTATATTCCACTAGATAGAAGTACCTCCATAAGAAGATTTTCAAGAATTAACTAACTGAGTCATCATTAATACTAACTATCATATTTTAATCGGATATTGTCGTGGATATTATGAGCAAACTTTATTTGTGCCCTAATAATCTGATATAATACAATATGTAATCAATATTTTATTTACTATAAGCACAATTCAATGAAGATCGAAGGAGTAGGGCTTTTGTAAATGGATGGGGACATGCAAACATATCTTCATGCTTTTTATCAAAACACCTAGTTATATTCATTTTAAACAAACAAATTCTCATATACGTAATATAGGTAGAAATAGTCCTTCTTCTTTTCGTTTCATGCTGGCGTATTACTCAAGAAACAAAAAAAAGTTAGACGGTTACATTTAAAAGGGGCGGCCCATCAAACGTTCTCATTTGGAACTCAAACCCCAGAATATAATAACCACCTCAAGGATCTGCCCCAGTCGAATTGCCCCGACAAATTCCCTAGGAATACATCAGTCAGAAATTCAGATCTTATGAGAACGAGAAAATAATAATAGCTATTCTTCTCTGAATCCATGACACGCGTAAAATGTTCATGATAATTCATGCCGAAGAATTGTATACCCTGATGAATACTGGAAAACAATTAGTATAATAATACTATTACAATATAATGATAATATTATAAAACATACAATCAGACTTTTTAGATATACGACCTAAAAATCTTATAAACTTTTGTTAAATGTTACATTATAAAATTGTATTTATGTTTAGGGTCCTCTTTACTGCAGTCCATGTGTTTAGATGGATGATATGTTTTAAGATGGCTATTAATATGGCATGTAAGAGAAAACCCTGTAAAATTTAAATCATCAAAATTTTCTCTGTTCTAACTATAAACCTCTTCTTTGTGATATTTGTAACCCTTTCCTGAACCGCTTCGGATTTGGATCTGGTAGTTTAGTAGTTTTAGTCTAATTTATGTGATATGTTTCATATTTCATATGGTCAAATGAGGGGGTATGCATATGTAACTGTATATTTTTCAATTTAGAATAAATATCATATTTTATCGAAAATATACTTTCAATGGCTTCAATTTACCGAGCTTTTTTCTGAATAATAATTTTTTGATGATAATGTGATAGTAATGATTATTAGAAAGTATATATAATAAATATTATATTTATTTATCATATTATTGTTTCGCTGCCATTTTCTTATACTTTCATTTCAATCAATTTTCAATAGATAATCGGTACACAAACTACCATATTTCGCATCAAGCAATTCGTATACCAATGTTTAATTTTATATGATAAACGTTTTAAAATACCGTGCTTGATAGTATCTTGAATGTCATCAACAACAGACCTCATTCTAACACAAAACATCCATTATCAGAAAAAGTAAGTATTTAATCATTTAAATATAAGTAAAATACAATTTAAGTTTGAAAAGATCACCCTGTATATTAACAGATATTTCAACCCCTTATTATAAAAATAAAAAATTACGTAAACAATATGTTTGTCATCTAATCGACATTGTTGTTCAACGGGGAATACTGTCATTATAAGGATCCATTATACAACTACTCACGTCGACTATTACAGATTTTAAAGTAAAATGTACCCTAATATAAAACACCCGTTATAAAAAAATAGTCATTTAATTTATACAAAATAAATTAAATTAAATTAATTAAATTTTAATATAATTAAAACTTAAATTTAAAAGACCACCTTGGAAATATTACGACCAAGTACCCACTGTGTATGTTTAAAAAATCACCTCGTATATTAACCGATTTATATTTGAGAAATTTTAAAGTAATTATGTGAGTGACGTCATCAGTTTTTTCGTTAGGGCTGCCACAGTTATTTTTTTTTTAGTGCAGCCATACTCCCGACCCTCGTACTCTATTTAAGTAATGAAATAAAATTGAATCCTTAGTTAGATTAAATTAATTAAAGTTGAATATAATTAAAACTTAAATTTAAAAGACCATCCTGAACGAGAGTGAATCTTACAATGTGCTGTTCATATGATGCTAACCGAAACGCGTCCACACTTTTAAACAAAATATCTCATCTGTGATTGGTTCCGATGATATCGACTTTGAAATAACCCCTACCAAGTGACTTTCACAGGTGACATTACTCAAGGTCAAGGTGACCTCGTTCAAGTGTTCGACGACATTGGCCAAGGTCACGGTGACATTGATGAAAGTCATCATGACCTCTGCCAAGGTCGCGGTGTCCTTGGTCAAAGTGACCTCTATCAAGGTCAGTGTGAACTTGGTCAAGGTGGCCCCTCAAGGTCAATGACGTCACAGAAATGACGTCACAGAAAGTGGTGGGGGGGGGGCTCTAGCGCCGGTTGTCGTCCTCTACTCATGAAGTAGATAATAAATGATAAATAATGAATGTTCCATAAAATATACAGATATATTACATTATTTACATCACTGTTATAAAATATAAATAGATACGTATTAATTTAATGACACCCAGGCAATTTTTTATTAACTTGTCTATCACTCTTAATGTTTTCTTCTTAGGACAGTTGTTGATTTGTTAAAAGTCATAAACGGCATCATGGCCTCAATTTTTAACAATTCTACTTTCAATGTAAAAGCCACATGCATCCGTATTGTAGAATGGTTACATCATACGGTTTGTATCTACTTAGTGGTATATTCATATCAGTGTTATATACAAACTGTATTAAAGTGAACCATTACAGTGGTGTAATATTTTACTAACTAAAAATATTTTGTATCAGAAATAGTCAATTTTACACTATTTTCACACAATTAAGAAAGATAAGGTTTTACCCCGACAGATTTTCAACAGTGTACTTAAATAACGGTCACACTTGTTATATTTTCTTGCATTGTAGATATTTCTAGGTTTTATCGAAAATTATAACATTCTTGGACTGCCTACACAGATGTTACCACTTTTAAAGAAAACAATATTAATTGTGAAACTAATGTCAAAATAATACCTCCAAATGATATGAAAATAATGACGAAAATATGGTATACGTATTTGTCATTAGTACATTTTATAAAAAGGAAACCGAGATATGTTTTCCATGAACAGCAAAAAACTACATGTTGCTCAAAGTGCATTTCATTCGGTTTGCATCATCAGATGATTAAATCTTCCTTGATGATACCTGATGATACTAATTTAGTTGGCGAAACGTATGTCGAATAACGTATTATTTTTCGGTGTTCATGGAGAACTAATCTCTTAATTTTATTGCTGCATCGAAAGTTCCAGCCCCCTCTCGGGGCTGTACATTTTATGTATATTATGGCCAAATCTTATTGCTTAACAATATTATTTCGTGGATATTTAAAGAAAATAGAGAAAGAAGTTAACAATTATCCAATGATCGTTTGTTAATGAAATAGATATAAAAAAATGTGTTATCTTCATAATACTTATTTCGTTTCATTGAAGTTTAATATATGATGTCGAAAAGTTTACTATATTAAAGAGATCCAACATATAACATTTAGTATGTACAAAAATACATACTTATATCTCATTTACACATAAATAGTGTAGTTAGCTGTATAGAACTTTTTTAGTATATTTCAGAATATTCGGAGTATTCAAAAACAAGCAGAAGAGAAACGAATATTAAAATTTTCTATTTTATATACTTCATTATATTGCATCTATAGTTTTAATTTTGTCCTACTA
This sequence comes from Rosalia funebris, assembly GCA_037954035.1. Taxonomy (NCBI): domain Eukaryota; kingdom Metazoa; phylum Arthropoda; class Insecta; order Coleoptera; family Cerambycidae; genus Rosalia; species Rosalia funebris. The sequence continues at coordinate 4,578,876 of JAZFAV010000033.1, forward strand.
AATCCTAATGTTGGCTGAATATTAACAAAATTATGTAGAATATAATAAACTTCATCATCATTAGGTCATCAGTCCTAAGACTGGTTGGACGCTAACCTCCAGTTTCTCCTATCTTGTGCTAACCTACGCATTTCGCTAATTGTGCTACAACCTACATCCCTTACTATTTGCGAGCAGTAGTCTAATATAGACCTACCTCTGCCTTTCTTCACTCCTATTTCTGCCTCCAAAATATCGCGGACTATTCCCCCATGTCTCAGCAAGTGGCCTACCATTCTATCTCTTCTCTTCTTTAAGTTTTTCCACATACTTCTTTTCTCGCCGACTTTCTCCAATACTTCTTCGTTTCTAACTCTATCAGTTCATGGTATTTTCATCATTCTTCGGTAACACCACGTCTCAAAAGCTTCTAATTTCTTCCTACTTGCTTCCCCTACAGTCCAGGTTTCGCAGCCGTATAGTGCCGTGCTCCATACATATGTTTTCAAAAATATCTTCCTTGTTTCTAAGTTTGTTACCCCCGAGCATAAAAGTGCTTTCTTTTTGTTAAAAGCTACTCGACCCTGCGCTATTCTTTGTTTTATGTCTTTATCGCTTCTTCCATCCCAATTTATTTTACTTCCTAAATAAGTGAAGTCTTTAACTTCCTCCAATCTTTCATTATTAATTTGTACTTTCGTTTTTGCTCTGCTCTCGCGCCCTCTGCACACTAACACTTTAGTTTTGTTTTTATTCACCCTCATTCCGTATTCCTCTGTCAACACTGCCTCCATTTCGTTCAATGCTGATTCTAATTCCTCCTTACTAGATGCTAATACTGCTATATCATCCGCGAATCTCAGCATTTTTAGTTTCTGTCCCTGTACTTTAATCCCGAAATCCACTCTATCTTTTACCACATTAATCGCCTCTTCGATGTACAGATTAAAAATTAGTGGTGATAGCGTCTTACTTCTTTCCTAATACCTACTTCCCTTTTTTCCCCTTCTACTTCTATAACAGCAGTTTGCTCTATGTATAGATTGTGTACTACTCTCCTATCTCTATACTTCATTCCCGCGCTGTTTAGTATCTCGAACATTTTTTCCCATCTTACGTTATCAAAAGCTTTTTCTAAATCTACAAATCCTATATAAGCGTTCTTTCCTTTTTCTATTATTTTCTCTAACATTACTCTTAGCGCCAGAATAGCTTCGCGAGTTCCCCTATTTCGCCTAAACCCGAATTGGTCTTCTCCTAGTATTTCCTCCGCTCTATTTTCCATCCTCTTCTGCATTATGCTAGTTAAGATTTTTGACGCGTGGGAAGTTAGGCTAATCGTTCTAAAGTTCTCGCATTTGTCGGCTCCTCTCTTTTTCGGTATAGTAACGATAATGTTCCTCTTATAATCCTCCTGCATCTCGCCCGTTTCGTATATGTATTTTACCAGTTCAAACATCCTATTTACTACTTTCTGTCCCGCACATTTCAAAATTTCCGCCTGTATTTTATCTACACCCGGCGCTCTATTATTCTTTAGCCCCCTTAGTGCTATTTCAAATTCCTCTCTCAATATAGGTTTTCCTACATCTTCCCTATCGATGCTAGATTCTTCCTCTAATATCTCTCCTAATTCCTGACCCTCGTATAAATTTCCTAAGTACTGCTTCCATCTATCCGCTTTCTCCTCTCTTCCTATCAGTATGTCCCCCGATTGACTCCAAACGTTTCTACTTATTGTTCCTATATCCCTGAAGTTGCTCTTAATTATTTTGTAAGCCTCATCGGTCTTACCTACTTGGAGCTTATCTTCTACTTCTTTGCATTTATCCTCTATCCATTGTTCTTTCGCTTTTCTACATTTTCTAATGATTTCCCACTTTATTGACTTATAAGTTTTCAGTCCTTCTTCGTCTCGTCTGTTTTTGTAGCCTCGCCTCTTTTGCATTAAGTTTCAGATTTCGTCCGTTATCCAGGGCTTCCTAGCTTCCCTTTTATCGTATCCTAAAACGTCCGTAGCCGCGGAAGCTAGACTATTCTTGATACCCTCGCACTCAGTTTCTGCGTTCTTGATTTCGTCCTTACTCGTTTTATTTATTAATTGATCTGTTTTCTCCTGGAACTTATCTTTCATATTCTGATCCCTCAATATGTCTACATTTATACGTTTCTTATCCTTCCGGGTTTTCAGATTTTTGAACTTTAATCTAGCTTTCATGACTACCAAGTTGTGGTCGCTGTCTACATCTGCTCCTGGATAACTCTTACAGTATTTTACTTGATTTCTAAATCTCTTCCTAACCAGAATGTAGTCTATCTGATACCTGTCTATCCCTCCTGGTATTTTCCATGTGTACTGCCTCCTAACGTGATTCTTGAACAATGTGTTCGCGACTACCATCTTGTGCTTCTCACAGAATTCTATCAGTCTGCTACCTCTCTCGTTTCTGTTTCCTAATCCATAAGGACCTACAAATTCTCCTTCTTTCCCCTCACCTACGACTGCGTTAAAATCTCCTACTATTATTAAATTTTCATGACCCTTCACAAATCCTATTACCTGCTCTATGTCCGAATAAACGGCTTCTAACTCTTCCTCACTGTGGCTAGAAGTAGGCATGTATACTTGCACTATTACTGTTTCCACTGGCTTCGAATCTAACCTAACCATCATTACTCTCTCGCTGTATTGTAGCTATCTACACACTGTCCTGCGTTCTTCCGCATAACGATCCCTACTCCCGCGTTTCCATTTACCGATCCTGTATGTATTACCCTATAGTCACCGCTCCAAAAATCTCCTACTTCCGGCCAGCGCATCTCACTTATACCTGCTATATGTAATCCTAACCTATCCATTTCTATTTTCAGATTTTCTAGCTTCCCTGCCTGTCTCATGCTTCTGACATTCCAAGCTCCGACTCGTGAAATGCTACACTTCTTACTATTATTGCACTCGATCACGTCTCCCGGAACAGTCCTCACCCGGAGATCCGAACGGAGGACTATTTTACCTCCGGAGTTTTTTGCCCCAGGAGACGCCATCATTAATTTGGGATAAGCTTTCTGCTAGCTGTTCTGAGGATTATAATGTGGTGGTTTCCTCTTGCCTTCCACATCGCAGTCGTGTTTGTCATAGCACCATACCAACCCCCACGGTTTCTGCCACTATGACTACTGAAAGAGCTGCTGCCCTCCTTCAGGGACTTGTCTTAGTCTGGTTTTTCAATAAGGTTAAACCTATGGTACGGCTCCTTAAATCATTAAAACGCGCAAACCGACCTACCCGTTCTAGTTTGCACTAGAACTTCGTCAAGGTCCAAGTCCTATCGGATCGGATCTTATTAAAAAATATTTTATTATTATTAATAATAAACTTATTAAAAAATATTTTATTTAATATTGACGCGATTTCAAAAAATAAAACCCGCCACAGGTAGGAGTCGACATTTGTCCCGGATCGGAACCGAACGACATACAGCTGTTTCGAACTTGTTAGTTCTCATCAGTGCCGCACACGGTACGTCGATTCAGGACAAATGCCGAATGAGCTTTATGGCGTATACATCTTTATCGATACGATCTCTGTCAGTAACATATAAGTCGGAAATCGAGTAAGGAACCACCAAGCCGCCAAGCGGTTATTATAGTAGTTCCCGAATAGCAAATCTATTACATAATCGCTCTAGGAAACAACTACTCCTTGGGCTAAAGCCCCGCAAGGCCTTGAATTATACCCAGAAGCGATCCTCGACCCCTTTCTCGTGTTTCTGCACGATCAGATAAGGTTTCAAAAAATAAAACCCGCCACAGGCAGGATTCGACATTTGTCCCGGATCGGAACCGAACGACATACAGCTGTTATACAACTTGTTAGTTTTCATCAGTGCCGCACACGGTACGCCGATTCAGGACAAATGCCGAATGAACTTTATGGCGTATACATCTTTATCGATACGATCTCTGTCAGTAACATATAAGTCGGAAATCGAGTAAGGAACCACCAAACCGCCAAGCGGTTATTAACTGATATGTATTAACTTATATGTTACTTAACTGTGCAGTGCGGAACTAATGAGAACTAACAAGTTCGAAACAGCTGTATGTTGTTCGGTTCCGATCCGGGACAAATGTCGAATCCTACCTGTGGCCGGTTTTATTTTTTGAAACCTTATCTGATTGTGCAGAAACACGAGAAAGGCGTCGAGGATCGCTTCTGGGTATAATTCAATGCCTGGCGGGGCTTTGGCCCGAGGAGTAGTTGTTTCCTAAGCTTTGCTATTCGGGAATTATTTTAATAACCGCTTGGCGGCTTGGTGGTTCCTTACTCGATTTCCGACTTATATGTTACTGATTGACGCGATTGTCTTGTACCCCTTATTTTGCTCTATTAAATAAACAGTTTTAAATCCCTAAAACGAACTTTTCTGCACGTAGAATATCTCTATCTCGAAATCTATCTCTATCTGAGTGGCCGAGAAATAATAAACCAATACATAAATGCAGAATATGTGTTTTATGCGACAGTTTTACTTTTTTCAAATAGTCCACCATCGCGCCTTTTCATGACCCATGAACAGGGTGGGGTGTGTCCTATCCACCTCAAAATCAGTAGATGTCGTCTGGTAGACGCCCCTAATCAGAATCAGTCGAAACCCTATCGATCTGACACGACTTAGTTGAATTATCTTATTAACAAGATGTCCCCGATCAGAATCAGTCAAAACCCGAACGATACGACATGATTTAGTTGAGTTATCGTGTTAACAAAAAAAATTCTCAAATAGTCCACCTTTCTCATGACCCATGGACAGGGTGGGGTGTGCTATCCACCTCAAAATCAATAGGTGTCGTCTAGGAGACGTTCCCGATCAGAATCAGTCAAAACCCTATCGATTCGATATGATTTAATTGAGTTATCGTATTAACAAAAAAAAAGTCTCAAATAGTCCACCATCGTACTTTCTCATAACCCATGGACATGGTGGGGTCTGTCCTATCCACCTCAAAATCAACAGGAGTCGTCTGGGAAACATCCCCGATCAGAAATAGTCAAAACCCGATCGATCTGATACGATTTAGTTGAGTTATCGTGATAACAAAAAATTTCTCAAATAGACCGATTGACAGGGTGGAGTGTGTCCTATCCACCTCAAAATCAATCGGTGTTATCTGGGGGACATTCCCAATCAGAATCAGTCAAATCCCGATCGATCCGACACGATTTAGTGAAGTTATTGGCTAACAAGGAATTTTAATGGCGACGACAACAACAACGACACACACAGAGGCAAAATTTTTTAAAAACCATTTTGTTTGCTTTTTAGGCCGAAAAACGAAAAAAAAATTGTTTACATTTTTCCTTACACGATTACATTACTTTTCCGCTAGTACAATTGAGTGCGGAAAAGTAATAAAAATAGGTACCTACATATTTACCTTTCTGTTCTGAATTTTTAATAATATTTCACTGAATGCATTTTAATTACATATTTATTAACCTTAATTGTCGATATTTATCTATTTTCATAGCAAAAATAATTAAATATATTTAAATTAGGTAATGGAAAATATATTTGGATCTTATCAATAGAGAAATATATGTTATTTGTGTTCATGTAAGGAAAAAACAGTTATTATGATGATTACTTTTATGGATCGACGGCCCAATACAGTTTGTAAAAAAAACAAATGAAAGTTACCTTTACAAAAATAGTAGTAACGAGTATATGTATAGATATGTAAGTATAAATTACATAAGCCTTGAACGTACATTATGAATGTTAACTCTCGATTATATGTAAATGAGTAAATACTAGAAAATACAAAAAAATAAAAAGAAAATGCCTATATATATGTGTAATGTCATAAGAATTTGTAATGTCTTAAAGGTAATTTATTTATACTTGTGCAAAGTAGAAGCAAAAACACCAATTTATGGAAATAATCTAATGTGCTGCTATAAAGTAATGGTTATTAATGGCTATATGTAATACAGTAACAATAATTTAGAGTTAGTTTACATAGAAATGATTATACTATACACATAAATAACACTTAGATTACACTTGTATAGAAGTTTTACAATTTCTGTTTCTCAAACGAATAACAAATAATAAAGGCGTATGATATTTTATTGTGAAAATTTCGATAGCTATTTAGACTTAGATAAATGTATAGCTTTTATTTTTTATATACCATCTTTATTTTGTCATATAATATTGTAATATTAAATTGCCAGATTGCATGACATCAGTACATTTATTTATCATTATTTTTTATTACAAAACATTATTTTGAATTAAAAAGTGTTATGGAAGGTATTTAAATTCTTCTCAAATATATGCAATGTTCAATATTAATTATACTCTGACATGCATGTACTGGAGGGAGATATTTGCTTGTTATTACAAGGTAACTACACATATATAAAAAATGCTGGAAAAATCCACGCATCCACGAGTCCCTTTATTTTATTATTGGCATTGAAAGTTTAATTTCTTCTGTAGTTTTTTTTTCAATTATCCCGGAGACTAAATCTTCCACCTCTATAGGCCAAAATTATTTTTAGCGTTGTTTAAAATTCATGGGAAATGCGCGAAAAGTCCAATTTAATAACCAAAAGATACGTCTTGTAAACGAAATCTTAAATATACACGGTGAATGAATATACAGGGTATACAAAGTCTTTAAGTTATGTAAGTAAGTAGTAACTTTGTGCTTAATAAACAGAAATTCATTGACTGGAAAATTTTATCGTTTACGGAAATACAGGATACCTACACAAGTTGCTAACGTTTCTAACATAATAAATAACCTTAAAAAACCGAGAACCGAAAAGTAACTTAACTAAAAAGCCAGAAATAAATATTTTCCACAACAATTTAAAACATATTTGTTGTTCCATTTAATGTAGTTAAGAAATAATTGTTTATTATGTAATTATTATTAATTGTTTTATATAACTTTGAAGTCGGTGCCAAGTAAAACATAAAAAATATTATACCTTGCTACTATAACAACGAGTTAACATTTAAAATTGCCGAGGGCCGGCATTCGCATTACTAACATTGTATGGCACCGACTTCAAAATAATATAAAACAATTAATAATAATTATATAATAAACAATAATTTCTGAATTACATTAAAAGGAACAATAAATAAGTATTAAATTATAGAACGCATTTGTTTCTTGCTTTTTAGTTGTTACTTTTCTTTTAAGTCGGTTTTTTTTACTTATTATTTTACAACTTTAAGTGATAGGTAGACCTACTAAGGATACTTTGCGAGTGAGAAAACGACTGCTACTTGTGTAAGAAGTTCCGTTGTGTATCTTCGAAGTCCAAGGTCCAATGCCAATGAAATTAATATAGGACCCCCTTGGAGCTATACTGAACCCAATGCAAATAGAGAATAATAAAAAGTGTTTCATAAACACAAAAGTTATACCCGAACACATATACATAAAAAATATATATACAGACAAATTGAGAACCTTCACCTTTTTTTAAGTAGGTTAAAAAGGCGTCTAATTAAATTGGCGAAATATTCCCCAATATTTCGGGAACCATTTTATCCATCCATTTGTTGTTAAAAGGAATTTAACAGCTGAAAATATCTAAATCTGATCTGAGATTCAATTATTCCTGCCCGACAAACTTATATCCAAATATATTAGATTCGACCCTACCTAGGTAAACTGTGATTTGAATAAGACGCGGCAACATCCTGGTGCTACTGAGTGGCTGGCCACCTAAATCACCAGACATTATGCCGTAGGAGATTTTGTGGTATTGTCTCAAGAATAGCAAAAAAAAAATAGAGTTGATAGAAAAAAACACACAAATACAAATAAAGAAAATTGTATCCACAGTTTGAGGGATAAATATGTAGACGTTTTACTACGAATGAGGTTATTACCAACAAATATATGGAGATCATTTTCCATATTTATTTTACTTTAAGGCATTTAAGTAATGCCGCTGACATGCATTGAAGCCTTTTAGTGGTTGAAATTAACAAATCAATCTGTTATATGACAAGTGTTATGGATCATGGAAATCATAATTTATAACATAAAAATATGCAGTGTTCCTTAAAATAAACATATATGTAGTACACATACTTGAACCATCCTGTATATTTATTCATAGGGGTACTCTTTAGGATGATCACATGAATCAACAGTGCTTTCCATAGACGAGGGAAAGTGAGGACGTGTAGGTACCACCCCCAGTAACCTGGATGCAAACTATAAGAAACGACCTGAAAATCACAAATGCAACAACTGAGGCAACCCATAACTGTATGATGTGACGCTGTAGTACTAGGCGATCCGACCCCAAATAAAATGGGGTAAGGGCTAGGAAGAAGAAAAAGAAGAAGAGGGCGTACCCTTTAGATTGAAAGTTGATCCGAGCGTTTATCGTAAATATTTAAAATAACGCTAAAACTAATTGTATTTCATAATTGATAAGTTTATTCAAAATAAGTTTTATATTCAAAAAGATTGTGCTTTTTTCATAACCAAAGGAAAACAATATATAATTAAAATAATTATTTGTCGTATTATTTATATTATCAGTACAGATATATATATATATATATATATATATATATATATATATATATATATATATATATATATATATATATATATATATATATATATCTGTACAAGAGCAAACAACGTTTATATATACACATGTTCACATTAATTACTTACATAAATCTTTGACAAAAACTCAAATTGTTATTTAAAGATATGTGAATGTTTACTGTTTATAATTTTAATCGAAAATTAAATGAAATAATAAATTTAATTTGTATCACAATATTATATTTTTAATAGTAGACGTAGAAAAAAGGCTATTTGGATAGACTCGAATTATATTCTCGCTTATTTAACTTAATACTTTAACGTATTTTTGATAACTAATATTAACTCTGCATGAGAATATTAAGGAAATTACAGCCTCCGTTCTTTTTAGTTTCTTCATTAGTATTAAATAACGCTAACAGCAGAGCTACAACAGTTAAAAGTAATATTACAGATCGATTCACTCATACATGGCAAAGATGTGAGGCGTGGTTGCTCGAAAATATCGATTTCATTACTAAAATATCAGAAATTATCTTGGTGCAAAGCTAGTCAGGAAATGGAAAATTTCCTTCGTTGCTTTGATTTTTTTTTAATGAATCTGTCGAAGTTTGCCATGTTATGTGACATACTGATAGCATCGATAACGTACAAATGTGTTATTAATTATTTCTCGAATACGTATTTATCTTCAGCGCTTTCGACATCTCTTTGTCGTGATAATATCGTGCTAACTTTCCATAAAAAGAAAAAAATTTTAAACAAAAATAAGACTTTAAAATTGTTTTACAAAAGTTAAAACCGTCTACGGTAACTTATTTAAGTATAGTATATTGACTAAAGCGAAACTATGCGATATTATGGTAAAAGCGAAAAACTGCTGCCAGTAGTGCCCCTAATTTCAATACCAAATTCGGTAACAATATCGATGAATAATGGATATAGACCATACTTCATCAAGTGCATAATATAAAAGCTCCTTCAATTACTATCGTTGGATTTGGTGGATTATAAATATATGTATTGTTTTATAATTAAATGTAAAACTTTATTGCACACTTCAAGTTAAAAATACTTATCCATAAACAAATTATATATATATATATATATATATATATATATATATATATATATATATATATATATATATATATATAGAAACGATGATAATTTACCATTTTCTCAAAAAATAATGTATTTTATTTAAGGAGACACCAAACCGCGAGAAACCATTCAAACCAGATATTTCACATCCATCTTAGACATTCAACGACGAATTATTATATTTACTACAGTACTTACACGATAGATCTAATAAGTTTAAAAACAGTTTCTATTGAAAATACGAATGAAGGAAAAATGTATAGAATTTGTCTTCCAAAATTCTATCAAATCTAAAATATGTCAAGCATATACATATTTCGACAAGTCATGGCTTCTTAATAGATTGATAGGTATGATATTACAAATTTCCACTAATACCATATAAAAATGTAAACTATTATAATCTTCAATATGCGTTTATTTTAGTTTCTGAATGGACATGATTATTGGTGGATACATAAATGACTTTGAATATAAATTTAATTGAATTTCTGAATCTGTAAACACAAAATGACAGTCGGATATGCAAAAACGTGACTTTGCGTGATGTCTACCGTAAAAATTTTCAAAATGTCATTGTGGGGCTATATTTTATAATTATATCACCATTTATTAAATAAAACCTAATATTTGCACTTATTTATAGTATATGCCAATGAAGCAAACTATATAGGTATGACCATAGATGCAAAGCTACGATGGAAAATACATGTGAAAAAGAAACGTGAACCTCAAAATTGGACAAATATATTGGCTCCTTGGACGTTATTCTGAGTTGTCAGTACATAACAAACTGCTTCTCTACAAGAAAATCCAGATGCCCATGTAGACTTTTGCATCCAACTCTAGAGATGCACAAAGAAATCTAACATCAAAGTAATTCAGGCGCTTCCGAACAAAGTACTTCGTAGCATCATAAATATACTATGGTACGTAGATCCATCGCAACCTGATGATGTTTATGGTTGAAGATAATATTAAGGTGCAACACTACTGTGATAAGTCAAACATGGGCTTTCTTGACAATTTTCTTGGACGAAAGAAAAGGTAATAATATAACAATATTTAAGGAATTTATTAGACATATATTTAAGTGTAATTTAAAAAATTATTATCAAAAAATATTTAAAAATGGCGACACTGGAGTCATTCTCGGAAGACATTTAGAAATTAAGGCGCTCTGCGGTACGCAGTGTTGTAACTGGTGCAGATTTGAATCTGGAAAAAAGATTTACTTAGTCTACATGTTTATAGCTAGTGAAGTACGTAGGGGATTTTGAAAATATTAATTTTTGTCTGATTAGCGTGTATCTAAATAAAAAACCTTAAATTTTCAGGAAGGAAATTATTTGTTAATAAATAATGTTTAAATTAACTTACCGAGAATTTCGCACGTATTTTACTTCAAAATATTATTTTAAAGATATTAAAAATTCGCATGAAAATTGTTGGAGTTATGTTGCGTGTAACTTTGAGATATTATGTTTCGAGAAAAACGCGTTTAATCTTTTTAAATGTATTATAGACATGAAAAATGAAAAATCCGTTTGTTTGAAAATGTTTACCATTAATCGATTTTTACCATAAATCTGCCCTTTTATATTTAAATATTCTTCCTCGTTCTCTTTTCTATCTCGGCATGCTTGATCCACTTAGAATCAATTGGCTTCTAGATAAAAATTGTATGAGTGAACACCATTCTCCAAACCTTTCATAATTCGAAGAATATTAGTCAAACCGTTATTAAAAGTGCACACAGTAATATCAGTCGCTATATTAAAGACTCTTTTGTTACTTGAATAAGATTTTGGAGACAATTTCCAAACAGTAGCATTGAAACTTTCATTGAAATTTTGCACGTAGCCTCTCAAGTAACGGTCTAGCAACTCATCTCGGCTCAGGTCCTCATAAATCGGTTTGATGCATTAAAGACTTCCTTAGGATCGGTGGCTTATGATGGGAGGTGTCCAAGGAATTCACTACTTCCGCCTTCTTCCAGAGTCACACTAAAACTTTAAGGACGTCTCGTGCTGATTTTCGCCGGTTGATAACATGAAAAAAGTCACCCATATTTGGTTTTTCATGTTTTCGAAGAAGTTCGGTTTCTGAAGTATTATTAAGCCATAATATAGTGTTAATTGATCAAATAATGTGGCAGTTAATTTACGTTTTCCTCCGAGGCCATGCACGTTTTTTGATTCCTCAATAGAGAGCTCATTCTCTTTTGTACATGATCGATACAGTCAATACCATCAAGTATTTATTTGACGCAGGTGTCGTTTCGGAATAGTCGGACGTGCTTAGGAAAGAGCGCGAAATTTCAAGGAAAAAAAACTTTAATTGTATATTTAAAAAATATTTAAATTTTCAGTACTAATAAGAATCAGTACCAATCATAAACAGTACTAATAATAAGATAAGTTATCGTACAATTAGTCCTAAAGTAAGAAGTGAAACATTATTCGTATCTCATCGGAATGTACAATTTACTAATTAAGACCATTATCCATACTTGTACTGTATATCACTAGTTACATAACTGTTATTCTATGACCTATTTAGTTTTCTCAGTTATATGTATATATTTTATGACTACAGAAATACTTGGAATTAAAATATTCCGAAGTTCTGAAAACAACAAATCTATCGTAACATATTTAATGAGAAAATATCCAGTACCCCCACAACGTGGCGCCTATGTAGTTGTAAGAAACGCCTAATACGTCTTGTACTTTATTTTTAAATAGATTAATTGCTGTTAGCTCGATACATTGTAGCAATAATTACATAACTTATAGGACAGCACATGCAACAAGTCACCATTTCTTGAAATATTCAGGCTATATAAATAAAATTACCGGATGTAAAAGTAAAATAACATAAATATAGTTAAAGGCTAATGTTTATGTAAGCCACAGGGATGATTTCTAGGCGGATGGACTTCAACGTCTTAACTCCACTCAACCGAAAGAATTCATGACCATGGCTCGGTGTAAAATGTCAAAACAAATGAACGTTATTCTTTTGTTATTATAATGATTACCTTTCTAAAATATAAAATTATTTCTTCTAAATGGTAAGTATGAAGTTTATACTAACCACTATCACTTTACCAAGTGAACAAGCAATGTTTATAATAGACCGCCTTATAAGTACAGTTAATTATGAATTCGAATTATGAATGTTCTTGAAAGATATTAATCTGTACTAGTAGAATTAGATATCAAATAACTAACTTTGATTACAATCGAGTCACCTATCTAAATCTAATCTAAATTTATTTTTAGCAATTAAGTTTTAAGTGCATATCAATAATAGGAAGGTTAACGAATAAGCTATAGATGTACTTGATACAAAATTACATATTTGATTAATTTCAGGATCTATATTCCATTAACTGTATTATATACCACTAACTATTTAATACCCAAATATATAATTAATTTTATTTACATTTATAAAGCCCGTATGTAAAAATACATTGGTAGAATGTTTAAATACACACAAAGCTTATAGATAGAGACCGGGTTACCCCGAAGCGTAATTACTTATGTACTTATATACTACTTACTCGCATATGGAAACATACACTTGTGCACATACTTGTCGCTACAAACTTTCATTTGTAGCGATGCGTTAAAACTGGCGCATTAGCAAGGATAATGAGTGTGACTCGATAGCTCAGCGATCAGAGCAACCAACCGGAAATTGGGAGAGCCGGGTTCGATTCCCGGTCAAGGCATGAAGCACTCTTTATCCTTGCTATCGCCAAAGTGGTGACCCCGACGTGATGTGATTCGTTCCAGTACATCCAACCTCCCTTACATCTCAAATTCGCGAATTCGATTCCCCTCCTATCCATCGCCCTATAGTCCGGGGGTTACCGAACAACGGTTCGTAAGAATGGCGAACGCGGTCACATTCCGTTAAATTGTATCGAGACAAACCATGTCTCTAGGGAGGGAGTACTGTAGTGACGCATTAATCTGGCGCATTAGCAAGGATAATGAGTGTGCCTCGATAGCTCAGCGGTCAGAGCAACCAACCGGAAATTGGGAGAGCCGAGTTCGATTCCCGGTCAAGGCATATGCACTCTTTATCCTTGCTATCGCCAAAGTGGTGACTCCGACGTGATGTGATTCGTTTCAGTACATCAAACCTCCCTTACATCTCAAATTCGCGGATTCGATTCCCGTCCTATCCATCGCCCTATAGTCCGGGGGTACCGAACAACGGTTCATAAGAATGGTGAACGCGGCCACATTCCGTTAATTGTATCGAGACAAACCATGTCTCTAGGGGGGGAGTACTATAGCCACGCGTTAAAACTGGCACATTAGCAAGGATAATGAGGGTGCCTCAATAGCTCAGCGGTCAGAGCAACCAACCGGAAATTGGGAGACCCGGGTTCGATTCCCGGTCAAGGCATAAGCACTCTTTATCCTTGCTATCGCCAAACATTATATCGCCAATATTTAACCCAGACTGATCACTAACCAACGTTACTTTTAATTTTATAATTATAAATTTCATTACTTCGACAACCTTCGAAGGGAATAATAACTATCAACTCATGTGTTTGAACATCTCGGAAAGTAGTAGTGGTGAGATGGAACCATACTAAAAATTTATCAATGGAAACCATTAAAGCGATCATAATGTTAGCGTTGTCAAGATTATGATGAGTTATTGTTATAAAGTGCTGTTTTAGTTTTTAAATCTTTTATAAATATTTAGTTTTATTCAAGAGTTTCTAATAATTGTAAGTATATAATAAGTATATGGTAGTAATGACCAATTAAAATTCTTTTCACTATCGTTATTTCCTTCTTTTTAATATTTAGAAACTGATAAGATGTTACAAAAATATGATTATGAGTATAATATGAGGGGCACTATTTATATTTTAAGCCTAATAATAAAGATACATAAACTTGCCATTGAAAATTACTTTATCGTTTTTCAAATATTCTCCTTCATGGTCTATTATTTTGCATGCGTTCGAACCATTTGTCAAAGCATTTTTTCCATTCCGCTTGAGATATCTCCAAAACATGGTTTTTGAGCGTATCAATATCTTGCGTGGACAGTCGTTGTCCACGCAATTTACTTTTGACGTTCAGAAACAAAAAGAAGTCATTGGGTACCAAATCAGGACTGTACGGCGGATGACCCATTGATTCGATTTTGTGAGTGTTCAAGCATTCGGTTGTTAAACGAGATGTATGAGAGCTCACATTGTCATGATGAAGAATGATCCGATGGGCCTTGTTTGTTTTCTTTATTTCACGGAAGACTTCCGGCAAACAAATGGTTGTGTACTACTCAGAATTGACCATTTTACGTTCCTCTAAAGAAAATGTTACACATGACCAGTTTTTCTGAAGAAACAAGCGACCATTTGTTTCGAAGTGCTTCGAGCTCGAACAACTTTTGTTGGATTTGGTTCATCTTGAAACACCCATACAGTCGACTGCTGTTCACTTTCCTGCTATTACGCATTGATCCATGACTCGTCACCTGTTATAATGTTATATACTTCTTTTGAAGCACTGCCATTGTATTTCTTGAGCATTTATTTGTACCAATCGACACGAGTATCTTTTTGAGATTTTTTCAAATTATGTGGGATCCAACGAGAAATATTTTTTACAGCTAAATGATCATGTAATATTTTATATATGCTAGTCGAAGTAATGCCCAAGGTTGCCTCAATCTCACAGTATGTCATGACGATCTTGTATTGTCAGATTTTGCACAGCATCAATGTTTTCTGGCACAACAACTCATTTTGGAAATATTTAAAAATGGCGACACTGGAGTCATTCTCGGAAGACATTTAGAAATTAAGGCGCTCTGCGGTACGCAGTGTTGTAACTGGTGCAGATTTGAATCTGGAAAAAAGATTTACTTAGTCTACATGTTTATAGCTAGTGAAGTACGTAGGGGATTTTGAAAATATTAATTTTTGTCTGATTAGCGTGTATCTAAATAAAAAACCTTAAATTTTCAGGAAGGAAATTATTTGTTAATAAATAATGTTTAAATTAACTTACCGAGAATTTCGCACGTATTTTACTTCAAAATATTATTTTAAAGATATTAAAAATTCGCATGAAAATTGTTGGAGTTATGTTGCGTGTAACTTTGAGATATTATGTTTCGAGAAAAACGCGTTTAATCTTTTTAAATGTATTATAGACATGAAAAATGAAAAATCCGTTTGTTTGAAAATGTTTACCATTAATCGATTTTTACCATAAATCTGCCCTTTTATATTTAAATATTCTTCCTCGTTCTCTTTTCTATCTCGGCATGCTTGATCCACTTAGAATCAATTGGCTTCTAGATAAAAATTGTATGAGTGAACACCATTCTCCAAACCTTTCATAATTCGAAGAATATTAGTCAAACCGTTATTAAAAGTGCACACAGTAATATCAGTCGCTATATTAAAGACTCTTTTGTTACTTGAATAAGATTTTGGAGACAATTTCCAAACAGTAGCATTGAAACTTTCATTGAAATTTTGCACGTAGCCTCTCAAGTAACGGTCTAGCAACTCATCTCGGCTCAGGTCCTCATAAATCGGTTTGATGCATTAAAGACTTCCTTAGGATCGGTGGCTTATGATGGGAGGTGTCCAAGGAATTCACTACTTCCGCCTTCTTCCAGAGTCACACTAAAACTTTAAGGACGTCTCGTGCTGATTTTCGCCGGTTGATAACATGAAAAAAGTCACCCATATTTGGTTTTTCATGTTTTCGAAGAAGTTCGGTTTCTGAAGTATTATTAAGCCATAATATAGTGTTAATTGATCAAATAATGTGGCAGTTAATTTACGTTTTCCTCCGAGGCCATGCACGTTTTTTGATTCCTCAATAGAGAGCTCATTCTCTTTTGTACATGATCGATACAGTCAATACCATCAAGTATTTATTTGACGCAGGTGTCGTTTCGGAATAGTCGGACGTGCTTAGGAAAGAGCGCGAAATTTCAAGGAAAAAAAACTTTAATTGTATATTTAAAAAATATTTAAATTTTCAGTACTAATAAGAATCAGTACCAATCATAAACAGTACTAATAATAAGATAAGTTATCGTACAATTAGTCCTAAAGTAAGAAGTGAAACATTATTCGTATCTCATCGGAATGTACAATTTACTAATTAAGACCATTATCCATACTTGTACTGTATATCACTAGTTACATAACTGTTATTCTATGACCTATTTAGTTTTCTCAGTTATATGTATATATTTTATGACTACAGAAATACTTGGAATTAAAATATTCCGAAGTTCTGAAAACAACAAATCTATCGTAACATATTTAATGAGAAAATATCCAGTACCCCCACAACGTGGCGCCTATGTAGTTGTAAGAAACGCCTAATACGTCTTGTACTTTATTTTTAAATAGATTAATTGCTGTTAGCTCGATACATTGTAGCAATAATTACATAACTTATAGGACAGCACATGCAACAAGTCACCATTTCTTGAAATATTCAGGCTATATAAATAAAATTACCGGATGTAAAAGTAAAATAACATAAATATAGTTAAAGGCTAATGTTTATGTAAGCCACAGGGATGATTTCTAGGCGGATGGACTTCAACGTCTTAACTCCACTCAACCGAAAGAATTCATGACCATGGCTCGGTGTAAAATGTCAAAACAAATGAACGTTATTCTTTTGTTATTATAATGATTACCTTTCTAGAATATAAAATTATTTCTTCTAAATGGTAAGTATGAAGTTTATACTAACCACTATCACTTTACCAAGTGAACAAGCAATGTTTATAATAGACCGCCTTATAAGTACAGTTAATTATGAATTCGAATTATGAATGTTCTTGAAAGATATTAATCTGTACTAGTAGAATTAGATATCAAATAACTAACTTTGATTACAATCGAGTCACCTATCTAAATCTAATCTAAATTTATTTTTAGCAATTAAGTTTTAAGTGCATATCAATAATAGGAAGGTTAACGAATAAGCTATAGATGTACTTGATACAAAATTACATATTTGATTAATTTCAGGATCTATATTCCATTAACTGTATTATATACCACTAACTATTTAATACCCAAATATATAATTAATTTTATTTACATTTATAAAGCCCGTATGTAAAAATACATTGGTAGAATGTTTAAATACACACAAAGCTTATAGATAGAGACCGGGTTACCCCGAAGCGTAATTACTTATGTACTTATATACTACTTACTCGCATATGGAAACATACACTTGTGCACATACTTGTCGCTACAAACTTTCATTTGTAGCGATGCGTTAAAACTGGCGCATTAGCAAGGATAATGAGTGTGACTCAATAGCTCAGCGGTCAGAGCAACCAACCGGAAATTGGGAGACCCGGGTTCGATTCCCGGTCAAGGCATAAGCACTCTTTATCCTTGCTATCGCCAAACATTATATCGCCAATATTTAACCCAGACTGATCACTAACCAACGTTACTTTTAATTTTATAATTATAAATTTCATTACTTCGACAACCTTCGAAGGGAATAATAACTATCAACTCATGTGTTTGAACATCTCGGAAAGTAGTAGTGGTGAGATGGAACCATACTAAAAATTTATCAATGGAAACCATTAAAGCGATCATAATGTTAGCGTTGTCAAGATTATGATGAGTTATTGTTATAAAGTGCTGTTTTAGTTTTTAAATCTTTTATAAATATTTAGTTTTATTCAAGAGTTTCTAATAATTGTAAGTATATAATAAGTATATGGTAGTAATGACCAATTAAAATTCTTTTCACTATCGTTATTTCCTTCTTTTTAATATTTAGAAACTGATAAGATGTTACAAAAATATGATTATGAGTATAATATGAGGGGCACTATTTATATTTTAAGCCTAATAATAAAGATACATAAACTTGCCATTGAAAATTACTTTATCGTTTTTCAAATATTCTCCTTCATGGTCTATTATTTTGCATGCGTTCGAACCATTTGTCAAAGCATTTTTTCCATTCCGCTTGAGATATCTCCAAAACATGGTTTTTGAGCGTATCAATATCTTGCGTGGACAGTCGTTGTCCACGCAATTTACTTTTGACGTTCAGAAACAAAAAGAAGTCATTGGGTACCAAATCAGGACTGTACGGCGGATGACCCATTGATTCGATTTTGTGAGTGTTCAAGCATTCGGTTGTTAAACGAGATGTATGAGAGCTCACATTGTCATGATGAAGAATGATCCGATGGGCCTTGTTTGTTTTCTTTATTTCACGGAAGACTTCCGGCAAACAAATGGTTGTGTACTACTCAGAATTGACCATTTTACGTTCCTCTAAAGAAAATGTTACACATGACCAGTTTTTCTGAAGAAACAAGCGACCATTTGTTTCGAAGTGCTTCGAGCTCGAACAACTTTTGTTGGATTTGGTTCATCTTGAAACACCCATACAGTCGACTGCTGTTCACTTTCCTGCTATTACGCATTGATCCATGACTCGTCACCTGTTATAATGTTATATACTTCTTTTGAAGCACTGCCATTGTATTTCTTGAGCATTTATTTGTACCAATCGACACGAGTATCTTTTTGAGATTTTTTCAAATTATGTGGGATCCAACGAGAAATATTTTTTACAGCTAAATGATCATGTAATATTTTATATATGCTAGTCGAAGTAATGCCCAAGGTTGCCTCAATCTCACAGTATGTCATGACGATCTTGTATTGTCAGATTTTGCACAGCATCAATGTTTTCTGGCACAACAACTCATTTTGGACGACATTCGTGACTTTCATCGGTGAGCGAATGGCGGCTACGATCAAACTCGTTATACCAGTGTTTCACAGTGGCAAAGTATGAAGCTTTATCGCCAAAAGTGGAAGTATCTTGTCTTGATAATTTATGTCGAAAATTTTCACAAGTTAATTCCATTTCTTTGCTGAGATACAATTTTTAAATCACTGTAAATAACACAAATCGCGCTTAATTGATAAAATTTTCTGAGGAAGGTTATGGTCAAGAATGTCAAACTTTCCATCAAAACATCAGATGGCGTCTGACAGCACTTGGTGTTGCCAAAGCTCAAAATATAAACAGTGCCCCTAGTATTATATCTTGGTTTTTAGAACAAATATTTCACAATTATTATTAACACGAGAGAATGATACGAATTACACAAAATCAATATCTAAAAAAATTCAATCCTTTAAAAACTATTATTTAAATATGTGAAACATACTAACTATAACTTATTCGTCAATTATTATATATCACTGGTCTTAAACAAGAAAAAAAACATTGTTTTTAGCATTACGTAATACCTAAACACCTCTTGTATTAAACTCTATGTAGTTAAGTGACACCTTTGTAATAACCGTTGCTACAGAAGTATTTTGCTGTCACGTTTTAAAATTGCTCAACTCGGCTGCTGCGAGAACATAAAAAATTAAGTGAATGAAACGTATGCTTATAATAAACTCCGATGATCTTATAACGTTTTTTAACATGCTTCCCGTAGGCAACAGCACGCATTGTAGTTAGTGGAATTTATGTAAAATACAGAGCAATTTGCGAATATATTAACTTTTAGAATTAGGTCACGAGAATGATATTAATCAGATTTACACTGAATGTCACTGAAATTAATTAAATTAAGTCATAGTCGGAGTTGGAATAGTGCATTCTAATGTCGGCAGTAACGAATCACGCGAATTATATGCTGACTACCTAATGCCAGCCCCCAAGCAATTATTTAAATAGTTTATGAGATCACTTATATGCATACCTAAATGCTAATTACTAACAGACGTCAAATAATGGGCAATAAAATGAAATTCTTAATTAATTAGGTTTGTAAATAATTAGGAAACTTGATCGCCTGAAAATATATTCATAATTCATACAGGTCAGTATTCGCTATGGGCGCGACATCAGCGCCGCGTAGCGTTCACAATTTTGTAGGCTGTCATGTAGGCTGTCATCAGAAATTCTGACTAAATTGATAATATTAAAATTATACGTAAAATCGCATTATATTTAATTGCACTGCATCAATTTTTGTGGAGAAAGACCTTAGCCAGCGTTTTCTTTCAATGAATAGATAAAGGTTTCATAAAACATGCAATATTATGTAGTGAAATATTTTATTTTGAAAATTTATACAAGCGTTGTCATTGGAAAATACTGCCTCTGGTGGCAATAATGTGACACATGAAAAGCAAAGTTTTACTGGAAAAGTTGTAGACAATTTAATATAGGTTTTATGTAATATCAAATAAATGAGAATACATATAAATAAATAAGAAGGAATGTTTATAAAGAATTATAAGAATTAATGTTAACTATTCATAATAATTGTTTATTTTTTATTAATTCTTCAAGTCGGAATTTTATTTAAAATCTGATATATTCTTAGTCTCTGTATTATTCCCTCGACATGAATTCTGAGACGAGAATTTTGTAAGTTTCTTGAGTTTCCTTCCTGAAAAATTCACTATTATCCTATAGAAAAGGAGGCATAACTATCCTATGCTATAGAAAAGGAGGCATAACTATCCTCACTTATTTCCAGCTTCGTCCAAAACTCGTTTTAGTTCTGGAAACACTTTTTCCGTCAAAATAATGTCATCTACCAAATAATTTATTAATCCAGATTCTACAGTCCACTTTTCCTTCCACCTGCCACTTTAGACTTAAATGAAATAAAGCCTCCAGGAATAATACCAATAAGCAACTTTTTAGTAAACCCCTTTTTGTCAATTTCTATTCATTTCTTGCATTGTTCTAATTTCCAAGCTGCCGTAGGAAATCGATAAAATCTGCATTTCCTATTTCTTCCGGAATTATTGCAATTTACAACACAAGAAGTATAACGGCCCATTTTTAGATTCATTTACGAATTATCTTTTGTAAACACGCATATGACCTAATGGTCTACTACTGACGGCCTACTTTAATAAAATTTGTGTTCACTGCAAGCGCTGCCATCGACTGTTTTACCCCCACCCCATGCTCTGCACATAACGAACAGCCTTTTTTATACAAAAGAAGACGGCCCTAGGCAATTTCCCTAAATTTAGTACAATTTTATATGATGGTGGTGAGGCAGAAAATAAAGGACATGTATTTGTTTAATTTGTTCTTAAATCATTAATCACCCTTTAAGGAATTAAACGACGTGTTCAAGTTTACATTATAAATTATATGTAGGCTTTTTTCACGAAAGCTGTAATAGGTCACACCAAGGTAAAAAATTAACAGAATAGTACAATTTAACTGAAGAACCGAAAAGGGAATGGTAGAGAAAATAGTTATGGATATTTTTTTGTAGAAAAAGTAAATGAACACATAAACATCAATATGTCACGAAACACGCCCGACGATATAGAAATGGCGCTAGAAAATCTAAATAAATCATAGAAGAAGCAGTCTAGGAATCAACACCGCCTGAATGAAATGGAGGAAAAGGTAACGAAAACTCATAATTGTTAAAGACAAAATTGCTGAAAAAAGAAAATTGCAGAAAATCTAAAAGAAATCTATGTAAATCTATAAAACTAAATAAAGCTAGCAGCAATGATCTAAAAATTCTATTGCTAACGTTAACAAATTAATCAGTCCAGACATCTTTCGAAAATTTATATATCTCCGATGAAAGTTACCGACTACTGTTACTGAAAGTTACATGACTGGCAATAAGGAAATTGAGCAGACTACAGCACCCATAAAATACTAAGATGGAAAACGGGCCAAACATTATAAAGAAAAGGTTAATACTTTGCCAAATATTTAGTTAATATATTCAAACCATGACATGTAGGAATCATCAAAGCCTACATAGAAGAAATAAACAATTACATAGAATCTCCCTTCCAAATGGATATACCAGTCAAAATAATTTGGTAACAAATAACAATTCTAGCAACTAGTTAACCATTTTAGTTATTTAGTTTGTAATAAATTGGTAATAAATGCTTTACAAATGAATTAAGGAAACAATTTAAAATGAAATAAATCCTAAAAAATCACCGGGATATGATCTCATAGCCGGTAGAATACTCCAAAAATTAACAAACAAGGGCATAAGAGCACGTCAATAAATATTCAACATAATAATATAACGTTAATCAATGAAACAATCAATGGAACGTTGCTGAAATAATAATGCTTCCGAAGCGTGGTAAAGACCCGACTGAACTATGAAGTTCATATAGGCCCAGAAGTCTTATACCAATACTATAAAAAATATCTGAAAAACTAATACTAAGTCAAATTGAACCTATATTGACTAAAATACCATACCTAATCATCAAATCGGATTTCGTAAAACGCATGTTACAAATTCAGAGAGTAATCAAGCAAGTCACCAATGACTTCTCACTTCTATGAAATATTAAAGTCATACGTAATTAACAGATTTTTTCTTGTAAAATAGCATTCAGAATATACGGATATATACAATGACAAATCAACTCCGGAGTTCCCCAAACAAGCACATTGGGACCATTACTGTATTTATTATTCACTTCGGACTTACCAACCACAAGACTATGTACAGTAGCCACTTTCGCTGATGATACAACAATACAGGCTTCTTATCACAACCTAGTGATTGCACCAAAGAGCCTACAAAGTAATCTGAATGAAATAGAATTGTGGCTGAAGAAATGGAAAATTGAAGCCACCGATTCAAATTCACTACGAATTACCTTTACGCTAAGAACAGAACAGTGCCCTCCAGTTAGACTAGATAACAACCAACTGAGACAAGTAGGCAGCGTTAAATACCTGGGCATGCATCTGGATGACATCTAGAACACATATATTTAACAAGAGAAAGCAACTGGAATTTAGATTACAAGAGCTCTACTGAATCATTGGTAAAAAATGACAACTATCATTAGAAAACTAAATTATTTTATAAAAAACCATCATATGGCCCAACTCGACATACGATATACAGGGTGGATCTGCCTTTCCGTCCAATCCAGAAGTTTCAAAATAAAATCATGAGAATATTGTGAGAGAAAACATTGTAATAGAAAAAGATACATTCTTCAACAAAATGATTTCACATCTAAATGTGATCACGAGTGAGTTATTTAATATCAATGCTGAAGTGCGCCGACTAGAACACTTCAAACTAACAGACCTATGGTTTGTATAATGATTATTTGCGTGTGCGTCACAGGTAACAATCGTATGAATCAATCAACTGACATTTTTAAACAGTGTCGTGTCGAAAACACATTTTAGGATAATACAAATACAAATACAAATCCGTCAACCTATGACAGTGTAATGAAAAGGTTCTCCACAAAAACATTCAATGGAAGTGATATTTCCATCAAAATAAATGAAATAAATTCAACAAAAATCAAAATAAATGAAACAAAAATGAAATAAATTTTACAAAAGTATTGAGACGCCAATGAATCAAATTATACAATAAAGCTGAGACATGACTTCATAATTGCATTTAGTTCGGCAAATTATTAACTGTCTATGCCGTACGTAGTTGATTAAAACATATGTCGCCAGATATACGTGCTGGTAATTGTGGCATATTAGTAACAATTGCGATTGGTGTAGCATGTGATCCGTGCGTCATCACTAAATTGATACATGCGCAAAGGCCCATTATACAAATTGTATTAACAAGGCCTTTGTAATCAAAACTGAGATATGTAGTTTAAGGGAGGAAATATTTCAATGGAAATATTTTGACACCCTAAATATTTACTTATTGTTTACACATTGAAAACTTTGTAAATTTCTTGGAGATAACAAAAAGAAATCAATTCTTAAGTCATTAGTCGCCGTTTAATGAGTTAAACGGAGTATTCAACTTTACATCCTAAATCATATGTAGGCTTTTATCTCGAAGGCTGTAATGGGTTACAGCAAGATAAGAATTCAGAAAAATAGTAAAATTTAATTGAAGATCAGAAAAGAAATAGGTAGAGAAATATCATCTAG
The DNA here is from genome assembly GCA_037954035.1 of Rosalia funebris. Classification (NCBI taxonomy): domain Eukaryota; kingdom Metazoa; phylum Arthropoda; class Insecta; order Coleoptera; family Cerambycidae; genus Rosalia; species Rosalia funebris. The sequence continues at coordinate 4,603,547 of JAZFAV010000033.1, forward strand.
TAATCCTATTTAAGGAGCAGGGTGAAAATGATTCTCCTTGGGGTGAACCTTTTAAGGATTAATATTGGGAAGCCCTTAAAGAACTATCCTACTGGCATCTTTCTATTTCCATGGAATTTTGTATAATGATATATCAACCGAAAACATGAAATAAGTAGTTCATAAACTCACTATAGGAATAAAATGGAGTGGTCATTTTTTAACGAGAGTTTATATATATTTTAATAAATATCTCAGTTTGTGTCTAGTTAAACATGTTTACAATTAAAAATAATCAAATCGTATTAGCATGTTTTATAAAATCGCTCAATAAACTGTATCTAGACACAGCATAACAGCATAATGTTTTATTGTCTCTTAAAAGCAGTCTTTCTGAATTCGTGGTTTTAATGCAAGCATTAATATATCATAAACTCTATTCCAAATAAAGACAATATATTATTTTTCGCTATAACTGTAGAAGAGTTGTGAAGGAATGCGTCTAATAATAATCTATCTACTTAGTATTCTCAAAACCAAAACTTGAATATACTCAGAAAAACGTGGTCCTATAATATCCACAATAAACTTAGAAGAATACAATAATTTTTAGTTGATGTAATACTTATTTTATATCACTGACTTATCAACAAGACAAAATTAACTAAGATTGATTAACATAATCAAAGTACGAAAATTTACATCGTGTACATTTAAATTGCCAACCCCATCTATTAATTGAAAAAATCACTAAAGAATATCAGAAAATTTACATTTCACTTATATAATGAATATCTGTATGATATAAAACGGATCTATAAATATATGTTAATCATGCAAAGAGGGAAAATTCACTTTATAAAATATTTTTTCCCAGTTTATCATAGCATAGTGTTTATTTTCACATGATCAGTAGAAGTAACCTAAGTTATATCAAGGGATTTTCTAAAACAGTTATATTTAAGGCAAGAAGTTTACTAACAATATATCACATAACTCTATACTGCTATAATATATACTACTGTAACAAAAGTATCCTTTGTAGATAAATCATCTGACATAAATTTGTAAATATTTAAATCACTAATGCTCTAATGTTCTTTTCTAATGTTCTAATTATGTTCTAATCTTCTTCAAACTTCATTTTACAACCACAAAAATTTGTGTTTATTTCTGTAACATTTCAGTTTTATCGTCAAGTCTATATTATATTGCTTAATAACACTAACTTAGATCACATATCTTACTTTCCAAATTTTACTTACATACCTAGAATTATGGTATATGTCATAGCTGCTACCTCAGAAAATCATAAAACTAAATAGGCTGATAATATTCTGCGTCATCGCCTGATGTGCAATGATATATTTTAATTTAATAATTTAATTGCGATCAAGGTGATCTTAAAGCTATGCTTTTTAATTAAAGTAATATAATTATGTAACTAACAAAAATGGTTCTGTAACAACATATTATTACATTCTAAACTTATATTTCCTTAAAAATAAAAATTTTTAAGTTAACTCCTTCCTATTCAACATCACTAAATAATTATATTACAACTATCCATTTCTTTGTATTGAATAAGCCGAAAATCAGGATTGTCAAAATTATTGTTAAAATAATATAGACAATAATATAGACAATTTATAGACAAGTATTATGCTATCGACATTTGTGTTCGACAACGTAGTCTTGTACACAATAAATTTTGATTACCTTGTCTATATTATTGTCTATATTGTGTATATCAAAGTGAACTATTTATTCATACATGTTGAGATATTCGAACAGTCACCAGCTCTTTGATCATTAATAATCCAAACAACCATCATTACAAATTCTTATTTATTAAATTTAAATGATTTGAAATAATAATATTTTCATACATGGAAAGACCATGAGACCCTTTTTCCTTTTGACCTTTCATTTATCTATCATCTCTCTTCCGATGAAATAACTTCTCTGAACGATATATCGAATGGTCGATTAGAGAATATAAATAGAGTCCAATTGGTCTTTAATACCCACGGAGCATAAACCTTCTTTATACATTGCTTACTTCTCAATGTACAAAATACCAGAAATCCTATTTCTAAGATTCTGAAAAGTCATAATATTTCTACAAATTTCTCTACCCTGCTAAAACCTTCTCAACTGCAAAGACCTATCAAAGTCCTCTAAAATCTTGTTCCATTAAGTCCAAAAACGTTGGTATCAAGTTTCAGTACAGTACGAGATCTATGCGGAAGCCAAGAAGAAATGTCTGCAATATTTTAAAATAGATTTATATTCGTAACCTATATCGAATTTTCTTGGTGAAATTAATCCAATTACAACTTTGAAAAAATCGGATTTTAGATAATCAGTAAGATGGATTGTTCGTTATTAATATTGTGAATGATGATTACAACCACGAAATTTATCCGTGTAGTGGTAAAATTTCAAATTCGGGTCAAATTTCTTAAGTAACAAATTGAAAGTTAATTTTTTTATCTAACAAGCTTTTTAACAAACAAGCTAACAAAACAAGTTTTAACTAACAAGCTTTTTAACAAACGATTGTAGTTTTGAAGCAACCGTTTATTTAATTAATTTATTCTTTATTAATTGTAAATGTTTCACATTGTATCAAGAAAAATGTATAAATATGAAAAATTAAATAACCTAATATTATGAATCACTACATTTTCTTCATCAGTCTGAATTACTTGCACAACAAATTAAGTATTAAACTTTTAAATTTTTAATTTATAATACAAGTATTCTCACGACTAGCAATAGTTAAATTTCAGTTCACAATATTTCATTTTTATACTGGACTTCAATGTCAATTTAAATATTGCAGATAGTAATATTCATATTAAAAAAGAGTAGTGAAAGTTTGACAAATTAGCATATTTACTGTACATCAGTAATAGCGCAGACATTTCGAATACTGAAAATCAGATAACAAGGATCAACGCAACTGTCGTAAATACTGGTGAGTTTGTTTACATACTACCATGCTACAATACTACCGTGCTTAGAATGTACTGTTCATACTTCGTCCAAATTGTGTTGCTGCTTCATGTTCAAAAAACATACCTGAAAAAAAAAGAAAGTATTTAATCCCTAATTTTCGTAGGAATATTATTATATTATATATTTTTCGGCTTATTTTATATATATTATAAACTGTTATAAAGGCAGGAGAGGGAGATCTGATGTAATTCTATTTTCAGAAAACATCGCTTCCTGAAAGACTTCGATAATTTCAGCCAATCTTATTTCAGCCACTGACTCATGTTAAAATATAATGGCAACAGTTATATGTAAATTATTTTAACACGAGTCTGGACTATTCCTGAAATTTCAGAATAATTCCAGATAACTACCTCATGCTCAAAGAATTGCTAAATATCCCAATATACCCACTTGAATTTATTATAGTGTATATCCGATTACATTTATTATTAGCTACTGATCCAGGTTCCATATAATATACTTGCTCAAGAAATGTAATACAATCTTAGCATATTCGTACAGCAGTAACACGTACACCTCATCGTTCTATACGGACACATGCAGCCGTTTTCAATCTTCTCCAAAACCACTATCCAAGATATCCTGGCAAAAGTGGCAAACCAAACTTCCACCCTTACAAGATTCAAATAGTACAAGCCTTGAAGGTTGAAGATTCAATTCGATCCGCTTTTGGACAAGAATTATTTAAAAGCTTTGAAAATATTGATAAAACCGACGGGGCACATTTCCATTTACATGGTTATTTGGATTATATATATATATATATATATATATATATATATATATATATATATATATATAGTTAAGAAACCACCCTGTATTTAATGACTTTTTATTTTTATCTATCATGAAACTATGTAACATAAACTAAAATGTTATAGAAGGAACTGTATATGATTCATTAAGAAAATAGCTGAAACAGCTAAATGTACATTATTATAAAAGCTGAACGGTGAATCATATGTCAGTTCTTGGGTAAATCACTTACAGTTACCATTGTAACGCGACGTAATAAAAGTGTTGTGACCAACGTGTTGTTTTTCGTCTCGTCGCGAACCTCCCACCAAAACTGGCGCAGTCGGTAGGATTCATCAGGCAGTAGGCTCACTGAAGAAACTGTAGGATCTCAATCCTCACTGGTGATTCCGAAAAAAAAAAAACAGCAGGCTCACTGAGAAGTTGTTCGAGGGTTGGCGAGCGAAGAAAACACCCGGAGTGCGGCACCTTTCCACTCCACGGACCGGTATTCCTGTGCGGCACCTTTCCACAGCTACCAGACGTCCAGACAACACTTTATTACAAAGTAAGTACCAAGTACTCATTCCTTGTTCTTTCATTGACTTTGTGTGATTAGAACTCGGTTCACTCCGACCTTTAGAGGTATTTAAGTTAAGTTTTCAGTTTAAGTTTAAAGTATTTAAATTAAAGTCTCAAAGACTTTTTTCAAGTTTTTCAAACAAAAAAAAGAAAAAGAAATTTTTTTTTCTTTTCAAACTTGTTTTTCACTTTTGTATTTTTTCACTTTTGAATATTTTTGTTCAAATTAATATCTTTTATGAGCAATTCAGATTCAGAATCTAACGAAAATCGAGACAGTGAAAACAGCGATTCTGACAACACTCAATTAATCGATTCTCAACAACAAACTCTATCTATTACTTTACAACCTCCAAAGCTAGTGTTACCATCTACAATGGCCGTTAATTACCAATTGTTAAAAATGTATGTTGACGTCATACCACCATTTGACGGAAACACCTTTTTACTAAATGACTTTTTAACTAGTTGTGACGAATTGATAACTTCTTTTGCATCACAGACCAATGAAAGCCAGAACGTATTTTTATTAAGAGCTATCAGATCTAAACTTGTAGGTCAAGCCCAACAATTAATTTCTAGTCGTTTAGAAATTGCAACATGGCCCCAAATTAGGGAAATGCTTTCTCAAAATTTTGGTGATCCACGAGATTTACCATGTTTACAGCAAGATCTCTTGCATTTACAATTTAATAGGTCTAAACAAACGTTGTTACAATTTGGAAATCAAGTTAAAGAATTCCAATCTCTACTAATGTCGAAATTGCAACAAACTAGTAAACCAGTTGGTGTTAAAACAGCTTTAGCTGAAGTTTACCAACAGCTGGCACTAGACACTTATGTTCGTAATCTTCCATCTCAATTACAACAAATGGTTAGGACAAAAGAATTTACAACAATTGAAGGTGCAATAGCTTTTGTCACTAAGGAAGAACAGTTTTCCCAATATAAAAACAGTCTTTATGCAACAGCTAATAATAAACCTAAACCACTTAATCAATTCGATCAGAATTCTAGAAATGTTAGGCCCATGTACAAACCACAATCTTTCCAAAATTATCAACAACAATTTAACGTAAATCCACAACAACACTCATTTCCTTCAGCCCCAATTAACATACAAACACGTCAAATTCCACAACGTTTCCCGACCAATGCCCAAGTTTTCGGAAAACAAAATGTCTGGAAACCCCAGCCAAATAGAAATCTTTCTAGTACATCTCGTCCGACTCCAATGTCCGGTGTCTCAGTCTTACCTAAAAGACAGCCAATTCAAAACCAAAATTTTTCAAGACCGACCCCTATGTCTGGTGTTAATACTATACAATCCCGACGTCACCCATTTCACGATACTGAATTATTTAACACAGAAACCGAAGATAATTTAGAGTACGACTTAAACCCAACTTCTGACAGTACTTTTGAAAATTCTTACCCTGACGAGTCTTCTAATTACTTTGCCGAAAGCGAAGTAGATAGTCAACTTGAATATGACTTTGATTTTCAAGATAGTTCTCGTAACAATTCTGGAAATTTTATGAAACCTGGCCCTGCGAATTCACAGAGGTAGTAGAAGAATTTAATTCGGTAGTTACTCCATCTTCCCTTCCGTATATTTGTATACAAAACCCTCCAATGAAATTATTAATAGATACAGGTTGTTCTAAATCGATAATTCGCCCCGATATTATTCAAAACTATTTTTCTGATTGCATTTATCAGAACGAAACAAAAATAAAAACTTGTACTGGAGAAACTCAAATAAGATTTAAAGCCGATATCCCAGCATTCTCTGAATTCCTTTCTAATGAAACAATGACAGTCCTTCTTTACGATTTTCACGATTATTTTGATGGGTTAATAGGATTTGAAGACTTACTGAAATTCAACCTTTCAATAATTTTTTCAGAAAACATCCTGTATAATCCACAATTTGCACTTCCATTGTTCTACCGTCAACCATCAGACAAAACAGTTCGCTATTCCATTAATGCTAACGAAGTTATTCTTAGAAAAGTTCCAGTCGACTCGCTTAATGGTGATATCTTAGTCCCGGCGTTATCTAATGATTCATGCATGATACCTGAAACAGTTACTTATTGTAATAATGGTCAAGCACTCGTTGAGATACACAATATTTCAGATAAACCGACAACAATTGAATTTACAGACCCCCTTTGTGTTGAACCTCTTTGTAATTATGAGTCATATGATTATCATATCAATGACCCTATAATACCTTCCCGGTCGTCTTTAATTTCAAATTTATTACGTACTTCTCATCTTAATTCGGAAGAAGAATCTGAGTTATTAAAATTATGTAAACAATATTCCGATATTTTTATGTTTCCGGATGATAAATTAACTTTTACTAATATGGTCAAGCATGAGATTAAAACAAAGGATGAAGACCCTATTTATACCAAATCTTATAGGTACCCTCACATTCATAAAGAGGAAGTTAGGAGTCAAATAACAAAAATGTTAGAAGATGGCATTATTCGTCCATCACAGTCACCCTATTCATACCCAATCTGGGTAGTCCCTAAAAAAGCAGACGCTTCTGGCAAACAAAAATGGCGCGTCGTTGTTGACTACCGTAAAATCAACGAGAAAACCATTGATGACCGATACCCCTTGCCAAACATAACTGACATACTTGACAAATTAGGGCGTTGCCATTACTTTACAACTCTCGATTTAACCAGTGGCTTTCATCAGATTGAGATGCACCCAGACTCAATTTCCAAGACAGCATTCAATGTAGAGAATGGTCATTATGAATATGTTCGTATGCCATTCGGTTTAAAGAACGCCCCTGCCACATTCCAACGTGTAATGGATAATGTCTTGAAACACCTCCAAAATAAGGTATGTCTTGTCTACATGGACGATGTAATCGTTTTTTCCACTTCCCTACAAGAACACATTGCTAATCTCAAACTCGTTTTCCAAGCATTTAGGGATTCTAAACTTAAAATCCAGTTAGACAAATGTGAATTTCTTTGCAAATCAGTCGAATTCCTAGGTCATGTAGTTACATCACAAGGTATTAAACCTAACCCTCGAAAAATCGAGGCTATTCAAAAATTCCCTATTCCGAAGACAGCCAAAGAAATTAAATCCTTCCTAGGACTAATTGGTTATTATCGACGATTTATAAAAAACTTTGCTAAAATCACAAAACCTATGACAAAATGTCTAAAGAAAGGAGAAAAAATAGTTCACACCCAAGAATTTGTTGATTGTTTCAATCTCTGTAAAAATCTTTTATGCAATGACCCTGTGTTAGCATACCCAGACTTTTCGAAACCATTTTCATTAACTACTGATGCCAGTAACTTCGCTATTGGAGCTATACTCAGTCAAAACGACCATCCCATCTGTTACGCTTCACGCACCCTTAATCCTGCTGAGTGTAACTATTCTACAATCGAAAAAGAATTATTAAGCATAGTTTGGGCCACAAAGTACTTAAGACCCTACCTTTTTGGAAAAACATTCTGTATCTTTACCGATCATAAGCCCCTCCAATGGCTCTTCTCACTAAAAGAGCCAAATTCAAGATTAGTTAGGTGGCGGTTGAAACTCGAAGAGTTTGATTATGAAATCAAATATAAAAAAGGCTCTACAAATCAGGCCGACGTTCTCTCTCGAATAAAACTTAATGACGAAATTAATGCTATTGAAAATGAAGATAATGTTTCAGTAATTGCAAATCCAGGCACAATAAACGATGATGTAAATGACATCCTTGACAACATCCCGGAACCTGATCCTGAAGTATTTCAAACTTTATTAGACAATTTTTCCGAGTCCGAAAACCAAAATCCAAATGAACAGCTACCTTCCATGCCCTTACTCGACAAAGACAATAACGATAATGACACAATTCATACAGCTGCAGAAAATCCAATTTTACAAATGCCTATTACAGATAACCCCCTAAATCTGTTTAAAAATCAATTAGTAATCCATGAAAGTTCAAACGCACTATTCGAAACCTGTTCGACAGAAAAATTATTTGGATATAAAATACGTCATTCTATAACTTTACGTCAAAACCTTTCAGACGCTGACGTAGTGAAATTCATTAAACAGTTTGTTAATCCCTCAGATATCACTTGTCTTTATTTTACAACTCCAGAAATCGAAAAGAAAATGATACGCATACTGCAACAAAATTTTAGCTCTTGTATTAGATTCTTTATAACAAAAAAGTTTTTGAATGATGTTCAAGATGAACTAGAACAGCAGAGGTACATTAAATATTACCACGAAACAAAAACATGTCACCGCGGCATTAATGAAACCCGCACAGCTATCTTAAGACGCTATTATTGGCCTAAAATTCATGCAGACGTTATTAAATACGTCAACACTTGTAATACCTGCCAATTATCAAAATATGAAAGGCATCCACAAAAAATCAAATTTCAAATAACACCCACTTATACTAAACCATTTGAAGCGATACATATTGATGTGTTCCAAGCTGACAGACAACAATTTTTAACTATCCTAGATCCCTTTTCAAAATTTGGCCAATCTTACCATTTAGAAAATAAAACTGCTATTGAAGTTCAAAATGCATTACTAACTTTCGTTTCACATTTCGGTATTCCAGGAAAAATTATTGCTGACAGTGGAACTGAGTTTAATAATATTATTATTAAAGAATTTTGCGCATTACATAAAATTGAGTTACATATAACTACAATTCGAAATTCAAATTCTAATTCACCAGTGGAAAGATTCCATTCCACAGTTTTAGATTCAATACGTTGTCTAAAACAAGAACATCCAAATAAACCATTACCATACCTCATGAAACTAGCAGTTATCGGCTACAATAACTCGATACACAGCGTAACGAAACTAACACCATTCGAAGTAATATTAGGTCACACTAACAAAATTACTCCTTTTGAACTCAATGAAAATATTATCACTTCTGATTATATTCAAAAACATAAAGACTTGACACAACAATTGTATCAACAAATAAATTCGAATATCTCTCAGAACAAAGACAAAATTATTTCAAAACGAAATGAATCCCGAGACGAACCCGAACCTGTTGAACCAGAACAACCAATATTAATAAAAGAAATTACCACAGGTCATAAAACGCGTGCTCGATTCAAAAGATCACAAGCAATTCTTGATAAAGGGCCTACCCTTAAAACAAAACATGGACAATTTCATAAAAGTCATGTTAAAAAGAAACGCAAAATTCCTAAAACTAATAAAGAAACGTTGTTGCAGGACAAACAACAAGACGAAGAGACTGACAAAAAACTGAAAAATGACAAATCCACTATCCCTACTCCTCCTGACAATGACAATAATATCCCTAGTACATCAAGTGCGACTAGACGATATAACACTAGATCATCTACAAAATCCAGTTTACCTCCTTTAAATAAGTAAAGAAACAAAAATTATTAATCAATACCATACTTTTCTCCATGTTATAAATTTCGAACCTATTCAAAATAATATAAGAAATCTTAAAATTCAAATCGATAAATTAGAATCAAAAACAAATAAAATAATAGCAATTAATTTTACGACTCAAGCTCTATTTTTATTAGATAAAATACAAGAACGATATGACTCACTACAAGCAAAACCTATTAGAAACAAAAGAGGACTTATAAATATTGTTGGCACCACTCAAAAATGGCTATTTGGCACATTGGATAATGATGATTTAGAAATTATTAATTTAAAGTTTCACACCTTAATAAAAAACCAACATTCATTAGCTGATCAAATAAACCTTAAAACATCTATGATGGTAACCCTCGCTGAAAAAGTAAATACGACCCTGGCTATTCTTCATAATAATCAAAAGGTAATGGAATCTTATATTCAGCATTTAGATAAGGAAATAAATTTAATAATCATGCGTTATCATGCAATTATATTAGCACAACAGATTGTTAACAACCTTGAACTCATTTTAGAATTCCTTGACACTGTCGAAGCGGCAACTACCTTCGCGTATTTAAATACAGTGCATCAGTCGCTTCTTTCAATTCCTGACCTTCAATTTATTTTAAAAACCCTTGAACAAATTTATTCAAAAGATCAATTAGTAAATTTTGAATATTTACAAAGTTACTATCAATATTTTGGTGTTTCAGTCAAATTAAGAAAAGATAAAATTATTTTCTCAATAAAAGTTCCAATCATGCAAAATGAAAAATTTTCCTCTTACCATGTGTACCCTATTCCTATCAAAAATTATACATTTATTCTACCTAAACCTATCCTGGTACTTGGTACACAACATCTACTTTTGGATAATCCCTGTCCACTGATGGAAGAAATCTCCATATGCCAAGGCACGTTACGACCCAATGATCAGCAATGCATGCCCGCATTAGCCAATGGACTCTACGAGGACTCCTGTCAAATGACCCCCGTCATTCTTCAAAGGCCCATCGCCGAACAAATCGACAAATATCACGTTTTGTTACTTACTACCAAGACTGTCGATGTTAAAAGTTCATGCACGAATAACAAAATACAGAAAATCAGTCATCCAGTCGCAATTACCATTCCAGATGGATGCAGCATTACACTATTAGACACAACCTTCGGCCCAGATCCTACTCTTTTGAATGGATCCACGCTGTTACTACCCGAACTTCCACAAATGTCACATCAACCAGTAAAACGTCCCCTTATCCTGAAGGACATCAGACTTGGTGATATCCAGCAACTGCATAATATTCTTCAGCATTCGCAGCCAATCACCTTAGAAGACCTACCTGAAGCGGTTCCATATTCGCTTCTATTCTATGTAATACTTGGACTGATACTATGTGTTAGTATCTTATTCATTATTTACAACTGTCGACACCGAGTCAAACCATGGACAACATTCACTTGGAAACCGAAGACCAAGCGATCCGAAGGCAACGTAGGTTCGAATCCTACTCCCGACGACTCCACGTCGCCGTTCTAATGGGGGAGGAGTTAAGAAACCACCCTGTATTTAATAACTTTTTATTTTTATCTATCATGAAACTATGTAACATAAACTAAAATGTTATAGAAGGAACTGTATATGATTCATTAAGAAAATAGCTGAAACAGCTAAATGTACATTATTATAAAAGCTGAACGGTGAATCATATGTCAGTTCTTGGGTAAATCACTTACAGTTACCATTGTAACGCGACGTAATAAAAGTGTTGTGACCAACGTGTTGTTTTTCGTCTCGTCGCGAACCTCCCACCAAAACTATATATATATATATATATATATATATATATATATATATATATATATATATATATATATATATATATATATATATATATATATGAATTAACAAAATTGCCGTTATTAGTAGAAAATCATTGAAGGGTGCACCAAAATTCCTTATATTCTCCCAATTTAATGATATATGTGGTAATGAGACAATCATTACGTGTATGTGGGTATATGTGGTACCTTATAATGATTGTCCCTTACTTTTATGAAAACGAAAATGGTGTTACACTCGCCATTATATCTCTTCGATATAGAGAATTGAACGCTAGAGAATTTTTTGGTACCAGAACTTTAAAAAATTTGCAGGGTTTAATGAGAACACTTAGTTCCAGCAAGATCAGGCTACAATCCATACTGTAAATTTATGAATGGAAGCCGTTAGAGTGATGTTCCCTGGAAAGTGATCTCTAGGCGGGGGAACATTAATTGGCTGCCCAGAAGTCCCGAATTGCCGAGTAATGGCAATGGATTTCTTCTTATAGAGTTATTTGAAATATAAGGTATATATTGATGTTCCTATGATTTTGCTTCAGTTAAAAGACAATACACGAGAAAATTCAGAGAATTGAAGGAGTACTATATCGGCGAGTTATAGTAAATTTAAGGTCGCGCCTTGAGAAGAGGCACAGCGGCATGAAGAAAGTTACCTTAAAGATATTGTTTTTCATACATAACTTTCTCTACGTCATAAATTTAAATAGCGAATCTAAATATATTTTTTAATAACCCAGTTTTATTCATTCAAAAAGAGGAAGCATTCCAAGATACATATTATTATCGGGCGTGCTTTAAGGCAGACAGAATAAAAAAATCCAGGGATGCTGAATTCTAAATGCCACACAGCATATCATTGTTTCTAATTATTGGATGTGAGAGGTTGATTTTATGTCTACAAGAGCTACTGCGGATCGATAGCTTAATGATAAACTTATACATAATTTAACATAACGAAAGGTGCTTTTTACTGAAAAAAATATCTAGCCCTGAGTTTCAATATCATAGTATACGAACATATGTAGCAAGGCCAACGAACAGCTTCTTGGAAGATTCTTAACAATAAGTAAATCTTCTTCCATGAAGATTATGAAGGGGGTATTGCTAAATAGACTTCACCCATAACAAGCTATTCGAAATTCCATTCAGGTTATTTAAAACAAATAATCTATTATCCCATTCAATTCATCACTCGATGAGTTAACAAGTTTATGGTTAATAGAGGACCATATACTCCAGCATATTAAATTTTATTCGGTAATTCTAGTTGTTTTACTTAGATTATTGTCATATATTTTCTGTTAATACATTAACATATTCGCCGAAATAAAGTCTGTCTACTGAGTGTTGCATTTTCTATGTTACGTAGTATAAAATACTAAGTTTAAATCCTTAATAATACAATTCTAAGTGGTGTTGAAATATGCAAACAAAATAAATTATAAAGGTATATTTTCTTGTATCGGGTTAAATAAATATAATAGAAATTCACCGTATTCATTAATAATTTTACAAACTAAAACCATATATATTTCATAAATCCATTTGCTTTCCTTTTAATTCTATTAGTTACATTCCACAACGTCTCAGACTGTTTAACTCCATCTGTATAAAACTGTTAGGTATATCATTAATATAAAAAGTATGCAAAGCTTGTCATCGTCACAGCATTTGATTTTTCTTAAGGAACATACATACCTGACATAAATATTTATATATTACAATACCAAATACAGAATACACAGTAGCGCGGTGTGAAAGCATTGTCATGTTACACGAAGCGAAGCCATAAGTAACAATTAATGCCATTGAGACTGAATCGAGGTCTAATCAGAGTCAGTGGCGACTGAATTGAAATTAAAAAGGAAATTCTGTTGCGAGATAAAGTTATTTTGTTATCGTAAATGATTTTTCTTAATCATCTTTTTAATATCGTTTAGAGAGAAACGTATTGAACTCTGTTAACAACCTGAATAAATATTATATAAACGAACACATAAATTTCAAATATAGAAAATTTTCAATATCTAGCGTAATTATTTAGATATTTTCATCTAGATATTACCATAGTTTAGAAAATATATGTACTTCATAAATTGAATGATGAATAGGATCTTTTATATGCTCCAATTGTCTTACCTAAAACGGTAAATTAAAAATCTATCCATATACTTAACTATACTTAACTCTAAATTAACAAAATAATTTCTACCTTATATACTTTGCCTTATCAGATAGTAAATACAAACATCTTTAATCAAAATTAAATATGTGGTTTCTAAGTAAACAAAAAATGTATTAATATGGATTATTTATAGACTATTTAAATTAAAACATAAAAAAGATCATTTAAATAAATAAACAGATAATAAATATTTTCTATTTTCTACAATTATTACTATCAGATTCTCCATGATGTTCTGCAAAGTAATGAACTCTGTGAAGTTCACCATAGCGATTTTATGGATAATAGAAAATTAGACCTAGAATATAGAAGATTAGATCTAGAATAGTAATAATTATTCTAGATGTGGAGGTGTCCTTGCTGCTATACGTAACCACATTTTAGGTACTATTTAGTTAAATGATTTTGCATTCACTAGTACTTAAAGTTGTAGTAAGTAATTAAGCCCTACAATACTTTGGCTACCGTCTGTTGTATCTCCCCGCAAATCCATCAGCACTGGAGTACAGATTTGGGTTTCTCCCAAAAGCTCAATATTTCCTCCAGGCCGATTTTTTTCAACTCTCTTGGGTCCAAAAAAAACCAATCGCAAGATGTCTACGCCATGCCAGTGGCATAACATATGTTCAGAGGTTTCCACCTTTCTTTCGCACTATCTGCATTCCTTGTTGGCACTCACGTCAATATTGCTAAGAAAGTAGTTAAGATGACAGTGTCCTGTTAACAACCCCATGTATTTCCGGACATTGTACCTCTCACCATGGGATCACCAACTTGGTTATGGTTGGTTATAGCTGCAAATACTAATTATAAAGTTGATACAAATTTCATATGTACATATTTGTCAAAGACGTTCAACAGACTCCATCTTGGCCTGTTCCTAGAAAATAGAACGGTTTGATTCTTTATGTTGTTTCATAAATTTAGTAATTGATATATTCTTTAATCTAAGAATTATTTTTGTCTTCTTTAATCAAGTATTTTATTCGTTATTATTTTAACAAACGAAGGAAACTTCTTATTTCATACTATGTCACAAGCCTGTCAAATACTTTGAAACATTATTCAGAGCGTTATTCAAGCCCTTGAACGTTTGTAGTTCAAAGATACAACTTGGAATCATTACTATTAAACACTTTTATCAATGACAGAAGTGTTATTGATATATTACTTTGTACTACACCGTGATTATTTATAATCCTATTGAGGTATAATGGATGTATGAAACTATAGTTGGGTCCTTATGAATCACGATCGTAATGTAATGTCATGACTTTGTTACTTAAATCTAATCCAATCATTTTTAATTACATTATTTCCAATATATCACTTTCTCAACCAAGAATGCTTGAGAGGTTTGAAAAGTACAGAAATATTTTCACAAAAAAAATATGTGTCCTGTAATAGGTGGATCACACATTAAAATCAGTGCAATATTGCAACATTCATTGTTTCAATTTTATATATAAACTATTCATAAGCCAATGTTAGTCTGTGTCATTCTTGAAGAATCTGGAATTTTGCATCTGCCAAATAAATGCTCATATCAGTTGAATCATTAAATATGTACACCGCGAACTAACGTACTAAAATATTCACCCCTGTAGATAATGTGCAATTTAGTAAGTAGCCTATTAAATATATATTATTGTACATTTACATAGACAAGATAATTTCCTTAATTAAGACGTTTATTAGATACGTATATAATATATAAAAAAAAAACCAAATTCTCTTATATTCCTTACTTTCAACCTATTTATAATATAATTCTCCATTAGTAAATACACAATATATTTCTTTAGCTACGCCTATGGTATACCAAGAATATTCACTATAATTTAACTAAGCCACTAATTACATTTTCTGTGTGGTTACAGAAATCATTTAGATGTCATATAAATTGACACCCCCATAAGATAATCTGTAGAAATAATTATTGAATTATAATTGAATCTATTATTATCACAGATATATCTTTGAGCAATGCAATTCCAGTAAAGTTACCTTGAAATTATTCATATTTTTATTAATTAGTATTGCCAATCGTATTTTCAAAAATTCTTGTATATAAGAATAATATCCGGTAAAACGTTAACATTATTTATTGCAATAGATAGTTGCTCTATATATTCCAGTAGATGTTGACTATTAAACTATTTCGGTAGAATAATTGTCAAACGTTGATCACTTTAGGACATAGGATGTCAAAGGGGTAGTTTATATATTTGTTATGAATTATTTTTAGAATTCATTTAGGCAGATACCACAAATATTTCATATAAATAATTAAGAAAAGTCTTGAAATTATAAGGGCATGAGTGAAAATAGTGAAATGATTCAATTAATGTGATTTAAAGTTGAAAATTCTTATGTAACCACCTGTTTCCACCATTTAATTTAATTTATAATTTGCTTAAGACACTTTCAGCAGCTATTCGGATTGAATTGTATAAGAGGGAAAAGGTATTCGAGCCAAAGCTTATAATAGCTCGGCCAGGCATAATTTTACAACTAATATATTTAAATAGAAGTAATAACAATCTCAAAACTATTTTATGGAACTAGAAAAATATTGGATAAAAAAACGAAGTATGAACTTTTAACTTAAATACGATGAAATATTACTACGTTAAGATGTGTCATTGACAAGTTTGTTTATATAAAACGTAAAGATTCGTGATTCACAATAGTTCGACCACTTCATCAAAACTGTCTTAGATCACCCTTGTTAATAATAACAGCTTTAATCCTAGCCGGCATTGTATGTACTAGCTTAGTGCACTCATCAGGAAACATGATGTCCCATATTCCTTGTAATTTGATGTGTAGATCGTTAGCTGAATGAGCTTGATGTTTGCACAATTCTTTTTTCATTTTATGCCACAATGTTTCCATTGGTGAGAGTTCTGGACTGCTAGAGGGTCATTCTATAATAGTATAATATGTTCTGTAAACCAAGCTTTGACAGTTTTTTTGTGATATGCAGCACCATCCTGCTGGAAGATGTACTACGCGTCAGTACCTTGACGGCGGATTGGTATTGGTGGCAATAAACTGTCTGTCGAATTTTTTTTTATATTTTCTGCTGTCACAGTACCATCTACGAAATGCAATATTCCTATGCCCATACCACTCATACACCCCCAGACCAAAAGAGACGCAGGGAACTTCACTTTCCCAATCAAACAGTCACGATGATAAGTTTCCTGTGGGGTTCTTAGCACACTTTTTCTGGTATCACCTAAACATTTTAAATTTGGATTCATCATTCCAAATTATTTGGTGCCATTGTTGTAAAATTCGATGCCTGTGATCTCAAGCGGATCGTAACCGATTAATATTTTGTCGTTTAGCTAATAACAGCTTTTCTTTTTCCTGAAGGAGAACCTGGTAAGTTGAAAAGTAAAATATAAAGAACCAAACTTTACCTAGCAGAATTTGTATCTTATTTTCATTATTTAACATTTAGTTGTGGATACAGAAAGCTTACCTTCATAGTACCATAATTTCTTTTGCACTGGATTTTTGTATTATTAATAAGGAATTTAAAATGTTCTGCGGGCCGGATTTTCTATATGTCTCAGAGACATATAGAAAACTACACTTACCTAAATATCTTTAAATATCTCATAAAGTTAAAATATTTTTTAGAACCAATTCTGTTAAAAGAATTTTCTTATCAATATATTTGCTGATATACTTAGTTTCTTTAAAGTTTATCTAGCTAACTATAACCAGAAATAAGCTGAATAGAAACCGCCCATAATTTTTAATGATTACAATATTGTCTTTTAAGATTATTAGAGATATTTGGAATGTCTGATATATTTTATTACTACATAATTATATAATCACAAGCATAAAAATCACGAATATTTTAATCCAATCGTCGAGTTCCATAAAGCTTTTTAAAATACATTTTTATATTGGAAATTTTATCCACTTTTTTCTTTCTTGGTGCTTTCCTTTTATCACTATTTTCTAAGCTCTTTCCCTCGGATTTCCTGAAAACTGATGGTTTTTTGGAACAATATGGATTTGATGAAAAGCTACGTTTTTTCCTCTTGCCACTCGTCTTTTCCGGGTAAGGCAGGTCTGAATTCAAACCTTAAGACATGAAATGAGATTGTTATTTCATTACCACCATTAAATAATATTAATTAAAAACTGTTACATTAAAATCAATAAAAAGATAGATACTTTCTAGACGTCTATTGTCATTATAATCCTCTTCAGAGCATAGGGTAAATCAGATAAACATGCCCCAGTCCAGCCCGATAACATACCCAGTCGCGACATTAACAGATGCATTTTGAATTTGGCGCTAATTTGATCCAAACGGGTCAGTGACACAAGTATGGCTGCGATGTAACAACACAGTGTCGGTTTTTATTTGTTTTAAATGAGAAAAAGTAATTAAGACGTATGTACGACAGTGTGAATTTGTTTTGTATCTGTTTTACGTCAAGTTAAAATATCTTTTGATTTTTGTATGCTTACAATTACATTCCGTTTTTGGTAAACTATTTTTGTTATATTCAAGTGGGGCACATTACCCTGAACATTGGCTAATGTGCCCTGATTTGTTTCGGGTAATGTGCCCCATCTGTGGATTATTTTTAAATTATTATTTTATGAATTTCTAATTTAATTACTATATTTCAGGAAATGGAAAAGGCTAGAGCTATAGATCCAAGAAAATGCATGGAAGGAAATATGATAAAATCCATTGGACAACTGGCTTGACAACTTGTTGACAACTTCTGGCCAACCATTGGACAGAAGTCTTTTAAGTCATTCAAATGTTACCTGTCTAAAGAAGTCACCACTTAGTTTATTAACAACAAAAGAAGGCCTTTAAGTCGATACCATATTTCAAAAATGATTGGTGATGCCTGGTACAAGTCTGCAATACCAGCAATTGGCATTTCAAGATTTAAAGCAACATTGATATATCCCTTTGATCCTAATGCTACTCTTGAATACTTTTTCAACATTTCTGATGAATCAGTTAGAAACAGTGATGAAAATAAGCAACCAATAAATGATAATCCGTAGTCAATTCAGAATATAAATGACCTTTCTTTGCCGAGTACCTCTACAACTTCGATGAATCAAAATGTCCAGATGCTTACACCACATGCTTCTGTTGTTTCACAAAAAGAAACACCAACTAAGACCTTACAAATAGTTAGTCCATTGCCTGTTATACATCATAAATTAAGTAAAAGGAAACAAAACGTTAAGGTTTTGACATCAGAAAGTCATTTAACAACTCGTAAACTGTTTGAAAAAAAAGTCGCAAGAGAAAAATTTGATTACTGTACCATCAAAATGTAAGAAGAATGTTTCAAAAGCATTTCCTTCTTCATCGGAAGGTGAAGAAGGAAATTTTAATGCTTAACGAATCTAGTGAAAAATGTTCCGATGAAAACAAGAACACTTGTGTAGAATGTCACGAGTCTTCTACCATACGAACAAGAAAAGTGACTGGATTCAGTGTTTGGAGTGTTCTGGCTGGTTACACGAAAATTGCACAAACTTTTCAGAAAAATACAACAATTGCAGTGGAAAAAATAAAGGAAAAGGAAATGGAAAACATACAAAAAAATGAGAAGCTTTACTGGGGCACATAAGACTGATGTATCCGTGAAGTATGCCCCACCCTAGATTTTAAGAAATTGTTGATCTCAAATGTTTTAATTACATTTTAGAAGATTATTCTAGTTTTTATTATGCAAATTGAATCAGAGGTTAAGACTAATTACTTTAATAAACATATTTTAAATAACACCGTTTCTTATTTCAATTATTCGAATGGTGAGGCACGATTGAAAGGTTTACCCTAGTGATTTAAGCATGAAGTTTGGGATGGTCGACCAGTTTTCTTCCTTTGGGCTGTGCATCTAGTTTTTGTTTATACAAGTTGACAATGCCTTACACTGTAGACGTACGCTGCCTAGCGAATACGTAGCAGATATTTTCCGAGCTGAAATTTCCTGTTTATCAGCATTAACAATTCATTTCCGCATATCGTCACTTAATGCCATGAAACGTGTCATTTTTTTTTTAGAAAATTTTAGCAACGCATCAAAAACACATTATAATATCTGTTTCACTTTCACAACAACTGAGATTCTATTTAGTTTTAAAATGCTAGTAGAGGACGACAGCCGGTGGTAGAGCTCCCCCCACCACTTTCTGTGACGTCATTGCTGTGACGTCATTGACCTTGAGGGGTCACCTTGACCAAGTTCACACTGACCTTGATAGAGGTCACTTTGAAAAAGGTCACCGCGGCATTGGCAGAGGTCACCTTGACCTTGAGTAATGTCACCTGTGAAAGTCACTTGGTAGGGGTTATTTCAAAGTCGATTACATCGGAACCAATCACAGATGAGATATTTTGTTTAAAAGTGTGGACGCGTTTCGGTTAGCATCATACGAACAGCACATTGTAAGGTTCACTCTCGTTCAGGATGGTCTTTTAAATTTAAGTTTTAATTATATTTAAATTTAATTAATTTAATCTAATTTATTCAAATGATTAAATATCAATTAGCGACATTTAGAGCATTCAATTTTATTTCATAACTTAAATAGAGTACGAGGGTCGGGAGTATGGCTGCACTAAAGAAAAAATAACTGTGACAGCACTAACGAAAAAACTGATGACGTCACTCACATAATTACTTTAAAATTTCTCAAATACAAATCGGTTAATATACGAGGTGATTTTTTAAACATACACAGTGGGTACTTGGTTGTAATATTTACAGGGTGGTCTTTTAAATTTAAGTTTTAATTATATTCAAATTTAATTAATTTAATCTAATTTATTTTGAATAAATTAAATGACTATTTTTTTATAACGGGTATTTTATATTAGGGTACATTTTACTTTAAAATCTGTAATAGTCGACGTGAGTAGTTTTATAATGGATCCTTATGTTGACAATATTCCCCGTTGAACAATAATGTCGATTAGATGACAAACATATTGTTTACGTAATTTTTTATTTTTATAATAAGGGGTTGAATATCTGTCAATATACAGGGTGATCTTTTTAAACTTAAATTGTATTTTAATTATATTTAAATGATTAAATACTTACTTTTTCTGATAATGGATGTTTTGTGTTAGAATGAGGTCTGTTGTTGATGACATTCAAGATACTATCAAGCACGGTATTTTAAAACGTTTATCATATAAAATTAAACATTGGTATACGAATTGCTTGATGCGAAATATGGTAGTTTGTGTACCGATTATCTATTGAAAATTGATTGAAATGAAAGTATAAGAAAATGGCAGCGAAACAATAATATGATAAATAAATATAATATTTATTATATATACTTTCTAATAATCATTACTATCACATTATCATCAAAAAATTTTTATTCAGAAAAAAGCTCGGTAAATTGAAGCCATTGAAAAAGTGTATTTTCGATGAAATATGATATTTATTCTAAATTGAAAAATATACAGTTACATATGCATACCCCCTCAGTTGACCATATGAAATATGAAACATATCACATAAATTAGACTAAAACTATTAAACTGCCAGATCCAAATCCGAAGCGGTTCAGGAAAGGGTTACATATTTGTAACCCTTTCCTGAACCGCAAGAAGAGGTCTATAGTTAGAACAGAGAAAAATTTGATGATTTAAATTTTACAGGATTTTCTCTTACATGCCATATTAATAGCCTTCTTAAAATATATCATACACATGGACTGCAGTAAAGAGGACCCTAAACACAAATACAATTTTATAATGTAACGTTTAACAAAAGTTTATAAAATTTTTAGGTCGTATATCTAAAAAGTCTGATTGTATGTTTTATAGTATTATCATTATATTGTAATAGTATTATTATGCTAATTATTTTTCAGTATTCATTAGAGTATACAATTCTTCGGCATGAATTATCATGAACATTTTACGCGTGTCATGAATTCAGAGAAGAATAGCTATTATTATTTTCTCGTTCTCATAAGAAACGAATTTCTGACTGATGTGTTCCTAGGGCATTTGTCGGGGCAATTCGACTGGGGCAGAGCCTTGAGGTGGTTATTATATTCTGGGGTTTGAGTTCCAGATGAGAACGTTTGATAGGCCGCCCCTTTTTAATGTAACCGTCTAACTTTTTTTTTTGTTTCTTGAGTAATACGCCAGCATGAAACGAAAAGAAGGACTATTTCTACCTATATTACGTATATGAGAATTTGTCTGTTTAAAATGAATATAACTAGGTGTTTTGATAAAAAGCATGAAGATATGTTTGCATGCCCCCATCCATCTACAAAAACCCTACTCCTTCGATCTTCATCGAATTGTGCTTATAGTAAATAAAATATTGATTACATATTGTATTATATCAGAAATTAGGGCACAAATAAAGTTTGCTCATAATATCCACGACAATATCCGATTAAAATATGACAGTTAGTATTAATGATGACTCAGTTAATTAATTCTTGAAAATCTTCTTATGGAGGTACTTCTATCTAGTGGGATATACGATTATAATCCATTTTCCAGACGATAATCTGAGATTGCAAGAAAAAATACATATTTGCTTTATACAATTTTCGGTCAAAGTACATTGTTGAGAATATCTATAGAATGCAATGCTTTCGGAATTTAAAACAGACAAGAACCAAAATCTCCACGTTAGATATGCTGTATTCAATAATGTTATGTTCCATATCAAATTCGTCTTGCTTGTGTGCGTCATACCATCGTAAAAACTTAGACTGGTACTCGTGTTTCATGCTGTAAAGGGAATAAAATTCGATAAGTGGAAGTAGTTCTAAGTAACGCGAATTTTCTATTATTTTAAATAGGTGGGGAAAATACCCTTTCTTAACGGTATCATCTAATCCGAATGATTTTGGTGAATTCACAACAGCCAGTGAAAAATAGTTAAGGGAATCTAGAAATTTAAAATTCTGTATTTTCATCGAAATCATTTTTTTTTTGTTTCTCTCATAGTTAATTCGGGGTTTGACATCTATATTAACGAGCATATTATTGAAAATAAACTGGTTATCGAGCACACGGCCATTGTGTGCGATAATAACCACCTATTTGAATATTTTTTCTCACTTCAGTAAGATGCTTCATAAAGCTGGTTTTAACGCCCTCTCTACACACAATTAATCTGTACCCGAATTTCTGGCAAAAGTATAACAGTCTCTCGCCTGATTTATGGCTTCCTTTTATCCGGGACACAGGCTCATCCTTAGATGGTACAGGATTTATTTTAAATTCGATAGTACGACCAGTCAGATTAAAACGCTTAATTCTCTTGACAAAATCTTTGGAGATTACGAATTGTTCCATATTCTACTAGATAAAACTGAGTGATGACGAAATAGCCTAAAGGCTTCACGCAACTAGTACTCTCACCGTATTGAAGAAATTTTCAAGTATAGGATATAAAGTATATGGTAATATAGGTGGTATATAAGAATATAATGTAAGATGTAATATGGTATAATAGAACTATCCGAGGAAAGAAATTTTACACATAAAATCGGAAACGGCAACAAATTAACATAAGATGTTCACACGACTATCGCGGAATGAAGAAATTTTCAAATATTGATCACAAAATAAACTAACGGTCAGCGCCGAAAGCCCGATTTAGAACGAACATCATATAATCCTCACTTCGAGTATTTTAAACCATTACAGCCGCTCGCGTTCAAAACCTAATTAATTAGTTAGATTTTAAGCTTGTCTAAAACTTCAACCCAATATACTATCTACTCTGATACGTGGCATGGAAGCCTCTCGCAAAAAAAGTTATTACCCCCCTGTTTTCTATTTTAAATTTTCAATAATAAAGAATTTTTAGATAATCTGAGTGTGTCTTATTTATACTAATACCTTTCTGCATAGTGCTAAACATACTGCAGAAATCTGCATAATAGGGCAAACCGCAGACAACATTAGTGCTTAACCACATGCAGCAATCCGCATGTATTCGATTTTAACAGGGATTATTAAATGAATGCATAAACATTGTTTAACAAGTCATAAATAACTTATTAGATAACATAATAAAATACAAAAATAAAACTAAAATTCTGTTAATCAATCAACAATTTAATGTGATCTTAATAAAGACAACTTAACAGAGAATTTCTCTATCGATATAAATATTGTTTTTTATTTCCGACAGCTTTTATGTTGAACGAAGATTATACATACTTAATTAGTAAGTGTCGTATAAAAATGATCTAGTGGTCTATAAGTAAAAAGGGTAACGATGTATAAATAAATAGAATCCGGTAAACAAGACAAATTTAAAAACAGTGTAAATAATACACTGCTCTGAGAATATGTAGTAGTAAAGTCCTTACTGTTACACTGTTCTAATACAAATAGTGTAAGAACAAAAGAATCCCATAATATCAAAACCAGTATAGTTGCGCTATGTTAGTAGGGGGATGGTATATTATGTCGGCGGACGTGCTGGAGCAAGTTTGATCCCCCGATATGCAGATAAAAAAAATACATGTGTTTCGCCTTAAAACTATGACGTATCGCGGTTCAATACATATATTATGCCGTCTAAAATATAATTTGAAAAAATAAATAGTTTATATGAAGTTAATAACTGGTGAGTTGATTTGTATGCCTAAATATGGTATGGCATTTTTAATCTATGCGAGGGCGAACGCAAAATGAACTATTCCTGGCGTTTACTTAGCTTAAAACTTAACAATAAATTAGTGATCAGTCAGCGCAATCTTGTTAACCGATATATCAGAACTGAGAAAAAGGTATTTTTTGCAATTCAAATTTAGAACCGGCTTCAATAGTCTTTGGAAAATATTTAAATATTACGGAAACTAAAGATATTGATACTACCAACGCAAACCCTCACTTACTTAATTAATAATTTATTAATCGATAATTTACCTCAACAACCTAACAATACTTATAATAATTTAATTCTTGATAAATATCGTGAAACATTTCCAGGACTAAACAATAATTTTGATTTTATTACGGTTACTACAAGTCATGTAGAAAATATTGTTTATAAAATTAAAACAAACGCCAAAAATTCTGATAATATTAATCAGAAAAGGTTTGTTCTATGTATTTCCCCTATTTAAGTGAGTGCTTTACATTTATCATAAATAAGTGTTTAACGACAGGATATTTTCCCGTGGCTTGGAAGTATTTCCATGTGATACCTGTTCTAAGAGGAATAATCCAGAAGTTCTTTCTGTCTATCACCCCATCAGTATTTTACCAACGTTGTCTACGGTGTTGGAAACCATCGTTCGAGAACAATTAAGTAATTAAGGGGTGTAAAGTTCAAAAAGGAAGAGGGGGTGGGGAATTTCAAATTAGGCTCGAATATACAGTGTATAATTTTTATTCAATGAGTAACATATCTTTATTAAAAAAGCCTCATAACTATTTAGAAACCTTTCAAGGAAAGATATGAATAATAAAGTATACCCTGCAAACTATCTTTATCCGGAGGCAATTACCAAATTTTATTTAATGTTAATAAGGTAACCATATATAAGTTAAATATACGTGGATATAAAACCACTCTTAGATTATAATTTTATTTATTTGATGTAAGTGTATACATAAGCTACCATATTAAGACATTGAAAATTTCCTCCGCAGACTGCTCTTTCTTTTAGGGATCGGGATAATATTCTGATATTTCCATGTTTATTCCATAATTCCCATATCACGCAGCGTATGTATATATCTATCAAAATTCATACCTAAACGCTTGGCAATTTTCATCGCATCAACTAAGTCGCCAGTATCCCAATATATTACATCATCATCCATCCTTTTTGATGTTGTGTTATCAAACTTGTTAATGTACTCGGAACTTGCAGCAAGTAGTTGTTTTAATGGTGCGGGTGTTATCGAGTTTTCCAATTCTGCATTTGCTTTATACTCGGTAGGAGATACATATTTTCCTCTAGCTAACACTTGCATATTTTCGGTCGGATCTTCTTTACACATCTTCATACTGCGACTCTTTCTTTTCGGTGAAAATAATTTTGATATAACATTCTGATATTTCCACGAGCTGTTAGGCTTTATTCGAAACACGTTTCCATATTTTCTCATATGTGCATTAGTTAATATTAGAATACGCTTATAAGATTGTATATCTTCGTCGTTAAGTCCTGCGGCTTCCGCTTTGTTAATGATTCTATTAGACCTTTTGTTAAATGAAATTTGTTTGCCTCGATATGGAGAACATCTTTTTTAATATATACCGGGTACTTTTACCAATCATAAGACTTGATCCATTATGTTTTAGTCCATAACAACAGGGGTCAATATCCAGTAGAAAAGACAATTTGCCTGTCTGGATTAGAGCATGAATGGTTTGATTAACAAGATCTAAATCGCTTTATAGTTTCATGGGTATTTCATGGCTATGTCATGGTCGTTTCGAAACGACCATGACATAGCCATATAGACATAGCCGGTATAGATTAAGGGGTAATAATGTTTTTTGCTAGAGGTTTCCATGCCACGTATCAGAGTAGATAGTATATTGGGTTGAAGTTTTAGACAAGCTTAAAATCAATTTTAACAGTTGAAATATTGAATTTTCATAAATTAATTAAATTTATGAAAATTCAATATTTCAACTGTTAATCTATCGGATATTCCGGAATATTTTGGGCATGGTTACTGTCTCTCTGAAATAGTGTAAAAGTTAACAATATGGCTCATTAGATTTTCTACATGGGAACAGTATCAACTTTAGTGTCTGTCAGACTTCCGTACAAAAGAAGCTGTCACTATAAGAAGTCAGGTATATCAGATATGAGTGCCCCAGTTGTTGAAAATCCAGTTAGAGAAGAATCTTTAGATGATTAATTTAAATGTATATCCGATAGAACTCTTTAATTTAAAAGATATTAATGATAATGAAAATATGACTATTCACGAAAACACGCTAGTACTCTTTATCTCTGGACGTCCGTAACCTTTACCTCGCCCGTCTGAGTAGTGGGTTTTGAACGCGAGCGGCTGTAATGGTTTAAAATACTCGAGGTGATGATTATATGATTTTCGTTCTAAATCGGTCTTTTGGCTGACCGTTAGTTGATTTTGTGATCAATATTTGAATATTTCTTCATTCCGCGATAGTCGTGTGAACATCTTATGTTAATTTGTTGCCGTTTCCAATTTTATGTGTAAAATTTCTTTCCTCGGATAGTTAGTCTATTATACCATATTATATCTTACATTATATTCTTATATACCACCTATATTACCATATACTTTATATTCTATACTTGAAAATTTCTTCAATACGGTGAGAGTACTAGTTGCGTGAAGCCTTTAGGCTATTTCGTCATCTATATTACTCAGTTTTATCTAGTGGAATATGGAAAAATTCGTAATCGCCAAAGATTTTGTCAAGAGAATTAAGCGTTTTAATCTAACTGGTCGTACTATCGAATTTAAAATAAATCCTGTACCATCTAATCATGAGCCTGTGTCCCGGATAAAAGGAAGCCATAAATCAGGCGAGAGACTGTTATACTTTTGCCAGAAATTCGGGTACAGATTAATTGTGTGTAGAGAGGGTGTTAAAACCAGCTTTATGAAACATCTTACTGAAGTGAGAAAAAATATTCAAATAGGTGGTTATTATCGCACACAATGGCCGTGTGCTCGATAACCAGTTTATTTTCAATAATATGCTCGTTAATATAGATGTCAAACCCCGAATTAACTATGAGAGAAACAAAAAAAAATGATTTCGATGAAAATATAGAATTTTAAATTTCTAGATTCCCTTAACTATTTTTCACTGGCTGTTGTGAATTCACCAAAATCATTCGGATTAGATGATACCGTTAAGAAAGGGTATTTTCCCCACCTATTTAAAATAACAGAAATCTCGTGTTACTTAGAACTACTTCCACCTATCGAATTTTATTCCCTTTACAGCATGAAACACGAGTACCAGTCTAAGTTTTTACGATGGTATGACGCACACAAGCAAGACGAATTTGATATGGAACATGACATTATTGAATACAGCATATCTAACGTGGAGATTTTGGTTCTTGTCTGTTTTAAATTCCGAAAGCATTGCATTCTATAGATATTATCAACAATGTACTTTGACCGAAAATTGTATAAAGCAAATATGTATTTTTTCTTGCAATCTCAGATTATCGTCTGGAAAATGGTTTATAATCGTATATTCCACTAGATAGAAGTACCTCCATAAGAAGATTTTCAAGAATTAAGAATCATCATTAATACTAACTATCACATTTTAATCGGATATTGTCGTGGATATTATGAGCAAACTTTATTTGTGCCCTAATTTCTGATATAATACAATATGTAATCAATATTTTATTTACTATAAGCACAATTCGATGAAGATCGATGGAGTAGGGCTTTTGTAGAAGGATGGGGGCATGCAAACATATCTTCATGCTTTTTATCAAAACACCTAGTTATATTCATTTTAAACAGACAAATTCTCATATACGTAATATAGGTAGAAATAGTCCTTCTTTTCGTTTCATGCTGGCGTATTACTCAAGAAACAAAAAAAAGTTAGACGGTTACATTAAGAAGGGGCGGCCTATCAAACGTTCTCATCTGGAACTCAAACCCCAGAATATAATAACCACCTCAAGGCTCTGCCCCAGTCGAATTGCCCCGACAAATGCCCTAGGAACACATCAGTCAGAAATTCAGATCTTATGAGAACGAGAAAATAATAATAGCTATTCTTCTCTGAATCCATGACACGCGTAAAATGTTCATGATAATTCATGCCGAAGAATTGTATACCCTAATGAATACTGAAAAATAATTAGTATAATAATACTATTACAATATAATGATAATACTATAAAACATACAATCAGACTTTTTAGATATACGACCTAAAAATCTTATAAACTTTTGTTAAATGTTACATTATAAAATTGTATTTGTGTTTAGGGTCCTCTTTACTGCAGTCCATGTGTTTAGATGGATGATATATTTTAAGAAAGCTATTAATATGGCATATAATAGAAAATTCTGTAAAATTTAAATCATCAAATTTTTCTCTGTTCTAACTATAGACCTCTTCTTTGTGTTATTTGTAACCCTTTCCTGAACCGCTTCGGATTTGGATCTGGAAGTTTAGTAGTTTTAGTCTAATTTATGTGATATGTTTCATATTTCATATGGTCAACTGAGGCGGTATGCATATGTAACTGTACATTTTTCAATTTAGAATATTTTATCGAAAATACACTTTCAATGGCTTCAATTTACCGAACTTTTTTCTGAATAATAATTTTTTAATGATAATGTGATAGTAATGATTATTAGAAAGTATATATAATAAATATTATATTTATTTATCATATTATTGTATCGCTGCCATTTTCTTATACTCTCATTTCAATCAATTTTCAATAGATAATCGGTACACAAAATACCATATTTTCTATCAATCAATTCGTATACCAATGTTTAATCTTATATGATAAACGTTTTAAAATACCGTGCTTGATAGTATCTTGAATGCCATCAACAACATACCTCATTCTAACACAAAACATCCATGATCAGAAAAAGTAAGTATTTAATCATTTAAATATAATTAAAATACAATTTAAGTTTAAAAATATCACCCTGTATATTAACAGATATTTCAACCCCTTATTATAAAAATAAAAAATTACGTAAACAATATGTTTGTCATCTAATCGACATTATTGTTCAACGGGGAATATTGTCAACATAAGGATCCATTATACAACTACTCACATCGACTATTACAGATTTTAAAGTAAAATGTACCCTAATATAAAACACCCGTTATAAAAAAATAGTAATTTAATTTATTCAAAATAAATTAGATTAAATCAATTAAATTTGAATATAATTAAAACTTAAATTTAAAAGACCACCCTGTAAATATTACAACCAAGTACCCACTGTGTATGTTTAAAAAATCACCTCGTATATTAACCGATTTGTATTTGAGAAATTTTAAAGTAATTATGTGAGTGACGTCATCAGTTTTTTCGTTAGTGCTGCCACATTTATTTTTTCTTTAGTGCAGTCATACTCCCGACCCTCGTACTCTATTTAAGTAATGAAATAAAATTGAATCCTCTAATTGTCGCTAATTGATATTTAATCATTTGAATAAATTAGATTAAATTAATTAAATTTGAATATAATTAAAATTTAAATTTAAAAGACCATCCTGAACGAGAGTGAACCTTACAATGTGCTGTTCGTATGATGCTAACCGAAACGCGTTCACACTTTTTAAACAAAATATCTCATCTGTGATTGGTTCCGATGAAATCGACTTTGCAATAACCCCTACCAAGTGACTTTCACAGGTGACATTACTCAAGGCCGCGGTGACCTTGGTCAAAGTGACCCCTCAAGGTCAATGACGTCACAGTAATGACGTCACAGAAAGTGGTGGGGGGGGGCCTCTAGCACCGGCTGTCGTCCTCTACTAACGCTACAAACGTTTGCCCCACATTTCAGCAACTGGCCGAACCTAAACAGCGAATCTTAATGTTTTTATAAACAAAAGTAGTACGAATAAATGCCATCAGTAAGTATAGTTGGGATTTTGGTCTACAATTTCAAAGAATCTTTAGAAATATAACAATGGGTTTATGTATATACTTCTTCTATATATATATATATATATATATATATATATATATATATATATATATATATATATATATATATATATATATATATATATATATATATATATATATATATACTTCTTCAGTTAGGCACTCATTTATATGTGTCATACATTTGGAATTAGGCACGCAATTTAAATGACTGAGACTTCAATCTCCATAGTGGAATGTCAATTAATTTTAGTGTAGACAGACGGAATATTAATGCCTAGTTTGTCCAGATGAACTTTTATTCTTACTCCTACTGGTTTTGATATTGGCCTGAAACATTGCATTATATTCTTCCATATATTCATCTCATAATTTAATGTAAGTCTGGATCTTGTTATATATAGCGGTGGTACCCCTGTCTCACTATAGAAGTTAGTGGGTTAGTTTAAGGGGCTCCTGTATCTCATTGATTTAAACAAATGGTCTCATTGTTCACTCCTCATTTTATGTGCGCTATGCATCGTACTAGATTCAAAGATTTGTTACACCTGACTGCTAGATCCTGTATGTGTGGTCCTCATGTGATGAGCTTCTTATCAAATATTACTTCTAGAAATTTTATTTGAGGGACTACTTCTATATTTCGACTATCAATGCTGAACTGAGGGTTATTATGGAGTTTTTTCAGTATACAAATATGAACGCACTATTTTTTGTGCTTAATATAACAGAATAAGGCGGAGCACAATATAATGAAATAATCCTTGTAGGTATATTATAATTCGATCTTGAATTGTGAAGAAGAAATCATTGCCTAAATCACATTGTCTACAGAGTTATTAACGAAATCACCATCATCATGGGTGTAGGTATATTTGAACAAAATATATGTCTACTGGAGAAAAATTAACGCACTGTTAGTTATAGTGGTTACTTCCACTACTATGACCATAGACAGATGCCCTAAATATGCCATTCTATTAAAATTGATAAAAAAGAAATTAAAATTGAAAACATTATAACCATTACCAAATATTAATGTTTTAAGCTGCGTTGCACGGGGTTTTTTCTTTTGATTGAGTTTGTAATATAATCCTTAATTTTAAATACACTTAAACGAAAAAAAAACAAATGCTATTAATTAGATTAGCTATCAATTTGGTCAATACGTTCAATCACATTATTCAAAGAATACAAGAAATATTCAAGATAGTTGCACCATGCAGAATTAATAAAAGTACATTACTTTACATGGCGTCCACAACATGGTTGAATATTCTTCTATAAAGGTGTTTGGAACAATGTCATTCATGGAGGACTGGCTCCTACATTATCGCTGTCAGTGTAAACTTAAATTTGAGTCCCAATGAGAGGAGTTTGGCATCTTTTCTTGAGTACGGGTTTGTCCTCATATCTGTGTGCAATCTTCTGCACCGCAGCTTTGGACTTTGGGTAAAGGAAATCGATTTATTTGTGTCAAGGTGTTCACTAATCTATTTAGTTTATTAAATGTGGTTGAAAATTATATTGCGTATATCTCTGATAATTAATTTAACATGATAAATTATTGCATCCAATACAACGACATTTTAAAGAAAACCGCTTAAATTTAAATTTACATCTGCCGGTGGCTATACGTTTGATTTATTAACTTTACATGAGGGAACTGGTCGTTTGATATATGTAATTATTTATTAAATTCACATTTCTAATTATATCACCTCAAAATTGGTTCTTTATGTTTCTTTTTGTTCGTAACGAGCGTTAATTTTATATTCGCACTCCAGAATTGCATCCGACAGAAAAAATCTACGTAACATTATATATTATATTATACCATATTGATATTCCCAGATTACTGGAATAGACGAATAAATTAATATATTTAGCATGAATAGGAGAATGCAGTGAAGTCATTCAAATGATCGTATATTCCAAATAGATGAAATCTAAAAAAATAAATTGCTATTACTTATAGAAGATACTCCCCCTAGGGGCTGTAAGATCTTGCAGTTGCTGGGGGGGCCTTGTGGGCTGGGGGGCGCTCTAAGGGTCCATACCTGTATGAATGATGGCACCCCTTTAAGTAGGGATTGCCCAAGCGAATGGGAGTATGAATGAGGCGGCCCTGGTAAAGGGCCCGTCCATGCGAATGAAGGGATGTGGCTTGGCAGCATCCCGGGTATGAACCCTTCTTGAGTTTACTCAAGGGGGGGCGACAAACCCGGTTCACAACTAAGAAATAGCCCCCCATTCAGCCTGGTGAAATTGGATGGGTATGACACACCCCCCTAATCCGATGGTGTGAGATACCGAGCCTATCGGACTGGTTGGCTCTCAGGGGATACCGAGAGTCGCTATCGGTGCCTCAGGAGCATCTGGTGCAACTCCTGAGTATTTAAGTCGCCTTACCCCCGCATGCGGGGCTCTGCGGGGGTGGACCTTTATTTCCCTAGCCACTCGTGGGACCAAAAATGAAATCAGTCCACAAAGAAAAAAGCTTGGAGGATAAGGAGGTCGAAAGCGAGCCTGTACCGTGGACGCCTCCATCCTCCCAGACAAGCAGTTGCTCCACCGCCGATACCCAGGCCACACTCGGGACCTTGACCTTGACCTCTATTGAGGAAGAGGGCGAGGGGAATCTGAGCAAACCAGGGGACGAAAGTGGTGCAAGTGCTAAGAAAAGAATGATTCAAATTATTCAGATTAATTTACATCGAAGCAAAGATGCCTCTTCTATTCTGCAGAGGAGTCTTGCTAAGATGCAAGACTCCTCTGCAGAAGACAGGGATAGCACTCATCCAAGAACCTTGGGTGGTGCAGGGATCTATAAAGGGACTGGGAAATTTTCTTTGTTACAGGAGTAGTAGTACCAACAGACCCAGAGCCGGCATCGTAGTGAAGAACATTAGCGCCACACCCCTGTGGAAATGGTCCACAGGGGACCTAATGGCGGTAACTACGATGCTTGAAAATGTAGGTAGGGTGATTATAGCGTCAGCCTATCTACCATATGACAGCAGGGACAATCCGACACCAGAGGTGAAGGAACTTGTGGACTTCTGCAAAAATCCGACTTTTGCTGATGGGATGTGATGCGAACTCACACCATATGGTCTGGGGTAGCACGAACACCAATAGCAGAGGTATGGAGCTCATGGAATATCTGGTAAGTACAGAGCTAGATATTTTAAATGTGGGAAACACACCCACTTTTCATAACGCTATGAGGGAGGAGGTAATTGATATTACCTTGGGCTCCAGACACCTGGCGGGATACGTGCGGAACTGGAGAATCTCGGATGAACCCACACTCTCGGATCACTCTGCTATTAAGTTTGATTTGGGAGTGGGGGAGCATGAGGAGACGAAATGGGTCCGCAACCCCAGATTCACAAACTGGGAACAGTTTAAATCGGATCTTCTAGTAACAGTTCGGGGGATCCCCTCCAGAATTAGTGAGAGGGAAATACTGGAGGCGGCAACCTCCCGACTGAGTAGAGGATTGATAGAAGCCTATGAAGGGAACTGTAAACCTAAACGAGCTAGGCCGAAAGGCCAGGTAAGATGGTGGAACAATAAGCTGGAAAACCTTAGATGTAAGGTAAGGAACCTTCTCAAGGGAGCCAGAAAACGTAACAGCCGTACAACCTGGGAGGACTATAGGACTGCCAGGGATCAGTATAGGGCTGAGGATAGGGAAGCCCAAAGAAGTAGTTGGGTTTCTTTTTGTAATGAGATAAATAAGGGAGCTAAGGCAGCACGGCTGAACAAGATCCTAGCCCGCAGCCCGGAAGCGATACTGGGATCACTCAAGCTCCCTAATGGTAAATTCTCGGAATCGGATGAGGAGACCTTAGACCATCTCATCAAAGCACATTTTCCGGGCTTTTATAGACCGGAGAGGGGAGACATTTCCGACCTGCTAGTAGGGGCACATAGGACCTGGGCGGTAAACCGAGAGGGGGACGACAGGGAACTTATGAAGGAGATAGTCTCACCGGCTAAGATGAGGTGGGCCTTGAGGTCCTTTGATCCATATAAATTGCCGTGACCGGACGGCATTTATCCGGTACTTCTGCAGGAAGCAGAAGAGATAATCCTCGGTCCACTCATAAGGATCACCAGGGCCAGCTTGGCACTGAAGATGGTCCCAAAAATGTGGCTAGGCACAAGTGTTGTTTTTATACCTAAACCGGGCAAAGTCGGATACACGTCCCCTAAGGACTTTCGGCCGATTAGCCTTACTTCATTTTTACTAAAGACGGCCGAACGATTAGTTGACAGGTACCTTCGGGATACTGTCCTAATAGAGAGGCCGCTTCAAGGGAGCCAGCATGCTTATCAAGCTGGTAAATCAAAAGAAACAGCTCTGGATAAGGTTGTGTCATCGATATGGTCACAACTGGACTCCGAAGGATACGTTGTGGGCACCTTCCTTGATATTGAAGGAGCCTTCAACTTTACATCCAGGGAAGTGATTAGCGGAGCACTAGGCAGATGCTACATCCCCAGAATAATCGCTGAATGGATAGACTATATGTTGGGAAACAGACAGCTTACTGCCAATAAAGGCAAGACTACCATCGAGGGCCGGGTCAACTCGGGATGTCCACAGGGAGGGGTATTGTCCCCCCTTCTGTGGTGCCTAGTAGTAGATGAGCTGCTTGAAAGGTTAAAGAACTATCAAGTAATTGGCTATGCCGATGACTTAGTAATAATAACGAAGGGTCCTTTCCTGGAGCCGATTCTCGATATAATGCAAGGAGCTTTAAATAAGGTGCAGGGAGAGGGGACTCTCGGTCAATCCCTCTAAAACTGAGGTGATGGTGTTCACCAAGAAATATAAGTGGAAGAAAACATGTCCGCTGAAACTTGGTGGCCAAGAACTAAGCTATAATAGCGAAGTGAAATACTTAGGAGTAATCCTGGACGGTAAACTGTCATGGGGAAAACATCTAAGTCACATATGTTCCAAGATCACAGCAACACTTTGGCAACTGAGAAGAGCCATTGGTAGTAGCTGGGGCTTGAAACCGGAAACCATGAAGTGGATATATGAGGCAATTCTCAAACCCAAACTGACGTATGCAGCACTGGTCTGGTGGGAGAGAGCCTGTTTAAAGTCGGAAGCCAATCAACTTAACAAGTTAAGAGGATTGATTCTTAGAAGTATAACCGGAGCCCCAAGATCAACACCGATCGAGGCGATGGGGATACTGACGGGGATACCACCTCTTGATGTCATCCTGAAAGCGGAAGCCGCAAAGGCAATGCACAGGGTGGGAAACATGAATAGGAAGGTAAGGAACCTGAATAGACTCTCAAGAGAGCTAGCTGAGGAGGGACTCGTATGGATGCCCTCTGACAGTACGGGTGTCCACTTCCTGTTTGACAAGAAATATAAGATCACCCTCACCAGTAAGACCGACTGGATGGAGGGTCAAGCTGGATTGCCGCTCAATGGAGACATCTGGTACACGGATGGAGCCAAGAGTGGGAACAGAGCGGGTGCGGGGGTATATAGGCGACGCGACGGGATAGGTAAAACCTTCCCCTTGGGCAAATACACTACCGCACTCCAAGCCGAGCTAGTTGGAATTACATACGGTGTTCTGGGGGCGGACCAAAATCGGACCCAGGAAAAGGTATGTATCTGCTCGGATAGCAGGGCGGCGTTGGCAGCCCTGAATTCAGCAACGACAAAGTCGAAGCTGGTCTATAATTGCTATGAAGCATTGAACCACTTGGCAGGGAAGGCACCGGTGGAACTTTTATGGATACCTGGGCATAATGGCATTAAGGGAAATCTAATTGCAGATGACCTTGCCAGACTAGGGACCAGGGAAAACCTCTATGGACCAGAACCTGCAGTGGGAATAAGTCGGAATCTGATCAGAGACCGCATCAATGGCTGGGCAAGAGACCAGCACAATAAAAGATGGAGAGGAGTAACGGGTTATCGAATAACCAAACTCTTCATCGAATACTCAGAGATTGAGAAATGGGCCCAAGAATTCATTAAATTGAACAGGCACAAAGCCAGAACTCTGGTGGGAATCATAACGGGCCACCATAGTAGCCTGAATGCATATAAACACAAGCTGAGGCTGACTGATAGCCCGGCCTGCAGATACTGTAAAGAAGACGAGGAAACCTCGATTCATCTTCTTTCCTCCTGCCCCGCACTGGAGGAGAAGAGCTATCTTATATTAGGGACCCCTGTTATCCTAGTGGAGGCGAGGCTTAAGGCGGGGGACGTGCCTAAATTGCTCCTTTTATGGGATAGCATTTTTGGATAATGACCCGGATAAGAGAGGATCGCCAAGGGACTACCCATGCGATCAGTGGCTGATGAGGCCCAAACCTATATAATATAATAATAATATAGAAGATAGACTTAAAATAAGTGTCACGGTTAAAATTTGAACGTTGATATTGCAATCATAAGCATAAAGTGCTGCTGGGTGGATTGAGTAGCCCAGTAGTACTGTTGCCGGTCCCAAGACCGGAAGAAAGAGGAGGATTAGAGGGCCCGGTTAGCTACCTACCCTCTGTAAAAACAGATCCAGCTCATAGTACCGATGATATTCATCGAAGAGGAACAGACCTACTTTAGAAGAAGGAAGAAGAAAAAGATATTACATTTAGTGCTCTATTGGAAGGTATGGACATCAAATTGATCTAATATGCTTTATTTAATAAACAGTAAGAGTAATATTGTTTCAGCTTGATTCAGTCTACATATGTTTACAAAAGTATTTACATTCAGAACACACCATTCAACTATCCACCAACCCACCGCATAAGCCAAGAAATAAACAGAGCTTTGGACATCAAATAGTATTGCACATCGTAATTCCTAGACAAGTCAGTCCTTTGACAAGGTTTGGTGTAATGGTTTATCATACAATGTCAAACAACTTCTTCCAATAACCTATTATCGCTTCTAAAATCTTATTTGACTAATAGAGAATTTATTTCGAACCAGAGTAAATATCAACACATCTAAAGCTTTCCCATTAAAGCTTAAAGTACCACAAGGCAAGTAGGTAGAGTAAGGGGCGCTCCCTTACTCTACCTACTCTATACCATCGACTTTCCTACAAATGAAAACACTACCATGGGAACGTTTGGGGATGGCACAATAATCCTGACATCCAGCACAAATCCTAATGAAGCGCCAAACAACATGCAACACATCTCGATCGTATACAAACTTGGACACAAAAATGGAAAATCAAAATAAACGAAACAAAATCATCACAAGTCAACTTCGCTCTGAAAAAAGGCCTGTTGGGTGATAATTGAAGTTATAGTTTGAATTTTTGTTGTACCGATATAGGCGAAGGACCACCTGCGTAGCAGGAAAATAAGGATTGGTAAAATGACTTACTTGGAATAATGTTGTCCTGGAACCCTCTATGCTGTTGTTTTGTTTGGTACGTGATGGGATAACGTCGGTAACCGGCACCTTGTTCTGCACGTGTACGATATGTTATTATTCTGGTCCCTCAACGTCTCTACCACACACTTATGCTGCGCTACTACCCCGGTTCGGGATCGTGGAGAAAACAAACACAGCACTGACACAAGGGCATAGGACTCGGGCAGAGATTTGAATTGCGGGCGGGAAAAGGACAAGTCATTCGGTACGAAACAATGCCAATACCCAACTTTTAATCTAAACAGTATAGAAATTCCTCAACTACAAGTACCAAATATTTGGGTATGTACATGTACAGCAACCTCACCTGGAAAGAACACATAATCAACAAAAAAGAAATACATAGACCTAAAACTTAAGAACCTATACTAGCTAATTGGGAGAAAGTCCAAACTGTCGATGAAGAACAAACTCCTAATGTACAACACTATCACCAAGCCAATATGGGCGTATGGCACAGAAATCTGAGGATATGTCAGCAAGTCGAATCTTACCATTATACAAAGGAGCCAATTGAGAATATTGCGAATGATAACTGACGCAATTTGGAACGTCAGACCTTACAAATCAGACCTTATAAAATGATTTAAATGTGATCTTCGTTAAAGACGTAATCAAGGCCTTTAGAATAAAACACCACGATAAATTAGAAGATCATCCTAATACCCTGTTAAATCCACTACTCTAACATCCCACCACCATTAGGAGATTGAAAATAAACTGGCCATCTGATCTAAGAGATTAGAAACGAAGACCCGTTGTTGAAAAAGGCTCCATCACGACACTATAGGGCAGTTTTGTCCAGAAGACAACAAATCAGCTTATAGAATTTATAGTATTATTCTAATTACTAATTAAGTAAATTGCGTATATATATATATAAAGAAAGTATTTACATAATAGTGGTAAAACAACCAAAACAAAGGAACGTAAGCAATCAGGATAACTTAACTTCACTATTCATAATGCTAATTTCAAAATGGCAGCGATTCGTTAGATTTAAAATGATAATCCACTCCATCAGATTTAGCTTTTTTTGTAAACGGCTTCATACTGTTTAACTGTAAACATCAATAAACATATTCCATTCTCAGCATGGAAATATTTCATCTAGATAAAGTAGAATAATAAGAAAGTATTGGCGTTTACGTTAAATATAGTTATTTCTATGGCGATATTGCATGGAATTCGCAATGGTGTAAGAGTTCAACTATGCGAGTTCATTCATTACACAATATCGCAACCAGCTATAAGTATAGAACAATTTTGCAGGGTTAAGATATGTGAAAAGACGACGGGAGTGCTTGTAATAATGCGATCCTATAAATAACAGAAATTAGATGTCGACTTTTGCTTATTGCATATGCATATTACACACGCCCTCGTACTATTCGCGCTCTTTTTTATTGCACATCGTGTCATTCCGTGGTACCAGTGCAGATATTTGAACACTTCCGCAAAATACTTTCTTTTTGTATTTATGTCATCACACTACTTGAATTATGCAAAATACCAATTCAGATTTTACAATGAAATTGTCTGAAAAGGTACGATGAAACACAGCTGCAACTTTTTACCTAAATTTCAAAGTTCATTGTTCAATACATTCTTTCCTGATATAAAAACACTCCTATAATCTACTCTCTGACTACTTTACATACCAGAATATATACCAGTATATATATGAAATGATGCAAAATTATGAAAACCAGATGACAGATTGAAATTACTAATATGTCAGTAAGTTTATAACCAGTCTCACTGCCAGTTTAGTATAATTACGTAACTTCTACTTAATTAAACTCACGTCGTCACTCTTTCGTTCCGTGTATCTGACTTGCTCACCACTGCGTAACCAATAGAGTAAACGTATAGTATATTTAGAGAAAACTTTCGTTGGGTCCAATTGTAAGTCGATTACAATCCAGATGTACTGTAGAGTATGTAACGTAAAGCATGTAATGAGATGATCCCGATACATTTCCTTAAAATATACACAATACTGAATTCATTGTCTTCAAATCAGTTCAAATCAGTTTTAATGCTCATGGTATCAAAATTATCATGCCGACATAGAGCGCAATTAAACATAAAATTAATTTGTTACTGCCCATATTCTAGAGAGCGTACTGAAAGTGTCATTACTCTCTTTCTCAGTAGTACAGTGAATTCCAGTAAGTTTAATTATTTATTATATGTCAAGTAAATTTAGATTTATTTTAAGATAAATTACCCAATTTTTATTTGTAAATAGATATTCTAATGTATTGTTAAATAGTTATTCTTCAATACACCAAAGCAAAGTTTAAGGAAACGGTTGTCAGTTAAAAAGTTGTAGGGTAAAATTTATAGGATACACTTCTGATATGGTGTCGTCTGGTGCAAACTTCACTAATTTTTAGTATAAATTTGAATCCAACTATACGTTTTACCGTTCATATTGTTAAAAGATAAAATCAAAACTCTTGAAATGGCTTCATATATGTTATGTCTAAATTTGGTATTTTCAATACATATTACACTAATAATATTTCGGAGTATATATCGGTTCAAGTTTAGGAAATATTTAAATATTCGTGAATAACACAAATTCTTAAATATCATATTTCGAGTACTATTTCAGTTTCTTTAGTTTTCTATTTAAATCTTCCAATTGTATAGTCCTAACATTTTGCCTTTTCAGGTTATTAGATAATTAATATGCCTCATTCCTATCTAGAATATCTAGAAGCCTTTATATATCTATTATAATAATTATTCTTATAAAGGAAGGACTGTTCTTAATAAAATAAATAAATAAAATAAAAATAATAAACTTTAATAAATCCAAATCATTTTAATGTGGTGGTAACAGTGTACACACATTATTAATTATTTAGTAATTGGGTACATAGTGATACGCTAAATAATAACAATATTACTAATAATAAGTGGATAATAAATAAAAATGACAGATAAAAACTATTATTTTAGTTCCAACCCAACCATTAATTTTAATAAATTAATTTTAATAAACCACTCGATGACTCCTTAATTCTTACACAGATAAATCTTAAAGAAGCTTCAAGCTTTAGCACTTGTGAATGGCTGCTAATAATTCCTTTTATAAATAGGGGGTTTAATTTTTATCGAAAATATTAATTTAAATTTTTATTATGGTGGAAAGGATGTACATAATTAATTATTTAATCATTGAGTATATTCTTGATAACATTAGTACATTCCAATTAAGTAGACTATAACTGGATAGTCATATATATAAAAAATTTGTTTATATTCCGTTATTTACCTCATTGTGGTGAATCACAAATAGATTAGACCCCTCCGACTATTCAGTGAAATTTTCTAGAGAGCGATCTTTTTCATTTCAACACATTTTTCAGTCATTCATGGAATTATTTTTAACAAACTTAGTCAACACTTTTAACGTTTGTTTCTTAGGATCCATAATATCATTCGAGCATAAATTAGTAGTACGTTGCATAGTGATGTAAAACTTTACCAATTACATCGGCCTTAAGTTTTATATCAGAAATAGTGAAATTCTACAAAATTTTTACTCTATTAACTTACCTTAGCATATTTTCAACAGTATTAAAG
Source organism: Rosalia funebris (assembly GCA_037954035.1). Lineage (NCBI taxonomy): Eukaryota > Metazoa > Arthropoda > Insecta > Coleoptera > Cerambycidae > Rosalia > Rosalia funebris. Next base: position 4,645,051 of record JAZFAV010000033.1, read on the forward strand.
ATATACATATTGCAACATTGGCATTTAAAGTACTTAACATGCAATATAAATGAATTAAATATTTTTATCACTAAATATCTACTATAAAAAAATTTTATATTTGTCATATGTACGTTTTTATTAATTATTGTTTAATTAGTACGTTATAACATTTTGCATGATCAATGTTGTACGTTAGGAAATTTGACACGTACAATATGTATTCAAGTAATTGATTGCCTACGTGTAAAGAGTTTATTATTAACATGATAAAATATTAGCTCTTTAATAATCTTTGCTTTATATTGTATTAAAAATGTTTTGAAATCGGGTTTCGAATCTTTTGTATGTTTTGTGATGTATAATTGTGATTATAACGATATAAAACGGTATAAAAGTCACACATACATTCTAACAAAGTATTCAAAAAGGCAACAATACAAAAATATATTTTAATAGAATAATAAACCAAAACACCAGAAATTATAAATAGCTTTGTCACAAAAATGTTTTACTTGTTATTTAGTAAATAAGTTTGCAATTAATATGTGATTAATTATTACGCATGTCAATAAAACAATATAAACATCACTAATCAAAAACTGGTAAAAAATTTTGTCAGGCGATGTTGACGGATGAAAATTTTTCTGTTTCAAAGTAATTGTTCTCCCCGAAATAGAAGTCTCCAGAAGGAAAGGTGCTATCTTCTCAAATCGTGTATCCAGCTCTGGAATAATCGAGAATACTCTCATTACAAAACGAGGTACACACAAAACATACGAAGAAGAAGAGAAGAGAGAAAAGAAGAGAAAAGAGAAAAAAATTAAAGCCTTAAAAATTTCATTAAAATGAGAAGAGAGCTTTAAAGAGTTAATCTCCTTACTCTATGTTACGGGACTTAATGGGTAGCCAACTCATCTCTCAGAACATCATCTCTATCTCAAAATTAAGTGGCCGAGAAAAAATAAACCAACACATAAATGCAGAATATGTGTTTTATACGACAGTTTTACTTTTTTTTAAATAGTTCACCATCGTGCTTTCTCATGACCCATGGACAGGGTAGGGTGTGTCCTATCCACCTCAAAATCAATAGATGTCGTCTGGTGGTCTGGTAGACGTCCCTAATCAGAATCAGTCGAAACCCCATCGATCCGACACCATTTAATTGAGTGATCGTGCTAACAAAAACAGTTTCTCAAATAGTCCACCATTGTGCTTTCTCATGATCCATGAACATGGTTGAGTGTGTTCTATCCACCTCAAAATCAATAGGTGCCGTCTATGAGATATCCTCGATCAGAATCAATCAAAGCGCAATCTATCCGACACAACTTAGTTCAGTTATCGTGCTAACAAGAAATTTTTAAAATGCCGACAACAGCTAAAAAAAATGTTTCCATTTTTCTTTACACGATTACTTTATTTTTCCGCTCTGGTATAGTTGAGTGCGGGAAAGTAAAAATACGAGACATATTAGATATTAGATATAATTTACAGAAACAATTTAAAAACCTACAGGTCAGATTTAATAGCATCCGCCACAAAATCGAAAAGAAATCTGACAACTGCAACTAGAAAACTTCAATGGCGAGTCTTGAATTTTATGAATCCTAATAAATTGGAATACAGTAAAATTTTACTAAAACATTCAACCAAAATCATCGATCATCTGAACTTGACGCTATAAACGTGGTAATTAACTAAAGGATCAGACGAGTAACTGAAATAAGCCGTTCCAGCAGGTGACAAAAAGACTAGAATAGTCAAAGAACAAGAAATCGTAAAACTGATATCGATAAACAGAATAAAAAAGTGCAATGTTTAGGGAATTGGATTTGAAGAAAAACTAAATAGAAAACTTACGTATATTTATTTAAAAATAAAACAAGTTGATGGATGTAAACTTATTCTTTTTAGTTTTTAACCAGATATTAAATCTATACTTTAGCCTTATATATCCAACCTGTATATACTATACCGTTTCTCTCTACAATATAACTTGACTATTCGAAGATAATGAGAATATAACCGGTTATTAGAAATAATAAATAGTGTCTTAAAAAAACGTTGACTGACAAAAAAATACAAACTTATATATCTACCACAAAGTTCACCAAAGAACAGTTATAGTTCTGTTCAAAACTACGATCTTATCTGCTAATTATGGATATAATAGATGCAATTATAATTAATTATTATATGAAATCGTTTATGGTAATCGTTCATCGGCATTCTTGACAAGAAAATGTATTCACCTTACAATGTCAGCAAATATTTAATATGAAACATTAAAGAGAGCGCAAGTTGTAAAGCAATAAACCAATAAATCTTCCTCTCAAGTAATTCCTTGAACCACTATATTTTTTGATAATTATTTTTCTTGGTATTCTTGAGAATAGTAATTAATTGTAAAACATTACATTAGAACCACAACATTTAAGGTCTATATTTTCACGAGTTTGATCATAATACGGAAAGCTTATATACTATTAATTAATAACAACAAAATTTTATAATTTTTCAAATAACACCTCATGATTCTTGATTAGCTATGAAATTATTATTAGTCGACATTGTCTTGCTATGAAAGTACCATTATTCATTATTATACTCTCTATTAATATAATTCCTGATTTTTTATTAGTCAACATTTCCTTACTATAAAATTATTATTATTCATTGTTATAATGTTGTTATATCGTGAATATAACTATTCATAAGAGATATATAGATGTAATATGTTACTATTAGAATATGCACTCTGATAAAAATATATCATCATTTATCGTTATATATATATATATATATATATATATATATATATATATATATATATATATATATATATATATATATATATATGTTAAAATATTATATTTAGCGGATAACTGAAAATACATGAATTATCTACAAACAATCTGAATTGCATTTAGAAAATAACTTAAACAGACGTTTTCGCAGGGTTCGATGCAATTGATTGTATAATATTTGGTCTTATTAACATTATTTATAGGTATACAGGAATACTATCAAGAAGAATATGTCATAAATTGTAACTAGTTATATATAAATTAATGTATAAGATATTTAATTATAAAAGAAAACTTGCATGCAAACGTTCAGATCCATTAACTAATTAGTACTTTACAGCAAAATTGTTTAAATAAAGTATACATACGCAGGAATGGGTAACAAAATTTCGTGAACATGACGAGCATAGTGAGGGTAAAGTAAGTCTACACAATGTGGTGGCGGAACATAGTGAAGACATATAGTGTTCTAAAGTGATGAAAATTAGGGACTGTCGTTAAAGTTGTTTTTTAACTAGAATTTCTTACCACAACCGTATACCGTATTTATGACCCCGATATATTTCTTTTCTATGCAGAACTTTCTTTGCGCAGGATTTTAAAGGATTTAAAACAAATATGTTTATGCTGATTGAGAAACCCAGAAATGTAGGCCAAATGAAGATATACAGACAAATGTGCCGATTGCATGTAATAGAAGAATTGTATCATTAAACAATGAATACCAGACAAGAAAACATAGTTTGATGACAATACTTATGCGATAATGTGCACTATGGATTACCATAGCGAACATTATGAATTAAATGCATTTTCAACGTTGAGCATTAGCTCAACATTAAAAACGCATTTAATATAGCATGGTATAATAAAATTAATCAACTCGAAATACAATGGATAATTTTATAAAATGTCCAGTCGTTTTCTAAATGATTAGGTTGATTGTAAAATGAAAAATTCGAAGATATTTTCTATAATCACTTTGATTTTTTTAGAAAGAATTTAGAAAGAACATAACTAGTATAAACAGTAGACAGGCAAAATAAAAATGCGATCATGCGATCAATGAATACCATTATTTTCAAGTTAAATACGGAATTACAGAAACAGGCGGAGAAAAGGTGGTTAATGAAATATAATGAAAATATGTGCTAATGTTGACGAAATAACTTTTATCTTACCTTACGAAAAATATTATGAAAAAGTCAAAAGAATAATGGACATGAATGTCATGATAGAATGTAGATGGATTTAAAGCAAAAAATTTCACGACCGACAGTGTAAATATTTATTAAGTCGTACATAACCTATGTTGAGAAAATACAGCAACAGAAAAAAAAAGGAAATGGTCGCCCCATTTTATCACAAGGTTGGAATTACTCAGGTCAGGTAGATCGCATCGATCTACAATCATGTTCAGACGGTGATTATAAATGGCTAATGAACTGTCAGAACATCTATTAAATTCATTAATTTACGATCATTATCATTAAAATGTCCGACGTGGTTTCGCTAGAACTCTAAAATATATTTTTGGAGTTCGAGGCCTTCAAAATGTTATGTGTTAATAAAAGAAAGTTTAATAGCATATTCAGTCGATGACTATCATAATGGCCTTCATCTAAGGTAATAAATTTTCACTCTCTTCAACCTAAGTCAAGATAATGCAAATAGGTCAAATCAAGACTTCCAAATTCCTTCTACTACAAAATTATAGACGTTCAACATATTATAAAGTATTGCTTGGAGTATATTCTCCTGTAAGTTTTTTGTCTTCTGTTACTTTTAGAAACACTGACTCAAGAATATTTAAAGAACGGTTTAATAGTAAGTCGAAATAAAATTAGAAAACGACATGTTAGCTATGTTATATTACACGAAATAGCTAACTCGTATTCGGAAGATTCCATAATAAATACAACTCCCTGCCAAACATAAAATATTTTTGAAGGTATTCTAATATTTAATCTAGAAGACATTTCAAGTTTTAAGCAAAATAGAATTGCAATATCAATGTAGTTGAAACGAATATAATAATTAATGCAGTAACTGTTTTGAAATAAAATTTTCAGAATTTTAAGTATCTACAAGTAAAGTAACATAAAAGTGCAATTTTTGTAAAAAAGAGGAGTTGATAGGAGCTCAGAAAGTAAAGAGATAATTAGCTAAATATATGCTGCAGAAAAATGTCTGAATCTATCCAACAACAACTGAATCCTTTCTGTGCGAGACCAAACATTGCAATCGAAATTTGATAGTGCCATTGGGTTCTAAAGATAGTTTAGGAATAGTATTAGGAATTAAAAATTAGTTTTACAGAATTGTTACTTTAGAAAAAAAACCTGTCATAGAAGTGTTTATATTCTAAGACACATATTTTCCTGAACTATATATTCTACATAAGATAAACCCATTTTTTAAAAATAAGCTATATCTAAATATTTTAATTTGGAGGACAAAATTTCAAAAAATGCTTCTACAAACAATAGAAAACCAAATTCCGCAAAAATAATTATTTTGTAAATGTTTTTTTTCTATTTCAAGGCAACTGTAAAATGCAACAGTAAGTATCTCTTAAGCGGAGCCAGTTATCTCATTACAATAAACCCGAAAGTATTTAGGCGATTGACAAAACGCTTAAAAAATCTGTTAAAATACAGAAATTGTCACGGTCAATTAGGAAACGACTAGGTGTTTTATAAAAAGCCTGGTTTTACATTATACCTGCAACATATACGAGTATACTACGATGGTGTACCAAAAATAGAGACACCAAAAGAGACTATTATCATAGGATACGCAGATAATCTAGCACTGGTAATATATGGAAGAAACTGAGACAAAATAGATGAACATATTACGTGGATAATGAAACAGATTGAAATCTGGATGATAAGGAGACTAACAGTACATAATTTTAGCAGGTAGAAGAACTGAATGAAATAAAAATCTAAATCTGGGATGTCAAAGATTTGAATATGAAAGGAATCTCAAATACGTATTATAATATGGGATATTATAACATGAGGTGTTGTTATTGGTCAAAATATGAATATGGGTATTTATATATAATAAAGTGTTGAAAGAGCATAGACGGCAATAATGGCTCTAAGCCATCTAATGTCAAACATTAGACATTAGAACAAAAACCCAAGAAATGGTAGTAGGATAGTTCCAAAATGGAGCAAACTCCATTATCCTCTGCGGAACAGCAGTATGAAAACAATGGACTGAAATACCAAAATATCGTATATGGAAATGTTAGAAATAACATAGAAAAGCCATTATTAGCATGGCAGATGTATACATAATGGTTTCAGTACAAGTACACGGTAGTACAAAGAATCACAAAGTTAATATAACAAAAAAAAATTAAAACAGGAATTTAAAGCATTACAATGACAAAAATACGTATACCAGAAATTAAACGCTAAGTAGTATAGAAACATGGGGAAGTAAGGTACTACGGCACCCTAGATATAGGGATTACATAACGCACCTGAGACACTTTGGAATCTTACAGATGATGAGATATTAACACTGCGGGGAACACGAATATACCATTGCATGATCACACGGTACTTCATATAATGATATCGGTAAATCGTATTATCTCTAGTGATATCATAGTATAATGATAAAACTGATAAATAATACAGTGATTTGTGATGGAACATTTGACTTAACAAAATATAGCACATTTTCTAAATTTCTTCATGAACAGTATTTTCATCAACAGGGTCTTCCAATCGTGATTTCTCTTACATTTTTGTCCATACCACTGGGAAAAGAAATTTACCAATTTTACTAGGACTTGCACTATGGTTATGTTATAATGGCTAAGGAAAATAAAGAACATAAAATCCCATATGCGTCAACGGTATGACATGGTACATTTTATAATTCTGGATGAATAGGTGTCAAGCCAAAAGAAGCTACTGCCTTTTACCCGCACGTCCTTATAGACATATTTTTACCCTTTCATCAAGAATTAACTACCAAGTTTAGCTTACCAATTTTCTTTTCATATTTAATTTCTTCTTGTCCAACTTGTTTTGACTGCACTAAGAAATAATATAAACTGCACTAACAATAAATAAAGTATTTTCTTACTTGAAGTAAGAAAATATTTTATTTATTGTCCTATGTATCTTCACTTCATTCCTGTATGAAAATAACGTGCCTCAGTGTCTAACTTAGAGATAATAACGTAAAAAATATATGTGGATTTTATTAACTTGTTCTTGTGTAATTCCTTCCCTGTCTGTAATTACAAATTCAATTCATATGCGCATATAAAAATATATAAATAGTTATATAACTCAAACTACAACTAGATGAATATATTTACAATTTCAGCGAAACTTAATTAAGCAAAACTGGTTTTAAACCATCAATTGGGTCACCTTGAAGGCAAAACTTATATATTCGAGTATTTAATTTTCCTTCAAATTTACACTAGTTAACGTCCATAAAAATTCTATACACGAAATTAATTTACAACTCAAACAAAGTGTTAAACACAGCTTAACTGGAGTTAAGTAATAATTAATCAAACTTAAATTTGGGCTTTCACTTATTTGTTGGACATAATTGACACTGATAAAAGTTACGTGAGATTAAATTAAAATAACAGTCGTATTAAGAAATGTTTACTCGATTTAAATTAGCTGGAGGAATTGATATAATATTGTAAACACACTAAACTATTTAACCATTATTATATAAAAAAAAATTAAACATTTATCCGAAAAACATTTCAATCAATAACTACCACTAAAGTTAAGATATAAAATGGAAACTTAATATCCGACAACTTTTAACTGGAAGAAGTTAGAAGAAAGGTCAAAATAGAATTGTTGTTAAATATCATTCATTTTCAATATTGCCCATATTAAAATTACCAAACACTACTCTACACTACTATTTATTTACCAAATAAACGTCTTTATTTAAAAATAAAGAAGGAAAACATTTTTTCATGTTTTTTGAATTTACTTTCTGTTCAAATAAAAAGATATGTTTACTCGATTTGACAGAAATCACTTGATATAACAGGATAATAAGCACTGTTAGCTAGTCAGAAAACAAGTTTCATTGAATATTGTCTAAAAATAATTTTGAACTCAACAATTTTGACCTTACGTTTAGGAAATTAACAAATTCTTTTATCTAAATGTATGCAAGTTACCTGAAGACCCTTTTTATTGTTTTGTCATCTATTATGAACCATCATGTAATAAGTAGCGTTATATATTAATGGTATAATGCCCCATTTATAAAAATGTGCTTAGGTTGCAAACTAAAAAGATATAAGTATAATGTGAGCATTAATCTGATTAGTTGTGAATTAGAAGTCGGCTTTAATAAACCTCTCGAACTAGTCTCTGTGTTTTCGTCATCTCGTTACCCTCGACGTAACTTGCATGTAGAGAATTTCTAATGAGATTAAGAGTATATACGCCTATTAATGAAATCCCCTTCTGCTTCTAATCTGACAATAAACTACAAATATTATCTAACTGAGAAAATCTATTCACACAAATCTAGAGAGGGTGATCAACTATGTTTACTGATACTTTGTTTACAGAATAATATAATAAATTAAGACAAAATTCGAACATTACAGGAATTAAGTTACTATAAGTATTTAATTATTTGTCATATTAAACAATAAAATGCTGTCAAAACTATTATCCAAGAATAATTTCACCTCAGTAAGTATTATATTACAAAATCAGAAATTATGTTTTCGATCTCCTGCAATAAACTTATCCAATTAAATGAATTGTTTAATGAATGGATGAAATTTCTGATAGCATCATCTTTTCAATAGGATGTAATAAAGAGATACTAGATATTTCTTAACCTCTCTCCAACAAATTAAAGCTCGACGAAACCTTAGAATGATATATTAGTGTTGTTTACTTTCTATCATACAATAGGAAATAAAATACGTTACTTAAAATAATTCGAAAAAGAAAATTTTACTTAAATAAATAGTTTTAAAACCTTAAAACGGACTTTTCCGCACGTAGAACATCTCTATCTCGAAATTGAGTGACCGAGAAAAAATAAACTACCTAACACATAAATGCAGAATATGTGTTTTATGCGACAGTTTTACTTTTTTCAAATAGTCCACCATTGTGCTTTCTCATTATCCATGGACAGGGTGGGGTATGTCCTATCCATCTCAAAATCAATAGATGTCGTCTGGTAGACGTCCCTAATCAGAATCATACTTTAATTACAGAACGACGTAATTGAGTGACCGTGATAAAAAAAAACTGAAATAGTCCACCACTGTGCTTTCTCATGACCCATGAACATTGTAGAGTGTGTCCTATCCACCTCAAAATCAATAGGTGTCGTCTGAGAGGCGTCCTCGATTAGAATCAGTCAAAACCTGATCGATCCAATACGATTTAGTTGAGTTATCGTGCTAACAATATTTTTAAATGCAGACGACAACGACACACACACACAGCAAAATTTTTTAAAAATTATTTGTTTTTTGCTTTTAGGTCGAAAAACGAAGAAGAAACCAAAAAAAATTTTTTTTTATTTTTCTTTACACGATTACATTACTCTTCGGGAGTGCGGAAAAGTAAAAAATACTTAAAATAAATTAGGTGTTACTTAAGATAACAGAAATATACAGTATTCTAATTTGCTATTAACCTATTTTTAATTAACGAATTTTTTTATGTTGTGTTTGAGAGTGCAATTTTTCAATGTAAATATAAAAAACCCAAAACATTAATTTTGTAAAACACCGAAACACTGCTAGCTGTTCGATGGACACAGCTTCCACAAGTTTTACAATGCCACAGGTCACTATAGGTACGGGTAATCGCTAGTAAGAAATTAGTGAAGAAAGAATCAGCTGTGGCTACGAAGTTATTTCTGTCATCATTAACCAAAAATTAGTATGCTGTTAGGTATGCGTGTGCTGTGTTTATTGTTATAATTCTACGTTCTTAATTAACTACATTCTAACAACTAACTACGTTCTTAATTAATTAATCTTTCCTCTTTGAACAACTCATGTTATTATCTGTAACATTAAATTAGTAACCAAGTAATTTGAAATTTATAGCTATGTAACTATGATAATGAATACAAAATTTTTTTCTATTGTATGTATTAAGTTGGGCCTAGTTGACTATTAGAATTCTTTTCAATGTTTACTTTTTTATTACAAGTAAAAATAATGCCTGTAATTTCTAAAGACTCTGTGAAATGATCGGCTCTGTGAAATCGAGCGGTTATACTCTGTTATTATCAATTATAAATTATTAGTTATCATCATACCTTTTAGGAACTTTTTTGGGTACGTAAACTATCACAAAAACGTTATGAAAACGTTAATAGTACTCTAAAAAAATTTATGAACAACGGTGTAAAAACTGTTGTATATAAAAATTGTCAATAAAGTTTTAATAAAGACTGTAATTTTCTATTTTAAGGAAAACACGCAACAACGTAGTTTCCTTCAATATTAGCGTAAAATACTTATATGACATTAACAGTTTAAATTTAATGAATATAAGAAACTATTATAAATTGCAAACAATCGGAAACTTGTGTCAATGGTTTTCAGTGGCGACTCTCTGGTAGGATAAATTAATTTGTTAAAAATAAACAGGGAAATTTTCTCATTCTCTTCTGAATTCACTTTATGCAAAATGTTGAAACTGCTTTCTTTTTCAAATAATTGATTTTAAATGTATTGATATTTTTAACACAAAAGTCAATATCAGGTGATTTAGTTTAGCAGTATAGCAAAATATCGGTATCGGAAAACAAATCCGAAAACATATTAAACAGTAATTTTTTCATGTTTACACTTTCAGCATCCCATTTTTCTGTTTTTTTTTTTAGAAACTATTAAATACTTCTATCAAGGTATCTCTAACTGTTACAGCTCTATCGAGTTGGTGTAATTTTAAGAAAGCCCTCTTTAACTTGTAAGTCTAATACACAAGTTGTTTTTGAGAAAATATTTCCAAACGAAATCCAGCGACTTCAAACAATGCAAACAAAGCCTATTTAATTGAATATTTTGCCGTATTCAATTGAACTTCTTTCCAAATATTATTTGGTTTAACTATGGTAACCAAATAATCAAATATGTTATATCAAATGTGCTATAAATATGCTTTTAATTTTTTTACATGCCGTTTTCACTTATACTAATAAAATAAACAAGACAAAAAAACTAGTTTTCGCAACATTTAATTACCTCATATTAAGCACTTATATTTATTATATGTATATTATACACTTTATATAAGCATCCAGAAAGATGTTTACTATTAGTTTGTAAATTTACTAACGGCATTGGAAAATTATGTTAAATTATGTGAAAATATTTTTTTATAAATTAATTATCTACTTAAGAAGATGCATTTATTATCATCCTATCTTGAGTTGCTTTAAATTCTGAATGTACATGGCTTTATTATTATTATCGGTTTTGCTTACATAATTGTAAATATATGGAAGCACTATCGAAGTTGCTTCCCAACAGTTCAAAATTTATTCGCTCTTTTTTTATATCTATTTTGATGGGAACGGAGTTTACCTCAAAGCTACTCTTCTACCTATTCTAGTCGGCTCTTCCGCCGATTGATGTAAGAATCGAACCCATGCCCAGATTAGTCCAAGTGATTGGCATCGTTAGGGTGGATAGATTCAGGGAGGCCCCTCCACGAGGTAATTATGGGACAATTTACCCTCAAATATACTTGAAATTTACACATTAATCATCCAAAATTGTCCGACTGAACAAACGCCAACCAGCAGCACTTGATAGGCGGTTAAGAACATGAATATTAAAGGAACCGTAACATAAGAGTGGATTCGTATTTTAGTACCGTAGCCCGAATGGTGCAAAATTAAAAATATTGTATAATTTACTTTATATGGATTTGAAGGGTTAAGAAATATTAAATAATATTAGTACTTCAAGACTAAATAAAAAATATATAAATTTCTAAATCTTAATTATTATATTTATACTAACATTTTTAAGTGAATTATTGCTTCCCTTGCTTCTATGTAGCATACGTCAGTATTTTATGTACTATCAACAAAATTTTGCATTGCTAGTTTATATTACTGAATCCGTAAGATCTTGAATCCTACTTAGTAGAGAAACGCGTTAAAAATTTGCCAAAGTAATAACGATGACAAGGTAAATACTGCTTCATAATCTGGAGATAATCTATGATCTTCGAAATACTAAAAACATGATATTACTTCATCTTAAATGTGCAGTGCAAAACTAAATAGATTGAATATTCGACCTTACAACGATCGAAGTAAAAACGTTAAGTAGTCATAATTTTGGACTAAATAAAAATATATATGGATTTGTAAACCTAAATAAATAAATTTATTTGTAAATTATACAAATGCGGGGGTATTATTGATGTCGTACCTGCTTCTTCAGTGGCGCTTTCCTTTTCAAAGTCCACGTCTGGTACGACAATAGGTTGGTGGATACTACTGTCAAGTGTTCCATCATTACTTCCTGTGTGTTCCAATTTAACAAAGCTGATTACATCTTAGATTTTTACTTTTCTCAATCCATCTAAAAGTGCTTTGGCACACAGATATTCTCACTTCCGTTGTGTGACATATGTGACTTGCAGAGAATAACCACGTAATCTTTATGTATGTGAATATAACAGTAACTAGTTAACTTTAGGCATTATGGACACTTTCACCCAAATACATGTGTGCTATCCAGTGTTTTCTATAGAATACAACTAAATAAAGTAAAACTCAATTAAAGATTGAATAGTAAGAATATAAATTAATAGAATTTAAAATCATTATATATACATACAGGTATATATAAAAAATAAAATAAAACATTTTAAAATCCTCGCTGCAGGCAGCAGATTTCTTTAAATGTAAGCCTGGAACGGTAACTGAACGATATTTGGAATTTTATTAATATTCAGTTTTTTGTCTCTTTAGTCTTATTTCCTTTCTCGGTAGTGTCTTGCGATGTTGAATATTAATTCTATTGAACTGTTGTTTGAACTTGAACTTGAATCTATGATGATCAAGAAGATTGAATCTATGATTGATCTTGATCTATACCAATATTTTTAAAAGAAACGTTGTTTTCATTGCTCTCATGAACCACATTCCGCCGATTTGTATGCCGTAAATAGATTTCTTAATGACTAATTTGTATTATTGAATCGATGAAGTTAATACACAATCTCCATTTTCGTGGTTCTTATTAATCGGGGTTTTTAAGTTCTACCTAGCATGGAAAAAACCATTAAGAGTCAACATGATAATGACGGCAGGGTACATACTACAGCATAATCATCTAAAAATATTAACACTGGAGGTTGAAACCTTTGGTGGAAAGATAACACTAACTTAGTTTTCCACAAGACACCAAAACACTATCCATTACACTCGACGCACGTTTAGCCAACAAAGTTGGCATCATCTGGAGATGATTAAAACAAACTGAGTTTAGTTTTAATTAAGAGTTTAGTTTTAATTAACTCCAGTTGATGCCAACTTTGTTAGCGAAACGCGCGCCGAGGGTAGTGTATAGTGTTTTGGCGTTTTGTGGAAAATTAAGTCACTGTTAAAAATATTGACCTTCAAAATACTAAAAACTTGTTCTTATTTGATCTCAAAATAACTTGATCTTACCGAGCATCTTAATTGCTTGCATTAAAATTTGTTACTTTATCTAGCAGAGCAAATCACTAACGTTATATTTCATGTAAATCTAAATAAAATAAAAATCCTATAAATCCAATACTTTCTTCATGCATATATGAATAAGTCGTTTTAATAATTTTGTGCATGGTATTTTTATATAATGTATAACGTCGGCCTCATTATCATCTCATTTACATATCTAAAGAATATAGTAAATATAAAATATATTTCTTTATTATTCCACAATCGGTTACACAAAAGTGTTTGTAGTTTATTCAAAAAGTTATATCACCATTTACTAATTAACATATTTCTTAATATAATTGACCAAAGGCGATTACTACAAAAGCGATTGTAAGAAAGGATAATTACACGCATTGTTTATTTTCTTTATCTACTCTACTCCCGAATATGTAAAAGATATAATGATTAATTTCTATCTAGGAAAGGAAAACTTTTAAATTATGTATTATTATTATTATTAGTCTAGCGGGCCTTTATGGATACGAGCACTCAGCCTTGGCTTTTGTACTCTAAACCACTATCTTCCTCAAGGTGTGGCAGGATACCCCGCCGCTAAGCTGTAGCCGACTATATGCTGCAGCTGATGATCCCTGATGTCATCCGGTAATAATTCCGGCTTGCCCAGCCATGTCATCCTATAAAGTGATATGGCAGGACACACGCATTGGAAGTGCATCGATGTCTCCTCCTCCTCTAAGTCACACTTGGTATAAACGGGGGACTCCTCCTTGCCCATCCTGTGTCTCTGCTGTGGCAGGTTGTCGTGTCCCATTATCAGGTCTACAGTAATCCTGGTCTTGGCTTTACTGAATGTTTTCAGCGCATCTGCCCATCTTCCTATTTCCAGCCCCATTAGAACTTTGGAAGTGCGACATCAGAGAGTCTCTAGCCATTCCTTACTTTACTGATTCTCATAGTGGGATCTCAGCAAGTTTAACCCTTCTTGGTAAGGCATTCCAACTGGGTTTTGATAGGATCACATAGTGTGGTTCCTTTCTTAGCCAGTCTATCTGCTCTCTGATTCCATTTCTACCCGAAATACCTAGGTCCCCAGATTAAGTGGAGTTTGTTTCTTCTGGAAAGCTTATTCAGGCAGTCCTTTGTTTCCCTCACTAACTAATCTGGAGTTGTACTCTACGGCACCCAAGGCAACTAGTGCCGCCTGGCTGTCCGAGCACATCCAAATTGTTTGTCCTGTCTTGTTTCTTTCCAGAACTTCCTCAGCGAAACAAGATATCGCGTAGACTTCCGCTTGAAATATTGTGTTGTATTTCTCCAGTGTGGTGTAATATTCATTCCGAGCTCTGGGTGCACAGTAGCCAGCTCCCACTCCTTCTCTGGTTTTGGATCCATCGGTAAAACAGATTTCGCCGTGGTTGGGTCCAATTTTGTCATCCCAAACGTCCCTTCTTGGTATTAAAACCTTGTCAGGGCTATTCCAGCATAGGTTCTTGCTGATTTTGTTCTGGGGATTGCCTCAGATTTCCTTGTTAAGCTTACCTCGGGTTAACTCACAATGAAACACACTGTTGGTATTCCATTTCCCCGTGCAGCTAAGCCTGTAGACAGCCCTACTCGCCTCCATTTTGAGTGCAAGGGATGGTATTCCCAGAATGGCCCTCGTGCCCGCGACCGGGGTGCTTCTCTCTGCGGCACAGGTTCCTGGAGGAAGAGAGCCTGTAGCCTATCGAGGCTGCGCTGCGCCCTTTTTAATTCTACCTTACTCCGTCATATTATTGCCGAGTAGGTAGTCTTGGAATAATTATGGCGTTGTAGATCCAAAGAATCTGCTTTGATCCCAGTCCCCATTTTTTTCCATAGCTCTCTTGCATTGCCAGAAAATCACTATGCCATTCTGACATTTATTCTCCAGGTGTGTTCGCCATAGAAGTTTCCTATCAAGGGATTCCTATATATTTAACCTCATCAGCGTAGTCCACCTGTTTACTGCCCAATTTCATCTTCATGACATTGCCTACCTTGTACCTTCTGGTGCAAGGTTACATAAATTATGTATACTTCTACTTCTTTTTTTTTTTTCTAATTTTTAAATCTAAATTATAATTTAAAATAATATCGAACGATATATCGAAAGGTATTGGCGTTTTCTCTATTTGATAAATGTATCTCATTTAAAAAATTTCAATAAACAATTTTCCAATGTTCAATGAAAAGTCAGTCAATAGTTCATCTTTCTGTGTATGTATTTAGAGACTTTAAATTTACAGATATGTTAAGTAATATTTTTTGGCTTCAATTTCTAAATCAGTTTCGCATGTATTATAATTTAAATGATATATTTGCAATGTTTATATATACATATTTAAATATATTTTTAAAGGGAAACATATTTTACATCACTTCCAATTTTACCGGAAATGACATGAACTTTCGAATTTTAAATGGGACATCGTATATTTGTATGTAGTTTTATAGTATGATCAATTTTAAATTATTATTAGTTTTCAATATGTATCTAAAGTCGAAAACAACTCGGCTATGAAGAGAAAATATTTTATTACACCTAGTCGATCTTATAATTTAACAAAACAAAGAAGCGCCTTTGATTTACTACATAAAAATATAAATCAAACACAGTGCCGGAACTTGAGCTGAAAAGGCCCTGGGGCAAAACAAAATGTAGGGGCCCCATTTAAAAATTACTTGTGGTATTAATATAGAAAAAATGAAGGATAAAAATCACTGTATTTTGTCCATAATAATTATATTTAGATATTATTCATTACAAGCAATTGGTTGAAGTGTTAACTGAGTAAAATTCGTAAGCCGAAACCTTAAATCATAAGAAAAAAGTTTCAGATTAGCATACTTGTAGATTTTCTTATTTTTATCACCTTAATTAATTCATTTTAATGATTATTTTCTAAATAATATTTTTAGGAATCTTTGTTCACGTGTTTTTCAATATTTTCTGATGAGGTTGAATCATTTTCCCTTTTCATTTTCTGCCAGGGGGCTCCCTCGTGTCGGGGGGCCCGGGGCAATGCCCCAGTTGCCCCATTGTAGTTCCGGCCCTGATCAAATATAAAAACAAGAAAGTGTTTCATTTACCATTCATTGTTATAAATCTGGCATTTAATGTAGTCCCGCAGAAAGTAATCCAGATGATTTAGTTCTATTGAGCAAGTGGACCACTGAAATAGACCATTGCTTGCAATTTACCTACCATCAAACAGCTACATTATGGAGTGGAGCTCCATTGTAATAAAAAAAGTAAGCTGTCTTTTCGTAAGATGAATGTTACTTAAGACATCGTTTTCTACTTAACGAAGAATATTTAAATAAATATCGCCAGTGAGATAAAATAGGGGCCAACAATGCAATTATATATTAAGCCAACTCATACATTGAACTTATAACAATAATTCTGAAAATTTCTTTCCTTATACTAATACTATGTTTCTAAAATCTAGTAATAATTATTATGGCAATTAAATAATCCATTATTTGTAAAATTGGCTTCACTTTTCCAATAACAGTTCTTTTAATTCTGTTCTCGTGGACTCTGAGAAGAAACCGCTCATAAAATTCAATTGGTCTTTATGGATCACCAACCTGCAAGTGTTAATGACATGCATTATTGTAGGATCAGTAGTTATTTATTAATGAAATTTCACACATTCTTGAATACGAAATCTAGTATAATGTGGAGAGTTGTCAAATACTACTATTTACTAATAAGTCTAACAGAGACTAATAGTCTCTGTTATGGACAATAATTCCTCCAATTCAATTTATCTTGTCACGATCGTAGTTGGTTTCCATTTTGGTACTTTAAATGTTCCATTCGCTACAAATTATTGCATAAAGATTTGTAATAAAGTATATTCCTATGCGGGTATTTTATATTAAGGGGACACTGATGCCGAAAATTGAAAAAAAATTAAGTTCTTTTATTGCTTTAAAGTAAGTATTTTTTTACTCTTTGAAAATATATTTCAGCTATCGCTGGTTGTTTTCATGAATTTACTTTGGTGCAGTAATAAAGACATTAAGTTTGGGAAATAAAAATCAATGCTTATGATGAAAAAATAAAACAATTTTATTATTAAGGCTACAATCTAATATTGTCCTGAGCTACAAGAACGGTCATTCAGTTAATCAAACTCTTCAGTTTTCTTGTAGTGGTCCTCTAGATTTATTATTTATTATAGCAAAAAACCCATTGTTTCTCCATTCCTTTCGCGATCGCTTTATTTGCATAAGAAAGCTTTATATTACACTCGTAAATTCTATTGATTTTCACTTCAATCTCCTTTGAATTGTAGAAGAATTCATCATGGTTTTTCTGAACGGGCAATTTAGACAAGGAACTGTGACTTTAGACAGGAGACTATGACCTATGACTACTGTCAAGCCGAAATCTCCTTCCAGTGAATAAACTCAGACCTCCGCTACATTTGCAATATTTTAGTAAAGAATTAAAAAATTCACCTAGATTACTTATATTTAGTAAATCATAGATCGAATTGCTGTCGAAATTATCATATTTATCAAGTATACCAAGTTTAGCCCCGGACGAGGACAAAGAAGAGCACCGCAAGAAACTTCGGGAACTCGATGGTGAAGATATATTTTTCCTTTCCTCTACATCAAAAAGTTAAACAACCGTAAAATCACGAAGACTTGTAACTTAGTACGTTTCAATGCTTAGGAACCCAGTGTTACCAACGAAACTAATAAATCGATCATGAAAAAAATTGAATCGACCGGCGGCAAAAAGACTTTTCTGGGGGCCTTCGATTGTTCTTTCGAAAAACTCCTTTCCTGGAAAGTAAAGTTTCGTCGCTTTAGGAACAAGAAACTAAATTAGTGGAACGCAATAGCTGAGAACTTTAAGGTCTATTTTTAAATAGTGTGGAAGTACCCTGATTAAGCCGATTTAAAAAATATTGACTAAAAGTTTAAAAAAAAAATAGAACCCATGAAATTTTGTGTGTTGATTTGACAGTTTACTAAAATGGTATTATTAAAAAAATAATACAAAAACTACTGACAAAGTAAACTAGTAATACAAAAAAATACTAACAGAGTATTCAAATCGTCTTCATTTTGATAAGATCAAACAAATAGGTACATATAGCCAAAGTTTTATTTACTAATATTCGTGTGGTTTTTGATTTTAGAAATATAGAACCATTTGAAAAATTGTTTACCGTTCTAATTGTCGTTATGTACAGTGTCCTATTTAAAAAGGACACTTATAAAAGACTTAAATCTTAAGCTTTAAAATATTTTTGTTTTCATTTTTATATGAACATATATTACGTTCCTTTACAATCAATAAAAATAATTAGATTATTTAATAATTAAGTTGAGTTAGATGTAAAAACGATTAAATTTAGTCAATTATTAAGGGGGCCCATTTTACCTCACATTCTGAGTTTCTAATATCTGACTCATGGCTGACGCATATTGATATTAAATACATATTTAAGGACTCAAAAAAAGACATGGTAAAAAAAATGTACGATATTAACACTATTTTTCTGAACAGGCCTATTTTGTCCCTCCTTTCTCCATTCCATTTTTCGATAAAATGTAAAAAACTGTAGAGCTTATCGAAAGTAATGAAAATAATACAAGAATGACCTAAAACATTTTACAAACTTCAAAAACAAAATTTATAACATCAGGCGTGAACCCACGAGCACTAGAGCTACCGATAAGTGCTCTCACTCCAATTCATTATTACCTGTAACGCTTCTCACTTTAACATACATAACATTTATTTTCATATTTCTTCTTCTTCTTCTTCTTACCTCTATAATAGGTCTATGACCTGTTCCTTCTTCGATTTAGTCCTCATCGTGGACCTAAATTGTCATTTCATCTTGGCCTCTGTAGCGTGTACCACTAGGAGATTGACCTCTTGCAATTTTTACCAATCTATTTTCTGTCATTCGGCTTATGTTGTGGGTTCCATTGTCTCTTGCGTTGCAGGACCCATTCATTAATATTGTCTATGTTGCATGATTGCCTGATGTTTTCACTTCTTTCCCTATCTAGTAACATTTTTCGTGATACGCGTTGAAGCATATTCATTTCTGTGGTCTCCAATAGTTGTTTCGCTTTTGATGTTTCTGGCCTTGTCTCTGAGGTGTCATGTCAAAATACGTCTAATTGTGGTTTTGTTAATCCGAACCTGTGTTTTTGTTGTAAATATTTGTTTCGCGAGATTACGTGGTTGAGACATCCCGCGACATTATTTGCTTTAGCCACCTGCCCTCTTACTTCGTCTTCAATATTGCCGTGACTAGTTATGTCTATTCCTAAGTATTTGAATCTCATTTCTTGTTGTATTATTTGACTGTCTAATTCTAGTTTGCATCTAAGGGGTTCTTTCGATGTTATCATACATTTAGTTTTTTCAACTGAGATAATCATATTATACTTTTTTCCCGAAAGATTAAAATCTTTGGAGGTCATTAATTTTCGGCACATATCACGACGTCATCAGCGTAACAAAGAATTTTTATTTTTCTATCACCCATTTTATATCCTTTACCAAGTCGTATTTTTTTTTATTATTTCGTACATTATTATGTTAAACATCAAGGGACTAAGCGAGTCTCTCTATGTAATGATAATTTTCATATTTATTTTTCCAATTATTATGACCTGAAGAAATCATCAGCCTTTTTACTAGCATCGTTAAATATATTTAATTAACATGCTATTACAATTGCACACTTTGTAAACATATTTTTCATTTTTTCTAAATGCAATATTGAGGTGGTCTGTATCTATCGAGACACCCCTCAAATCGTCTGCAATGAAATATTTTATGTATGTTTTAAATTAACTTAAATTCCATATTATTTTAATTTTCCTTTCGGTAAAATATATTTTTTGCCACGCATTTTTTTGGCAAATTTTTACAATGCGCACTACCTCAAGTCCCGCAAATGACCATGCAGACTTTCCATTCCCTATTTATCTATCATAAAGTTACTACCATGCAAAATTTCTGGTTTGATAAAATCTGTCGAAAATTTGTTACGAGCTCTTGGACTATTATATGCCTATATAATTTTATAAAAATAAACCCGGTATTGTTTAAAGAGTATTAAACCAAAACGTTAACTACGCTGTGAATGAATTCCCCTTATAATTTATTATAATTGGCAGTTAAACCAAAATACCATGAGCCTAATGGTCTTTCCTGTCATCCTTCAAGCTCTAGTATTTCCGATTGTAATTTACCTAATCACATGCTTCGGTACACCAAGTAATCGCATCACCATTAAAGTGGTAGTTCAAAAGGTATTTAATTCGAGTATCTGATCTAATGTACCTTCGAATTTGTTTTGTTTATACTTGACTGGATTTACTAGCAATATTATTCTTGAGATATTTTGACTTGTAACAAATACGTTAAGTTTTGACCGTGTGCTACATATCTATGTATTAATTGAACAAGCTTTAAATTACAATAAATAAAGAAGAATAGATATGTCGCCTAAATGTATTCTTATTATTTCCTTAAATACTTACAATTTATTTTATATTTTTGCACCATGATTGTATATCTCTTTTATATAAATGCCTCGGCATATCGAAAAAATTTGCCCGAGAGTTATACTAATTCCAAAGAAAGTGGCGTATTTACAAGTTCTATTGCTAATGAATATTAGTATAAGTATACTCTTTTATATTTCTAACTTTATCATATTGAATTGACCTTATTTTTTAAATATATTATACATTTAAAGTTCAATAAAGCAAGAAGTATTTTACAAAAATGCATTACATCAAAGGATTTAATAATTATTACTTAATTAAACTCTATCTGTGCCACATAAGTTTTTCTGTATGCTACAGGTAGTACTCGTAATATACTGTTTGAATAAGTCAGCTTTAGCTGTGAATATTATCAATATTATCACTGTCGGTCGTTTCGATTTCAGTCAGAAAATAACAACTCACTGTTTATACAAATTATATTTCATAACTGCTACAATTCGTTATCTTATCTCACATTACTCACGTTATGTTTGGTTTTTACAAACCTAATGTGAATGTGATAATTGTCACATCGTTAATATCATGTCAATGATATCAATTTATTAGTACATATTTATAATACTAATTTTTTCTTGTTATACAAAATATATATTTCTTTTAACTCTCCCGCAAAATAATATTCCTCAAGTAATATTCCTAAATCAATAAATCATAAAAACATATACGTGCACGTAATGTCGGCCTCCCATAAGTTATATATTTAGGTAGTAAATATAATTAATTGTACCGAGCATTGCTCTATTATACTGTACCACATTTTACTGCATATTTTATTGAACCTATTCTATATACTAGAACGTTAAACGTTGAAGAAAATATTCTACCTTCAATACCAGTCGTAAACAACAATATATCGTTAGTAATAATTCAAAAACGCTATTGCTAGTAAGATAATCGATTTGGTTATTTTCATACCATCATTACAAAAGTTATTTTTTCTTAAACAAAATTTTACCATCAATTTCATATAACCATGCATTTTATTTCTAAGCTTTAAGTATTGCATCTGATTAATTTATCAGCGATAAATAGTGCCTTCATGGACAATGAGAAAATCACAAGGCAAAATAAAAAGCACTTTTTTCATGAAAAAGGATATGTAGAGCCCAATAAAGGATTCTAACAATGTCACTATTACTGCAGGAAGATTATTAATATCAGTTTTATTAAGATTGTATTTTCACTCCATTTACAACATGATCACTTATCATATTGTAAAAGAGGAAGCATGAAACTTTTTTATCGTCATCCTGATCTTCACTGACATCATCAGCGTTACCTTAAAAAAAATACCAGTTTTCCACAAAACAGCGTCGAGATAATTAAAATTGTGTTTTAATAATCGCCTAATCATACCAGTTTAGTCGTCGAAATGTATGTTGAATAGCTTATAATTATCGATGTTTTTATAATACTGGTCTCCTGCCTTTTTATAGGTTTCAAGCCCTACCCTTTCATGATCATTAGCTTAGTATAATTTTGCGAATAATTTAAAATGATTTAAAAGTATTTACAAACAAACAAAACCGACAATATTTGATATTCTATTCAATTTCCACGGAGAAAAAACCCATACTTGACATCATACTTTATCTTTTTATATTAGTAGAATGGGCAACGCCACTTCATCGGTTAGGGAGGCACTGTAGGTATTTCAAGCGATGATCGCCTTTTAATGTATTTCCGCGTAGGTTTCTAACCATACAATATTTTTTCTATAAAGCGATCGATATTCAATATATCTAAATATTTTACATATAGTCAGGAATCGTAAATTTTCATGAATATAATTTAATATAATTTAAGAAGAATCCTAGAATTCTTATAAGTAAAATAATTTAACAATTTATATAATTAACTAGGTACATCGTGAGCTGATCAATGCTCTGAGTGCGTATTTAAAAGTATCTGGATAATTTTTTGTAGGACATACCAGTTTCTCATTACTTCTGATGTACCTATTGTAATAATTTTCTTCATGTTCTTAAAATGACTTCTTTAAAGTTATCTAAACATTTCTGTCCATGAATTACCATATGTTTGGCGTTGTATTAATATTATGTTTACTCTTAATTAACTCAATTTTGGGAATATCATCAAGGTATTTCAACAATTGAATCTAAATAATCTTATTGCTATTGCGAATAAGCAACAGACTTTAGCGGATCCAGCTATTCAATAAGATTTGGCGTATATACATGTAAATTTTTCGAGCAGTTACACAATTGAAAAATTGTAGGAATACCACGGACAGATGAATTTTCAATAGTGGATGCTATAAACGTTTGGAACCTTCGGCAGTATATTTTTCAGTTGGAGGGAGGTACTGCGAAGGCTATAAAGAAAAAAAATATTGCGGTTCTGGATAACAACCTGGGGTTTTCTACTATAGCAGTTATAGTAGATATTTTACAGCAGAAATAAGTTCATGCCTCTAATCCAGATATCAATATAAAGGCTCTATAATATTATTCATATTTCCAGTATGCTCCGTTGACTTCCTTTGATGTAGAACGGTAGCTTCCACATTATAATAATAAAATAAATGGATATTTACTGACAGACGTCGCTCGTTGACTGCTGAACATTTAGAGCAGCTAGTAAAAATATACTCATGTGATCATACACGTAAATAGTGTTAGGTATGTGGGGATATTACCTTGAAGAACTACTGTGTTGTCCAAATCGTTTTAACAATACGGTGACGTGATGACTTGCCCTGCCCCCGAACCTGACTATGTATTTTTAGGAATGCAATTTTCAAATCCTCATTTGTTCCAAAACGATCACGCAATGAAAGGTAAACTAATGTGCGAATAATTTTTATATGTAATCTGCTCTTCATTGTAAGTCCGCTTCTGTTATTTACGTCATGTCGGCAGTGAAATCCGGGGCTTAGTAATATCAAATACATGGCTAGACACTTAGAATAGTTACATTGCACGAATAATGATCTACCCTATGCTCTGCAAAGTGTATCTACTACATTGTAGTGTGATTATATAATTTTTATAATAGTTAACCATGTATTAAATTTTGTATCAGAAATAGTGTAATTTTACACCATTCTCGTACCATAAAAACTGCTATAACTCTAGTCCTTCAAGTCAGCCACTATGAGGTTCTATACATTCTCATATTTCATATAATAGATAATTATAATAAAAATATAATGCACGTATGTTCTATTACGTCCTCAAATACAAAATAAGTAAAACATAAAAAAATTTTAACTACACCGCTGACTTGCTGAAAGCCAAAGGCAACAGCGTAAATAATATTCTTCATAGTCTACGTGTCTTCTGAAATTAGAAACTTTTATATCCGCACACCTGGTTATATTGATAAAATAACAGTACACCGCTCTTTTATGTTGGCAATAATTGCAACAGTTTAATTATAGATAAATAAATGCATGATGGGAAACCTAATAAAATTCGTTTATTACAACCGCATCACTAAATTATCAATGGGATAAAGTGGCGTAGAGAATAAAGATTAAGTATGAACCTTGGAATAGAATAACATATTAAAATTCCTGGAAACAGTTGTTTTATAAAATATCATAGAATAGGTTATTCCACAAACGTATGATCTATTCATTTGCTTCATTCTCTCTAACTCCATAAGTATAAGAGATATATCATGTATTCATGTTGACATTCATGAATATAGACATTCCAAAAAAAATTGTCTTATTATTGGTATTTTAAATAAACAGTTTCAAGATTAGATTAGATTTTATGCAATTTGTAAACTTATAAACAGTGTTTCCTCTGCAGAACATAAATAATATTTCACTTAAAATTAGTAGGTATTCCGATCTATATGTCTGAACTGACAGTTATCAAAAACAATTTATGCCGCTAAATTGTTTTATTTAGCTATACCATAGCACGATTCGATAAGATCTAGCACAATATTGAGTCATATTTCAGATTACTAACATATTCACACAATTGTAAGTATTACTGAAACAAAATTATGATAGTTTTAAAAATGCCCGTAAACTTGGAAAATTTAATTACTAAATAAATTACTCGTATCCGAATTCATGATTTACATTTTGATATATTGATTATCAAGTCGGTTATTTAAAAAATGGATATTTAAGCAGTATAAAAATATTTTTACTTTAAATTACAAATTAATAATAACTATTATATGAACGTCTTTATTCTGATGACTCTATGACTATACATCTTAATTATAGCTCAACATAATGTGCATATATCTTAATTATACATATACTCTTATACATAACTAGTACACATTTGTTATTAATAAAGAAAATCTATATACGTTGTATTTTATGTTGTCTTGAATTAATTGTGTAAAAGAACGTTTAGTATCATTCATATTTTCACTAATTACAATCAATGCGTTTAAACAATAGAAGCAACAAAATAAGTGGGGTTCGATCTTCTTTTATAGAAATAAAATGTTTTCTTAAAAAGCTTTAAGTCAAATGAAATGGGAACACTTCATGCCTAATATCATACCTATTCTGATTTTATCTATTTATTATTAATTTTAGTCATACAGAGTTTGACTAATATAGTTTGTTTTTTTACTTTAAGCACATAAAATTATTTTTACTATATATTTGGTGTTTCTATGTCTATATCTATGTGATATCTTAGTATACTTACATATATCTTCTTGGCTAATTATTATGTAATTTTTAAATGCTTTGATTTGACTAGAATTGATGTAACCATTACTTTGGCAATGGTAAGTACCTTGAAATTTGTCTATTGAGTTTCGTAAATCATTATTCTTGTAAGCTTATTGGCATTACCAAATATTTAAAATGAAATTCTTGGGAGCAGCGCTAGGTTCAAGGGGGACTTCCCTGGGCTAGTAGGATGCCGCCATCTAGGATCTGCTCTAGTATTCTTTCAGTCCTCTTGCTGATTTTTAGTACTTAAGGTAGCTACACACGTAACTGCGAACTTGACAAGAATGCATGATCAATCTTTTTGTACAAGCATACTTAAGCGTCTGTGGGAAGATGTTGCGCAAACATTTTAGTTCGGGCGCTCAAGTATGCTTGTACAAAATGATTGATCATGCATGTTTGTCAAGCTTGCAGTTACGTGTGTAGCCACCTTTAGTCACCATTTGTCTGCGCTCTCGAAGCATCGTAATACTGCGTTTTTAATATGAAGATTAAAATAAAATGTTAATACTTTTATAGCGTGGCCTACAAACATATGTACCGATCATGAATCAGTGATCTATCATCGCAAACATACATATATGTTCATAAAACTCAATTAACCTTATATTTTCTATCATTAAGTCCTCAAATGGCTTAAGTGAATGTTTTTTGGGTAATTTTTCTATACCTGTTTTGTTATAATATAATGTTATGTTGATTGTTGATGAATGTTGTGATACCAACGATAATGATAGTATCTGACTAAATCTTTATGGTAAAGTTAATCCTTAAGAATAATGTTACATTGATTTTTTATATGTCATTACGTAACAGGGCTGAAGAAAGTTGGAAGTAATAAAATGGAAGGTAATTATCCAAAAGCATACACGGATGGTATATGCAAATAGGCCTTACGTAAAAAGTAAAATAAAGACGCGGAAGTATATACAAATAAAGTAAAACATAGAGTAGCCTTAACTACACATTTAATGACATAATTGTTAATATAAAAGGATATCAAATTACGTACACTTTAAGTGTCAATAAGTATAAAATACGATGAATGTATATCGCATAAAGTATCATAAATAACATCGGCTTAGGGGACATCCATTAAATAAGGAGTTTTATATAGGCTTAAAAATATAAATAACACCTTATTAGGAACGCTATAATAAGCCGTGATAATAACTCGATAAATTAAATTTCACCGCTAAATTAGAAAAAAAGATGATTTAACAGTTCTCTTAAATAATAATAATAATTACTTAAATGGTTAAACAATTATTTTAAATGATTTGTTTATTCTGAAATACGTACACCTTCATAATTGCTTATGAGTATATAAATATTTAATGTTAGTAAGATGAAAACTAAGTATTCAATTGTTGTAGAATAAATGAATAATGATGTAGAGAAATATACTTGCGATGCGTAATTCTATAATTATTTTTATACTATATTTATTTATGGTATTACTCAAAAAAATGTGACCTTTCACAGTATCGAACACGAAAAGAGGGTTGACATTTAAACAAATGCTCCCCCTTTGAAGCTGCAAACGTATCTGACGTATGCAAAAATCTGTCAGCATACAAAATTCAGTTGATATAACGATTAAAAGTTATACACCATTTACCTCATACATTTGTTAATTGAGTGTTAGAAGACGAAGAAGGCGATGCTGATTTTTGCCATAAAATTTTGTTCAGGGATGAAGCACATTTTTACCTTGAGTGACGTTATCAAACAAAATTGTCGAATTTGGCATGCTATGAATTCACATGCTGTTCACGAAAAGGAAATCCATCCACAGATATGCACGGTTTTGTGCGCATTTTAGAGTGTTGAAGTAATTGGACCATGCTTCCTTGAAGATGAAGCTGATAATTCTACCACAGTAAATGGGGAACGCTATCGTAACATGTTAAACAATTTCTTTTTCGACCAAATTGATCATCTGTATTTAAGCAACATGTGGTTTCAGCAAGACGGTGAAATGTCTTCCACGTCATACAGCAGATGCAATCATAACTCCGCTGCATACCAAATTTCCTGATCATGTTGTCTCACGGAATGCTCAATCATCAATTGGCCTACAAAATCATGTAATTGAACACCACTGGACTATCTTCTTTGGGGTGATGTCAAGGTAAAAGTGTACGCCACTCAGCCATCAATAATCAATGACTTCAAAGCAAATATTCAACATGTTATTCAGGAAATAGAGCCAGTTTTATATGCCCGTGTTATGGACAATTGTTCTAAATGAATTATGCCAGATGAGCTGAGGCGGCCATACGATATTCTTCTCTACTTATAGCCGTATTATCTCCATTTTACGTTCAAGAATAAAAAACCTCAGTTTATCAAATATTATTAGTTTTGTTCACAAATCACATCCTATAGTTCCAAATAAGAGATCATATAGAACAATTTAATAATCAAATATAAAATTTCGTAATTTTAAAAATGTATGTGTGTAACCTTACCCCTCGCAGCTCAAGACATCAAAGGAAGGAAGTCGATTTCTGTGCCAAATCTTTTTTATTATTGAAGACAATCGGCTAATTTGTGAAACAAATAAATAGATCAACTATATATAGAATACAAACTAAATTATATCAATTTGAATTTATTTCATATACTCGTATACAAGTTGTAGAAAATAATCTATCTATCAACACAAAATTTACACACAACAATAAATAATTGATATAATAAAAATACAATTTATTTATTTTTGGAAATATGATTCGTTTCTAGGTACTATTGAAGCACCTTTATTAAACACAGGTAAATTATTCAATGTTACCAATGGTTTTCTATATGCCACTAGTCAAAATGTCAAAAAGATATAAAACAACAGATAATATAATGACAACACAAGTCTCTTAGTGAATATAACCATTAAGATACAACAACAGAAATTATGTTAATCAGTGTCCAGAAAACAATTTCAGGATAATCTACTTCCAGTATTAAGAAACATTACTGACATGAAAAAAATGATCTAAGAAATATCGAAATACAGCTAACTGCAGATGAAATAACATATAAGAAGAATATAAGCAAATAGAAACAATGTGATAAATATTCGAATGTATATTTTGTTATTAAATAAGTCTTACTTGAAGACGATTATGGGGATCGGACATGTTATTGGCATGTGATCTTGAAACTCAATTTGTATTTAGACAAATTACATTATTATTTTATTTAAACAAATTAAATCTTTGGATATTGACAACCGATATGAATTAAGGTTGCTATTGTTTTTCTTAGCAGAATCACCATCTATTTAATTTTAAATGTGTTAGATGATCACTAATTTGCAATATTATATTATGATCCATTTAATCTTCGTATACATGAAGATTTGCTATATTGTGCGTGTATATGTTACAAGACTAATTGATTATTAATGACCGTTAGATTAATTTTCGATTATATTTGATTTATATAGAACACGTTGGTATAAATTCCATGAAAATGTTAGCGAGGAAGTAGAAAAAAGGTTGGTTTATATAAGTCGATTTTATTTTTTAAACATGCATTTCTTGGTGTATGTTTGTTGGCATCATCGCTGTCAAAATTTTGACGTCATTCATAGTTTAGAGAGCCTATTTTGATGACGCCATTTAAAAACAATTTTTTATGTTAGATGCATACAAATTTAGATAGATTACATAACAATATGTTTGAGGAGCAATTGTTACGTAACCTACCTAATCTGTTAATATATACGTTGGATATAAGGTAACCTCAGAAAATAAGTCCAACAAAGTTATACCTGAAAACCTAGATGGCACTTAATAGTGTTTCTTCCAATAATCCACTTATTTGGAAAACAGTGGTTATGTAATCACGTAGAATTTATAAATAATAATATAAAGTCAACATGGTATCAACATGATGGCACCAGCATAATAGTGCCATCATGTTGATACCATGTTGACTTTCTAGTATTTGAGTATTTTTATTATTTAGATGCAATGCTACAAGTGAGGGAACTATGTGCAATAGTAGCAACTTTGTAAATAGTTTTCTGCAACTAATACACTGTGAAGTCCAACAACTGCAGTGCCATTTCGTGCCCACACATTGACTTCTCTGAAAACTGTACCCCTCTATCCCGAATGAGAATTGTATTTCTTTTCGAGCATTTGAGAACAGATGAAAGATATATTGCAAGTGTTGATTGAAGAGAATTTCAATGGACAGCCAGTAATTCATTCATTCAACTATGTATCTTCTATAAAGGAGGGGAAAACCTTTAGTATATTACCTTTAAAAATATCAAAATCTCTCAATTTCGTTTATAGTTTACTTACAGTTTAGTGTGCATTAGGTCATTCAGGTTACATATTATTAAATAACTTACAAACCCCAGCTTATGTTTGGATCTTGTTTCCATAGCCAATCATAAAAATACACCATATTTCAAATACTTAGTAGATGAAATTATATTATTATGTAGTCTAATAAACGCATGTTATCAAATAATGTAAAAGTAATACATAATCTTAAAAATACTTGGAGTAAAATAATTATCAAAAAAAGACCATATCAATTATCAAAATTTTTAAATAGCAAGATGTAATTAAAACCAATGTCGGAACGAAAGAATGGAAAAATATTCTATTACTTTTCCGCACTCCACTATACTAGCGCAAAAGTAATGTAATCGTGTAAAGAAAAAGTGAAAAAACAAAATTTTTTTGGGGTTTATTTTTCGTTCTTAGGCCTAAAAACCAAAAAAAAAATGGGTTTTAAAAAATTTTTGCTGTGTGTGTGTCGTCGTTGTCGTTGTCGTTGTTGTCGTCGGCACTTATTCTTGTTAGCATGATAACTCAACTAAATCGTGTCGGATCAATCGAGTTTTAACCGATTCTGATCGGGGACGTCTCCTAGATGAAATCTATTGATTTTGAGGTGGATAGCACACACCATCCCCTCCCTTGGCTATTTGAGAAATTTTTTTTGTTAGCACGATAACTCAACTAAATTGTTTAGGATCGATCGGGTTCTGACTAATTCTGATTCTGACTACACAGAATAAATGCTAACAAGAATAAATGCCAACAAGGACACACACACAGCAAACATTTTTTAAAAACCATTCTTTTTTGTTTTTAGGCCAAAAAACGAAAAATAAGAAAAATTTGTTTTTTCACTTTTCTTTACACGATTACATTACTTTTCCGCGTATAGTGGAGTGCGGAAAAGTAATATACTCTCTTGAATTGCATCATCAAATAAGGATACTCATCAATTAAGATATAGGTAGATATAAAATATAGTTACAAATTTGTCATTTTATTATAGAAAGGTTGGTATTTTGTACAATATAAATAATAAATTATCTCCTTAACTATAATTTAAATGTAGTGTTTAAAATCAACTCATCTGCTTCAGCTCTCTGTGTACATACAGAATGAGTCATTATATATTGCAACGCCCTTTAACACCCTCATTTTCACAGATATAGAACCAAATGTGGGGTTTCCTATTTTCTAAATACAACTAAGATATATTACATACTTGATATAAGAATTTGTATACATTTACATAGGTCACATGATTCATTTTTATATCGAAATGTAATGAACATTTATATTAAAATTAATAAACAACCAGCATACTGAATTAAAATTAAAAATTTATTAAAAATAAGCCTGTTGAACTTAGTAAAGGCAAACACTGCGCCTTGTTCAAACAAGACAATCGTATAAATTTATTATTTCAAAAAGTAACACAATTCTACTATCCCTGATATTTAACAAAATCGACATTCGTAATACAGCATTTCATTTCTTATAGAATTGCGGATTATAATTCTTATTGATTTATTAAATCGTTTTTAAATGACTTACAAGAATGACGTATACGTTCTGGAGAAGGCACAAACAAATTCCGAAACGTTGTATGCTTAAATTATTATATTGGAGGTGGTATAAGCATTATATCTTATTAATATCTGATTTAATATCGACGCTCAAACAAACTGACCAGTTAAAAGATTGGTAAGACATAAATAAATGATGTTACATTACATGAAATACACTAGTATATTACACATGCTGCAGAATTGTCGGTGCAGTTTTTGTTACAATTAGCGTATTGAACCACCGAGTCATTGAAGGTTTAAATTATGTAGAATATTGTTTATTATTAAGTGATATTTTCTTCGTTATTACATCATTACGCAGAAATGCTGTTACAATTTTTTTAGTAACCGGAAAACAAGGTCAACATCAAGTAATTATTAATGAAATCATTAAGTGTGTATATTTAATTTTCCCACGATGGATATACATAACTGGTTTTAAAATTATTATTTTATATCAGTTTTATTTATTCGTTTTTAAATAATTTACAATAATTAATTATTGTATTAACGTCCACCACAACCATGGTATGAAAATATCAGTAGCAGTTGCATAACGAACTAATAAAGAACTGTGGACAATGTAAGGTTTCTTTATGACTGCTTGCAAAATAAATTTTAATAACTGCCTTAATCCCATTCCAATTATATTTTGATAAAGTTATATTTGTATATCCTTCACGAAACTTAATAAAACAAATGATTTCGTACTAGAAGTATTTTTTTATAGAACCACTTTTCTTTGAAACATTTCCTGAAGGATTTATCGTACATTCAAAACGAGAGTTCAAGAATTAAAACTTTAAAAATTAAGTGAATAAACTTTTATCTTCAATATGTGTAATTTTTTTATAAAGCTAAAAAATAAGAATCAAATCTATTAGAAAATAATTAAGTTAATTTTTGTATTTAAATTGTCAAAAATTCATAAAACGTTAAGATTTTATGACGAGACTTTTTTTGTTTTTATAAATAATGAAAATGAAATTTCACCAGTACTCTTCGATTGCATAGGGAGCAACCTTCAATTGGAATCTTGTCAATTTCAGATACAACCGCGATACAATATAGCACATTTTACACAAATACATTTTAGGTCTAAAATAAGCCAGTCTGCAGAAACATTCCCAGTAAGCTGGATTTTTTCATAGACCTTCGCTATGCCTTATAAACAAAATACAACATTCACATTGACATTATGCCAAAGTTACGAGAAATTCAAAGTCAAATATCACGGAAATAAGTTTTTATTTTTAATAAGATTTTATTCATAACAATATTAAATTAGATGCAGAAAATAATGGCACTCAAATATCGCCTTCAAATTCTTCGTCGATACAAACCTGGATCCTTCCTTAAAATTTGTTCATCATACTAACAAAAATTTCTTCTGAAAATCCTGTGACTTCTTAGTACCTTTTAGTACTTGTATCGTGCGAGGTTTCTTTGTGTACACTCTAGACATAAGATACTCCACAACAATAATTTATAGGTAGGCATATCAGAAGAGAACATATTCCATCGATACTCTCGCCATGTAAACTGTGGCACCGTCTTATTGGAACCATAGTCATTCCATGTTTACTTATCATTGAAGTTGTGGTAACAGAAAATTGTATAACAGGTCCACATGACGTGTCGAAGTAACTTCCCGCTACTTTCCCCTATTCAAAAAGTAAGGACCAATGGTCCCTAATTTGAAAACTCCACATCACACTAGTTTTTGCATTATGGCGAGGTTTTGATGTAGCTCTCGTAGATTCTCAGCTATTCAGGACCAACAGTTCCATTTGATTACATATCCATTTAAATGGAAATGTGCTTGATCGGTCATCATTACCATGGCATTAAGATCAATGGCAAAGATGGCGAGCATTCTCTGACAAAACTATCGGCGCTATGAAAAATTGTGCAAAATACGCTATTGATGGCGCTTAATAAATCGCCCTGGAATACCAAGAGCCGCCATCATTGCTGTTTCAACAATTTTCTGGTATCGAACGGAACGGAGAAAGCCAAGTGGCTTCCTTTTCATGGCAGATACTGAATTTTGAAAAGCTTCCACCAACCTGAGGATCGTGTTGAGACCTGGTATTGCCCCTCGATGCTCAACGTTGAACTGTAGATGGAAAAACAGTTGAATCGTAACTAAAAAATCACTGTTTCAAGAAATCTACTTGACGACAAACACACGATGCTCCACATTCCTATGCCTATCACCTCAACTGTTCAAATATGGAGTAGGGAGGTGGTTAACCCTCAACTGTCGTAATATACAAGCCATTAGAAAAAAAATGCGTTTCCTCTGCGCTACCTTAATGTAACTTTTTACTTTTTTCAATTTTTCTCAAATAATCCACCATCGTGCTTTCTCATAGTCCATAAACAGGGTGAGGTGTGGTCCCACAAATCAATAGATGTCGTCTGATAGACGTCCCTATTCAGAATCAGTCGAAACCCGATCGATCCCACACAATTTAACTGAGTGATCGACTGATCGTACTAACAAAAAAAATCTGAAATAGTCCACCATTGTGCTTTTGCTTGACCCATGAACATGGTAGAGTGTGACCTATCCACCTCAAAATCAATAGGTGTCGTTAAAATCCGATCAATCTGACATGATTTAGTTGAGTTATCGTGCTAATAAGAATAAATGCCGACGACAACGACACACACAGCAAATATTTTTTAAAAACCATTCTACCATGTACATGGGTCATGAGAAAGCGAAATGGTGGACTATTTGAGAAGTTTTTTGTTAGCACGATCACTCAATTAAATCGTATCAGATCGATTGGGTTTCGACTAATTCAGATTAGGAACGTCTACCAGACGACATCTATTAATTTTGAGGTGGATATGACACACCCCACCATGTCCATGGGTCATAAGAAAGCACGATGGTGGACTATTTGAAAAAAGTCAAACTGTCGCATAAAACACATATTCTGCATTTATGTGTTTGTTTATTTTTTCTCAGCCACTCAATTTCGAGATATAGTAGAACACCTATATGTCCATTCCATTCCGTACGGAAAAGTCCATTTTAAGGTTTTAAAACTGTTTATTTCATACTTGGGACAGTTTCTATTATACTGATTTTAACTTAGTTGAAAAATATTTCTCAACAGTATAAGATGTATTACATTTTGCAGAGCAGTGCAGTGCATATGCTGGAATACGTTTTATACTGACAATACATAATGCTCCAAAATTTGAAAATCCGATAAACAATTACAGGTATTTAAGCTTTGCTAAAATACCTAAGCATAGCGGTCAAATTTTCATCTTTACTACCTACTACTGCTGCATCTTAAGAACATGTTTATCGAATATACTATCAGGTCCAAACTTGGTTGAGAAGGAACATTGATCCTGAACAGTGGGGTGGAAAGTAAAAATAATATTTCAGAACTAATTACAACATTATTACCACCAGTACCGAATTAATTCTTCAAAACAATATTCTGTAATTGCAAAAAAGATTGTGGTAGCAAATATGGACGTAGAAAAATAGGGCTACAGTGCCACTGTAGTTTATAACCACTGTCATGGTCTGTCTTGCTTAAATTCAAAAGCTGATGTAACTGAAGATACTGACGGTTGTCACGATGACATCTACATAAATGCATACGATATTTTATCAGCATATATGGCAGAAAATGAAGATGATAACGATGATGTCGAGCTATTTAGAAACACTGGTTAATGAGAAAATAAATTATTTATTACCGACACAACCCTCTCTTTACATTAAAATCAAAAGTCACAGTATAAAATATATTAACAGCAATATAATATGTTACTCTGTACATCATAGAATAGGTCTAATGAGAAAACATGTAAAAAACCGCCATGCCTTCTATCTTCTAGGTGGTGTGGAAAAAATTTTATGCCAATTTTCTCCTCATTCTACAACGAAAATAGCCAGTTTTACAAAAATATATATATATAGGGCATTTTTTATAGATAATTTTATTATGCACTCCATTATAATAACTTTCATCGACTTGCGATCAATAGAAAGCGAGATTTTTACGGAAAACTAATTTTCGCTAGCTTTGACATTTCACAACGTCGTCACGACATCAATGTGGATTTTGACATGTTTATAATGCTATAACGAATGTTATTCGTTGTAGCGTATGTTGTTATTCAACTATGCCGTTATTAAACTTTTTAAAGATATTCATACTGCAGGATTGTTACGCAAGCTATTAAGTACGGCAAGTACTTTACTATAAATATTATGGAAATGTCTGGGACCAAATATATTTGCCTCTCATAATTTTCAAATTATAAACTGTTGTCTTCTATATCTGAACAAATACAATCATTACATTTCAACACAATTTATGACTTTCCGATAATTCCTTAATTGATACAGTCGCAATTAATTAGAAATTTCTAAAGGTGAAAACATACCTTTTATTACTTATCAAATATAATGTTTTAATTCTTAATTATATAACTATTACATTATTAATGTTTAAAGACTTCCGGAAGCAATTGAGTTGATTTTTTGTATTGTAACTGTCAACAATTCAGAAGAAATTAATAGTGCCTTATCCCACGACTAATTTTTTTAATCATACAAATAAAATGTTATCAGTACATTTCGGTTGCATATGGAATAACCTTCCGTTGAAAGCATCTTCCTTTCCGATACAAAATATCCATTGCTCTTCTCGAAGCATATGCGGAGTCAGCCTTATTTAATTTAGCCTGGCGTCGATATCTTATAATTAAACGTCTTTACATATACATTTCATCAAAAACTGCCCTGTACAGATATTCAAATTTTTTAAGATATTCATACTAAGAGATTGTTATAAATACAGTTGCTTTACAAAAATGTCAAATCAATGAAAAACATTGGCACTTATAACGATTTAAAACTTCAAAAATGTTTGATTTTTATATTACATTGTAGTATTTATTAACCAATACCGTAACTTTCAGTATCTTATAATATTGCTGAGTTGAATTTTCACTTTATAATGAATGTTGAAAGAAAAATAGCTTATCAAAATTAATAATGCAAAAAGCAGTTAATAAAAGTATATATTATATATTCGTTAATGTGGCGGTACAAAAATTGTTATATTTTTGTACCGCCATATTGGTATAGTATGTATATTTTTGTATTATATTAGTATTTCTCGGCAGTTGTTCTTTAGTACTGTTTCAGTTGTTCTGTTTCGGTATATTATCAGGATCTAACATCAGAATAACTAGATATAATATATATATATATATATATATATATATATATATATATATATATATATATATATATATATATATTGAAACCCGCATTAATTAACTTAAAAAACACTTTTGATGAGAAACATTCACGAACTTTTGAGGCTATCTCAGGAGTTAGGCTCAGATGGCAGAAGAGATAATTCACTCCATCCCTGGTCGCCCCACTTAGTCGTTTAATATTGGTTCAGGAACTCTCTTGTTATGTAGCAAGTCTGCAATATGGTGCATATGCATTAACCTAAAGACATAGTTCCAAAGTCCCAACTTTTCGATGTTAGTTACCAGGTTCTTGGCCGTTACGCCTGTTGCCGAGATGATTACTGAAGATGACTGCCGTAATTTCTACTATGTCTAGATTCTACAGGTATCTGTTCTAAGACGATGTTTTCATACTTCCTAATCTTCTCGACTTCAATTTTTCTGATATTTTGTGTCAACGGACAAGCTATAATGTGCCCTCTTTGTTGCTCTTTATCAATGAGGATGACTATCCTATTGTAATCCAGTGTCTAATCGGTGTGTATTGGCCAATCTTAATAAAGCAAGTATCTATCCTTCTCAAAGACTGGTGATGAATTTTTGTGCCATCTTCGAGTATACTATCTTCACTACCTTCTTCATGTACTATCTTCGCTTCTTCCCTGTTATTATTATTGTTATTATAATTATTAGAAATTCGTTCTATCCATTCGTTGTTTCAGTTATTTATATTCTATAATAAGGACATCTTAGAATATAAACAACTAGTTCTCGCGGGGTATCTCAACGCAAAGAGGATGATAGATGGTTAGCTGCCGCGATGTATGTAATTGTATCTGTGGATTGTTTTACATTTATCAATTTTCCTAAGCTATATTTAGTTTAAAGATTATAAAAGTACCATCGTAAGCAGAAAACTCCCCGTAAGGATCCGGCATCCAGATCGACGTCAGCTAGTTACTTCCGGCTAGTATTTCTACTGAATTGCTGCATTCTCTGCATTCCTTCCCTAGCCAGGACTTAACAAGCCCTAACCTAATATGCATGACATTTCTGATAGATTATCTGAAGCAGATTGTAGGAGTATACGAATAGCCAAATTAGAAAATTAATATAAAGATTTTTGTTAGCATTATATTTTAGTTTTGACTTATTCTAAAATATTACTGTTTTGACGTGAAAAAATTTGTTTATAGAATGTTATGAAATTACTCAATATTTTCAATATTTTTTTTGATGATGATGTTCCAGAAAAAAGTCATTGTGATATTAAAAAACATTTCAGTCACAATATTATTAATGTATTTAATATCACAATATAAAATATAATAGGCGATTCATATATATATAGTTATCATCATAGGTCAAGGATTTTAAAATGTAATATGTTGTTTTTGAGATTAAGTTAAAACCAGTTTTTGAATATTTAAAGGCTGCATTTTATGTGAAAATGCAAAACCCTTGACTGACCAGGGGTTCTACATTAATTACATTAAACACTGAAACCTAAGGAACTTAGTCAAGTAATCGACAAATTTATGTTTAGTGTTTAATATTTTGAAAAACAGTATATAAACTAGTAGGCATAGTAACGGAATTATCTTAAATACTTATAAATATCTGTAACGTTCCATTACAAATTAATTTCCTGTATCGAATTAACATGCGGTAATAAATACGATTGACCGGAAATTTCTGTTTAATTCCCCAAACGGTTCGGATATCCGATTATAACAAAATAATACAACATTCTCATACCAGTTCAATTCACGCACGGTTGAGTGGCATTTTAAAAAGGGTGAAAATAATTATCATATTTCATAATCTCGAGTCACACAAAGGGCAATCTAAATAAAAATAGCTATAGGAAATTACAAATTAACAGAAGTTGGAATCACTATTTTATTTTAGCTGAATGGAAATTAATAATTACGGTAGTGTATATTGAACATGTGAGACAACATTAGTGCTTCTCACATTTCCTTTAGTTATTAACTTAATGATTGCTGTGAGAAGACCGTTAAGAATTTAACGTGGGTACAGTGGGGTACTGTTCCAATATTGTGACTTAGGAATGTAATGTTAAAAACCTTTTAATAGGTGCGTCTGTTGAATCTTTTAATAAGTTATCAATTCCTCTCTTATATATTCCAATACAAATGGTTAAATATCTTAAATATAAACTAATAAGCACAATGTTTTAAGAGGATAATTGTGTATCAAGAACTTTCATTCTTCAGTGGCATTAACAAGCTATTAATAACTAAAACTTTTTGTTTTACAACTCTCCATTACTAGATACAACATCACGTTCAATAAAGCTCATTAATCTTTTTACGTTATTTCCCAAAAATTCTCATCTTTGAAAGATATAGTTACGCTTGATCAAGTTACTAGCTAATTCAAAATATAAATGTATTTTTTTATATATGATTAAATTAAATATTTTGTTATCACAATAAATAAACAATAAATTTAGATAAAATTAAATATTCTACGTTATTTTCATAACATTTTTGTCTTTAATAGGTGGATAGCCTTTGGTGAAGTTAGTAGTTCATTCAAAATATAAATGTAACTGAAGAAATTTATTCTGAAAAAATGGTGTCAACGAAAAATAAAACTATTTTGGAAATTGGCAAAAAAGAAACAATTGCACAGAAACGTCTCGATGACTATGGCTGTCATATATAATACATGACATAATACGTGTAATTTCTATTATATAAATGTGTCATATTCTCACTTTAAATATTTAAGTATAATCTATAAATAATTTAATAAATAAATGTATTATTAAAAAAAAATAGATAGTGTGACTAATAACAATAAAAAATATATTATAATAAATCTGTATATATAATGTACATGAAGTAATATAGTACATACATAATGATAGGTATTTATATTTTGTACAATTCTCAGGTTCCGTCTTTACCTTTTAAATAAAGTGAAGAAAAATTTTTCCACATTTCTTTTCTCGATAACGTAATTCTATGATATATTAACATAGTTTCTATCATATGTTTTCTAAAATAGACAATAGATATAGCGAAAATTATATGAATTGCGTACAATTTAAGACGTAACATTTACATGCAGTGATTCTCAGACCAAGTAAATTTTCTCTATTATTTAATTAAAATCGAGAAGATAAAAATTTAGTATAAATAAAGTAACTATAAGCAGATAATTCTTTTACAATGTGTTCTTTATATTTTAGTTTCATGTTCCTACTTAGAGCAGTATTTGATATATTAATTTTTATATGGCACATCAAGTAATACATATAATGGATATATGTACGGCACATCATAATTACTCAAGACCATTAAGTACATCTAACAATGAAAAAATAACAAAAGCCTTTCTCCGTAAGGAAATAGTTGAAATTGAAAATACCGAATATGAACAGATTTACAAACGGACTCACGCTGAGTCTTTTTTGTATTACCCATTCAGGCTCACTCTTGGATACTTTTTTCGATTATCGCTTTTTCTATTTTTGTCTTCCTCTCGCACACAGAAACTTTCGATTACTATGCAACTATTACTGTTAAAACGTGGGACAATGACAAGAAAAATTATCATTTCACTTTAATTTTAATTTGCTTCGTGAATAACAAATTAAATGATTCTTGCTAAATCATTGTTGGTGTTAAGGCATACCACCGAGTAACAATTAATTTTTTTAATGCCGAGCTGAGAAAGGAGGAATATATTATCATGTTAAAAAATATATGTTAATAAGTATCCAGTAACTAACAAGGGGGTGAAAATTATCTGAATAATAATTTTCCTATCTAGAAATGATAGTATTATGACTATTGAATAATTTAATAGGTCAAGGATGTTAACATTATGTTATGATACATTATGTTAAATATATACTAAAAATACATAGCGATGGATATTACCAATAACAACATTGTGTACAGTGGAAGCTTAATGGAATATAATTTGAAATTTGCAGAAACTGTACTTCTGTAATTAGCCCTGAAATACGTCAGTTATAGTCGTTAGCTGATTTTATTTTAACAATAGTGTTCTCAGTTCTTCTTAATCGAGAGAGATGTAATTATCTTCATCTTTTTATTTTCAAATGTAAATGTATGTATGTCAAGTGATACGTCGATTGATACTCTCTACAATAAATTTTTTTTATTTTTTGTAACGTGTCAAGAGGTAGTGTTAAAGATATAAGACATTTTAAGTTAAAAGCTACACAGTCTTTAGATGTATCTAATTGTATATCAACTAGCTCAGTTATTTGCTTATATTATATTATATTATTAGGCTTATATCAACAGGAATTCAACAGACAAACAACCTTAGAATTTATAAATCTTCCAAAATGTCAATTGAAAAAATTAATCTCTAACGTTTTAACTTCAATGTAGTTTATTGAATGAGGTATTTAAGATGATTACCATTCCTGTCGAAAAGTCAGTGGCTGATAAAACCTATTCTTAGTTATTGTATCATTTGTGGTGAAATTTGTCTCACTTTATATGTGATACGTTTCTGTAGATCTTCAATATGGTAAAGTTTTATTACATAAATCGTATTTATGATGTATCCCCTTAGACATAAGTGTGAAGTCTTGCTACCCACTCAATCATATCTGTTCTACCAATCCACTTATTCCAGAAGACTTTGTCTAAGGGTGTGCTGTAGAAAGGTACGTTGACATTCATTCGAACTCGAATTCCAGTGAAACTCGAATGCTATCAATCGAATGCGTGCGCGCGCGCATTCCAGTAATACTTACCGACGGCGACGTGTTGAATAGTTGCTCGAATACGAAGATATAAATTTGCGTTTTTTTGCCTTTAAAATGTCAAGCTTTTCAGAAGACGACAATGTTAAATTTATCAAGTTATATAGTGCACATCCATGTTTGTGGAATCCAACTCTAAAAAAGTATAAAGATTGGGATACGCGTGACACCTCATTGAAAGGGTAAAAACAAATTAATGAATGAAAAGATAAAGAATAAAATAAAAAATCTGCGTTCAATATACCACCAAGAAACCAAGAAGTAAAATAAATAAAGACATAGGTACATGTAAGTACTCTGGAACTCACTCATGATTAACGTACTGATCGAATTCGTGTGTTGTTGACATACGTGACAACGTAAACCCTACTCGAATTCGAAGATACCGTTCCAGTACTCGGTGGCGATCGAATTCCAGTTAATCGAATACGAACTCTAATGAATGTCAACGCACCTTAAATATTGCAGAATGGTTGTAGGACCGCCAAGCGCCGAGTCTACGCTGCATCGATGAACACCATCCTGTTAAAAGTGTACGTGATTTTGCTTATTTGAAAATAAAGCCGCTAAAGCTGGAACGAGATCGTCTTGCAAGAAAGTCATATATGTTGGCCCCTCAAGATTAATCATGACATAAAATGGGACGTGATACTCAATCACGGATTACACCAGACCATTCATGTATAATTTGTATAATGGATCTTTGCGCGTGTATCAATTTAATGCACGTGTATCAGTTTCGACGCACGGATCACATACTACACCACTCGCAATTGTTACTAATATGCCACAATTACCAGCACGTATGTCTAGCGACATATGTTTCAATCAACTACGTACGGCATAGACAGTTAATAATTTGCCGAACAAAATGCAATTAAGAAAATATCACGTCCATTGAATGTTTTTGTGGAGAACCTTTTCATTACTCTGTCATAGGTTGACGGATTTATATTATACTAACTGTTATCCTAAAATGTGTTTTCAGCACGGCACTGTTCAAAAATGTCAGTTGATTGATACATACGATTATTACCTGTGACGCACACGCAAGGAATCATTATAAAACCATATATTTTGTAGATGCTGCGTATTTGTAAATGATCCAGATACCGAGGTGAAGTCACTAGATTGTCTTGAGTAAAAAACAACAACATACCTTGGCTCAATATGCCTTAGTTAAGAGACAGTAAACCTGGATTTTGTTCTGCAAATAGCCGAGCCACATGAGCCTGCGTTCTGCATCTCTTATCATATTCAATAATAAACAAAATCTTAATAACAAAGGCTTTTATTAAATAAGGCATGCCTTGACCTACATAACTTACACTTTTTTAAGTAGCTCATAAATGTATAGACTAAAATATAATAATTTTTTTAGACAGAAGATGAACAATATTTCTGGAAGACAAGTAAAGGCAAATACTTTGCGACAAAGAAGTGGAGATGAAAAGAAAATAAGAAATGTAGGCCCTTTCTCGACATAAAAGTGAGTGTTCAAACAAAATAAATGGTACACTTTACTATTTTTACTGAATAGCGCTTATTTTAAAATAAAATATATATTAATTAAGATTTAGTTTCTTGGCGCATTTAAAAAATCATTGCAATAATCTCAAAATGAACTTTTAATCGGCATATCACCTGACAAGCGCTTATAAAAAAATTGGAATAATTATACCCCACTAATTAATAAAAATAATTAAATAATATTATTAAATCAAAACTAAACAACCAAAAATATTACTGCTAAAATAAATGAGCGAACTAAAATTTACGAGTTTCAGGTTTATTAGAAAAATATTGTTTGTGTATAGTTTACTTCATCGCTATTTGCCAAATAAATAATCTAAAAACATACCGTGGATTGTTATATGGCTAGGCTCAGGTAGACTGTTCCGTTTAACGACAAGGTATGAGTTTTTTATTTGGCAAATAGCGATGAAATGAATAGTACATTATAATTTTTATTGCACACTATAATATATCTATCTAATAAGTAAATTTTCTACTAAATATACGTTTAATTATATCTGTATATTATTGCATAATAATATGCGTCTATAATGTGTATACATATCTAACATATTTATAGCGGCACTATGTGTTAATGTATTTTTATTATTATTTAAAACACGTTTATTAAGGACATTAAATTTTCTAATATATTTTTGTTTTGAAAGGTTTGTACCTTTCACTACACTATTTCCTTATTATATTGAATATATTACCATCTGTAATTTACTTATAACTCAATTTTAACTATTTTTTAATAGTGCACTCCAAAAAAAACTTGTTTTGGAATCACAGTAAGATATAAAAGAAAAGGCATAGCAATCTTCGACTCTCTAATAATTAAGAATCAAGAATAAATATTAACAGCGTCAGTAATGGAAAAGTTTTGATCCCTTTAATATATTTTATAAACTGAATAGAACCTAGTAACTTAACTAAATGTCCCCGTTAATAGCAAACAGTAAGATACTAGACATATTGGAATTGAAACTAATATAGTATGGTGATAAAATTTAGCACAATATTCATAATTTTATTAAATGATTTTTTGAAAAAAACGTTGACTTACGGATTTTTTTTTCAGATTCTGTGTTTGAGTCGTGAGATCATCAGCCTTTTTTAAATTTCAACCTCCCCCCGCCTTTACTTCTCACAAAAAGGAATTTCTTATAGTTCTGCGAGTACAACGGTTTCTCATATTAAGGATATTCCATTAACGGTTTTTAAGATAGAGGATATTTTTTGAGAAAAATATAAAGAAAATAAATACTACTTATTTTTACGAGAGTTGTTATACGTGTTTAAAATGCTCTCCATGATGAAACATGCAATGGTTGGTTCTCGTGTAAATGCTTTGTATTGAACGTTAAATAATATTTTCAGAGTGATATTTTCCAATTCGATTCGAATTACTTACCTTAAATCGTTAAAATTATTTGGCGTATTCAAATAGACCTGCGATTTTAGGTAACTCCGAAGAAGAAATTCAAAGGAATCAAATCAGGCGAAGTGATGGCCATTCAGTTAGTCTTCATCCGATATTAATCTGCTAGGAAGTCGTCAATAAATGACAAGACCTGAACACTAAAATGAGAAACAGCTCCACATTGCTGAAACCAATTTCTTCGGTGTAAATCATCATCATTATCATTTTTTGTATAAATAACTGCTACGGGTAAAGCTATAAAGTCGAAACACAAAAATTCTAGATATCTAAGAGCAGTCATATTTCGTTCATAGAAACAGACCCTAAAGGACTTCATTATTTCAGCTCATACATTTACTTCA
Source organism: Rosalia funebris (assembly GCA_037954035.1). Lineage (NCBI taxonomy): Eukaryota > Metazoa > Arthropoda > Insecta > Coleoptera > Cerambycidae > Rosalia > Rosalia funebris. The sequence goes on from JAZFAV010000033.1 coordinate 4,690,008, forward strand.
CCTTGACGCCAGCTGTGAGATACTTGAATCCAGCGATGGTTTTATTGAGGCCAATATCTATAGTTATGATGGTGCATTGTTCTAGTCAGAGAAAAAACAATAAACTTTAAAACGTTGGGAATTTCGCAATATATCTTCATAAAATTATATGCGGCGGTGTCGACCATCTTCATTCGATTCTTGTACTCAATATTCTTTTTTAATCGACTTTAAAAGAGAAGAAGATTCTCAATTCTATAACTTTTGTGTTTATGAACCGATTTTGATTATTCTTTTTGCGTTGGAATTAGTATACCTCCAAGGTGGTCCTATCTTAATTGCATTGGTATTTAACCATGGATTTCAAAGATACAGTGTATCTTACACGACGAAACTCCTTATTCAAATAGCCGTCGTTTTATTATTCGCAAAGCGTCCTTATTAGGTCTACCCGTCATTTAAAATTGTAAAGTAATAAGTTTAAAAGAAAACGACTTAAAAAAATAATAACTACTAACAGGAACAAATGTGTTTCGACAACAATTTCATACTTATTTGTTGTTCCGTTCTAACCTAACCTAACCTAACCTAACTATTATTTGGGTGCCTATAGTATTCTTGAATATGAGTAATATATTTTACTACAATAAACTGCCACGAGAAATGAGCCCTACAATATAGAATAACGCAAAATACAAAGTAACAAATAGCAGAGACCCAGTTAGTGTAATGATCAATGAAAGAAAAATTTAAAATTACAATAAATATAATAAATATTATTCTAAAGCAGTCATGGACAAAGTACGGCCCGCGAGCCAAGTGCGGCCTTTTGGGGTAGTCAATCCGGCCCGCGACATGGTTTCGAATAACCCCTACAATTACACCTAGGATAGGACAAAATGTATTTTCTGCATAGCTAGAATAGAATAATTGTTTCCTTCTCATCGCGTTTTAAGTACGGTATTATCTGAGTTTGCACGCAACCTCGCGTAGGCGTAGTGCAAAAGCGTGTGTTGCTCGGCTAAAAGTTCGGAACGAATCAAGAGGTTTCAAGATTATGGCAGTAATTAAACTAAAACTATATTTGTTTCTATTCTGTGATAAATATGTTCAATAGTATCAAATATGATACTATATACTAATCTCACAGTGTATCGAGTAGCAGACAACATGTATTGAATAACTAGTTTATGATTCGAAAATTACAACAAAATGAATACCTAATGTAAGTACAGTGTGTTCAACACACAATCTCTTCTTTTAATTTATCATTATTGCATGGAATATGTAGAAATATTACATATGTATTTGTTGTTGAACAGCCAATAGAAACAGATGGATACATGATCCTTTTAATTATTTACTTTCTTACATACTTATTTATAAACATACTATGTCACACAAAGAATTTTTATACTATTAATTTTTGCATACTATCGAATATTTGTTTTAATTCTATGACTGAATTAAGGGATATTAAAAATGATTATTGATTTTACTGTGAACAGTTTAGCCATAATAACAGAATATTTTAATTGTTTATTTCACTTCCACTAGAACTCAGCTTTCTACTAGCACTATATGACACCCATAGTACATATATTGGTGTCACTGTCCTAGCTTGCTCATTTACAATAGGACATACATATAGGTATAAGCTATAATTAATTTTTCTGTGCATTTCTGTATATAGATATTTATTTTTACAACTAAAAATTTGTGCTTCAAGACACAGTATGTAGACATTTCAATATTCGCATAAATCTTTATAATATAACGGATTTTTTTGTTTAAATAATGGTAGTAGCAGAAATGTTGTTGTGTTGTGTTGTGTTGTGTTGTGTTCTTTTAGAAGAGTTAGGGTGTATGGCACAATTAGACACAAAAATTTGCCATCTCTTTACATAAACAAAAACCCTTTAAGCGAGAATAATCGTGCGCATAATGAATTATAAATAATCGAAATGAGGTCGACTATGGTGGTTTTAGTAACGACATGCAGAGTTAAATACGTGGTGTAATCATGGAAACAAAGACTCATGCTTGTTGAGTAGAGAAGAACGCGGTAATTAAATAACATAAAAAGCGAGTAATAGTGTAAATAGCATGATATTCTTCACGGGCTGCTGACTACACTCACTAAACTTGCATTTCCGACACGTACACAGTACTCTGATCTACGGGCGTTATAATGGCCGCTTTCATGCACATTTGCACCGTGCTCGGGATTTATTTTGCACGCGCACCTTAATTATTTCACTTAATTGGATTAGCTTGCTCAATTGCTATTTTAAATATGCATTTATTGAATAGTACAAGAATAGTACATTAGCTCCTGTGGTATGAGCACAAATTTTGATTAGAGTATTTCTTGGCCTTAAGTAGAAATTCCTCATTAAACATACCTGTTATTTGGTTATGCAATGCCGCTTCCTATGTGGAATAACATCGTTTGTACCGTACTCGTTTGTTAGCTAAATGAATCTTAAAGCAATATGTGGAATGTAAACTCTGTATCTTACAGGTCAAGACCGAATACCTCACGATAATTAAATACAGTATAATCTGCAAATTAGTTTTTAATAAATAAAGTCTTTGCGATAAAATTACCTTTCAATAGGTATATGATACTATTATATTTGACTACATAATAAATACAATAAACCAGAAATTTCAGAAGAGATCTCATCTAAATTATAATGATAAATGTCATTAGATTACCCCGGAAATCCGTTGGCGCTGTTTTCAGTGAAAATTAAAACCCATCATTGCGTTTCTTCATGAAAAAATATGGCTTATCAAGGAGACTCCGCATATGGCATAACTAAACTTGTCAAAACTGCATTTCAATTATAATAAACTTAATAGTCCACAGAAAATAATATGGTATATATGTAATTGGTATATATACTTGATACATATATACCAATATCGTATATACGTATGTAACAAGTCTTCTTAAATTTCCTTATACAAAATATTAAGAATACAAAAGTTTGTATTCTTAATATTTTTCCCATCATTTATCAACTGTTTATTAAAATTTTATTTCACTAAACTGAGGAATTTAACAAATTAAAGTAAAATAAGTAGAGAGCTCCTATAGATTATATTCAGATAAATGCTCTTTTATTACATACGTTTGGTATTAAAATGTGACACTACAGAAGATTATAATAAAAGGAGTTAATTCTATAAAATTGATAATGATAAAGGAAATTATAATATAAATTAGTTTCGTTTACCTAAACTATTAATTGGGCAGATATTATATGTAAATAAGCTTTAAAGTGTTTATATATGTATATATTTCTTAGTTAATTTAGAATAGTTCATTTAAATAAAGCTCATAGAATATAATTATCTATCAATTTGGTACAACATCGAAAAGACACCCAACCAGCTCAAATTTGAATTTTAAACAAAATAATAGATTGTTAAGTATATATATATATATATATATATATATATATATATATATATATATATATATATATATATATATACATATATATATATATATATATATATATATATATATATATATATGTATATATATATATATATATATATATATATATATATATATATATATATATATATATGTATACATATATATATATATATATATATATATATATATATATATATACTTAACAATCTATTATTTTGTTTAAAATTCAAATTTGAGCTGGTTGGGTGTCTTTTCGATGTTGTACCAAATTGATAGATAATTATATTCTATGAGCTTTATTTAAATGAACTATTCTAAATTAACTAAGAAATATATACATATATAAACACTTTAAAGCTTATTTACATATAATATCTGCCCAATTAATAGTTTAGGTAAACGAAACTAATTTATATTATAATTTCCTTTATCATTATCAATTTTATAGAATTAACTCCTTTTATTATAATCTTCTGTAGTGTCACATTTTAATACCAAACGTATGTAATAAAAGAGCATTTATCTGAATATAATCTATAGGAGCTCTCTACTTATTTTACTTTAATTTGTTAAATTCCTCAGTTTAGTGAAATAAAATTTTAATAAACAGTTGATAAATGATGGGAAAAATATTAAGAATACAAACTTTTGTATTCTTAATATTTTGTATAAGGAAATTTAAGAAGACTTGTTACATACGTATATACGATATTGGTATATATGTATCAAGTATATATACCAATTACATATATACCATATTATTTTCTGTGGACTATTAAGTTTATTATAATTGAAATGCAGTTTTGACAAGTTTAGTTATGCCATATGCGGAGTCTCCTTGACAAGCCATATTTTTTCATGAAGAAACGCAATGATGGGTTTTAATTTTCACTGAAAACAGCGCCAACGGATTTCCGGGGTAATCTAATGACATTTATCATTATAATTTAGATGAGATCTCTTCTGAAATTTCTGGTTTATTGTATTTATTATGTAGTCAAATATAATAGTATCATATACCTATTGAAAGGTAATTTTATCGCAAAGACTTTATTTATTAAAAACTAATTTGCAGATTATACTGTATTTAATTATCGTGAGGTATTCGGTCTTGACCTGTAAGATACAGAGTTTACATTCCACATATTGCTTTAAGATTCATTTAGCTAACAAACGAGTACGGTACAAACGATGTTATTCCACATAGGAAGCGGCATTGCATAACCAAATAACAGGTATGTTTAATGAGGAATTTCTACTTAAGGCCAAGAAATACTCTAATCAAAATTTGTGCTCATACCACAGGAGCTAATGTACTATTCTTGTACTATTCAATAAATGCATATTTAAAATAGCAATTGAGCAAGCTAATCCAATTAAGTGAAATAATTAAGGTGCGCGTGCAAAATAAATCCCGAGCACGGTGCAAATGTGCATGAAAGCGGCCATTATAACGCCCGTAGATCAGAGTACTGTGTACGTGTCGGAAATGCAAGTTTAGTGAGTGTAGTCAGCAGCCCGTGAAGAATATCATGCTATTTACACTATTACTCGCTTTTTATGTTATTTAATTACCGCGTTCTTCTCTACTCAACAAGCATGAGTCTTTGTTTCCATGATTACACCACGTATTTAACTCTGCATGTCGTTACTAAAACCACCATAGTCGACCTCATTTCGATTATTTATAATTCATTATGCGCACGATTATTCTCGCTTAAAGGGTTTTTGTTTATGTAAAGAGATGGCAAATTTTTGTGTCTAATTGTGCCATACACCCTAACTCTTCTAAAAGAACACAACACAACACAACACAACACAACAACATTTCTGCTACTACCATTATTTAAACAAAAAAATCCGTTATATTATAAAGATTTATGCGAATATTGAAATGTCTACATACTGTGTCTTGAAGCACAAATTTTTAGTTGTAAAAATAAATATCTATATACAGAAATGCACAGAAAAATTAATTATAGCTTATACCTATATGTATGTCCTATTGTAAATGAGCAAGCTAGGACAGTGACACCAATATATGTACTATGGGTGTCATATAGTGCTAGTAGAAAGCTGAGTTCTAGTGGAAGTGAAATAAACAATTAAAATATTCTGTTATTATGGCTAAACTGTTCACAGTAAAATCAATAATCATTTTTAATATCCCTTAATTCAGTCATAGAATTAAAACAAATATTCGATAGTATGCAAAAATTAATAGTATAAAAATTCTTTGTGTGACATAGTATGTTTATAAATAAGTATGTAAGAAAGTAAATAATTAAAAGGATCATGTATCCATCTGTTTCTATTGGCTGTTCAACAACAAATACATATGTAATATTTCTACATATTCCATGCAATAATGATAAATTAAAAGAAGAGATTGTATGTTGAACACACTGTACTTACATTAGGTATTCATTTTGTTGTAATTTTCGAATCATAAACTAGTTATTCAATACATGTTGTCTGCTACTCGATACACTGTGAGATTAGTATATAGTATCATATTTGATACTATTGAACATATTTATCACAGAATAGAAACAAATATAGTTTTAGTTTAATTACTGCCATAATCTTGAAACCTCTTGATTCGTTCCGAACTTTTAGCCGAGCAACACACGCTTTTGCACTACGCCTACGCGAGGTTGCGTGCAAACTCAGATAATACCGTACTTAAAACGCGATGAGAAGGAAACAATTATTCTATTCTAGCTACGCAGAAAATACATTTTGTCCTATCCTAGGTGTAATTGTAGGGGTTATTCGAAACCATGTCGCGGGCCGGATTGACTACCCCAAAAGGCCGCACTTGGCTCGCGGGCCGTACTTTGTCCATGACTGCTTTAGAATAATATTTATTATATTTATTGTAATTTTAAATTTTTCTTTCATTGATCATTACACTAACTGGGTCTCTGCTATTTGTTACTTTGTATTTTGCGTTATTCTATATTGTAGGGCTCATTTCTCGTGGCAGTTTATTGTAGTAAAATATATTACTCATATTCAAGAATACTATAGGCACCCAAATAATAGTTAGGTTACGTTAGGTTAGGTTAGAACGGAACAACAAATAAGTATGAAATTGTTGTCGAAACACATTTGTTCCTGTTAGTAGTTATTATTTTTTTAAGTCGTTTTCTTTTAAACTTATTACTTTACAATTTTAAATGACGGGTAGACCTAATAAGGATGCTTTGCGAATAATAAAACGACGGCTATTTGAATAAGGAGTTTCTTTGTGTAAGATACACTGTATCTTTGAAATCCATGGTTAAATACCAATGCAATTAAGATAGGACCACCTTGGAGGTATACTAATTCCAACGCAAAAAGAATAATCAAAATCGGTTCATAAACACAAAAGTTATAGAATTGAGAATCTTCTTCTCTTTTAAAGTCGATTAAAAAAGAATATTGAGTACAAGAGTCGAATGAAGATGGTCGACACCGCCGCATATAATTTTATGAAGATATATTGCGAAATTCCCAACGTTTTAAAGTTTATTGTTTTTTCTCTGACTAGAACAATGCACCATCATAACTATAGATATTGGCCTCAATAAAACCATCGCTGGATTCAAGTATCTCACAGCTGGCGTCAAGGTGAAGTAAATGTATGAGCTGAAATAATGAAGTCCTTTAGGGTCTGTTTCTATGAACGAAATATGACTGCTCTTAGATATCTAGAATTTTTGTGTTTCGACTTTATAGCTTTACCCGTAGCAGTTATTTATACAAAAAATGATAATGATGATGATTTACACCGAAGAAATTGGTTTCAGCAATGTGGAGCTGTTTCTCATTTTAGTGTTCAGGTCTTGTCATTTATTGACGACTTCCTAGCAGATTAATATCGGATGAAGACTAACTGAATGGCCATCACTTCGCCTGATTTGATTCCTTTGAATTTCTTCTTCGGAGTTACCTAAAATCGCAGGTCTATTTGAATACGCCAAATAATTTTAACGATTTAAGGTAAGTAATTCGAATCGAATTGGAAAATATCACTCTGAAAATATTATTTAACGTTCAATACAAAGCATTTACACGAGAACCAACCATTGCATGTTTCATCATGGAGAGCATTTTAAACACGTATAACAACTCTCGTAAAAATAAGTAGTATTTATTTTCTTTATATTTTTCTCAAAAAATATCCTCTATCTTAAAAACCGTTAATGGAATATCCTTAATATGAGAAACCGTTGTACTCGCAGAACTATAAGAAATTCCTTTTTGTGAGAAGTAAAGGCGGGGGGAGGTTGAAATTTAAAAAAGGCTGATGATCTCACGACTCAAACACAGAATCTGAAAAAAAAATCCGTAAGTCAACGTTTTTTTCAAAAAATCATTTAATAAAATTATGAATATTGTGCTAAATTTTATCACCATACTATATTAGTTTCAATTCCAATATGTCTAGTATCTTACTGTTTGCTATTAACGGGGACATTTAGTTAAGTTACTAGGTTCTATTCAGTTTATAAAATATATTAAAGGGATCAAAACTTTTCCATTACTGACGCTGTTAATATTTATTCTTGATTCTTAATTATTAGAGAGTCGAAGATTGCTATGCCTTTTCTTTTATATCTTACTGTGATTCCAAAACAAGTTTTTTTGGAGTGCACTATTAAAAAATAGTTAAAATTGAGTTATAAGTAAATTACAGATGCTAATATATTCAATATAATAAGGAAATAGTGTAGTGAAAGGTACAAACCTTTCAAAACAAAAATATATTAGAAAATTTAATGTCCTTAATAAACGTGTTTTAAATAATAATAAAAATACATTAACACATAGTGCCGCTATAAATATGTTAGATATGTATACACATTATAGACGCATATTATTATGCAATAATATACAGATATAATTAAACGTATATCTAGCAGAAAATTTTCTTATTAGATAGATATATTATAGTGTGCAATAAAAATTATAATGTACTATTCATTTCATCGCTATTTGCCAAATAAAAAACTCATACCTTGTCGTTAAACGGAACAGTCTACCTGAGCCTAGCCATATAACAATCCACGGTATGTTTTTAGATTTTTTATTTGGCAAATAGCGATGAAGTAAACTATACACAAACAATATTTTTCTAATAAACCTGAAACTCGTAAATTTTAGTTCGCTCATTTATTTTAGCAGTAATATTTTTGGTTGTTTAGTTTTGATTTAATAATATTATTTAATTATTTTTATTAATTAGTGGGGTATAATTATTCCAATTTTTTTATAAGCGCTTGTCAGGTGATATGCCGATTAAAAGTTCATTTTGAGATTATTGCAATGATTTTTTAAATGCGCCAAGAAACTAAATCTTAATTAATATATATTTTATTTTAAAATAAGCGCTATTCAGTAAAAATAGTAAAGTGTACCATTTATTTTGTTTGAACACTCACTTTTATGTCGAGAAAGGGCCTACATTTCTTATTTTCTTTTCATCTCCACTTCTTTGTCGCAAAGTATTTGCCTTTACTTGTCTTCCAGAAATATTGTTCATCTTCTGTCTAAAAAAATTATTATATTTTAGTCTATACATTTATGAGCTACTTAAAAAAGTGTAAGTTATGTAGGTCAAGGCATGCCTTATTTAATAAAAGCCTTTGTTATTAAGATTTTGTTTATTATTGAATATGATAAGAGATGCAGAACGCAGGCTCATGTGGCTCGGCTATTTGCAGAACAAAATCCAGGTTTACTGTATCTTAACTAAGGCATATTGAGCCAAGGTATGTTGTTGTTTTTTACTCAAGACAATCTAGTGACTTCACCTCGGTATCTGGATCATTTACAAATACGCAGCATCTACAAAATATATGGTTTATATATATATATATATATATACATATATATATATATATATATATATATATATATATATATATATATATATATATATATATATATATATATGTATATATATATATATATATATATATATATATATATATATATATATATATATATATGTATATCAGTAACAAGAGCATCTACATATTGTTATTATTCCTTTAATTAATTTACTAGACTATACATTCTATGGCCATTATTGAATAACAATGGTAATAAACTTCTTACCAACCACCTCATTTCTGTTTCACTAATTCGACAGTAATAACTCATAGGAGTGTTATCTATTTGCTAAAAACCTGGTTTCCAGTATTTAATAATCGAAATTAACATATACATGAGTTAGTGAATTCTCAAGCAATAGAAATCAGCAATTAATTTGGCTAACTGGATATTAGACAACAAAATATTATACATCCCATTATCCTCAGTGGAGAAATATGCTATTACTGGTAATTGAAATTTTATCTTAAAGATACCTATCTCAAATCAATTATTAAATCTATATGTACTAAGAAGCTGTTTTCGCGCGCGCGTGTGTGTGTGTGTGTGTGTGTGTGTGTGTGTGTGTGTGTGTGTGTGTGTGTGTGTGTGTGTGTGTGTGTGTGTGTGTGTGTGTGTGTGTCACGAAATTTTTAGGTCGATGTACAAAATGCTTTTCGTTCGAATTTCGGCATTGTGACAAAATCAATATAGTAAATCGGCCTTTGCGAACAATGTGGTAACTATTGTTTTTTGATCTGAAGCCTCTAGAAGCATGCTTTAGAGGTGCCTTCGATATTTGCGAGGACGTGGCGCAATATTATTGCGATTTCTTTACTCATAAATATATTAAACTTCCATTACAATGTGGAAGCCACCCATGTATAAGTGATTTAGGAAGGAATTTTTTTTGGCGTTATTTTAGAAAATAACGCCAAGAAAAAATAAGTTTAAAAAGAAAATAAGTTTATTTATGAAAACTACTTGAAGTTTAGTCTATCTTTAATGTAGAACGTACCATCTCCTAAACTAAATTTTAAATATACAGGCTGCTTGATATGTGTAGAGTGAATACTAGATATATGCTTTCTCTTAATGGAACTTCCTGTATATTTTTATATTGCTAAATTCTCCTGAAGATCTGATTTCAATGACTTACAACACTTGATGATCTACATCTAAGTGATTGATTAATTAAATATAGGCATTAAACTAGAACATTGCTGAAAGAGGCTTTACGTGAACGTTATTGTTTATTTGTGTTTAAATGTATTAAATTTAAATAAACAGTCAAATTATTTTCTATTTACTTCTTGTTAATAAACTGAACTATAGTAAAACTGCTGTCTAGTTTATTCTAATATATGAGATAAAATACTTCTTATTTGTCTATCATCAATGTTATCTAGTTTTATTGCATATACTGTTTTTTGAGATAATCTCACATAAAACATCCAATATCATCATGGTCTGGTAATCTACGCGGACACTCAATAGAGGATCTAATGCATTTTGGTATAAAGCGAAAATAGGAATAACAGCTAGTTCTAAAATAGGAACAATTTTATTTTTGACAACATTTAATTACTATACAGTTACCTAATTCTCATCAATAAAAATTGTAATAATTATATTGTTACCGATGGTACCTGTTCAAACATTAGTCATTCATATTATATATTATTTCCTCGCAGAAATGAACTCTTCTAGGTGCATATACATGATCTTGTGTTAGTTCCTGCACAAATGCCATTTTACAAGGATGAAGTTTTTCTTTATGTAGATAGCTTCAAAATAGTCGTCGGCCTGACATTAGTTTCTGATGCGATTTGTCGTGAATTTGATGTTGGGTTATCTTGAATACTTAATAAATTGTCTACTTTCCTAACGAGATTTTCTTTTTAACAATTTAACACGTTTAATTCCCCTGGACTGTGCATGACTTTTAGATACGGTCACTTCTAAAATATTGGTCAAATCAAGATACTTCTTTTGTAATTTTATGTTGGTTACAAGAGACCACTTTACTTCTACACATATTCCTGTAACCGATTATCATTAACATTTCTATTCGCTGACTTTTTGTTAAATATCAAATTATTTGGCAAGCACATAATAACTTTTCAAGAGATATTTTACAGAATTATCACTATTTCTGTAGATATATACCTGTGAACTTTATTTTTTTCTTTGCATCTATCTGAGTTGTTTTTATTTCACGACAAGAAGTTTTTGTAAAAACGTGTACAAGAAACGTTTCAGAATCAGTTTATTGCTGATGTCTACTTACAATTAGATAGGACGACAATGACTGTAGATAAATAATTTTTGTCTTCATTTTACCTATAGCTGGATTTACATTACTTATTAATTTAAGTGAATAACACACTATAATATAATTGAGTTATTATATGTTCTTGAAATCAATATAATAATATAAATATGTTATGCAACATGTATGTAAAGATCGGAATCGTATGAGGGATCAAAAAGCGATTCATTAAAAAACAGACTTAGGTACACGAGTCATCCTAAACATTTAAAATAGAAAACTCTGTTAGAAAGACTATTTTAAAAATCTCAAAAATAAAAATAATTGTTACTCCATAAGGTTCCAATTTTATTCAGTAAGTTTATCTCTATCCAAAAGAATATGACATACTAACAAAGTAATTATCATATATGAGTTAGTTTTCTTTAACCTCTTCAAAATATGGCACTAAAACATTTCATATACCTTTTTATCGTTCTTCTATAAAACCATTTTAATTCTGGCAACTACTTTCAAATTATCAATTTATCTCATTATACAGTAGTTTGATAAATGTGTAATAAATCATGTCTTATATGTGGTAATATAAAATTAAAATAATATTATTGTTTTATAACACAATAATAAAATAGAGTAAAAATCATTTCAGTTAATTCGATGTTAAAGTTCCTTGGTTAAACTTATAGAAAAATTAATAAAATCTGAGTATTTCATTTGAACTCTTAACAACTGTCGAAATTCGGCAGTTGTTAATTATTTCCACTAAGAAGTAGATAAGTGGTTTTATAAGAGTCCATCCTTATAAGATGAAAAGTTATGTTCTGGTCTAAATGTACTTTATTACTTAAGAAATTGTCAGCAGATATTATGATTAGCTTTGAAATAATGATAATTCCCTAAAAAATATTCCCTTTCCAAAAGTGAAATTGTTGCTTATTACATTAAGTAAAACAATGCACTATTAGGTTGTATCCCTTTACAACATATTTCTCTCCAAGTTTTTTCATTTTGATCAATTATTCATTTTTAGGTATGAAAATTACTTTTATAGATACAAAATTCTTTTCATTTAAAATTTCCAAGCTATGCGTATTATTTTCAAGGGACATGTATCCATATCTTCTTGAGGTTTCAGATGCATTTTCATTAAATTTAAAGGAAAGCTATTAAACTCAATTCTATTCGTTTGTAAATTTCCGCAACATGAACAAACAAGTAATAAAATCAAATAAGAAAATGTAAGCTAACTGATACTATAAAATAAATAAGTATATCTATAGAATAGAACATAAAAAAGTCAAAAATAACTATATATATAAATATGAAATAACAATATATAGTGTCAAATCTATTGCCTCTCCTCTAATCCTAAATAAATTGCACATACTCTTGTTTAAACAAAAAATTGTATGTTTCTTCTAACCATACATGTTTTATATACAAATAAGAGTTTATTCATAATATAATTCAGTTCAGTTATTTCTGTAATCTATTTCGAAAGTACGTTAAAATAACTTGCGAGACAAGCGGGATTACTACTCTCTATGGTTTATTTCATCGCTTTTTGTCAAACAAAAAATCTCAAAAGATAACCTTGACTTATTATATGGCTAGGCTCAGATAGACTCTCCCGTTTATCGGTAAGATAAGAAATGTTTTTATTTGGCAAATAGCGATGAAATGAATAGTACTCACTCATCTGCTCTCTATAAACCAAAACAATTCTTGTTAAGACAGCTATATCTAAAAAATTATCATTTAGCAAGAAGTCACGAAAGTGCAAAACAACAATGGATGAGTTCTCAATACTACAGTTTACTACAGCATATGTAATAAAGACAACCGCAAATTTTATATCTGCAAGAGATGACCGTGCTTATTATGAACATTTTTCATACATTAATACGGAGAATTTACTTTGTATTCATGCATGTAAATACTTGCGGTTTATTTCAAAACGAATGACATAAACTTTATACGTGTTTTTATTACAGAATTATTATTCCGAAAGCACGCAAAAATTCCGGTTTGTTATAAAATTGTATAATTTGGAATTTTCACTAAAAGTTTTATGAGAATTCTCAGCCCCTCGTTATTCCCATTTAGTGCACGGACTTTTTCCTTATTTGATGTCGGTATATATATATATATATATATATATATATATATATATATATATATATATATATATATATATATATATATATATATATATATATATATATATATATATATAGAATCCCGACAAAATAATTACACGTTTGAAGAATAGAATCAAACACTGCCTGCAAAATTTTACTCCATATAACGTATTTATTATATATCCTAAGTAAATCCTTAATATATTTCAGCTAAAATAAAATAGGAAAATATTCAACTATTTCGTAAAAATATCAGAAAAAAAGTACTATCACAAAACCAAACTAAAGAGTACTAAATAAATTATTTGTATTCAAGAAATAACAAGACGAATAATAAAATAAGTATAAATTATTATTGAATCCTACATATTGGTAATGATGGGAAATTCATATAAGTAAAATACTTTAGATTTCGAAAAGTATAAATAGAACTTTTTCCCATCGTATACAGATTCATCATAAAAAAATAATCATCATGTAACAGTTTACTCCAACGAATAGATGCTCTAGAAGTTGAAGACTAATAAAAAATTAATAAAGCAATTCAAATCTTATGACGTTTTATATTTGAATCATAATTTTCAATTTTACATTTCGATTACATGGTATAGGTCTGTTGTTTTTTCTAATTAGCTCATTGTATATTCCATCATATTAATGTATCATAATAATTATTTCTCTGCATATAACTAATAATTTATAATATTAAAAAGTGCCTGAACAAATAGATGTATAGCCTAGATGGTGGGGAAGGTACAATGATCTTTAATAACCCGCTATTTTAAATTTGCTAATCAAAATTACTGTTTTCAAAAATAAAGGCGAATAACTGTGATTCAGTCGATATATGTATACTACATATTAAAGATTGCTTTAAAAAATATATATAGAACGTTAGTATAGAGTATATTTGCAATTAAAATAATTACAATTAAAATAGTATTTCGGTATTGGTCATTTTCAAAAGTATACCGATTAGTAAAAGTACTAGAACTATCGATGATAGTTCTAGTAAATTTAATTTATAGTTGTAGTATACTGAATTCAGTATATTGAATTTGAAATATACTATCTTCTAAATTAGGCAGATTTTAATAATGATTTTATGTATACTAAGGATTATATAAAGAGAGAAGGTAATCATAGATCCACAGGTATACTGAATTTTAATGTCTGCATTATGTTGTTATTCCACCTGACATTGTGTTTCACAAGTCAGTAGAGATTTATTTCTATAACACAAGTCTATATATACTTGAAAAACAGTACCCATTTTTCTGTACTTAATATGTATCCTGTAGAATATTTTCAAGAATTAGTGAAACTTTGTGCAACCACAATATAAATCTTGAAGTTATTGAACACTACCCCGACATATTAGAAAATACAAACGCATTATATGTATGTTATTATACAAAGTCGTATTCAGTGTAGCGCAATTCTTATCGCAAGCAATGTTTTAATGCATCAGGATATGTATATCTCGATAGCAATATCATCAGCAAAAATAGAATTTAAGCAATAATCACTGATTTGCATTTGAACAGAAACCTGTCATGCTTCCTGATAATATTTTTTGTAAAAATATGAGCATATATTTATGCATTAAAGCAGTGTTCTTGACAAAGGTAATGTAAGTGGATTACATATATTTATAAAATCACCAGAAACTATCCAGTGTAATTACTTTTTAGTATTTTATAGCATACGCAGTATAAAAGTATCACATTCATTACTATCTCCATTGTTATTACTTTTTTCTTTAAATATCAATAGGTTACAGTCATTTATACTACAGAGTGTATATTAATTGTTATCTGATTTAATATAGTATATAAAAAAATGGTACACAAAATTTATAAAAAGACTTGCTGAACATAATGCACCACATGTACTAAACTCTAATGTAGTTAAAATTTACACTTCAATGGACCACTTGTAATTAGCGTTTAGTTACGATATAAGATCGTATTAAAATAAAGGCAAACAGTTCATGTCTGTTCATGTGTTCTCTATGTCGATATGATCAGCTACCAAAAAATAATTCAGTTTATGTTTTAGACGATCGTATTTAGACAAAGAATTATGATTATGTAAAATAAATATGTGATATCATTATTGTGAAGAGCATTATACAAACTGAAAAAATCATTTCTAATTTCAAAAAATTACCATGTGTTTTTATTACCAAAATTACCATTACAAAAGTGTTTTTGTCATTCCTATACAATTAAAGACATAAGATGAGTACTACTAAATTGTTATCTGAATTATGCTTCATCTAGATTAATCAGTGATAAAACTGCATTATTTTCCTTTTTGTTAGTTCTAATTTGTTATACATACAAAACAGTATTTCCACAAATCATGAGTCAGTGAATAAACAGTATTTTTTTATTTTGTTTATATTTTAACATAAAAAATCGGATATATAGATTATACTTTTACTCAAATACCAATTGAATGATGTAATGTACATTACCTGCATTTGTAATAGCCAGGCGTCCAAGAAGGGTTGGGAATGGTTGTTTTGATGGGGGTTCCAACAATCTCCTGGATGTGCTGGGACAATTTGATCTTCAGAACGGGTAGTTGCCGTAGGGGCTACACAACACGCCCCCGTATCCATAGCCCCTAGGGGCGCACTAGGAGAGCACACACTTTGAAGAAACGGAAAAATCCATTGACGCCGTTCAAACTCACTTAACGATGACGCACGTCGGAAAGAGATCGATTGACTATTTTCAATTTTGAACGGTGAATTAACACAGTTTTTGATTATGGTACGATATTGTATATGAATTTATTTTAGGTAAAATTTTAGTTCTTAACTAAGTAAAATACTTGAAATAGTAGTGCGACGTGAAATTGAGGCACTTTTATAATTATTAGTAAGGCACAAAAATTACCTTAAAAGGCACGTACTGATCACATCTATTGAAAAAAATCACTAATTCTAAGTGGTGAGTATTCACAGAAGCTTCGGAATACAAATAAGCTTATCACATTCAATTTGCGTTGAAGTATGTTTGCGTTAGGCATTCGTGCGTAAACCGTACACGATTCAATTTAAAATTCACTACAAATAATATCATAAAATCATTTACAATAACGTTTTACAAATGTTATTTTCAATAGCTGTTAACCACTTAAATAAATATCGAAACACCTTCAGAGTTACAAATGTTTTAATAGTCAAATTGCTCTACAGGATATATAAAAACAGTTTTTTAAAGATCAAGAGAATTGGCTAGGCAAGACTGAAATAAGCAGAATACCCCTGGTGTCCTGTTAAAGGAGTAGAGTCACTGAAAGATCACTACAAGAACTACTAAACTGTTCATTAACGTTGGCCAATAATGTCTTAGAACTATGGGGTGTAGGGAATCGGGGTTGATCCTATCAGCATTCTACGAGGGATTAAAGGCACTTTGTGCAAATCAGTGACGTGTGGTTGCTTTAATTTAAGCTTGAGGACGTGTAAAAACACCATGTGGTGGTATAGTTTCACTTGCTGCGTAGTTGTCTTGGCAACGAGCGCACGCCGACTGGCGGATCTAGCATGCTCCGCAATAGCAGGAATACGAGTCTCCTAAGAAGAGATAGGCGCGAGACAGCGAGACTTGCCGAGAAGCGTTCCTGCTGTCGCAGTAAATGAAAACGATACCGCGCAAGCGTCTGTACACCCACGACACGCGACAGAACTGAAACTAATCAAATGATGTGGTCAAAATGGGTTTTACTATTGATTTTTTTTTTTTTATTTTAAGTCGCTGGCGTTTTATTTCTTTTATGTTTGTTCTGCAGTATTTTAGAGGGTATGCCAATAATGTTATAGTATACTGAACAAAGTAATTAAACAGTCCATTATTTTTTTTCCTTTTTATCTCAATGATTTTTCCAATTTATATTTAATAAATTCATTAATTTGTGACATGTCTTTTTCTGCTGTTTACTCTAATAGCAATTCCAATGCTCTTGAACTTCAAACACGTTCTTATATTTAAAAGGTGTAAATTACTTTTTTAGTAAAAAATTTCTTAGAAACAAATTATATTAGTTTGTGCTTTGCAATTATTTTGATTGCGTAAAATATGCAGATAATTTACACCAAAATCATAACAAATCAGCAAGTACAACAACTATGTATTTTTTAATGCATTACCCGAAAATCAGTTATTAAGTGAATAGAAATATAATACGGTCACCAGATAACTTTGTCAAAAAATATGTGTTACGCGTTACGCTTCTAATTTGATACAGCTTCAGAAAAACCGACTTTTATGAACAACATGAAATATAAAAAAGCTACGGAGAAGGTACAAGGTCTTTCTCCCTACATAATGACGGTTCTAATAGATGTAGCCACTTTGTAAAATACGGATGTCACATCATTTTAGGTTTTATATCGTCTCTTTTTGTAAAATACAAACAATTTAGATTGGATTAAAATGTAGCAATTTTAATTAAATAAAAAATACATGATGAATAGCCAGCATATTCTGTTTCAATGGAATAGTGATACTTTTAATAATTCTAGTAATAGTAATAATACTTTTTATTATGTGAATTTCTACATAAAACCCAATGGGTTTACGACAAACTGCAGAATACCTAAGAAACTATATAAAGTATAATAAAGCTACTGAACTTTTATACTGAAATTATACTGAAATACAGTAGAAATAACATTGTTTTTCGCTACGGTTAATTAAATTTTACCAAATTTAAAAAATATGCATTTGGTTTATCTCAGTATCTACATAACGTTCTGTAATTTTTACTATGAAAACCTACCTAACAAATGTATGCGGGCGATACTTAAGTTGGTTATAAATTATATGTCACATAATTATATGTCTATTATTCAACTTATTAAATTACAAATTCAGAAACAACCACACTTTACCTTTAATAAAAAATATTCCAGTAACGTAATATTTGCTCTTAATTAGATAATAGTCACCTATATTGAAAATTATTTTTAACAGTGTACGAGTAACAACTCATTTGGACGCTGTTTCATATACATAGTATAAAAAATGTTTGATAATATGCCAATATTAAATTTAATCGATTTCAAAAATCAAAAGACAGGTGTCAAAGTAAAAGCAACGTTTGAATAGATATTTAAAGCAGCTGATAAATAAGGAGTTATTTGAATACTGTTGCCATTTAAAAGTTTGCTATTTTAAAAATCGCACTGAAACACCATCTTTGATGATTATATGACTATTTATTAACTAAAGTAGTATATAAAATAGTATAAAAGTTCAGTAGCTTTATTATACTTTATATAGTTTCTTAGGTATTCTACAGTTTGTCGTATTCCCATTACACTATAGTAAGCCTGATTCAAAAACCTAATAATTGTTCTTTAAAAGTAATACGATCCCTGGTGTTTGCTCCCTTTTCTTATTGTTTCTAATTATTCTGAGAATATAAAAACCTTCTATCATCACTTTTTCCCCATGTAATAGTCCGTATAATAAAACATTTTACTGGAGAACAATTTTTTGTTGTTGGTGAGATTTAATTCATGTGGTTTAGTTAACGTATTCTATATATTTTATTATGTCAAAAGTTTGTAACTTGTTAAAGTTGGATAAGTCCATACTGTTATTTCAAATTTTACATGACAGTAATTTTGACAGTTCTAATATTATACTTTATTGTCCTGCACCTTGGATAGCACTAGATTTGGGGAATTTTCAAATTAGTTACTACAAATAGAGCAATACTAGGCGTATTTTATTGTCATCTACGTTTATAATAAAAATATCAGTGGAAAAAAGAATATCTTTCGTATTGCTAATATATGCTTGATGCTTGATTTCGAATACCAATGGTGAATTTTAACACTTTTGCTTAAGCTTGAGTGTATTTGTCCTCTATATGTGAAGCCTGTCCCTCTTCCGCCTCAAACCTTGGAAAATAAGTCGAGTTATGTATCTCTGAGCTTTTAAAGTTATTAAACCTTTACAATTCATTAATTATGACATTACGTTTTTGAAAGACTGGGGTGTGAAAACGAAGTTTTATTAATTTTCTTATAATCCCTCTTCTAATAATTCGTAAGATATGTTTCGTGTGAAGTGCTTATTATTTTGTTGTAAGAACGGACATTGTTTTGTTCTCATCAATACAGTAAAATGTATATTTATACTGAAATGTTATTTCTATCTAATTGATTAACTGAAAGTAAATTAATGTTTCTAAAAGTATTCAGAAAACGAGTTAACCTTTCTAAAATCTATATATGTTTCTTTTATATATGTCGTCAAACTTATCCTAGCTGTCATGTGTAATGTTAATAAATTATTCTAAAAGAAAATCAGGAAACAAAAGGAATATTGATTAATTTGTGAAACAAACACATTCATTTCTAAGCCCATGCTATCGGTGTTAAACCATCCAATCTGTCGCCACATGAAACACTTACTATAATTTACACAGGTTTATTACCATTAACAAGGGTAATAACTCACACCAGAAATATGACAAACATTAATTAATTTGGTTATGCAAGACGTGTTAATAAATAGCACAGATTCATTGTTACAATGTCTCAAATAAATTATTAATTTTTACTATCCTTGTAGTTCATAGAAAATAAATATTTGTCATACTTTGCCACACTACGGTTGTTAACATTTAAAATTATACAAAATTTGTAGGAACCTATTTACAAACATGTACATTTTGCAACTCTTGATTTAACTTTCCAACATGTTAATTATGGAAATGGAGAGCTT
The DNA here is from genome assembly GCA_037954035.1 of Rosalia funebris. NCBI lineage: Eukaryota > Metazoa > Arthropoda > Insecta > Coleoptera > Cerambycidae > Rosalia > Rosalia funebris. The sequence continues at coordinate 4,710,474 of JAZFAV010000033.1, forward strand.
GTTAAATGGGCAAAATTATCTCACGGGAATGTTAGATGTATCTCATGATATCAAGTACTGTCTACAGCAATGAACAATAAATCTTTGAAAAACTTGGTATGATAGAAAAACTTAATGTAAATAAAACGAAAAAAGCATCATCTGTGCTAAATAACCATCGTACATAGTCTCAGTTATTTTGCTTGTAGAACAATCGCATATTCAAAATGGAGCTTGTTTTTTTATTTTACCACATGATTACTGCATAAGATCGTAAGACATATTTGTAAATACAAATATTATGTGAAAATGACGACCGTCAATCACATATATCTGTAATTTTTAATACTATTGTACATAAACTATCGTGAGATGGAGTTTTGTATATACTCCAATCCATCTGTAAATTCCTTAAACATTAAGGATAAAACAAATTAAGTCAAAACAGCTATTCCCCCGGCTATATGCCGTCGACGGGCGTTGAATTAAGTGGTGAAATTTGCCGTATTTTTGTTCTAACATAGAACTAAAAATACAATGACTTGGATTGCTCAAAAATCAAAAGGAAGATGCAAAGCGTCCTCTATCTCCGGATACCCCTAACTACAGACCGGTTTCGACCTATCTTGGGTCTCGTCAGTGTAATGTAAGCGAGTATGCTTTTGATAAACGAGGCTTCACATCTCATAGACACCGTCACGTTCTACAGTAGTAGAACTGTAGAACGTAAACCATGCGCCATCTCTTACGCATATGTTAGTTCTTTTGAGGAATATTATTTGTGGTAAAAATTTGATAATAATAAGTTGACTGGTGTAGGAGCCTATTCGGAACATAGAAACAGACAAATATTCGCTTTTATATACACGAGTATAGATTGGTGATAATATTTTGAGTTATAGTTTATTAAAATCATTTTCAATGTCACATAATTGAAAAATGTGAAAGAATTAAATATCAATTCGTGCAGTTTATAACAGTACAGTCTAGTGAAGTAAAATCCATATATAATCCCCCATTAACTTTGGAACTAAATAATAATTTAGTTAATAAATAGCGATACAATCATCAAATATGCCGTTGCGGTGCCATTTTGAAAATTATTTTTAAATAGCAACTGTATGCTAGTAACACATTATTTGGAAGCTGTTTCAGATATCTATTCAACTGGCGTCTTTCCTGTATATATCAATTTCTAGCTTACTTTCACAATTTCTAATAACTATTACATTTTAAAATGGTAGTTGCAACTTCATATGTGAATTTTACTAACGTGAAACGTTTATTTAATTTGAAAATAAAGTTATCAATGTTCATGACTTTTGTGTTAAATACTGCAAACACATCATCCATATACCTAAGCCAAACCCTAGGGAAGAGTCTAATTCTTCTTTTGCTTCTGTTTCAAAGCAGAAGCACAGTAATACTATAAACAATAGTACGTCCATGAACATGCTCTGTCATAAGATAAAATAAGAAAGAGAGTCATCATATAGGCACAACTATTTTCTTTTTTCAGGTTTTTTCTCAGATTAAATGTGCCGGAGAGTTGTAGATATTTTCCATCGAATAAATATATAAGCAGATCCTTTGTTGAGCAATAAATAATACCGTAATAATAGAAAATACTAAAAGGCACTCGCGCTGGACACTATTCTTGTGGTTTTCACAAATTCAATACATTTATTATATTAGCCTTAACCGTAGCTCATATTTTAATGCACTTATATATGCATATTTAGTAGCAGTGCTATATTCGTCAGTAAGACATATTGTTCCTTGTTAGAAGTTGGCACTGATATTATATTTGCAATGCCTACTTAAGTTTAAAGATCTCCAATATATTGCAATACTGTACCTTCTCCTTTTAATTATCATATATGGGGCATCCCTTACATCCAATTTACGGTCGTTTACTTATCCTTATTCGGTACATAGTTTTACATAATTTATGAAGAACTTTGTACTTACGCTGAACAAGGATAAGTAAACAGTAAAAAATTCTGTGTAAAAGAGGATAAGGGATACTCTGCATGTGGATTAAATTAAAAGAAAAAGATTATTGTAATTAATAGAAGACCTTTGAACATACTTGTAAATAAGCATTAGCAAATAAAATCAGTTTCAAGTTTGCATTTAAATAAGAAATAATATATACTGCTGATAAAGACAGCATTTCTATCGAAATATGCATATGCAGGTGCATTAAAGTATCAGATGGGGTTAATAGGAATATAATAAATGTGTTGTAATACTATAATATACTTCTATACTATACAAATTAAACTTCAGTCAGCATGTGCCGTACTGAAACCACGCAAAATTACATAAGTAAGTAACGGTTATGAGACATTTGAATATTGCTGGTCATCTAAAAATTCTCTGTGTATAGATATAAATGATGCTACGATTTATTTGATTAGTCAATTATATTTTAGAATTGTATATTTTTATTTAAATAATTAATTAGAAATCAACTAATCAGTAGATATAATCTTATTTAACTGTTCATTAGCATAAACTTTGAAAAATGTAGATTGCACATTTCTTATAAGAAGTATAGTGCGGTTTAAAAGGAAATTACCCCATATAATATATAAATATATTTAAGTGTATATGTATAATATGTATATAGTACACCTGGTAATAACGATTACCTGGTGGATACACTTGGTAATATATGATTATATAAGAATTCAATACGCGTACACAATTATTAAATTACAGATTACTTCTATAGTAACCCATTTTTCTACCTAAAATAGTTGTATATTTACTAATTATTGTTAGTAAACACAGCCATTCAATTCAATGTATTTATGCAGATTAGTTTTTAATTATCAGAGTAGCTAAAAGTATAAGTTTTTAGTAGTTGGTATCATTAATTTTATGATTATATTGTGAATAAATCCATATTTGAAATTCAGTTCTAATTTATGGCGTATGCGCCAGGAATACTAGCAATGCGATGTGTGTATGTATATCTTTGTGATTTTATACATATTTTTGTAACTACATATAATATAAATTATTATATACGTTTCTTTCCTCTTGGGAATTATTTTGCAATTACTTATTATTATGTGATGTAAATTAATTTTCAGAATTACCTGATTAAGAAAATGAAAAAATAAATAATCTATATAAACAATATACCAAGATTTCCCGACAGTTAATCGCTCTTGTTAAACACAAAACTATTTCTAAATTTCAAACATAATCGTACAAAAATATTTAATCGTTTGTTTCTATCGGAAAAATAAAATAGTTTTAAAAAAAATCAATTTTTTTGAGAATGAATAATTTTGATACATCCAAATAGTTCATCATAGTTCATCCAAGTCTCGTTATCTGCTTTTATAATACCTTGTTTTTTACATTCTCCTAAAAATTAAAATCCAGGGGGTTATCTTTGAAAATATTATCTTTGAAAAAACAATATTGTGTTGTAGTAATTTATTAATAATGTTACAATTTCGTGCATGCAGTTTGTTAGCATTTTTTATGAAAGTTAAAATCTGACATTATAGTTATCACAAAATAACATGTTGTGCATTTTTACTGTGAGAAAATAATTATTATTAGTTTATTTCGTGTTATGTATTATGTTATTATTTGTTATTGCATTTATTATTTTGAAATAGATGGAGTAAAATTATCCCTACTGAAAAGAGTCGAAATTGCTAGACTTGTGACTGATAATTGTTCAGCTAAAGGAGATGCAACAGAATTCAACATACAATATAATTAATATTTTTGTACAAAACTTAGCCCAAATACATTAAAGAGGACGCTGAGCATCATGACGTATTCAGTTCTTGAATAAACATATCACTAACATGACTATCCAATTTTCAGCTGCTATAAAAATCATACGAAGCCATAATAGACTTTATTCATAGAACTTATGTGGACAGAAAAATATTTTAGAGATCTACAACTAAAAAAAAAAAATCTCGTTAAAATCTATCCATAAATAACGCGTTGATGGGAAATATGTCCACTCAAATAAGAACATCCTGTAAATGAATAAAGAAAATAGTTTCACTAAAACGCCGATGACGGCACTTTAGTAACGAGTGATCTGAGTTCTTATCATTAGACATAAAAGTTTAATGTTCTTAATTCATATTATTACTATACGAACTCCATTATATAAATAAAATGGAGTGAATTAATTAAGTTGCCAATCGTAAATCAGAATTGTACATTTTCAATATTATGTTTCGATGAATTAAAAGAAAATAGGTTTTTCATATTTTCAGTATTTTAAATATATCAGTATCTAAACTGTATGAATATGTAATTAAATTATATAATTATGATGTTCAATATTATAGCGTTTTCGATTCTCTACTTATTGTTAGATAGAAAGCATAACACAATTAATTGTAAAATTATTTCATATGTCCTTTTTTATACCAATTCGGTAACCTTTGCGTTATGTTTATTTATATCGACTTTCTTGTAATTTCATTGACAGGGTTTCTGTTGTTATATCCCTTTTATGTACTCTTCATAATTGTTGTTATTAGATACATGTTAGTAGATCTACAAGATGAAAATATATTTCATTGTATTTTTGAATTTTTTATTTCTCCTCATATAATATACGAAGGTAAGTCAAATATAAACCCGAATTTTGTTTAAATAAGTTTATTGTTACAGTAAGAACATTTCTGAATACATCTTATTTTTTACGTAGTCTCCTCTTTTATTACTACATTGTTCTCAAAGTTTTTTAATGCTATTATCGAAAAATGAAGTTGGTCGTATCTCTAATCAATTGCGCACAAACGCTTTCACGTCTTGGTCGTCATCAAAACGGCATCTCCAAGGTGAAGAATCCGCGCTACAAGGCAAATATTTAAGTGTTTCCCAATGGATTCTTTTCAGTTTTTCTCAGGTCAAAGCAGCTGTATGTAGCCGAGCATTGTCGTGAAGAACAATGAAGAATCACACTTCGGATAAGCATATCTCGTATTTTCTGCCGAAAACCCAGTTTTGCTTCAAGGAGCTGGCAATAGTAGGCGACGTTAACTGTACTTCGCTTACGAAGGAAATCAATGAGCAGTCCCCCTGTGCAATCCCAAAAAACAGCGGCAAGAATTTTGCCTGGAGAAAGGCGAGTTTTGAATTTTCGAGGTGTTATGCCAGTCATAGACTTGGGTCTTTGAAGGGGTTTTGTCGGCAAGCTGTGCAATCAACTGACGCAAAATTTCGGCCGGTTTTGCACCCTCCTGCGTCAAAAGTTTGGAATACTAATGTGTTACTCAACGGACGTATGTATATCTTGCACAGACATGATGTTATTAACAGTGAATCACCCTTGTATTATTGATCAAATTGAGTTGTAATTAAGTTGATCTTATGAGTAAGGTTCTTAGGGAATTTAATAATAAACTAATTATGAATAAAGTATGAAACATTTGAAGTAAAGTAAAAAACCAGCGGGGTACTAAAACGTCTTATATGTTCATAGTTTTGTTATTATTGTTTTTTAATAGATACTTTAAAGCACTAGGACATTACTAATGAATAACGTTAGCTGATATACAATTTTAGTTTTTTTTTAATACACTTTGTATTTAAACTGTGATATTATAGTAGTATTTTTTAAACTGCAACCCCCTCTGGTTTAACTAAAATGAATTCCTTGAAGTTTTCCAAATACAACGATACTCTCATATTAGGAATATTTTATATACCGTTTATAACATGGAGGATGTTACTCTTAAAATTGTCTGTTTTAATATGCAAAATAATTCTAAGGATCTGAAGTAAGAAATTCAAATCGAAATGAAAAGTACCCCAAAAATTACTGACCGTTCAATACAAAACATTTATACCCGTACCGGCCAGTCTTAAATTATTAGTGCAAGACATTTTGAACAATCACAAAATTTCTGTAAAAAAATTAAATCTTATCTAATTTAGTTGTAGTTTTCTCAAAAGACACCCTCTGTTGAATAAACGACAACCCGAAAACTCCAACTACGGGGTATTATTATAAGTAAATAAACTAATTTTTATTTAAAAAAAGTTATAAGAACATGGACTATGGCAACGCCACCCAAACGTAAAATTAAAAAAAGTAAATTATTACGACAGTCAACGTCTTAAAGAAAAATATTGACATATTTAATAACAACAAACATTTAATAACAAAATTATAAATATTATGCCTATCACCACTCCTACCTAAAATGTTTTAATATAAAAGAAAAAAACCGAAATATTTATACATAGCAATTTATTAAAATTCAATAAAGAAAAACAACGGGGAACAAAAAACTAAAGAACTATAATATTAATTGTCAAGTTTAATCAACATGTATCAGTCATGTACCATTACACTAAAACTATATTAGTAACTATAATGAAATTTAAAAATATATGGAGGTGTCACATTCATAGTAAATGAAAGTGTAAAATAAATAAATCCTGAATAAAATTTTATATGAAATACCTTTGAGCAACAAAACTTTATGCACTATAGCATATTTTTGTTAACAAACATCTTTTTTAAAAACAAGCCTTATTAAAAAGGTCACGGGGTACAGAGAATATATGTATTTGTAAAATATGTCCATCTCATTGTCGATCCATCTATAAAGAGGTATAAAATTGGTCTGCATTTTAAGTACGACAGTATATAATTTACTATCAATATACTTATGGCCATCTATATACTAGGTTAATTATTCTTTTACAAAATTTCACAATTTTTATTTATTTAACTGTTTCGGAAAATTTCCTAATATGTACATCAATTTTTAATAGTCGTTTATATGATGAAAAATCACTTTATAAATATTCGTATATCGCTTCATTGTAATACTAAATATAAATGTCACTTTGAACACTTTGAACAGTATTTCTAGGTACATTCTAGATGCTTCATTTGCAATGTCATTGAATTCATGTATTATTATCAGTTACTGTAATGAAAAGCATATGTCGACTAACACGAGCTGAAATGAATGGGACCTGAAATGAATGTTGAATATTAAACTTGCTAATTTTCTAACTAATTCTGAGTCTTTAATTATGGAATTCATAGAATACATATTAAAAGTCATTCTTTAATTTACAATGAGTTACACAATCATAAAAACATAGTAAAATATATCGCATTTTACAATATCTCTATTACGAAATCTTGAAATTGCTTTATAATATAAACGATGAATTATAACTTTGTAATATACTATATCCACTGCAATCTTTGCGCAACCAATGTATCACCAACAGAGTAAAACATTAGAACATTATAATTTAATTTGAAATATTAATTAAACTATTTTATAATAGTAATCTATGTATTTATGATTTATTAACAAGCAACAGATTATTAATATTATATTGTCCAAGTGAAAGCAAAAACAATGCAATAAGAGAACCATATATAATTATAACAATTTATTGTCTGTAAATAACGGCGCCTGAACTTAAGCAGCCGGATTAAGTTACATACGTGACACTAGGAAAAAACTCCGTTGTTTGATCATTGAGATTAAATAAGTAAAAAAATTATTGTTTCATTTCGGTCACGATTATTGTTCACTTCGGTGATTCATGCTCTAAACTATGGAACTGTACGCGCATATTTGCGTTTATCTATCGTACATACATAGGTTATCTTATAAAAAACGCCACAAGCTGTAACGCCGATGTTTTTATCGGATTTCAAACAACAAAAGATCACCATCAATAATTCTATAAATACATAATACTGCTTATATACCTCGTCGCCGATTTCCGGTTTTCAAAAAAACAAAATTTTCACCAATTGAATTTTCGTTTAATTAAAATAACTATTGTAAGTATGTATTTACAACGTAAATGTTACATCAGAACTAACTATATATATAGTTAGAATACTCATCTTAAATTATTATTGATCGTTTTTATAGTCAAATTAAACAGACATTATATTAACTATTTTATATAGATAAATTAAACATTATATTAAACAGACTCGTACCTGTTTTACTTTGCATTTAATGGTAGTTCACTGCTTATATAGTATAATGATTTTTTTACTTTTCCACACTCAACTATACCAGAGAGGAAAAATAATGTAATCGTGTGTAAAGAAAATTGGAAAAAAAATTCTATCGTTTATTTTTTGTTTTTCGACCTAAACACAAAAAAATAGTTTTTAAAAAAATGTTGCTGTGTACGTTGTTGTCGTTGTCGTTGTCGTTGTCGTTGTCGTTGTCGTTGTCGTTGTCGTTGTCATTGTGTCGTCGTTGTCGTCGGCATTTATTCTTGTTCACGATAACTCAACTAAATCGTGTCTGATCGATCGGGTTTTGACTGATTCTGATCGGGGACGTCTCCCAGATGACACCTATTGATTTTGAAGTGGATAGAACACACTCTACCATGTTCATGGGTCATGAGAAAGCCCAATGGTGGACTATTTGAGACATTTTTTCTGTTAGTACGATCACTCAATTAAATCGTGTCGGATCGATCGGGTTTCGACTGATTATGATTAGGGACCTCTACCAGACGACATCTATTGATTTTGAGGTGGATAGGACACACCCCACCCTGTCCATGGGTCATGAGAAAGCACGATGGTGGACTATTTGAAAAAACTGAAACTGTCGCATAAAACACATATTCTTTATTTATGTGTTGGTTTATTTTTTTTCGGTCACTCAATTTCGAGATAGAGATATTTTACGTACGGAGAAGTCGATTTTAAAGTTTTAAAACTGTTTATTTAATGTTAATGTATATATTTAAATTTATTAGTGTATGTGTAAGAGTTATTAATAAATATCATCAGAATGTTAAGTAACATTCTCGATAGATTAACCTCTAACCAAATTCATAAAAGGCTATCTTATTAATTGCAGTATTTATACAAGGTGTATAAATCTAATTCCATTTACCGAGTGAATCTATTTAGTTTTAATAATATCAGGTAACATTATGCTATAATTGTACTTTTAAAAGAGTACTTAAATGAAACCTCTCCCAATAAACGGATTGAACGAAGAGATGCTATTAAATGGCAACCTAGATCGATAGACCTTAGTCTATTGGATTTTGCTTCTCTAGGGTAAATAAAGTATGTGCAACAAAATCAGATAATACTGATAATATCAAAGATACAAACACAATTTTTGAAATAGTATAGTCTTAGTAAAGACCCTATTATTGTGAGCATGTAATACAAATAAGCAATAATTATTGTTTATACAAAATTAAAACCTTTGCTGGTTATATTTCTCACTTTTTATTTGTTAAACATAACAATTGTTTCGCCAACACAGTGGCTTGGTCAGATGTTGAGTGCATAGACTAAATTTTACATTGTGGAACTGCGTTTATATAACTAGGGTAATTCTAGGTTTATTATTATGGGATGTCCTACTATTGAACTATCGAAATTAAGTTATAAAATTTCAACGGATGTTATATGTAAATTTTAAACACATTCTTGGATAGCATGTAGAACTAAAATAAATTTAATACCGGGGACGAGTTTGTTTCTATTTGATCATTTAATATGATATCAGATTTCTTTGTGTAGTGACGCATTAAACTGGCGCATTAGCAGGGATAATGAGTGTGCCTTGATAGCTCAGCGGTCAGAGCACTAAACCGGAAATTGGGAGAACCGGGTTCGATTCCCGGTCGAGGCAAAATGCACTTTTATCCTTGCTATCGCCAGCCAAAGTGGTGACCCCGACGTGATGTGATTCATTCCAATATATGCAACCACCCTTACATCTCAAATTCGCGGATTCGATTGCCGTCCTATCCATCGCTCTATAGTCCCGGGGGTTACCGAACAACGGTTCGTAAGAATGGCGAACGCAGTCACATTCCGTTAAATGGTATCGAGACAAAACCATGTCTCTAGAGAGGGAGTACTGTAGTGACGCATTAAACTGGCGCATTAGCAGGGATAATGAGTGTGCCTTGATAGCTCAGCGGTCAGAGCACTCAACCGGAAATTGGAAGAGCCGGGTTCGATTCCCGGTCGAGGCAAAATGCACTTTTATCCTTGCTATCGCCAGCCAAATTTGCTTTATTAATTTTTAACGATTCTAATAAATTTAATTTTAAGCCTATTTTCTCTACATGTACAATTTTAAATTCTTCGTTAAAGGTATGGTCTGTTTCAATTAGATGAGTTGAATATGTTGAATCTCTTTTATTATTATTAAAACTCATTTTGTGTTCTGCTATTGTCGTGTTGAAGTTTCTTCCCGTTTGTCCTATATATACCTTAGAGCAAGTACCGCAAGTCAGCTTATAGACTCCTAAATTATTTTTGGTATTCATTTCATCTTTAGCATTTTTATGTATTTTCCAAAAGTATTATTAGTTTTGTATGCTATTTTGTTACTTCCTTTCTTTAAAAACGATGCAATTTTTTAAATGGTTTCCCTATATGTGTTATAATTTTGAAATTATGTGTATTTTCATCTTTAATTTTAGAATATACTTGCTGTATAGCTTTATTGTACGCTTGTTTAGCTATGATATTGTCTATTGTTTTTGGAGAGTAACCGTTATTTAACGTTATTTGTTTTATTATATTTAATTCTTTATTATCGTCAGAATTTTCGTCAGACATTGGAATATTTAGGAGTCTATGTATCATGCTATTATATGCTGCTACTTTATGTTGAAATGGATGTGTAGAAGTGCTATGTATTCTTCTGTCTGTATGTGAAGGCTTGTGAAAAATATATTTTGTCGTATAGTGCCAGTAAAACATGCTAAAATCTAACCAGCAAAAGTTTTAGTTTTGTATAAATATGGATTTTCATCAAGTGACGGCCAAATCAAGTTATTGTTTATGTAAATATGTTAAATTCAAATAAAGACTTTCAACAAACTCCCAGTTTAAGTCATATAATTAACTAACTGAACAGTTAAATCACAAGTATTATATGCGTATAACTGTTAAAGATTGTGCAATCATAAAGCTAGAAATGCTTTTTATAGAATGATGAGACATATAAAGTTATATATTAAATAAATCTATCAAACAAATCTATCAAATATTCCCTATGTTAATTTATCTTTTTTTTTTGTTAATAAGAACATTGTTAGTATCTCATTCTAATTTTCAAGTTTATAGTTTATTACCATACTCGTATCATCATCATCATGAGGTCATCAGTCCTAAGACTGGTTGGACGCTAACCTCCAGCTTCTCCTAGCATGTGTTAACCTACGCATTTCGCTAATTGTGCTACAACCTACATCCCTTACTATTTGCGAGCAGTACTCTAATCTAGGCCTACCTCTGCCCTTCTTCACTCCTATTACTGCCTCCAAAATATCGCGGAGTATTCCCCCATGTCTCAGCAAGTGGCCTACCATTATATCTCTTCTCTTCTTTATGTTCTTCCACATACTTCTTTTCTGGTCTACTTTCTCTAATACTTCTTCGTTTCTAACCCTATCAGTCCATGGTATTTTCATCATTCTTCGGTATCACCACATCTCAAAAGCTTCTAATTTCTTCTTACTTGCTTCCCCTACCGTCCAGGTTTCGCAACCGTATAGTGCCGTGCTCCATACATACGCTTTCAAAAATCTCTTTCTTGTTTCTAAGTTTATTACCCCCGAGCATAAAAGTGCTTTCTTTTTGTTAAAAACTACTTGACCCTGCGCTATTCTTTGTTTTATATCTTTATCGCTTCTTACATCCCAATTTATTTTACTTCCTAAATAAGTGAAGTCTTTAACTTCCTTCAGTCTTTCGTTATTAATTTGTACTTTCGTTTCTACTCTACTTTCGCGCCCTCTGCACACTAACACTTTAGTTTTGTTTTTATTCACCCTCATTCCGTATTCCTCTGTCAACGCTGCCTCCATTTCATTCAACGCTGATTCCAATTCCTCTTTACTAGATGCTAATACTGCTATATCATCCGCGAATCTCAGCATTTTTGGTTTCTGTCCCTGTACTTTAATCTCGAAATCCACTCTATCTTTTACGACATTAACCGCCTCTTCGATGTACAGATTAAAAGTTAGTGGTGATAGCGTATATCCTCGTCTTACTCCTTTCCTAATACCTACTTCCCTTCTTTCCCCTTCTACTTCTATAACAGCAGTTTGCTCTTTGTATAGATTGTATACTACTCTCCTATCTCTATACTTCATTCCCGCGCTCTTTAATATCTCGAACATTTTTTCCCATCTTACATTATCAAAAGCTTTTTCTAAATCTACAAATCCTATATAAGCGTTCTTTCCTTTTTCTATTGTTTTCTCTAACATTACTCTTAGCGCCAGAATAGCTTCGCGAGTTTCCTTATTTCGTCTAAACCCGAATTGGTCTTCTCCTAGTATTTCCTCCGCTCTATTTTCCATCCTCTTCTGCACTATTCTGGTTAAGATTTTTGAGCATGGGAAGTTAGGCTAATCGTTCTAAAGTTCGCGCATTTGTCGGCTCCTCTCTTTTTCGGTATAGTAACGATAATATTCCTCTTATAATCCTCCGGCATCTCGCCCGTTTCATATATGTATTTTACCAGTTCAAAAATCCTATTTACTACTTCCTGTCCCGCACATTTCAAAATTTCCGCCTGTATTTTATCTGCACCCGGCGCTTTATTGTTCTTTAGCCCCCTTAGTTCTATTTCAAATTCCTCTCTCAATATAGGTTTTCCTACATTTTCCGTATCGATGCTAGATTCTTCCTCTAATATCTCTCCTAATTCCTGACCCTCGTATAAATTTCCTAAGTACTGCTTCCATCTATCCGCTTTCTCCTCTCTTCCGATCAGTATGTCCCCCGATTGACTCCTAACGTTTCTACTTATTGGTCCTATATCCCTGAGATTCCTCTTAATTATTATGTAAGCCTCATCGGTCTTACCTACTTGGAGCTTATCTTCTACTTCTTTGCATTTATCCTCTATCCATTGTTCTTTCGCTTTCCTACACTTTCAAATGATTTCCCACTTTATTGACTTATAAGTTTTCAGTCCTTCCTCGTCTCGTCTGCTTTTGTAGCCTCGTCTCTTTTGTATTAAGTTGAAGATTTCGTCCGTTATCCAGGGCTTCCTAGCTTCCCTTCTCTCGTGTCCTAAAACGTCCGTAGCCGCGGAATCTAGACTATCCTTGATACCCTCCCACTCAGTTTCTGCGTTCTTGATTTCGTCATTACTCGCTTTATTTATTAATTGATCTGTTTTCTCCTGGAACTTATCTTTCATATTCTGATCCCTCAATATGTCTACATTTATACGTTTCTTATCCTTCCGGGTTTTCAGATTTTTGAACTTTAATCTAGCTTTCATGACTATCAAGTTGTGGTCGCTGTCTACATCTGCTCCTGGATAACTCTTACAGTCTTTTACTTGATTTCTAAATCTCTTCCTAACCAGAATGTAGTCTATCTGATATATGTCTATCCCTCCTGGCATTTTCCAGGTGTACCGCTTCCTAACGTGATTCTTGAACAATGTATTCGCGACTAGCAGCTTGTGCTTCTCACATAATTCTATCAGTCTGCTACCTCTCTCGTTTCTGTTTCCTAATCCATAAGGACCTACAAATCCATAAGGACCTACAAATACTCGTATATACTTCATTATTATATCTCCAGAATTGATAACATATTATCAAGTTATAGCATATAAGCTAAAACGGGAATTCATTTCATGACCATCTCTGACCAAGATCATTTTTCATATCTAGGTAGAACATACCTAGATTTTCTGAAATGAATATTATCGAACTATAAGAATTGCCTTCTTGCAGTAATAGGCCTTATTTTTATTTAACGATCAATTTTAGTATACTTTGATTTTAGGTACTTTTACCATGCAAGTTTAATTGACTCTGCTCTCTTAATATTTTACAAGCCGCAGTAGAGCCTTTTATTGATAATATACCCATTAAACCATATGAAATTACTTTTTTTCAACTTAATGGTACTCCAAATCGCAACTCAGTTCTGAATACTCAATTCGGAAATAACTGGATACCTGTATATTTATAGATATATTTATCGTTTAATAGAACAATTAAAGTAAGGACTTTTAGGAAACAATATAAATTTTGGTTATTATCTTTGTTTTGACAGGGATATTTTCTTGAACTAAACCTCAGCTCAGATCTATTCGGTCATCTAACCTACAGATAGTCACAGAGATACACACAGGCACACCCCGCCGTTTGATGTGGGAATCGGACCCACGCCTGATTATTTCGAGCTGTAAATCTACTCAAAACGATTGGCTTTGTAGATTGGTGTACCAATTCAATGGTGTTCCCTGGATTGGTGTACTTTGGATCATTCCAGGAAACATGGGCACCTTGTGCGAGGTAGTTATGGGACAAATCACCTTCAGAAGATCTGGCCATCCCCCTATCATTCATGTTAATTAGATTTAAACTCGAAATTGACTAGTCTTTGTTAAAAGAATCACCTATGCTTACCATCACTCAGTGTTGAATCCGGGATGCCAAAATAAAAATCTGGGGCAGTGGCTACTACATCACTCGACCTGGCTCTCTATTTTATTGCCAGGCAGGTTTCCAGTCAGAACTCATTGAGATTCTCAGATTTTGGGATATTTAAAAAAGTTATTTACAGAAAGAAGTGTAAATAATTTTCACAAACTACAAACTAGGTTAAGGATTTCACATGATAACGCGTGCCATAGTAGAAAAACAAAAAATAATGTAAGAAAAAAGTGTCAAAAATATATTTTTGTCAACGTCCATAATTTTTTTAAAATGTGTTTACCGCAAATGTATTACTTTTTTTGTTATAATAAAATCGTTTGTTATCATTGTTGTACCCAACTCAACTTCCATGGTGTCTCTAATAACCTTATTATATTAGTAACATTAATAATATTTACCATATTTTTGAGAAACTGTATAGCAAGTTTTGTGATGGGATGTAGGATATCCATGTTTTCCATATAATTTTATTTGAACATAATTGAGTTATACTGAAAAGGCACAATGTATTCTCAATAATATATTGTGTCATTTTTATCCAATGTTTAGATAATAACATACATACATCAGTTTAAAGTGTCCATTTTTGAGAAACATTGTGTATTTCTGAAACGAATATAGAAAGTTATAATATACGCCATTACTTGTCTCTCAAGTATCGGCCTTGAAACCGTATATCGATCTTTTATCCTTTATAGTTTTCGAGATATCCTCAAATCATATCAAATTTGGACCACCGTGTATAATTAAGCAAAGACTGTACTTTGTGAATAAATTTTAAAAATAAATTTAACCATGGTATTAATATGGCACCTTTTACTTTCAAAATGACTTGAAAATCTGGAAAATCATAATGTCAACAGATTTTGACTGGGATAATGGTTTTCTTTATTAAATATATCCATTTCCATCCATTCTACGTGGCTTATTTCAAAGCAACAAAATACTTCGTATTCTTATAAGAAATGTGTAACACTACTTCCAAGCGATACCTGTATGGGTATCTGCTACATTAAAACGGTTTCTCAATGCACATAAATTGTAATGTATTGCAGTTAGAAATTCACGTTCTAAGATACGTCCTTTTCGACTTTTTTCTGTTTTTACACACTACATATAAGGTAAGTTTCCACGTAATCGTCAGTTAACTATACGCATACATTTAAAAATAAGTACGTCTATTAATATAATTTATCTTGATTTCTATTTTGTGGGCGGGATAGTATTCTGGTCGCGGGGGTTGCAAATGATAAATTACCTCTTAATGAATTAATAGACGCACTGCCATAAATTTAAGCATGTGATATATTTACATGTGCCGGTAACTTTACAATATAAAGTAGCAATCCTATCACTATTAAATACCATATCCTCATCTTAGAGTCTTAGCGCTTTGCAAGTCAGAGGAGTGACAGAAAATGTGTGGGAATATAAGACACCGGGTTCGTTAAGGTTACCAACTTATCCGATTAGTGTAAACACACTAGACATATTTTTTATGAGCAATCATCCTTCTGTTTTCAAATGGACTAACGGCTCAACTATATGATGAAAGTTGTTGTTTTTTTATGTTGCTTCATGCAAATTGGTTTGTTTCGTAAATTGAAAGTAAGAACTTTTTCGAATTAACTCTTAAATGTATAAACCGTATAAATTATTAAAGATATTTTTAAGAATACGCGACTCAAATATAAGGGTTATCCGAAAAGTTCGTTCGATTGTTTCATATGTATTTATTACTAACTTTATAGTTATTACAAATTATTTTAATCAGTAATGTACATTCTTCCATTTCCAATGACTTTCTCCCATCTCTCAGTAAGCTTCATAATACCATTTTCATAAAAACATAAACATAAAAACGTTTTTATATGATTTCTGACTTTCTTGTCATTGACAAATGTTAAGTTTCGTAAAGTGTTATCCATGGAGCGGAATAGGTGAAAATCCGATTGCGCGAGGTCTGGAGAATACGGTGGATGAAGTAAAACTAACTCCAACAATTTCCTCCGGGTCTGCAGAGAAGTGTGAGGTCAAGCGTTGTCGTGATGGAAGACGACATTTTTACGATTTACAACTCCTGGACGCTTTTCCTGTATGGCTTTTCTCAATTTTTGAAGTAGTTCGCAGTAAACATCCGAATTTATTGCTTCGTTCCTCGAAAGTAGCTCAAAATAAATGATTCCTATGAAATTCCACCAGATGGACAACAAAATTTTCCTGGGGTGAGGCCTTGCCTTTGGTGTGGATTGAGAAAGTTCACTGGACTTTCCCCACCATCTCTATCGACTGACGTTGTCGTAAATGATCCACTTTTCATCTCCAGTAATCATATTTCTCAAAAAGGGATGCTACGTTGACGAATCCTTAACATATCGCAGATGTGGATGCGATCCATTAAATTGGATTCGCTGAGTTCGTGAGGAACCCAAACATTGAGTCTACTGACAAACCCAAGTTGTTTAAATTGATTCTATACACTAGATTTTGACGTATCGATTTTTGCTGAGAGCTCACGTATGGTTTGGCGAGGATTTGTTTCAACTAAGACTCATAAATGCTCTGGAATGACATCTTTAGGTCGGCCTGACCTTAGGGCGTCCGCGAAGGAAAAATCGCCAGATCAAAATCTCTTGAACCGCTTTTGATGCATTCGATCTTAAGTAACATTTTGCTGTACACAGAACACAATTTGCGGCAAGTTTCAGCGACTCTTTTGCCTTTTCTAAAATAAAAAAGCATCACGTGCCTAAAATACTCGGTTTCACTCATTTCCAATTAAGCTCATACACAGAGGAGTTCACGAGTACACAAAAATAATAAAACAAATTCACAAGTATCACGGCAGTAAATAACAGTTAAATATCAGGGTTAAATAGGGAGGAAGGCTTCAAGGCTATAGTTGTGCGCATGGCATCATTGACCGTGACGTAAATGGTTAACTCGGAAACACTAAACGACTTTTTGGACAACCAAATATTTTGAAAGATATTTATTATAATATATTTTTTCATTATACAGTGCACAATTTCATCATATCTTCATAATAAAAGTATATGTATTGTAAACATTATTTTGTTTTATTCTGAACAGGAACAATAAAATACTAATAAAAAAAGAAACAGACACGAATAACATTGACACTGCGTTGCAATGTCAGTCGCATTTCATTCACGTTGGTGATTTCTTGACACTCTCCATTTTTGCAGCATTCAGTTTCGTCTTCATACAGGAATCAGTTCTGTATTCAAGCAATTCTGCAATATATATTTGACCTCATAGATTTTCCGTTTTTTCTCTGACATGATGCTGCATGTGTATAGGAAGATACTCAACCTCTTTTATTTTATTTGCCAGTCCAATAGAAACTTTATGAAATGCCAGGTTTGAAGTCATATAGAGATAGTTGACACCAAATTCTCTTCATCCCTAAACCTGTAGAAATTTGGGAAACGCCATCTGCCAAGATCTATGAGAAGTCATTCTAGTGACCGTCACCAATGCAGCTTTCGCGTAACGCGTAATCACTTGAGGAGCTAATCAAAGTAATTATTGCCATCTAATTATTCTCAGTTACACCAGACTTGCCCCAGAACTGCATATCCCAATTTCATCCTCAATAGAAATCATCAGTGCAAGTATACCGGACTATACGACTAACTAGATGGCAACAATTCTGTTGATTACCTTCTCATCTGGTTTCACGTAAGAACCTGCATTAGATGAAGTAATCTGTGTTAGAAATGAAAAGTAGCATGGCTTCCCGTAGGTGACATTTTGTCGTGTAGCAGACAGATGCTGTTTTCCAAATTTTTATATATATATATATATTTGTCATGACGCCTTGATACAAGACTCATTTAATATTCTCAGAATTCCAGGCATAATCTGATATACTTGCACTGATGACTTCTAATAAGAATAAAATAGTGATATGCAGTTCCGAGATCATGCCTGGTGTAACAAAAAATAATTAGGTCACAATAATTAGATCCATAAACTTGTTATAAACAAGTATAATATTTGGACATTTTACAATAGTATCTTTTTTTCTTTTGCAATCAAATTTTCTTATCATGGCTTCAGGATAAGCCCCCGAAAATATTCTGCAAGGATACCAGTTTATTGCCTTACTATTATGACTATTTCTCAAACTCAAGGTGAATAATCTCGTAAATGGTAATTGTCTCCACGGAGTTTTCAATACTTGTTTTTTTTTCAATATTATATCGAGTAAATAATTTTATTGTACACAATTTGTACTAATTGTACCACACTTGGGACATAAAACTGAATACCATAGAATAAAATCAAATTTAAATTTTTGCGAACCTTATACGGTATAGTTTCATCAGCATAGAACGTTCATCTCTTTTAATTTTGAGAAGACGACCTCTATCTGGAAAAGAAAGGAAAACTTGCATCAAACTTAATTTACATAAATCTTCTTATTTTAAGAAAAGGATTCTTCTTTTTTATGCCCTGGGTCTTCCAAAGTTTAGCACAAAACTAGATGGTGTTGCTATATTCCATTCCATCTTCCATGTGATTTTATATCTATGTGCGGAGAACATAATCTTCGTGTCCAACTGTACTTCGAGGTATTTCATTGAACTGAATGACTTGAATAAATGACTTGGTGAATTCACAGTTAATGTTGTTATGGTTGTCAGTATAGTTATGTTGGTATTTTTATTCTCAAAATGCGAATATGTTTTAGTTTGCACCCATTTACACAGTATAACATCGGAAACCTGATAGATTCTTCAGTATTTTCTGATACCAAGGACCGATATATATTATACATATGGAAATAGAAGAAATAGACATATAGAGATTTATTCATATGAACTATTCAAATTCCTTGAGAGTTATAGAGTTATATAAGATTTACAACATATATTTGGTATAGTTCAATCAGACTAAAGGTTTATTTAGACTGTAATGTATTTAAAAAAAAAGGTTCTTCCATCGATTTTAACATATGTGTTCAATATTTTTTTAAGTACTTATATGATATCTGACAAACCTTTTTATCTGAATTTTTCTACATAGAACTACATATCTATTATTTATTATACTGTTACACCGCTTCGACAATCTTGAACATTATCAGAAACTTTACTACTTAAATGCTACCAGAAGTGTAAGGGAAAGATCATCATCGTCATTAAAGCTATCAGTTTCGGCGGTACAGTCCTGCTGTGGAAACTATGACTCATCATTTTCATTCGAATACGAAACTAGAATTATACATATATGCTAATAGATATTATGTACGCTATGTACGCTAAACTTTTAAAGAGTCCAATCACATGTGGATGGTATTTGATCTGCAACACTATCATCATTGCTAAAATTTTCATCGTTCTCTTCGTAAGACAATATACCTCTGGTATATTGTGTGTGTCATGTAAAATCTTTGGACCCATGGTGTACAAAGAAAACAGTTGATTATAAAAATGCTTAATCGTGCAATCTGTATTACAAAATAAAATTGTGGAAATTGAGGTAGGCTCCAGATGGTAATTGAATATAATATATAGAACAGCTATAAAGCTTTTTCCTTTACTACTCTTCTTCTGAGAGAACTATATGTTAATGTATCCATTAGTTTTGTTTCCAACGAAAGTTTGATAAATCTCGCATAATACCTTGAACATCTTGAACAAGTTTTTAATATAGTTTAGTATGAGTATTTCTAAAGAAGTTAGATCCCTTAAATGGATTATAGAGCTAATTTTGTATATTTATTCACTAAGTAAATTAAGCTAACTAAATTAAGTTGTAACTAATGGATACATATCTAAAATGCTAACAACCAACGCTGTAATCTCTTAAAAATGAATATTATTACACTTTGTTTGCATTACATATTTGGCCCATTTTGTATGTTCAATTTCGCCAACGATAGTTCATTTGGCGACTTTTTTAATTTCAATTAAGCCTTGGTCCACAAATAATTTTTGCTAACAATGAGAATTATTGAAGTTCTGTTATAAAAATATTATTAATTTCAATTATTTTATTTGTTTCAAAACTAGTTATATGAATGTTTATATTAATATTTTAGTTCTACTAACTAAAACAAAACACAATTACAAAATAAAATAAATCCCTCTATTTAGAATAAAATTGCGCCACTGTTATTAAATTCATAGAAACTAAATTTTGTGTCATGAAAGTTATATTTTCAGAGTATAATTGTGTCGACTTATCTAAATATTGCATAAGAACATATAATTTATAGGTTTTATGGTTTATAGGATTATTTTCTTAAATCCCTTTTTTTATCTTCTCCAAAATCTTAAATTCTGCAGAATTGCAAAAAACGTTTGTTTTAATTAATTATTTTATGTTCAAAAATAGTGAAAGTATAATTTTATTTTAAATCGACACTTCCATATTATTTTATATTAATTTCAGTTATTCGATTTACTACTTCTTAATTTAATCATATTTATTTTTAATTTATAATTTCTATGTAAAATTTTACTTTATAACTTCAAAATGAAACTCCTTATAGATAATATTGTTTGTTGATATATATATATATATATATATATATATATATATATATATATATATATATATATATATATATATATATATATATAGCATATTTCTCTTTCCAAATAACATATGCTTAATAATATTACGATAAAAGCGCTTGTAATATTTAAAAGACATTACTATATCAGGATTATATCCATCTTCCAAAACTAGTATAGTGCTCTCTGTAGAAGAGTATGTCTTTTATATACAAAAACATATTTGTACAACATAACCTGCATAATTTCACATTTATGAGACAGGTCGCGTTAGTACATATATGTATATATTATAATAAATAAAAATTTAAGTATACAATGAAGATACATATGTAAAGACAGTTTTTCAATAAATTTTTAGTGTCATCAAATGCCTAATACCTACATTAGAAGATAATAGCATATTTCCGTTTAGAAATATATGCACACATAGACATCTGATAATAGTTAAGACTGATAAATATGGATTATGGGCTTCTTGCACAAATACCCACTCGTACGTGGTGACCTATGAATACAACTTAACGGATGAGTTAGCTGAAAAATCGTTCCTATTGTGTAGTTTTGACATATCCGGTCATGATGAGATTCTTTATTTCAATATATTACTTTTAGTTCAGCTATACATATCGAAAAAGCAACTATTTCGTGTGAGTAGTAAGTTGTCAACAAATAAAATGACAATAGAATACGAGTATTTAAATTATTATATACCTATATGATTTTAATAATTATTTGTATAATAAACTATAATTTTGAAAGGCTTATTTGAATATATACGAGTACATTTTGTATGTATTATATATTCATATTGAGCAAATCCGGCGTAGTAATATTTACGTACAGTACGCAACACAAAGACTGTGTACCAACTCAGTAAAATAATATGTTATTGTAACTATATAACTGGATGGTATATCCTGTCAAAGGATTTTTTTAAATAAATTTTAATAATCCTGTATACTTAATAGGAGTATATATTATAACGTGTTTGACTTTAGAATTTTGCACTTTTTACTTCATTCTAAACAATAATGACATTTTAACATAATACAGGAATCTCTGAAAATTATTACAATATATATTACAACTCACATCTTACGTTGGTGGCTATTAAATATAAGCTGTTTTCTTTTTTCATATTCATACCTACTGTATAGCATACTGCAGATACTAACTTAACGTTCATCTGCTCGCATTTCCTGAAGCCACACTTCCGCTCGCTAGGGCGGCGATTTGGCCGCCCGTGATTTTTCATAATTTTCATGAGCTCTTCTTCAATAATCGTCCTTGTTTCGAAATACTTAGAACCATTGGCCTCTTACAAAATAGCATACATATGTTTCACTGAGCATCATTAATAAAAATTAAAACAAAGCACAAATACTTGCAAGGTATACGAGGTTTGAGTAAAATAAACACTAAAACCACAAAATGCATTTCAGTACTTTTTTAAATCTCAGTCTCAATTTCAGTACCTTACGTAAAAAGTAAATAAGTATTACATTCTCAATGGTAGATGCACAAGTTGTTTCTTTCTCTAGAATACAAAATACAAGCATTGCGGATGGACGCAATAGGAAGACACTTTGGCACAAAAAAAGCGACTCGAACTTACAAAACTAGTTTTTGGTGGAAATAATGCCACTTCAGCAAAACAATTAAATAAAAAATAAATAAATAAATAAAATAACGTTAACGGGAACTACCGTGTTTGACCTAGTACTGAGATCGCGGAGAGGACTGGGTGTGGCAGAGGGGGAGGGGGGCATTAGAACATACAAGTCCTTCTCAGAACGCTCCTGTTGCTTTAGAAAGAAATGTGTGCAAATTTACAAAAAGACGGCCAATCTGCCGCCCTAACGGGCGGATGAAAGTTAATTGACAAAAAATATATCGATTACTACAGCCACAGTTGTTTTTCCACATAATGTTTATCATTCATTCTGTCACATTACATATTACATGAAAAAATCTTACCTTGTACGAGAAGCGGTGTCCAGCTCGTTCGGAACCTACCTGTAAAGAAACATTTATTTTTACTTAATTAACAATAATACATCTCTATGTATTTACTTCATGGACAATATAATACTACCAATGAAATTTATTGCTTTAATTGTTGGATTTTTATTCATATATTGATATTATGTCTGATTCTATCATCCAAGTATTTTTTTACTTTTTTAAAGGTTGACATTTTATTAATATTTTATTAACAAATATAGTCAATCTATTTATTCTCCATGAAATTTTATACTCATATGGTTCGATATATGTATTGTACTCAATTTGAGAAAGAATAATCCTATCGTCTGCCATTTTTTCTTCAAAACCTACTTTGAACTTTAATTAAAACTAAAGTACTTAAATACTTTTATTTAAACCTATTTAACTCCTTCGTTAATTCCAGTCGTCTACATCAGTTCTTATCACTCACAAATCACAAAATATGTCCAAACATTTGTTTATGCACGTCCACTATATATTTACACTACACACCCGACTGCACTGCCAATTTAATTAAAACACGACTTCCACTAAATTGAACATTAAAAAAATGACTACTGCACTTCACTCTCATCTTTTAACGACTGTTGAATAAAATGCACGGCAAATCTTAACGTTCAGTTTCTTGTGCATAATGTGATATATTTTTCATACTATATTTGAAAAAGGTATGAATTTGTAAAAAAAGTTTGTATAATAATTTTTCTCTCCATCCGTCGTACCATCGTTAATGTTTTGTCTATGACAATCGGGTGGCAAAAAATTTCATAAGAATCATTTGATATGATAATCTAGGAATGATTAGAACAGGAACAGCGAGTCCGGGTGAAGCATCTGTAATTATTGTTACTTCGATGATTCGACTCCCATTTTGGACTCATTTTCAAGAAATAAGGAATTAAGGATTGAAGGAATATTAGAAAGGGTATTAGTTCTTGCCGATGCCTCAATCTGCCTATTCCTCAATTCGTACTTTTAAGAAGAAATTTTATTTAGGAATGGTATACGTATATAACTTGCCGTCGGCGCCGGGGTCTTAACCTTTTTTTTTTCCTTCTTCAAAAGACACCTGGCCTCTGATGTTCTATTATTATTTGGCCAGGTAGTGTCGGATTCGTGTACGCCTACCAACTAAAGACCCCCCGCTATCCTATCAGTGTAATGCCGAAGAGGAACCGCTCTCGCTTTTCTTCTCTTCGGCATATCAATCAGGATACTTACTCGTTTCCCACTTCCCTCTCATCTTTTTCCTTCTCCTTCATGATGGCAGTTACCATATGCTCCACCACTGTCCATCCATCCCTGGTCTCGAGCATGATTGGGATCATGCTATCAACAGTGCTAACATGTCCTATCTTTTGCTCTGCAGCTCTCCTTTCACCTATCCACCTTTTGCAGCTGAACACTATGTGGGCAATATCATCAGCCTCCCCACAGGACCAGCACTCTCTGCTCTCGCGTTTGCCTATTTCCAATAGGTATTCCGCGAAACAGCCATGCCCGGTAAAGACCTAGGTTAAATAATACCCGACATCGCCATGTGCCCTTTCACACCATGGTCTTATGTTCGGGATTAGCACCCTCGTCCATCTCCATCGGAGCTCCGCGTCCCATCTCTCCTGCCAGTCTTCCCATAGGCTCTCCCTTGCTACACCTCTGTCAGCACCTCCCGTCTCTCCCTTGCTAGAATTTCGATGGGTGGTATACAGGCTATCACCAGCGGTGCCACTGTCGATACCGTCCTGTATGAACTACAGAGCCTTAGCGCTGCTCTTCTCTAGACTTTGGTGAGCTCTTTCCTCCACTTGTCCCTTCTCAATATGTCCACCCACACCGGGGCGGCGTACAGTAAAATCAACTGCACCACCCCGCTGAGAACTCTCCTCTTTGCCGCCCTGGGGCCCTTGATGTTTGGCATCAAACGACCAAGGGCCTAGACGGTTTTGCTCACCTTTTCCAGAGTCTGTTTGATGTGTTCCCTAAATGACAGGGAACTATCGATCCAGACTCCCAGGTACTTGACACTCTGCTTCGGCACGATTTCGGTATCCCCTACTCGAAACGTGATATACGAGGGCTTTCTTCTTCTTGTCAGGAGAATTTCCTCCGTTTTATCCAAAGCCATAGTCAATTCCCTTTCTCCAATCCATCTCCTGATCCTATCAACAATGAGGTTGGCGTTCTCCCTCACATCGATACCACTTCTTCCGGTAACGACAACCGCAACATCATCAGCTTAGCCCAAAACCCTCACTCCTTCGGGCACTCTGAGTATAAATACCCGATCGAACATAATGTTCCATAGGATAGGACCCATGATCGAACCCTGTGGCACTCCACACGAGATTCTCTTTCTCTCGCTACCGTCCCCGGCCGACAATATCAGTCCCCTACAGGACAAGTAGCTGGCTATCAAGTTTACAACATACGGCGCTATTTCTAGCTCTTGCAGTCTCCACATGATCTTACCTCATGAGGCCGAATTGAACGCGTTTTTCACATCCAAAGTGATCAACGCGTACAATTTCTTGGACTCCCACGCCTCCTGTATGATGGTTTTTATAACCATGACAGCATCAACCGTGGATCTCCCCGCCCTGAAACCATACTAGTTCTTCGCTAGGCCTCCCTTTCTCTCCAACTCACCTAGGAGTCTACCTAGGATGAGATGTTCCAAAAGTTTCCTCAATACATCAATCAGGCATATCGACCTGAAGGATGTGGGGTCCTCCACCGGCTTGTTTTCTTTGAGGATTAGTACAACCCTGGCTATCTTCCATCCCTCCGGGAAGTTGCCGTTCCTCATGACTTAATTCATAATCCACAGCACCTCCACAGGACATAGCTCCACCACGGCCTACAGAATCTGAGGGGGAATACCGTCCGGACCAAACGCCTTGCCATTTTTGATCTTGGCACAAGCTCTTAGCAGTTCTTCCTCTGTAAGCGGGTCAAAATCTACTCCTGGTTGGCGTTCCCATTCTTCCACCGGTTTCACGGGGAAGAGTGCGTCCACCGCCTCTCTCATTTTTCCTAGAGGAATCTCTTGTTGGTGACTATTCGTCCTCTTCACCACACGTTTGTACGCCCTGCCCCAGACATCTTTATCCAGGTCGGCGCATAACTCGTTCCACTTTTTCCTCTTCTCTACCTTGATAGCGTCCCTCAGCTTTTTCTTTTCAGCCTTGTACGCTACCTTCGCCTCTCCTTGCTCATTAGGGTTCCAGGCTCACCTAGCCCTGTCCCTGATATATTGCCTACGTGCGGCGACGCACTTCTTCCTTTAGACAGATATCTCCTTTGCCCAGCAATATATCCTCGGGGACTGCCTGTTTCTGTCTTTTCTGGACATGGATGCATCACACGCCCTCGTGACGCTTTCAACCAAAGATTTGGGATCCCTGATCCTCCCATTTTCTCTTTGGTCGTCCATGACCCTACAGAAACTAGCCCTATTCCAGCTGTTCAACTTCCAGCCCCTATTCCTGGTCACGCTAAGCGTTTGTCCCACTGCTTCCACAACTTCAAAGAAGATGTATTTGTGGTCACTGAGTGTTTCCTTATCGGAGACACTCCAACACACAACTTTGACAGCTGCTCCGGTCGTAGCGAACGTTACATCCGGGTTGGACGTCCATCTCCCCCTTTCAAACGTTGGCTGTGACCCTGGCCTCAACACGGCCAGGTTCAGCCTCGCTGTCTTCTCCAATACCAGGTTTCCCCTGACATTTGGAACACCTCCTCCCCATTCGAAGGCCCTGGCGTTGAAATCGTTCGCAATAATGCAGTCGTCATCCGCACCTGTCATTCCTCCAAACTATCCAAAGAAACCTAAAGTTCCTTTAGACTTCCATTTGAAGAAAAATAGCAACTGTACAGGATGACCCCGCCTACCTTAGCCCACACGTAACCAGGACCAAGGCATGATCCAGCGACGACGAGCCCCGTACTCACCACCCTAATGGCGGCATCCACCTCCCCCGTGACGTACTACCTCTTCCCCGGGTCATTTTGACATTGGGCTCGCTGATGATGGCCATATCTACCCTCTCTATCCTCATCGTCGCCTAGAGTAAGTCCTGGGCCACCCGGCACCTATTTAGGTTAACCTGGATGACCCTGAATGTTCCGGCGATCCTTCTCCTTTCCTATTCCCTTCTCCGGCCTTATGCTTCCGGCACTTAGCCGGATCTGCCCTGTGGCCCTCCTCTTTGCAGATAGGACAGAAGGTGGCGTTCTGCACTGATCAACGAATTGGTCCGTGCTCCTCAAACATCTGGTTCGGGAGGGTCTGGACCTGATCCTACACTTTCCCCATCCCAGGCAAATCCTTCCTCTATCCAGGAGCTTATTGGCCCCCGCCTTGCTGGCCTCTATACAGCTATTTGGCTGTCTTCCGGACCCGCTTCTGGGGAGACAACGGAGAACTCCTCATTCCCCATTTCAGCCCTCAAAGCCTCCTCCACCTCGGCCTCCGTGGTTGACGGATCGATATCCCTCACCGCGATCCACGCCGAGTTCTTTAGCGATCTGACCTCCGCTCCCTCCATCCTATTCTGGATCTCTGCTTTGAGAGCATCTGCCTTGCCACCCCCTCTTTTAACTTCCAGAAGGAGATCCCCTTCCTTGGTCTTTCTTAGGTCCTGGATCTCCACTCCTATAGCCTTCGGATCCACGATCCCCTTCACCTTCCTAAACATCTCGGCATATGTGCTCTCTCCGACTTTGACAACAACCGCCGCGGGCTTGTTGTTCCACTTGGGGACCGTACGGGTCACCTCCTTTTCAGGTTTCCCTTTTCTCCGTCATGCCTCGATGACCTTCCATTCGGGATCCTGCTTGCCCCTGACATCCTGCCGCTCCTGACTCTTCGTAGGGGGGTACATGGAGATTCCAACGTCTTCGCCTCGGAAGACGAATTCGGTCATCTTACGGATTTTCCTCTTTTCCTCCATTCCGTAACCCTGTGAGGCGGAAACCCCAACTTCTTCCTTCCCTGCCTCTTCATCAGGTTCTTAAGATGACCTAATGCTTCCAGCAGGGTTTCGGAGATTCCCGATCTGTTTCCCTCATCTGCCACCATCAAGTGATAGGCATATATATCCTTGATTACTTCCTCCTCCCCTTCCTTCGAGGGTCTAGCTGTCAGGTGTCGCAAGTATGCTACCCCTCCAACTGGAACCTCCTGGTCACCAACCTCCTGGCTTTCGAAGAATTTCTCCTTCGTAGCCTTGGGAATGCCCTCATCCACCGATAAGTCAGTAGCTCCCCACCACACCAAATCCCACTCGGTAGGGAGGTAGCCTATTTTTCCCTCAGCCATTTTGGTCCTTTCGAAAGCTGCCTCGGGCCAATCCTCCCCCTCCAGGACTTTGAGATCCTGCACCTTTCCTCCCCTAAGGGCGGTTCGGATCTTCTCCACCCTTGAGCTCCTATCCACGGGGTCTCAACCTACCTACTGCCCAGGGCTCGTTCCTAATTCTTACCAAAACCTCAATCTACCTACTCCTCAGATCGAACTGTGGTTCAATATTTCGACATTACCAACAGACAGAATATATGGTCTACTTTCAGAGAGCCAATACAATAAAAACACATCATTAGTAGAATATCCCGAGAAGCCATTAAGATTTAAAAACGACCATACTGCTTAAACAAACATCACGACAGCCAAACCACCCAACATCTCGAAACCACTAATTACACGTCTCCGCTCTACTGTACCCGTTCTCACAAACGCACCATTACGAAACGCATCATTGAGGCCTCGATTCTGATAGACATTGTTTATCAGAACAATGAATATATCTTATATGTAGAATCTCTATATTGTACCCGATGATTATTTTCAGTTGAAAATGTAGAGAGACAAAAATGTGAAAATTAAGAAGATTGTTTTAGAATTTTTTTAACATTAAACCAGCACTAGACAATAATAGAAGCTGATTTGTTTGCGTTTAAGTCCTCAAGGTAGATCGAGGTAGTTTTAGAGAATTTAAACGACAACGTGTGTTGCCCTACACGCCGAAGGCTGATGGTATAATAGAGACTGGTTTGTCTACGTGTAGATCTCAAGATGGGTCGGGATAGTCTCAGTTTTTTTATATGCTCTACACGACCTTGTGAGTTATTATTCATTCACACCGAAAACCGAGGGTATCTTCTATCAAATATTTTTTAATTAACGACAAATTCTCATTGGGACCTCACGTATTCACAGCAACATTAGATACTATTTGAGTATATCGTATGTATCTGACGGTTTCCAATATCGAACACATTTTCTTTATAATCTGCTTACATGCACCTCTTCATGAGAATATCTTAATGGTCTGCTGTTCTGTAGAGCATTTTACACAAACGGAAACTGCAATTATGTCGAACCACAAAAAATCATATATGGTCTAAATCAAATATAAATTATTAAAATAATTATTATAATCATCATGATTATTAAAATAATAGTCATTTTAAAATAGTGGCATTTCTCTAGGACTTATTCAATTGTAGTAAGGTCCGACGTTGAAATGTCTACAATTGGGATGCATCGGATACGTGTTACGGGTATATGCATACGTATATATATTATACTCATAATATTATTCCTTGCAGTATTTTTCCGTCAGAATTTCACGTATCAACAAAACTATTTTTAAATATCTAGTAGGTATGGGGCCGGTTGGGCATGGGACACGTATCAACAAAAGTATTTTTGAAGACAGTGGGAACTTTTTGATCCTTTGATGTTTGCCGCCGGCACACGTCATATTGAGATCAAAGGATGCCGCCAGACAGATGTTAATTACAGGTGCGTCGGGTTGGCGACAGGTCCATGGGAAAATTGAAACTTGAGTTTTTACCTAATTCACAAAAATTTGAGGTACGCCTCATATTGAGATCAAAGGATGCCGCCAGACAGGTGTTAATTACAGGTGCGTCAGGTTGGCGACAGGTCCATGGGAAAATTGAAACTTGCGCTTTTACCTAATTTACAAAAATTTGAGGCACGCATACTTAGATGTCAAACCTTTTCACACTTTACTAGACCCTATGGAGGGTATATGGTGTCAGGGAATCTATGCCATTAGAGCACCCACCCAGTAAAAACTGAGAGGTAAAGCGAGAAAAGGTTTAAACATCATACAGTATTTTGAAGAAAATTAAAACTTGCGTTTTTACCTCATTCACAAAAATTTGAGGCGCCGGCACGCGTCATATTGAGATCAAAGGATACCGCCAGACAGGTGCGCCCCAGGCCCCCTTCACCCCAGAGCCCCCATTTAGGCTTTCGTCCCAGGGCCCCTCCGCCCCGCGGCTCCTTAGGCCTTCGCCCCAGGGCCCCATCGCCCTCGTGAAGAGGGGTTTGAGGGCATGCTTGAAGCCGGTCGCGAAAGTCTCCTCTGCCAGCCGCGGTCGGTGATAACTTAGAAGAGAGCAAAGGGGAGTGCGCTAATCTAACAATCGAACTTTTCCGCGACCGTCTGAACCAAGCTTATAGTCAGATAGGTTGGAGTACCACAATTAGGTACAGCCTATTGAAATAACAAAATAAAAAAGATGTGTAAGAAGTTTTAAAAATTATTCACGATAATAGCATACGATTTATTTAGTATTTCTTAGTTCTGTATTACAAAATAGCTGCTTATAAATGCTGATTCATTATTTTCATTTTTTGATAAATCAGCTATATACGATATAAACTTTATTTATATTCGCATAAAGGATGTACAGATACTTGTAATAAAGTTTTGCGTAGTACAGTTCCAGAACAGTTGTTCAACATAGTGGTGGTATCTTTGGTTTACATAAACTTAATCATGTGTATATAAAAGTTAATGAAATATCATTAGCATAAAATATGATTTTTCTATAAATAAGTTAATAATTTAAAATAATGTACTGTCTGGCACAATCTCTCAGTAAATAAGCATTGAATATACAAAATGCTCAAGTCGAAAAAGAAAGCCCTTGTATGGTAAGGTTAAACTATTATGCAATATTGGCAAATAAACAAAGTCCTAATCTTGTTTAAATCTCAGAGCGTGATAAATTAATAAAAAAGTTATAGACCAAAAAATGTATTGTGTATGTATGGTAAGAATAGTAAATACAATTATATTTAGATCCAATGTTAACAGAACAACTTCCACCTAAATTCATCTCCTTCAAACGTTATTTAAAGTAATCATATTTATTGAAATTATCAATCAGACCAGTAAAACTTTTTTGATAATTATTTTAAATGCATTTATTGTTGAATCAATGAAAACGAAATAGTCCTATAGACTATATGCCTGCAGGTACCGTGTCAAGAACATATATATTATTAATCAAGATTACTAGGTATGATTGTATAAATAAGTTAATAATTTAAAACAATGTATTGTATGTCACAATCGTTCAGTAAATAAGCAATTTAAATAAAAAAGACAGTGAAATCAGACTTACTGTTTCACTCGTAGTTAGAAACTATTAAAAACATTTGGTACAGCTCTTTTCTGTAATACTGTTACGCTACTACTTTTAATATGTACCTGTCAATAAAAAAGGAGTACTAATTTTATGCCTGGTGGTGGTATACATAAAAACGCTTATGATACAATACTATTTGTTTGATTGAAAAAATATATATAATTATTAAGTGTAACTCTGTAAAAACTATTCCATTGACGGGATAGGCCTGCCACATTTACGATAGTCGGGCCTTATTTCAACAACAACGATTGAACAATGTGGTGGCTGACAGAAAGTGTGTATTAACAATTTTCAAAAAAAGGTGTGTTGACGTTGTGCTATATGTGTGATATTTTTAGACTACTATTACCTCATTAAAAGAATAAATACGGAAACAGAGATGTTAGAAAACGACCGTGTACCGAAATAATAAAACACTCGTTATATCAAAAGTTCGAAGAACCAAATATATTTTAGCTTCGTTGTACAATTATTAAACGGTGACTATTGGTTCCTATCGCCTCGATTCCCCAGCTGTCCAACGTAAGTGTTTTGACTTGTAATTTATTGCTAAACTAAATGTTGGCGGCCGGGAATCAGCCGAAAACAATAACAAGAGTGAATTAAATCGGCTTTGACAGTACCTTTATTTGCTTAAAGTTTGGCTTAAACCTTTAATTGTATAAGAGTGATTTCGTTGAATTATCACTGTTGACACAGGCAAAAAACTCAAAAATATTTATTAGTATCATGACGACGCATACAGCTTAAGAGCTAAAGCAACCCAGAAAATTAAATTTTTACAGCATCGAATTAAAAACTCTAAAAAATTATATCAAAGTTTGACAGCTAAAAGTATTGGATTGATAGCGAAAATAATCTATTTTTAACAAATTTACTACTGAAAAAATATCATTTTAAATATACAGACAATTAGCAATGACTACCTCATTAAAAGAATAAATGCGGAAACAGAGATGTTAGGAAACGACCGTGTACCGAAATAATAAAACACTCGTTATATCAAAAGTTCGAAGAACCAAACATATTTTAGCTTCGTTGTACAATTATTAAACGGTGACTATTGACTCCTACCGCCTCGATAGGAACGCGGTACGTGAAAACCGACAACCTACCTAAATTAAAAAATTTCCCCATCTTCAAGTAGTTAGCCGCACATCTTAACGCCGCGAAGACAAAAGAATGATTAATCATTGATACGATATGAGATGTATCGACTAATCTATCATGCATGCGCACCGTTACAAATTTACGTGTCACGCCCATTCTTCCCCAGAGGCCGATGGTCAAAGAGTACCTTCTGTGCCTTGATTTACATGTATTTAAATGACAAATCGATACATACCCCAGAGAGAATATCGATTTAGCATTGAATGTTATGGAAAATTAGCACAAATCGTCAAGTTCGAGGGGCCTTTCGCACCAGTACGCGTAAATTGAAGCGGTTGGCGACATAATGTCTGGGAAAGATAGACATGTTAGTACAGGATAAACAAATTGCCGCGATAAGGACGACCCAGCGTAAAGTGAAATATATTTTATCGGTTGTACATGAAAAATCATTATTGTTTTATAATTAGCAGATGATTTATTCTGTTAACATTTCCTCGACTGAATTTAACTACTATGTATCAGCAAAGATTCGCCTAGGGGAACCCAATAGAATTTGAGTACTTAATATTACATAGTGGGGTTACGAAACTTATGTATATAAATTAATACTTAGTTACAAGGCGAGTTAAGAAACTGTTACAAGGTATGATTAAAAAATAGAATTATGTAATTAAATCAATGTTTTTTGGAGCACACCCTATTTTTCGAGTGAAATCGAACACACCCTAATCACGTGACCTCTTTCAAGTGTTATAACTAGGAGCGGCACACAACCGTCTAGTCAGTCTTTCGAGAGTTTTGAACAAGTTAGTAGTCATAAAAACCGCTCTTCAAATATTTCTCTTTAAAATGGATAAATTTCTTATTGTGAAAGACACAGTTAATAACGTTCGTCGCTTCAACCTCCAGGGGCGCTCCCTCGAATTTAAAATTAAACCCGTACCTAGCGAAGAAGAGCCTGTTGGGTGGATTAAGGATGCCGTCAATCAAATAATTCAAAGAGGAACCGAAAATCTGAACCCTAACGACCAGGTGGCATTTTCCTTCTGCTCGAAGGATTTTCTGCGTGGCGACGGGTGGATTCGCTTTAGGCGCGTCGGGGAGATAACCTACGAAGACGTGTGGGGCGTCATCTCCGGCGTTTACCAGTCCAACTCTGTGGGACTAAACACAGATACATTCTGTTTGGGTGTGACGGCTGTGAAGATGCCTACCGGGAAAGGAAACGATAGAGGGCGGCGGTACAATACCTTCGACGAGGAGTGTGCCAGGCGTCGTGGTGTGGTAGTGATAAACAACAAGGACAATCTCTGTCTGCCTCGTGCCTTAGTCGTAGCCATCGCTCACGTGACCAAGGACCCTGAATCCAAGAAAGTACGTCAAGATATAGGGAAGATGCAGACCCTGAGGGCTCAAGGTCTGGTGCGGGAGGCGGGTATAGTCATACCTGAAGCGGGTGCTGGCATCCCTGAGCTGCAGGAGTTCCAGCGGTATCTCTCCACCGACTACTGCATTGTCGTATACCAGTATGACAGCAAGGGTCGCGACGTAATTTTCAAAGGCCCCACCGCCGCCGCTGGAGGTTTTAACCTGAATTTGTTGTATCACGAGGACCATTACAACGTGATTACCTCATTGACGTCAGCACTTGCTTGCAATTATTATTGTGTAGATTGCCAGGTCCCATATAATACTAAAGGCAAACACAGCTGCGGAGGTACTTGTCCTGCCTGTCAACAATCACCCGCGTGCTCTAAGGATGTTGTATTTATTACTTGTGACGACTGCCGGAGGTCGTTTAGGGGCCAACAATGCTACGACAATCATAAGATGGGAAAGAGCTCAGTCTGTAAACAGATATACCGGTGTAACGACTGTTTTAAGGTAGTAAAAAGGGATAGAACCCATATCTGCGGGGACATTTTTTGTAAAATTTGCATCGCCCACGTCTCCGCCGATCACTTATGTTACATGCAGCCCGATAGCGGAAAACCCAAGACCAACGACACTCTCTTCATTTTTTACGATTTGGAGATCCGACAAGAGAAGCAACAACAAGATGGCTCCCTCCTGCACGAGCCCAATTAGTGCGTATTGGCAAGTAGATGTAGCACATGTATAAGCGAAAGTTCTCTATATTTTTGTCAGAAATGCGCGTTTCGACTAGTTGTCTATAAAGGTACCGTCATAAACGGTTTTATGAAATACGTGTTGGAGGCAAGACAAAAATTCAAACAGGTTGTCATAATAGCGCACAACGGACAGGCTTTCGACCATCATGAGGGGAACGAAGATAATATCAATGACCGTGGGGAACGTCAGGTTTGCGGATTCCCTTAACTACTTCCCTATGGCCTTATCCAAGCTACCCAAAGCCTTCGGCCTCGGCAATGGTTTCAAGAAGGGATACCTTCCGCACCTCTTTAATACTCTGGAGAACCAGAAATACGTGGGGCCTTACCCTGCGGTGAAATTTTATGACGTAGATAACATGACAGAAGACAACAGAGCAGCCCTGATAAAGTGGCATAACGAAAAGGTAACGAATGATGCAGTATTCGACTTTCAGAAAGAGCTCGTTGAGTATTGCATATCGGACGTAGAAATTTTAACCCCAGCATGTCTCAAATTTCGTAAACAACTGCTCGATACCGGAAATGTTTGTCCATTCACCGAAGCCTGTACTATTGCCTCTGCCTGTAATAAAGTTTATCGCCGCAACTTCCTTAAGCCAAACACCATTGGCATCATACCCAATGGGGGCTACAGATGGAGAGATAACCAATCCAAGGTTGCCACCCAATGGTTGGTATCGGAAGAATATATTCGCGGTATCAACATACAACAGGCAGCCAGACAACAGGAAGCCATCCTTCATGGGGTTAAAGTTGATGAGTTTTGCCACAATACAAATCAAGTGTTTGAGTTCAATGGCTGTTATTACCACGGATGTCGACGCTGCTTCACAGCCGACAGAGACGTCCTATGCAGGACGATCCCTCTCAAACATTAAATACACGATACGAGTCCACCGTCGCCAAGATAGCCCGACTTCGTGACTTGGGGTACGAAGTGATGGAAATGTGGGAATGCGATTTTAGAAAAATGTTGAAGGATGATAAGGATATTGCAACTTATACGAAAAACCACCGACTCGTCACATTAACACCGCTCAATCCCAGAGACGCTTTCTACGCGGCGGTCGTACAGGCAACACATTCGAACATTTCAAGTGTGCTCCAGGGGAGAAAGTCAAATATGTGGAAGTGTGTTCCCTTTATCCCTGGGTCTACAAGTATGGCAAGTTCCCCATAGGACACCCTAAAGTGTATGTAGGCGAGGAATGCAAAAATGTTAACTTTAGTACCATCAATGGGGTAATTAAATGTAAAGTGCTACCACCTTTTGACCTACATCACCCTGTTCTGCCAGTCAAGATGAACAATAAACTCATGTTTGTCCTCTGTCGTACCTGTGGGGAACAAATGAATCAGTCGGAATGCAACCACTGTGACGAGGAGGAAGCACTCGTTGGCACCTGGGTGATGGACGAGGTGCGAAAGGCAGTCGAAAAAGGTTATGAGCTACAGGACGTTTACGAGGTGTGGAAGTACGACATAGATCAATTTAATAAAATCACAAATATTGGAGGCCTCTTTACTGGTATGATGAATAAGTTCGTTGCTGTTAAACAACAGGCGTCAGGATGGCCGTCCCACTGTACAACCGAAGAGGAGAAGGAGCGGTACATGGAGCAATTCCTCCAGCGAGAAGACGTCAAGCTCGAGTATGCGGAAATCGTAGAAAACCCCGGCCTTCGTTCGTTGGCAAAACTTATCTTAAATTCTTTTTGGGGGAAACTCGGACAGTGAGAAAATCAGCCGAAAACGACAATCGTCAGAGAACCATCGGAATTTTTTAATATGCTTACCAACCCCTCCATATATGTAAATTCAGCCCTGCCCATTAACGAAGACACACTTGTCATCAACTGGGAGCATCGAGAGGAGGCGTACGAATCTTTGACCACCGTGAATGTCGTTATCGCCGCTTACGTCACCACCCAAGCCCGGCTTAAATTGTATTGTATATTGTATATGTATTTTATATTTTAACTACATTTTCTTTTATTATATCTATTTTTTATATTATTTATATTTTCTTTTATTATATGTATTTTTTTATATTATTTATACTTTCTTTTATTATATGTATCTTGTATATTATATATTTACTAAATAAATATGTATTTTTAATTAACGTCGTGAACATCATAAGAAGCCTCCGAAGCTTAAACAATTCAGCAAATCATTAAAAATATATATTTCTCTAGAAGAAACTTCTACATTTTTTAAAGCTAATTAGCAATGTTAAGGTAATGGATTTCAGTATGGGTAGACATAAACTTGTAGACTGTTTCTATCTCTGTCAAACATACACACGGTTACTTAAGCATCTCATTCGAGATAATTGTAACTTCATCATTTTATTTAAACAAGATAGAATCAATTTACGACATGTGTATGATGATCACGTGAGTAGAGGACGACAGCCGGTGCTAGAGCTCCTCCCACCACTTTCTGTGACGTCATCGACCTTGAACGGGACGACCTTGACCTTGATAGAGGTCACCTTGGCCGAGGTAGTCGTGACCTCGATAGAGGTCACCTTGATCAAGGTCATCGTGACCTTGAGCGAGGTTACCTTGACCTTGAGTAATGTTACCTGTGAAAGTCACTTGGTAGGGGTTATTTCAAAGTCGATTTCATCGGGACCAATTACAGACGAGATATTTTGTTTAAAAGTGTGGACATGTTTCGGTTAGCGTCATACAAACAGCGCATTGTAAGGTTCACTCTCGTTGACTTTGGGTGTGTAATTAGTGCAACATAATATTTTATAAGTAAGTAATATTTTAAATTATTTTTAACCAATATTTTACTGATTTATTTCATTTAAATATGGCGACAGCTAGTATTAATTTAACAAATATCAATGATGTGCTTAATGGTGACATGGAAATTTATGAACAAAAATTAATTTCGTCTTTAGAGATAAACAAACCTTTTGTTATTAAAAAATTACGTGTGGTCAGTACTCGCTTTGGGAAAACAATTCTAGCAATTTTATTCGATAATACTATAAATCTGACTTTTAAATCATTTTTACCGCAGAGATTGTATGAAATATTGACTGAAGATACAGTTTGTGTAATTAATTCATCTCATGGAAGATATACATTAACTCATTTGGGTAAGAGCAATCCAACTGTGCCTGGTTTAAAACCTAGGACTTTATTAAAATTTGATATTAGTAAGTAACAAAACTGTAAATCCGTAATAGTATTGATGCAGATAACCTATCAAAAATTATTAGTTAGTAATTAAAACAAAACTTCAAATCAGTAATAGTACTGATGAAAATAATCTAGCAAATATCTTAATGCGATATGAATATTCATAAACAAAAATTAATTTCATCTTTGGAGATAAACAAGTCTTAAACAAAGTTACGTGTGATCAGTACATGTTTTGGGAAAACAATTCTAGCCATTTTGTTCGAGAATACTATAAATCTGACTTAAATTATTTTTACCGCAAAGAGCGTATGAAATATTGAGTGAAGTAATCAATTTATCTCATGGAATATATACATTAATTCGTTTGGGTAAAAGTAATCCAACCATTTCTAGTTTAAAACCCGAGACTATTAAAATTCGGTAATATAATTAAATAAAACTTCAAATCAGTAAATAATATTGGGGAAAATAATTTAAATATTATGTTCTAATATGGGTTTTTGTTATCACTAATTACCACATCATTTGTTTTTTTATAATTAATAAGGTAAATTATTGAAATTTTCTCTATTATATGTATATATATATATATATATATATATATATATATATATATATATATATATTAATATGTTATATTTTTTTAGGTGACCTTTTACATAAAAAAAATGTGGATGCATTATTGTGAAGCAAACTGGCCCATATCTGAAGATTTGGAGACCAGTATTGATAGACTATCATGTGAATTGAACGCCCTAAGTTTTGATACGGAACACGACATGGTCTACAGTAATAGCTATGACGAGGACACTATGCTAAGGCACGATGGTTTGGCTAAAAAATACCGTTTAGGTGCGAAGTTATGCCAAAAGTTTCTTTTTAATATAATAGATTTGGATGAATTTTGCACTTTAATGATATTAGACGATTTAAATAGTTTTCTATATAAAATAGTAGAACATTTACCCGAGGATATTGTATCAAAATTCCAATTAAATGACTCAGGTCTTGACGATGATAATGGAGAAGTATTAACATAGTTGGTCCTTGGTGAACAAATATCGCATGTGTACAAAAAAAATGTAAAGTCAAGTTATATATCAAAATATTGTTTCCTAGTTATATAGTTATCGATAAAATGTAATACTAGTCAAATGTGTTTATTTTTATATTATAGTATAATCAACTTGATTTACCAGATTGTATTCATACTGTACTTATCAAGCAAAAAATAAATATATAAAACGTATAATGTGTTATTCACATTCTTATACCATCTTTGATAAAAACATAGTTAAATAAATAAAAGACATAAGTAGACTTTTTGGTTTTTCCCAGGTTGTATGGAAAACGGAATGTTCTTGTAAATGATACAGGTTATGTTTAATATATTGTATTGGTAACAAATTTCAAAGATATATATTTTTTTCTTTTATAAATATTTATAGATATGAGGGTACCTAGTCCCAGAAATACTCGATATAACAAAGAAAACATATATAGTTGTAGATGTTCATTTAAATGTAATAGAGGGTATTATATATGTAATCGTTTTATATTATAGTTGTATAAATAGCGACCTTCTTTCCATTGTCTAATAAAGTAACAATTTGGTTGTAGACGCGGGTGTGTGCAAACCAGACACTTTATTCAAATTAAAAAAATGGTACATACAAATTGTATTGTCAAATACAAAGTTTTATATACATTTATGAAATTACAAATGCCAAAAATGCAAATATTAAATATTATTTGAATTATAAAACAATATCCTTTTCCAATATCCAAGAGTTGTGTTTCTCGGTGAAGCCGGACCATTTCACTAACACTTCCTTGGTTCCATCTTTCCTTTTCCGACGTCGTAAAACTTTTTCAACGAGGTATACATTGGGATTTCGTGTTTTTTGTAGTTCCATTTCATAAAAATATCCTTTAATTGGTCGAACATCTATGTCTTCTAAGGCGTATCTAACAGGATTTGTTCTATTTACATTTACTATCTTGAATAATTCCGTTGA
Organism: Rosalia funebris; assembly: GCA_037954035.1. NCBI lineage: Eukaryota > Metazoa > Arthropoda > Insecta > Coleoptera > Cerambycidae > Rosalia > Rosalia funebris. The sequence continues at coordinate 4,750,385 of JAZFAV010000033.1, forward strand.
CCAGTTGGCATTGTAACCCTTTTCAAACGCATTTTTAAATTTACTGATTCGCACAATGTCTCCTATATGGAATTTTACTCTTAAGGGTATAATTTTAGGATGGTTGTAGGCTTGAAGTTCTGTACTGGGTGTAACATCCGGTTTCATACCTATCGTCCGATGCTTTGACTGATTATATATATATATATATATATATACATATATATATATATATATATATATATATATATATATATATATGTATATATATATATATATATATATATATATATATATATATATATATATATATATATATATATGTGTAATGTCTGAGAGAATACTCAACCACTCATATTGACCCTTAACTGAAAATTCTTTGTAAATCGAATTCTTCAATGTCCGTATAACTCGTTCTACTATCGCGGCCTTCTTAGAGCTATATGTGGAATAATGATTTACATTATTATTACTCATTAGCTTTGAAAAATTTTGATTGTAGAACTCGGTGCCATGATCGCTTTGAATATTAACTGGTGAGTAGCTAGCTTCTTCAATAATGGTATTCATAGCTTTAGTAACCACCCAACCAGTTTTATTCCTAAGTGGTCGTGTCCACACATACTTGGAGTAGCAGTCGATTACTACAAGTATATACTTATAACCATTATTTACTTGGGTGTATGGTTGCATTTCAATCAAATCGACTTGCCATAAATCGCCATATCCTTTTATGATAGTTTTCCTTCTTTGAAAATTTCGTCGAGCCGATCTATGTAATTCATTAACAATTTGACGTTTAATATCTGACATTATTTTAAATGTCAACTTCTCTACTGGGTAACCATTGAGGAGGAATAGCTAGTCTACCATTACGAGGATCTAAATTATCTTGGACTGGAATTAGTTTTTTCTTTAACAGTTCAAATTGTTGAGCTAAAGTCTCCTTTGCTTTCTCTATTTCTCGAACCTGTTTTTTTAACACCTCAATTTGTTTAGGTAATGTCTCTTCAATATTTTCTAATTTCTTACGCAGCTGATCCTACAATTTTCTTGGGGGTAAATCACTTTCGTGGTAGGTAGTTTTGAGGGATGTATACCTTCACCACTACGTTGTGATCTGGTTTTCACTCCATAGTTCAACATTGCAGGATTTATGATTTCCACATATTTCTTGCTTGTACTTCTATTTTTACCTCTTTTAATATCATAGTCTTGGTAGGTGGCGTTTGTTAACTTCAACATTTGACCATAAGCTTGCAAATTATTATCGTTAATAACACCTTCGGGTCTATGTAATATAGGAGGAATCCTAAGAAATATTAAATCATATAATTCAGAATTTCCTTGAAAGGATTTCAGTTTTTTATTTCCACGCCAAAAAGAAATGGTATTTCTGATAAAACGTACTTCTGCATCTCCCATCCGTAGCTTATTAGTATTTGGGTCGAAACGTATACCATATACAGTATCATAATTAGACTTTTTGGTTTTCAAGCCTTCAATGTAGCTGTATGGTAAGAATTGCTGTCATTAGGGCCGCTTGCACTGTCCGAGAAGGATGGTATGGATGTTATCATAGAAAACGAGGTATCTGGAAGTGTTGGTGCAAATGGACTCTGTAAGAGCATTGCATTATCCTCCTCATATTCTGTTTCACTATCCTCACTCTTTGTGTTAGGGCTCATTGTAGAGATTGCGTTACTTTCCGTTTTCATCCGTAATGGAGTTCGAGAAGATGGAATTAGCTGCGACTTTACATCCGTTGCAACTTCTGATATATTTTTGAGTGGTTTTGTTATAGGTTCATATAGTTTTTCGAGGGCTAATTTATTTTCAACATTTCTGTTTTTGACCATGTGAAATTTTTTTCTAACAGCATTAGTGGCATCTACCAGTTTCCGTTTTATATCAATTTCTCCAGTAGCTGCGTCACTACTGTAAACCATTTTGTAAACAACACACAAATTAGTTTGATGATGATGTACACCTACCGTTGACTGCTTAGCAAATGAGATGTTAGGATATTGCCCTACACATAAATATGGCTGTCGAAACATTTTCGATACCGTCCGTTTTGTATCTCGCTATCTTTATCGATCACTAAGAAGCCATATCTTTCCAACATAGTGCACACATATCTAGAAATTGATTGAATGTTATATCAGGTGATACATGATCAGAGAAAATGTGTCGTAAGTTCAATTCATCCTGCTTGAATAATATTAAAAAATTTGCATTGTCGCGAATTAGCTGTTTTGGCGTTCGCGAATACGTTTGTGCAAGGTAAAAGCAATCTATGTTCTTATGACGACCCATACTAAAATATGATCTGATTACGTCTTGTTTTTCACAAATTACATCGTCAAATACAAAGATGGAATCTGACTGTGCTTCGGATGGTTCCATGATATGAGCATTATCTCTATGAGTATAAAATCCTAGTCCTTTGATTGGTGCCAATACTTTGCGAAGGTATTCATACTTTGGCTGATATAAAGACTTTGAATATATATAGACATTGGCGAACCGTAAACCGTGAGGGTGTGTTAATAACGATATCATTACATTGGTCTTTCCACAATTTGATGGACCTATTAAAAGAGTTCGAACAGTTCGGGGTAGAAGATGTCCGTGACGCGGTATTTAATTATCTTGCATTGTTCCACCTATAACCCCCTCATCCAGGTTATCAACGACAAGCCTTTGTTTCTGGGGCACCACTCTCATCGTTTTATATAATAAATATGTAAAGTTGATATGGAATGTCTTATTTCGATGTCGACTCTCAAACGAGTAGGGGGTTATTCGAGGTATTCCCACCGCCGCAGAGGATACAAAACTGGAATTGGTATTATTAATTCACTGATTAATAAACTACTGTTGAGATTCATTTGCCTGGGGGGTACCAATACTGCGGACCAGGTACGAAGCTAGACAAGAGACTAGCAAGAGGAGACGTTGGTATAAATCCACTGGATGCTGCCTGCAAAAGTCACGATATAGCTTACGCCAAAAGTACCGACTTAAAAGACCGACACAAGGCAGACTACGAGCTCGAACAACGTGCTTGGGAACGTGTGAAGTCTAAGGACGCAAGTATCGAGGAAAGGGCTTCAGCTTGGTTAGTCACGAATATCATGAAGGGAAAGCACCGCTTTGGAATGGGTTGTGAATCATCGTGCAAATCTAAAAGAAAGAAACATACCAGGAAATCGACAGGGGGGGAGGTAGAGCGCAAAGTTGCATTTGGAAGTGCAATAGTGCATAAAGTTCGTGATGTATTGAGAAAGAGTGAGGGAAAATGCACAAAGGATGTACACAAAGCCAGTAAGATCGCCATAAACGCAGCTCGCCTAGCATTGAAAAATGTAGGGGCAAACGAAGAATTCGTACTCCACGCATAATACCGATTCCTAAATATATATATATATATATATATATATATATATATATATATATATATATATATATATATATATATAATAGAGAAAATTTCAATAATTTACCTTATTAATTATAAAAAAACAAATGATATGGTAATTAGTGATAACAAAAACCCATATTAGAACATAATATTTAAATTATTTTCCCCAATATTATTTACTGATTTGAAGTTTTATTTAATTATATTACCGAATTTTAATAGTCTCGGGTTTTAAACTAGAAATGGTTGGATTACTTTTACCCAAACGAATTAATGTATATATTCCATGAGATAAATTGATTACTTCACTCAATATTTCATACGCTCTTTGCGGTAAAAATAATTTAAGTCAGATTTATAGTATTCTCGAACAAAATGGCTAGAATTGTTTTCCCAAAACATGTACTGATCACACGTAACTTTGTTTAAGACTTGTTTATCTCCAAAGATGAAATTAATTTTTGTTTATGAATATTCATATCGCATTAAGATATTTGCTAGATTATTTTCATCAGTACTATTACTGATTTAAAGTTTTGTTTTAATTACTAACTAATAATTTTTGATAGGTTATCTGCATCAATACTATTACGGATTTACAGTTTTGTTACTTACTAATATCAAATTTTAATAAAGTCCTAGGTTTTAAACCAGGCACAGTTGGATTGCTCTTACCCAAATGAGTTAATGTATATCTTCCATGAGATGAATTAATTACACAAACTGTATCTTCAGTCAATATTTCATACAATCTCTGCTGTAAAAATGATTTAAAAGTCAGATTTATAGTATTATCGAATAAAATTGCTAGAATTGTTTTCCCAAAGCGAGTACTGACCACACGTAATTTTTTAATAACAAAAGGTTTGTTTATCTCTAAAGACGAAATTAATTTTTGTTCATAAATTTCCATGTCACCATTAAGCATATCATTGATATTTGTTAAATTAATACTAGCTGTCGCCATATTTAAATGAAATAAATCAGTAAAATATTGGTTAAAAATAATTTAAAATATTACTTACTTATAAAATATTCTGTTGCACTAATTACACACCCAAAGTCAACGAGAGTGAACCTTACAATGCGCTGTTTGTATGACGCTAACCGAAACATGTCCACACTTTTAAACAAAATATCTCGTTTGTGATTGGTCCCGATGAAATCGACTTTGAAATAACCCCTACCAAGTGACTTTCACAGGTGACATTACTCAAGGTCAAGGTAACCTCGTTCAAGGTCACGATGACCTTGATCAAGGTGACCTCAATCGAGGTCACGATGACCTTGGTCAAGGTGACCTCCATCAAAGTCAAGGTCGTCCCGTTCAAGGTCAATGATGTCACAGAAAGTGGTGGGGGGAGCTCTAGCACCGCCTGTCGCCCTCTACTCACGTGAAATGACCTGTTTAAATGGACCTGTATGATCTGTAGGATCTTTTTAAATGGACCTGTACGAGCTGTAGGGGCTGTACGATCTGTATAGGCTGTATGAGCTGTTTTTAAACAGAGGTCATCTCTTCAGTTCGATTATCTAACTAATAATAACAGACACAGTTTACACGCTTATATACTGATAAAAACCTTTTCGATACCGACCACCATGTAAATCAAAATCTTTTACGATGGCCATTACACCATACTTATCATTCCAATATTCTCTACACATGTCTTCAAATTGCTCGAAAGTTATATCTGGGGCCACGTGATCATCATACACATGTCGTAAATTGATTCTATCTTGTTTAAATAAAATGATGAAGTTACAATTATCTCGAATAAGATGCTTAAGTAACCGTGTGTATGTTTGACAGAGATAGAAACAGTCTACAAGTTTATGTCTACCCATACTGAAATCCATTATCTTAACATTGCTAATTAGCTTTAAAAAATGTAGAAGTTTCTTGTAGAGAAATATATATTTTTAATGATTTGCTGAATTGTCTAAGCTTCGGAGGCTCCTTATGATGTTCACGACGTTAATTAAAAATACATATTTATTTAGTAAATATATAATGTACAAGATACATATAATAAAAGAAAGTATAAATAATATAAAAAAATACATATAATAAAAGAAAATATAAATAATATAAAAAATAGATATAATAAAAGAAAATGTAGTTAAAATATAAAATACATAAATTATAAAACAGAACAATTCACATTCATCGATAATAATGATATAGGGTTTCTATATTGCTGCAGCTCTTGGACAGCCATAATCAACACAATACTCTCAAACCATTGCATTGGATCCATGTCGCATAATATCATCGGTGCTAAAGCAGTGTAGTACTTGTATCTTATCGCTGTAGAATGTCATGCATCTCTCTATACGCAGCATCTCCATGGTAATCATACGAAAATCTTCAATCAGAGGAATTTTCAAAGCAAAATGCTTTTTCAGTATTTCAGATAGAGAGTCTGTTTTCTCAATTAGAGGTAATCCTTGCACTTGGTTACACATATCCCGAAATCTGGACGCTTCTTTTATTCCTGCATTTAGTTGATAGCAATCATAGTAGCATGTCAATAAATCGTAATAGCCTATGCTTCGTCCATCGTGTCTGTATATGGAGGCAACTTTGTAAGCCTTTTCCCCACATTTCTCACAGACATCTTTGAGGTTAGGAGTGCATTCTGAGCACTTACAGGCACGTCCCCAATCACACTCCCTAGGCATGTTGACTGTTTGACTGATAGATTATAAATGAGGAATATGATCCGTTGATGGTCTTATTACACAAGTCTGCATTTCTTGAACCCGTAGGGAATGGAGCTGTGATTCTCAAGGCAGCGCCTTTTGGTGGAGAGAGGCTTGTACATTTTTGTTTCCACTCTCGTTACGACCTCGTGCTCATTTGTTCTCCGAATGATTTTGGAAACGATAGGCACAGGATCTGAAGGCTCCAATACCTGCTGCTTTATAGCATCAAACTTTATTAATTGTGAGGCAGCATAGTTTAGGGAAATTCTCTTTACTTTGCAGACAACCTTCTCCTCGTTATCGGCAGTGGACCAAACTTTATACGCATAATTTTTTTGGCCACCAGACACAAACTCGGTAATGTGACTTCCGGGCCCATATCCTTCGAGCTCGTTTGTCATATCCCTCAAAAACTCGCCAGTGGGGACTTCGTAATCGTCGTTTTCTCGGGAGACGTAGATGACGCTATCCATATCATAGTACAGTACTCTTTCACCCAATTTTTCAAGGTAACTGTACGATTTAAGCCGGGCTTGGGTGGTGACGTAAGCGGCGATAACGACATTCACGGTGGTCAAAGATTCGTACGCCTCCTCTCGATGCTCCCAGTTGATGACAAGTGTGTCTTCGTTAATGGGCAGGGCTGAATTTACATATATGGAGGGGTTGGTAAGCATATTAAAAAATTCCGATGGTTCTCTGACGATTGTCGCTTTCGGCTGATTGTCTCGCTGTCCGAGTTTCCCCCAAAAAGAATTTAAGATAAGTTTTGCCAACGAACGAAGGCCGGGGTTTTCTACGATTTCCGCATACTCGAGCTTGAAGTCTTCTCGCTGGAGGAATTGCTCCATGTACCGCTCCTTCTCCTCTTCGGTTGTACAGTGGGACGGCCATCCTGACGCCTGTTGTTTAATAGCAACGAACTTATTCATCATACCAGTGAAGAGGCCTCCAATATTTGTGATTTTATTAAATTGATCTATGTCGTACTTCCACACCTCGTAAATGTCCTGTAGCTCATAACCTTTTTCGACTGCCTTTCGCACCTCGTCCATCACCCAGGTGCCAACGAGTGCTTCCTCCTCGTCACAGTGGTTGCATTCCGACTGATTCATTTGTTCCCCACAGGTACGACAGAGGACAAACATGAGTTTATTGTTCATCTTGACTGGTAGAACAGGATGATGTAGGTCAAAAGGTGGTAGCACTTTACATTTAATTACCCCATTGATGGTACTAAGTTAACATTTTTGCATTCCTCGCCTACATACACTTTAGAGTGTCCTATGGGGAACTTGCCAAACTTGCAGACCCAGGGATAAAGGGAACACACGTCCACATATTTGATTTTCTCCCCTGGAGCACACTTGAAATGTTCGAATGTGTTGCCTGTACGACCGCCGCGTAGAAAGCGTCTCTGGGATTGAGCGGTGTTAATGTGACGAGTCGGTGGTTTTTCGTATAAGTTGCAATATCCTTGTCATCCTTCAACATTTTTCTAAAATCGCATTCCCACATTTCCATCACTTCGTACCCCAAGTCACGAAGTCGGGCTATCTTGGCGACGGTGGACTCGTATCGTGTATTTAATGTTTGAGAGGGATCGTCCTGCATAGGACGTCTCTGTCGGCTGTGAAGCAGCGTCGACATCCGTGGTAATAACAGCCATTGAACTCAAACACTTGATTTGTATTCTGGCAAAACCCATCAACTTTAACCCCATGAAGGATGGCTTCTTGTTGTCTGGCTGCCTGTTGTATGTTGATACCGCGAATATATTCTTCCCATACCAACCATTGCGTGGCAATCTTGGATTGGTTATCTCTCCATCTGTAGCCCCCATTGGGTATGATGCCAATGGTGTTTGGCTTAAGGAAGTTGCGGCGATAAACTTTATTACAGGCAGAGGCAATAGTACAGGCTTCGGTAAATGGACAAACATTTCCGGTACCGAGCAGTTGTTTACGAAATTTGAGACATGCTGGGGTTAAAATTTCTACGTCCGATATGCAATACTCAACGAGCTCTTTCTGAAAGTCGAATACTGCATCATTCGTTACCTTTTCGTTATGCCACTTTATCAGGGCTGCTCTGTTGTCTTCTGTCATGTTATCTACGTCATAAAATTTCACCGCAGGGTAAGGCCCCACGTATTTCTGGTTCTCCAGAGCATTAAAGAGGTGCGGAAAGTATCCCTTCTTGAAACCATTGCCGAGGCCGAAGGCTTTGGGTAGCTTGGATAAGGCCATAGGGAAGTAGTTAAGGGAATCCACAAACCTGACGTTCCCCACGGTCATTGATATTATCTTCGTTCCCCTCATGATTAATTCGGGCTTCAAGTCAGTGTTGGTTAATATATGATTAAGCACAAATTGATGGTCGAAGGCCTGTCCGTTGTGCGCTATTATGACAACCTGTTTGAATTTTTGTCTTGCCTCCAACACGTATTTCATAAAACCGTTTATGACGGTATCTTTATAGACAACTAGTCGAAACGCGCATTTCTGACAAAAATATAGAGAACTTTCGCTTATACATGTGCTACATCTACTTGCCAATACGCACTAATTGGGCTCGTGCAGGAGGGAGCCATCTTGTTGTTGCTTCTCTTGTCGGGTCTCCAAATCGTAATAAATGAAGAGAGTGTCGTTGGTCTTGGGTTTTCCGGTATCGGGTTGCATGTAACATAAGTGATCGGCGGAGACGTGGGCGATGCAAATTTTACAAAAAATGTCCCCGCAGATATGGGTTCTATCCCTTTTTACTACCTTAAAACAGTCGTTACACCGGTATATCTGTTTACAGACTGAGCTCTTTCCCATCTTATGATTGTCGTAGCATTGTTGGCCCCTAAACGACCTCCGGCAGTCGTCACAAGTAATAAATACAACATCCTTAGAGCACGCGGGTGATTGTTGACAGGCAGGGCAAGTACCTCCGCAGCTGTGTTTGCCTCTAGTATTATATGGGACCTGGCAATCTACACAATAATAATTGCAAGCAAGTGCTGACGTCAATGAGGTAATCACGTTGTAATGGTCCTCGTGATACAACAAATTCAGGTTAAAACCTCCAGCGGCGGCGGTGGGGCCTTTGAAAATTACGTCGCGACCCTTGCTGCCATACTGGTATACGACAATGCAGTAGTCGGTGGAGAGATACCGCTGGAACTCCTGCAGCTCAGGGATGCCAGCACCCGCTTCAGGTATGACTATACCCGCCTCCCGCACCAGACCTTGAGCCCTCAGGGTCTGCATCTTCCCTATATCTTGACGTACTTTCTTGGATTCAGGGTCCTTGGTCACGTGAGCGATGGCTACGACTAAGGCACGAGGCAGACAGAGATTGTCCTTGTTGTTTATCACTACCACACCACGACGCCTGGCACACTCCTCGTCGAAGGTATTGTACCGCCGCCCTCTATCGTTTCCTTTCCCGGTAGGCATCTTCACAGCCGTCACACCCAAACAGAATGTATCTGTGTTTAGTCCCACAGAGTTGGACTGGTAAACGCCGGAGATGACGCCCCACACGTCTTCGTAGGTTATCTCCCCGACGCGCCTAAAGCGAATCCACCCGTCGCCACGCAGAAAATCCTTCGAGCAGAAGGAAAATGCCACCTGGTCGTTAGGGTTCAGATTTTCGGTTCCTCTTTGAATTATTTGATTGACGGCATCCTTAATCCACCCAACAGGCTCTTCTTCGCTAGGTACGGGTTTAATTTTAAATTCGAGGGAGCGCCCCTGGAGGTTGAAGCGACGAACGTTCTTAACTGTGTCTTTCACAATAAGAAATTTATCCATTTTAAAGAGAAATATTTGAAGAGCGGTTTTTATGACTACTAACTTGTTCAAAACTCTCGAAAGACTGACTAGACGGTTGTGTGCCGCTCCTAGTTATAACACTTGAAAGAGGTCACGTGATTAGGGTGTGTTCGATTTCACTCGAAAAATAGGGTGTGCTCCAAAAAACATTGATTTAATTACATAATTCTATTTTTTAATCATACCTTGTAACAGTTTCTTAACTCGCCTTGTAACTAAGTATTAATTTATATACATAAGTTTCGTAACCCCACTATGTAATATTAAGTACTCAAATTCTATTGGGTTCCCCTAGGCGAATCTTTGCTGATACATAGTAGTTAAATTCAGTCGAGGAAATGTTAACAGAATAAATCATCTGCAAATTATAAAACAATAATGATTTTTCATGTACAACCGATAAAATATACACGTACACTTTACGCTGGGTCGTCCTTATCGCGGAAATTTGTTTATCCTGTACTAACATGTCTATCTTTCCCAGACATTATGTCGCCAACCGCTTCAATTTACGCGTACTGGTGCGAAAGGCCCCTCGAACTTGACGATTTGTGCTAATTTTCCATAACATTCAATGCTAAATCGATATTCTCTCTGGGGTATGTATCGATTTGTCATTTAAATACATGTAAATCAAGGCACAGAAGGTACTCTTTGACCATCGGCCTCTGGGGAAGAATGGGCGTGACACGTAAATTTGTAACGGTGCGCATGCATGATAGATTAGCCGATACATCTCATATCGTATCAATGATTAATCGTTCTTTTGTCTTCGCGGCGTTAAGATGTGCGGCTAACTACTTGAAGATGGGGAAATTTTTTAATTTAGGTAGGTTGTCGGTTTTCACGTACCGCGTTCCTATCGAGGCGGTAGGAGTCAATAGTCACCGTTTAATAATTGTACAACGAAGCTAAAATATATTTGGTTCTTCGAACTTTTGATATAACGAGTGTTTTATTATTTCGGTACACGGTCGTTTCCTAACATCTCTGTTTCCGCATTTATTCTTTTAATGAGGTAGTCATTGCTAATTGTCTGTATATTTAAAATGATATTTTTTCAGTAGTAAATTTGTTAAAAATAGATTATTTTCGCTATCAATCCAATACTTTTAGCTGTGTCAAACTTTGATATAATTTTTTAGAGTTTTTAATTCGATGCTGTAAAAATTTAATTTTCTGGGTTGCTTTAGCTCTTAAGCTGTACGCGTCGTCATGATACTAATAAATATTTTTGAATTTTTTGCCTGTGTCAACATTGATAATTCAACGAAATCACTCTTATACAATTAAAGGTTTAAGCCAAACTTTAAGCAAATAAAGGTACTGTCAAAGCCGATTTAATTCACTCTTGTTATTGTTTTCGGCTGATTCCCGGCCGCCAACATTTAGTTTAGCAATAAATTACAAGTCAAAACACTTACGTTAGACAGCTGGGGAATCGAGGCGATAGGAACCAATAGTCACCGTTTAATAATTGTACAACGAAGCTAAAATATATTTGGTTCTTCGAACTTTTGATATAACGAGTGTTTTATTATTTCGGTACACGGTCGTTTTCTAACATCTCTGTTTCCGTATTTATTCTTTTAATGAGGTAATAGTAGTCTAAAAATAACACACATATAGCACAACGTCAACACACCTTTTTTTGAAAATTGTTAATACACACTTTCTGTCAGCCACCACATTGTTCAATCGTTGTTGTTGAAATAAAGCCCGACTATCGTAAATGTGGCAGGCCTATCCCGTCAATGGAATAGTTTTTACAGAGTTACACTTAATAATTATATATATTTTTTCATTCAAACAAATAGTATTGTATCATAAGCGTTTTTATGTATACCACCACCAGGCATAAAATTAGTACTCCTTTTTTATTGACAGGTACATATTAAAAGTAGTAGCGTAACAGTATTACAGAAAAGAGCTGTACCAAATGTTTTTAATAGTTTCTAACTACGAGTGAAACAGTAAGACTGATTTCACTGTCTTTTTTATTTAAATTGCTTATTTACTGAACGATTGTGACATACAATACATTGTTTTAAATTATTAACTTATTTATACAATCATACCTAGTAATCTTGATTAATAATATATATGTTCTTGACACGGTACCTGCAGGCATATAGTCTATAGGACTATTTCGTTTTCATTGATTCAACAATAAATGCATTTAAAATAATTATCAAAAAAGTTTTACTGGTCTGATTGATAATTTCAATAAATATGATTACTTTAAATAACGTTTGAAGGAGATGAATTTAGGTGGAAGTTGTTCTGTTAACATTGGATCTAAATATAATTGTATTTACTATTCTTACCATACATACACAATACATTTTTTGGTCTATAACTTTTTTATTAATTTATCACGCTCTGAGATTTAAACAAGATTAGGACTTTGTTTATTTGCCAATATTGCATAATAGTTTAACCTTACCATACAAGGGCTTTCTTTTTCGACTTGAGCATTTTGTATATTCAATGCTTATTTACTGAGAGATTGTGCCAGACAGTACATTATTTTAAATTATTAACTTATTTATAGAAAAATCATATTTTATGCTAATGATATTTCATTAACTTTTATATACACATGATTAAGTTTATGTAAACCAAAGATACCACCACTATGTTGAACAACTGTTCTGGAACTGTACTACGCAAAACTTTATTACAAGTATCTGTACATCCTTTATGCGAATATAAATAAAGTTTATATCGTATATAGCTGATTTATCAAAAAATGAAAATAATGAATCAGCATTTATAAGCAGCTATTTTGTAATACAGAACTAAGAAATACTAAATAAATCGTATGCTATTATCGTGAATAATTTTTAAAACTTCTTATACATCTTTTTTATTTTGTTATTTCAATAGGTTGTACCTAATTGTGGTACTCCAACCTATCTGACTATAAGCTTGGGTCAGACGGTCGCGGAAAAGTTCGATTGTTAGATTAGCGCACTCCCCTTTGCTCTCTTCTAAGTTATCACCGACCGCGGCTGGCAGAGGAGACTTTCGCGACCGGCTTCAAGCATATATAAATAGCCTGACACCATATACGCTCCATAGGGTCTAGTAAAGTGTTAAAAGGTTTGACATCTAAGTACGCGTCCCTCAAATTTTTGTGAATTAGGTAAAAGCGCAAGTTTCAATTTTCCCATGGACCTGTCGCCAACCCGACGCACCTGTAATTAACACCTGTCTGGCGGCATCCATTGATCTCAATATGACGCGTGCCGGCGGCAAACATTAAAGGATCAAAAAGTTCCCATGCCCAACCGGCCCCATACCTACTATATCTAGTTTAATAACTAGTAGTTAAACTATAGTTTAGCAAATAGTATATATATATATATATATATATATATATATATATATATATATATATATATATATATATATATATATATATATATATATATATATATATATATATATATATATATATATATATATATTAAAATATAAACATTAGGAAGATGGTTTTCAAATTATGTAATTGTAAAACGATGCTATAGATAATGTCAAAAACTGATTTGTTCATATCAACGCCGAGCGGGTTAATTTTATATGAAAAGTCCTTCAACAATGACCCTTGAATTTTAAACGTAAATAAAATAAGTTGTATGTGAGGTATTCACTCAATTTTAAAGAATATTTTATGGCATTAAGTGTGGATTATAATATTTTACAAATATCCACCGCGGTAATGCTTGGTGGCACGTATTTGCTTGGAGGGCCAATTTTCGATGACTTTGTCGCATAAATCTGGCTCAATTTGCTGGATGGCGTTCGTTATCTTGACTTTGAGGGCATCAATTGTTTGCGGTTTATTCGCATAGACCTGCGATTTAAGATAGCCCCAAAGGAAGAAATATAAAGGCGTCAGATCGCATAATCTCGGTGGCTAGTTCATGTCACCGATGCGCGAGATAGCCATGCCCCCAAATCGCTCGTGCAGAATGTCTATCGTGGCATGCGCTGTGTGACATGTAGCGCCGTTCTGTTGGAACCACATGGCGTTGGCATCCATATCATCCAGTTTAGGCAACAAGAAGTTGCTTATAATCGATCTGTAGTGCTCGCCGTTGACGGTTGTGACAATGCCAGTTTCGTTTTGGAAGAACTACGGACCAATGATTCTGCCAAACCAGAATTTGCACCAAACAATGACTTTCTCGAAATGCATTTGGTGCTGGTGTATTTTGTGTGAATTAGTATCGTTCCAAATCTGTAGTAGAAAAGCTAAGTTCTTGTGAATAACGAGAAATTTACTGCCTCCGATTTTCCCATACACTCTCACGCACAGCGGCGACATTTTCAGCAGATCTTGGTAATGTACGCTTGGCTGTGTTGGCTGATTATTTATTAAACCGGTTGACTCAAACTTAGCCACCAAACGTCGAATAGTCGACTCGACGCCTACGGGACAGTTGTGGCGAGGATAAAAATCACGTAATGCGCGGAACGTTTCACACGTTGTTGAACACTGTAACTTTCTGTGGTGGTTTGCCATACACTACTGAACAATTCACAATAAATTTGAATCAAAATTAGGCGACCCATTTTCAATTTCATTGAAACGATTTTTAAATTTAGAAAAAAGATTTGCACAAAACAAATCAGTGTTTGAGCGGTATAACAATTTCATAAAAGAATATATTAAATTAAATCAAGCAAAACACGTTGGTTTGAAAACATATGATAACCAGAATAAATATTTTCTAGTGGAATATAGCGAATAAAATAAATGGACACTAAAATACGATAAGACAAGTATTCCGACTCTACTATACCTTTAACTTGAATAAAGGCGAATCCATTAGAATTAAATGCTTATGTTTGAAACAAATCAATTTATTTACAAGAAATTTTATTTGGATGTAATCAATACAAAGAGAAACCTGTAGATTGTTTAGCAAAGGAAATGGAATTTCAAAAATTGTTGTCACAGTTTATGATAGCATGCATAAAGTATTTTGTCATTAAATTTTATTCATAATTTATCTAATATTGAGCTTTCAGAGGATTTGCCTGAAATAAAATCAAATTTTTGCACTACCGTTATAGAAAAATAATATATTTTTTGATAAGTATTCCAGTATTTCCAATATGCAAATAGTTATAGCATATGTGCTACGACTCTACTATAATTTAAAAATGGAAATAAAATATCTCAAAGTTTAACTTCCAATAACTTGATTAATGCTTTATAAATAATTATAAAAGACGAACAGAAATGTAAATTTTCTAATTAAATTAAATGTCTAAAGGCAAAAATAAATATTCGATCAAACTCAAAATTACTTCATCCTTTCTTAGATGGGGACGGTACCCTTCATGTAGATGGAAGACTACAAAATGCTAGTGTACCTTACGATTAGAATCACCCAATAATTTTGCCAAAGAATAGTCATATTACAGATTTAATCATAAATGAGGAACACCTGAATTTATTTCATGCAGGCCAGAAACAAATTCCTAGTAGTTTAAACTTAAAATACCGGATAATAAATGGTAATCGCGAAATTAAAAGAAATACGAAAAACATATAACAAATGTATTATATGTTTTAGGTTAAATACTCAGTGTTCTTAGTAACTAATGGATTCATACCACCAGATGGAGTAAATATTGCTAAACCATTTGTATAGATGTTGATATAGATTTTTGTGGACCTTTTATAATAGAACAGTCCAGACTGAGAAAAGGTATTATTTCAAAATTTTACATCGCATTATTTGTGTCTTTCTTAGTAACGGCCAATTTAGAATTCATATCTTCTATGACGACTGAAACATTTCTTGCAACTCTAAACATGATTCAGTTCTCGTAGATTATTATCTAGTAAAATAAATTAGTATTAGTAGGTAGCACGTTTAAAGTTTTAGTTCTAAAGAAACAAAAAATAATATTTTGAATCTCACACGGAGAAAAGCATACAATTTAATTTTATTCCAAGTTCTCGTCAGTATTCGGGGGATTCTAGGAAACAGGGGTAAAAAGCACAGAATACCACCTAAAACGGGCAGTTGGCAAATATATTTTTACTTATGACAATTTAACGCCATCTTAATTCAGATTGAACCAATCTTGAACTCCAGGTCAATAACTTCTATATCCAAGAATCCGACTGATCTATGCTTTTTAACACCAGACCATTTTTTAATTGGTAGGACTTTAACAAGTTTTCTAGAACCAGATATAAGTACTGTCCCCATTAATCGGCTAAAATTTTTAAAACTTTTTAGGTAGATGCAAGAACATTTTTGGCAAAAGTGGCACAAGGATTATTTAGCACAGTTACAAAATGAAAGTGGCATAAAAATATGTCTAATGTTCAGCAAAATATACTTGTCATTATAAAAGGTGATAATTTATCACCACTATATTGGGATTTAATGAGGTAATATCTGGGAATGATAATAGAGTTAGAAGTGTGGAAATGAAAACAAAATATGTAACTTACAAGCGATCTATAACAATAATTGCAATATTGCCTATATATTGATCTCCCTATATATGAGTAATCGTATGTTTTTGATACAGAGGTAAATATTATACATATATCAATATAGTATCTAACTCCTATTGCTAAAACTCGTATAATACTTTGCTACCTATTACTGAAACAATTCTTATTTCTCTCAGTTCATTGTATTATGGCATATGCTGTTAAGTAAAACTAGAGGACTATTGCCCATTATTGTAATACTGAGTCTGTACAGGATGTTTGTTAACCTAAGGCTCCAGCATGTTGAAGACAATGTAATTAACATCGGTAATTAACAAATGTGTGAAATAATTATCGGTCTAATGAAACATAACATATATATATATATATATATATATATATATATATATATATATATATATATATATATATATATATATATATATATATATGTTCAACTCAGAAAGTTCAAGGTATTATTTTATGTAATCCACTTTCTTAAGATACATAGGGTATAGTGTAAATAACATAGGTTAATAGTACGTTGAGAACCAAAAAAATACGATTTAATTCTGTATACCTGTAGTCCTACAATATATTTTAAAAGTTATTTATGAATCATTTGATATTTCATTATATTTTCAGTTTATCTTTTTCCAGTTTCTTTACGCCAGGGAACATCTCAATAATCTTTTGTGATCGAATGTTCAATTTATGTTACCTTTTTATTTTCTATGTTTTTTATATTTTCTTCTCTAACAATTCATAATTAAAAGTTATTTATTTTATTATTCTGTTTAGTAAGTAATGTTCAATGATGCATTCGTCGCTCAACATCAGTGATAAACATCATCGGTTTAGATGTTTATGACATGTTCATTCACATATAATAAATCGCAGCAATAATAAATCTTCCTAAAATATTTATATAGTATTTTTCCTATTTGTGTATTGCGGATCACTATTGTTGTTCACCAATTATTTGTTCCATCTATCAAATCTCTTCAGAAATTCATCACTAAAATTTTTCATCAAATTTTTATCAGTAGTCAACAATCCCTCAACGAAAAATTATCTTAAAATTCGATTCCTAACAAATCTCACCCAAACGTGTAATTTTGAGGAAACTAAGTATGAGTATATACCATTTAACTAAGATAGTTATGAACAGTTTTATTTATTCACAATATCTACCAATAGATTTACGTGGTAATATTATTTCGTTATCAAATCCAAGATCGATAATTCTTCTTTTATTATTTTTCCACATATTTACATATTTCCACAAAATTATATGTCAGTAAGAATAAACATCTTTAAATTCTGTCACTAAGATTTTTTTGAAGATACTAATTGTATCTAGTTAAAATAATTAGAACAGTATGTAGGAATACGAAATTTTTTTGCAAGACAGCCTTTATCGATTTTTTTATAATGTTATGAAATGAGGCGCCATATTTTTATAGATATTAGTAGTATAGCAAAGGGGCTTCTGGCTCACTTTTGATGCGGATGGCATGTGTCCATCGGAAGTGACCAAAGATGGGTTAGTTCGTCAAGCCGCCGCCCGGATATTCCAGGTGTCGCTGTTGTAGTTCTGAAGAAGTGACGTCACTGGTGCTTGTTGGTCAGTGACCAGAGGGTCTTCTTCGGCGAGGGGATGGGAGTAAGAAAAAAAACATGGCTGTATTAAGGAAAAAGGGGCGTGGCAAAAACATGGCTGTATTAAGAAAAAAGGGGCGTGGCTGCATTAAGAAAAAAGAGGGTGGTGGGGTAAGAAAAAAAATTCCTTAAGATAAAAGGGTGGGGGTAAGAAAAAATATGGCTGCATTAAGAAAAAAAAGGGTGTGGAAAAAAATCAGGCTGCATTAAGAAAAAAGAGGGTGGGGGGGTAAGAAAAAACCTGTCTGCATTAAGAAAAAAACATGGCTGCATTAAGCATGGCTGTATTAAGAAAAAAGGGGGCGTGGCTGCTCCATTAAGAAAAAAAGAGGGTGGGGAAAAAACATGGTTGCATTAAGAAAAAAGGGGGCGTGGCTGTGAAAAAGAGGGTGGGGGTAAGAAAAAAAAACAGGTCTGCATTAAGAAAAAAACATGGCGGCAAAGGGCTGGGGGCGCAGGAAAAAAAGGTCCGTTACGTGGACATCTGACGCAATATGTCAAAAGGGCCTTATCTTAAACTTTATCCGATTTCAATCGAATAAAGACTAAAATTCATTAAAAAATTAATTGAACATAATCATAAGACAGAGTATTTTTAATAGGTTAATAAATAAAAAAGTTATAGACAAAGAAAATATATTTATGGTAAAAAAATAGTACGTATATTTAGCATTACATTTAGATTCAATATTAAACATAATAGAAGAATAGGAAAAAAACATGGAGTCTTAAGTATGGTAGCATTAAGAAAAAAAAGGTGGAGTGGGGGTAAGAAGAAAATTACATCAAGAAAAAAACATGGTAGCATTAAGAAAAAACACGTGATGTTAGTTCGTGTGAGAAACGTCATGCTGAAAAAAAAAACAAATGGGCTCCGTTACGTGTACATCTGACGCAATATGTCAAAAGGGCCTTATCTTAAACTTTATCCGATTTCAATCGAATAAAGACTAAAATTCATTAAAAAAATTAATTGAATTGATAATCATAAGAGAGAATATTTTAAATAGGTTAATAAATAAAAAAGTTATAGACAAAGAAAATGTATTTATGGTAAAAACAGGGGTTTTATTTTTCCTAAGTTGGTACTGAAAAGCCACTATATTTGGATTGGTACACCTGTATGATGGTACGACTTGAAAACGTAACTAAAATGTTTGCTATGCTATTGTAGACTAAATAAGCTGGTCTGGTGAATAAACAAAAATTATCTGCACGTGGATGATTAAATGCTGAGTCATTTTTTCTTTTAACCTACTCGTCGCTTATTACATAGAATGCAAATTCAACGTTAAAAACAAGTCTTGACTTGTTGAAGAAAGTGTCGACAGCTGAGTTAAGGAACGTGACTTAAATGTAAACAAACGGGTGTTTTGCCACTATTGTAGACTGTGATTAAAGCCGACTAACATCAGAATTGAGATCAAGGTCATAAATCCAAAGCGTATTAAATATCATCTGCGTAAAACAGTGTTGGTGGAAAATTTGAAATCTGGGGATCACTGTAGGAAGGCGGGAAATTCGAAATCTGGGTTGGTCAGGTGTAAAGAGAAAACACATGAAAAAAATGTAATTTATTTCCTGTATATTAGATTTTATTTAACATAAAAAAACATTTTTCACAGTCACGATGTAACAGCACGAAATTTGGTAATATGAGAAACTAGACGCAAACAATGTCTATTTAAAAAGTGATTATAAGAGAACCGATAAAAATTAATTTATGATTTCCCAATATCAATGCTGTAACGCGAGAGCGAAAGCAACCCAATGGAAAAATGCAGAATCAGATTTAAAACACATACAAACAAGTCTTGACTTGTTGACGAAAACGTCGCAGGCTGGTTTAAGGAACGTGACTTAAATGTAAACAAACTGTAAAATTTAGGGCTGATAGACAAAACATTTTATTTCTAATCTGAGGATAAATCAATAAAAAATAATTTATGACTTCCTATCGATAAAAAACTGCAAATGTAGCACTTTGATTTGTCATGGGTCAACTATGTAGTGACGTCGAAGTTGGAGGCGAATAACACAGACATCTTCGAGGATAACCCGTCGTCATCGACAACGATGAAAAATTCACTATAAAATACTTAAGATACATTATTGCAGCACCGTAAAAAGGAATTTGTAACGAGTCATTAAATATATTTAAGTGGATGATACTCTCAGATATTGTCAAAAGAATAATCGGACTTCAGATTGAGAAACAAATTTTTACGTTTATAACATTAATTTGAGACTGTCTATGTTTTTTTTTTAATTTTGTTGGTATAGATGAGCTCACGAACAACTTTATCAGATGATTGAAATGTGCAGAAGCTGTTACTCATTTTCAACAATTTGATTTCAATAATTTGCGATAATCTTAGAGCATAATGCGAAAACTTCATTTCTATTTCTTCAGGCTGTTCTTCTGTCAGGCCACATAAAATATCCAAGTCGTGAGATCTATACGATACTCGGCCAGTTCCCTAGATGAACACAATAATTTGCTAGAAATATAAAAAGAAATATTTTTCCTGAATAACGCTCAACAAATTTAATCGATCGTAACATCTAGTCGCTATTGAACAAAATTGTAATCCATCTCTCTAAATCTGCATAACGCATGAATTAAAATTATTCCCCAGATAAACTTAAGCACATGTAAAAACTGTTGAATGATATGCATATATTGATGTTACAAAAATAAGTGAATTTAGAAAAATTCAAATTTAGAAGAATTTAGAAGTATAGAATTACGTAAAATTTGTATTTCATCTAAGCACCCGAACTATGATAATCTAAGTATCCGAACTATGAACGTTCTAATTACTAAAATCGCTGAAGTTTTTTTGTTTCAGTGAATGTGTACATATCTACAAATATTAAGCTAATATAGTGCCGCACGCCATTTTTTAAGATATAAGACAGAACCATTTCGAACAATATAAAATAATAAAGAAGAAATTAATAAGCAGTGCATCAATGGTCTCATATATATGTTAGATTATTTAGAGAATATTAAACTAAATAGTTGTTTCTACACAACTCGCAACACAAATCTTTATTTCTTAAATTACAACTTCGGCGACCCGATCTATATTAAGTGAGCGTTCAGTAAATATATAATCTCCTAATCGAACCGTCGCATATATGAACCTAATATATAAACTATAAACAATAATAAACATTTAGAGAAGCACATTGAAGTCGGTTATCGATGACATCATCGACCCAGCCCCTCGGTATATTTGTTTTAACTGCAACGAATGCTCACATATATATTTCTAATAAAAACTGTAGTTATGTACATCATATTTATTCCCCCCTTTAACACATAGTTTTTTTTACTTGGTATTGACAAAGTTCCATGGCATATATTTATATAATGTTATTATAAACAAAACTTATTTTGTATTGGAATCAATCTTATAATTTACTTTAACAACTCTAAAATGACGAATAAAAATAATTGCTATCGAGTTCCACTATACAAGGTGTGAGATATATAACTTACATTATTTGATATGTGTGATGTGAGAAAGTGAAAATCAATTATAATAAAATAATATAAAGACATAATATTATAAAATCAATGACTTGTAACTAGAAAGTGGAGAGTAATCTTACGGCTTTTTGTTGACAAATTTCTCCAGACAGTTGAGATAATCCTCAAAAGTAATTTTGTTTACCACAACATTAGGCTTTACACCTTTTGATTTTCTAACTATTTTCCACTTTTTATGTCTACTATATTCCAACGACTATCTCGGGGATAATCACTAAGTATAAAATCTATTTTTTGATAAAATCTTACACTGAATTTCGTACAAGAGACTGTCTGTATCAGCGTACAGAAGTTTACAATTTTCTATAGGGAATTTCGTTAACAAGTATTTATAGTATCATACACGCAAATTTTAGAAATATCTAAGATACAAATTCTGATATACAAGGGTTTATTGAATATAATGTGAGATTTTTTCATTTCAATGACCATAAGATTATATTTTGCGTCCAGTCCTTTGATATCACTATGAGAATACCACGTAGTCTACCTCTGGGTGGTTGCCGTGCACCTGTGTTTAAAGTTGAAAAGCCCTTCCCGTTCCCCCCTACACCCACGGACTAGCCGCGAGCCCGGTATTCGTCATTCCTTTCTTGGTACTCTGCCGTGCCGTGCCGCGCTGTGCTTGGACTCCGTGTAAGTACAATTAATAACTTATTATTGTTTTCCCAACACCGCTTTAGCAATGGGCAAACACAGAAATAAAAGTAGGTCACCTGAACCTAAGATTTCGAAGAGGGACTTGTATAAATGCTTAGAAAATCTCGAAAAGGAGCTTGAAAAATCAAGGAGATACCGATCGACATCTCGAATATCCAATTCGAGGTCACGTTCACGTTCCACAAGTCGCAGCGCAAGTAGAAGTCCCTCGCCGAACGGGCGGAGTTCTCGCAAAATAACAAGGTATTCCTCTATACGCGAAGGTCGCAGTCTGAGCGCTGCGGATTCGCATATTAGTTTTATAAGCAGAGGCCGAGGTTCGCACGCCCCGACAGATGCCGAGATTGCGGATGGCCATTACCCGCGCGGTGTGGAATCCGACAATGACGTCATCCCAGTGGCGGCACAGGGCCCTGGAGATGACAACATTTTGACCATTCACAATGATGTTACCTTGTCAGAGGATAATTTAAAAATATTAGGTGAGGATCCGGAGAAAACAAGAGCAACTTATAGGTTACACAATGCGATTGCTATTCGCTGGTCCCACATCGTAAAACAGGGTTTATCAAAAGAGGACCAATTAACACTCACAGAGCGACATCCGGTTCCAATTAATTGTCCAGCATTGGTCCCCCCGCAAGTTAATCTCGAAGTAAAGGCGGTCATGTCGACGGCACACGCTACACGAGATAAAATTCACCTGAATTACCAAACCCAAGTAGGCAGGGGCATGACAGCTTTAGGTAAAGCTATGAGCGATATTTTAGAAAAACAGACAGACATGCCCAAAGAACTAGGAGAGGGCGTTTTACATAACCTAACAGATGCTGGCCGCATTTTTGCAGGTTTATTTAACGAAATGTCAAACATGAGGAAATATCTACTCACGCCTGTTCTAAACAAGCCAGTGAAGGACATGGTGGAGAATATTCCTCCAGGCGAATTTCTTTTTGGTCCAGAACTAGGGGAAAAGGTAAAGACTGCTAAATCTTTAGAGAGAGTAGGGAGGGACTTGCGCCCAACGCAAAACAATAGCCAAGGATATATTCCTCAAACTAGATACCACTCCAATCCTCCCAAAAAGGAAGAGGGGGGGGCGGCAGGTCCGGTACCATTACTAGTGGACAGTTAAACTACAGACGCCCGGTTCACCGAAGGAGGGAGGTGAAACCATACAAGGGGCAATCCTCGAGGGACGCAAAACCCAGAAGACACTAAAGGTAAGTCATCAACTACATGCAGGTCATTTAAAACTATTCTACGAATCTTGGGCAAGCATAACCTCAAATCCAACTGTTTATCTTGGGTTAACGGATACAAGCTTCCCTTTGCAGTTATGCCCCCTGCTATAAGGAAACAACGTAGACCTATACATACTACGAAAGAGCTAAGGCTTATTAAACCAGCTATTAGAGATCTATTGCGTTCTGGGGAAATAGTCAAAACACAACCATGCAAAGGACAATTCATTTCGCAAATATTTCTCGCAGACAAACCAAATGGGAAAAAGAGATTTATTCTGAACCTCAAGGAACTGAACAAATATATGCGAATCTCCCATTTCAAGATGGAAGACCATCGCACAGTTTTACGGCTCATGAGTAAAAACATGTACATGACAACAGTGGACTTAAAAGACGCATATTTCTATCAATATCAATAGACTCGCTCCATCGCAAATACTTGAGATTCAAGTTTAAATACGATCTATACGAGTTCACCTGTTTACCATTTGGTTTGTCCTCAGCACCGTTTTGCTTCACAAAAATAATGAAACCCTTATTATCACAATTGAGCTTACGGGGAATAACTTGTGTCAATTATCTTGACGATTTCTTAACTTTAGAGAAGTCGTATGACAAATGCGTCGAAAGTACCAATATAGTTATTGATATGTTGCCTAAATTAGGGTTTGTTGTTAACTACGAAAAAAGTTGCTTAATGCCTGATACATCTAGAAAATTTTTAGGCTTTATATTCAATAGTAGAAATTTAAAAATTGAATTGCCGATAGAAAAGAAAAACAAAATAAAAACTAGGGCTACCTACTTTAGAAATAAAAATACAGTAAAGATTAGAGAACTTGCCAGATTCATCGGAATTCTCATTTCAGCATGTCCAGCCGTCAAATACGGCTGGCTATACACAAAATTACTAGAAAGAGAAAAATTTCTGGCTCTTAAGCCTAAAGAACAATATGAATTTCGACACAAATATGTCTGTTCCGACTTATCTAAACGATGATCTAAACTGGTGGATTACGAATATTTTGCAATCCACAAACGATGTTAAAAAGGACGTATTTCGTACTGAAATTTTCACCGATGCATCTCTAACAGGTTGGGGAGCCTGTTCGGAAGGGGAAAAACTCACGGTTACTGGTCGGACAAGGACAAAAAACATATCAATTACTTAGAACTACACGCAGTACTTTACGGCTTAAAGTGTTTTGCCAATAATTTACATAATTCGAATATTTTACTAAGATGCGATAACACCACTGCCATATCATACGTTAACAGAATGGGTAGCATTCAGTTTTTACCTCTCTATCTTTTGGCAAAAGAAATATGGCAGTGATGCGAAGCTAGAAATATATGGATATTTGCATCTTACATCAGTTCCCAAAACAATTGGCAAGCAGATGAAAAGTCCCGCCGATCTAGTAACCAGACTGAGTGGTGTCTATCGGAAAAAATATTTAATAAAGTCGTACATCGTTTTGTTAAACCGGAGATTGACCAATTTGCTTCTAATATTAACCATAAATGTGATAAGTACATATCTTGGCATACAGATCCAGGATCCATTGCGTTTGGCGCCTTTACTATGCCATGGTCTGGGTACTATTTTGACGCATTCCCACCGTTTAGTCTCATCCTGCGAACACTTGAAAAGATTGCCCAAGATAAAGCAGAAGGAATTATGGTCGTACCATATTGGCCTTGTCAGTCATGGTACCCTCTTTTCCTGAAACTAAAAAATAATGGAGAGGTTTACTTTAAGCCTTCACATAATTCATTAATTTCTCCTTCCAGCGCCACACACCCTTTGGCACGAACACTTACCCTGGTGGCCGCCAGATTATCTGGCAATCATTTCTAAGAAGAAAAAAAACTCCAGAATCGACCATCAACACAATCTTGGCATCAATTACATCCTCTACTATGAAATAATATGATTCCATATATCGATTGTGGTGGACGTTTTGCATAGAACAAAATATCCAACTCTACGAAGCTAGTATAAATCAAATACTAGTCTTCTTACAGTTCCTTTATGACAAATATGATTATAAAAACGGAATATTTAACTCGCACCGCTCAGCATTATCCCTTATACTCTCCACAAACTTAGGCACAAACGAAACCGTTAAAAGATACATGAAAGGCATATGTCGTTTGAGACCATTATTCTCTTACTGAGGTTGAGCAGTAAGAGAATATATTAATTATTTTGTTACTTTTATAAGAACAATTTTCAGTTGAACCAGTAAATAAATTAACTTTCTACACATTTCACTCTTTAGTGAATTCTCAAGCTGGTAACTGCAACAATATATCTTTGAACAACTACGTGGTATTCTCATAGTGATATCAAAGGACTGGACGCGAAATATAATTATAAGATCAAACGAACTTACCTGAAGTGAAGTTCGATCTTAATTATATGAAACGTCCAGTCCGAAGATATCACTACCCTACTCCCCAAAAAAAACCCTAACGTTGCAGTTACCCAATATCTTTAAAGAAATGACGAATACCGGGCTCGCCGCTAGTCCGTGGGTGTAGGGGGGAACAGGAAGGGCTTTTCAACTTTAAACACAGGTGCACGGCAACCACCCAGAGGCGGACTACGTGGTATTCTCATAGTGATATCTTCGGACTGGACGCTTCATATAATTAAGATCGAACTTCACTTCAGGTAAGTTCGTTTGATCTTATAATTAACGTTGAAAATGGATCTGTTTTGGAATTTAGAATTTGCAATCAAATTTTAGTTCACTACCTCCCTTCTGATTTATTTACTAGCTTAACGATTATGTATCTTTGAATACGCCTTTTGCTTTGTGAAAATCATACATACAAATTTCTCAGAAGTATCTAAGATAGGCATTCTTATATACAGAGGTTTATTGAATATAATGTGAGACTTTTTCATTTCAATGACCATCCGTTATCGTTGAAAATGGATCTGCTTTGGAAATTAGGATTTGCATATCAAATTTTAGCTCCGTACCTCCCTTCCCATTTATTTACTAGCTTAACGATTATGTGTCTTTGAATACGCCTTTTGCTTTTTTGACTATTTTGTTTGATTCCACTTTATAAGTTTACTGTTTAGAACGTAGACCTATGAAATGAATCATTATTTTCCTATTCTTTTCATCCTTCATTAAACCAGAAATTATTTTTTTATATATAGCTCGTACAACCCTGACGGATATACATATATTTAAAAATCTGACAGAGATCTGGCTTTAATAATCTTTTATTAATTTATATAAAAAATGTATCATCTAGGTTTCACAATTTAAAAATGTATTGTTATGAAACAGTAAAAAGATACTCAGAGGGTTAAAATGAAACTAAACTGATAAACATTAAAATATAATAAGTTCACATTCCCCATTTCCTAGCTACATGTATATATTTGACACATTCCTAGCCGATCGAGGTCTGTAAAGAACAGTTGATTTTATGTGATAATAATCTATATGTCTCTGGATGCGTCACTTGCTTAGAGTCGGAGTGGAAGAGTAAATGTATACTTGAGGTGGGTATCTATTTAAAAAAATCTGCTCAAATCAGACTGATATTTTGAAGTTTATATGTGTATATTAAATAATGGAAAAAACTTATTAATTTTATATAAAAAAACGTATCATCTAGGTTTCACAATTTAAAACTGTATTGTGATAAAATATGGATTAAATAATTTTAAGGAAAGTATAAAGCCCATGACAACAGATTTTAACAAAAAACATATCTAACATATATTGAACATAAAGTTTTAGATAGTGCTGTTGGGAAAAAAACACTGAAATTACTGTGATAATCGCCGCAGTTTTAATAAGAATTGTTTTTTCGTTAAACATGTAAAGAACAAGGGTGTGGACTGGACAATGTGACGATTTAGTACAATATAAAGTGTAAACATACGAAACAGCAGGGAGTTGTTCACTTTTTAAAAAATACTTAAGATGAATTATTGTAGCACCATAAAGCATTTGCAAAGAGTTATTAGATAGTTTAGGCGGATATTGTCGAAAGAATAACCGAACTCCAAATTGAGAAACAAATTTTTCCGTTTGTAACATTAAGTTGAGACTGTAATATGGTATATTGAAGAAAAAGAAGTTGATAGACATTGGAGAAAAAGAAAAGGACTAATTGGATAACTAAACTATTCTCAAAATGTGTAATAATGCATGAGTTGACCAATGCTATCATCGCTAAGGTTCGATATATTTAAGCACATGTAAAGGAACTTGTATAAGCTGTATGGTTCTGTATTGGTGTTGATCTGATCTGTTTGGTATTTCCTAAACAGAGATCTTAAAAAATATTTTCTATTCGAGACTCTAAGATTGTTTTGTTTTACTAGGTGAGTGCTGTCAAAAATTCTCCTGATATCCTCCATACGGTCCAGCAAGGTGTGAAGAGGTTTCTTGATAAAAAATAATCGAAAATTAAAATGACACATTGATATGCATATGTTCTTAATGAATTTCGCTTAATATATAACTTTACATAATGAACGGGTTGTCTGAGACGTTTTCAGATCTAGTTTTGTTTTCCGTCCGACCTAAGAATAGTTGTCAATTAAATTGTCGTCGATCCCACGCTCCCTCAACCCCGCTGGCGGCGGGGCCTGGTAGAACCAGCCCCTTCGTGTCCCCACGTACTGTCGAAGTCGTTCGGGACGGAATCGTCATCCGCGAATCCCGTTCCCGCGATGGCAACTCTCCCGAGTGCGTGCTGCTATTAGGGGTCGATGCACCCCTTCGTGAGGCGTTAATGGAGGCCTCGAAGATCCTGGAGGCGGCAGTACGTGGGCGAGCTGGTGGTGGAATCCGCTCTTCGATGGCGCTACCCTCCTGGGTAGCGTGAAGGAACGGCGTCGATGTCGTTGCCCGGTCGCGACGGACATCGGGCTGCGCGTTGAGTCGCCTGTTCCGTAGATCCATGCTTTGCCGGGCGGCTTTCGAAATGGGCCGGGAAAATCGTCGGCTGAATTTCGCTTCGCGGTGACCCTCTCTGGCTACCTGTAACGGACGAAATGCGCGTTCGCGGATGGCTTGAGCGGTCGTGCGGCTTCCCGCGCTTTCCAACGTTGGCTTCAGAGAATCCGGTCTCTCGACTTTCTACCTCTTAGCCGACGCCCCTCAGAAAGGATATCCACCTGAGGAACAACAGACTGTTTCACTGTATGCTCCACAAGCAGAGGCCCTAACGGTACGGCGCGTCTAGACTAAGGATACTCAGTCACCAGGATAAATCCTGTATGTCGGTGCTGGGGAGCAAGGTGCAATGCCTATCCCAGTTGCAGGTGTTCTTCCCGGTTTGATTCTGTAAGAAATAAGACACGGGTTAAACAAGTTAAAGATGAGAGAACTCACCGAGAGCAGTGGCAACGTCGTTAGGCGGATACACGCGTAACGGAATGTCCTGGCACTTTAATCACTGGTGATTCTCGTTGGATGTATCGTTGCGATGCAAGGCGGCGGCTCTAGCGGCGACAGGGCCGGGTTATATAGAGCGGCGGCGATGCTATCGATGATGCGTGGTGATGACGTCACTGGTCGAACGGCGGCACAAAGGCGGCGGTTCGAATCCAACGGACGTGGACGTTGGGCGCTTACAGCAGCCACTTATGATTATCTGTTTGTTGGGGTGGTGACTGCGGCTTGCACAGTCAGATCACCAGAAGCTAACGGAGTAATCTAGTCGCTTGCTGAAGGCTCTGCTGCTGGTGCACGAATGCCAAGGCACGAATGCTAAAAGTGCTTGTCTGATTTTAATATTTATAGACGCCAAAAGTGGGCGTTTTAGAGGGGGACCAATCACAGAAAATAACGGTCATTTTGGTGAACGTCCTTCTGAAGGCCGTTGACAAAATGTCGAGGAAACGGAATCCTGGACCTCAATTTAATTTATACATTCGCTCGAAGTGACGTATTAGGCCACGCCCCTCTGGATATACTCGATCTGACCCAGTCAAGCGATCACGCCACCCTGACGTCACTGTCAGCGTGTACGAGTGAGCCGGATCGGAGTGTATAAATATCGGAGGTTTTGGCGAATTCGATCTTGAGTTTGCTTGGTTTTAATTGCCTTGCAATCTGCTTGTTTCCAGCTGCGCGTCGAGTGACCTGTATCTAGCTAATACACGCGATTACTTGAACAAAGCCAAGTCTTGCTGAATACCTGCGACCTGGATATTTTATGTGGCCCTGCCCATAAAATATTTTAAAAGAGGGTTCGATTCATACTGTATTCAGTGATCTCGACGGAGACAATAAAAGAGGTTTTAAGTAACCGTTCAGCCAACACCAGTACCTTAGCAAGAAGGGTACTGAAATCCCACGGTTTCGTACCGTTGGACCGACGAAGGCCTACGCCCGTCCGCGCCTACTTTCATTCCTCCGAGGACAGAAGCGAACGTAACATCCGCGAGCTTTAAACCGTAGTGTCTTTTGTACGTTCGTCAACGACTGTGCGTCAGTAGAACGTCGCGTCGGAGTCCACGGTTCACAGGTCCCGAATCTGGGATCGCCGTAGGAAAGCCGGGAGTGCGCGCCTGGTAGCAGATCGACCGGAGGCCAATAGGGTGATCAATCTAGACGAATTGGATTGGGGTAAGTCTGTTCCATTTTAATTCCCTAGCTTGCAAACCCTACCGCTCGACACTGTGAAGAGACCCCCCGGAGCAACCCACGTAGATAGATTCCTGTCCTCAGTAACGTAGCAAAATTACAACACGTAGGTTTAATAAAGCGAAGGTTCGTTATTTATAGAAATTGTCTGGAAAGAAATTGTCTATAAATTGTCTATACCGTACCGATTAATAACCATATTTACGATCCGCCCATTGGTTATACATTTTTACATTCATACGAGTATATCAAAAAGATCGATATACGAGGTACGGTCGGAAAGTTGAATTTAGTGAACGCATCCAACGATGGAAACGCGTCGCGGCAGGAAGCCCGCGGAGCCCGAGCGAGACCCGGCTCCTGCTGCACAAGGGAAGTACCCCCACGCTACGGGAAGGGAACGGGAACCTCCCCAAACACCTAGGAGCGCCAAACAACAGCGGTTCGTGCCGGTACCAAGGAGCAGCGCGGCCAGCCGGATCCAGGAGGCATCCCAGCGGGCCTCAAGGGCGTCCACCCCGATGTCATCATCGGGAGCGCAATTAGAGACAACGCCGCGTCGCGTCGAAAAGGGACACGACGTGAAGGGGATGCTCTTGGTAGAGCAACGTGTACGTCCGGTACGCGAGGAACCCTCCGTACTGCGTACACGGGCACCCCCATTCCCCACCACCTTTCACTCCCGAGGGGAGGAGAGTGAGATGGAAGAGAGGGATGGAGCGAGAGGAGGACCCTCCTACGAAGAGACGGGCACGAGACGTCGACATGGCGCCCGAGCAGGGACCGTGAAACAGGAACGGGACGTTCCTGGTCAACGAAGGCTCGCCGGACGGCAGCAGACCCTGGACGACGAAGGAGAAAGAGCACCCGGTGCTCAACGAACGGGACGGAAGTCCCTGGCACCCGAGAAGCCATCCAGGATGCAGTGGAGGACAAGATCCACCTACGCATCTGAGGATGAAGAAGACGAAACGTCTTATGAAGAATTCGAGGACGACTTAGGAGGGAGGCCAAGTGGACGCAGCTCGGTACGAGGACGAGGGCTCCCACAGGAACGCCCATTACTGGACGTCAACACGGCGGTGGTAACGGCGCTCCAGCAACTGGTCGAGCAGACTCGACCTCGCCGACCTGAATATGCGAGGCCACCCGCAGACCTAACGTTCTCCGCCCTCGACTACGAGAACCCGGAAACGTTTTTGAGGGACATCGAACGTTTCCTGGAGGAGGAGCAGGTCCCGTACAGCAGATACGTGGGAACGGCACGCAGCTGTTTAAGGGGAGAACCCAAGCAGTGGGCCGAACGCGTAGCCGGCCCTGGTGTGAGTTGGGAGATATTCCGGAAGAACTTGGTTTCTCGGTATGACTCCCGAACTCGCAAGACAGAGCTGAGGCGCAAGCTGTATGGCGAGATGCAGACGCAGAAACAGGACGCTTTCGAGTTCATCTCGATGAAGATAGCCCTGTTCGACCGTCTGGCTCCCGACACGAGCGAGGAAGAAAAAGTGGATACGATCAAGGCACAGCTGCGACGCGGAACCCGCAGGCTGCTACAGGTAGGTCACTGCGAGACGCTCAGTGACCTAATCGACATAACCGTGGGCATCGAAGCCGAAGACGATGGGTCACCTCAACGCCGAACAGGAGCACCACCCGCCGGGAAGGCGACGATGGGAAAAGCGACGACGTCGAGGGACTTCGACGCTGGGAACCACTCCCACGCGGAAAGCGTCGGGAGGAGAAGACACCGCGGACGGAGGGAACCGACGACGGAACGCGAGACCGGAGGCGGAGGACCGCCCAACGATAATCGACGACGAAACGAACCCACGAGACGCCCGGAAAACCGACGCGACGCGCCGCCACCCCAAAGACGGGAATGGCGCCGGGACCCCCCAAGGGAAGGGGCCCGCAACGATCGAAATCCACCACCAGCGACCTCCGGGGAACCGTGGAGACGTCGCGAAGACCGAAGACCGCAACAGCCGACTACCAGTGGACAGGGAAACGCCGGCAGGGGCGAGGAAGAGGGCAACCCTCGACCCCGAGCGTGATCTTCGACGTACAGCGGAAAGAGAAGACGGACGAAGGATCCGGAGAAGAGGAAACCAGCGGCGTAACATCGGAAGAATCCGACCAGGAAGATATGAACACGATCCGCGAAGAAGGTTTCGGGAAAGCGCAGCAACAAGACCCCGACTTAGTTGCGGCTACCAGAGGAGGTACAGACGCACCTCACGTACCCCTTGAATTGGGAGGTACAGTAGTTAAGGCACTGGTGGACACTGGTGCCAGCGTAAATCTAGTGCGGACAAGTCTCGTTGTTGGACAGTTGCAGTGTACGGTTAACACAGAGTTGCGATTGATAACTCGTGGATCATCCGCCAAGGCGACCGGCTCCATAGAGATGGAGGCGCGGGTTGCTGGAGTCCACGTGCACCTATCCGCTCTGACTGTCGACGACCTGCACGAAGAAGCCATACTAGGACGGCCGTTCATGGATCAAGAGGATGCCACGGTGGATTGGAAACGGAAGACCTTCACATTCGGAACTCGTCGAAGGCACACGGTGTACTGGGGTGACCTACACCATCAGCCAAGGACTGCGCTGAAGCCTGACGAGCTTTACGAATATGTCAAGGACAACGTTCCGGAGTCCCACCGAGAAGAATTCCTGGAGGAGATAATGAAGTTCGCCGACGTATTCTCCGAAGAACCTATTCCCGCAACGACGACTTCGACGCAACATACCATCGTCCTACGCGACTCAGCTCCGGTACGGATTCCTCCGTATCGTTGCAGCGAAGAGAAAAAGCGACAGATCAATGAGGCATGCCGGGAGATGCTGGCGCAGGGAGTTATTCGACGCTCGCGCTCGGATTCCAACTCCCCAGTCTTATTGGTCAAGAAGAAGGGCGGCCAAGAGCAACGGTTTTGCGTAGACTATCGGCAGCTGAACGCTAAAACGGAGGCAGAGGTTGGAACTCTACCGCAGATTTTCGACACCATCCGCGAGTTGGGAGATGCGCGTTATTTCTCTACGCTCGACCTGAAGGCCGGGTACTGGCAAGTACCGATGGCTGAAGCGAGTAAGAAATATACAGCCTTCTCAACACCCGATGGAGAGCAGTTCGAGTTTGAAGTGATGCCCTTTGGACTGACGGGCGCACCTGGAACGTTCCAGAAGTTGATGAACGAGGTCTTGGAAGGATGCATCCACAAATTCACCAAGGTATACCTGGACGACATCGTGGTATACAGCCGAAGTCAAGAAGAACACCTGTATCATCTAGGCGTGGTTTTGGAGAGACTTCGACTACACGGCCTCCACGCATCGCCAGGGAAATGTAGATTTGGGGCAACTCAAATAGACTACCTAGGCCATACGATTACGTCCGAACGTAATGAACCACAAACCAGATGTTTACAGAAGATAAAGGAATACCCTAAAGGAATACCCAGTACCACGAACAATTAGAGAGCTACGATCGTTTCTTGGCACTGCCGGCTGGCTACGGGAGTACGTACCAAGATTCGCTGAAATAGCTGCACCTCTAACAGACGTACTGGAAGGGACCCGAGGATTTAGGTGGACCGCACGACAACAAGTGGCTTTCGAGGAGTTGAAAGATGCCTTAGCTAACCACGCGGAGTTGCATCGACCGACACGCGGCGTGCAGTTCTGTCTGCAAACAGATGCAAGCTCTGTGGGGATGGGCGCGGTACTCTTTCAATGGGACCAGGAAGTCGACGACAGGCGTCGGCTTATTGCGTGTGCGTCAGCCAAATTCTCGAAGACGGAGACCCGCTACCACGTGAACGAGCAAGAGCTCCTTGCGGTTACGTGGGGCGTGAGGAAGTTCAGGCAGTTCCTGGAAGACCAGCACTTCACCTTGTTCACGGACAGTAGGGCGTTACTGTGGCTGAACAGGTACAAAGACGAGAAGTCGAAGTTGATGCGCTGGGCGATCATGCTGCAGGCATACAACTTCACGGTGGTTCATGTACCCGGCAGGTGCAATGAATTACCGGACTTCCTGTCGAGGAACCCTGAACCAACGCAACGGAACGAAGAGGCAGAAGAGGTCGACGAAAGGACTTACCCGACCGTCTACGCAGCTGACGAAGAATCCGACGCAGACGACGGAGCGCTTGAGGAACAGGCGCCTGATCAACCGCCACTCGCAGAAGGCGAGGGCGAAGCACAGCCAAGGGGGGAGGAAGAAGAGGAGGAAGAACCGGAGGATCCGCCCAGACCACCAGGTCCCCTCTTTGAACTCGTCGCCGAAGAGCAACGAAACGATCAGGCGTGCCGACTCGACATGTTACGGTTAGAAACCGTACAGAGGAACGGCCCTCAAAACGCGGAAGAAGAGAAAGTTGCCCGAAGCCACTTCGTAGAAGACGGATTGATATGGACGAAGAAAGGTGTAGATCGGCGTGCGCTACTGGTTCCATGTCACATGCAAGAAAGGGTATTGGAGGAATACCACGACTCGCTACTGGCCGCGCATCCAGGGCGAAGGGAGACGCTTCTCTCGATTCGCAGGATGTATGATTGGCCGGGAGTGGCATTGTCAGTGAAGCGACACGTTAGGGCTTGCTTGATTTGCAATTCCTCTAAGGCAAACCGGCAGAAGGCTGCGCCACTACGACCACGGATTCCCGAAGCACCATGGAAGACGGTTAGCTTGGAAGTACTTGGGCAATACCCCAAGACGAGACGGGGCAACGAATACATTCTTGTGCTCGTTGACCTATTCTCTAAATGGGTGGAGGCCAAAGCTACTCCCCGAGGCAACCAAACCGAAATTCTGGCGTTTCTGGAGGAAGTGTTCGCGCGCTGGGGACACCCAGAATCCATAATAACGGACAACGGTGCGCCTTTCAAGGGGCACCATTGGGAGCGCTATTTGGCAGCTCGAAAGGTCGACCATTACACCTCTCCGATCTATCATCAACGAGCCAATCCAGTGGAACGACGCGTGCAAGAGTTGAAGAAGATCCTCAGGGTGAAGCAAGTAGGAGTCACAACGTGGGATCTGGAACTTCCCCAGGCTCTCTTCACACTACGTAACCGCACCAGCGCGGCCACAGGACAAGCACCGGCCGAAATCAACCTTGGAGCCATCCTGCCAAAACCGGGGGAGTGGACGGTACCCGCCACTGTGCGACCGCCTCCCGACCGCACCGCGCAGGCACGCCAGCAAAGGATTGATAGGGCACGTGCACGACAAATCGTCTACGCAAGGAATCTTTATCCGGAGCATCGAGACGCAGCCGTGGAGTTTCGACCAGGACAACGAGTCATGGTGCGTGAATTCCGGCAAACCAACAATCCGTTCCAGGCAAAATGGACGGGACCTCATGAGGTCGTAACTCGCCACGGAAACAACACCTACACCGTGGAGCGAGACGGTCTGTACGTCAAAGTGCATATCGACGACCTCAGACCCCCTCCACTGGACAATCCTGAACGGGGCGTTGAAGGCGACGATGCCGATGAGAACCTTCGCGAACCTGAAGAGGGAGACGACGACGCGGAAGGCGCCCAGTAGGAGCGAGCCCAGCCCAGGTGTCGCACCGAAAGGTAGCCCGCGCAACACGCCAGGGACCGGACTCCCTAGGCGCAACGACCAAGGGTAACGGCCAGCGATAGCCCTCCGCAACCCGAGTTGAGGTTGAGGCGAGCGATTCTCTGCAGCCAAGGTTACCCACACTCTATCAAGTACAGCTGCTCTCGTATATTCTTTTCTGTTTCAGGCTCCTTTACGCCAGGTTGGACCGGCAGCCGAGCATCCTAATTACCTTTGTGTTAGCGAGCCAGCTGAAGATGAAGCCCAGAAAATCGAGTCGCGAACGTTGCGTTGTATGTTAGGTAGGGAAAAGAGGGCCCACATGAGTTTCTTGTAAGTTCTTCTCATGTGCGATAATCGAACTTGCGGATCCAATTGTACCTTTACCTTTAACCAGAATCCTAGGCCAATGCCCCAGCGACCAGTCGCGGCCGACCCCAACGATTCCCAAGTGACAGGGGTGCAACAAAAAAATCCAGAACCCGCAGGTATCTTAAGGAGGGAGGTGTCGAGGAAACGGAATCCTGGACCTCAATTTAATTTATACATTCGCTCGAAGTGACGTATTAGGCCACGCCCCTCTGGATATACTCGATCTGACCCAGTCAAGCGATCACGCCACCCTGACGTCACTGTCAGCGTGTACGAGTGAGCCGGATCGGAGTGTATAAATATCGGAGGTTTTGGCGAATTCGATCTTGAGTTTGCTTGGTTTTAATTGCCTTGCAATCTGCTTCTTTCCAGCTGCGCTTCGAGTGACCTGTATCTAGCTAATACACGCGATTACTTGAACAAAGCCAAGTCTTGCTGAATACCTGCGACCTGGATATTTTATGTGGCCCTGCCCATAAAATATTTTAAAAGAGGGTTCGATTCATACTGTATTCAGTGATCTCGACGGAGACAATAAAAGAGGTTTTAAGTAACCGTTCAGCCAACACCAGTACCTTAGCAAGAAGGGTACTGAAATCCCACGGTTTCGTACCGTTGGACCGACGAAGGCCTACGCCCGTCCGCGCCTACTTTCATTCCTCCGAGGACAGAAGCGAACGTAACATCCGCGAGCTTTAAACCGCAGTGTCTTTTGTACGTTCGTCAACGACTGTGCGTCAGTAGAACGTCGCGTCGGAGTCCACGGTTCACAGGTCCCGAATCTGGGATCGCCGTAGGAAAGCCGGGAGTGCGCGCCTGGTAGCAGATCGACCGGAGGCCAATAGGGTGATCAATCTAGACGAATTGGATTGGGGTAAGTCTGTTCCATTTTAATTCCCTAGCTTGCAAACCCTACCGCTCGACACTGTGAAGAGACCCCCCGGAGCAACCCACGTAGATAGATTCCTGTCCTCAGTAACGTAGCAAAATTACAACACGTAGGTTTAATAAAGCGAAGGTTCGTTATTTATAGAAATTGTCTGGAAAGAAATTGTCTATAAATTGTCTATACCGTACCGATTAATAACCATATTTACGATCCGCCCATTGGTTATACATTTTTACATTCATACGAGGTATATCAAAAAGATCGATATACGAGGTACGGTCGGAAAGTTGAATTTAGTGAACGCATCCAACGATGGAAACGCGTCGCGGCAGGAAGCCCGCGGAGCCCGAGCGAGACCCGGCTCCTGCTGCACAAGGGAAGTACCCCCACGCTACGGGAAGGGAACGGGAACCTCCCCAAACACCTAGGAGCGCCAAACAACAGCGGTCCGTGCCGGTACCAAGGAGCAGCGCGGCCAGCCGGATCCAGGAGGCATCCCAGCGGGCCTCAAGGGCGTCCACCCCGATGTCATCATCGGGAGCGCAATTAGAGACAACGCCGCGTCGCGTCGAAAAGGGACACGACGTGAAGGGGATGCTCTTGGTAGAGCAACGTGTACGTCCGGTACGCGGGGAACCCTCCGTACTGCGTACACGGGCACCCCCATTCCCCACCACCTTTCACTCCCGAGGGGAGGAGAGTGAGATGGAAGAGAGGGATGGAGCGAGAGGAGGACCCTCCTACGAAGAGACGGGCACGAGACGTCGACATAAATGTCGTCGATCCCACGCTCCCTCAACCCCGCTGGCGGCGGGGCCTGGTAGAACCAGCCCCTTCGTGTCCCCACGTACTGTCGAAGTCGTTCGGGACGGAATCGTCATCCGCGAATCCCGTTCCCGCGATGGCAACTCTCCCGAGTGCGTGCTGCTATTAGGGGTCGATGCACCCCTTCGTGAGGCGTTAATGGAGGCCTCGAAGATCCTGGAGGCGGCAGTACGTGGGCGAGCTGGTGGTGGAATCCGCTCTTCGATGGCACTACCCTCCTGGGTAGCGTGAAGGAACGGCGTCGATGTCGTTGCCCGGTCGCGACGGACATCGGGCTGCGTGTTGAGTCGCCTGTTCCGTAGATCCATGCTTTGCCGGGCGGCTTTCGAAATGGGCTTTCTACCTCTTAGCCGACGCCCCTCAGAAAGGATATCCACCTGAGGAACAACAGACTGTTTCACTGTATGCTCCACAAGCAGAGGCCCTAACGGTACGGCGCGTCTAGACTAAGGATACTCAGTCACCAGGATAAATCCTGTATGTCGGTGCTGGGGAGCAAGGTGCAATGCCTATCCCAGTTGCAGGTGTTCTTCCCGGTTTGATTCTGTAAGAAATAAGACACGGGTTAAACAAGTTAAAGATGAGAGAACTCACCGAGAGCAGTGGCAACGTCGTTAGGCGGATACACGCGTAACGGAATGTCCTGGCACTTTAATCACTGGTGATTCTCGCTGGATGTATCGTTGCGATGCAAGGCGGCGGCTCTAGCGGCGACAGGGCCGGGTTATATAGAGCGGCGGCGATGCTATCGATGATGCGTGGTGATGACGTCACTGGTCGAACGGCGGCACAAAGGCGGCGGTTCGAATCCAACGGACGTGGACGTTGGGCGCTTACAGCAGCCACTTATGATTATCTGTTTGTTGGGGTGGTGACTGCGGCTTGCACAGTCAGATCACCAGAAGCTAACGGAGTAATCTAGTCGCTTGCTGAAGGCTCTGCTGCTGGTGCACGAATGCTAAAAGTGCTTGTCTGATTTTAATATTTATAGACGCCAAAAGTGGGCGTTTTAGAGGGGGACCAATCACAGAAAATAACGGTCATTTTGGTGAACGTCCTTCTGAAGGCCGTTGACACCTCCCCCCTTTGAAGACTAGATTACCTCCAAAAACTTTTGGTGTTTGGGGAATTGTCCCAAGGGGATCTTTTGTAGGATGTTTGGGCGGCCTTTATTTAGGAACTCTGTGGCCTAGGAGCATAAAGGTAAGTGGGATCCGCAAGTTCGATTACTCCAACGTGAGAAGAGCTTGCAAGAAACTCACGCCTGTCCCCTGGTCCCAGTTGGGGGAGCACCCATGTCTTCCTCCTTGACTGCTGGTGCGCCACTCCTGGTCCATGGTAGGCCGCTTATCCTCCTGCGTGGGAACCTGAAACATATAAAACAAACCGCTGGTCCTCCCTGATGGTCCTGGGCGTTTCTGAAACAAAAGAAAACAAAGACGAGGGTCTATTTATAGTGGTTCTGTTGTAATGCGGCGAGGCAACGCCCCGGCCTTGGGCTGTGTGGCTGTGAAGGCGGTTGCACTCGCGGTTACCTCCATTGTGGTGCGTTGTCCGAACAACTCACACCCCGGCCTCTGGTTGGGCTGTGAAGATGTGGCTAACGGGTCGCGTTGTCTCGTTCTTTTTTCTGTCTTCTCGCGAGGGGTCCTACAGACTCGGAGTCGTGGGCCCGACGGAGTTCTGCAGGTGTTCCATCCCGTGAAAGATCTGCTACAGGTATTCCGGTGGTCGGGGACGAAGGTCATCGATGTGGACTTTTATCCGAAGTCCATCTCGCTCCACTGTGTACGTGTTGTCACCGTGGCGGGTGATGACTTCGTGTGGTCCCGTCCATTTTGCCTGGAACGGATTCTTATCGCGGCGAAACTCCCTCACCATCACGCGTTGTCCAGGGTCAAAGGTCACACCGGCCTGTTGCTCTGCTGGGAACATGTTGCGGGCGTACACGACCTGACGATCCCGAGCGCGCTGAATTCTTCTTTCCCTTGCTTGTGGCGCTTGGTCGGGAATCGGTAGCACTTCGGGCGGTACCGTCCATTCCCCCGGCTTAAGCAAGATCCTTCCTAATAGTAGTTCGGCGGGCGACTGTCCTGTCGCTGCGCTGGTCCGGTTTCGGAGAGAGAACAGTGTTTCCGGTATCAGCTGATCCCATTTATCCTTCGCTGATTGCTTCGTCCGGAGAATCTTCTTGAATTCTTGCACTCTTCTTTCTACCGGATTCGCTTGCTGGTAGTACACCGGTGCGGTGTAATGTTCGATACGACGAGCGGCGAGGTATCTTTCCCAACGTCGTCCTTTGAACGGTCCTCCGTTATCCGTAATGATGGACGCGGGATGTCCCCATCGCGCCGTTACTTCGTCCAGAAAGTCCAGCACTTCCGTCTGTTGTCCATGAACGGTGGCCTTCGCTTCTATCCATTTGGAGAATAGGTCCACCATGATGATGATGAATTCGTTGCCCTTCTTCGTTTTAGGGTACGGTCCCAGCACATCCAGGCTGACCGTCTTCCAGGGTGCGTCCGGTACCCTGGGTCTTAAAGGTGCTGCGTCCTGTCTTCGCGCCTTCGTTGCGGCACATACCATACATCCATGTACGTGACGTTTTATATCACCCGCCATACCCGGCCAATCATACATCCTCCGGATCGCGAGAAGAGTCTCGTCCCGGCCTGGATGCGCGGCTAGTGGTGAGTCGTGGTACTCCTCCATCACACGCTCCCGCATATGTAACGGTACGAGTAACGTCCTCCTATTTTCATCCATTTGTCTCCAGGTGATGTCGTCTTCTACGAAGTAATCGTGCGCAACTCGAGCTTCTTCGGCAGTCTTCGGTCCATCTCGGATTACGAGCTGCAGCCGAGTGCGTTCTTCACGACTCGCTGGATCCTGGCGTTGTTCTTCGCGAACCAATTCGAAGAGAGATTGTGCTGGCAGTTCGGCTGCCTCCTCCGGATCTTCCTACCCCCTTGATTCCTCTTCACCGTCGGGTATTTCCGGTGCGTCGACGGTTTCCTCTTCTTCCTCTTCTTGAAGCATGTGGACGGCCAAATAGGCACGATCGTCCACTTCGTCGGGTTCTTCCGGGCGAACTTCATCCTGTGGATTCCTCGAAAGGAAATCCGGAAGTTCGTTGGTTTTCCCCGGAATGTGCTTCACGGTGAATCTGAACGTCTGTAGCATGAGAGCCCACCTCATGAGTTTCGATTTTTCATCCTTGTATCGATCCAACCATAAAAGGGCGCGGCTATCCGTAAACAAGGTGAAGTGTTGATCCTCCAAGAACTGACGGAACTTCTTCACCCCCCAGACTACCCCGAGTACTTCCAACTCGTTCACGTGGTAGCGGGACTCGGTCTTCGTCAGTCTTGCCGATGCGCAGGCGATGAGGCGACGTTTCGTTCCATCTTCAGGGTCGAACTGGAATAACACGGCGCCGAGGCCAATGCAACTCGCGTCAGTCTGCAGGCAAAACTCCACGCCTGGCAGAGGACGGTGCAGTTCCGCGTGGTTGGCTACCGCTTCCTTCAGTTCCTCAAAGGCAACTTGCTGTCGTGTCCTCCATCGCATTCCTCGATTCCCTTCCAGTACATCGGTGAGCGGCGCGGCGATTTCGGCGAATCTAGGCACGTATTCACGTAGCCATCCAGTCGTGCCTAGGAATCCTCGTAGCTCCTTGATATTCTTCGGTACTGGGTAATCCCTGATCTTCTGCAGATGGTGAGCTTGTGGTTCATTACGATCGGACGTAATCGTGTGCCCCAGGTAGTTAATTTGGCGAGAGCCAAACATGCATTTCCCCGGAGACACGTGGAGACCGTAAAGACGGAGTCTCTCCAAAACCACGCTCAGATGATAAAGATGCTCCTCGTGACTCTTGCTGTATACGATGATGTCATCCAAGTATACTTTCACGAACTGGTGAATGAATCCTTCCAAGACTTCGGCCATCATCTTCTGAAATGTGCCTGGTGCTCCAGTTAGTCCAAATGGCATCACTTCGAATTCGTATTGCGCTCCGTCGGGGGTTGAGAAGGCGGTGTACTTCTTACTGTCCTCGGCCATCGGTACTTGCCAGTACCCGGCTTTTAAGTCGAGCGTTGAGAAGTACTGCGCATCTCCCAACTCGCGGATGGTGTCGAAGATTGCAGGAAGGGTTCCCACTTCCGCTTCCGTTTTCGCGTTGATTTGACGGTAGTCCACGCAGAACCGTAGCTCCTTATCGCCCTTCTTCTTTACCAACACGACCGGCGAGTTGTATTCGGAACGTGAGCGTCGAATAACTCCTTGGGTCAACATCTCTTGACAATGCGTGTTGATTACGCGCTTCTTCTCTTCGCTACACCAATACGGAGAAATTCGCACGGGCACGGTATCGCGCAGAACGATCTTGTGCTGCGTGGACAGCACCGTGGCTGGTAAAGGCTCTTCGGAGAAGATGTCGGAGAATTCCAGTATTTCCTCGAGGTATTCTTGCCGATGTTCTTCAGGTACTTTGTCGGAGATGATCTCGTAGAGCTGGTCCCGCGTAAGGGCGGGTCTCGCCTGGCCCTTCGGGTCTTCCCAGTAAATCGTCCTCCTCTTCTTAGTACCGAATGCGATGGTGCTCCGCTTGTAGTCGATCGCAACGTCCTCCTCCTTTAAAAACGGCTGACCCAAGATGACGTCTTCAAGGAGATTGTCCACCACGAACATGCGTAAGTCGACGGCTTCACCGCATAGGGTCAGTGTTAAATCCATAACACCCCTGGCTTGCGTACAGAATCCGTGTGCGGCTAAGCGCAAGGTCTTGCTGGCCAATTCCCACTTGTTGTTGCGGACCAGATCGCTACGGATGAGATTTACGCCAGCGCCAGTGTCCACTAGCGCTTTGATCGTCCGTCCCCCTAATTCCAGAGGGATGCGGGGCGCGTTGCCTCCTCGGACTGCGGCGACTTCTCCGTAACCTGTGGATCCGTTTCCATCATCGAGTTCCAATGGGTCGTTGCGTAGAATCGGGACGTGTGTCGAAATTCCATCATCGGGAGCGCATTCCTGCGTCGGCATCGGTTCGATTCCTCGAAGTTCACTGTCTCCCTCCGACTTGCTTTCGTCGTTTTTCGTCGTCTCACGAATGAAACCACCCAGGTCGTTGACCTGCTCCGATGTGGTAGAGTCATTCGCTTCCCGGTGAACTCCAGAGTCCGGGGCATCGACCATGTCCGGGTCGGTATCCAGATTCCCTTCGATAGGGTCGGTATTTTCACCAAGTCCCATATCGGTACGATCCTCTTCGTCCGTATCGACGCAGTTCCCTACGTCGATACCATCCGACTCTTCGCTCGATGCGTCGCTTGATCCTTCCAAGTCCGCGTCGAAAATTCCCTTGTCTTTGTCGGTTCGGGGATTCCTTACGTCCGAACTAACGACATCGCTGCGGGTGACGTCATCCGATCGGCCGTCCGCGCCATGCTCCATTGCCACGAGTTCTTGCTCCTCGGTGGGCGTCGGGACGTCGGTGACCTTGACCCCGTCTTCTTCCTCGACGTCGATGACCTTGACGTCGGCTGGAGCCGTCTTGCTCGAGGTGTCGAGCACCCCCGCCACCGCGGCTCCCCCAGTGACGGAGTTCTTCGGCGATGGTCGTATCCTCCAATTTAGGTGCGGGTTCGAGGATTGCCCTGATCCTCGGCCCGATCGGCGTTTCCCGAAGGCGCATCCCCTCTAGGGGCTGACGTCCCTTCGGTGGCGGCGCCTCGTCGTTGTTCTCGGGCCCGCCAATCCTCCCTCGTTGGACCGTCGTTCCTCTGCCACGTTCCTCTTGTTCGACGCCCGGCGTCGTGACGTGGTGACGGCGGTCGTCGTGGCGGCTCTTGACGCCGTTCCCCGCGTTGCGGCGATCGTTCGATCCGCCGCGCTGCTTGTTCTTGATGGCGTCGCGGCGCCTCGTCGTGACGCCTCGGTGCGTCGTTGTAGCGTCGGGGCGCTTCCTCCTGACGCCTCGGTGCCTCGTTGCGTCGCGATGTTGGTCCACTTCGTGGATCCGACGCTCCATAATCCCTCTCGTCGCGACGCGCAGCTCTTCCGCCGCGGCGTCGGTCCCCATTCCGTCGCGCCGGGTAACGTGCGTCGGCGTCTTCGTCGTCGGATCCCTCTTCCGGGATCATCTGGTGGTTGCGTCGCGATGTTGCGCGGTATGCTCCTGCGCATACCTCCCTCTCGATGTCCGTCGCGACGTCGGTCAGCTGCTTCACCGTACTGCATTGCCCACGCCGTATCTGGACGCGGATGCTGGGTACGAGCTGAGCCCTGATGAGCGCCACCCTTTGCCCTTCTGGCGTTAATGGGGCGACGCGGT
Source organism: Rosalia funebris (assembly GCA_037954035.1). Classification (NCBI taxonomy): domain Eukaryota; kingdom Metazoa; phylum Arthropoda; class Insecta; order Coleoptera; family Cerambycidae; genus Rosalia; species Rosalia funebris. Next base: position 4,794,555 of record JAZFAV010000033.1, read on the forward strand.
CGAAAAGTTGCGCCTTCCCGGCGATAAATGCCAGCGCGGCTTGGCTCTCCTTCTGTACCTCCCCGTACAGACGCTGGGTAATTCCGGATACCTGCTCCATCGACGTGAATTCGTCCAGGAAATATTCCCGGAACGTCATCCAATCGTTGATGGGCCTTACGGCCGCTTCGGCCCACTTTCGGGCCTCTCCTCGCAGGCAATTCCTTGCGAGGGCCACGATCCGCTTCGAAGGTACGTGGACTCTGTCCACGTTGTCCTCGAAGTCGTCGATAAAATTTTGAGGATCCTCGTGATCCCGTCCGGCGAAGGTTAATTCCGGGGGTGGTCGCGCCGCCTCCGTTCGGAGGGCAGTGCTCTGCGCCAAAAGTTCTCCCATCGCCTTGACCATCATTTCCATTGCATGGTCGTTGGGGGTGGTTCCGGTGTTGGCGGCACGCGGGGCGGTGCGGCTGCCTCCAGGCATGCCACCCTCGCGGCCCCTTGCGCCCATGGCCCCATGTTCCATTGCCATGGCGCCGTCGTCTTCCACGAATCCTTCGTTTCGGCGGTCATTCTGACCCACCTCGTATAATTCTTCTTCTATTAGCTCGGGCGCCAGGGAACGTCCATGTTCCCGTAGGGGTGGTCCATTTCCGCCCAATATCTCCAGACGGCGGGGGTATTCCACTTCGCGCCGTGTCGATCCATAGTTTTTTCCCAAAATATTTTTTTTGTTGGGGGTTGGTTCCACCCCTTGTCGTATTTCCCTCGTTGCACCCCTTCGTGAGCTACTTCCCATAATCTCCGATAGGGGTGGTTGGATTCCTATGTTGCTCCGGGTGGTTGTTGATTCGTTTTCTTTTCGAGTCCCTGCTCGGGCGCCATATCGTCGATCCCACGCTCCCTCAACCCCGCTGGCGGCGGGGCCTGGTAGAACCAGCCCCTTCGTGTCCCCACGTACTGTCGAAGTCGTTCGGGACGGAATCGTCATCCGCGAATCCCGTTCCCGCGATGGCAACTCTCCCGAGTGCGTGCTGCTATTAGGGGTCGATGCACCCCTTCGTGAGGCGTTAATGGAGGCCTCGAAGATCCTGGAGGCGGCAGTACGTGGGCGAGCTGGTGGTGGAATCCGCTCTTCGATGGCACTACCCTCCTGGGTAGCGTGAAGGAACGGCGTCGATGTCGTTGCCCGGTCGCGACGGACATCGGGCTGCGCGTTGAGTCGCCTGTTCCGTAGATCCATGCTTTGCCGGGCGGCTTTCGAAATGGGCCGGGAAAATCGTCGGCTGAATTTCGCTTCGCGGTGACCCTCTCTGGCTACCTGTAACGGACGAAATGCGCGTTCGCGGATGGCTTGAGCGGTCGTGCGGCTTCCCGCGCTTTCCAACGTTGGCTTCAGAGAATCCGGTCTCTCGACTTTCTACCTCTTAGCCGACGCCCCTCAGAAAGGATATCCACCTGAGGAACAACAGACTGTTTCACTGTATGCTCCACAAGCAGAGGCCCTAACGGTACGGCGCGTCAAGACTAAGGATACTCAGTCACCAGGATAAATCCTGTATGTCGGTGCTGGGGAACAAGGTGCAATGCCTATCCCAGTTGCAGGTGTTCTTCCCGGTTTGATTCTGTAAGAAATAAGACACGGGTTAAACAAGTTAAAGATGAGAGAACTCACCGAGAGCAGTGGCAACGTCGTTAGGCGGATACACGCGTAACGGAATGTCCTGGCACTTTAATCACTGGTGATTCTCGATGGATGTATCGTTGCGATGCAAGGCGGCGGCTCTAGCGGCGACAGGGCCGGGTTATATAGAGCGGCGGCGATGCTATCGATGATGCGTGGTGATGACGTCACTGGTCGAACGGCGGCACAAAGGCGGCGGTTCGAATCCAACGGACGTGGACGTTGGGCGCTTACAGCAGCCACTTATGATTATCTGTTTGTTGGGGTGGTGACTGCGGCTTGCACAGTCAGATCACCAGAAGCTAACGGAGTAATCTAGTCGCTTGCTGAAGGCTCTGCTGCTGGTGCACGAATGCTAAAAGTGCTTGTCTGATTTTAATATTTATAGACGCCAAAAGTGGGCGTTTTAGAGGGGGACCAATCACAGAAAATAACGGTCATTTTGGTGAACGTCCTTCTGAAGGCCGTTGACATAAATTGTCGTCGATCCCACGCTCCCTCAACCCCGCTGGCGGCGGGGCCTGGTAGAACCAGCCCCTTCGTGTCCCCACGTACTGTCGAAGTCGTTCGGGACGGAATCGTCATCCGCGAATCCCGTTCCCGCGATGGCAACTCTCCCGAGTGCGTGCTGCTATTAGGGGTCGATGCACCCCTTCGTGAGGCGTTAATGGAGGCCTCAAAGATCCTGGAGGCGGCAGTACGTGGGCGAGCTGGTGGTGGAATCCGCTCTTCGATGGCACTACCCTCCTGGGTAGCGTGAAGGAACGGCGTCGATGTCGTTGCCCGGTCGCGACGGACATCGGGCTGCGCGTTGAGTCGCCTGTTCCGTAGATCCATACTTTGCCGGGCGGCTTTCGAAATGGGCCGGGAAAATCGTCGGCTGAATTTCGCTTCGCGGTGACCCTCTCTGGCTACCTGTAACGGACGAAATGCGCGTTCGCGGATGGCTTGAGCGGTCGTGCGGCTTCCCGCGCTTTCCAACGTTGGCTTCAGAGAATCCGGTCTCTCGACTTTCTACCTCTTAGCCGACGCCCCTCAGAAAGGATATCCACCTGAGGAACAACAGACTGTTTCACTGTATGCTCCACAAGCAGAGGCCCTAACGGTACGGCGCGTCTAGACTAAGGATACTCAGTCACCAGGATAAATCCTGTATGTCGGTGCTGGGGAGCAAGGTGCAATGCCTATCCCAGTTGCAGGTGTTCTTCCCGGGTTGATTCTGTAAGAAATAAGACACGGGTTAAACAAGTTAAAGATGAGAGAACTCACCGAGAGCAGTGGCAACGTCGTTAGGCGGATACACGCGTAACGGAATGTCCTGGCACTTTAATCACTGGTGATTCTCGCTGGATGTATCGTTGCGATGCAAGGCGGCGGCTCTAGCGGCGACAGGGCCGGGTTATATAGAGCGGCGGCGATGCTATCGATGATGCGTGGGTGATGACGTCACTGGTCGAACGGCGGCACAAAGGCGGCGGTTCGAATCCAACGGACGTGGACGTTGGGCGCTTACAGCAGCCACTTATGATTATCTGTTTGTTGGGGTGGTGACTGCGGCTTGCACAGTCAGATCACCAGAAGCTAACGGAGTAATCTAGTCGCTTGCTGAAGGCTCTGCTGCTGGTGCACGAATGCTAAAAGTGCTTGTCTGATTTTAATATTTATAGACGCCAAAAGTGGGCGTTTTAGAGGGGGACCAATCACAGAAAATAACGGTCATTTTGGTGAACGTCCTTCTGAAGGCCGTTGACAAAATGTCGACGTCTCGTGCCCGTCTCTTCGTAGGAGGGTCCTCCTCTCGCTCCATCCCTCTCTTCCATCTCGCTTTCCTCCCCTCGGGAGTGAAAGGTGGTGGGGGATGGGGGTGCCCGTGTACGCAGTACGGAGGGTTCCTCGCGTACTGGACGTACACGTTGCTCTTCCAAGACCATCCGCTTCACGTCGCGTCCCCTTTCGATGCGACGCGGCGTTGCCTCCAATTGCGCTTTCGATGATGACATTGGGGTGGACGCCCTTGAGGCCCGCTGAGATGCCTCCTGGATCCGGCTGGCCGCGCTGCTCCTTAGTACCGGCACGGACCGCTGTTGTTTGGCGCTCCTAGGTGTTTGGGGAGGTTCCCGTTCTCTTCCCGTAGCGTGGGGGTGCTTCCCTTGTGCAGCAGGAGCCGGGTCTCGCTCGGGCTCCGCTGGCTTCCTGCCACGACGCGTTTCCATCGTTGGATGCGTTCACTAAGTTCAACTTTCCGACCGTACCTCGTATATCGATCTTTTTGATATGCCTCGTATGAATGTAAAAATATATAACCAATGGGCGGATCGTAAATATGGTTATTGATCGGTACGGTATAGACAATTTATAGACAATTTCTTTCCAGACAATTTCTTATAAATAACGAACCTTCGCTTTATTAAACCTACGTGTTGTAATTTTTGCTACGTTACTGGGGACAGGAATCTATCTACGTGGGTTGCTCCGGGGGGTCTCTTCACAGTGTCGAGCGGTAGGGTTTGCAAGCTAGGGAATTAAAATGGAACAGACTTACCCCAATCCAATTCGTCTAGATTGATCACCCTATTGGCCTCCGGTCGATCTGCTACCAGGTGCGCACTCCCCGGCTTTCCGACGGCGATCCCAGATTCGGGACCTAGGAACCGTGGACTCCGACGCGACGTTCTACTGACGCACAGTCGTTGACGAACGTACAAAAGACACTACGGTTTAAAAGCTCACGGATGTTACATTCGTTTCTGTCCTCGGAGGAATGAAAATAGGCGCGGACGGGCGTGGGCCCTCGTCGGTCCAACGGTACGAAACCGTGGGATTTTAGTACCCTTCTTTGCTAAGGTACTGGTGTTGGTTGAACGGTTATTTAAAACCTCTTTTGTTATTGTCACAGAATACAGTAAAATCGAACCCTATTTTAAAACATTTTATGGGCAGGGCCACATAAAACATCCAGGTCGCAGGTATTCGGCAAGACTTGGCTTTGTTCAAGTAATCGCGTGTATTAGCTAGATACAGGTCACTCGAAGCGCAGCTAGGCAAGCAGATTGCAAGGCAAGTAAAACCAAGCAAACTCAAGGCAAGTGCAATGCAGACAAGTGCAATGCAGACAAGATCGAATTCGCCGAAACCTCCGATATTTATACACTCTGATCCGGCTCACTCGTACACGCTGACAGTGACGTCGGGGTGGCGTGATCGCTTGACTGGGTCAGATCGAGTATATCCAGAGGGGCGTGGCCTAATACGTCATTTCAAGCGAAAGTATAAATTAAATCGAGGTCCAGGATTCCGTTTCCTCGACATAAAAATTGGTCGTGCCTCTGAAATAATTATTAATGATAAAGTATATGATGGCAAAGTGGAGTTATACAATCTATTTTTTATGAAGGATCCCACAGATTATGATAGAAATTATTTAACTAAATATAAGGAAATTTTGCAAATTACCAATATACAGTTTATTCATTTGTAAATCCAATCTAATGCCACAGGTTTCATCATAGTCTTTGCGTTTAATAAAAAACCCCTCTATATAGTGTCTAAATACTGTTCAAAATATTCATTAAGAGCAGTTTTCTCCGTTTTGCCATCCTGAAAGTTAGCATCTCCTACTTCATACTGAGGATCCAGAGACAATATATCATCCTTAATATCTGCATTTGATGTATGAACTATGCGTTAACTTTTTTTGCTGTGATAAACCTACACGCTTCGTGCCTGTTTTCTGTAATATATTTACAGATTTGTGTTCTTTTAATGGATCGATAATGAGCTTCA